>OU466861.1:28422569-29657569 GCA_911865555.2 Thlaspi arvense | reverse complement strand
GCCTAAAATGCCCAAACAAGCCAATGGTCCCCCCTTCGCTAGCAGCCAAAAACGGTTGAAAGGACAGAAATCGACTCCAAGATCGAGTGGTTTTCTCGATCATATCCGGACATCGTGTCTTCGGCTCGATCTGGGTCTCGATCTTCATCGGCGAATCGAGTGTTGCATCCGATCTCGGTATCGATCTTCGGCTGGATCGAGTGGTGTACTCGATCTGTCTCTCGCTCTGCATGGCGTCATTTACGTCTGTACCGATTGATCGATTGCTTCACTCGATCTCCATCTCGATCATTCTCCTTGGATCGCCTAGTTGGCTCGATCTTCTGGTCAATCAACTCCTATCTCGACCGGCGATCTGCTCCTCGATCTGTGGTCCTTAACATATTTCCGAGCTCCCACGAACTGCTACATCAGCGTCAACACGTCCACGAACCTCCACGACTCCAAAGCAGCCAGAGACAACCTGAATGTGATGCAAAATGCAAGGAAAATGCGTATGCTGATGCAAGAATGCTCTAGGACCCTAAGTGATGCAATCTAACCTAAAACATGGTAGAAATGCATGAAAAGCTAACTAATGAGTATGCAAAATGTATGCAATATGCAATAACATCAACTCCCCCAAACTTACTTCTTGCTTGCCCTCAAGCAACAGAAAATAAGTAAGGAAGAGAGGTTTTAAGAAAAATGAGTGTGGTTTTAAACTTTTTGCAAAGGTGCCTTTCAAATGAATCAATCTCAATGTCCTAGTTTAGTTAACAGTTCTAGAATGCTATGCTTACACTCATACTCCAAAGAACTTAGCCATACTCATCACACAAAGAAATTCAAATCATGACTCTCCTATTCCTAACAATCAAAGAAACTCATCCTTTAACATTCATTAACATTCGAACCATGAATCAAACTTATACACTTTAAAGCAAAACACATTTGGCTAAGGGTTATGGTTATGAGCATAGAATGATCTCATTTGAAAAGGGTTTATAATCAGAACAAGGGTTTCTCTCAAAAATGGATGAACTTGTGCATAATGCTAAAGGTAAAGACAATTTATGCATACATGATTAGATTATCATCTACCCATGTAAACTATCAAATGATCCTATACCCCTCTCATTTAAGAAATTTTATCCTCACTCACCACTTAAGAGTCTACCCTTTCCTTCACAAATTTAGCAATCCCCAATTCAAAATAAAGACATTTTTAAACTTTTAGGCTAGTGAAAAGGTTTTGAAAAATACTTTTGCTCTTTAGAAATTTCTTATTGGTAGCTCTCTTATTATTATTATTATTTTTTTTTTTTTTAGCACTTAGGCTCTTTTTTATTTCTTTTTCTTTTCTTTTCTCTTTCTTTTTTTTTTTTTTTTTTATTATGGAGAGCTACCTCCTGAAATTATTAGAGCATACTTAGCTTTAAAAATAACCTTTCACTTAAAACCTCATTTCTTTCCTTAAAACACAAACTTTTTGAAACCGAAAACAAATAGACAAGAAAGCAACCCCAATGATCTCCCAAACTTATCCTAAGTCTATACCTAGCTTCAAAATGTAAAGCTAGCAACAATATGAAAACCAAATCATGTCGCCTAAACCTAACACTTTATGCCAAGTTCAAACCGAAAGGAAGGCCTCACAAAGATGTCACACAAGAACATTTGGCTTCAAAGGAGGGTAAGGTTCAAGGAGGGAGTTCTACTTAGGCTCACAAAGAGTGGTAAAAAGGAAGAAGAGAGCCTAAATATTTTAAAACCATGTGTTCATTTTCAAATGCATAAGAATGATAATTAGAATTTCAAATTAAGGTTTTCACTTATTAGAATGAGTTTCAAATCATGAGAGTTCAATTCAAGCCACGAAAATCCTAACAAGTGATCCAAGCATGGTAAGAACTTACATTCAAAGCATAGACAAAGCATTGGAGAACTACTAACTAGGGCATTGAAACAATTCATAAGTAAAAACACCTTTGTAAGAAATTCTAACCCCTTATGCAAAATGCAAACAACCTAGGTGATATGAGAAACTTTAGACTCAATCCTAACATGTTTTTTAAAAAAATGAATGCAACTACATGAATCTTTGAAAAAGTTTTAAAAATTTTACCAATTTTTCATGACTAAAGACTCAAGGGTGCAAAAAGGAAAATAAGATCAAAGATCACAAGATTAAATCACACATGTACTCCCCCAAACTTGCTTGACACCGTCCCGGTGGCAAACTCATCCGAAGGAGCATCAAAACACAATGTAAGAAACAAACATGAGCAGTTATATACAATGGAAGAAGGTTGTTTACCTCTGGTCTAGGCTCGGCTGGAACTTGAGGATGTTCCAGAGGAGCTAGAGATTGTTGCTTTTCCTTTGTCAGCTGGTTCTTGGAGAGAGTGGCGCGCCGGTTGAATGCTTCCTTGGGTCTCGCGGATGACAATACCACCGGTGGAGAGCCTTCTCTTCTCGGGTTGTTGCACCTCTTGACTTGCAGCTTTCTTAGGCGAGCCTCCCTGAAGTGCTTTGACTTTCTTCCCAAGCTTCTTCAGCATCTTGCCTTGCCACTTGTTAATCTTCCTTTGCATCTCTACCACCGATGCTAGGAACTTCTCGGTTTTTGTCCTCGGCTCAAAGTCCAGCTTGGGAAGTGTGTAAGCCTCGGGCATCTCATCTTCCGTGCCTGGAGATTCTGACCTTTGACGCGGGGAAATGGCTGAAGCAGGCGGTCCTCCTAAAGGGGCAAAGCATTCTTCCTCCGTGGGCAAGAACTCGATGTTCCCAACACCAAGCAGCTCGGTTTCATCTCTGTTGGGAAGGATGCACACTCTCTTCTTATCTTCGTCATCAATGAAGAGGTAGGCATAGAACCCTTCTGCTGGCGTGCGTCCCAAGCTATCAGTATTCCTCATGTATGCTTCATCCATGAAAGCTCTGTTTGGGACGTGAGCAAAGTCATGAATGGGCACACCGGCTTGCACGAACAGAGGAGTGAGGAAACCGCCAATGTAAGAGGAGGTTGCCTTGCACCGTAAGGCATAAGCCTTGTACTTTACCAGAGAAGCCGCGAGCACACAGCCGTAGTTCACTTCATCGCCGAGTTCATCCTCCATAGGCTCGTCGTTTGCATCCGGATCACACACCAAGTGCTTCACGCCCTGGAACAGGAAGCACAGCTCTGTCTTCGTGACCGTAGGAGCAACAGACCTTCCACTGAACGTGTTGGCAATCAGCTTCAGAGTATACCTCAGCACCGGGCTCCTTACTCGCTTGATCTTGGCGGTGTTGGCTTTGTAGTCCTCATTGCTGATCAGGTCCCAAAACTCGTCGGCTTTCTTGAAGGCTGGGAACTCGACCTTGTATGCATCAGCGTTGAGACCGTAGGCTTGGCATAGCTCAGGGATGGAGAGTGTGTAGGCTTGACGTCCAACTTTGAAGTAGAGGCGGCCTTGAGAAGGGACGGGTGCACTAGGATTCTCATACCGGAACTCCAAGGTGGTAAGGAAGTCTATTGTCACTTCAGGAATGGTTGGGCAATCCATCTGTGACAGACATCTTAAGCCAATGTTCTTGAGGAGTTGGTCAAAGTCCCCAAGAATCCCGAGCTTAGACAACAGCTCTCGATCAGCAAACTTGGTAGGCTCAAACCGGAGCCTCTCTAGCCGCTTCTTATCCCTCTTCTCATCCTTGCTCCATCTAACCCTCTCTTGAACTGCCACTTCTTGTCCTTCTCCTTCTTGTGCTTGCTCCTCTCTTGTTCTCTTTGGGGCCATGGTTCCTGAAACAAATTTCTAAAGATATTTATAAGTACACGGCGGTTTGATGAGAATGAGAGAAGAGAAGGAGAGAATTTATAAAAGGCTACCCTAGAATTTTGGGTAATAAATAAAAATTATAGCTAAATAAAAGGGAATCAAATCTTTAGATACTGAAAAATCTAGAATTTTTCCTTTTACTTAGCTAGTTTTAAAAAATTCAAAACTGATCCTATATTCTAAAACAAGATCTTGCGGATTTAAAAGAGATTTTCTAAAATTAAATCATTAAATTTTTGAAAATACTTTTGCAAGAAGTTCAGAATATCTTTGCTAGCTTTTGAAAACTTAAACTCTGACTTTCTTTGTTTAAAATTCTCGAGCAAAACAGGAATGAGAGGGTGAGAGGTTGTTTGAAATATTTAAAGACTTAGCAAAACCAAAACAATGGGTAGTCAAAGTGGTTTCTGACAAAGTCTTGGTCAAGGCACATCTTTCATGGTCAAAGATGCTTGCCTTGACCAAGTTTTGAATTCAAAAGTTGGAGGGAAAAGAGTAAAGGAGGGAAAGAAAAATATTACCTCGGCATGAGATCGAGTCCATTTGGTCGATCTAGGACTCGATCTCATGCCCAAAATGGCTTAGATCGAGAGGGTTACTCGATTTGAGACTCGATTCATGGTGAATCGAGTCCTGGATCGATTGGCTCTCTCGATCATTGAGATGTTGGCTCCTCGGCTAAGTCCTCATGATCGAGCTATGTCCTCGATTTAGGGGTCGATTTAGCATAGACCGAGTGATGGATCGAGTCGAGTGATCGATCTGTTTTCAACAGATTTTCCCGAGAGAAATTAGATCGGTCGATCCGATTTGGATCGATCGATCCTTTTTCGTCAAGGTCGATCTTGTCACTCGTTCTCGTCTAGATCGACTGGCTCCTCTCGATTCACTGACTCAATCTAGCAAAGATCGAGCCAGGATCAGTCGATATAGCACTCGATCTCTAGCCTTATTCTAACCCCTATTGCCTTTTTAAGACCTCAAAGTCAAGGTTTAGACTCCTTATACCTGTTCCTACACACTTGCCAAATAAAAACATAAAACTGGAAGGGAAATAAAGCAGAAATATGTACAAGATAAACATGGGAATGCCTCCCAAGTGCGCTTTCTTTAACGTCTTTAGCTAGACCTTACTTGATCTAAGCGGATGGTGGGTCTTGGAGAAGCACTGAGGTACTCTCCTTGTCATAGCTATCTGCCAAATAGGGCTTGACTCTGTGTCCGTTGACGGTGAATGCACTGCCACTTTTTCCCATCAGAGTAACAGCTCCATAAGGCAACACTTCTTGAATCACGAACGGTCTGCTCCACCTTGATTTCAGCTTGCCCGGGAAGAGCTTGAGCCTCGAGTTATACAGCAACACTAGTACTCCTTCCTTGAGCTCCTTGGCAACCAACTTCTTGTCATGAGCCTCCTTAGTCCGCTCCTTGTATATCCGGGAGCTCTCGTAAGCATTCAGCCTCAACTCGTCCAGTTCGTGTAGCTGAATAAGGCGCCTCTCCTGAGCAGTCTTAAGATCGAAGTTCAGCCTCTTCACAGCCCACAATGCACGGTGTTCCAGCTCAACCAGGAGGTGACAGCCCTTGCCATAGAGTAGAGTGAAAGGAGTTGTACCAATCGGTGTCTTGAAGGCGGTACGGTAGGCCCAAATAGCGTCATCCAGCTTCACTGACCAGTCTTTCCTTGTTGCTCCGACGGTCTTCTCTAGAATAGCCTTGATTTGCCTGTTGGAGACCTCCACTTGACCGCTTGTTTGAGGATGATACGGTGTAGCCACCTTATGCTTAACCCCATACTTTCTCAAGAGGCTCTTAAAGACCTTGTTTATAAAGTGGCTTCCTCCATCACTTATAACAACCTTGGGTACCCCAAACCTCGGGAAGATGATACTCTTGAACAACCTGATTACCACCTTAGAGTCATTTGTAGCGGAAGCAATAGCCTCAACCCATTTGGAGACATAATCCACTGCTTCCATGATGTATTTGTTGCCGTATGAGGAAGGGAATGGCCCCATGAAGTCAATCCCCCACGCGTCGAACACGTCTCCTACGGCGTAGTCACTAGCATCACACATGATCTCAAAGGGAAGAGACCAGTCTGGTGCTTGGACTATAGGAGCTGATGTAAGGGCTTCCTTGATGGTCCTGAAAGCCTTCAAACACTCCTCATCAAACACAAACTCAGCTTCCTTGCACAACAACCGTGTAAGAGGGCGTGCAATCTTGGAGAAATCTTTGATGAAGCGCCTATAGAACCCTGCGTTTCCCAAGAAGCTTCTGACTCCCTTAACATTAACCGGCGGCTCAAGACCCATCATGACTTCCACTTTAGCCTGATCAACCTCAATGCCCTTCTCTGATATCTTGTGACCGAGCACGATCCCTTCCTTAACCATGAAGTGGCATTTCTCCCAGTTCAGCAACAAGTTTGTCTCTTCACAACGTTTAAGTACCCTGCAAAGATTCAACAAACACGCAGGAAAGGACGCACCATACACAGAGAAGTCATCCATGAACACCTCTACCATCTCCTCTATTAGATCGGAGAAGATAGACATCATACACCGCTGAAATGTAGCCGGTGCATTACACAATCCAAACGGCATCCTTCGATATGCAAAGGTACCATAGGGACATGTGAAAGTCGTCTTCTCCTGATCGTTTGGGTGAATAGGAATTTGAAAGAAACCACTATACCCATCGAGAAAACAGTAGTAAGGGTGATTTACAAGTCTCTCAAGCATTTGATCAATAAAAGGCAAAGGGAAATGGTCTTTCCTAGTCGCAAGGTTAAGTTTTCTATAGTCAATACACATTATATGACCAGTGATGGTCCTAGTAGGGATAAGCTCATCCTTTCCTTATGACCGTGATTCCTCCCTTCTTAGGCACCACGTCTACAGGGGAAACCCACGTGCTGTCACTTATGGGATAGATCACGTCAGCTTCTAAAAGCTTAAGGATTTCCTTCTTAACAACCTCTTTCAAGTTAGGATTCAAACGCCTTTGATGTTCTATAGAAGAAGAGTTCTCATTATCCAAGTGAATCCTATGAGTGCATAGCATTGGTGAAAGGCCCTTGATGTCACTTAAAGAGTACCCAATGGCCTTCCTATACTTTCTCAGCTCAGTTAGGAGCGAGTGCAACTCATCATCACTAAGGTTTTCATTTACTATCACGGGATAGGTGTTATTAGGCCCTAAGAAAGCATACCTTAGCCCTTTTAGGAGCTCCTTAAGGTCCACCTTTGGGGCTAACAGCTCACTCCAGTCATCCTTGTGGCTGTTGTTGTTGCTTTCCTCCTTGGAAGTCTCCTTTGAACTCGAGGCATGGCCCTTCAGACTGCTTTCCTCCATCGCTATCCCTTCTGAGATCGAGTCCTCTGGTCGATTCTCCTCTCGATGTCGTCTAGATCGAGCCATTTCGCTCGATGATGTTATTGCATATTGCATACATTTTGCATACTCATTAGTTAGTTTTTCATGCATTTGTATCATGTTTTAGGTTAGATTGCATCACTTAGGGTCCTAGAGCATTCTTGCATCAGCATATGCATTTTCCTTGCATTTTGCATCACATTCAGGTTGTTTCTGGCTGCTTTGGAGTCATGGAGGTTCGTGGGCGTGTGGAGGCTGATGTAGCAGTTCGTGGGAGCTCAGAAATATGTTAAGGACCAGTGATCGAGGAGCAGATCGAGCATGGCCGGTCGATCCAGGAGTTGATCGACAAGAAGATCGAGCCAACTAGGCGATCCAAGGAGAATGATCGAGACGGAGATCGAGTGAAGCAATCGATCAATCGGTACGGACGTAAATGACGTCATGCAGAGCGAGAGCCAGATCGAGTACACCACTCGATCCACCCGAAGATCGATACCGAGATCAGATGCAACACTCGATTCGCCGATGAAGATCGAGACCTGGATCGAGCCGAAGACACGATGCCCGGATGTGATCGAGAGAACCACTCGATCTAGTGGTCGATTTCTGTCCTTTCAACCGTTTTTGGCTGTTAGCGAAGGAGGGACCATTGGATTGTTTGGGCATTTTAGGCAAGGCGGCGAGATGCTTTTTCGATAACTTTTAGATTCCTTATCTTTTTCTTTCATGTTTTCTCTCTCGTTTAACGAAGAACACCATTGTTGAACCAGTTTTTCTTTGAAGCTTTTGTATTCGAATCTTTATCGTTTAATCCAGTTTTCCTTTCATGTTTATCGTCTCGTTTCTTCTGCTTTGCTTGATTTACTCTATGTGTAGCGAGTAGTTTACTTTGGGTTCGGGGTTGAGAGGATTAAAGGGTAGAAAGGGTTTGATCTTGGTTTGTTTTCTAAACGTTTTTAAGGCTATCTCTTCTAAGGTGTTGAAAGCTTAATGCTTGAAGACTCTCACGCCAAGAGCTTCATGATCCGAGAGGTTCCTTACCTTGACAGGATCCAGGAGCCTCGGAAGATCACACCTTAGAGATTAGTTACCCCTTCCCAAAAGCCATGGAAGTTTGGGGGACTAGTTAAGCCATCTACTTAAAATCTGTTTTCCTTGCCTTTCGACCTCTCTTTCCACCAAAAGCCATGGGTTTGGAGGAGAGGATGAAAGAGTGATCTATACCGAAAGCCACGGATAGATCTTGTTTTGTTTTCAAGGCTTAGAGATCCTCACCAAGTGAGTCGATCTAAAGTTTCAAACCCAAGATCGATCCTTTGAAACCCTTACATGAATCTCAACCCTAGATCCTTTCTTTTAGAATCTTTAAGTCTATTTTCATCTTTCGCTTGTTACCTGATAGCATCCTCGTCATTAGATTTGTTGTTCTTACGGTTTTAGACGAGATCGATTGTTACTGCTCGATCTAGTGGTCGATTTTGTGGTCGATCCACTAGTCGATTTTTAACAATTCAAAGCTCTTTCCTTTAATTAATCTGTTTGTTTCTCGTGGTAGTTGCTTCCTTTCTAGTATTTTTAAAATAGGTTTCGCTCTGTTTAGGTTGCTGCATCTAGTTTTTAGTTAATTTCTCATAAACTGTCTCATTTTGCTTAGATTTGCTTAGGACCTTGCATTCTTTGTGCATTCTCTGCCTCCTAGAAGTGGATTGACACTCTCATGCTTGCCTTACTACAACATTGCATGCATTAGAGTTTTGATAACCTCTCTACTGCATAAAACCTGCTTGAGAAATAAGTCAGTCACTCGATTCACTTACTCGATTTGATATGGATCGAGTAAGGGATCGAGACGCTGAGTCGATCTCTTGATTGGACTCCAAAATGATCGGGAGGTCTCTCTCGATCGTCGACTCGATTGTTTTTCCTGATCGAGCATTCTTCTCGATCTGTCCATCGATTGTTGCACCGGATCGAGTTGTGGTCTCGATTGACTTGTCGATCTGACTCCTGGATCGAGTGAGAGCGTCGATCTCGGGGTCGATCTCTAGGCAGCAACCTTCTTCATTCTTGATAATCTTCCTAGAATCCAGCAGGTTCACGTACTCTTGGGTTCTCTGGTCCACATAGCCAAACTCCCTTGGCTCCTTAGTTAGTGCTAGCTTCAGATGGTCTTCTAGAGCTAGCTCTTCCAGCAACTCATCCGCCAAGGCATCCATTGTTTCAATGTAGAAAGCTTGCCCTTCAATGGTTGGCTTCTTCATAACCTCGTTGATGTCGAAATCAAGCCTGATCTCCTTCCCCAAATGCAAGGCAATCTTCCCATTCTTCACATCTATTATAGCCCCGGCGGTTGCAAGGAACGGTCTCCCTAAGATGAGTGGATCCTTAGGCTCTTCATCCATATCCAACACGACAAAGTCTGTAGGTACGTTTACACCACAGATTCGTACCGGTAAATCTTTAAGTAGCCCCACTGGCAACCTCACGCTCCTATCATCCAGCACCAATGAGATCCGACAGTCCTTAAACCGAGTAAAACCAAGCTTCTTAGCCACGGAGTGAGGCATCAAGTTTATGGTAGCCCCGTGATAGGGTCAGGTTTTACCCAAATAAAACTACTGCAAGTGCACAGCAAAAGCAGTTGTAGTACAAGGGGTTATCGAATCCCAAGGGAGTATGTAAACTACACTATCGAATGTAGATTCAGATTAAGCTAAGCAATAAGTAATGAATGTATTGCGAAATAACTAAAGTAATAAAAGCAAGTGGGCGTTTTTGAGACTGTTCTTAAAGTTCAGAAAGCTAAAGGCGCTAAGTCGGGACAGTTCTCAGGTTAAATCTGAGAGTGTAGAATGCATGCAATCAGGAATGAATTAAAACCGTCTTGAACATGAATCGCAAAGATATAACTAATCAATTCTCATTGCAGAAGTTATCTATATCTAAATCACAGAGTTTCAAATCTCTTTGCAAACCCTAACAACCTAAACATGTAGTAATGATCAGGTTCAATTGTTCACAAAACTCCTAAGCCAAATCTCTTTGTACTAGGGCGTTTTGCTCATCTAATACTAGTTCAGGTGATTAATAATGCTCTCACATCTATCAAACAACCTAGGGTTTCGAAATCCAGATGATGTGTCTAAGAAATCGATATGAATGCAAGCACAGATGAAGAACCAATGAATTTCCTAAAAGTTTTTAGCAGTTCTACAAACTCTTCTTCAACCTTTGAAAAGCCCTAACTTAACTAACAAACTACTCAGACATGGTGATTTGAGAAAACATCATGAAAAGAATAGATTGCATAAAAGAAATAAGAAGTAGAAATAAAGGAGTTCAAAATCTGCTCTGAAGGAGTCTGATTTGTCTCTCCAAAAGCTCTTCTACAAATCTCTCTCTAAAGCTCTCAGAAATAATAAGATACAAGATAACTGCCAAAAGAATGGCTGAAAAACCTAATATACAAGCGAAAACACGATCTGGGGCCTTTTTGTAAAAACTGGAACTTCTGGGCCAAAACTGCAATTTCTTCCCAATCTTTTTAAAAACAGGCCACGACCTCCTTTCTTGGTGGGTGACGAGCGTCACCCATATGCATACTTTCCTTCCCGAGTTGGATACTTCGTGGCTTCAACTTGCAATGCTCCAAAAAGCTCCAATATCTTCAGTTATGCTCCAGACATGCTATAACCTGCAAAGACTCTACTAGGACTCTAAAAAGACCAAAAGGACTCAATAAAAAGGACTTATATCATGGTTAAAAACTATAAAAACCATGATATATCAACTCCCCCAGACTTAGCTTTTGCTTGCCCTCAAGCAAACATTAGACAAAGAATAAGGTCGAGGTTTGAAAACAAGAAACAGTCAGTCAGTCATCGGGAACACCACACTAGTTAGAGCTTTCGAATCCACATACCACATAGTCAGCACAAGATCAAATTTCAGCCTAATCATCACAAGCTTAGCAAATCTCTCAAGTCCAGTCTAAATCCCTTCAAGAAATCCGAAATTTCTACTGTCAACTCCTTATTTTTTTATCTAAGTGTGAAGTCTCATCAAAGCTCTATCATCTTAATCACTTTACAGATTCTTTTCCCTTCCTAACAACTTAACAAATAGATATCAACACAGCTCTCCTATTTTCTCTTCCCTTGATCTTTTCCTTAGGATATTTTTGATTTTTCACTTCCTTTTCTCAACTTTTTCAGTCTAAGAAATGGTGCTACTCAATACTTGTGTTCCTTGTGAGGAGACAGATTCTTGAATGTGTTCACTACTGTTGTTCCTTGTGAGGAGACAGGGTCATGAATGCACCATTCTTTGGACTTAATCTTTTAAAAACTACATCAGGGAAGATCAAAGAGAGACTGTATTTTAACCTTATTTTCAGTGCTGAAAGAGAGAATCAAGATCAATAAGAATCAATCACCAAGACAAGAAGTTTAAAGTTCATTAAGGTGGAGCTAACAGCAAATTTTCAGATTCTCTAAGAACCTAAACCTTCATTGCTAGACTGATCTACCTATGACTTACAACTTAGTAAGACTTGTAATCAACTACTGTGGTAATGGTTCTTATCAGCAAAAACGTCCTATGGTTAGTTCCAAGAAAAACTGACAATTTCAAAATTTTGACTCTAGGAAAACAGGTTTTTGACTCAACTTTAAGACTCTATAAACATGACACAAAGCACACAACGTCAGTAACCACCTCCCCCAGACTTAAACAACACTGTCCCCAGTGTTATTAAGCCAAGAGTTGGTCAAAATAAAGCATGAGAACGTGTAAAACCAAGGTGGAAAAGTGGTACCTCGCGAAGGACCTGGTGACGAGCGTCACCCAGCTGTGGTGATGATTGTCACCACTCTGATATTCCAGAAATCGACATGTTGGATGTTTAAATGCTATGCCATCATGTGTACTCCGAAGTCAAACTGTAAGAGCACTAAAAACACACATCAAAACATTCAAACAAAGCATAATCCATGGTCCAACAAGTTCACAAGATATCATCCAAGCAAACTGAACAAAGTGACTCTTTTTTTTTTTTTTTGATTTTTCTCATGTTTTTGGGGTTTTTTTTTTTTTAGCTATGTAATAAAAAACTAAACTAATATATGAAAAAGAAAACTTACCAGTGGGTTGCCTCCCACTAAGCGCTTGTTTAAAGTCATTAGCTCGACTTTGATTGCTGTTCAGACAGCTGGTGGAACAGAAGGTGGCATTGAATGCCTTGGAGGAGAATGTCTCCTCATCCATGGTGGTTTGTAAGCAGTAGATGTATGAACACTTCCAAGGAAGTGAGGAACATCAGCAGAGTGGGTCGTGACTGTGGGTGGGATACTTCTTTTTCCTGTAGAATCATCAAAAGAAACACCAAGCTTTCTTTGCTTAGTTGCATGTTTCTGGGTTGTGGAATGGTGAATTTTCGGATTGGCAACATATGATGGACTTGTAGCTGTAAAATCACGTTGTTGCTTTGTGTTCAGGTTGGTGACGAGCGTCACCAGGTCGGTGATGCTCGTCACTGACTCTGCAGTTCGAGTTTCTGCAGTTTTCCAGCAATTCAGCTCTGCAAGTCTTATCTCCATCACAAACACGTCTTCCTCCAGCAACTTGGCATTCATTAGAACCTCTTTTTCAAGCCCAGTCATGAAGATATGATCCTCACTGCAATTCTCAAACCCAACAGCTTCTGCAGAAGTTTCAGATATTGGCTCTTAAACAGCCATCTTGCTCACTTGCCCACTTGTATCAGATTCAGTGACACACTCAGCAATAGTGTCTTCTGAATGCTCCATGACATTCTCTTCATCTCTGGAAGTCCTTACAGAATAGGTCTGACCATCAATGGTAGAACTCCCTCTTAACTTATCCATGTCAAAGTTCATGACAACATCACCAAGATCAAGCTCAATGTTCCTCTTTCTAACATCAATGATGGCTCCAGCAGTAGCCAAGAATGGTCTTCCCAGAATAAGAGGATCTTTAGGTTCTTCAGCATATTTCAGAACCACAAAATCTGTAGGAATTATGCAGCCTTCAATGTTAACATGAACATTCTCTAACATGCCTTCTGGGGTCCTTATGGATCGATCTGCTAGGATGAGAGAGATCCCAGCTGGCTTGAAATCAGTCATTCCAAGTCTAGCAGCAACAGAGAAAGGCATCAAGTTAATACTTGACCCTAGATCACATAGAGAGTGTGGAAAACGTCCTGCAGATATTGAGCAATCAAGCACAAAGGTCCCTGGATCAGATAGCTTCTCCGGAACTCTGCTTTGAGTGATTGTATTGACTTGTTCAGAAACAGTCACCTTCTTCTTCTTCTTTGGAACTGTGCCTAAGAGAATTGCACTGATGTCTCTGGTAAGCAATGCTCCTTCCTCAGGACTTACACCATTCACAACCATTCTCTTTACATACCTTCTTAGAGCTGGTGAAAGCTTGACTGCATCAACAAGTGGGATCTCAAGCATCAGCTTGTCTATCATAGCTTTGCATCTGGCTTCTTCTATCTCCTGTTTAGACTTCCTAGGATGCTTGGGGAATGGTGTTTTGGGTTTATAGACACGTTCCTGGTCATAATTTGCAGTTACAGGCGAAGCAGCTTCGTTCTGGGGTGGGTGACGACCGTCACCAGGGGGGTGACGCTCGTCACTCACTTGTGACAACCCCCGATTCTCTTGTAGGTTGGTGACGAGCGTCACTCCTCCTTGGTGACGCTCGTCACTCACCTCTGAGACAGAAAAATTTTCATCTTCAGACTCCATTAGTTGCACGATCTGCTCTGCACTCAGCCTCTTTTTCTGCACTGTTTTAACCTCCTTTTCATTCCTGACTGTGATGGCATTAACCTGATGCTTGGGATTGATATCAGTCCTTCCAGGAAGGAATCCCTCTTGCCTTTGAACAGCTCCTGCAGTTTGAGCAACCTGCACATCAAGCTTCTTCATGTGAGAGTTCAGACTCTCAATTTTTCCATTCAGGTCTTGATACAGCGAATCTAGCTTGCCATTGAAGTTCACTGTCATCTTCTGCTGTCCTTCAAGTACCTGCTCCAGCATAGCTTCCATTTTATTGTCTTGTGGAGGTGCAGTTTGGTAGGAAGAAGAACCAAAATTCCTGCTGTTTTGGTAAGGTTTCTCAACTTCAGTCTTCTGGAATGGGGGCTTAGGAGTGTAACCAGGCTTGCTCTGTCCTCCTGTAAAGGTACTCTGCTGATTATTGCTGTTGTAGCCTCTGTTCCATTGCTGATTTCCAAACTTTTGGCTCTGAAAACCCCCTCCATTGATGAAATTAACATCTTTCTGCTCAAATTCTTCAGGATTTTCGAAACTCTCCACTTCTGCAGCGAATTGGACTGACTTCTTTCCCACCAAAAGGCTGTTCATGCTGTCCAACTTAGCCTTAACTTCAGCTATTTGGTTTCCATCATTCAAACCAGCCTGCTGCTTTCTCTGAAAATCTGCATTCTTAGTGCTGTTACTGCAGGCCAAGTTTTCAATCAATCTTACAGCTTCTTCTGGTCTGTTGGTGTTGAAGTTTCCTGCACTTGCTGCATCCAGCGCCATCTGATATTTCCAGTCAATGCCTCTGAAGAAAATTCCAAGTAATTGCACCTGACTGAAACCATGATGAGGACAGTCCCTTTGATAAGACTTGAACCTGATCCAAGAGGCCTTGAAAGCTTCAGTAGGGCCTTGTGTAAATGATGCAATTTTCGTCCTCATGTCTTCTGATCTGGCATCATCATAGAAATTATTCAGAAAGGCATTCTTGGTGTCCTCCCAAGTAGTTAATGAACCAGGCTCCAGTTGCTTCAGCCAATATGCAGCCTCTCCTCCAAGAGAGTAAGGGAAAAGCTTGCAGAACAGGAAGTCATTGCTAACTCCAATAGCTTTAACACTTGAAGCTAGGTCCTCAAACCTCTCTATGTGATCCATGGGATGCTCATGAGGTAAGCCATGGAATGGATGCTGGCCAACCAGCTGATAGTAGACAGGTTTAACCTCAAAATCGTTCCTCTGGAAGGCAGGAGGTCGGATTGCAGCTCTGTTGGCATAGAACTGATCAGGTCTGTTGTAGTCACCTAGAGTCCTCTGAACAAAACGCCCAGCAGCGTTATTGACTGCAGCAGGGACCCCCACGTTCTCATTCACTTGTTGAACCTGCTGTTCAACAATGACATTCCCCTCTTGGTCAATTCTCTGCCCCTCTTCGTTCCTCCTATTTCCTTCCCTGTCAACCAAGTGACCTTCTGCATCTTCAACCAAGATAAGTGGAGCGACCATTGCAGATTGCTTCTTAGCTTTCCTGTTAGTTCTCTCCAACCTAGCAAGCTCGTCGATGCTCAAAGTCACAAGCTCCTTCTCTTTGTTGCTTCTGGTTCTGCGATTAGGCATACACCTGAAACAGGAACAAAGAAAAGTAGCTGAAAATCAGTAAACAAATAAAAACTTAGACAAAATCCTAATGCTAAAAATCGATAGGCAGCTATTACTCCCCGGCAACGGCGCCAAAAACTTGATAGGGTTAGGTTTTACCCAAATAAAACTACTGCAAGTGCACAGCAAAAGCAGTTGTAGTACAAGGGGTTATCGAATCCCAAGGGAGTATGTAAACTACACTATCGAATGTAGATTCAGATTAAGCTAAGCAATAAGTAATGAATGTAATGCGAAATAACTAAAGTAATAAAAGCAAGTGGGCGTTTTTGAGACTGTTCTTAAAGTTCAGAAAGCTAAAGGCGCTAAGTCGGGACAGTTCTCAGGTTAAATCTGAGAGTGTAGAATGCATGCAATCAGGAATGAATTAAAACCGTCTTGAACATGAATCGCAAAGATATAACTAATCAATTCTCATTGCAGAAGTTATCTATGTCTAAATCACAGAGTTTCAAATCTCTTTGCAAACTCTAACAACCTAAACATGTAGTAATGATCAGGTTCAATTGTTCACAAAACTCCTAAGCCAAATCTCTTTGTACTAGGGCGTTTTGCTCATCTAATACTAGTTCAGATGATTAATAATGCTCTCACATCTATCAAACAACCTAGGGTTTCGAAATCCAGATGATGTGTCTAAGAAATCGATATGAATGCAAGCACAGATGAAGAACCAATGAATTTCCTAAAAGTTTTTAGCAGTTCTACAAACTCTTCTTCAACCTTTGAAAAGCCCTAACTTAACTAACAAACTACTCAGACATGGTGATTTGAGAAAACATCATGAAAAGAATAGATTGCATAAAAGAAATAAGAAGTAGAAATAAAGGAGTTCAAAATCTGCTCTGAAGGAGTCTGATTTGTCTCTCCAAAAGCTCTTCTACAAATCTCTCTCTAAAGCTCTCAAAAATAATAAGATACAAGATAACTGCCAAAAGAATGGCTGAAAAACCTAATATACAAGCTAAAACACGATCTGGGGCCTTTTTACAAAAACTGGAACTTTTGGGCCAAAACTGCAATTTCTTCCCAATCTTTTTAAAAACAGGCCACGACCTCCTTCCTTGGTGGGTGACGAGCGTCACCAGATTGGTGACGAGCGTCACCCATATGCATACTTTCCTTCCCGAGTTGGATACTTCGTGGCTTCAACTTTCAATGCTCCAAAAAGCTCCAATATCTTCAGTTATGCTCAGACATGCTATAACCTGCAAAGACTCTACTAGGACACTAAAAAGACCAAAAGGACTCAATAAAAAGGACTTATATCATGGTTAAAAACTATAAAAACCATGATATATCACCTCGAGATCACACAAGCAACTCTTGAACTCTAGAGGACCCAAAGCGCATGGTATAGTAAAGCTTCCAGGGTCTCCCAGCTTCTTAGGGACTATCTCCTTGTGTATAACCGCGCTACACTCTTCACTTAGAACAAGTACCTCTTTGCTTTCTTTGTTCTTCTTCACGAGGGTGTCCTTGAAAAACTTGGCGCACTTGGGCATCATAGCGAGACAGTCTACAAGAGGCATCTTGATTTCCACGTCTCTCAGGTGCTTCTCAAACAGGAGCCGATGCTTCTCAATGAGCTGCTTTTTGAAACGACCGGGAAATGGCAACTTCGGTACGTAAGGTGGGGGCACGTAAGAGTTCTTCTCCTTGGTGGTTTGCTCACTTTTCTTCTCAGCGACCGCCTTATCTCCTCTCCTCGGTCCTTGGATCCAAACGTTGTCAAAGTTAATCTCATCATCATCAGCCAAAGGTTTACCCTCCCCCTCTTGAATTGCAACGTCCTCGTTGTTCTTTGTAGAGACCGGAGGTTCGAGCTCTTTGCCGCTTCTCAACGTTATAGCATTGGCATACTTCTTGGGATTTTGCTCACACTTTCCAGGAGGACTGTTCTGACCACTCGTACTTGCTTTGCCTTTCTCCAGCTGCTTGATCTTGTTGTTTAGGTTCGTGATCTGAGTGGAGAAGTCGGTTAGAGATGAGTCTAGGCGAGTGTTCATTTCAGCGAACTTCTGGTTGGTAGAGGCTTGCCCTTGTATTAGCTGTTAAAACATTGCTTGAACCGGATCAACTTGTTGTTGCATCGGTTGTTGTTGCTGAGGTGCAAAGCCCGGAGGGTAGTTAGGAGTATAGCCCTTGTTGTGTTGTTGTTGCCCTTGGAAGTTGCTCTGCCCTTGACCTTGGAAACCACCACTCGGTTGAAAACCTTTGTTGTAAGGGATGAAAGGTTTTGCTTGCTGAGCAGGGTACACTTGATCTTTAGGGTTGGCTACATTGGTGCTTCGGTAAGAGAGGTTGTTGTTCTGGTAGCCTTGGTTGTAGCCTTGAGACTTGTAGTTGTTCTGTCCAGCCACCCAATTTGCTTCTTCTTGGCTTAGCTCTAACTCCTCTTGGTTCTCATCAGCTTCACCAACAAAGTGAACATGCTTCTGATTAGCTAACACCAACTTATCAATCTTCTCATGCAAAGATTTGAGCTCCTTCTTGTGAGACTCTAACTCTGATCCTCTTGGTGCACGGTCATAATCTTCAGCATAGTTTCCATCACTCAATGCCAAGTTTTCTATCATCTCCATACCCTCTTCTACCTCCTGACCGAGGAAGTTCCCTTTGCTAGCTGTGTCAAGCAACAACCTGATCTTTGGTGAAGCTCCACGGTATATGGTACTGAGTAGTGTCTCCTCGCTGAACCCGTGATGAGGACATTGGATCGTGTAGTCTTTGAAACGCTCCATTGCCTCGTTGAATGTCTCGTTGTTCCTTTGAGTGAAACCACTGATTTCGCTTCTCAACCGAGCTGTCCTTGTGCTTGAGAAGAACTTTGAGAGAAATGCCTTCTTACACTCAGCCCATGATGTGATGGTGCCTTGTGGGAGGGTCTTCTCCCAATGGCTAGCTTTGTCTCCGAGTGAAAAGGGGAAGAGACGCAGCTTGAAAGCATCTTCGGATATGCCATTGATCTTGATCATCCCACAAACTTGCTCGAAGTTGTCTAGGTGCTCCAAGGGGTCTTCCATTGCTAAGCCGTGGAACTTGTTGTTTTGCACCATGGAGATGAAACCTGGCTTGATCTCGAAGTTATTGTTTTGCACCGGAGGAGGAGTGATCCCAAACCTATTGTGGTGGGTATTGGGAGCATCTCCGGCTCCTATGATCCTCGGTGGTCTAGCCGCGTGTTGGGGGTTTCCATTACCCCGTCCTGCTGGAGGAGGTCCTTCTGGATGCTCGTGTTCAGCCATATCTTCAAAGTTAACCAAACCGTGCTGAACAATCTCCTCAAAGGCTGTTGTTTGCTCTCTGACTCTCCTTTGCCGTGAGTGACCAAGTTGATGAATGTTGTCTAAGGGTTGTAGAAGATTGTTGTCTCCCCTTGAACGAAGATTCATGTACCTGAAAACACACGTTTGAGAGTAGAAGTATTAGTAACTTGAAAAAGGTAAAGACTTAGTCTTTGCTAAGACCCAAATCTCTATGTTCTCTAAACAGTCCTAGAATGGCAACGGCGCCATTTGATAAACGTGTTTCTAGCTCAGGGGTTTATGATGCAGAGAGGTTATCAAACTCTAATGCAAGCAATGTCGTAGTATAGCAAGCAAGAGAGAGTCAATCCACTTCTAGGAGATAGAGAATACACAGAGAATGCAAGGACTAAAGAAAATCTAAGCAAAATGAGAAAGTTTATGAGAAAATATCTAAGAACTAGATGCAGCAACCTAAACAGAATGAAACCTATTTTAAAAATACTAGAAGGGAAGCAACTACCACGAGAAACAAACAGATTAATTAAAGGAAAGAGCTTCGAATTATTAAAATTCGACTAGTGGATCGACCATGAGATCGACCACTAGATCGAGCAGTAACAATCGATCTCGTCTAAAAACAGTAAAGCTAATGACCAGGATGCTATCAGATAACAAGCAAAAGATGAGAATAGACGTAAAGATGCTAAAAGAAAGGGCCTAGGGTTGAGATTCATGGTTAGGGGTTTCAGAGGTTCGACCTTGGGTTTGAAACTTTAGATCGACTCACTTGGTGAGGATCTCTAAGCCTTGAAAACAAAGCAAGATCTATCCGTGGCTTTCGGTATAGATCACTCTTTCATCCTCTCCTCCAAACCCATGGCTTTTGGTGGAAAGAGAGGTCGAAAGGCAAGGAAAACAGATTTCAAGTAAATGGCTTAACTAGTCCCCCAAACTTCCATGGCTTTTGGGAAGGGGTAACTAGTCTCTAAGGTGTGATCTTCCGAGATTCCTGGATCCTGTCAAGATAAGGAACCTCTCGGATCATGAAGCTCTTGGCGTGAGAGTCTTCAAGCATTAAGCTTTTAACACCTTAGAAGAGATAGCCTTCAAAAACGTTTAGAAAAATCCCAAGATCGAAACCCTTTCAACCCCTTAATCCTCTCAACCCCAAACCCAAAGGAAACTACTCGCTACACATAGAATAAATCAAGCAAAGCATATGAAACTATACGATGAACATGAAAGAAAAACTGGATTAAACGGAAACGATTCGAATACAAAAGCTTAAGAGAAAAACGAGTTTCAACAATGGTGTTCTTCGAAAACGAGAGAGAAAAACATATGGAAAAAGATAAGGATCTAAAAGTTTTTGAAAAAGGGCATCGCCGCCTTGCCTAAAATGCCCAAACAAGCCAATGGTCCCCCCTTCGCTAGCAGCCAAAAACGGTTGAAAGGACAGAAATCGACTCCAAGATCGAGTGGTTCTCTCGATCATATCCAGACATCGTGTCTTCAGC
The DNA here is from genome assembly GCA_911865555.2 of Thlaspi arvense. NCBI lineage: Eukaryota > Viridiplantae > Streptophyta > Magnoliopsida > Brassicales > Brassicaceae > Thlaspi > Thlaspi arvense. The sequence continues at coordinate 29,637,161 of OU466861.1, read as the reverse complement.
TCGATCTGGGTCTCGATCTTCATCGGCGAATCGAGTGTTGCATCCGATCTCGGTATCGATCTTCGGCTGGATCGAGTGGTGTACTCGATCTGTCTCTCGCTCTGCATGGCATCATTTACGTCCGTACCGATTGATCGATTGCTTCACTCGATCTCCCACTCGATCTCCGTCTCGATCATTCTCCTTGGATCGCCTAGTTGGCTCGATCTTCTGGTCGATCAACTCCTAGATCGACCGGCCATGCTCGATCTGCTCCTCGATCTCTGGTCCTTAGCATATTTCCGAGCTCCCACGAACTGCTACATCAGCTACAACACGTCCACGAACCTCCACGACTCCAAAGCAGCCAGAAACAACCTGAATGTGATGCAAAATGCAAGGAAAATGCGTATGCTGATGCAAGAATGCTCTAGGACCCTAAGGGATGCAATCTAACCTAAAACATGGTACAAATGCATGAAAAGCTAACTAATGAGTATGCAAAATGTATGCAATATGCAATAACATCACTTTTTATGCTTTTTCTCTCTGGTTTCAGAGACTCTCCGCCATTGTTAGACTTTGAGCTTTGTTCTTGATTATTTCGAATCGTTTAAAGTTTAGGTAATCGTTTTCATGTTCATCGCTTCATCTTTCATGTTTATTTCGGTTATTCTCATGTGTAGCGAGTAGTTTCATTTTGGTCTCGGGGTTGAGAAGATTCACGGGGTCTAAGGGGTTTTCAAGTTGGTAGTTTTCTTGTTCTTAATGGCTTTCTCTTCTAGGATGTTGAGTCCCTAAGGCTTAAAGACTCTCACGCCAAGATCTTTATGATCAGAGAGGTCTCTTACCTTGACAGGATCCAGAGATCTCTGAAAATCACATCCTAGAGACTAGTTACCCTTTCCCAAAAGCCATGGAAGTTTAGGGGACTAGTTAGGCCGTATGTTTGAAATCTGAGTTCATTGCCCTTCAACGTCTCTTTCCACCAGAAGCCATGGGTTTGGAGGAGAGGATGAAGGAGTGATCCATACCGAAAGCCACAGATGGACCTTGTTTTCGTTTTCAAGGCTTAGGGAATCTCACAAAGTGAGTCGATTTAAAGTTTTCAATCCCAACTTGGACCCTTGAAACCCCAGACCATGAATCTCAACCTTAGACCCTTCTTTCTTAGCATTCTTACCTCTTTGTTAGTCATTCGCTTGATATTCGCCGCATCCTGGTCATTAGTTTCTTCATACTTGCATTTTTAGACGAGATCGATCCAAACTTCTCGATCTAGTGGTCGATCATGTGGTCGATCCACTAGTCGATTTTTGTTAAATCATAGCCTTGCATTTTAATTTTTCTGTTTGTTCCTCGTAGTAGTTCAATCACTCTTGGTAATGTTAAAATAGTTTTGCATTCCATTCGGTCATCGCATATAGTTTTAAGGATTTTCACAATATCGCCTCTTATTCGCTTAGCTTTACACTGCTCTTGCATTCTCTTTGATCTTCCTAGCTCCTAGAAATGGATTGAGTCTCACTTGCATACTGTACTACAACCTAAGTGTTGCATTTGAGTTTGATAGCCTCATTGCATCCTTACCTTTGCAAAGAAAGTTGTTATCAAATGGCGCCGTTGCCATTCTAGGAGTGTTAGACAGCATAGAGATTTAGGGCTTAGTAAAGACTAAGCCTTTACCTTGTTTTAGTTACTAATTTCTCTACTCTCAAACGTGTGTCTCTCAGGTTTATGAATCTTCGTTCAAGGGGAGACAACAATCTACTTCAACCCTTGGACAACATTCATCAGCTTGGTCATTCACGGCAAAGAAGAGTACGAGAACAAGCCATAGCCTTTGAGGAGATTGTTCAGCACGGTTTGGTTGACTTTGAAGCTATGGCTGAACACGAGCATCCAGAGGGACCTCCTCCAGCTCACAAGGCAGTGGGACGGGGCAATGGAAACCCCCAACACGCGGCTAGACCCCCAAGGATCATAGGAGCCGTAGATGCTCCCAATACTCATCACAATAGGTTTGGGATCACTCCTCCTCCTGTACAAAACAACAACTTCGAGATTAAGCCAGGTTTCATCTCCATGGTGCAAAACAACAGGTTCCACGGCTTAGCAATGGAAGATCCCTTGGAGCACCTTGACAATTTCGAGCAAGTATGTGGGATGATCAAGATAAACGGCATATCAGAGGATGCTTTCAAGCTGCGTCTCTTTCCCTTTTCACTTGGAGACAAAGCTAGGCATTGGGAGAAGACCCTTCCACAAGGCACCATCACCTCATGGGCCGAGTGTAAGAAAGCTTTCCACTCAAAATTCTTCTCTAGCACCAGAACAACACGGTTGAGAAGCGAGATCAGCGGCTTCACTCAGCGGAACAATGAGATGTTCAATGAAGCAATGGAACGTTTTAAAGATTACACGATCCAATGTCCTCATCACGGTTTCAGTGAGGAGACCTTACTCAGCACCATCTACCGCGGAGCTTCACCAAAGATCAGGTTGTTGCTTGACACGGCTAGTAAAGGGAACTTCCTTGGTCAGGAGGTAGAAGAGGGCATGGAGCTGATTGAGAACTTGGCATTGAGTGACGGCAACTATGCTGAAGATTATGACCGTGCACCGAGAGGATCTGAGGTAGAGTCTCACAAAAAGGAGCTGAAATCCTTGCATGAGAAGATTGATAAGCTGGTGTTAGCCAACCAGAAGCATGTTCACTTTGTTGGTGAAGCGGATGAGAATCTAGAGGAGCTTGAGTTGAGCCAGGAAGAAGCCAATTGGGTGGCGGGACAGAACAATTACAAACCTCACGGCTACACCCAAGGCTACAACCAGAACAACAATCTCTCCTACCAAAGTACCAATGTCGCCAACCCTAAGGACCAAGTGTACCCTGCTCAGCAAGCAAAACCTTTCATACCTTACAACAAAGGTTTTCAGCCGAGTGGTGGCTTCCAAGGTCAAGGGCAGAACAACTTCCAAGGGCAACATCAAGGTAACAAAGTTTATACGCCAAACTACCCTCCGGGCTTTGCACCTCCACAGCAACAGCCAATGCAACAACAAGTTGATCCGGTTCAGGCCATGTTTCAGCAGCTGTTCCAAAAGCAAGCCTCTACAAACCAAAAGTTCACCGAGATGAACACTCGTTTAGACTCGTCTCTAACTGACTTCTCCACTCAGATCACCAACTTAAACAACAAGATCAAGCAGCTAGAGAAGGGGAAAGTGAGTACAAGTGGTCAGAATAGCCTCTCGGGCAAGTGTGAGCAGAACCCTAAGGAATATGCCAACGCCATCACGCTAAGAAGCGGGAAAGAGATAGCACCTACGGTTACTCCTAAGAACAACGAGGTCGTTGTAATTCAAGAGGGAGAGGGTAAGCTTTCCGCTGATGATGAGATCAACTTCGACAATATCTGGATTCAAGGGCGAAGAAGAGGAGACAAAGCGGTTGTTGAGAAGAAAGCGGAGCAAACTACTAAGGAGAAGGATGCTTATGTACCTCCACCGTATGTACCTAAGCTGCCTTTTCCAGGCCGTTTCAAGAAGCAACTCATAGAGAAGCATAGAGTCTTGTTTGAGAAGCATCTTAAAGACGTAGAGATCAAGCTACCTCTCGTGGACTGCCTTGCAATGATGCCTAAATGCGCCAAATTCTTCAAAGACACTCTCGTGAAGAAGAATAAGGAAAGTAAGGAAGTGCTTGTTCTAAGTGAGGAGTGTAGTGCTGTGATACACAAGGAAATAGTCCCTAAGAAGTTGGGAGACCCTGGAAGCTTCACTATACCCTGCGCTTTAGGTCCTTTGGAGTTCAAGAGTTGCCTTTGTGATCTTAGAGCTAGCATAAATCTGATGCCTCATTCCATGGCAAAGAAACTCGGCTTTACCCGTTTCAAGGACTGTAGAATCTCGTTGGTACTAGCTGACAGGACTGTGAGGTTACCCGTAGGATTGCTTGAGGACTTGCCAGTGAAGATCATTGGAGTGAACGTGCCTACAGACTTCGTTGTTTTGGAAATGGATGAAGAGCCAAAGGATCCACTCATTCTTGGTAGACCTTTCTTAGCTACCGCCGGCGCCATAATAGACGTCAAGAACGGGAAGATTGCCTTGCACTTGGGTAAAGATATAAGGCTAGACTTCGATATCAATGAGGTTTTAAAGAAGCCTACGATAGAAGGGCAAGCTTTCTACATTGATACATTGGATGCCTTAGCGGATGAGTTGCTGGAAGAGCTGGCTCAGGAAGATCATTTGAAGCTGGCACTGACTAAGGAGCCAGGAGAGTTTGGTTATGTGGATCAGAGGACTCAGGAGTACGTCAACTTGCTTGATTCGAGGAAAGTTGTACTTGAAGATGTAGGCGTTTGCCGAGAGATCGACTCAAAGATCGATGACATTACTTGATGTTACTGCATATTGCATGCATTTTTCATACATATTAGTTAGCTTTTCATGCATTTACATCATGCTTTAGACTAGATTGCATCACTTAGGGTCCTAGAGCATTCTCGCACCAGCATACGCATGTTCCTTGCATTTTGCATCACATTCAGGTTGTTTCTGGCCACTTTGGAGTCGTGGAGGTTTGTGGACGTGCTGAAGCTGTTGTGGCGGTTCGTGGAAAGTCGGATGTTTGCTAAGGACCAGAGATCGGGGAGCAGATCGAGCATGGCAGGTCAATCTAGATGAGATCGACCAGAAGATTGAGAAGACAAGGCGATCCAAGGAAAATGATCGAGACAAAGATCGAGTGGAGCAATCGATCAAACGGTACAGACGTAAATGACGCCATGCAGAGCGAGAGCCGGATCGAGTCCACCACTCGATCCAACCAAAGATCGATAACAAGATCGGATGCAACACTCGATCCACCGAAGATGATCGAGACCCAGATCGAGTTGAAGACACGATGTCCGAAAATGATTGAGAGAGCCGCTCGATCCCGAGGTCGATCTCTGTCCTTTCAACCGCTTTTGGCCGCTAGCGAGGGGGGGACCATCGAGCTGTTTTCGCCATTTTGGGAAGGCGGCGATGTCTCCTTTCCACGCACAACTTTTCAACCTTATCTTTTTATGCTTTTTCTCTCTGGTTTTGGAGTTTATCCACCATTGTCGAACTTGAAGTTTTTCTTGCTTTTGTAATCGAATCGTTTGAAAGTTTAATCTAGTTCTTTTTCATGTTCATCGTTTCTTTCTTCATGCTTTGCTTGATTTATCTTATGTGTAGTGAGTAGTTTCATTAGGGTTTAGGGGTTGAGAGGATTCAAGGGGTCAAAAAGGTTTTCGATCTTGGAGTTTTCTAGCGCTTAATGGCTATCTCTTCTAGGGTGTTGAGTTCCTAAATCTTAGAGACTCTCACGCCATGAGCTTTATGATCCGAGAGGTCTCTTACCTTGACAGGATTCAGGGACCTCTGAAGATCGCACCCTAGAGACTAGTTACCCCTTCCCAAAAGCCATGGAAGTTTGGGGGACTAGTTAAGCCATGTGTTTGAAATCTGTTTTCCCTGCCCTTCAACCTCTCTTTCTACCAGAAGCCATGGGTTTGGAGGAGAGGATGAAGGAGTGATCTATACCAAAAGCCACGGATAGATCTTATTTCGTTTTCAAGGCTTAGAGATTCTCACAAAGTGAGTCGATTTAAAGTTTTCAACCGAAGCTCATACCTTTGAAACCCCTGACCATGAATCTCAACCCTTGACCCTCTTTCTTAGCATTTCTACATCCTCTCTCGTCATTCGCTTGATCTTTGATAGCATCCTGGTCGTTAGTTTCACTGCTCTTACATTTTTAGACGAGATCGATCGTTGTTGCTCGATCTAGTGGTCGATCCCATGGTCGATCCACTAGTCGAATTTTAGTAATCCGTAGCTTTGTTTTTTAATTATTCTGTTTGTTCCTCATGGTAGTTTGATCATTCCTGGTAATTTTAAAATAGTTTGCATTCCATTTAGTTGCTGCATCTAGTTTTTAGGGATTTTCTCAAAGCCGATCTTTATTCGCTTAGATTTGCAAAGCCTTTGTATTCTCTTTGATCTTCCTAGCTCCTAGAAATGGATTGAATCTCACTTGCATACTGTACTACAACCTAAGTGTTGCATTTGAATTTGATAGCCTCATTGCATCCTCACCCTTGCAAAGTAAGTAGTTATCAAATGGCGTCGTTGCCGTTCTAGGAGTTTTAGAAAGCAAAGAGATTTGGAGCTTAGTAAAGACTAAGCATTTACCTTGTTTTAGTTACTAATATCTCCACTCTAAAACTTGTGTCTCTCAGGTACATGAATCTTCGTTCAAGGAGAGACAACAATCTACTTCAACCCTTGGACAACATTCATCAGCTTGGTCATTCGCGGCAAAGAAGAGTACGTGAACAAGCCAGAGCCTTTGAGGAGATTGTTCAGCACGGTTTGGTTGACTTTGAAGCTATGGCTGAACACGAGCATCCAGAGGGACCTCCTCCAGCTCACGGGGCAGTGGGAAGGGGCAATGGAAACCCCCAACACGCGGCTAGACCCCCAAGGATCATAGGAGTCGGAGATGCTCCCAATACTCATCACAATAGGTTTGGGATAACTCCTCCTCCTGTACAAAACAACAACTTCGAAATTAAGCCGGGTTTCATCTCCATGGTGCAAAACAACAAGTTCCACGGCTTAGCAATGGAAGATCCCTTGGAGCACCTCGACAATTTCGAGCAAGTATGTGGGATGATCAAGATAAACGGCATATCAGAAGATGCTTTCAAGCTGCGCCTCTTTCCCTTTTCACTCGGAGACAAAGCTAGGCATTGGGAGAAGACCCTCCCACAAGACACCATCACCTCATGGGCCGAGTGTAAGAAGGCCCTTCTCTCAAAATTCTTCTCTACCACCAGAACAGCACGATTGAGAAGCGAAATCAGCGGCTTCACTCAACGAAACAACGAGACATTCAACGAGGCAATGGAACGTTTCAAAGACTACACGATCCATTGTCCTCATCACGGCTTCAGTGAGGAGACCTTAATCAGCACCATCTACCGCGGAGCTTCACCAAAAATCAGGTTGTTGCTTGACACAGCTAGTAAAGGGAACTTCCTTGGTCAGGAGGTAGAAGAGGGCATGGAGATGATTGAAAACTTAGCATTGAGTGATGGCAACTACGCTGAGGATTATGATTATGCACCGAGAGGATCCGAGCTAGAGTCTCACAAAAAGGAGCGGAAATCTTTGCATGAGACGATTGATAAGCTGGTGTTAGCCAACCAGAAGCATGTTCACTTTTTTGGTGAAACTGATGAGAATCAAGAAGAGCTTGAGTTGGGCTAGGAAGAAGCCAATTGGGTGGCGGGACAGAACAATTACAAACCTCAATACAACCAAGGCTATAACCAGAACAACAATCTCTCCTACCGTAGTACCAACGTTGCCAACCCTAAAGACCAAGTGTACCCTGCTCAGCAAGCAAAACCTTTCATACCTTACAACAAAGGTTTTCAGCCGAGTGGTGGCTTCCAAGGTCAAGGACAGAACAACTTCCAAGGGCAACATCAAGGTAACAAGGGTTATTGATGTTACTGCATATTGCACGCATTTTGCATACATATTACTTAGCTTTTCATGCATTTACATCATGCTTTAGACTAGATTGCATCACTTAGGGTCCTAGAGCATTCTCGCACCAGCATACGCATGTTCCTTGCATTTTGCATCACATTCAGTTTGTTTCTGGCCACTTTGGAGTCGTGGAGGTTCGTGGACGTGCTGAAGCTGTTGTGGCGGTTCGTGGAAAGTCAGATGTTTGCTAAGGACCAGAGATCGGGGAGCAGATCGAGCATGGCAGGTCGATCTAGATGAGATCGACCAGAAGATCGAGAAGACCAGGCGATCCAAGGAAAATGATCGAGACAAAGATCGAGTGGAGCAATCCATCAAACGGTACGGACGTAAATGACGCCATGCAGAGCGAGAGCCGGATCGAGTCCATCACTCGATCCAACCGAAGATCGATACCAAGATCGGATGAAATACTCGATCCGCCAAAGATGATCGAGACCCAGATCGAGTTGAAGACACGATGTCCGGAAATGATCGAGATTGCCGCACGATCCCGAAGTCGATCTCTGTCCTTTCAACCGCTTTTGGCCACTAGCGAGGGGGGGACCATCGAGTTGTTTTCGCCATTTTGGGAAGGCAGCGATGTCTCTTTCCAGGGACAACTTTTCAATCTTATCTTTTTATGCTTTTCTCTCTGGTTTTGGAGATGATCCACCATAGTCGAACTTGAAGTTTTTCTTGCCTTTGTAATCGAATCGTTTGAAAGCTTAATCTAGTTCTTTTTCATGTTCATCGTTTCTTTCTTCATGCTTTGCTTGATTTATCTTATGTGTAGTGAGTAGTTTCATTAGGGTTAGGGGTTGAGAGGATTCAAGGGGTCAAAAAGGTTTTCGATCATGGAGTTTTCTAGCGCTTAATGGCTATCTCTTCTAGGGCGCTGAGTTCCTAAAGCTTAAAGACTCTCACGCCAAGAGCTTTATGATCCGAGAGGTCTCTTACCTTGACAGAATCCAGGGACCTCTGAAGATCGCACCCTAGAGACTAGTTACCCCTTCCCAAAAGCCATGGAAGTTTGGGGGACTAGTTAAGCCATGCATTTGAAATCTGTTTTTCCTGCCCTTCAACCTCTCTTTCCACCAAAAGCCATAGGTTTGGAGGAGAGGATGAAGGAGTGATCTATACCGAAAGCCACGGATAGATCTTATTTCATTTTCAAGGCTTGGAGATTCTCACAAAGTGAGTCGATTAAAGTTTTCAACCCAAGCTCGGAGCTTTGAAACCCCTGACCATGAATCTCAACCCTAGACCCTCTTTCTTAGCATTTCTGCATCCTCTCTCGTCATTCGCTTGATCTTTGATAGCATCCTGGTCGTTAGTTTTGCTGCTCTTACATTTTTAGACGAGATCGATCGTTATTGCTCGATCTAGTGGTTGATCCCGTGGTCGATCCACTAGTCGAAATTTAGTAATTCGTAGCTTTGTTCTTTAATTATTCTGTTTGTTCCTCATGGTAGTTTGATCATTCTTGGTAATTTTAAAATAGTTTGAATTCCATTTAGTTGCAGCATCTAGTTTTTAGGGATTTTCTCAAATCCGATCTTTATTCGCTTAGATTTGCAAAGCCCTTGCATTCTCTTTGATCTTCCTAGCTCCTAGAAATGGATTGACTCTCACTTGCATACTGTACAACAACCTAAGTGTTGCATTTGAGTTTGATAGCCTCATTGCATCCTCACCTTTGCAAAGAAAGTAGTTATCAAATGGCGCCGTTGCCATTCTAGGAGTTTTAGAAAGCATAGAGATTTGGAGCTTAGTAAAGACTAAGCTTTCACCTTGATTTAGTTACTAATATCTCTACTCTAAAACGTGTGTTTCTCAGGTACATGAATCTTCGTTCAAGGGGAGGCAACAATCTACTTCAACCCTTGGACAACATTCATCAGCTTGGCCACTCGCGGCAAAGAAGAGTACGAGAACAAGCCATAGCCTTTGAGGAGATTGTTCAGCACGGTTTGGTTGACTTTGAAGCTATGGCTGAACACGAGCATCTAGAGGGACCTCCTCCAGCTCACGGGGCAGTGGGAAGGGCAATGGAAACCTCCAACACGCGGCTAGACTCCCAAGGATCATAGGAGTCGGAGATGCTCCCAATACTCATCACAATATGTTTGGGATCACTCCTCCTCCTGTACAAAACAAAAACTTCGAAATTAAGCCGGGTTTCATCACCATGGTGCAAAACAACAAGTTCCAAGGCTTAGCAATGGAAGATCCCTTGGAGCACCTCGACAATTTCGAGCAAGTATGTGGGATGAGCAAGATAAACGGCATATCAGAAGATGCTTTCAAGCTGCGCCTCTTTCCCTTTTCACTCGGAGACAAAGCTTGGCACTGGGAGAAGACCCTCCCACAAGGCACCATCACCTCATGGGCCGAGTGTAAGAAGGCCTTTCTCTCAAAATTCTTCTCTAGCACCAGAACAGCACGGTTGAGAAGCGAAATCAGCGGCTTCACTCAACAAAAAAACAAGACATTCAACGAGGCAATGGAACGTTTCAAAGAGTACACGATCCAATGTCCTCATCACGGCTTCAGTGAGGAGACCTTACTCAGCACCATCTACCGCGGTGCTTCACCAAAAATCAGGTTGTTGCTTGACACAGCTAGTAAAGGGAACTTCCTTGGTCAGGAGGTAGAAGAGGGCATGGAGCTGATTGAAAACTTAGCATTGAGTGATGGCAACTACACTGAGGATTATGATCGTGCACCGAGAGGATCCGAGCTAGAGTCTCACAAAAAGGAGCTGAAATCTTTGCATGAGAAGTTTGATAAGCTGGTGTTAGCCAACCAGAAGCATGTTCACTTTGTTGGTGAAACTGATGAGAATCAAGAAGAGCTTGAGTTGAGCCAGAAAGAAGCCAATTGGGTGGCGGGACAGAACAATTACAAACCTCACGGCTACAACCAAGGCTACAACCAGAACAACAATCTCTCCTACCGTAGTACCAACGTTGCAAACCCTAAAGACCAAGTGTACCCTGCTCAGCAAGCAAAACCTTTCATACCTTACAACAAAGGTTTTCAGCCAAGTGGTGTCTTCCAAGGTCAAGGACAGAACAACTTCCAAGGGCAACATCAAGGTAACAAGGGTTGTTGATGTTCCTGCATATTGCACGCATTTTGCATACATATTAGTTAGCTTTTCATGCATTTATATCATGCTTTAGACTAGATTGCATCACTTAGGGTCCTAGAGCATTCTCGCACCGGCATACGCATGTTCCTTGCATTTTGCATCACATTCAGTTTGTTTCTGGCCACTTTGGAGTCGTGGAGGTTCCTGGACGTGCTGAAGCTGTTGTGGCGGTTCGTGGAAAGTCGGATGTTTGCTAAGGACCAGAGATCGGGGAGCAGATCGAGCACGACAGGTTGATCTAGATGAGTTCGACCAGAAGATCGAGAAGACCAGGCGATCCAAGGAAAATGATCGAGACAAAGATCTAGTGGAGCAATCGATCAAACGGTACGGACGTAAATGACGCCATGCAGAGCGAGAACCGGATCAAGTCCATCACTCGATCCAACCAAAGATCGATACCAAGATCGGATGCAACATTCGATCCGCCGAAGATGATCGAGACCCAGATCGAGTTGAAGACACGATGTCCAGAAATGATCAAGAGAGCCGCTCGATCCCGAAGTCAATCTCTGTCCTTTCAACCGCTTTTGGCCGCTAGCGAGGGGGGGACCATCGAGTTGTTTTCGCCATTTTGGGAAGGCAGCGATGTCTCTTTCCAGGGACAACTTTTCAATCTTATCTTTTTATGCTTTTCTCTCTGGTTTTGGAGATGATCCACCATTGTCGAACTTGAAGTTTTTCTTGCCTTTGTAATCGAATCGTTTGAAAGCTTAATCTAGTTCTTTTTCATGTTCATCGTTTCTTTCTTCATGCTTTGCTTTATTTATCTTATGTGTAGTGAGTAGTTTCATTAGGGTTAGGGGTTGAGAGGATTCAAGGGGTCAAAAAGGTTTTCGATCTTGGAGTTTTCTAGCGCTTAATGGCTATCTCTTCTAGGGCGCTGAGTTCCTAAAGCTTAAAGACTCTCACGCCAAGAGCTTTATGATCCGAGAGGTCTCTTACCTTGTCAGAATCCAGGGACCTCTAAAGATCGCACCCTAGAGACTAGTTACCCCTTCCCAAAAGCCATGGAAGTTTGGGGGACTAGTTAAGCCATGCGTTTGAAATCTGTTTTTCCTGCCCTTCAACCTCTCTTTCCACCAAAAGTCATGGGTTTGGAGGAGAGGATGAAGGAGTGATCTATACCGAAAGCCACGGATAGATCTTATTTCATTTTCAAGGCTTAGAGATTCTCACAAAGTGAGTCGATTAAAGTTTTCAACCCAAGTTCGGAGCTTTGAAACCCCTGACCATGAATCTCAACCCTAGACCCTCTTTCTTAGCATTTCTGCACCCTCTCTCGTCATTCGCTTGATCTTTGATAGCATCCTGGTCGTTAGTTTTGCTGCTCTTACATTTTTAGACGAGATCGATCGTTATTGCTCAATCTAGTGGTCGATCCCGTGGTCGATCCACTAGTCGAATTTTAGTAATTCGTAGCTTTGTTCTTTAATTATTCTGTTTGTTCCTCATGGTAGTTTGATCATTCTTGGTAATTTTAAAATAGTTTGAATTCCATTTAGTTGCTGCATCTTGTTTTTAGGGATTTTCTCAAATCCGATCTTTATTCGCTTAGATTTGCAAAGCCCTTGCTTTCTCTTTGATCTTCCTAGCTCCTAGAAATGGATTGACTCTCACTTGCATACTGTACAACAACCTAAGTGTTGCATTTGAGTTTGATAGCCTCATTGCATCCTCACCTTTGCAAAGAAGTAGTTATCAAATGGCGCCGTTGCCATTCTAGGAGTTTTAGAAAGCATAGAGATTTGGAGCTTAGTAAAGACTAAGCTTTCACCTTGATTTAGTTACTAATATCTCTACTCTAAAACGTGTGTTTCTCAGGTACATGAATCTTCGTTCAAGGGGAGACAACAATCTACTTCAACCCTTGGACAACATTCATCAGCTTGGTCACTCGCGGCAAAAAAGAGATCGAGAACAAGCCAGAGCCTTTGAGGAGATTGTTCAGCACGGTTTGTTTGACTTTGAAGCTATGGCTGAACACGAGCATCCAGAGGGACCCCCTCCAGCTCACGGGGCAGTGGGAAGGGGCAATGGAAACCCCCAACACGCGGCTAGACCCCCAAGGATCATAGGAGTCGGAGATGCTCCCAATACTCATCACAATATGTTTGGGATCACTCCTCCTCCTGTACAAAACAACAACTTTGAAATTAAGCCGGGTTTCATCACCATGGTGCAAAACAACAAGTTCCAAGGATTAGCAATGGAAGATCCCTTGGAGCACCTCGACAATTTCGAGCAAGTATGTGGGATGATCAAGATAAACGGCATATCAGAAGATGCTTTCAAGCTGCGCCTCTTTCCCTTTTCACTCGGAGACAAAGCTTGGCACTGGGAGAAGACCCTCCCACAAGGCACCATCACCTCATGGGCCGAGTGTAAGAAGGCTTTCTCTCAAAATTCTTCTCTAGCACCAGAACAGCACGGTTGAGAAGCGAAATCAGCGGCTTCACTCAACGAAACAACGAGACATTCAACGAGGCAATGGAACGTTTCAAAGAGTACACGATCCAATGTCCTCATCACGGCTTCAGTGAGGAGACCTTACTCAGCACCATCTACCGCGGAGCTTCACCAAAAATCAGGTTGTTGCTTGACACAGCTAGTAAAGGGAACTTCCTTGGTCAGGAGGTAGAAGAGGGCATGGAGCTGATTGAAAACTTAGCATTGAGTGATGGCAATTACACTGAGGATTATGATCGTGCACCGAGAGGATCCGAGCTAGAGTCTCACAAAAAGGAGCTGAAATCTTTGCATGAGAAGTTTGATAAGCTGGTGTTAGCCAACCAGAAGCATGTTCACTTTGTTGGTGAAACTGATGAGAATCAAGAAGAGCTTGAGTTGAGTCAGAAAGAAGCCAATTGGGTGGCGGGACAGAACAATTACAAACCTCACGGCTACAACCAAGGCTACAACCAGAACAATAATCTCTCCTACCGTAGTACCAACGTTGCAAACCCTAAAGACCAAGTGTACCCTGCTCAGCAAGCAAAACCTTTCATACCTTACAACAAAGGTTTTCAGCCGAGTGGTGTCTTCCAAGGTCAAGGACAGAACAACTTCCAAGGGCAACATCAAGGTAACAACGGTTATTGATGTTCCTGTATATTGCACGCATTTTGCATACATATTAGTTAGCTTTTCATGCATTTATATCATGCTTTAGACTAGATTGCATCACTTAGGGTCCTAGAGCATTCTCGCACCAGCATACGCATGTTCCTTGCATTTTGCATCACATTCAGTTTGTTTCTGGCCACTTTGGAGTCGTGGAGGTTCGTGGACGTGCTGAAGCTGTTGTGGCGGTTCGTGGAAAGTCGGATGTTTGCTAAGGACCAGAGATCGGGGTGCAGATCGAGCACGGCAGGTTTATCTAGATGAGTTCGACCAGAAGATCGAGAAGACCAGGCGATCCAAGGAAAATGATCGAGACAAAGATCGAGTGGAGCAATCGATCAAATGGTATGGACGTAAATGACGCCATGCAGAGCGAGAGCCGGATTAAGTCCATCACTCGATCCAATCGAAGATCGATACCAAGATCGGATGCAACACTCGATCTGTCGAAGATGATCGAGACCCAGATCGAGTTGAAGACACGATGTCCAGAAATGATCAAGAGAGCCGCTCGATCCCGAAGTCGATCTCTGTCCCTTCAACCGCTTTTGGCCGCTAGCAAGGGGGGGACCATCGAGTTGTTTTTGCCATTTTGGGAAGGCGGCGATGTCTCTTTCCAGGGACAACTTTTCAATCTTATCTTTTTATGCTTTTCTCTCTGGTTTTGGAGATGATCCACCATTGTCGAACTTGAAGTTTTTCTTGCCTTTGTAATCGAATCGTTTGAAAGCTTAATCTAGTTCTTTTTCATGTTCATCGTTTCTTTCTTCATGCTTTGCTTGATTTATCTTATGTGTAGTGAGTAGTTTCATTAGGGTTAGGGGTTGAGAGGATTCAAGGGGTCAAAAAGGTTTTCGATCTTGGAGTTTTCTAGCGCTTAATAGCTATCTCTTCTAGGGTGCTGAGTTCCTAAAGCTTAAAGACTCTCACGCCAAGAGCTTTATGATCCGAGAGGTCTCTTACCTTGATAGGATCCAGGGACCTCTGTAGATCGCACCCTAGAGACTAGTTACCCCTTCCCAAAAGCCATGGAAGTTTGGGGGACTAGTTAAGCCATGCGTTTGAAATCTGTCTTTCCTGCCCTTCAACCTCTCTTTCCACCAAAAGCCATGGGTTTGGAGGAGAGGATGAAGGAGTGATCTATACCGAACGCCACAGATAGATCTTATTTCGTTTTCAAGGCTTAGAGATTCTCACAAAGTGAGTCGATTAAAGTTTTCAACCCAAGCTCGGACCTTTGAAACCCCTGACCATGAATCTCAACCCTAGACCCTCTTTCTTAGCATTTCTGCATCCTCTCTCGTCATTCGCTTGATCTTTGATAGCATCCTGGTCGTTAGTTTCGCTGCTCTTACATTTTTAGACGAGATCGATCGTTGTTGCTCGATCTAGTGGTTGATCCCGTGGTCGATCCACTAGTCGAATTTTAGTAATTCGTAGCTTTGTTCTTTAATTATTCTGTTTGTTCCTCATGGTAGTTTGATCATTCCTGGTAATTTTAAAATAGTTTGAATTCCATTTAGTTGCTGCATCTAGTTTTTAGGGATTTTCTCAAAACTGATCTTTATTCGCTTAGATTTGCAAAGCCCTTGCATTCTCTTTGATCTTCCTAGCTCCTAGAAATGGATTGACTCTCACTTGCATACTGTACTACAACCTATGTGTTGCATTTGAGTTTGATAGCCTCAATGCATCCTCACCTTTGCAAAGAGAGTAGTTATCAAATGGCGCCGTTGCCATTCTAGGAGTTTTAGAAAGCATAGAGATTTGGAGCTTAGTAAAGACTAAGCTTTCACCTTGTTTTAGTTACTAATATCTCTACTCTAAAACGTGTGTTTCTCAGGTACATGAATCTTCGTTCAAGGGGAGACAACAATCTACTTCAACCCTTGGACAACATTCATCAGCTTGGTCACTCGCGGCAAAGAAGAGTACGAGGACAAGCCAGAGCCTTTGAGGAGTTTGTTCAGCACGGTTTGGTTGACTTTGAAGCTATGGCTGAACACGAGCATCCAGAGGGACCTCCTCCAGCTCACGGGGCAGTGGGAAGAGGCAATGGAAACCCCCAACACGTGGCTAGATCCCCAAGGATCATAGGAGCCGGAGATGCTCCCAATACTCATCACAATAGGTTTGGGATCACTCCTCCTCCTGTACAAAACAACAACTTCGAAATTAAGCCGGGTTTCATCTCCATGGTGCAAAAATACAAGTTCCACGGCTTAGCAATGGAAGATCCCTTGGAGCACCTCGACAATTTCAAGCAAGTATGTGGGATGATCAAAATAAACGGCATATCAGAAGATGCTTTCAAGCTGCACCTCTTTCCCTTTTCACTCGGAGACAAAGCTAGGCATTGGGAGAAGACCCTCCCACAAGGCACCATCACCTCATTGGCCGAGTGTAAGAAGGCCTTTCTCTCAAAATTCTTCTCTAGCACCAGAACAGCACGGTTGAGAAGCAAAATCAGCAGCTTCACTCAACGACACAACGAGACATTCAACGAAGCAATGGAACATTTCAAAGACTACACGATCCAATGTCCCCATCACGGTTTCAGTGAAGAGACCTTACTCAGCACCATCTACCGCGGAGCTTTACAAAAAATCAGGTTGTTGCTTGACACAGCTAGTAAAGGGAACTTCCTTGGTCAGGAGGTATAAGAGGGAATAGAGCTGATTGAAAACTTAGCATTGAGTGATGGCAACTACGCTGAGGATTATGATCGTGCACCGAGAGGATCCGAGCTAGAGTCTCACAAAAAGGAGCTGAAATCTTTCCATGAGAAGATTGATAAGCTGGTGTTAGCCAACCAGAAGCATGTTCACTTTGTTGGTGAAACTGATGAGAATCAAGAAGAGCTTGAGTTGAGCCAGGAAGAAGCCAATTGGGTGGCGGGACAGAACAATTACAAACCTCACGGCTACAACCAAGGCTACAACCAGAACAAGAATTTCTCCTACCGTAGTACCAACGTTGCCAACCCTATAGACCAAGTGTACCCTGCTCAGCAAGCAAAACCTTTCATACCTTACAACAAAGGTTTTCAGCCAAGTGGTGGCTTCCAAGGTCAAGGACAGAACAACTTCCAAGGGCAAAATCAAGGTAACAAGGGTTATACGCCGAACTACCCTCCGGGCTTTGCACCTCAGCAGCAACAGCCGATGCAACAACAAGTTGATCCGGTTCAGGCCATGTTTCAGCAGCTGATCCAAGGACAAGCCTCTACAAACCAGAAGTTTGCCGAGACGAACACTCATCTAGACTCCTCTCTCACTGACTTATCCACTCAGATCACCAACTTAAACAACAATATCAAGCAGCTAGAGAAGTGGAAAGCGAGTACAAGTGGTCAGAATAGCCTACCGGGCAAGTGTGAGCAGAATCCTAAGGAATATGCCAACGCCATCATGTTAAGAAGCGGCAAAGAGCTAGCACCTCCGGTTACTCCTAAGAACAACGAGGACGTTGTAATTCAAGAGGTGGAGGGTAAGTCTTCAGCTGATGATGAGATTAACTATGAGAATGTCTGGATCCAAGGGCCAAGAAGAGGAGACAAAGCAGTTGCAGAGAAGAAAGCGGATCAAACTGCTAAGGAGAAGGATGCTTATGTACCTCCACCGTTTATACCTAAGCTGCCTTTTCCTGGCCGCTTCAAGAAGCAACTCATAGAGAAGCATAGAATCCTCTTTGAGAAGCATCTTAAGGACGTAGAGATCAAGCTACCTCTCGTTGACTGCCTTGCAATGATGCCTAAATGCGCCAAATTCTTCAAAGACACTCTCGTGAAGAAGAATAAGGAAAGCAAGGAGGTTCTTGTTCTAAGTGAGGAGTGTAGTGCTGTGATACATAAGGAGATAGTCCCTAAGAAGTTGGGAGACCCTGGAAGCTTCACTATACCCTGCGCTTTAGGTCCTCTGGAGTTCAAGAGTTGCCTTTGTGATCTCAGAGCTAGCATAAATCTGATGCCTCATTCTGTGGCGAAGAAGCTTGGCTTTACTCGTTTCAAGGATTGTAGAATCTCGTTGGTACTGGCTGATAGGAGTGTGAGCCTACCAGTGGGGCTGCTTGAAGATCTACCGGTGTGAATCAGCGGTGTGAACGTGCCAACAGACTTCGTCGTGCTGAAGATGGATGAAGAGCCTAAGGACCCACTCATCCTTGGAAGGCCGTTCCTTGCAACCGCCGGGGCTATCATCGACGTCTGATGTTACTGCATATTGCATACATTTTGCATACTCATTAGTTAGCTTTTCATGCATTTGTATCATATTTTAGGTTAGATTGCATCACTTAGAGTCCTAGAGCATTCTTGCACCAGCATACGCATGTTTCTTGCATTTTGCATTACATTCAGGTTGTTTCTGGCTGCTTTGGAGTCGTGGAGGTTCGTGGACATGTTGAGGCTGATGTAGCAGTTCGTGGGAGCTCGGATATATGCTAAGGATCAGAGATCGAGCAGCAGATCGAGCATGGCCGGTCGATCTAGGAGGTGATCGACCAGAAGATCGAGCCAACCAGGCGATCCAAGGAGAATGATCGAGGCAAGGATCGAGTGAAGCAGTCGATCAAACGGTACGGACGTAAATGACGTCATGAAGAGCGAGAGCCAGATCGAGTACACCACTCGATCCACCCGAAGATCGATACCGAGATCGGATGCAAAACATGGTTTTAAAATATTTAGGCTCTCTTCTTCCTTTTTACCACTCTTTGTGAGCCTAAGTAGAACTCCCTCCTTGAACCTTACCCTTCTTTGAAGCCAAATGTTCTTGTGTGACATCTTTGTGAGGCCTTCCTTTCGGTTTGAACTTGGCATAAAGTGTTAGGTTTAGGCGACATGATTTGGTTTTCATATGATTGCTAGCTTTGCATTTTGAAGCTAGGTATAGGCTTATGACAAGTTTGGGGGATCATTGGGGTTGTTTCCTTTCATATTTGTTCTCGGTTTCAAAGAACTTTGTGTTTTAAAGAAAGAAATGGGTTTTAAGTGAAAGGTTGTGTTTTAAAAACTAAGTATGCTCTAATAAATTTTACGAGGTAGCTCTCCCATAATAAAAAAAAAAAGAAAAAAAGAAAAGAAAAAGAAATAAAAGAGCCTAAGTGCCAAATAAAAATAAAAAAAAAAGAAAAAAAAGAGAAAGAAAAAAATAAGAGAGCTACCAATAAGAAATATCCAAAGAGCAAAATTATTTTCAAAACCTTTTCACTAGCCTAAAAAGTTTAAAAATGTTCTTGTTTTGAATTGGGGATTGCTAAGTTTTGTGAAGAAAGAGGGTAGACTCTAAGTGGTGAGTGAGGATAAAATTTGTTAAATGAGAGGGGTATAGGATCGTTTGTTAGTTTACATGGGTAGATGAGAATCTAATCATGTATGTATAAATTGTCTTTACCTTTAGCATTATGCACAAGTTCAACCATTTTTGAGAGAAACCCTTGTTCTAATCATAAACCCTTTTCAAATGAGATCATTCAATGCTCATAACCTTAACCCTTAGCCAAATGTGTTTTGCTTTAAAGTGCATAAGTTTGATTCATGGTCCTATTGTTAATGAATGTTAAAGGATGAGTTTCTTTGATTGTTAGGAATAGGAGAGTCATGATTTGAATTTCTTTGTGTGATGAGTATGGCTAAGTTCTTTGGAGTATGAGTGTAAGCATAGCATTTTAGAACGGTTAACTAGGACATTGAGATTGATTCATTTGAAAGGCACCTTTGCAAGAAGTTTAAACCCCCATTCGTTTTTCGGAAAACCTCTCTTCCTTACTTATTTTCTGTTGCTTGAGGGCAAGCAAGAAGTAAGTTTGGGGGAGTTGATGTTACTGCATATTGCATACATTTTGCATACTCATTAGTTAGCTTTTCATGCATTTGTATCATATTTTAGGTTATATTGCATCACTTAGAGTCCTAGAGCATTCTTGCACCAGCATAAGCATGTTCCTTGCATTTTGCATTACATTCAGGTTGTTTCTGGCTGCTTTGGAGTCGTGGAGGTTCGTGGACATGTTGAGGCTGATGTAGCAGTTCGTGGGAGCTCGGATATATGCTAAGGATCAGAGATCGAGCAGCAGATCGAGCATGGCCGGTCGATTTAGGAGGTGATCGACCAGAAGATCGAGCCAACTAGGCGATCCAAGGAGAATGATCGAGACAAGGATCGAGTGAAGCAGTCGATCAAATGGTACTGACGTAAATGACGCCATGCAGAGCGAGAGCCAGATCGAGTACACCACTCGATCCACCCAAAGATCGATACCGAGATCGCATGCAACACTCGATTCGCCGATGATGATCGAGACCCTGATCGAGCCGAAGACACGATGTCCGGATATGATCGAGAGAACCGCTCGATCCTAGAGTCGATCTCTGTCCTTTCAACCACTTTTGGCCGCTACCGAGGGGGGGACCATCTGCTTGTTTTGGCCATTTTGGGAAGGCGGCGACGTCCTTTTCAAAAACAACTTTCAATCCTTATCTTTTTCTTTATGTTTTCTCTCTGTTTTTCGTGAAGAACACCATTGTTGAACTTGTGTTTTTCTTAAGCTTTGTAATCGAATCATTTCCGTCTTAATCTAGTTTTCTTTTCATGTTCATCGTTTCCTTTTACATGCTTTGCTTGATTTACTTTATGTGTAGTGACTAGTTTACTTGGGTTCGGGGTTGAGAGGATTAAGGGGTCTAAAAGGTTTCGATCTTCGGGTTTTTCTAAGCGTTTTCAACGGCTATCTCTTCTAAGGTGTTGAGATCTCAATGCTTGAAGACTCTCACGCCAAGAGCTTCATGATACGAGAGGTTCCTTACCTTGACAGGATTCAGGAGCCTCGGAAGATCACACCTTAGAGACTAGTTACCCCTTCCCAAAAGCCATGGAAGTTTGGGGGATTAGTTAAGCCATTCATTTGAAATCTGTTTTCCTTGCCCTTCGACCTCTCTTTCCACCAAAAGCCATGGGTTTGGAGGAGAGGATGAAGGAGTGATCTATACCGAAAGCCACAGATAGATTTTGCTTAGTTTTCAAGGCTTAGAGATCCTCACAAAGTGAGTCGATTTAAAGTTTTTAACCCAAGGTCGAACTTTTGAAACCCCTGACCATGAATCTCAACCCTAGGCCCTTTCTTTTAGCATCTTTACATCTTATCTCGTCATTCGCTTGATATTTGATAGCATCCTGGTCGTTAGTCTTACTGTTCTTGCATTTTTAGACGAGATCGATTGTTATTGCTCGATCTAGTGGTCGATCTCATGGTCGATCCACTAGTCGACTTTTAGTAATTCGAAGCTTGGTCCTTTAATTAATCTGTTTGTTCCTCGCGGTAGTTTCTTCATTCCTAGTATTTTTAAAATAGGTTGCATTCTATTTAAGTTGCTGTATCTAGTTTTTAGAGATTTTCTCATAAATCATCTCATTTCGCTTGGATTTGCATTGGTCCTTGTATTCTGTTTGCATTCTCTATCATCCTAGGCATGGATTGACTCTCTCTTGCTTGATGTACTACAACATGTCTTGCATTTGCGTTTGATAACCTCATTGCATTTTCACCCTTGCTAAGAAACTGTTTATCAAATGGCGCCGTTGCCATCCTAGGACTGTTTAGAGAACATAGAGATTTGGGACTTAGCAAAGACTAAGTCTTTACCTTTTTCAAGTTACTAATCATTCTACTCTCAAACGTGTGTTTTCAGGTACATGAATCTTCGTTCAAGGGGAGACAACAATCTACTACAACCCTTGGACAACATTCATCAGCTTGGTCACTCACGGCAAAGGAGAGTCAGAGAACAAACAAGAGCCGTTGAGGAGATTGTTCAGCACGGTTTGGTTGACTTTGAAGCTATGGCTGAACACGAGCATCCAGAAGGACCTCCTCCAGCTCACGGGGCAGCAGGAAGGGGCAATGGAAACCCCCAACACGCGGCTAGACCCCCAAGGATCATAGGAGCCGGAGATGCTCCCAACACTCATCACAATATGTTTGGGATCACTCCTCCTCCTGTACAAAACAACAACTCCGAGATCAAGCCAGGTTTCATCTCAATGGTGCAAAACAACAAGTTCCACGGCTTAGCAATGGAAGATCCCTTGGAGCACCTTGACAACTTCGAGCAAGTATGTGGGATGATAAAGATCAATGGCATATCCGAAGATGCTTTCAAGCTGCGTCTCTTCCCTTTTTCACTCGGAGACAAAGCTAGGCACTGGTAGAAGACCCTCCCACAAGGCACCATCACCTCATGGGCCGAGTGTAAGAAGGCCTTTCTCTCAAAGTTCTTCTCAAGCACCAGGACAGCACGGTTGAGAAGCGAAATCAGCGGTTTCACTCAAAGGAACAATGAGACATTCAACGAGGCAATGGAGCGTTTCAAAGACTACACGATCCAATGTCCTCATCACGGGTTCAGCGAGGAGACACTACTCAGTACCATATACCGTGGAGCTTCACCAAAGATCAGGTTGTTGCTTGACACAGCTAGCAAAGGGAACTTCCTCGGTTAGGAGGTAGAAGAGGGTATGGAGCTGATAGAAAACCTGGCATTGAGTGATGGAAACTACGCTGAGGATTACGACCGTGCACCGAGAGGCATGTTCACTTTGTTGGTGAAGCTGATGAGAACCAAGAGGAGTTAGAGTTGAGCCAAGATGAAGCCAATTGGGTGGCGGGACAGAACAACTACAAACCTCAAGGCTACAACCAAGGCTACCAGAACAACAACCTCTCTTACCGAAGCACCAACGTAGCCAACCCTAAAGATCAAGTGTATCTTTCTCAGCAAGCAAAACCTTTCATCCCTTACAACAAAGGTTTTCAACCGAGTGGTGGTTTCCAAGGTCAAGGGCAGAACAACTTCCAAGGGCAACATCAAAATAACAAGGGTTATACACCTAACTACCCTCCGGGCTTTGCACCTCAGCAGCAACAACCGATGCAACAACAAGTTGATCCGGTTCAAGCAATATTTCAACAGTTGATACAAGGGCAAGCCTCTACAAACCAGAAGTTCGCCGAGATGAACACTCGTTTAGACTCGTCTCTCACTGACTTCTCCACTCAGATCACCAACTTAAATAACAAGATCATGCAGCTAGAGAAAGGGAAAGCGAGTACGAGTGGTCAGAATAGTCTTCCGGGAAAGTGTGACCAGAATCCCAAGGAGTATGCTAATGCCATAACGTTGAGAAGCGGCAAAGAGCTCGAACCTCCGGTCTCTACCAAGAACAACGAGGACATTGTAATTCAAGAGGGGGAGGGTAAACCTTCTGCTGATGATGATGAGATTAACTTTGACAACGTTTGGATCCAAGGGCCAAGAAGAGGAGACAAAGCAGTTGCTGAGAAGAAAGCTGAGCAAACCACTAAGGAGAAGAATGCTTATGTACCTCCACCGTATGTACCTAAGCTGCCTTTTCCTGGCCGCTTCAAGAAGCAACTCATAGAGAAGCATAGAATCCTCTTTGAGAGGCATCTTAAGGACGTGGAGATCAAGCTACCTCTCGTTGACTGCCTTGCAATGATGCCTAAATACGCCAAATTCTTCAAAGACACTCTCGTGTAGAAGAATAAGGAAAGCAAGGAGGTACTTGTTCTAAGTGAAGAGTGTAGTGCTGTGATACATAAGGAGATAGTCCCTATGAAGCTGGGAGACCCTGGAAGCTTCACTATACCCTGCGCTTTAGGTCCTCTAGAGTTCAAGAGTTGCTTATGTGATCTCGGAGCTAGCATAAACCTGATGCCTCACTCCGTGGCTAAGAAGCTTGGCTTTACTCGTTTTAAAGACTGTCGGATCTTGTTGGTACTGGCTGATAGGAGTGTGAGGCTACCAGTGGGGCTGCTTGAAGATTTACCGGTGCGAATCAGTGGTGTGAACGTGCCTACGGACTTCGTCGTGTTGGAGATGGATGAAGAGCCTAAGGATCCACTCATCTTAGGGAGACCATTCCTTGCAACCGCCGGGGCTATCATAGATGTGAAGAATGGGAAGATTGCCTTGCATTTGGGAAAGGGGATAAGGCTTGACTTCGACATCAATGAGGTTCTGAAGAAGCCGACCATTGAAGGGCAAGCTTTCTATATTGAAATGATGGATGCTTTAGCGGATGAGTTGCTGGAAGAGCTGGCTCTAGAAGACCATCTGAAGCTAGCACTGACTAAGGAGCCAGGGAAGTTTGGCTATGTGGACCAGAGGACCCAGGAGTATGTCAACCTGCTGGATTATAGGACGATTGCTAAGAATGATGAAGGTTGCTGCCTAGAGATCGACCCCGAGATCGACGCTATCACTCGATCCAGGAGTCAGATCGAAAAGGCAATCGAGAACACAACTCGATCCGGTGCAACAATCGATGGACAGATCGAGAGGAATGCTCGATCAAGAAAAACAATCGAGTCAACGATCGAGAGAGACCTCCCGATCATTATGGGGCCCAATCAAGAGATCGACTCAGCGTCTCGATCCCTTACTCGATCCACATCAAATAGAGTAAGTGAATCGAGCGAAATGGCTCGATCTAGACGACATCGAGACGAGAATCGACTGGAGGACTCGATTTCAGAAGAGATAGCGATGGAGGAAAGCAGTCTGAAGGGCCATGCCTCTGGGTCTAAGGAGGGTTCCAAGGAGGAAAACAACAACAACAGCCACGAGGATGACTGGAGTGAGCTGCTAGCCCCAAAGGTGGACCTTAAGGAGCTTCCAAAAGGGCTAAGGTATGCTTTCTTAGGGCCTAATAACACCTATCCCATGATTGTGAATGAAAACCTAAGTGATGATGAGTTGCACTCACTCCTAACTGAGCTGAGAAAGTATAGGAAGGCCATTGGGTACTCTTTAAGTGACATCAAGGGCCTTTCACCAATGCTTTGCACTCATAGGATTCACTTGGATAATGAGAACGCCTCTTCTATAGAACATCAAAGGCATTTGAATCCTAATTTGAAAGAGGTTGTTAAGAAAGAAATCCTCAAGCTTTTAGAGGCTGACGTGATCTATCCCATAAGTGACAGCACGTGGGTTTCTCCTGTACACGTGGTGCCTAAGAAGGGAGGGATCACGGTCATAAGGAATGAAAAGGATGAGCTTATCCCTACTAGAACCATTACTGGCCATAGGATGTGTATTGATTATAGGAAACTTAACCTTGCGACTAGGAAAGACCATTTCCCTTTGCCTTTTATTGATCAAATGCTTGAGAGACTTGCTAATCCCCCTTACTACTGCTTTCTCGATGGGTATAGCGGTTTCTTTCAGATACCAATTCACCCAAATGATCAGGAGAAGACGACCTTCACATGTCCCTACGGTACCTTCGCATATCGAAGGATGCCGTTTGGATTGTGTAATGCACCGGCTACGTTTCAGCGGTGTATGATGTCGATCTTTTCCGATCTAATAGAAGAGATGGTAGAGGTGTTCATGGATGACTTCTCTGTCTATGGTGCGTCCTTTTCTGCGTGTTTGTTGAATCTTTGCAGGGTACTAAAACGTTGTGAAGAGACGAACTTGGTGCTGAACTGGGAGAAATGCCACTTTATGGTTAAGGAAGGGATCGTGCTTGGTCATAAGATATCAAAGAAGGGCATTGAGGTTGATCAGGCTAAAGTGGAAGTCATGATGGGTCTTGAGCCGCCGGTTAATGTTAAGGGAGTCAGAAGCTTCTTGGGAAACGCAGGGTTCTATAGGCGCTTCATCAAAGATTTCTCCAAGATTGCACGCCCTCTTACACGGTTGTTGTGCAAGGAAGCTGAGTTTGTGTTTGATGAGGAGTGTTTGAAGGCTTTCAGGACCATCAAGGAAGCCCTTACATCAGCTCCTATAGTCCAAGCACCAGACTGGTCTCTTCCCTTTGAGATCATGTGTGATGCTAGTGACTACGCCGTAGGAGCCGTTCTTGGTCAGAAGAAAGACAAGAAGCTGCACGTGATCTACTATGCTTCAAGAACCTTGGATGACACGCAAACAAGGTACACCACTACGGAGAAGGAGTTGCTTGCAGTAGTGTTCGCCTTTGAGAAGTTCAGATCATACCTCGTTGGTTCCAAGGCTATTGTATACACGGATCACGCTGCCTTGCGATACATCTACTCGAAGAAAGACACTAAGCCTCGGCTCTTAAGATGGATTCTCTTACTCCAGGAGTTTGACATGGAGATTAAAAACAAGAAAGGAATAGAAAACGGAGTCGCTGACCATCTCTCATGGCTAAGGATCAACGAGTCTCTCCCCTTAGATGACTCTCTTCTAGAAGAGCAGCTTATGGCGATTACCACGGCTGTTTGTGGAAAGCTAGAAGGGAGGTTTGAGGAGGTGTTGAGTTTCAAAGAGGAGGATCTACCATGGTATGCTGATGTAGTGAACTATCTAGCGTGTGGTGAGGAGCCAACACATCTCAACAGCTATCACAAGAAGCGGTTTATGAGAGAGGCTAGTGACTACTTTTGGGACTAGCCATACTTATACAAGAGAGGAGTAGACAGTTTGTACCGGAGATGTGTTACAAAGGAAGAAGCCAGGGACATCCTCTATCATTGCCATGGCTCTTCCTACGGAGGACACTTCGTCTCTTTCAAGACTGCCACGAAAGTGTTGCAAGCCGGTTTCTGGTGGCCGTCCATTTTTAAAGATGCACACGAGTTTGTGAAGAGCTGTGAGGCATGTCAACGAGCAGGGAATATCACTAAGAGGAACGAAATGCCTCAAGTTCCCATCTTCGAGGTTGACGTGTTCGACGCGTGGGGCATAGACTTCATGGGGCCATTTCCTTCTTCATATGGCAACAAATACATCTTAGTAGCAGTGGATTATGTCTCTAAATGGGTTGAGGCTGTTGCTTCCCCTACAAATGACTCTAAGGTGGTAATCAAGCTGTTCAAGAGTATCATCTTCCCGAGGTTTGGGGTACCCAAGGTTGTTATAAGCGATGGAGGAAGCCACGTCATAAACAAGGTCTTTGAGAATCTCTTGAGAAAGTATGGAGTTAAGCATAAGGTGGCTACACCGTATCATCCTCAAACAAGCGGTCAAGTGGAAGTCTCCAACCGGCAAATCAAGGCTATACTAGAGAAGACTGTCAGAGCAACAAGGAAAGACTGGGCAGTGAAGCTGGATGACGCTCTTTGGGCCTACCGTACCGCCTTGAAAACGCCGATTGGTACAACTCCTTTCACTCTACTCTATGGCAAGGGCTGTCACCTCCCGGTTGAGCTGGAACACCGTGCGTTGTGGGCTGTGAAGAGGCTGAACTTTGACCTCAAGACTGCTCAGGAGAGGCGCCTTATTCAGCTACACGAACTGGATGAGTTAAGACTGAACGCTTACGAGAGCTCTCGGATATACAAGGAGCGGACTAAGGAGACTCATGACAAGAAGTTGGTTGCCAAGGAGCTTAAGGAAGGAGGGTTAGTATTGCTGTACAACTCGAGGCTCAAGCTGAAATCAAGGTGGAGCGGACCGTTCGTGATTCAAGAAGTGTTGCCTTATGGAGCTGTTACTCTGATGGGAAAAAGTGGCAGTGCATTCACCGTCAACGGACACAGAGTCAAGCCTTACTTGGCAGACGGCTATGACAAGGAGAGTACCTCTGTGCTTCTCCAAGACCCACCATCCGCTTAAACCAAGTAAGGTCTAGCTAAAGACAATAAAGAAAGCGCACTTGGGAGGCATTCCCATGTTTATCCTGTACATATTTCTGCTTTATTTCCCTTTCAGTTTTATGTTTTTATTCTGCAAGTGTGTAGGAACAGGTATGAGGAGTCTAAACCTTGATCCTGAAGTCCAAAAGAGGCGATAGGGGTTAAGATAAGGCTAGAGACCGAGTGCTAGATCGACTGATCCTGGCCTGATCTTTGCTAGATCGAGTCAGTGAATCGAGAGGAGCCAGTCGATCTAGACGAGAACGAGTGACAAGATCGACCTTGATGAAAAAGGATCGATCGATCCAAAACGGATCGACCGATATAATTTCTCTCGGGAAAATTTGTTGAAAACAGATCGATCACTCGACTCGATCCATCACTCGATCTGTGCCAAATCGACCCCTAAATCGAGGACATAGATCGATCATGAGGACTTAGCCGTGGAGCCAACATCTCAATGATCGAGAGAGTCAATCGATCAAAGACTCGATTCACCATGAATCGAGTCTCAAATCGAGTAACCCTCTCGATCTAAGCCATTATGGGCATGAGATCGAGTCCTAGATCGACCAAATGGACTCGATCTCATGCCGAGGTAACATTTTCTTTCCCTCCTTTACTCTTTTCCCTCCAACTTTTAAATTCAAAACTTGGTCAAGGCAAGCATCTTTGACCATGAAAGATGTGCCTTGACCAAGACTTTATCAGAAAAACCACTTTTACTACCCATTGTTTTGCTCTTTGCTAGCCTTTAAATATTTCAACAACCTCTCACCCTCTCATTCCTGTTTTTCTTGAAACTTTTAAACAAAGAGAGTGAGAGTTTCAGTTTTCAAAAACTAGCAAAGATCTTCTGCATTTCTTGCAAATGTATTTTCAAAATTTAATGATTTATTTTTAGGAAAATTTCCTTTAAATTCGCAAGATATTGTTCTAGAATATAGGGTCGGTTGTGATTTTTAAAAACTAGCTAAGTACAAGGAATAATTTTAGATTTTTCAGTATCTATAGATATGATTCTCTTTTACTTAGCTATAATTTTTATTAATTCCCTAAAATTCTAGGGTAGTTTTTATAAGTTCTCTCCTTCTCTTCTCTCATTCTCATCAAAACCGCCGTTTGCTTATCAAATTTCTTTAGAAACTTGTTTCAGGAACAATGGCCCCAAAGAGAACAACAGAAGAGACAGCACAAGAAGGAGAAGGACAAGAGGTGGCAGTTCAAGAGAGGGTCAGATGGACTAAGGATGAGAAGAGGGACAAGAAACGGCTGGAAAGGCTTCGGTTTGAGCCTACCAAGTTTGCTGATCGAGAGCTGTTGTCCAAGCTAGGGATTCTTGGGGATTTCGACCAACTCCTCAAGAAAATTGGCCTAAGATGTCTGTCACGGATGGATTGCCCAACCATTCCAGAAGTGACAATAGACTTCCTTGCCACGTTGGAGTTCTGTTACGAGAATCCTAGCACACCCGTCCCTTCTCAAGGTCGCCTCTACTTCAAGGTTGGCCGTCAAGCCTATACACTCTCCATCCTTGAGCTATGCCAAGCTTATGGTCTCAACGCGGATGCCTACAAGGTCGAGTTCCCCACCTTCAAGTTTCCTTGGTGAAATACAAGGCTTATGCCTTGCGGTGCAAGGCAACTTCCTCTTACATTGGCGGTTTCCTCACTCCTCTGTTCATGCAAGCTGGTGTGCCCATTCACGACTTCGCCCATGTACCAACCAGAGCTTTCATGGACGAGGCATACATGAGGAATACTGACAGCTTGGGACGTACGCCAGCGGAAGGGTTCTACGCCTACCTCTTCATAGACGACGAAGACAAGAAGAGAGTGTGCATCCTGCCCAACAAAGACGAAACTGAGCTGCTTGGTGTTGGGAACATCGAGTTCTTGCCCACGGAGGAAGAATGCTTTGCCCCTCTCGGAGGACCACCTGCTTTAGCGATTGCCCCTCGTCAAAGGTCCGAGTCTCCAGCCACGGAAGATGAGATACCCGAGGCCTACACACTTCCCAAGCTAGACTTCGAGCCGAGGACAAAAACCGAGCAGTTCCTAGCATCTGTTGTGGAGATGCAAAGGAAGATCAACAAGTGGCAAGGCAAGATGCTCAAGAAGCTTGGAAAGAAAGTCAAGGCACTTCAGGGAGGCTCGCCTAAGAAAGCTGCAAGTCAAGAGGTGCAACAACCCGAGAAGAGAAGGCTCTTAACCGGTGGAGTTGTCATCCGCGAGACCCAAGGAAACACCATTCAGCCGGCGCGCCACTCTCTCCAAGAACCAGCCGACAAAGGCAAGACCATAGTCTCTAGCTCCTCTGGAACATCCTCAAGTTCCAGCCGAGACTAGACAAGAGGTAACAACCTTCTTCCATTGTACATAACCGCTCATATTTGCTTCTTTTTGCTTTGTGTTTTGCTACTCCTTCGAATGAGTATAACACCGGGACGGTGTCAAGCAAGTTTGGGGAGTACATGTGTGATTTGACTTGTGTTTTGTGATCTTATTTTCCTTTAGCATCCTTGAGTCTTTAGTTCATGAAAAATTGGTAAAGTTTTTAAATTTTTTTTCAAAGATTCATGTAGTTGCATTCATCTTGTCAAAACATGTTAGGATTGAGTCTAGAGTTTCTCATAGCATCTAGGTTGTTTGCATTTTGCATAAGGGGTTAGAATTTCTTAAAAAGGTGTTTTTACTTATGAATTGTTTCATTGCCCTAGTTAGTAGTTCTCTAAGGCTTTGTCTATGCTTTGAAAGTAAGTTCTTACCATGCTTGGATCACTTGTTAGGATTTTCGTGGCTTGAATTGAACTCTCATGATTTGAAACTCATCCTAATAAGTGAGAACCTTAACTTGAAATTCTAATTATCATCCTTATGCATTTGAAAATAAACACATGGTTTTAAAATATTTAGGCTCTCTTCTTCCTTTTTACCACTCTTTGTGAGCCTAAGTAGAACTCCCTCCTTGAACCTTACCCTTCTTTGAAGCCAAATGTTCTTGTGTGACATCTTTGTGAGGCCTTCCTTTTGGTTTGAACTTGGCATAAAGTGTTAGGTTTAGGCGACATGATTTGGTTTTCATATGATTGCTAGCTTTGCATTTTGAAGCTAGGTATATGCTTAGGATAAGTTTGGGGGATCATTGGGGTTGTTTCCTTTCCTATTTGTTCTCGGTTTCAAAGAACTTTGTGTTTTAAAGAAAGAAATGGGTTTTAAGTGAAAGGTTGTATTTTAAAAACTAAGTATGCTCTAATAAATTTCACGAGGTAGCTCTCCCATAGTAAAAAAAAAAAGAAAAAGAAAAGAAAAAGAAATAAAAGAGCCTAAGTGCCAAATAAAAATTAAAAGAAAAGAAAAAAAAAAGAGGAAGAAAAAAATAAGAGAGCTACCAATAGGAAATATCTAAAGAGCAAAAGTATTTTCAAAACCTTTTCACTAGCCTAAAAAGTTTAAAAATGTTCTTGTTTCGAATTGGGGATTGCTATGTTTTGTGAAGAAAAAGGGTAGACTCAAAGTGGTGAGTGAGGATAAAATTTTTTAAATGAGAGGGGTATAGGATCGTTTGTTAGTTTACATGGGTAGATGAGAATCTAATCATGTATGTATAAATTGTCTTTACCTTTAGCATTATGCACAAGTTCAACCATTTTTGAGAGAAACCCTTGTTCTAATCATAAACCCTTTTCAAATGAGATCATTCAATGCTCATAACCTTAACCCTTAGCCAAATGTGTTTTGCTTTAAAGTGCATAAGTTTGATTCATGGTCCTATTGTTAATGAATGTTAAAGGATGAGTTTCTTTGATTGTTAGGAATAGGAGAGTCATGATTTGAATTTCTTTGTGTGATGAGTATGGCTAAGTTCTTTGGAGTATGAGTGTAAGCATAGCATTTTAGAACGGTTAACTAGGACATTGAGATTGATTCATTTGAAAGGCACCTTTGCAAGAAGTTTAAACCCCCATTCGTTTTTCGGAAAACCTCTCTTCCTTACTTATTTTCTGTTGCTTGAGGGCAAGCAAGAAGTAAGTTTGGGGGAGTTGATGTTACTGCATATTGCATACATTTTGCATACTCATTAGTTAGCTTTTCATGCATTTGTGTCACATTTTAGGTTATATTGCATCACTTAGAGTCCTAGAGCATTCTTGCACCAGCATACGCATGTTCCTTGCATTTTGCATTACATTCAGGTTGTTTCTGGCTGCTTTGGAGTCGTGGAGGTTCGTGGACATGTTGAGGCTGATGTAGCAGTTCGTGGGAGCTCGGATATATGCTAAGGATCAGAGATCGAGCAGCAGATCGAGCATGGCCGGTCGATATAGGAGGTGATCGACCAGAAGATCGAGCCAACCAGGCGATCCAAGGAGAATGATCGAGACAAGGATCGAGTGAAGCAGTCGATCAAACGGTACGGACGTAAATGACGCCATGCAGAGCGAGAGCCAGATCGAGTACACCACTCGATCCACCCGAAGATCGATACCGAGATCGCATGCAACAGTCGATTCGCCGATGATGATCGAGACCCTGATCGAGCCGAAGACACGATGTCCGGATATGATCGAGAGAACCGCTCGATCCTAGAGTCGATCTCTGTCCTTTCAACCACTTTTGGCCGCTAGCGAGTGGGGGACCATCTGCTTGTTTTGGCCATTTTGGGAAGGCGGCGACGTCCTTTTCAAAAACAACTTTCAATCCTTATCTTTTTCTTTATGTTTTCTCTCTGTTTTTCGTGAATAACACCATTGTTGAACTTGCGTTTTTCTTAAGCTTTGTAATCGAATCATTTCCGTCTTAATCTAGTTTTCTTTTCATGTTCATCATTTCTTTTTACATGCTTTGCTTGATTTACTTTATGTGTAGTGAGTAGTTTACTTGGGTTCAGGGTTGAGAGGATTAAGGGGTCTAAAAGGTTTCTATCTTGGGGTTTTTCTAAGCGTTTTCAACGGCTATCTCTTCTAAGGTGTTAAGATCTCAATGCTTGAAGACTCTCACGCCAAGAGCTTCATGATCCGAGAGGTTCCTACCTTGACAGGATTCAGGAGCCTCGGAAGATCACACCTTAGAGACTAGTTACCCCTTCCCAAAAGCCATGGAAGTTTGGGGGATTAGTTAAGCCATTCATTTGAAATCTGTTTTCCTTGCCCTTTGACCTCTCTTTCCACCAAAAGCCATGGGTTTGGAGGAGAGGATGAAGCAGTGATATATACCGAAAGCCACGGATAGATCTTGCTTAGTTTTCAAGGCTTAGAGATCCTCACAAAGTGAGTCGATTTAAAGTTTTTAACCCAAGGTCGAACCTTTGAAAACCCTGACAATGAATCTCAACCCTAGGCCCTTTCTTTTAGCATCTTTACATCTTATCTCGTCATTCGCTTGATCTTTGATAGCATCCTGGTCGTTAGTCTTACTGTTCTTGCATTTTTAGACGAGATCGATTGTTATTGCTCGATCTAGTGGTCGATCTCATGGTCGATCCACTAGTCGAATTTCAGTAATTCCAAGCTTGGTCATTTAATTAATCTGTTTGTTCCTCGCGGTAGTTTCTTCATTTCTAGTATTTTTAAAATAGGTTGCATTCTATTTAAGTAGCTGCATCTACTTTTTAAAGATTTTCTCATAAATCATCTCATTTCGCTTGGATTTGCATTGGTCCTTGTATTCTCTTTGCATTCTCTATCATCCTAGGCATGGATTGACTCTCTCTTGCTTGCTGTACTACAACATGTCTTGCATTTGAGTTTGATAACCTCATTGCATTTTCACCCTTGCTAAGAAAGTGTTTATCAACGTCAAGAACGGGAAGATTGCCTTGCACTTGGGAAAGGATATAAGGTTGGACTTCGATATCAATGAGTTTCTGAAGAAGCCGACCATAGAAAGGCAAGCTTTCTACATTGAAACGATGGATGTCTTAGTGGATGAGTTGCTGGAAGAGCTGGCTCAGGAAGATCATTTGAAGCTAGCACTGACTAAGGAGCCAGGAGAGTTCGGCTATGTAGATCAGAGGACCTACGCCAACTTGCTGGATTCTAGGAAGATTGTTAACAAGGGTGAAGGCTGCTGCCTAGAGATCGACCCTGAGATCGATGCTATCACTCGATCTAGGAGTCAGATCGACAAGGCAATCGAGAACACAACTCGATCCGGTGCAGCAATCGACAGACAGATCGAGAGGAATGATCGATCCGGAAAAACAATCGAGTCGACGATCGAGAGAGACCTTCTGATCATTTTGGGGTCTAATCAGGAGATCGACTCAGCGTCTTGATCCCTTACTCGATCCACATCAAATCGAGTAAGTGAATCGAGTAAAACTGCTCGATCTAGACGACATCGAGAGCAAGATCGACTGGAGGACTCGATTTCAGAAGGGATAGCGGTTGAGGAAAGCAGTTTTAAGGGCCATGCCTCGGGTTCTAAGGAGGATTCCAAGGAGGAAGACAACAACAACAGCCACGAGGATGACTGGAGCGAGCTGTTAGCCCCAAAGGTGGACCTTAAGGAGCTCCCTAAAGGGCTAAGGTATGCTTTCTTAGGGCCTAATAACACCTATCCCGTGATTGTGAATAAAAACCTAAGTGATGATGAGTTGCACTCGCTCCTGACTGAGCTGAGAAAGTATAGGAAGGCCATTGGGTACTCTTTAAGTGACATCAAGGGCCTTTCACCAATGCTTTGCACTCACAGGATTCACTTGGATAATGAGAACGCCTCTTCTATAGAACATCAAAGGCGTTTGAATCCTAATTTGAAAGAGGTTGTTAAGAAAGAGATCCTTAAGCTTTTAGAGGCTGACGTGATCTATCCCATAAGTGACAGCTCGTGGGTTTCTCCTGTACACGTGGTGCTTAAGAAGAGAGGGATCACGGTCATAAGGAATGAAAAAGATGAGCTTATTCCTACTAGAACCATCACTGGTCATAGGATGTGTATTGATTATAGGAAACTTAACCTTGCAACTAGGAAAGATCATTTCCCTTTACCTTTTATTGATCAAATGCTTGAGAGACTTGCTAATCACCCTTACTACTGTTTCATCTATGGGTAAAGCGGTTTTTTTCAGATACCAATTCACCCAAATGATCAGGAGAAGACGACCTTCACATGTCCCTACGGTACCTACGCTTATCGAAGGATGCCGTTTGGATTGTGCAATGCACTGGCTACGTTTCAGCGGTGTATGATGTCGATCTTCTCCGATCTAATAGAAGAGATGGTAGAGGTGTTTATGGATGACTTCTCTGTCTATGGTGCGTCCTTTTCTGCATGTTTGTTGAATCTTTGCAGGGTATTAAAGCGTTGTGAAGAGACAAACTTGGTGCTAAACTGGGAGAAATGCCACTTTATGGTTAAGGAAGGGATCATGCTTGGTCACAAGATATCAGAGAAGGGCATTGAGGTTGATCAGGCTAAAGTGGAAGTCATGATGGGTCTTGAGGCGCCGGTTAACGTTAAGGGAGTCAGAAGTTTCTTGGGACACGCCGGGTTCTATAGGCGCTTCATCAAGGACTTCTCCAAGATTGCACGTCCTCTTACACGGTTGCTGTGCAAGGAAGCTGAGTTTGTGTTTGATGAAGAGTGTTTGCAAGCTTTCGTGACCATCAAGGAAGCCCTTACATCAGCTCCTATAGTTCAAGACCAGACTGGAAACTACCCTTTGAGATCATGTGCGATGCTAGTGACTACGACGTAGGAGCCGTTCTTGGTCAGAGGAAAGACAAGAAGCTGCATGTGATTTACTATGCTTCAAGAACCTTGGATGACACCCAAACGAGGTACACTACTACAGAGAAGGAGTTGCTTGCAGTAGTGTTCGCCTTTGATAAGTTCCGGTCATATCTTATGGGTTCCAAGGCTATTGTCTACACAGATCATGCGACTTTGCGATACATCTACTCAAAGAAAGACACTAAGCCTCAGCTTTTGAGGTGGATCCTCTTGCTTTAAGAATTTGACATGGAAATTAAAGACAAGAAGGGAATAGAAAACGGAGTCGCTGACCATCTATCTCGGCTAAGGGTCAACGAGTCTCTTCCCTTAGATGACTGTCTTCCAGAAGAGCAACTCATGGCGATCACTACGTCTGTTTGTGGAAGGCTAGAAGGGAAATTTGAGGAGGTGTTGAGCTTCAAAGAGGAGTATCTTCCTTGGTACGCTGATGTTGTGAACTATTTAGCATGCGGAGAGGAGCCGACAAATCTCAACAGCTATCACAAGAAGCGGTTCATGAGAGAGGCGAGTGAATACTTTTGGGACGAGCCCTACTTATACAAGAGAGGAGTGGACAGTTTGTACTGGTTTCTGGTGGCCGTCCATCTTCAAAGATGCACACGAGTTTGTGAAGAGCTGTGTCAACGATAAGGGAATATCACTAAGAGGAACGAGATGCCTCAGGTTCCTATCTTCGAGGTTGACGTGTTTGACGCGTGGGGCATAGACTTCATGGGGCCATTTCCTTCTTCATACGGCAATAAGTACATCTTAGTAGCGGTGGATTATGTCTCTAAATGGGTTGAGGCTGTTGCTTCCCCTACAAACGATTCTAAGGTGGTGATCAAGATGTTCAAGAGCATCATTTTCCCGAGGTTTAGGGTACCAAAGGTGGTTATAAGCGATGGAGGAAGCCACTTTATAAACAAGGTCTTTGAGAACCTTTTGAGGAAATACGACGTTAAGCATAAAGTGGCTACACCGTATCATCCTCAAACGAGCGGTCAAGTGGAAGTCTCTAACCGACAAATCAAGGCTATACTAGAGAAGACTGTCGGAGCAACAAGGAAAGACTGGGCAGTAAAGCTGGACGACGCTCTTTGGGCCTACCGTACCGCCTTCAAAACACCGATTGGTACAACCCCTTTCACTCTGCTCTATGGCAAAGGCTGTCATCTCCCGGTTGAGCTGGAACACCGTGCATTATGGGCTGTAAAGAGGCTGAACTTTGATCTCAAGACTGCTCAAGAGAGGCGCCTCATCCAGTTACATGAACTGGACGAACTAAGGCTGAACGCTTATGAAAGCTCTCGGATATACAAGGAGCGGACTAAGGAGGCTCATGACAGGAAGTTGGTTGCAAAGGAGCTTAAGGAAGGAGTTTTGGTGCTGCTGTATAATTCAAGACTCAAACTCTTCCCGGGAAAGCTGAAGTCAAGGTGGAGCGGGCCGTTTGTTATCCAAGAAGTGCTGCCTTATGGAGCTGTTACATTGATGGGCAAGAGTGGCAGTGCATTCACCGTGAACGGACACAAGGTAAAGCCTTACTTGGCGGACAGCTACGACAAGGAGGGTATCTCGGTGCTCCTCCAGGACCCACCATCTGCCTAAACCAAGTAAAGTCTAGCTAAAGACGTTAAAGAAAGCACACTTGGGAGGCATTCCCATGTCTATCCTGTACATATTTCTGCTTTTTCTCTCTTTCAGTTTTATGCTTTTATTTTGTAAGTGTGTAGGAACAGGTATGAGGAGTCTAAACCTGTATGTTGAAGTCCAAAAGAGGAGATAGGGGTTAAGAAAAGGCTAGAGATCGAGTGCTAGATCGACTAATCCTGACTCGATCTAGCAAAGATCGAGTCAGTAAATCGAGAGGAGCCCGTCGATCTAAACGAGAACGAGTGATAAGATCGATCTAGACGAAAACAGATCGATCGATCCTAAATGGATCGACCGATCTAATTTCTCTCAGGAAAATCCTTTGAAAACAGATCGATCACTCGACTCGATCCGTCACTCGATCTATGCCAAATCGACCCCCAAATCGAGGACGTAGCTCGATCACGAGGACTTAGCCTTGGAGCCAAAATCTCAACGATCGAGGGAGCCAATCGATCCGAGACTCGATTCATCATGAATCGAGTCACAAATCGAGTAACCCTCTCGATCTAAGCCATTATGGGCATGAGATCGAGTCCTAGATCGACCAAACGGACTCGATCTCATGCCGAGGTAACATTTTCTTTCCCTCCTTTATTCTTTTCCCTCCAGTTTTTAAATTTAAAACTTGGTCAAGGCAAGCATCTTTGACCATGAAAGATGTGCCTTGACCAAGACTTTGTCAGAAAACCATCTTCCCTACCCATGGTTTTGTTTCTTGCTTAGCCTTTAAATATCTCAACAACTTCTCACCCTCTCATTCGTGTTTTCTCGGAAATTTTAAGCAAAAAGAGTGAGAGTTATGTGTTTTCTAAGTCTAGCAAGACTCTTTAACAATCTTGCAAAGGTAATTTCGAGTTTGATAAAATATTTTTTGGAAAATTCCCTTTTATTTCGTAAGCCATTGTTTTAGATGATAGGACCGTTTTTGAATTTTAAAATTTAGCTAAATAAAAGGAAAATTCTGGATTTTCTAGTATCTATAGCTTTGATTCTCCTTTATTTAGCTATAATTTCTATTAATTCCCCAAAATTCTAGGGTATTAGTTATAAGCCGTCTTCTTCACGTCTCTTCTTCTCTCATCCGATCGCCGTTTTGCTTATCAAACTACTTGAGAAATTTGTTTCAGGCACAATGGCACCTAAAAAACAAGAGAAGAGAGAGCACAAGAGGGAGAAGGTCAGGAGGTGGTTGTTCAAGAGAGGGTCAGATGGAGTAAGGATGAGAAGATGGACAAGAAACGGCTTGAAAGGCTTCGGTTTGAGCCTACTAAGTTCGCGGACAGGGAGTTGCTGTCTAAGATGGGTCTGCTAGGAGATTTTGATCAACTCCTCCAGAGAAAAGGGCTGAGGTGTTTGTCACGGATGGATTGCCCAACCTTCCCTGAAGTGACAATCGACTTCCTAGCCACCTTGGAGTTCGGATACGAGAATCCTAGCGTGCCAATCCCTTCTCAAGGCCGCCTCTCCTTCAAGATACAGCACCAAGCTTTCAGTCTCTCAGTCCCCGAGCTCTGCCAAGCCTATGGCCTCGATGCGGCTGCTAGGAAAGTGGAATTCCCCTCCTTCACTCAAGCGAACGACTTTTTGGACCTCATCGCCAATGACGACGACAAGGCGAACACCGCGAAGATCAAGAGAGTGAGGAACCCGGTGCTGCGCTACACCTTGAAGCTGACGGCTAACACATTTAGTGGCCGGTCCGTAGCTCCCACGGTGACCAGGACGGAGCTTTGCTTTCTGTTCCAAGGCCTTAATAATATCCTTTGCGATCCTGGACGAGAACGAGGAACCGTTGGAAGATCAACTTGGAGACGACGTGAACTATGTGTGCATCCTTGCTGCTTCGTTGGTCAAATACAAGGCGTATGCCTT
This sequence comes from Thlaspi arvense, assembly GCA_911865555.2. Lineage (NCBI taxonomy): Eukaryota > Viridiplantae > Streptophyta > Magnoliopsida > Brassicales > Brassicaceae > Thlaspi > Thlaspi arvense. The sequence continues at coordinate 29,598,446 of OU466861.1, read as the reverse complement.
GAGGTGCAAGGCAAGTTCTTCACATATTGGCGGTTTCCTCACACCCTTGTTCGTGCAAGCCGGCGTACAGCTCGAGAACTTCACTCCTGTTCCGGATAGAGCGTTCATGGATGAGACATATCTGAGGAACACCGATAGCTTGGGCCGCACGCCAGCTGAGGGCTTCTTTGAGTGCTTGTATATTGACGAGGAGAATGAGAAGAGAACGTGTATCCTGCCAAACCAGAACGAGACCGAGCTGTTTGGTGTAGGGAACATCGAGTTTCTTCCGAGCCAAGAGGAATGCTTCGCTTCTCTAGGAGCCACAGCCGCCGTTCAGCAAGCTGCCCGACCAAGATCAGAGTCTCCAGCCACTGATGATGGGATACCCGAAGCATTCACCCTTCCCAAGCTTGACTTTGAGCCGCGGACTAAAACAGGGAAGTTCCTTGCTTCTGTTGTGGAGATGCAAAGGAAAATCAACAAGTGGCAAAGCAAGGTGCTGAAGAAGCTTGCAAGGAAGGTCAGAACACTTCAAGGAGGCTCACCTAAGAAAGATGCAAGTGAAGAGGTTCAACAACCCGAGAAGAGGAGGCTCTCAACCGGTGGAGTCGTCATCCGTGAGACTCAAGGCAGCAACATTCAGCCGGCGTGTCTTTCTCTCCAGGAACCAACCGACAAGGGCAAAACCATAGTCTCTAGCTCCTCTGGAACATCCTCAAGTTCCAGCCGAAACTAGACCAGAGGTAACAACCTTCTTCCATTGTACATAACCGCTCATATTTGCTTCTTTTTGCTTTGTGTTGTGGTGCTCCTTTGAATTTGTTTGCCACCGGGACGGTGTCAAGCAAGTTTGGGGGAGTACATGTGTGGTTTAACATGTGTTTTCTGATCTTATTTTCCCTTTAGCATCCTTGAGTCTCCAGTTCATGAAAAATTGGTGAAAGTTTTTAAAAAATTTCAAAGATTCATGTAGTTGCATTCATCTTGTCAAAACATGTTAGGATTGAGTCTAGAATTTTTCTTAGCATCTAGGTTATTCGCATTTGCATAAGGGGTTAAAGTTTTCTTAAAAAGGTGTTTTATACTCATGAATTGTTTCAATACCCTAGTTAGTAGTTCTCTAATGCTTTGCTTATGCTTTGAAAGTAAGTTCTTACCATGCTTGGATCACTTGCTATGATTTTCGTGACTTGAATTGAACTCTCATGATTTGAAACTTATCCTAATAAGTGAAAACCTTAATCTGAAATTTTAATTATCATCCTTATGCATTTGAAAATGAACACATGGATTTTAAAATATTTAGGCTCTCTTCTTCCTTTTACCATTCTTTGTGAGCCTAAGTAGAACTCCCACCTTGACCCTTACCCTTCTTTGAAACCATATATTTCTTGTGTGACATCATTGTGAGGCCTTCTTTTTCGGTTTTGAACTTAGCATAAAGTGTTAGGTTTAGGTGACATGATTGGGTTCTCATATGATTGCTAGCTTTGCATTTTGAAGCTAGATATAGGCTTAGGATAAGTTTGGGGGATCATTGGGGTTGTTTTCATGATTATGTGTTCTCGGTTTTAAAAAAGTTTGGTGTTTAAAAGAAAGAAATAGGTTTTAAGTGAAGGGTTGTGTTTAAAAATAGTATATATGCTCTAATAAATTTCAGGAGGTAGCTCTCTCAAATAAAAATAAAAAGAAAAAGAAAAAGAGCCTAAGTACCAAAAAAAAAGAAAAAAAAAAGAAAAAATAAATAAGAGAGCTACCAATAAGAAATAGTTAAAGAGCAAAATTATTTTCAACCTTTTCACTAGCCTAAAGAGTTAAAAATATTTTCTGTTTTGAATTGAAGAATGCTAAGCTTTGAGAAGAAAGGGTAGATTCTAAGTGGTGAGTGAGGATGAAAGTTAATAAATCAGAGGGGTTTAGGATCATTGTTAGTTTACATGGGTAGATGAGAATCTGATCATGTATGCATCAATTGCCTTCACCTTTAGCATTATGCATAAAGTTCTTGCCATTTTTTAGAGAAACCCTTGTTTTAAATGAAAACCCTTTTCAAATGAGATCATTCTATGCTCATAACCTACACCTTTAGCCAAATGTGTTCTGCTTTAAAGTGCATAAGTTTGATTCATGGTTCAGATGTTAATGAATGTTAAAGGATAAGTTTCTTTGACTGTTAGGAATAGGAGAGTCATGATCTGAATTTCTTTGTGTGATGAGTATGGCTAAGTTCTTTGGAGTATGAGTATGTGCATAGCATTTTAGAACTGTTAACTAGGACATTGAGATTGATTCATTTGAAAGGCACCTTTGCAAGAAGCTTAAACCCCCATTCGTTTTTAAACCTCTCTTCTTACTTATTTTCTGTTGCTTGAGGGCAAGCAAGAAGTAAGTTTGGGGGAGTTATTTTCTGTTACTTATTTTCTGTTGCCAACCCTAAAGACCAAGTGTACCATGCTCAGCAAGCAAAACCTTTCATACCTTACAACAAAGGTTTTCAGCCGAGTAGTGGCTTCCAAGGTCAAGGACAGAACAACTTCCAAGGGCAACATCAAGGTAACAAGGGTTATGCGCCAAACTACCCTCCGGGCTTTGCACCTCAGCAGCAACAGCCGATGCAAAAACAAGTTGATCCGGTTCAGGCCATGTTTCAGCAGCTGATCCAAGGGCAAGCCTCTACAAACCAGAAGTTCGCCGAGATGAACACTCGTCTAGACTCATCTCTCACTGACTTCTACACTCAGATCACCAACTTAAACAACAAGATCAAGCAGCTAGAGAAGGGGAAAGCGAGTACAAGTGGTCAGAATAGCCTATCGGGCAAGTGTGAGCAGAATCCTAAGGAATATGCCAACGCCATCACGTTAAGAAGCGGCAAAGAGCTAGCACCTCCGGTTACTCCTAAGAACAACGAGGACGTTGTAATTCAAGAGGGGGAGGGTAAGCCTTCAGCTGATGATGAGATTAACTTTGACAATGTATGGATCCAAGGGCCAAGAAGAGGAGACAAAGCAGTTACTGAGAAGAAAGCGGAACAAACTGCTAAGGAGAAGGATGCTTATGTACCTCCACCGTTTGTACCTAAGCTTCCTTTTCCTGGCCGCTTCAAAAAGCAACTCATAGAGAAGCATAGAATCCTCTTTGAGAAGCATCTTAAGGACGTAGAGATCAAGCTACCTCTCGTTGACTGCCTTGCAATGATGCCTAAATGCGCCAAATTCTTCAAAGACACTCTTGTGAAGAAGAATAAGGAAAGCAAGGAGGTGCTTCTTCTAAGTGAGGAGTGTAGTGCTGTGATACATAAGGAGATAGTCCCTAAGAAGTTGGGAGACCCTGGAAGCTTCACTATACCCTGCGCTTTAGGTCCTCTGGAGTTCAAGAGTTGCCTTCGTGATCTCGGAGCTAGCATAAATCTGATTCCTCATTCCGTGGCGAAGAAGCTTGGCTTTACTCGTTCCAAGGACTGTAGAATCTCGTTGGTACTGGCTGATAGGAGTGTGAGGCTACCAGTGGGGCTGCTTGAAGATCTACCGGTGCGAATCAGCGGTGTGAACGTGCCTACGGACTTCGTCGTGTTGGAGATGGATGAAGAGCCGAAGGACCCACTCATCCTTGGAAGGCCATTCCTTGCAACCGCCGGGGCTATCATCGACGTCAAGAACGGGAAGATTGCCTTGCACTTGGGAAAGGATATAAGGCTGGACTTCGATATCAATAAGGTTTTGAAGAAGCCGACCATAGAAGGGCAAGCTTTCTACATCGAAATGATGGATGCCTTAGTGGATGAGTTGCTGGAAGAGCTGGCTCAGGAAGATCATTTGAAGCTGGCACTGACTAAGGAGCCAGGAGAGTTCGGCTATGTAGATCAGAGGACCCAGGAGTACGCCAATTTGCTGGATTCTAAGAAGATTGTTAAGAAGGATGACGGCTGCTGCCTAGAGATCGACCCTGAGATCGATGCTATCACTCAATCCAGGAGTCAGATCGACAAGGCAATCGAGAACACAACTCGATCCGGTGCAGCAATCGACAGACAGATCGAGAGGAATGATCGATCCGGAAAAACAACCGAGTCGACGATCGAGAGAGACCTTCCGATCATTTTGGGGACTAATCAGGAGATCGACTCAGTGTCTCGATCCCTTACTCGATCCACATCAAATCGAGTAAGTGAATTGAGCAAAACTGCTCGATCTAGACGACATCGAGAGCAAGATCGACGCGAGGAGTCGATTTCAGAAGGGCTAGCGGTTGAGGAAAGCAGTCTTAAGGGCCATGCCTCGGGTTCTAAGGAGGGTTCCAAGGAGGAAGACAACAACAACAGCCACGAGGATGACTGGAGCGAGCTGTTAGCCCCAAAGGTGGACCTTAAGGAGTTCAAACGGGCAAAGGTATGCTTTCTTAGGGCCTAATAACACTTATCCCGTGATTGTGAATGAAAACCTAAGTGCTGATGAGTTGCACTCGCTCCTGACTGAGCTGAGAAAGTATAGGAAGGCCATTGGGTACTCTTTAAGTGACATCAAGGGCCTTTCACCAATGCTTTGCACTCACAAGATTCACTTGGATAATGAGAACGCCTCTTCTATAGAACATCAAAGGCGTTTAAATCCTAATTTGAAAGAGGTTGTTAAGAAAGAGATCCTTAAGCTTTTAGAGGCTGACGTGATCTATCCCATAAGTGACAGCACGTGGGTTTCTCCTGTACACGTGGTGCCTAAGAAGGGAGGGATTACGGTCATAAGGAACGATAAAGATGAGCTTATTCCTACTAGAACCATCACTGGTTATAGGATGTGTATTGATTATAGGAAACTTAACCTTGCAACTAGGAAAAATCATTTCCCTTTGCCTTTTATTGATCAAATGCTTGAGAGACTTGCTAATCACCCTTACTACTGTTTCCTCGATGGGTATAGCGGTTTCTTTCAGATACCAATTCACCCAAATGATCAGGAGAAGACGACCTTCACATGTCCCTATGGTACCTTCGCTTATCGAAGGATGCTGTTTGGATTGTGCAATGCACCGGCTACGTTTCAGCGGTGTATGATGTCGAAAGAGATGGTAGAGGTGTTTATGGATGACTTCTCTGTCTATGGTGCGTCCTTTTCTGCGTGTTTGTTGAATCTTTGCAGGGTACTAAAGCGTTGTGAAGAGACAAACTTGGTGCTAAACTGTGAGAAATGCCACTTTATGGTTAATGAAGGGATCGTGCTTGGTCACAAGATATCAGAGAAGGGCATTGAGGTTGATCAGGCTAAAGTGGAAGTCATGATGGGTCTTGAGGCGCCGGTTAACGTTAAGGGAGTCAGAAGTTTCTTGGGACACGCCGGGTTCTATAGGCGCTTCATCAAGGACTTCTCCAAGATTGCACGCCCTCTTACACGGTTGCTGTGCAAGGAAGCTGAGTTTGTGTTTGATGAGGAGTGTTTGCAAGCTTTCGTGACCATCAAGGAAGCCCTTACATCAACTCCTATAGTTTAAGCACCAGACTGGACACTACCCTTTGAGATCATGTGCGATGCTAGTGACTACGCCGTAGGAGCCGTTCTTGGTCAGAGGAAAGACAAGAAGCTGCATGTGATTTACTATGCTTCAAGAAACTTGGATGACACGCAAACTAGGTACACTACTACAGAGAAGGGGTTGCTTGCAGTAGTGTTCGCCTTTGAGAAGTTCCGGTCATATCTTGTGGGTTCCAAGGCTATTGTCTACACAGATCACGTGGCTTTGCGATACATCTACTCAAAGAAAGACACTAAGCCTCGGCTTTTGAGGTGGATCCTCCTGCTTCAAGAATTTGACATGGAGATTAAAGACAAGAAGGGAATAGAAAACGGAGTCGTTGACCATCTATCTCGGCTAAGGATCAACGAGTCTCTTCCCTTAGATGACTCTCTTCCAGAAGAGCAACTGATGGCGATCACCACAGCTGTTTGTGGAAAGCTAGAAGGGCAGTTTGAGGAGGTGTTGAGCTTCAAATAGGAGGATGTTCCATGGTACGCTGATGCTGTGAAGTACTTAGCATGCGGAGAGGAGCCAACACATCTCAACAGCTATCACAGGAAGCGGTTCATGAGAGAAGCAAGTGATTACTTTTGGGACGAGCCTTACTTATACAAGAGAGGGGTGGACAGTTTGTACCGGAGGTGTGTTAAGAAGGAAGAAGCTAGAGACATCCTCTATCACTGTCATGGCTCTTCCTACGGAGGACACTTTGCTTCATTCAAGACTGCCACGAAAGTGTTGCAAGCTGGTTTCTGGTGGCCGTCCAGCTTCAAAGATGCACACGAGTTTGTGAAGAGCTGTGAAGCATGTCAACGAGCAGGGAATATCACTAAGAGGAACGAGATGCCTCAGGTTCCTATCTTCGAGGTTGACGTGTTTGACACGTGGGGCATAGACTTCATGTGGCCATTTCCTTCTTCATACGGCAATAAGTACATCTTAGTAGCGTTGGATTATGTCTCTAAATGGGTTGAGGCTGTTGCTTCCCCTTCAAACGATTCTAAGGTGGTGATTAAGCTGTTCAAGAGCATCATTTTCTCGAGGTTTGGGGTACCAAAGGTGGTTATAAGCGATGGAGGAAGCCACTTTATAAACAAGGTCTTTGAGAACCTTTTGAGGAAATATGGCGTTAAGCATAAAGTGGCTACACCGTATCATCCTCAAACGAGCGGTCAAGTGGAAGTCTCCAACCGACAAATCAAGGCTATACTAGAGAAGACTTTCGGAGCAACAAGGAAAGACTGGGCAGTAAAGCTGGACGACGCTCTTTGGGCCTACCGTACCGCCTTCAAAACACTGATTGGTACAACCCCTTTCACTCTGCTCTATGGCAAAGGCTGTCACCTCCCGGTTGAGCTGGAACACCGTGCACTGTGGGCTGTAAAGAGGCTGAACTTTGACCTCAAAACTGCTCAAGAGAGGCGCCTCATCCAGCTACATGAACTGGACGAATTAAGGCTGAACGCTTATGAGAGCTCTCAGATATACAAGGAGCGGACTAAGGAAGCTCATGACAAGAAGTTGGTTGCCAAGGAGGTTAAGGAAGGAGGTTTGGTACTGCTGTATAATTCAAGACTCAAACTCTTCCCGTCAAGGTGGAGCGGGCCGTTTGTTATCCAAGAAATGCTGCCTTATGGAGCTGTTACATTGATGGGCAAGAGCGGCAGTGCATTCACCGTGAACGGACACAGGGTGAAGCCTTACTTGGCGGACAGCTATGACAAGGAGGGTACCTCGGTGCTTCTCCAAGACCCACCATCCACCTAAACCAAGTAAGGTCTAGCTAAAGACGTTAAAAAAAAGCGCACTTGGGAGGCATTCCCATGTCTATCCTGTACATATTTCTGCCTTATTTCTCATTCAGTTTTATGTTTTTATTTTGCAAAGTGTGTAGGAACAGGTATAAAGAGTCTAAACCTCGACCTTGAAGGTCAAAAGAGGCGATAGGGGTTAAGAAAAGGCTAGAGATCGAGTGCTAGATCGACTAATCCTGACTCGATCTTTGCTAGATCGAGTCAGTGAATCGAGAGGACCCAGTCGATCTTGACGAGAACGAGTGATAAGATCAATCTAGACGAAAACAGATCGATCGATCCTAAATGGATCGACCGATCTAATTTCTCTCGGGAAAATCCTTTGAAAACAGATCGATCACTCGACTCGATCCATCACTCGATCTATGCCAAATCGACCCCCAAATCGAGGACATAGCTCGATCAAGAGGACTTAGCCGTGGAGCCAAAATCTCAACGATCGAGGGAACCAATCGATCCGAGACTCGATTCATCATGAATCGAGTTACAAATCGAGTAACCCTCTCGATCTAAGCCATTATGGGCATGAGATCGAGTCCTAGATCGACCAAACGGACTCGATCACATGTCGAGGTAACACTTTCTTTCCCTCCTTTATTCTTTTCCCTCCAGTTTTTAAATTCAAAACTTGGTCAAGGTAAGCATCTTTGACCATGAAAGATGTGCCTTGACCAAGACTTTGTCAGAATACCACCTTTCCTACCCATGGTTTTGTTTCTTGCTTAGCCTTTAAATATTTCAACAACTTCTCACCCTCTCATTCTTGTTTTCTCGGAAATTTTAAGCAAAGAGAGTGAGAGTTATCTGTTTTCTAAGGCTAGCAAGGCTCTTTAACAATCTTGCAAAAGGTATTTTTGGAGTTTGATAAAATATTTTTTGGAAAATTTCCTTTTATTTCGCAAGCCATTGTTTTAGATGATAGGGCTGTTTTTGAATTTTAAAATTTAGCTAAATAAAAGGAAAAATTCTGGATTTTCTAGTATCTCTAGATTTGATTCTCTTTTATTTTGCTTTAATTTTTATAAATCCCCCAAAATTCTAGGGTATTAGTTATAAGCTTTCTTCTTCACCTTTCTTCTTCTCTCATCCGATCGCCGTTTTGCTTATCAAACTACTTGAGAAATTTGTTTCAGGCACAATGGCACCTAAAAGAACAAGAGAAGAGAGAGCACAAGAGGGAGAAGGTCAGGAGGTGGCTGTTCAAGAGAGGGTCAGATGGAGTAAGGATGAGAAGAGGGACAAGAAACGGCTTGAAAGGCTTCGGTTTGAGCCTACTAAGTTCGCGGACAGGGAGTTGCTGTCTAAGATGGGTCTGCTAGGAGATTTTGATCAACTCCTCCAGAGAATAGGGCTGAGGTGTTTGTCACGGATGGATTGCCTAACCTTCCCTGAAGTGACAATCGACTTCCTAGCCACCTTGGAGTTTGGATACGAGAATCCTAGCGTGCCAATCCCTTCTCAAGGCCGCCTCTCCTTCAAGATACAGCACCAAGCTTTCAGTCTCTCAGTCCCCGAGCTCTGCCAAGCCTATGGCCTCGATGCGGCTGCTAGGAAAGTGGAGTTCCCCTCCTTCACTCAAGCGAACGACTTTTGGGACCTCATCGCCAATGACGACTACAAGGCGAACACCACGAAGATCAAGAGAATGAGGAACCCGGTGCTGCGCTACACCTTGAAGCTGATGGCTAATACCTTTAGTGGCCGGTCCGTAGCTCCCACGATGACCAGGACGGAGCTTTGCTTTCTGTTCCAAGGCCTTAAGAATATCCTTTGCGATCCGGACGAGAACGAGGAGCCGTTGGAAGATCAACTCGGAGATGACGTGAACTATTGGTGCATCCTTGCTGCTTCGTTGGTCAAATACAAGGCGTATGCCTTGAGGTGCAAGGCAAGTTCTTCACATATTGGTGGTTTCTTCACGCCCTTGTTCGTGCAAGCCGGCGTACAGCTCGAGAACTTCACTCCTGTTCCGGATAGAGCGTTCATGGATGACACATATCTGAGGAACACCGATAGCTTGGGCCGCACGCCAGTTGAGGGCTTCTTTGAGTACTTGTATATTGACGAGGAGAATGAGAAGAGAACGTGAATCCTGCCAAACCAGAACGAGACCGAGCTGTTTGGTGTATGGAACATCGAGTTTATTCCGAGCCAAGAGGAATGCGTCGCTCCTCTAGGAGCCACAGCCGCCGTTCAGCAAGCTGCCCGACCAAGATCAGAGTCTCCAGCCACTGATGATGAGATACCCGAAGCATTCACCCTTCCCAAGCTTGACTTTGAGGCGCAGTCTAAAACGGAGAAGTTCCTTGCTTCTGTTGTGGAGATGCAAAGGAAAATCAACCAGTGGCAGAGCAAGGTTCTGAAGAAGCTTGCAAGGAAGGTCAAATCACTTCAAGGAGGCTCACTTAAGAAAGATGCAAGTGAAGAAGTTCAACAACCCGAGAAGAGGAGGCTCTCAACCGGTGGAGTTGTAATCCGTGAGACTCAAGGCAGCAACATTCAGCCGGCGCGTCTTTCTCTTCAGGAACCAACCGGCAAGGGCAAGACCATAGTCTGTAGCTCCTCTGGAACATCCTCAAGTTCCAGCCGAGACTAGACCAGAGGTAACAACCTTCTTCCACTGTACATAACAGCTCATATTTGCTTCTTTTTGCTTTGTGTTTTCGTGCTCCTTTGAATTTGTTTGTCACCGGGACGGTGTCAAGCAAGTTTGGGGGAGTACATGTGTGGTTTAACATTTATTTTCTAATCTTATTTTCCCTTTAGCATCCTTGAGTCTTTAGTTCATGAAAAATTGGTGAATTTTTTAAAAAGTTTTCAAAGATTCATGTAGTTGCATTCATCTTGTCAAAACATGTTAGGATTGAGTCTAAAATTTTTCTTAGCATCTAGGTTATTTGCATTTGCATAAGGGGTTAAAGTTTTCTTAAAAAGGTGTTTTATACTCATGAATTGTTTCATTGCCCTAGTTAGTAGTTATCTAATGCTTTGCTTATGCTTTGAAAGTAAGTTCTTACCATGCTTGGATCACTTGCTATGATTTTCGTGACTTGAGTTGAACTCTCATGATTTGAAACTTGTCCTAATAAGTGAAAACCTTAATCTGAAATTTTAATTATCATCCTTATGCATTTGAAAATGAACACATGTATTTTAAAATATTTAGGCTCTCTTCTTCCTTTTACCACTCTTTGTGAGCCTAAGTAGAACTTCCACCTTGACCCTTACCCTTTTTTGAAGCCAAATATTTCTTGTGTGACATCATTGTGAGGCCTTCTTTTTCGGTTTTGAACTTAGCATAAAGTGTTAGGTTTAGGTGACATGATTGGGTTCTCATATGATTGCTAGCTTTGCATTTTGAAGCTAGATATAGGCTTAGAAAATGTTTGGGGGATCATTGGGGTTGTTTTCATGATTATGTGTTCTCGGTTTCAAAAGAGTTTGGTGTTTAAAAGAAAGAAATAGGTTTTAAGTGAAGGGTTGTGTCTAAAAATTATATATATGCTCTAATAAATTTCAAGAGGTAGCTCTCTCAAATAAAAATAAAAAGAAAAGAAAAAGAGCCTAAAAGCCAAAATAAAAGAAAAGGAAAAAAAAAAGAAAAAAAAGAAAAAAAATAAATAAATAAGAGAGCTACCAATAAGAAATAGTTAAAGAGCAAAATTATTTTCAACCTTTTCACTAGCCTAAAGAGTTAAAAATGTTTTCTGCTTTGAATTGGGGGATGCTAAGGTTTTGCCTTGAGAAAAGGGGTAGATTCTAAGTGGTGAGTGAGGATAAAAGTTAATAAATGAGAGGGGTCTAGGATCATTGTTAGTTTACATGGGTAGATGACAATCTGATCATGTATGCATCAATTGCCTTCACCTTTAGCATTATGCATAAAGTTCTTGCCACTTTTGAGAGAAACCCTTGTTTTAAATGAAAACCCTTTTCAAATGAGATCATTTTATGCTCATAACCTACACCCTTAGCCAAATGTGTTCTGCTTTAAAGTGCATAAGTTTGATTCATGGTTCGGATGTTAAGGAATGTTAAAGGATGAGTTTCTTTGATTGTTAGGAATAGGAGAGTCATGATCTGAATTTCTTTGTGTGATGAGTATGGCTAAGTTCTTTGGAGTATGAGTGTGTGCATAGCATTTTAGAACTGTTAACTAGGACATTGAGATTGATTCATTTGAAAGGCACCTTTGCAAGAAGCTTAAACCCCCATTCGTTTTTAAACCTCTCTTCCTTACTTATTTTCTGTTGCTTGAGGGCAAGCAAGAAGTAAGTTTGGGGGAGTTGATGTTACTGCAGATTGCATGCATTTTGCATACATATTAGTTAGCTTTTCATGCATTTACATCATGTTTTACACTAGATTGCATCACTTAGGGTCCTAGAGCATTCTCGCACCAGCATACGCATGTTCCTTGCATTTTGCATCACATTCAGGTTGTTTCTGGCCACTTTGGAGTCGTGGAGGTTCGTGGATGTGCTGAAGCTGTTGTGGCGGTTCGTGGAAAGTCGGATGTTTGCTAAGGACCAGAGATCGGGGAGCAGATCGAGCATGGCAGGTCGATCTAGATGAGATCGACCAGAAGATCGAGAAGACCAGGCGATCCAAGAAAAATGATCGAGACAAAGATCGAGTGGAGCAATCGATCAAACGGTACGGACGTAAATGACGCCATGCAGAGCGAGAGCCGGATCGAGTCCACCACTCGATCCAACCAAATATCGATACCAAGATCGGATGCAACACTCGATCCACCGAAGATGATCGAGACCCAGATCGAGTTGAAGACATGATGTCCGAAAATGATCGAGAGAGCCGCTCGATCCCGAGGTCGATCTCTATCCTTTCAACCGCTTTTGGCCGCTAGCGAGGGGGGACCATCGAGCTGTTTTCGCCATTTTGGGAAGGCGGCGATGTCTCCTTTCCACACACAACTTTTCAATCTTATCTTTTTATGCTTTTTCTCTCTGGTTTTGGAGTTTATCCACCATTGTCGAACTTGAAGTTTTTCTTGCTTTTGTAATCGAATCGTTTGAAATTTTAATCTAGTTCTTTTTCATGTTCATCGTTTCTTTCTTCATGCTTTGCTTGATTTATCTTATGTGTAGTGAGTAGTTTCATTAGGGTTTAGGGGTTGAGAGCATTCAAGGGGTCAAAAAGGTTTTCGATCTTGGAGTTTTCTAGCGCTTAATGGCTATCTCTTCTAGGGTGTTGAGTTCCTAAAGCTTAAAGACTCCCACGCCAAGAGCTTTATGATCCGAGAGGTCTCTTACCTTGACAGGATCCAGGGACCTCTGAAGATCGCACCCTAGAGACTAGTTACCCCTTCCCAAAAGCCATGGAAGTTTGGGGGACTAGTTAAGCCATGTGTTTGAAATCTGTTTTCCCTGCCCTTCAACCTCTCTTTCCACCAGAAGCCATGGGTTTGGAGGAGAGGATGAAGGAGTGATCTATACCAAAAGCCACGGATAGATCTTATTTCGTTTTCAAGGCTTAGAGATTCTCACAAAGTGAGTCGATTTAAAGTTTTCAACCCAAGCTCGGACCTTTGAAACCCCTGACCATGAATCACAACCCCTCCTCGGACCTTTGAAACCCCTGACCCTGACCATGAATCTCAACCCCTAAGACTTAAGCTTAGAAGCAGAATGCACAGCATGGTTATATGCAAACTCTATATGCGGCAAACAATCCTCCCAAGACTTAAGGTTCTTTTTAATCAAAGCTCTCAACAAAGTACCTAAAGTCCTATTTACTACCTCGGTCTGACCATCAGTTTGCGGATGACAAGTAGTAGAAAACATAAGCTTAGTTCCTAGCTTAGACCATAAGGTTTTCCAAAAGAAGCTAAGGAACTTAGTGTCTCTATCCGAAACAATGGACTTAGGCATACCATGAATGCGAACTATTTCTTTAAAAAAAAGATTGGCTAGATGCAAAGCATCATCTGTCTTATGACAAGCAATAAAATGAGCCATCTTAGAGAATCTATCCACTACAACAAAAATAGAGTCCTTACCTGTCTTTGTTCTAGGCAAGCCTAAAACAAAGTCCATGGAAATGTCATTCCACGGATGAGAGGGTATGGATAAGGGTGAGTACAAACCGTGCTTTTGGACCTTGGACTTAGCTTGTTTACAAGTATTGCATCTCCCACAAATTCTCTCCACATCCCGTCTCATGTGTGGCCAATAGAAATGATCTTTCATTACTTCTAAGGTTTTATCTACGCCAAAGTGACCCATTAAACCGCCTCCGTGTGCTTCCCTGATAAACAAATCTCTCATAGAACAATTAGGTACACAAAGACGGTTCTCATAGAAGAGAAACCCATCTTGTTTAAAGAATTTACCCGAAGGAGATTTGAAACAAGAAGCAAAAATTTCTGAAAAATCATCATCATCTTTGTATAGCTCTTTAAGCTGATCAAATTCAAGCAACTTAGCTTCTAAAGTAGTGAGAAGAGTGTACCTTCTTGACAATGCATCAGCAACCACATTGTCTATACCTTGTTTGTACTTTATAACATATGGAAAGGTTTCTATGAATTCAACCCACCTTGCGTGCCTTTTGTTGAGCTTTTGCTGACCTTTGAGGTGTTTGAGGGACTAATGGTCCGTGTGAATGACAAATTCTTTAGGCCAGAGGTAGTATTGCCACGTTTGTAAGGCTCTCACCAAGGCGTACAACTCCTTATCATATGTTGGATAGTTGAGCATGGCTCCTCCAAGCTTCTCACTAAAAAATGCTATGGGTTGCTTCTCTTGCATTAGAACAGCGCCAATACCTATTCCTGTTGCATCACACTCAATCTCAAAAGTTTTTAAGAAATTAGGCAATATAAGAACAGGGGCGTTAGTAAGCTTCTCTTTTAGGCTTTGGAAAGCCTCTTCTTGAGCCGTTTCCCACTTGTACCCAACTTCCTTTTTGATGACTTCAGTGAGTGGGGCAGCCATAGTGCTAAAGTCCCTCACAAATCTCCTATAAAAGCCGGCTAGGCCATGGAAACTCCTTACTTCTCCTACGGTCTTAGGACTTGGCCAGTCACGTATGGCCTTCACTTTCTCCTCATCCACTTTGACTCCTTCTGAGCTTACAACAAAACCAAGAAAAACAAGACTAGAAGTGCAGAAAGTACACTTCTTAAGGTTAGCATATAGTTTTTCTTTTCTGAGCAAATCAAGCACTAGTCTAATGTGTTCCACATGCTCTTCTAGACCTTTGCTATAAACAAGGATGTCATCAAAATAAACCACCACAAAGATGCCTATATACGCCCTAAGAACATTATTTATTAAACGCATAAAAGTGCTAGGGGCATTAGTCAATCCGAATGGCATAACCAGCCATTCATATAAACCATGTTTGGTTTTGAATGCGGTTTTCCACTCATCCCCCTCTTTCATTCTGATATGGCGGTAGCCACTCTGTAAATCAATTTTGGAGAAAATGTTAGAACCATGCAATTCATCTAACATGTCATCTAGCCTAGGAATGGGATGGCGATACTTCACCGTGATATTGTTGATTGCACGGCAGTCAACACACATCCTCGCGCTACCGTCTTTCTTTGGAACAAGAAGGATTGGTACTGCACAAGGGCTCATGCTTTCACGAATATGTCCCTTGGCCATCAGTTCATCCACCTGCTTCTGTAGTTCTTTTGTCTCCACGGGGTTGGTACGGTAGGCGGGACGGTTTTGCAATGATGCCCCGGGAATGAAGTCTATTTGGTGTTCTATTCCCCGGATGGGAGGTAGTCCCGTTGGTGTCTCTTCCGGAAAAACATCTTCATAGTCCTGCAAAAGAGCTTGCATTTCACTCGGATACACCGGTGTAAGATCAGCCATGGTGGTCAATGTTTCTTTATAAACAAATAATAGCATAGGTGTTTCGGAGTATAAAGCTTTCTTAACCTGTCCAGCCTTAGCAAAGAAGTTTAAATGTTTGGCTGACCTCAAGGTGTGTTTCTGATCGTTGTAGACTTCTTGAGGAGTCATGGGTATCAAAGTATTCTTCTTACCCTTAAACTCAAAGGAGTGCCGGTTGGAGAATCCATCATGTATCACCCGGCGGTCAGATTGCCACGGCCTCCCTAGCAGGATATGACATGCTTCCATAGGTAGCGCATCACAAAGTATCTCATCTTTATACTCACCTATGGCCAGTGGAACTAAGGCTTGTTCGGTGACCTTCATTTCTCCTTTGTCATTCAACCAGTGTAGCTTATACGGGCTGGGGTGAGGAGTGGCTTGCAAACTCAGCTTCTTAACCATGATACTGCTTGCCACATTAGCGCAACTCCCACCGTCTATGATCAAACTGCAAACCTTTCCCTGAACCAAGCAACGAGTGTGAAACAGATTCTCACGCTGATCTTGTTCTTCTGGTTTGCTTTGCACGGTTAATGTCCTTCTTGCTACAAGCAACTCTCCTTGTACTGGCAATAACTCATGTTCATCCTGTGTTTCTTCTTGTTGCTCATCCTCTGATTCTATGTCACCATTTTCTAGTAACACCATAACACGTTTGTTGATGCACTCGTTGGCGTAATGTCCACGACCTTGGCATTTGAAACACTTTACATCACGAGCCTTGGTGTTAGCCTCCTTAGGTTTCCCATATGGTTGGACAATTTTGGATTTGGAACTGATCGGCTTATCTTTTCTTGGCTGATTCTGCGGATATACTGACCGGTACGAGTTTCTATCGTCCCGTGGATAAACTGTCCGACTGTTTGGTCTGGTACTAGAACACGAATGGTATGACCTTTTTCTCTTGACTTGCTGCTCAAACAACATTGCTTTGTGAAGCATCTCCTCTAAGTCGACATAATGTTGAGTCTCCAGGCGGTCCTGAATCTCTCGGTTAAGGCCTCCGAGGAACCTAGCCATCGTAGCTTCACTGTCCTCCAAGATAGCTGCACGAAGCATTAGTGTTTCCATTTCCTGGAAATATTCCACCACAGAACGGTTGCCTTGCGTCAATCTCTGAAGCCTCTGATGTAGCTCGCAATGGTAATGGCTCGGAACAAACCGTTTCCTCATCAAGTTTCTCATCTCGTTCCAAGTTGTAACCGGATACTCCTGGTTTCTACTTCTAGTCGTGACGAGTTGATCCCACCAGCTTAGGGCATAGTCGTAGAACTCTGTGGCCGCCACCTTAACACGGTTCTCCTCAGTGTAATGTTGAACATTGAATACCAGCTCTATCTTCTTTTCCCACTCAAGGTAGGCATCCGGATCACACTTGCCATGAAAGGAGGGAATCTTTAATTTGAGACTGGCCAAGTTGTCTTGCACACGATCTCTGCCTTGTCTAGAGCTTCTACGGCCACTTTTAGAGGAGTTACTGCTTTTGTAATATTGATCAGTCTGATGTCCACTAGCCTGCCCTTCTTGTTCATCTTCTCTCACGGTTTCTTTGCCTTGGCGTCTCTGTTCTGTATCTTTCTGTTCATAGCTTTGCCTGATCTTGTCTACCTCAATTTGTAACATTGTTTTCATCTCAGTCGTGAGGGCTTCGACCAACATCCTCTGAGCACGTACAACTGAAGGTTCCGGGTTATCTTCCCCGGCCATTGCTCCTGAAAAAACAATTTCTCACAGTAAGTAGTTCTTGGGTAAATTAGAATTTTATAAAAATTCTAAACTATTTTTAAAAAATTTGTGGCTAAACAAGAGATCAAAACCGTGATAACAATAATTTTAAAAATATTTTTGACAGAAGATGAAGAGTCAAAAAAATTGAAATGATGAACAAGGACGGATTGGATCAGAAAACTTAGCTTTGGAAGGGTTGCTCTGATACCACTTGATATGATCCCAATCAATGATCGATCCTTTCAAGCTAAGTGATAAAGTACTTGTGGTGAATGGTAGAATGATCCGAATGGTGAAAAGGGGGGTTGTTCCGGTTGAAGGGAAAAAGTGGGGGAATAGTGAAGATGGAATGCAGCAAGAGAGATGGAAGGCTCTTGATACACAACTACTAGAACACAAGGATATGACGCACCTAGGTTCTAAGCAGGATTTCGCAAGGATATGAAGCACCAAGAGAGATGATCTATTTTGTAAAGGAGATTTTTATTCAAAAGATAGATGAAACCACACAAACAACAAACACACGGTTTAAGAAGAGAAGAGAGAGAGGAAGGAGAACGGTCAACAAGAGAGCAATAAGTTGGTCTTGGGACAAACCCCCTTGACTAACCATGCATGACTCTTGTTCAAAATATCACAAACTACAAGAAAAGACACAACTAAAACAAAGAAATGAACGTAGACACATCCAAGCCAGGGATGGTAGGAAGAAGTGGGCTTGGAACAAGGCCAAGCTAAATGGGCAATGACATTGTGGGAATACTTGCCTCGTTAAAAACATTAGTACTTGATTCATACTTAAACTGATTAAGTAAAACCTCTAAGGCATTTTGAAATGCCTTAGTCTTAGCTCGGGTCATTGGGCCTCCTTGCACCTTAAGAACTTCTTCAACCTCCTTCTGGTCTTGATCTTGTTGTCCAACGGCTACAAGCTCATCTTCTAGGTTAGATGTCCCCATGCTCATATCATCCCCTCCTTCTTGAAAAGGATTTGACCTCAAATCCAACTCATCTGCAACATAAGGAAGTAAATCAGTAATGTTAAAACTTTAGCTAATAGGATACTTACCTTGGAGGTCAAGTTGATAGGCATTGTCGTTGATCTTTTTTGTAACTGTAAAAGGACCATCAATCCGTGGCATCAACTTGGATTTTCTCTCTGCTGGGAAGCGCTCTTTCCTTAGATGTACCCAAACTTGATCACCAGCTTCAAAAACCACCTTGTTTCTCCCTTTATTCGCATGTTTGGCATAAAGCTTAGTCTTCTCTTCTAAGTTCTTCTTAGCATCCGAATGTATTAGTTTGACCAAGTCGGCTTTTCTCTTTCCGTCCATACTTATCCTTTCACTCAAAGGTAAAGGCATTAAATCCAAAGGAAAAGTGGGGTTGAACCCATAAACAATCTGAAAAGGTGAATACATAGAAGCAGAATGCACAGCATGGTTATATGCAAACTCTATATGCGGCAAACAATCCTCCCAAGACTTAAGGTTCTTTTTAATCAAAGCTCTCAACAAAGTACCTTAAGTCCTATTTACTACCTCGGTCTGACCATCAGTTTGCGGATGACAAGTAGTAGAAAACATAAGCTTAGTTCCTAGCTTAGACCATAAGGTTTTCCAAAAGAAGCTAAGAAACTTAGTGTCTCTATCCGAAACAATGGACTTAGGCATACCATGAATGCGAACTATTTCTTTAAAAAAAAGATTGGCTATATGCAAAGCATCATCTGTCTTATGACAAGCAATTAAATGAGCCATCTTAGAGAATCTATCCACTACAACAAAAATAGAGTCCTTACCTGTCTTTGTTCTAGGCAAGCCTAAAACAAAGTACATGGAAATGTCATTCCACGGATGAGAGGGTATGGGTAAGGGTGAGTACAAACCGTGATTTTGGACCTTGGACTTAGCTTGTTTACAAGTATTGCATCTCCCACAAATTCTCTCCACATCCCGTCTCATGTGTGGCCAATAGAAATGATCTTTCATTTCTTCTAAGGTTTTATCTACGCCAAAGTGACCCATTAAACCGCCTCCATGTGCTTCCCTGATAAACAAATCTCTCATAGAACAATTAGGTACACAAAGACGGTTCTCAAAGAAGAGAAACCCATCTTGTTTAAAGAATTTACCCGAAGGAGATTTGAAACAAGAAGCAAAAATTTCTGAAAAATCATCATCATCTTTGTATAGCTCTTTAAGCTGATCAAATTCAAGCAACTTAGCTTCTAATGTAGTGAGAAGAGTGTACCTTCTTGACAATGCATCAGCAACCACATTGTCTTTACCTTGTTTGTACTTTATAACATATGGGAAGGTTTCTATGAATTCAACCCACCTTGCGTGCCTTTTGTTGAGCTTTTGCTGACCTTTAAGGTGTTTGAGGGACTCATGGTCCGTGTGAATGAAAAATTCTTTAGGCCAGAGGTAGTGTTGCCACGTTTGTAAGGCTCTCACCAAGGTGTACAACTCCTTATCATATGTTGGATAGTTGAGCATGGCTCCTCCAAGCTTCTCACTAAAAAATGCTATGGGTTGCTTCTCTTGCATTAGAATAGCGCCAATACCTATTCCTGATGCATCACACTCAATCTCAAAAGTTTTTGAGAAATTAGGCAATATAAGAACAGGGGCGTTAGTAAGCTTCTCTTTTACGCTTTGGAAAGCCTCTTCTTGAGCGGTTTCCCTCTTGTACCCAACTTCCTTTTTGATGACTTCAGTGAGTGGGGCAGCTATAGTGCTAAAGTCCCTCACAAATCTCCTATAAAAGCCGGCTAGGCCATGGAAACTCCTTACTTCTCCTACGGTCTTAGGACTTGGCCAGTCACGTATGGCCTTCACTTTCTCCTCATCCACTTTGACTCCTGAGCTTGCTACAAAACCAAGAAAAACAAGACTAGAAGTGCAGAAAGTACACTTCTTAAGGTTAGCCTATAGTTTTTATTTTCTGAGAAAATCAAGCACTAGTCTAATGTGTTCCACATGCTCTTCTAGACCTTTGCTATAAACAAGGATGTCATCAAAATAAACCACCACAAAGATGCCTATATACGCCCTAAGAACATGATTCATTAAACGCATAAAAGTGCTAGGGCATTAGCCAATCCGAATGGCATAACCAGCTATTCATATAAACCATGTTTGGTTTTGAATGCGGTTTTCCACTCATCCCCCTCTTTCATTCTGATATGGCGGTAGCCACTCTTTAAATCAATTTTGGAGAAAATGTTAGAACCATGCAATTCATCTAACATGTCATCTAGCCTAGGAATGGGATGGCGATACTTCACCGTGATATTGTTGATTGCACGGCAGTCAACACACATCCTCCAGCTACCGTCTTTCTTTGGAACAAGAAGGACTGGTACTGCACAAGGGCTCAAGCTTTCACGGATATGTCCCTTGGCCATCAGTTCATCCACCTGCTTCTGTAGTTCTTTTGGCTCCACAGGGTTGGTACGGTAGGCGGGACGGTTTGGCAATGATGCCCCAGAAATGAAGTTTATTTGGTGTTCTATACCCCAGATGGGAGGTAGTCCCGTTGGTGTCTCTTCCGGAAAGACATCTTCATAGTCCTGCAAAAGAGCTTGCATTTCACTCGGATTCACCGGTGTAAGATCAGCCATGGTGGTCAATGTTTCTTTATAAACAAATAATAGCATAGGTGTTTCGGAGTATAAAGCTTTCTTAACCTGTCCAGCCTTAGCAAAGAAGTTTAAATGTTTGGCTGACCTCAAGGTGTGTTTCTGATCGTTGTAGACTTCTTGAGGAGTCATGGGTATCAAAGTATTCTTTTTACCCTTAAACTCAAAGAAGTGCCGGTTGGAGAATCCATCATGTATCACCCGGCGGTCAGATTGCCACGGCCTCCCTAGCAGGATATGACATGCTTCCATAGGTAGCGCATCACAAAGTATCTCATCTTTATACTCACCTATGGCCAGTGGAACTAAGGCTTGTTCGATGACCTTCATTTCTCCTTTGTCATTCAACAAGTGTAGCTTATACGGGCTGGGGTGAGGAGTGGCTTGCAAACTCAGCTTCTTAACCATGATACTGCTTGCCACATTAGCGAAACTCCCACCGTCTATGATCAAACTGCAAACCTTTCCCTAAACCAAGCAAGGAGTGTGAAACAGATTCTCACGCTGATTTTGTTCTTCTGGTTTGCTTTGCACGGTTAATGTCCTTCTTGCTACAAGCAACTCTCCTTGTACTGGCAATAACTCATGTTCATCCTCTGTTTCTTCTTGTTGCTCATCCTCTGATTCTATGTCACCATTTTCTAGTAACACCATAACACGTTTGTTGATGCACTCGTTGGCGTAATGTCCACGACCTTGGCATTTGAAACACTTTACATCACGAGCCTTGGTGTTAGCCTCCTTAGGTTTCCCATATGGTTGGACAATTTTGGATTTGGAACTGATCGGCTTATCTTTTCTTGGCTGATTCTGCGGATATACTGACCGGTACGAGTTTCTATCGTCCCGTGGATAAACTGTCCGACTGTTTGGTCCGGTACTAGAACACGAATGGTACGACCCTTTTCTCTTGACTTGCTGCTCAAACAACGTTGCTTTGTGAAGCATCTCCTCTAAGTCGACATAATGTTGAGTCTCCAGGCGGTCCTGAATCTCTCGGTTAAGGCCTCCGAGGAACCTAGCCATCGTAGCTTCACTGTCCTCCAAGATAGCTGCACGAAGCATTAGTGTTTCCATTTCCTGGAAATATTCCACCACAGAACGGTTGCCTTGCGTCAATCTCTGAAGCCTCTGATGTAGCTCGCAATGGTAATGGCTCGGAACAAACCGTTTCCTCATCAAGTTTCTCATCTCGTTCCAAGTTGTAACCGGATACTCCTGGTTTCTACTTCTAGTCGTGACGAGTTGATCCCACCAGCTTAGGGCATAGTCGTAGAACTCTGTGGCCGCCACCTTAACACGGTTCTCCTCAGTGTAATGTTGAACATTGAATACCAGCTCTATCTTCTTTTCCCACTCAAGGTAGGCATCCAGATCACACTTGCCATGAAAGGAGGGAATCTTTAATTTGAGACTGGCCAAGTTGTCTTGCACACGATCTCTGCCTTGTCTAGAGCTTCTACGGCCACTTTTAGAGGAGTTACTGCTTTTGTAATATTGATCAGTCTGATGTCCACTAGCCTGCCCTTCTTGTTCATCTTCTCTCACGGTTTCTTTGCCTTGGCGTCTCTGTTCTGTATCTTTCTGTTCATAGCTTTGCCTGATCTTGTCTACCTCAATTTGTAACATTGTTTTCATCTCAGCCGTGAGGGCTTCGACCAACATCCTCTGAGCACGTACAACTGAAGGTTCCGGGTTATCTTCCCCGGCCATTGCTCCTGAAAAAGCAATTTCTCACAGTAAGTAGTTCTTGGGTAAATTAGAATTTTATAAAAATTCTAAACTATTTTTAAAAAATTTGTGGCTAAACAAGAGATCAAAAACCGTGATAACAATAATTTTAAAAATATTTTTGACAGAAGATGAAGAGTCAAAAAAATTGAAATGATGAACAAGGACGGATTGGATCAGAAAACTTAGCTTTGGAAGGGTTGCTCTGATACCACTTGATATGATCCCAATCAATGATCGATCCTTTCAAGCTAAGTGATAAAGTACTTGTGGTGAATGGTAGAATGATCCGAATGGTGAAAAGGGGGGTTGTTCCGGTTGAAGGGAAAAAGTGGGGGAATAGTGAAGATGGAATGCAGCAAGAGAGATGGAAGGCTCTTGATACACAACTACTAGAACACAAGGATATGACGCACCTAGGTTCTAAGCAGGATTTCGCAAGGATATGAAGCACCAAGAGAGATGATCTATTTTGTAAAGGAGATTTTTATTCAAAAGATAGATGAAACCACACAAACAACAAACACACGGTTTTAAGAAGAGAAGAGAGAGAGGAAGGAGAACGGTCAACAAGAGAGCAATAAGTTGGTCTTGGGACAAACCCCCTTGACTAACCATGCATGACTCTTGTTCAAAATATCACAAACTACAAGAAAAGACACAACTAAAACAAAGAAATGAACGTAGACACATCTAAGCCAGGGATGGTAGGAAGAAGTGGGCTTGGAACAAGGCCAAGCTAAATGGGCAATGACATTGTGGGAATACTTGCCTCGTTAAAAACATTAGTACTTGATTCATACTTAAACTGATTAAGTAAAACCTCTAAGGCATTTTGAAATGCCTTAGTCTTAGCTCGGGTCATTGGGCCTCCTTGCACCTTAAGAACTTCTTCAACCTCCTTCTGGTCTTGATCTTGTTGTCCAACGGCTACAAGCTCATCTTCTAGGTTAGATGTCCCCATGCTCATATCATCCCCTCCTTCTTGAAAAGGATTTGACCTCAAATCCAACTCATCTGCAACATAAGGAAGTAAATCAGTAATGTTAAAACTTTAGCTAATAGGATACTTACCTTGGAGGTCAAGTTGATAGGCATTGTCGTTGATCTTCTTTGTAACTGTAAAAGGACCATCAATCCGTGGCATCAACTTGGATTTTCTCTCTGCTGGGAAGCGCTCTTTCCTTAGATGTACCCAAACTTGATCACCAGCTTCAAAAACCACCTTGTTTCTCCCTTTATTCGCATGTTTGGCATAAAGCTTAGTCTTCTCTTCTAAGTTCTTCTTAGCATCCGAATGTATTAGTTTGACCAAGTCGGCTTTTCTCTTTCCGTCCATACTTATCCTTTCACTCAAAGGTAAAGGCATTAAATCCAAAGGAGAAGTGGGGTTGAACCCATAAACAATCTGAAAAGGTGAATACATAGAAGCAGAATGCACAGCATGGTTATATGCAAACTCTATATGCGGCAAACAATCCTCCCAAGACTTAAGGTTCTTTTTAATCAAAGCTCTCAACAAAGTACCTTAAGTCCTATTTACTACCTCGGTCTGACCATCAGTTTGCGGATGACAAGTAGTAGAAAACATAAGCTTAGTTCCTAGCTTAGACCATAAGGTTTTCCAAAAGAAGCTAAGAAACTTAGTGTCTCTATCCGAAACAATGGACTTAGGCATACCATGAATGCGAACTATTTCTTTAAAAAAAAGATTGGCTATATGCAAAGCATCATCTGTCTTATGACAAGCAATTAAATGAGCCATCTTAGAGAATCTATCCACTACAACAAAAATAGAGTCCTTACCTGTCTTTGTTCTAGGCAAGCCTAAAACAAAGTACATGGAAATGTCATTCCACGGATGAGAGGGTATGGGTAAGGGTGAGTACAAACCGTGATTTTGGACCTTGGACTTAGCTTGTTTACAAGTATTGCATCTCCCACAAATTCTCTCCACATCCCGTCTCATGTGTGGCCAATAGAAATGATCTTTCATTTCTTCTAAGGTTTTATCTACGCCAAAGTGACCCATTAAACCGCCTCCATGTGCTTCCCTGATAAACAAATCTCTCATAGAACAATTAGGTACACAAAGACGGTTCTCATTGAAGAGAAACCCATCTTGTTTAAAGAATTTACCCGAAGGAGATTTGAAACAAGAAGCAAAAATTTCTGAAAAATCATCATCATCTTTGTATAGCTCTTTAAGCTGATCAAATTCAAGCAACTTAGCTTCTAATGTAGTGAGAAGAGTGTACCTTCTTGACAATGCATCAGCAACCACATTGTCTTTACCTTGTTTGTACTTTATAACATATGGGAAGGTTTCTATGAATTCAACCCACCTTGCGTGCCTTTTGTTGAGCTTTTGCTGACCTTTAAGGTGTTTGAGGGACTCATGGTCCGTGTGAATGAAAAATTCTTTAGGCCAGAGGTAGTGTTGCCACGTTTGTAAGGCTCTCACCAAGGTGTACAACTCCTTATCATATGTTGGATAGTTGAGCATGGCTCCTCCAAGCTTCTCACTAAAAAATGCTATGGGTTGCTTCTCTTGCATTAGAATAGCGCCAATACCTATTCCTGATGCATCACACTCAATCTCAAAAGTTTTTGAGAAATTAGGCAATATAAGAACAGGGGCGTTAGTAAGCTTCTCTTTTACGCTTTGGAAAGCCGCTTCTTGAGCGGTTTCCCTCTTGTACCCAACTTCCTTTTTGATGACTTCAGTGAGTGGGGCAGCTATAGTGCTAAAGTCCCTCACAAATCTCCTATAAAAGCCGGCTAGGCCATGGAAACTCCTTACTTCTCCTACGGTCTTAGGACTTGGCCAGTCACGTATGGCCTTCACTTTCTCCTCATCCACTTTGACTCCTGAGCTTGCTACAAAACCAAGAAAAACAAGACTAGAAGTGCAGAAAGTACACTTCTTAAGGTTAGCCTATAGTTTTTATTTTCTGAGAAAATCAAGCACTAGTCTAATGTGTTCCACATGCTCTTCTAGACCTTTGCTATAAACAAGGATGTCATCAAAATAAACCACCACAAAGATGCCTATATACGCCCTAAGAACATGATTCATTAAACGCATAAAAGTGCTAGGGCATTAGCCAATCCGAATGGCATAACCAGCTATTCATATAAACCATGTTTGGTTTTGAATGCGGTTTTCCACTCATCCCCCTCTTTCATTCTGATATGGCGGTAGCCACTCTTTAAATCAATTTTGGAGAAAATGTTAGAACCATGCAATTCATCTAACATGTCATCTAGCCTAGGAATGGGATGGCGATACTTCACCGTGATATTGTTGATTGCACGGCAGTCAACACACATCCTCCAGCTACCGTCTTTCTTTGGAACAAGAAGGACTGGTACTGCACAAGGGCTCAAGCTTTCACGGATATGTCCCTTGGCCATCAGTTCATCCACCTGCTTCTGTAGTTCTTTTGGCTCCACAGGGTTGGTACGGTAGGCGGGACGGTTTGGCAATGATGCCCCAGAAATGAAGTTTATTTGGTGTTCTATACCCCAGATGGGAGGTAGTCCCGTTGGTGTCTCTTCCGGAAAGACATCTTCATAGTCCTGCAAAAGAGCTTGCATTTCACTCGGATTCACCGGTGTAAGATCAGCCATGGTGGTCAATGTTTCTTTATAAACAAATAATAGCATAGGTGTTTCGGAGTATAAAGCTTTCTTAACCTGTCCAGCCTTAGCAAAGAAGTTTAAATGTTTGGCTGACCTCAAGGTGTGTTTTCTGATCGTTGTAGACTTCTTGAGGAGTCATGGGTATCAAAGTATTCTTTTTACCCTTAAACTCAAAGAAGTGCCGGTTGGAGAATCCATCATGTATCACCCGGCGGTCAGATTGCCACGGCCTCCCTAGCAGGATATGACATGCTTCCATAGGTAGCGCATCACAAAGTATCTCATCTTTATACTCACCTATGGCCAGTGGAACTAAGGCTTGTTCGATGACCTTCATTTCTCCTTTGTCATTCAACAAGTGTAGCTTATACGGGCTGGGGTGAGGAGTGGCTTGCAAACTCAGCTTCTTAACCATGATACTGCTTGCCACATTAGCGCAACTCCCACCGTCTATGATCAAACTGCAAACCTTTCCCTAAACCAAGCAAGGAGTGTGAAACAGATTCTCACGCTGATTTTGTTCTTCTGGTTTGCTTTGCACGGTTAATGTCCTTCTTGCTACAAGCAACTCTCCTTGTACTGGCAATAACTCATGTTCATCCTCTGTTTCTTCTTGTTGCTCATCCTCTGATTCTATGTCACCATTTTCTAGTAACACCATAACACGTTTGTTGATGCACTCGTTGGCGTAATGTCCACGACCTTGGCATTTGAAACACTTTACATCACGAGCCTTGGTGTTAGCCTCCTTAGGTTTCCCATATGGTTGGACAATTTTGGATTTGGAACTGATCGGCTTATCTTTTCTTGGCTGATTCTGCGGATATACTGACCGGTACGAGTTTCTATCGTCCCGTGGATAAACTGTCCGACTGTTTGGTCCGGTACTAGAACACGAATGGTACGACCCTTTTCTCTTGACTTGCTGCTCAAACAACGTTGCTTTGTGAAGCATCTCCTCTAAGTCGACATAATGTTGAGTCTCCAGGCGGTCCTGAATCTCTCGGTTAAGGCCTCCGAGGAACCTAGCCATCGTAGCTTCACTGTCCTCCAAGATAGCTGCACGAAGCATTAGTGTTTCCATTTCCTGGAAATATTCCACCACAGAACGGTTGCCTTGCGTCAATCTCTGAAGCCTCTGATGTAGCTCGCAATGGTAATGGCTCGGAACAAACCGTTTCCTCATCAAGTTTCTCATCTCGTTCCAAGTTGTAACCGGATACTCCTGGTTTCTACTTCTAGTCGTGACGAGTTGATCCCACCAGCTTAGGGCATAGTCGTAGAACTCTGTGGCCGCCACCTTAACACGGTTCTCCTCAGTGTAATGTTGAACATTGAATACCAGCTCTATCTTCTTTTCCCACTCAAGGTAGGCATCCAGATCACACTTGCCATGAAAGGAGGGAATCTTTAATTTGAGACTGGCCAAGTTGTCTTGCACACGATCTCTGCCTTGTCTAGAGCTTCTACGGCCACTTTTAGAGGAGTTACTGCTTTTGTAATATTGATCAGTCTGATGTCCACTAGCCTGCCCTTCTTGTTCATCTTCTCTCACGGTTTCTTTGCCTTGGCGTCTCTGTTCTGTATCTTTCTGTTCATAGCTTTGCCTGATCTTGTCTACCTCAATTTGTAACATTGTTTTCATCTCAGCCGTGAGGGCTTCGACCAACATCCTCTGAGCACGTACAACTGAAGGTTCCGGGTTATCTTCCCCGGCCATTGCTCCTGAAAAAGCAATTTCTCACAGTAAGTAGTTCTTGGGTAAATTAGAATTTTATAAAAATTCTAAACTATTTTTAAAAAATTTGTGGCTAAACAAGAGATCAAAACCGTGATAACAATAATTTTAAAAATATTTTTGACAGAAGATGAAGAGTCAAAAAAATTGAAATGATGAACAAGGACGGATTGGATCAGAAAACTTAGCTTTGGAAGGGTTGCTCTGATACCACTTGATATGATCCCAATCAATGATCGATCCTTTCAAGCTAAGTGATAAAGTACTTGTGGTGAATGGTAGAATGATCCGAATGGTGAAAAGGGGGGTTGTTCCGGTTGAAGGGAAAAAGTGGGGGAATAGTGAAGATGGAATGCAGCAAGAGAGATGGAAGGCTCTTGATACACAACTACTAGAACACAAGGATATGACGCACCTAGGTTCTAAGCAGGATTTCGCAAGGATATGAAGCACCAAGAGAGATGATCTATTTTGTAAAGGAGATTTTTATTCAAAAGATAGATGAAACCACACAAACAACAAACACACGGTTTTAAGAAGAGAAGAGAGAGAGGAAGGAGAACGGTCAACAAGAGAGCAATAAGTTGGTCTTGGGACAAACCCCCTTGACTAACCATGCATGACTCTTGTTCAAAATATCACAAACTACAAGAAAAGACACAACTAAAACAAAGAAATGAACGTAGACACATCCAAGCCAGGGATGGTAGGAAGAAGTGGGCTTGGAACAACGCCAAGCTAAATGGGCAATGACATTGTGGGAATACTTGCCTCGTTAAAAACCTTAGTCTTAGCTCGGGTCATTGGGCCTCCTTGCACCTTAAGAACTTCTTCAACCTCCTTCTGGTCTTGATCTTGTTGTCCAACGGCTACAAGCTCATCTTCTAAGTTAGATGTCCCCATGCTCATATCATCCCCTCCTTCTTGAAAAGGATTTGACCTCAAATCCAACTCATCTGCAACATAAGGAAGTAAATCAGTAATGTTAAAACTTTAGCTAATAGGATACTTACCTTGGAGGTCAAGTTGATAGGCATTGTCGTTGATCTTCTTTGTAACTGTAAATGGACCATCAATCCGTGGCATCAACTTGGATTTTCTCTCTGCTGGGAAGCGCTCTTTCCTTAGATGTACCCAAACTTGATCACCAGCTTCAAAAACCACCTTGTTTCTCCCTTTATTCGCATGTTTGGCATAGAGCTTAGTCTTGTCTTCTAAGTTCTTCTTAGCATCCGAATGTATTAGTTTGACCAAGTCGGCTTTTCTCTTTCCGTCCATACTTATCCTTTCACTCAAAGGTAAAGGCATTAAATCCAAAGGAAAAGTGGGGTTGAACCCATAAACAATCTGAAAAGGTGAATACGTAGAAGCAGAATGCACAGCATGGTTATATGCAAACTCTATATGCGGCAAACAATCCTCCCAAGACTTAAGGTTCTTTTTAATCAAAGCTCTCAACAAAGTACCTAAAGTCCTATTTACTACCTCGGTCTGACCATCAGTTTGCGGATGACAAGTAGTAGAAAACATAAGCTTAGTTCCTAGCTTAGACCATAAGGTTTTCCAAAAGAAGATAAGGAACTTAGTGTCTCTATCCGAAACAATGGACTTAGGCATACCATGAATGCGAACTATTTCTTTAAAAAAAAGATTGGCTATATGCAAAGCATCATCTGTCTTATGACAAGCAATAAAATGAGCCATCTTAAAGAATCTATCCACTACAACAAAAATAGAGTCCTTACCTGTCTTTGTTCTAGACAAGCCTAAAACAAAGTCCATGGAAATGTCATTCCATGGATGAGAGGGTATGGGTAAAGGTGAGTACAAACCATGATTTTGGACCTTGGACTTAGCTTGTTTACAAGTATTGCATCTCCCACAAATTCTCTCCACATCCCGTCTCATGTGTGGCCAATAGAAATGATCTTTCATTTCTTCTAAGGTTTTATCTACGCCAAAGTGACCCATTAAACCGCCTCCGTGTGCTTCCCTGATAAACAAATCTCTCATAGAACAATTAGGTACACAAAGACGGTTCTCATTGAAGAGAAACCCATCTTGTTTAAAGAATTTACCCGAAGTAGATTTGAAACAAGAAGCAAAAATTTCTGAAAATTCATCATCATCTTTGTATAGCTCTTTAAGCTGATCAAATTCAAGCAACTTAGCTTCTAAAGTAGTGAGAAGAGTGTACCTTCTTGACAATGCATCAGCAACCATATTGTCCTTACCTTGTTTGTACTTTATAACATATGGGAAGGTTTCTATGAATTCAACCCACCTTGCGTGCCTTTTGTTGAGCTTTTGCTGACCTTTGAGGTGTTTGAGGGACTCATGGTCCGTGTGAATGACAAATTCTTTAGGCCAGAGGTAGTGTTGCCACATTTGTAAGGCTCTCACCAAGGCGTACAACTCCTTATCATATGTTGGATAGTTGAGCATGGCTCCTCCAAGCTTCTCACTAAAAAATGCAATGGGTTGCTTCTTTTACATTAGAACAGCGCCAATACCTATTCATGATGCATCACACTCAATCTCAAAAGTTTTTAAGAAATTAGGCAATATAAGAACACGGGCGTTAGTAAGCTTCTCTTTTAGGCATTGGAAAGCCTCTTCTTGAGCTGTTTCCCACTTGTACCCAACTTCCTTTTTGATGACTTCAGTGAGTGGGGCAGCTATAGTGCTAAAGTCCCTCACAAATCTCCTATAAAAGCCGGCTAGGCCATGGAAACTCCTTACTTCTCCTACGGTCTTAGGACTTGGCCAGTCACGTATGGCCTTCACTTTCTCCTCATCCACTTTGCCTCCTTCTGAGCTTACTACAAAACCAAGAAAAACAAGACTAGAAGTGCAGAAAGTACACTTCTTAAGATTAGCCTATAGTTTTTCTATTCTGAGAAAATCAAGCACTAGTCTAATGTGTTCCACATGCTCTTCTAGACCTTTGCTATAAACAAGGATGTCATCAAAATAAACTACCACAAAGATCCCTATATACGCCCTAAGAACATGATTCATTAAACGCATAAAAGTGCTAGGGGCATTAGTCAATCCGAATGGCATAACCAGCCATTCATATAAACCATGTTTAGTTTTGAATGCGGTTTTCCACTCATCCCCCTCTTTCATTCTGATATGGCGGTAGCCACTCTTTAAATCAATTTTGGAGAAAATGTTAGAACCATGCAATTCATCTAACATGTCATCTAGCCTAAGAATGGGATGGCGATACTTCACCGTGATATTGTTGATTGCACGGTAGTCAACACACATCCTCCAGCTACCATCTATCTTTGGAACAAGAAGGACTGGTACTGCACAAGGGCTCGTGCTTTCACGGATATGTCCACCTACTTCTGTAGTTCTTTTGTCTCCACAGGGTTGGTACGGTAGGCGGGACGGTTTGGCAATGATGCCCCAGGAATGAAGTCTATTTGGTGTTCTATACCCCGGATGGGAGGTAGTCTCGTTGGTGTCTCTTCCGGAAAGACATCTTCATAGTCCTGCAAAAGAGCTTGCATTTCACTCGGATACACCGGTGTAAGATCAGCCATGGTGGTCAATGTTTCTTTATAAACAAATAATAGCATAGGTGTTTTGGAGTATAAAGCTTTCTTAACCTGTCCAGCCTTAGCAAAGAAGTTTAAATGTTTGGCTGACCTCAAGGTGTGTTTCTGATCGTTGTAGACTTCTTGAGGAGTCATGGGTATCAAAGTATTCTTCTTACCCTTAAACTCAAAGGAGTGCCGGTTGGAGAATCCATCATGTATCACCCGGCGGTCAGATTGCCACGGCCTCCCTAGCAGGATATGACTTGCTTCCATAGGTAGCACATCACAAAGTATCTCATCTTTATACTCACCTATGGCCAGTGGAACTAAGGCTTGTTCGGTGACCTTCATTTCTCCTTTGTCATTCAACCAGTGTAGCTTATACGGGCTGGGGTGAGGAGTGGCTTGCAAACTCAGCTTCTTAACCATGATACTGCTTGCCACATTAGCGCAACTCCCACCGTCTATGATCAAACTGCAAACCTTTCCCTGAACCAAGCAACGAGTGTGAAACAGATTCTCACGCTGATCTTGTTCTTCTGGTTTGCTTTGCACGGTTAATGTCCTTCTTGCTACAAGCAACTCTCCTTGTACTGGCAATAACTCATGTTCATCCTCTGTTTCTTCTTGTTGCTCATCCTCTGATTCTATGTCACCATTTTCTAGTAACACCATAACACGTTTGTTGATGCACTCGTGGGCGTAATGTCCACGGCCTTGGCATTTGAAACACTTTACATCACGAGCCTTGGTGTTAGCCTCCTTAGGTTTCCCATATGGTTGGACAATTTCGGATTTGGAACTGATCGGCTTATCTTCTCTTGGCTGATTCTGCGGATATACTGACCGGTACGAGTTTCTATCGTCCCGTGGATAAACTGTCCGGGTGTTTGGTCCGGTACTAGAACACGAACGGTACGACCCTTTTTTCTTGACTTGCTGCTCAAACAACATTGCTTTGTGAAGCATCTCCTCTAAGTCGACATAATGTTGAGTCTCCAGGCGGTCCTGAATCTCTCGGTTAAGGCCTCCGAGGAACCTAGCCATCGTAGCTTCACTGTCCTCCAAGATAGCTGCGCGAAGCATTAGTGTTTCCATTTCCTGAAAATATTCCTCCATAGAACGGTTGCCTTGCGTCAATCTCCGAAGCCTCTGATGTAGCTCGCAATGGTAATGGTTCGGAACAAACCGTTTCCTCATCAAGTTTCTCATCTCGTTCCAAGTTGTAACCGGATACTCCTGGTTTCTACTTCTAGTCGTGACGAGTTGATCCCACCAGATTAGGGCATAGTCATAGAACTCTGTGGCCGCCACCTTAACACGGTTCTCCTCAGTGTAATGTTGAACATTGAATACCAGCTCTATCTTCTTTTCCCACTCAAGTTAGGCATCCGGATCACACTTGCCGTGAAAGGAGGGAATCTTTAATTTGAGACTGGCCAAGTTGTCTTGCACACGATCTCTGCCTTGTCTAGAGCTTCTACGGCCACTTTTAGAGGAGTTACTGCTTTTGTAGTATTGATCAATCTGATGTCCACTAGCCTGCCCTTCTTATTCATCTTCTCTCACGGTTTCTTTGTCTTGGCGTCTCTGTTCTGTATCTCTCTGTTCATAGCTTTGCCTGATCTTGTCTACCTCAATTTGTAACATTGTTTTCATCTCAGCCATGAGGGCTTTGACCAACATCCTCTGAGCACGTACAGATGAAGGTTCCGGGTCATCTTCCCCGGCCATTGCTCCTGCAAAAAAAAATTTCTCGCAGTAAGTAGTTCTTGGGTAAATTAGAATTTTATAAAAATTCCAAACTATTTTTAAAAAATTTGTGGCTAAACAAGAGATCAAAACCGTGATGAGAATAATTTTAAAAATATTTTTGACAGAAGATGAAGAGTCAAAAAAATTGAAATGATGAACGCTTTGGAAGGGTTGCTCTGATAACACTTGATATGATCCCGGTCAATGATCGATCCTTTCAAGCTAAGTGATAAAGTACTTGTGGTGAATGGTAGAATGATCCGAATGGTTAAAAGGGGGGTTGTTCCGGTTGAAGGGGAAAAGTGGGGGAAGAGTGAAGATGGAATGCAGCAAGAGAGATGGAAGGCTCTTGTTACACAACTACTAGAACACAAGGAT
The DNA here is from genome assembly GCA_911865555.2 of Thlaspi arvense. Taxonomy (NCBI): domain Eukaryota; kingdom Viridiplantae; phylum Streptophyta; class Magnoliopsida; order Brassicales; family Brassicaceae; genus Thlaspi; species Thlaspi arvense. The sequence goes on along the minus strand of OU466861.1, from coordinate 29,565,090 downwards.
ATGACGTACCTAGGTTCTAAGCAGGATTTCTCAAGGATATGAAGCACCAAGAGAGATGGTCTATTTTGTAAAGGAGATTTTTATTCAAAAGATAGATGAAACCACACAAACAACTAACACACGGTTTTAAGAAGAGAAGAGAGAGAGGAAGGAGAACGGTCAACAAGAGAGCAATAAGTTGGTCTTGGGACAAACCCCCTTGACTAACCCTGCATGACTCTTGTTCAAAATATCACAAACTACAAGAAAAGACACAACTAAAACAAAGAAATGAACGTAGACACATCCAAGCCATGGATGGTAGGAAGAAGTGGGCTTGGAACAAGGCCAAGCTAAATGGGCAATGACATTGTGGAAATACTTGCCTCGTTAAAAACCTTAGTACTTGATTCATACTTAAACTGATTAAGTAAAACCTCTAAGGCATTTTGAAATGCCTTAGTCTTAGCTCGGGTCATTGGGCCTCCTTGCACCTTAAGAACTTCTTCAACCTCCTTCTGGTCTTGATCTTGTTGTCCAACGGCTACAAGCTCATCTTCTAGGTTAGATGTACCATGCTCATATCATCCCCTCCTTCTTGAAAAGGATTTGACCACAAATCCAACTCATCTGCAACATAAGGAAGTAAATCAGTAATGTTAAAACTTTAGCTAATAGGATACTTACCTTCGAGGTCAAGTTGATAGGCATTGTCATTGATCTTCTTTGTAACTGTAAAAGGACCATCAATCCGTGGCATCAACTTGGATTTTCTCTCTGCTGGGAAGCGCTCTTTCCTTAGATGTACCCAAACTTGATCACCAGCTTCAAAAACCACCTTGTTTCTCCCTTTATTCGCATGTTTGGCATAGAGCTTAGTCTTCTCTTCTAAGTTCTTCTTAGCATCCGAATGTATTAGTTTGACCAAGTCGGCTTTTCTCTTTCCGTCCATACTTATCCTTTCACTCAAAGGTAAATGCATTAAATCCAAAGGAGAAGTGGGGTTGAACCCATAAACAATCTGAAAAGGTGAATACGTAGAAGCAGAATGCACAGCATGGTTATATGCAAACTCTATATGCAGCAAACAATCCTCCCAAGACTTAAGGTTCTTTTTAATCAAAGCTCTCAACAAAGTACCTAAAGTCCTATTTACTACCTCGGTCTGACCATCAGTTTGCGGATGACAAGTAGTAGAAAACATAAGCTTAGTTCCTAGCTTAGACAATAAGGTTTTCCAAAAGAAGCTAAGGAACTTAGTGTCTCTATCCGAAACATTGGACTTAGGCATACCATGAATGCGAACTATTTCTTTAAAAAAAAAGATTGGTTATATGCAAAGCATCATCTGTCTTATGACAAGCAATAAAATGAGCCATCTTAGAGAATCTATCCACTACAACAAAAATAGAGTCCTTACCTGTCTTTGTTCTAGGCAAGCCTAAAACAAAGTCCATGGAAATGTCATTCCACGGATGAGAGGGTATGGGTAAGGGTGAGTACAAACCGTGATTTTGGACCTTGGACTTAGCTTGTTTACAAGTATTGCATCTCCCACAAATTCTCTCCACATCCCGTCTCATGTGTGGCCAATAGAAATGATCTTTCATTACTTCTAAGGTTTTTGCTACGCCAAAGTGACCCATTAAACCGCCTCCATGTGCTTCCCTGATAAACAAATCTCTCATAGAACAATTAGGTACACAAAGACGGTTCTTATAGAAGAAAAACCTATCTTGTTTAAAGAATTTACCCGAAGGAGATTTGAAACAAGAAGCAAAAATTTCTGAAAAATCATCATCATCTTTGTATAGCTCTTTAAGCTGATCAAATTCAAGCAACTTAGCTTCTAATGTAGTGAGAAGAGTGTACCTGCTTGACAATGCATCAGCAACCACATTGTCTTTACCTTGTTTGTACTTTATAACATATGGGAAGGTTTCTATGAATTCAACCCACCTTGCGTGCCTTTTGTTGAGCTTTTGCTGACTTTTAAGGTGTTTGAGGGACTCATGGTCCGTGTGAATGACAAATTCTTTAGGCCAGAGGTAGTGTTGCCACGTTTGTAAGGCTCTCACCAAGGCGTACAACTCCTTATCATATGTTGGATAGTTGAGCATTGCTCCTCCAAGCTTCTCACTAAAAAATGCTATGGGTTGCTTCTTGCATTAGAACAGCGCCAATACCTATTCCTGATGTATCACACTCAATCTCAAAAGTTTTTAAAGAACTTAGCACACTTCGGCATCATAGCTAGGTAATCAACAAGAGGAAGCTTGATCTCTACATCCCTTAGATGCTTCTCAAACAAGAGTCTATGCTTCTCTATACACTGTTTCTTGAAGCGGCCAGGAAAAGGAAGCTTAGGCACATACGGTGGAGGTACATAAACATCCTTCTCCTTAGTAGCTTGCTCCACTTTCTTCTCTACAGAAACCTCTTTACCCTTCCTTGGTCTCTCAATCCACACATTATCAAAGTTGATCTCCTCATCAGCTGAAAGCTTATCCTCCCCCTCTTGAACTACAATGTCCTCATTGTCTTTAGGAGCAACTCGCAGAGGAAGTTCTTTGCCACTCCTTAGCGTGATGGCATTGGCGTATTCCTTGGGATTCTGCTCACACTTGCTCAGTAAACAGTTCTGACCGCTTGTAGTAGCTTTTCCCTTCTCTTACTGCTTGAACTTGTTGTTCAGGTTTGTAATCTGAGTTGAGACGTCAGTGAGAGAGGAGTCAAGGCGGTTGTTCATCTCGGCAAACTTCTGATTAGTGGAAGCTTGACCTTGAAGCAACTGCTGGAACATAGCTTGAATTGGATCTTGTTGTTGCGGTTGCATTAGTTGTTGTTGAGGAACAAAGCCGGGAGGAAACATAGGAGTGTAACCTTTGTTGCCTTGCTGCTGCTGCTGACCTTGGAAGTTCCCTTGCCTTTGGCCTTGAAAGCCACTATTCGCTTGAAAACTCTTGTTATATGGAATGAATGGCTTTGCTTGCTGAGGAGGGTACACCTGATCTTTAGGGTTCTCCACGTTTGTGCTTCGGTAAGACAAATTGTTGTTGCCTTGGTAGCCTTGAGAGTAGCCTTGAGAGTAGCCTTGTGGCTTGTAGTTTTGACCAGCAACCCAATTAGCTTCTTCTTCTTGGCATTGCTCTAGCTCGTCCAAGACATCCGCAGCTTCCCCAACAAAATGTACATGCTTTTGGTTGGCAAGCATAAGCTTATCTATCTTCTCATGGAGAGGCTTCATCTCTTTCTTGTTAGCTTCAAGATCAGCTCCTCTTGGAGCACGGTCGTAATCCTCTGAATAGTTCCCATCACTCAAGGCCAGGTTCTCAATGAACTCCATACCCTCATCTACTTCTTGGCCAAGGAAGTTTCCTTTGCTTGCCGTGTCAAGTAGTAATCTGATTCTTTGGAAGAGCTCCGCGGTATATGGTACTCAAGAATGTCTCTTCACTGAAGCCATGGTGAGGACAAGTTATAGTATAATCCTTGAAACGCTACATAGCCTCATTGAATGACTCATTCTTTCTTTGAGTGAAGCCACTGATCTCACTTCTCAACCTTGCTGTCCGAGAGCTTGAGAAAAACTTTGAGAGGAAAGCTTTCTTACAGTCAGCCCAAGAAGTGATAGTGCCTTGGGGAAGAGTCTTCTCCCAATGTCGCGCTTTGTCACCGAGGGAAATGGGAAATAGATGCTTGAAGCTGTCCTCCGAGATGCCATTTATCTTAAGCATTCCACAAAGCTGCTCAAAGTTGTCTAGATGCACCAATGGGTCCTCTAAAGCTAACCCATGAAACTTGTTGTTTTGCACCATCTGAACAAACCCTGGCTTGATCTCGAAGTTGTTATTTTGGACCGGTGGAGGAGTGATCCCAAAGCGGTTGTGATGCGTATTAGGAGCATCTCCACCACCAATAATCCGTGGAGGTCTAGCCGCGTGGATGGGGTTTCCATTGCCCCTTCCTACAGCACCGTGAGCTGGTGGAGGTCCATCAGGATGTTCTTGCTCAGCCATTGTTGCAGAGTCTACTGAACCGGCTTGAACAATCTCCTCAAAAGCTCTAGCTTGTTCTCTTGCTCTTCTTGTTCTTGAGTGGCCAAGTTGATGAATATTGTCCAAGGGTGTAAGCAGATTGTTGTCACCCCTAGAACGCAAATTCATGTTCCTGAAAGACACAAGTTTGAAGAGAAAGAGATTAGTAACCAAACTGAAAGAAAAGGCTTAGTCTTTACTAAACCCCAAATCTTAATGCTTCCTAGCAACCTAAGATGGCAACAGCGCCATTTGATAACAGGTTTCTTACTACGCAAATCAAGCAGGAGAGGTTATCAAACTCAAATGCAAAACTGAGATGTAGTATATCATGCAAGTGAGGTATCAATCCACACCTAGGAGTAGGAAGTGCACTAAGAATGCAAGGGAATGAGTAAATCTAAGCAGATTATGAAAATGATTGGTAAAATCCCTAAAAACTAAATGGAAGTATCAAATGCAAAGCAAAACAATTTTAAAATCCTTGGAAGAGGGTTGACTACCACTAGGAACAAGCAGAACGTCTAAAATGCAAAGCTACTAAAAACTAAAAATCGACTATTGGATCGACTACTGCGACCACTAGATCGAGCAATATGAATCGATTTCGTCTAAAAACCTAAGATGATGAATGATGCGATGAATTAATGAACAAGATGTGAACTTTATGATGACAGAATGATAAACAGGGATTTAAAACACTAAGAAAGAGGGTCTAAGGTTGAGGGTCATATCATGGGTCTCAAAGATTAAAGCTTGGTTTGAAAACCTTTAGATCCACTCCCTTAAGAGGTTTCTCTAAGCCTTGAAAACAAAACAAGAACCATCCATGGCGTGTGGTATGGCTCACTTCCTCATTCTCTTCTCCAAACCCATGGCGTTTGGTGGAAAAAGAGATTGAAGAGCATGGAACACAGATTTCAAACAATGACCTAACTAATCCCCTAAACAACCATGGTGTATGGGAAAAGAAGGATTAGCCTCTAGGATCTGATTTTCCAGGACATCTGAATACTGTCAAGGTAAGACAGCCTTTGGATCATAGAGATCTTGGCGTAAGACTCTCTAAGCCTTAAGTACTCAAGATCCTAGAAGAGAAGGTAATGAAGAACAAGAAAACACAAAGCTTTAAACCTCTCAAACCATTTTGAATCTCCTCAACCCCAAAACCCGAAACGACTACTCACTACACATGTCTAAAAACGAAGCGAAAGCATTAAATAGAAACCTAAGCATGATTAACGATGCGATTAAATAAAACTTGCTTAATATTGAAAAGATTCAAAGGTTCAAAACTAAAGAAGCTCAAGGTATTCAACAATGGCGAATCCTCTTAGAGAGAAAACAGAAAAGACAGAATGAAGATAGTGAAAGCGAATGGCTGCTTTTGCCAAAAATGGCTAAACCGTTAGCTGGTCCCCCCTTCGCTAGCCGCCAAAACCAGGCTGGACGGATAAGGTTTGGTCTGGGATCGGACTGGAAGCTCGATCTGGCTCTCAATCTTTGTCTTGGATCGGATGGCTTTGGTCGATCTCTGAGTCGATCTTGTGTAGATTGGGTTGGAAGCTCGATCTGGTTCTCGATCTGCATGGCGTCATTTACGTCCGTAGTCCAGATCGATTTCCTCTCTCGATCTTGATCTCGATCCTTCCTCTTGAATCGACTTGGTGCACTCGATCTTCCGGCCGATCCCATCTAGATCGACCTGCCTTGCTCGATCCGCTACTCGATCTCGGGTCCATAGCTGAATGGTTGAGTTCTCCAAGTGTCCATAAGCTTCCTCACGAGCCTTAACACGTCCACGAATCCTCCAAAGCTCCAAAGTGTCCAAAAACAACCTGAATATGATGCATAATGCAAGAAACATGCGAATGCTAATGCAAAAGTGCTCTAGGGCCTAAAATGGTGCAAGCTAGCCTAATATGCAAGGTAAATGCATGAGAAACTATCTTAAATACATGCAAAATACACGAAATATACAGTAATATCAAGTACCGAATCTGTCTCCCCAAAAACTTTGAGTAATATCCTCTCTAAAGCTCCCTGAATTCTAAAATCTAAGATATAAGCCAACAATGGCTGAAAACCTAATATATAGAAGCTAAAACACGAGCTGGGGGCTTTTTGCAAATACTATAACTTTTGGGCCAAAACTGCAGATAATCCTCAATCTTTCAAACACAAGCCACGATCCTTCCCATCTACCGGTGACGAGCGTCACCCTTGAGTGGTGACGAGCATCACCCGGCTCTGTATTCGCTTTCTGAGTTGCACACTTCGTGTCTCTATCTTGCAATGCTCAAAAAGCTTCATAATCTCCAATTGTGCTCCAGACATGCTATAACCTGCAAAGACTCTACTAAGACTCTAAAAAGACCAAAATGACTTATACCATGGTTAAAAACCATAAGAACCATAAAAACCATGATATATCAACTCCCCCAAACATAGCTTTTGCTTGCCCTCAAGCAAACATCAGACAGAGAACAGGGTCGAGGTTTGAAGACAAGAATCAGTCAGCTAAACATCAGGAAAACCACATTGGTTAACACTTTCGAATCCACATACCACAAAGTCAACACAAGATCAAATTTTAGTCTAATCATCACCAGCTTAGCAAATCTCTAAAATCTAGTTCAAGCTCCTTCAAGAAATCTGAAATCTCTGCTGCTAAATCCATATTTTTATCTAAGTGTGATATCTCATCAAGGTTTTATCATCTCAATCACTTATAGATTCTTTTCCCTTCCTAAACAACTGAACAAAGCAATCTCAGCACAGCTCTCCTATTTTATCTTCTCTTGATCTTTTCCTTTGGATATTTTCGATATTTTTAACTCTTTTCTAATTTTATTGACAGTCTAAGATATGGGGCTACTAAATACTTGTGTTTCTTGTGAGGAGACAGGTTTTTGAGTGTGTTCAATATTGTTGTTCCTTGTAAGGAGACATGGTCATGAATGCACCATTCTATGGACTTAAACTCTTAAAGCTATATCTGAGAAGATCAAAGAGAGACTGCATCTATACATACTTGTCAGTGTTGAAAGAGAGAATCAAGATCAATGAGAATCAAGCCCCAAGATAAGAAGTTTAATGTTCATTAAGGTGGAGCTAACAGCAAATTTTCCAGATTCTCTAAGAACCTAAACCTTCATTGCTAGACTGATCTACCTATGACTTTCAAATTAGTGATAACTATTTTCTTTGCAAGGGTGAGGATGCAATGAGGCTATCAAACTCAAATGCAACACTTAGGTTGTAGTACAGTATGCAATTGAGAGTCAATCCATTTCTAGGAGCTAGGAAGATCAAAGAGAATGCAAGAGCAGTGTAAAGCTAAGCGAATGACAGGCGATATTGAGAAAATCCTAAAAACTATGTGCAACGACCGAATGGAATGCAAAACTATTTTAAAATTACCAAGAGTGATCGAACTACCACGAGGAACAAACAGAATAATTAAAATGCAAGGCTATGATTTAACAAAAATCGACTAGTGGATCGACCACAGGATCGACCACTAGATCGAGCAGTTTGGATCGATCTCGTCTAAAAATGCAAGTATGAAGAAACTAATGACCAGGATGCGGCGAATATCAAGCGAATGACTAACGAAGGTGTAAGAATGCTAAGAAAGAAGGGTCTAGGGTTGAGATTCATCGTCTGGGGTTTCAAGGGTCCAAGTTTGGGTTGAAAACTTTAAATCTACTCACTTGTGAGATTCTCTAAGCCTTGAAAACGAAAACAAGATCCATCCGTGGCTTTCGGTATGGATCACTCCTTCATCCTCTCCTCCAAACCCATGGCTTCTGGTGGAAAGAGAGGTTGAAGGGCAATGAACTTAGATTTCAAACACACGGCCTAACTAGTCCCCTAAACTTCCATGGCTTTTGGGAAAGGGTAACTAGTCTCTAGGATGTGATTTTCGGAGATCTCTGGATCCTATCAAGGTAAGAGACCTCTCTGATCATAAAGATCTTGGCGTGAGACTCTGTAAGCCTTAGGAACTCAACATCCTAGAAGAGAAAGCCATTAAGAACGAGAAAACACCAAACTTGAAAACCCTTTAGACCCCGTGAATCCTCTCAACCCCGAGACCCAAATGAAACTACTCGCTACACATTAAGTAAATCAAGCAAAGCATAAGTAATGAAGCGATGAACATGAAAAACGATTACTTAAGGCTTAAACAATTCAAAAATATTTAAGAACAAAGCTCAAAGTCTAACAATGGCGGATCGTCTCCAAACGAGAGAGAAAAAGCATAAAAAGATAAGAATGAAAAAGTGTCTGTGAAAAGATCATCGCCGCCTTCCCAAAATAGGCCAACCAGCTCGATGGTCCCCCCTTCGCTAGCGGCCAAAAATGGTTGAAAGGACAGAGATCGACTTCGGGATCGAGCGGCTCTCTCGATCACTTTCGGACATCATGTCTTCTACTCGATCTGGCGCTCGATCTTCTTCGGCGGATCGAGTGTTGCATCCGATCTTGGTATCGATCTTCGGCCGGATCGAGTGGTGGACTCGATCTGGCTCTCGCTCTGCATGACGTCATTTATGTCCGTACCACTTGATTGATTGCTCCACTCGATCTTCGTCTCGATCATTTTCCTTGGATCGCCTGAGCTACTCGATCTCATCTAGATCGACCGGCTGTGCTCGATCTGCTCCCCGATCTCTGGTCCTTAGCAAACACTCGTTGTTCCCTCGAGCCTCCACACTAGCCTCGGCACGTCCAGGAACTCCACGACTCTAAAGTATCCAGAAACAACCTGAATATGATGCAAAATGCAAGGAACATGCGTATGCTGGTGCAAGAATGCTCTAGGACCCTAAGTGATGCAATCTAGCCTAAAGTGTGATGTAAATGCATGAAAAGCTAACTAATATGTATGTAAAACACAAGCAATATGCAGTAATATCAACTCCCCCAAACTTACTTCTTGCTTGCCCTCAAGCAACAGAAAATAAGAAAGGAAGAGAGGTTTTAAAATAAACGGGGGTTTTAAGCTTCTTGCCAAGGTGCCTTTCAAATGAATCAATCTCAACGTCCTAGTTAACAGTTCTAAAATGCTATGCACACACTCATACTCCAAAAAACTTAGCCATACTCATCACACAAAGAAATTCAGATCATGACTCTCCTATCCCAAACAATCAAAGAAACTCATCCTTTAACATTCATTATTATCCGAACCATGAATCAAACTTATGCACTTTAAAGCAGAACACATTTGGCTAAGGGCGCAGGCTAAGAGCATAGAATGATCTCATTTGAAAAGGGTTTTCATTTAAAACAAGGGTTTTTCTCAAAAATGGCAAGAACTTTATGCATAATGCTAAAGGTGAAGGCAATTGATGCATACATGATCAGATTTTCATCTACACATGTAAACTAACAATGATCCTAAACCCCTCTCATTTATTATCTTTTAAGTTCACTCACCACTTAAAATCTATCCTTTTCTCAAAGCAAAAGCTTAGCATTCCCCAATTCAAAACAGAAAGCATTTTTAACTCTTTAGGCTAGTAAAAAAGTTGAAAATAATTTGCTATTTACATATTTCTTATTGGTAGCTCTCTATTTATTTATATTTATTTTTTTCTTTTTCTTTTCTTTTATTTTGGTGCTTAGGCTCTTTTCTTTTTTTTTTTATTTTTTATTTTTTTATTTTGAGAGAGCTACCTTCTGAAATTATTAGAGCATAAAATTTTTTAAACACAAACCTTTCACTTAAAACTTTTTTCTTTCTTTCAAATACCAAACTCTTTTGAAACCGAGAGCATATAAACATGAAAACAACCCCTTAAACCCCCAAACTTATTCTAAGCCTAAGTCTAGCTTCAAAATTCAAAGCCAGCAAACATATGAGAACCTAATCATGTCGCCTAAACCTAACACTTTATGCTAAGTTCAAACTGGAAAAAAGCCTCACAATGATGTCACACACAAAAACTTGGCTTCAAAGAAAGGTAAGGGTCAAGGTGGGAGTTCTACTTAGGCTCACAAAGAGTGGTAGAAAGAAGAATAGAGCCTAAATATTTTAAAATCCATGTGTTCATTTTCAAATGCATAAGGATGATAATTAAAATTTCAGATTAAAGGTTTCACTTATTAGGACAAGTTTCAAATCATGAGAGTTCAATTCGAGTCATGAAAATCATAGCAAGTGATCCAAGCATGGTAAGAACTTACTTTCAAAGTATGAGCAAAGCATTAGAGAACTACTAACTAGGGCATTGAAACAATCCATGAGTATAAAACACCTTTTTAAGAAACTTTAACCCCTTATGCAAATGCAAGCAACATAGATGCTTTAAAATTCTAGACTCAATCCTAAAATGTTTAACAAGATGAATGCAACTACATGAATCTTTGAAAAACATTTCAATGAAGACTCAAGGATGCTAAAGGGAAAATAAGATCAGAAAACACATGTCAAACCACACACATACTCCCCCAAACTTGCTTGACACCGTCCCGGTGGCAAACAAATTCAAAGGAGCATCAAAACACAAAGCAAAAAGAAGAAAACATGAGCGGTATGTACAATGGAAGAAGGTTGTTACCTCGGGTCTAGTCTCGGCTGGAACTTGATGATGTTCCAGAGGAGCTAGAGACTATGGTTTTTCCCTTGCCGGTTGGTTCCTGGAGAGAGAGACGCGCCGGCTGAATGTTGCTGCCTTGTGTCTCACGGATGACAACTCCACCGGTTGAAAGTCTCCTCTTCTCGGGCTGTTGAACCTCCTCACTTGCCGCTTTCTTAGGTGAGCCTCCTTGAAGTGATTTGACCTTCCTTGCAAGCTTCTTTAGCACCTTGCTCTGCCATTTGTTGATTTTCCTTTGCATCTCCACAACAGAAGCAAGGAACTTCTCCGTTTTAGTCTGCAGGTCAAAATCAAGCTTGGGAAGGGCGAATGCTTCGGGCATCTCATCATCAGTGGCTGGAGACTCTGATCTTGGGCGGGCAGCTTGTTGAACGGCTGCCGTAGCTCCTAGAGGGGCAAAGCATTCCTCCCTGCTTCGGAGAAACTCGATGTTCCCTACACCAAACAGCTCGGTCTCGCTTTGGTTTGGCAGAATACACGTCCGCTTCTCATTCTCCTCGTCAATGTATAAGTACTCAAAGAAGCCCTCAGCTGGCGTGCGTCACAAGCTATCAATGTATAAGTACTCAAAGAAGCCCTCAGCTGGCGTGCGTCACAAGCTCGTCCATGAATGCTCTATCCGGAACAGGAGTGAAGTTCTCAAGCTGTACGCCGGCTTGCCAATGAGTAACGAGCTTGCCTTGCACCTCAAGGCATATGCCTTGTATTTGACCAACGAAGCAGCAAGGATGCATCCGTAGTTTTCGTTGTCTCCGAGCTGGTCTTCCAACGGCTCCTCGTTCTCATCCGGATCACAAAGGAGGTGCTCAAGGCCTTGGAACAGAAAGCAAAGCTCAGTCTTGGTCACCGTGGGAGCTACGGACCGACCACTAAAGGTGTTGGCCATCAGCTTCAAGGTGTAGCGTAGCACCGGGTTCCTCACCCCCTAGATCTTCGCGGTATTCGCTTTGTAGTCGTCATTGGCGATGAGGTCCCAAAAGTCATTCGCTTGAGTGAAGGAGGGGAATTCTACTTTCCTAGCAGCTGCATCGAGGCCATAAGCTTGGCAGAGCTCGGGGACTGAGAGACTGAAAGCTTGGCGTTGTATCTTGAAGGAGAGGCGGCCTTGAGAAGGAATTGGCACGCTAGGATTCTCGTATCCGAACTCCAAGGTGGGAAGGAAGTCGATTGTCACTTCAGGGAAGGTTGGGCAATCCATCCGTGACAAACACCTCAGCCCTATCTTCTGGAGGAGTTGGTCAAAATCTCCCAGCAGCCCCATCTTAGACAGCAACTCCCTGTCCGCGAACTTAGTAGGCTCGAACCGAAGCCTCTCCAGCCGTTTCTTGTCCCTCTTCTCATCCTTACTCCACCGGACCCTCTCTTGAACAGCCACTTCCTGACCTTCTCCTTCTTGTGCTGTCTCTTCTCTCGTTCTCTTGGGAGCCATTGTGCCTGAAACAAGTTTCTCAAGCAATTTGATAAGCAAAACGGCGATCGGATAAGAGAAGAAGAGAGGTAAAGAAGAAAGTCTATAGCTAATACCCTAGAATTTTGGGGAATTTATAAAAATCATAGCAAAATAAAGGAGAATCAAATCTAGAGATACTAGAAAATCCAGGATTTTTCCTATTATTTAGCTAAATTTAAAAATTCAAAACTGTCCTAGCATCTAAAATAATCAATTGCGAAATAAAAGGGGATTTTCCTAAAGATTTTTATCAAATATCCGAAAATACCTTTTGAAAAGATTGTTAAGAAGCTTGTTAGCCTTTAGAAAACAAATAACTCCCACTCTCTTTGCTTAAAAGTTCGAGAAAACAAGAATGAGAGAGTGTGAAGTTGTTGAAAACATTTAAAGGCCAACAAGAAACAAAACTATGGGTAAAAGGAGGTGGTTTCTGACACAAGTCTTGGTCAAGGTACATCTTTCATGGTCAAAGATGCTTGCCTTGACCAAGTTTTAAATTTAAAAATTGGAGGGAAAGGAGTAAAGGAGGGAAATAAATTGTTACCTCGGCATGAGATTGAGTCCGTTTTGTCGATCTAGGACTCGATCTCATGCCCATAATGGCTTAGATCGAGAGGGTTACTCGATTTGAGACTCGATTCATAGTGAATCGAGGTTTGGATCGATTGGCTCCCTTGATCGTTGAGATTTTGGCTCCACAGTTAAGTCTTCGTGATCGAGGTACATTCTCGATTTGGGGATCGATTTGGCTTAGATCGAGTGATGGATCAAGTCGAGTGATCGATCTTTCTTTGAAGGATTTTCCCGAGAGAAATTAGATCGGTCGATCCATTTTTGGACCGATCGATCCAAACTTCAAGAATTTCCCGAGACATTTTAGATCGGTCGATCCAGATGGGATCAATCGATCCGTTTTCATCTAGATTGATCTTATCACTCGTTCTCGTCTAAATCGATTAACTCCTCTCGATTTACTAACTCGATCTAGCAAAGATCGAGTTAGGATTAGTCGATCTAGCACTCGATCTCTAGCCTTTCCCTAACCCATATCGCCTCTTTTGGACTTCAAGATCGAGGTTTAGACTCCTCATACTGTTCCTACACACTTACAAAATAAAAACATAAAACTGAAAGAGAAGTAAAGCAGAAATATATACAGGATAGACATGGGAATGCCTCCCAAGTGCGCTTTCTTTAACGTCTTTAGCTAGACTTTACTTGGTTTAGGCAGATGGTGGGTCTTGGAGAAGCACCGAGGTACTCTCCTTGTCATAGTTATCCGCGAAGTAAGGCTTGACTCTGTGTCCGTTCACGGTGAATGCAGTGGCACTCTTGCCCATCAACGTGACAGCTCCATAAGGCAGCACTTCTTGGATCACAAACGGCCCGTTCCACCTTGACTTCAACTTTCCCGAGAAGAGTTTGACTCTTGAATTGTATAGCAACATCAAACCTCCTTCCTTAAGCTCCTTGGCAACCAACTTCCTGTCATGAGCTTCCTTAGTCCGCTCCTTGTATATCCGAGAGCTCTTATAAGCGTTCAGCCTTAGTTCATCCAGTTCATGTCGCTGGATGAGGTGCCTCCCTTGAGCAGTCTTGAGGTCAAAGTTCAGCCTCTTTACCACCCACAATACACGGTGTTCCAGCTCAACGGGGAGGTGACAACCCTTGCCATAGAGCAGAGTGAAGGGGGTCGTACCGATCGGTGTTTTAAAGGCGGTACGGTAGACCCAAAGAACGTCGTCCAGCTTCATTGCCCAGTCTTTCCTTGTTTCTCTGATCGTCTTCTCAAGTATTGCCTTGATCTGCCGGTTGGAGACTTCCACTTGACCGCTTGTTTGAGGATGATACGGTGTAGCCACTTTATGCTTAACGCCGTACTTCCTCAAAAGGCTCTCAAAGATCTTGTTTATGAAGTGGCTTCCTCCATCGCTTATAACCACCTTTGGTACTCCAAACCTCGGGAAAATGATGCTTTTAAACAGCTTGATCACCACCTTAGAATCATTTGTAGGAGAAGCAAAAGCCTCAACCCATTTAGAGACATAATCAACCGCTACTAAGATGTACTTGTTGCCGTATGAAGAAGGAAACGGCCCCATGAAGTCTCTGCCCCACGCGTCAAACACGTCAACCTCGAAGATAGGAACCTGAGGCATCTCGTTCCTCTTAGTGATATTCTCCGCTCGTTGACACGCCTCACAGCTCTTCACAAACTCGTGTGCATCTTTGATGATGGACGGCCACCAGAAACCAGCTTGCAACACTTTCGTGGCAGTCTTGAATGAAGCGAAGTGTCCTCCATAGGATGAGCCATGACAGTGAAAGAGGATGTATTTAGCTTCTTCCTTTGTAACACACCTCCAGTATAAACTGTCCACCCCTCTCTTTTACAAGTAGGGCTCGTCCCAAAAGTAGTCACTCGCCTCTCTCATAAACCTCTTCTTGTGATAGCTGTTGAGATGTGTTGGCTCCTCACCACATGCTAAGTAGTTCACAACATCTGCGTACCAGGGAAGGTCCTCCTCTTTGAAGCTCAACACCTCCTCAAACTGCCCTTCTAGCTTTCCACAAACAGCCGTAGTGATTGTCATAAGTTGTTCCTCGGGGAGAGAATCATCTAAGGGCAGAGACTCGTTGATCCTTTGCCGGGAGAGGTGGTCAGCAACTCCGTTTTCTATCCCCTTCTTGTCTTTAATTTCCATATCAAATTCTTGGAGCAAGAGGATCCATCTCGAAAGCCTAGGCTTAGTGTCCTTCTTTGAATAGATGTATCGCAAAGCCACGTGATCTGTGTAGACAATGGCCTTGGAACCCACAAGATACGACCGGAACTTCTCAAAGGCGAACACTACTGCAAGCAACTCCTTCTCTGTAGTAGTGTACCTCGTTTGCGTGTCATCCAAGGTTCTTGAAGCATAGTAGATCATGTGCAGCTTCTTATCTATTCTCTGACCAAGAACGGCTCCCATGGCGTAGTCACTAGCATTACACATAATCTCGAAGGGTAGTGTCCAGTCTGGTGCTTGAACTATAGGAGCTGATGTAAGGGCTTCCTTGATGGTCACGAAAGCTCGCAATCACTCCTCATCAAAGACGAATTTGGCTTCTTTGCACACCAGCCGTGTAAGAGGGCGTGCAATCTTGGAGAAATCCTTGATGAAACGCCTATAGAAGCCGGCATGCCCCAAGAAACTTCTCACCCCTTTTACGTTAACTGGCGGCTCAAGGCTTTTCATAACATCAATCTTTGCTTTGTCGACTTCAATATCCTTCTCTGATATCTTATGTCCAAACACGATCCCCTCCTTAACCATGAAGTGGCATTTTTCCCAGTTGAGCACCAAGTTCGTCTCCTCACAACGCTTTAAAACCCTGCAAAGATTCAACAAACACGCAGAAAAGGACGCACCATAGACCGAGAAGTCATCCATAAACACATCTACCAACTCTTCTATTAGATCGGAGAAGATCGACATCATACACCGCTGAAACGTAGCCGGTGCGTTACACAACCGAAGGAACCATAAGGGCATGTAAAGGTCGTCTTCTCCTGATCGTTGGGATGGATTGGTATTTGGAAAAATCCACTATATCCATCAAGAAAGCAATAGTAGGGGTGATTAGCAAGTCTTTCAAGCATTTGATCAATAAAAGGCAAGGGAAAATGATCCTTTCTCGTAGCAAGATTAAGCTTCATATAGTCAATACACATACGGTGTCCAGTAGTAGTCCTAGTAGGTATAAGCTCATCTTTGTCATTCTTAACGATCGTGATCCCTCCCTTCTTAGGCACCACGTGTACGGGAGAAACCCACGTGCTGTCACTTATGGGATAGATCACGTCAGCCTCTAAAAGCTTAAGAATCTCCTTCTTGATAACCTCTTTCAAATTTGGATTCAAACGCCTTTGATGTTCTATAGAAGAGGCGTTCTCATTATCCAAGTGAATCCTATGAGTGCAAAGCATTGGTGAAAGGCCCTTGATGTCACTTAGAGAGTACCCAATGGCCTTCCTATACTTTCTCAACTCAGTTAAGAGTGATTGCAACTCATCATCACTCAAGTTTTCATTAACAATCACAGGATAGGTTTCGTTAAGCCCTAAGAAAGCATACCTTAGCCCTTTTGGGAGCTCCTTAAGGTTCACCTTTGGGGCTAACAGCTCGCTCCAATCATCCTCGTGGCTGTTGCTGTTGTTCTCCTTCGTAGAACCTTCCTTAGAACCTGAGATATGGCCCTTGAGGCTGCTTTCTCCAACCGCTATCCCTTCTGAAATCGAGTCGTCGGGTCGATCTTGCTCTCGATGTCGTCTAGATCGAGCAGTTTCGCTCAATTCACTCTCTCGATTTAATGTGGATCGAGTAAGAGATCGAGACGCTGAGTCAATCTCCGGATTGGACCTCAAATTGATCGGAAGGCCCTTCTCGATCTCGGACTCGATTGTTTTCCTGGATCGATCACCCTCCTCGATCTGGCTGTCGATTTATGCACCGGATCGAGTTGTGCTCTCGATTGTCTTGTCGATTTGACCCCTGGATCGAGTAATGTCATCGATCTTGGAGTCGATCTCTAGGCAAATGCTTACATCTTCAAGCACAAGTTTCCTCGAATCAAGCAAGTTGACGTACTCCTGAGTCCTCTGATCCACATAACCAAACTCTCCTAGCTCCTTAGTCAGTGCCAGCTTCAAATGATCTTCCTGAGCCAGCTCTTCCAGCAACTCATCCGTTAAGGCATCCAATGTATCAATGTAGAAAGCTTGCCCTTCTAACGTAGGCTTCTTCAGAACCTCATTGATATCGAAGTCCAGCCTTATATTCTTTCCCATGTGCAAGGCAATCTTCCCGTTCTTGACGTCTATTATGGCGCCGGCGGTAGCTAAGAAAGGTCTACCGAGAATGAGTGGATCCTTTGGCTCTTCATCCATTCCCAACACAACGAAGTCTGTAGGCACGTTCACTCCACTAATCTTCACTGGCAAGTCCTCAAGCAATCCTACGGGTAACCTCACACTCCTGTCAGCTAGTACCAACGAGATTCTACAGTCCTTGAAACGGGTAAAGCCGAGTTTCTTTGCCACGGAATGAGGCATCAGATTTATGCTAGCTCCGAGATCACAAAGGCAACTCTTGAACTCCAGAGGACCTAAAGCGCAAGGTATTGTGAAGCTTCCAGGGTCTCCCAACTTTTTAGGGACTATCTCCTTGTGTATCACAGCACTACACTCCTCACTTAGAACAAGCACTTCCTTGCTTTCCTTATTCTTCTTCACGAGAGTGTCTTTGAAGAATTTGGCGCATTTAGGCATCATTGCAAGGCAGTCAACGAGAGGTAGCTTAATCTCTACGTCCTTAAGATGCTTCTCAAAGAGGATTCTGTGCTTCTCTATGAGTTGCTTCATGAAACGGCCAGGAAAAGGCAGCTTAGGTACATACAGTGGAGGTACATAAGCATCCTTCTCTTTAGTAGTTTGCTCCGCTCTCTTCTCAACAACTGCTTTGTCTCCTCTTCTTGGCCCTTGAATCCAGACATTGTCAAAGTTGATCTCATCATCAGCTGAAGGCTTACCCTCCTCCTCTTGAATTACAACGTCCTCGTTGTTCTTGGGAGTAATCGTAGGTGCAAGCTCCTTTCCGCTTCTTTACGTGATGGCGTTGGCATATTCGTTAGGGTTCTGCTCACACTTGCCCGGTAGGCCATTCTGACCACTTGTACTCGCCTTTCCCTTCTCTAGCTGCTTGATCTTGTTCTTTAAGTTGGTGATCTGAGTAGAGAAGTCAGTGAGAGACGAGTCTAGACGAGAGTTCATCTCGGCAAACTTCTGGTTTGTAGAGGCTTGCCCTTGAATCAATTGTTGGAACATAGCTTGGACAGGATCAACTTGTTGTTGCATCGGTTGTTGCTGCTGAGGTACAAAGCCCGGAGGATAGTTTGTCGTATAACCCTTGTTACCTTGATGTTGCCCTTGGAAGTTGTTTTGCCCTTGACCTTGGAAGCCACCACTCGGCTGAAAACCTTTGTTATAAGGTATGAAAGGCTTTGCCTGCTGAGCAGGGTACACTTGGTCCTTAGGGTTGGCGACATTGGTGCTGCGGTATGAGAGATTGTTGTTCTGGTTGTAACCTTCTGAATAGCCTTGAGGTTTGTAGTTGTTTTGACCCGCCACCCAATTGGCTTCTTCTTGGCTCAACTCAAGCTTCTCTTGGCTCTTATCCGCTTCACCAACAAAGTGAACATGCTTCTGATTTGCCAAAACCAACTTGTCAATCTTCTCGTGTAATGATTTCAACTCTTTCTTGTGAGACTCTAGCTCAGAACCTCGTGGTGCACGGTCATAATCTTCAGCATAGTTGTCGTCACTTAGTGCTAAGTTCTCAATCAGCTCCATGCCTTCTTCTACCTCTTGACCAAGGAAGTTCCCCTTACTGGCCGTGTCAAGCAACAACCTTATCTTTGGTGAAGCTCCACGGTAGATAGTGCTTAGAAGAGTCTCTTCGCTGAAGCCGTGGTAAGGACATTGGATAGTATAGTCCTTGAATCGTTCCATGGCTTCATTGATAGTCTCATTATTCCTTTGCGTGAAGCCGCTGATCTCGCTTCTTAGTCTTGCCGTTCTGGTGTTAGAGAAGAATTTTGAGAGGAAAGCCTTCTTACACTCGGCCCATGAAGTGATGGTGCCTTGAGGAAGTGTTTTCTCCCAATGTCTGGCCTTGTCTCCAAGAGAGAATGGAAAGAGACGCAGCTTGAACGCATCTTCGGATATACCGTTTATCTTGATCATCCCACATACTTGCTCGAAATTGTCGAGGTGCTCCAAGGGATCTTCCATTGCTAAACCGTGGAACTTGTTGTTTTGTACCATGGAGATGAAACCTGGCTTAATCTAGAAGTTGTTGTTTTGTACAGGAGGAGGAGTGATCTCAAACCTATTGTGATGAGTATTGGGAGCATCTCCGACTCCTATGATCCTTGGGGGTCTAGCCGCGTGGTGGGGGTTTCCATTGCCCCTTCCCACTGCCCCGTGAGCTGGAGGAGGTCCCTCTGGATGCTTGTGTTCAGCCATAGCTTCAAAGTCAACCAAACCGTGCTGAACAATCTCCTCAAAAGCTTTAGCTTGTTCTCGTACTCGTCTTTGCCGTGAATGACCAAGTTGATGGATTTTGTCCAAGGGTTGAAGTAGATGGTTGTCTCCCCTGGAACGAAGATGTATGTACCTGGAAGAAACACGTTTGAGAGTAAAGAGATTAGTAATTTAAACAAAGTAAAGCTTAGTCTTTACTAAGCTCTAAATCTCTAAGCTTTCTAACTCTCCTAGAATGGCAACGGCGCCATTTGATAACTATTTTCTTTGCAAGGGTGAGGATGCGATGAGGCTATCAAACTCAAATGTAACACTTAGGTTGTAGTACAGTATGCAAGTGAGAGTCAATCCATTTCTAGGAGCTAGGAAGATCAAAGAGAATGCAAGAGCAGTGTAAAGCTAAGCGAATGACAGACGATATTGATAAAATCCTAAAAACTATGTGCAACGACCGAATGGAATGCAAAACTATTTTAAAATTACCAAGAGTGATCGAACTACCACGAGGAACAAACATAATAATTAAACTGCAAGGCTATGATTTAACAAAAATCGACTAGTGGATTGACCACAGAATCGACCACTAGATCAAGCAGTTTGGATCGATCTCGTCTAAAAATGCAAGTATGAAGAAACTAATGGACCAGGATGCGGTGAATATCAAGCGAAGGACTAACGAAGGTGTAAGAGTGCTAAGAAAGAAGGGTCTAGGATTGAGATTCATGGTCCGGGGTTTCAAGGGTCCAAGTTTGGGTTGAAAACTTTAAATCTACTCACTTTGTGAGATTCTCTAAGCCTTAAAAACGAAAACAAGATCCATCTGTGGCTTTTGGTATGGATCACTCCTTCATCCTCTCCTCCAAACCCATGGCTTCTGGTGGAAAGAGAGGTTGAAGGGCAATGAACTTAGATTTCAAACACACGACCTAACTAGTCCCCTAAACTTTCATGGCTTTTGGGAAAGGGTAACTAGTCTCTAGGATGTGATTTTCGGAGATCTTTGGATCCTGTCAAGGTAAGAGACCTCTCTGATCATAAAGATCTTGGCGTCAGACTTTTTAAGCCTTAGGAACTCAACATCCTAGAAGAGAAAGCCATTAAGAACGAGAAAACACCAAACTTGAAAACCCTTTAGACCCCGTGAATCCTCTCGACCCCGAGACCCAAATGAAACTACTCGCTACACATTAAGTAAATCAAGAAAAGCATAAGTAATGAAGCGATGAACATGAAAAATGATTACTTAAGGCTTAAAAGATTCGAAAATATTTAAGAACAAAGCTCAGAGTCTAACAATGGCGGATCGTCTCCAAACCAGAGAGAAAAAGCATAAAAAGATAAGAATGAAAAAGTGTCTGTGAAAAGATCATCGCCGCCTTCCCAAAATAGGCCAAACAGCTCGATGGTCCTCCCCTTCGCTAGTGGCCAACAACGGTTAAAAGGACAGAGATCGACTTCAGGATCGAGCGGCTCTCTCGATCACTTTCGGACATCGTGTCTTCTACTCGATCTGGCGCTCGATCTTCTTCGGCAGATCGAGTGTTGCATCCGATCTTGGTATCGATCGGTCGGATCGAGTGGTGGCCTCGCTCCGGCTCTCGCTCTGCATGGCGTCATTTACGTCTGTACCACTTGATCGATTGCTCCACTCGATCTTCGTCTCGATCATTTTCCTTGGATCGCCTGAGCTACTCGATCTTCTGGTCGATCTCATCTAGATCGACCGGCCGTGCTCGATCTGCTCTCCGATCTCTGGTCCTTAGCAAACATCTGTTGTTCCCTCGAGCCTCCACACTAGCCTCGGCACGTCCACGAACTCCACGACTCCAAAGTATCCAGAAAGAACCTGAATATGATGCAAAATGCAAGGAATATGCGTATATTGGTGCAAGAATGCTCTAGGACCCTAAGTGATGCAATCTAGCCTAAAGTGTGATGTAAATGCATGAAAAGCTAACTAATATGTATGCAAAACACATGCAATATGCAGTAACATCACTTAGTACGACTTTTAATTAACTACTTTGACTCTCTAAAACACTCTATAAAACAGGCTTTTTGACTCAACTTTAAGACTTTAAAAATCAAACACAATATACACAACGTCAGTAACCACCTCCCTCATACTTAAACAACATTGTCCCTAGTGTTATTAAGCCAAGAATTGGTCAAAAAGAAGCACGTGAACGTGTAAAACCAAGTTGGAAAAGTGGTACCTCACGAAGGGACGGGTGACGAGCGTCACCCCTCAGTGGTGACGGGCATCACCGCGTCTGGAACTTCAGCATCAACTAGTTAGATGAGTTAAGTGATATGTTATCTTGTGTACTATAAAGTTAGACTATTAGAGAACTCAAACACACATTTAATAGCATTCAAACATAGCAATAAAACCTGGTTCAAACAAGTTCACAAAACAATATCATAGCAAAATAGAAAAATGACTCAAGTGAAAAAGAAAAGTGAAACAGAAATAAGTAACCGGATAGTAGAGGATCTAGTCCTCATCCTCGCAAGGCTCAGTAGTGTAGTGTGGGCGGACACAACCACAGTTGCTGAGTGTTGCTACAGCATCCCATAATCCCTCAAAGCTGTCAATGACGTACTCCTGAAAAGCAGTCATGTCCATGGGTGTCTGAGGTCGCGGAGGGCACCTGAAAGCAGAGGGTGTGGTCATGCATGGAGCCTGGCATCTGAATGGTCCAGCCTGAGCAGCAGCAACAGAGGAGGAAGCGCCAACAGTGGCTCCTCGAGGGCGCTGTTGAAGAAGGTGCAGCAAACTCGGATTTGGCAGAAAGCACAGCTGGCGTCTATCTCCTTGGATGCGTGGTGTACTGTCGGCTGGGCAGCTGTATGCCAACATACTCTCCAGTGGTAGTAGTGAATGTCCAGACCAATCGCTGCTTGAGCCAAGTAGCACTGCACAGATGCGTGTCATCCATAAGGGTTATGTCAGTCATGATGCTGCAAGGTGATGTGTCGATCTAGAAATGCTGGAAGATGGGTGTAAGAAGACTGCCCACGCTCTCACTCTTCTCCCCCTGACTGGTGAATGGCTTGGTCTTCAGAGAGACCAAGTGCTCAGCGAAAATAGCGCCAAAGTTGGCGCGGACCGTGCTGTCTATCGGGATCTCATCAGCCAACATCTCCACAAAGCCGTAGTAAAGCAGGATCAGCTCACTGGCATGTATCTTGCTCGGCGCATACTTGCACAAGATGGTGTTGCCTAGAAGGCATAGAATGCACCTGATAGCAAGATGTCTGCGTACTCGTCTTGCTATCATAGACTCCATTGCCGAACATGGACCAGAATGTCTGCATGTGGGTCCACTACGACAGAAGGAGAACGCCTGTAAGGTGGTCAGAGAGACCATAAAGCCCACAAAGCTCAAACAGACTGAACCTGTAGTGAATCATGCGTATCAAAAAAGTCAGCGTGTCTTCCTGTGCTCGCTTAGCCATCTCGTTCGCGTAGTACACATGAACAGTGGTGAGGAACTGTCAAACCAGATCAGGGTACAAATTGTACTGCTGAAAAGCCATAGTGCCCAGCCCGATCCTCTCGAGAATCTGCACAACATCATCCTGAATACCCATCTTCTGCAGCACTATGGTGTCCGCTAATCTGGTGGGAACGATCTTCTCCTCCTGCCATGCATTGTAGAATAGCGTGTCATACTCATCCCACTCCTCATGAATGTCGCGAGATGCTATCTCCTGCTTTGGAGTCCCTACCCAAGCAACTCTAGAAGGGATTGTCCGATCTTTTCGCTATGGCCATGGAGGCCTGCAAACTGGTCGATAGCTATAAGACTGCGCTGACCCTGATGCAGTGCTCGAAGATGATGCTGGTCGCTGTCTCTCCTCATGTCGAGGCATCTGAAAATTAAAATAAAAAAATCAACCAAAAATTCAGCAAAATTAGCCAATTTTTGAAAAATTCGAAAATCAATAAATCAAGGTGAAATAATTGATGGCGATCAACAACAGCACTACCAGGAACACAATTCAAGTATCAGTTCAACCCAAATCACCCCAAATTTCCAGATTTTTGCAAATTTTATCATCAACTCGAAATTTCAAAAAATTGCAAATCAACCGATAAAATCACATATGGATGGTATTATTCATCTAATACAACCTAATTAACCATGATTCAACCGTTAAATCAAGTTAATTAAGTCAAAAATTGAATTTTACCAAATCTATGGTGGACTGAAAATTGGGGATTCCGAACACATACCTTGCAGATCTTGAAAACTGAGTTGATAATATGAAAGAGGGCCAAAATCCGCACGGATTAGGCTTTTTAATCACTCAATGCGGTTCAAGAAATCAAAAGTTGTGATTTGATGAAAATTTGCTAAGTGTTCGGGTGTTTTAACAGTTATCACCGAGGAAGAAAAAGAAGAGAGATAAGTGCGTACCTTTGCCTCGTAAGGGTGACGAGCGTCACCTGTTTTTTGTCTGGTCGTCCTTTTTTTTTTGCTTTTTTTTTAGCTAACTAATATATATATATATATATATATACAAAAATAAATCACTAAGTACAGAAAAATAAAACTTACCATTGGGTTGTTTCCCACTAAGCGCTTGTTTAACTTCATTAGCTCAACTGTGATTGCTGTTTAGACAGCTGATGCATCATCCAGAGACATAATGTGTCCTGCTGGAATCTCGGCTTGTGCCCAATAGTGTTTCACCATCTGTCCATTGACAGTGAACTCCTCTCCTTTGGAGTTAATCAGGACAATGGCGTCATGTGGTCTAGCCTCTTTGATAGTGAAGAGACCTGACCAACGAGAACGCAGTTTACCAGGAAAAAACTGTAAACGAGAGTTGTAAGGGAGTACCTGGTCATTAGGCTCGAAATGTATGGAGATGATCTTCTTATCATGATATGCCTTTGTCCTCTCCTTGTATAACTTGGATTTTGCATAGGCCAGATATCTGATTTCATCCAGTTCATTGAGCTGAATCAAGCGCCTCTCTGCAACAGGCTTCAGATCAAAGTTCAGCTTCTTGATAGTCCATTCTGCTTTCTACTCTAGCTCCACTGGTAGATGGCACGCCTTGTCTACCCAACTGTCTTCTCTAGGATCTTCTTGATCTGTCTGTTGGAAACCTCAACTTGTCCACTGGTCTGGGGATGATAAGGCGTGGCCACTCTGTGTTGTACACCATACTTCTTCAGCAGCTTGTCAAAGACCTTGTTAACAAAGTGAGAACCACCATCACTGATAACAATTCGCGGGACACCAAACCTGGGGAAAATAATGCTCTTAAACAGCTTCAAAACCAATGCAGCATCAATAGTAGGAGTAGCCAATGCCTTTACCCACTTAGATACATAGTCAACAGTAACCAAAATGTATTTGTTCTCATAAGATGAGGGAAAAGGGCCATAAAGTCAATCCTCCAACAATCAAAGACTTCAACTTCAAGAATGAAGTTCTGTGGCATCTCATGTCTTCTGCTAATCTTCCCTCTCCTCTGACATGTATCAAAGCGTGTAATGAAGTCTTGTGCATCCTGAAACATAGTAGGCCACCAGAAACCAGTTTGAACAAATTTGGAGACTGTTTTGAATGTGGCAAAGTGTCCAGCATACTATGAGCCATGACAGTGAAACAGGACGTCTGGAACCTCTGCTACTGCTAAGCATCTCCTGTAAATCTCATCAGCACAATGTCTGTAAAGATATGACTCATCCCAGTAAAATCTCCTAAGTTCTCTCAAGAACTTCTTCTTTGCATATCCCTTGAAATCATGTGGTTCATCCTCTGCAGCAAGATAATTGGCAATATCAGCATACCAGGGTATATGGGGATCAGTAGTGCCATACACATGCTCTGCAAAAGCTGTTCCCAAGCTTGCACAAATCGCAGCCAATGTCTGATATTGGTGACGAGTGTTACTAGGCTGGGTGACGATCATCACTGACTTCGTGACCAAAATGCATAGTGACTCTGCTTCGTTGGTGATAAGCGTCACCCCTCTGGTGTCACTCGTCACTGCCCTGTAGTTGCGAGAACTCTGCAGATTTTCAAAACTTTCTTCCTGGAATCGAGTCTCTATCAGATACACATTCTTCTCAGGCAAGAAATCATTGATTGGCACATCATCTTCAATCTTGATCCTGGAGAGATGATCAGCAACACCATTCTCAACCCCTTGACTTCAATATCGAATTCTTGGCGAAGCAGAATCCTTCTCAACAACCTTGGCTTTGCATCCTTCTTATGCATCAGATACTTTAGTGCTGAATGGTCAGTATCGACCATGACCTTGGAACCAACAAGATACTGGCAAAACTTCTCAAAGGCAAAGACCACAGCTAGCAGTTCCTTCTCAATAGTTGCATAGTTCTTCTGAGCTTCATCCAATGTCCTACTGGCATAGTAGATGACGTGTAGCTTCTTGTCTTTCCTCTGTCCCAGCACTGCTCCTACTGCGAAATCGCTGGCGTCACACATCACCTCAAAAGACAAATCCCAGTCTGGTGGCTGCACTATAGGAGCTGTAATCAAGGCCTGTTTGATCTGTTCAAAAGCAGACCTGCATTCATCTGTGAATTCAAACTTCACATCCTTGCAGAGTAGAGTAGTAAGAGGTCTTGCAATCTTGCTGAAGTCCTTGATGAATCTTCTTAAAACCCAGCGTGACCCATAAAACTCCTCACTGCTTTGACTGAATCAGGCGCTTGCAGACTTGTCATCACTTTAATTTTCGCTCTATCAACTTCTATGCCATCTCCAGAGACTTTGTGACCAAGAAAAATGCCATCTTGTACCATAAAATGACACTTCTCCCAATTCAGAACCAAGTGCTTCTCTTCACATCTCTGCAGAACTGCACACAAGTTGTCCAAACAGCTCTTGAAGGAGGACCCATAAACTGAGAAATCATCCATGAAAACCTCCATAAACCTTTCAATCATGTCAGTGAAGATCGACATCATGCATCTCTGGAAGGTTGCATGAGCATTACACCGTCCAAAAGGCATTCTACGGTATACAAAGGTGCCATAAGGACAGGTAAAGGTGGTCATCTCCTGATCATCTGGATGGATGGGGATCTGAAAGAAGCCTGAGTAGCCAACAAGGAAGCCGTAACACTTGTGATTTTCCAGCCTCTCAACCATCTGATTGATGAAAGGTAGAAGGAAGTGATCTTTCCTTGTGGCTGCATTCAGCTTCCTGTAATCGATGCACATCATATGTCATGTCACAGTTCTGGTTGGAATCAGCTCATCCTTATCATTCTTCACCACTGTAACACCTTCTTTCTTAGGAACCACGTGCACTGGACTGACCCAAGCACTGTCTGATATGGGATAGATGATCCCAGCTTGCAGCAGCTTCATGATCTCCTTCTTGATCACATCATGCAGATTCGGATTCAGTCTCCTCTGGTGCTCCAATGATGATTTTGATTCATCCTCAAAATGTATCCTATGCATGCACAAGTCTGGAGAAATCCCTGAAATATCATCAAGAGAATAGCCAAGAGCTTTGTGAAATTTGTGCAGCTTACTTAGCAAAAGGGTGAGCTCTGTATTGTTCAATGAAGCATTAACAATAACAGGATAAGTGAAGTTTTTCCCAAGGAAGGCGTACCTTAGCCCTGCAGGGAGCTGTTTAAGCTCAACTTTTGGTGCTTTTTCTGCACTCCGATCACCCATTGCAGCAGCTTTCGCATATGAAGTGACTAGCTTATCTTGTGCAACCAGTTGCATCACATCTGCAGTAGCATCCATCATCTTTGTGTAGCCAGTAGCAGCTGCATCCAGATGCTCATACTATGATGTAGAAGTGGTCAATGCCCTCTCCAAAGGGTCTTTTGATCTCATCTCTTGAAAGATATGATCAGCAAGGTTGGTAAGAACATCCACATAGAAAGTCTGTCCATCTATGGTTGGCCTCTTCATCAGCTTGTCCATTTTGAATTGCATCACCAAGTCACCAACATTCAGCTCAATTCTTTTTTTCCTGACATCAATGATTGCTCCTGCAGTAATCAGGAAAGGTCTGCCAAGAATCAAAGGGTCTTTGGGTTCTTCTCCATACTCTAGAACCACAAAATATGTAGGAATCATGCAATCTCCTACTTTGATAGGAACATCTTCTATCACACATTCAGAAACTCTGACTTATCTATCAGCTAGGACAAGAGATATCCTTGTTGCCTTAAAATCAGTCATCCCTAAGCTCTTGGCAACAAAATAAGGCATAAAGCTCACACCAGAACCCAGATCACACAATAATTTCTCAAACCTGTGAGAAAAGATTATGCAGTCTAAAACAAAACTCCCAGGGTCTGAAAGCGTCTCTAGCACTCTGTTCTGAATCACTGCACTGACCTGCTCATTGATCATCATTGCTCCAGCTTCTAAACTCATGTTGTTGGTCACCATCCGCTTCACATACCTCATTATGACAGGAGTAATCCTCACAGCATCAGTCAATGTGATCTCAATGACCAGCTTGTCCATGATAGCCTTGTATCTGCCATCTTCAAGCTCCTGTTTAGACTTCTTAGGATGCTTAGGAAAGGGTACCTTAGGCTTATACACTGTTTCCTTAGCATTGTTTGAAGTCTCAGGCGAAGCAGCTGTGAATTGCTATGGGTGGCAAGCGTCACTGGCTTGGTGACGCGCGTCACTCGTTTGTGAAGAAATCGTGTCGGGGCCTTGCAAACTTGGTGACGAGCGACACCTCTCATGGGTGACGGTCGTCACCCGTTGTTTTTCAGCAAGAATTTCATCATCTTCATACTCTTCAAGTCCAACAAATTCCGTTGAGCTCAAATCCTTCTGCAACACTGGTTGCAGGTTCTTTCCACTCCACAATGTGATTTGATGAGCAGTGTTTTCACTACTAAGCAAATCCTAACACACTCAAAGTTATTGCAGCATGTAAGGTATCAATCCATCTGGGGTTGTTAAGGCACCAAGACTATAGCAAACCATCTAAGTCAAGCAAGATCCAAAATGGCAGTTGTGAACAATACTAACAAGTCTAAAGACTAAACTAAGCAAAGCAGAAATTTCAAATAGATAAAGTAAGGATCTAAGATGGGATTATTGATTAAGAGGGGATTAGAACCTAGCTAGTGATGCTTCAAAACCATTCAAACAATGCTATCTTCTAGGCATAGGATTAATAACTACAACTAGCTCAATTTCTTGACATTAATCACTTTACTAAGCACACATTCAAGATAAATCCCTTTACTCAAACACATGACCAGCAAGCATTCAGAACAGAACTCCAATCCTATAAAGCCAAAATGCACCTTAGACATCTAATTCCTTAGGCTAAGCATACAAATCCTCTAAGAGACTCTAAGTAGCATTTCATCAAACACTTACCAGGCACAAGAGAAAGCCAAGATACTAAAAAAGCATGGCCAAGACTAATCTAGTGTTAAGCACATCTAATAGAGAGAAGAGAATCATATTAAGCACAAGACATTACTAATCTAGTCCTAAACCCCTATAATCTATCCCATCTCAAACCCTAGATAAGACTACTCACTAGTCATAGCCAGAACCACAAATTCCAAAGAGAAAATATGGTTAAGCATGATTAGGAAGTAGATTAAAGAAGAATAGATCAAAGGCAAATACAGAAATTCACTAAATCAAGCAAGATGTTACAAAGCAAAGCTGAAAAAGAAAAGGTTTTTAAGTGAAAGAACAGAAAGAAAATAATAAGATCCCCCATTCCTAACCATTTTAGGACTTTAGTATTTATAGGAAAACAAAAAAATCCCTAGTAAACCAAGATTAATTCAAAAGTAAGCTGACTCGGATAAACCATATCGACATGGAATATCGATACACATGTCGATATCTGCTCTTCTCCTGGGCTGTATCGATGCCTCTTGGTCGATATGTACGTCGATACCGAAGGCTTCTGAGTTGTATCGGTTT
Source organism: Thlaspi arvense (assembly GCA_911865555.2). Classification (NCBI taxonomy): domain Eukaryota; kingdom Viridiplantae; phylum Streptophyta; class Magnoliopsida; order Brassicales; family Brassicaceae; genus Thlaspi; species Thlaspi arvense. The sequence goes on along the minus strand of OU466861.1, from coordinate 29,535,992 downwards.
GGCTCTCCAAGGTGTGAAGTCGATACAATTGCCCTTTAGTTAAGGCTCACCAATCCAGCAAGTCGATATGGGACCTCGATATTGCCCTGTCATGTGTATCGGTCTTGGGACATCGATACACTGCTCGATTTGGGTTCCATCATGCTGCATCGAGGTGTCTAAGTCGATATGCTTCCTCCACACCTTGCCTCTTCTGTACCGATGTCATCGTGGTTGATATGCCCATCGATATGCTCAGTATCGATCACGTGATGTCGATATCATCATCGATACTGATTCATCCGCCTTTGTCTCTTGCCTTGCTCCATTCCCAGCTCACACCCATTGCTCCACATGACCTCCACACTCCTTCAAGTACCTAAATAAAACTCCAAATGCATCCAGAATGCAATGCATCTTCTAAAACTACTCTGACTCCTAAATGTATGCAAATGGGACAAGAAGAAGCAAAATATGCATGTATAGAGAATAAAACTAGTGATGAATGCAAGCTAAAATTGTATAAATAATGGAGATATCAACACCCCCACACTTGCCTTTTGCTTGTCCTCAAACCAACAAACTAAGACAACGAGAGAGTGAGGTTTGAAGGTGGGCACTCAAACCCAAAAATGCAAAGGTAAAGAGATGGAATTAATGCTTAAGTGCCTAGTTGTGGGATGCAAACATAATGAGCTGTACTTTAAAGAACATAGCCCTGCTCATCATGCTTCAAAATGATCTCAAATCTCAACCTAAACAAATGCTCAAATCAATCAACTCTTTAACATTCAATTAAGCTCAAAACCATGAATCATGATTATGCAAATCAAGTGAAGGCATTTGGTTTAAACGGTGAGGTTATGAGATTAAAATGATCTCATTTAAGCATAGGGTTCAAAAACATAAGGGATCACTTATCTTAGGCAAAATGCTAAAGATAAAAGCACACTTATGCATGCAAATCAAAGCTCCCTTCTACCCTTTTACCCAAAATGAATCCTAGACATTTCTAAACCCCATAGCGATTCCGAAGTCTACCCTTCTCCTAAACTCTACCCTTTCTTCTTTTTCATGGCTGGGAAAACTTTTTCTTTTTGCTTGTGTGGTTGCGCCTTTTTGGTTGGGACTTGCTCCTTTTTGTTGAATTGGCGCCATTCTTCATCTTTGGTGGATTGCTTTGGGTCTGATTTTCTCCTTTTGATTGACACTTTCAAAGCTTTTGTTGTTGGCGCTTTCCTTCATTGAACACTTAGAGCTTTATCTTCCCTTTATATAACCACATCTTAACTATTATTTCTCAACACTACCATACCATACTTTTCCCTCTTCTTTTAAAGCATAAAACATGAAGTTCAGAACCACTTAACTCTACCATTTTATACTCCTAACCTAGAATCAAGCTCAAGATGCAAGTTGATATCTACAAGAGAGCTTATTATTGTCAGCCTTATTCCTAACACTTTTTGCCAAGACAAAATTCGAAAATGATATGCAAGGCCTCACAACTCTCAAGATAGTGTTTAAGCTCAAAAGGTAGTTTGGTTAAGGGAGTGGATAAGCTATTTGGATCAACAAGAATGGTAAGAACGGAAAAGATGATCCAAATATGTATATGGTAGCCATGAATTCACTTTTCAATGCACAAACATGATAATTAAAAATCTAAATTAAGGTTCAAGTTGATAGAGGTTAGTTTCAGAGAACAAATGCTTTCAGTATGAGATAAGAAGATCAAATTTAACAATCTAAGCATGGTTCAGTCTTCACTTCTAGCTTTCACATGATGCATCAAATAACTAATCACTTAAAAACTAAAATCATATCTAAACACTAAGCATTTTACAAGGAATTATCATCATCATGCCCTATGCAAATGCAATGCAACCTATATGGAAAATACTAGACTCAATCCTAAATAAATGAATGCAGCCACATGCTTTTCATTTTGGTTGGCAAAATATGAAAAAAAATCAGATTTTTTGATTTTTTATGTTTTTCTATGCTTTAGATGAATGCATGTGACTCAAGATGAATGAAAATGAAAAACTAAGAAAACAATAAACAAAATCAGACCCCAAATCCCTCATTCACACTTAAATTACACAATTCCTGGTGTAATAAAAGAGTAGAAGAGAGAAGCAACAAAAATATATTACAAGAACTAAAAATATGCAATGATATATACAATGGAGGAGTTTGTGGTACCTTAGAAGGTTGTATAGGAGGTGCCTTCCTGTGCATCGTCCTTACTATCCTCATTCCTCGCTTCAAAAGCTGGTCCTCTGTGGTAGAGTTGACTTTCATCAGGGCAGAAGCTGAGGTTGCTCCTCAAAGAGATGGTTGTATGCATCGGATTTGGAAGGAGGAATCTTGCTAGTTCATGGAAGCCCTTGAGGAAGTTGTAGACATGCTTCCCTTCGATGCGCCTCTCAAGGAAGTCATTCCTTCTTAGGTATTCTAGGTCCAGCCACAATGGTTCCAAGGCGTCTCCAGCATGATCCTCTAGGTGCACACCGCTTGCCATTAAGACGGCTGTCACGATGCCTCGTATGTACAACTTTGGACTCATCTCCCTTGTTCTTCTGCGCATGATCCAGCTTTTTAATGAGTGGAGCTGCTCCATTAGTATGGTCACATAGCAGGGGGACTTGGTGGGTGGCCTTATAACTGCTCCATTCTTGCTGGTAGCCACGAGTGGCTGCATGGCATTGTACATAAAGTCTCTCTCCGATTCTGTGAGGTTGGTTGTGTCCTCCCTTGCGAAAAATGTGTTCGCAAGTGCCTTATGAGCATATCTCACAGCTAGATGCTTCAAATGCTCGTTCTTTGTGACCTCTGCAGCTAAATTTCCAGCTCCTAGCACGTCCCACAGCATCTTATGTTGCCTCTGGCCTATCTTGAAGTGGTTCCTTCTATCCGCGTAACCATACATGCCAAGGGCTAGAGAGAGCTCAAAGAAGGTTGCTGTGAACCTTTGCTCCCCAATCTGGAATGAGATCCAGCCATCTTCGTTGATCAGCTCACTCTCATAATAGTGCACCACCTTGAGAGTGGAGAGGAACTGGTAGGTAAGACTCTTGTAAGAGGGAAGCGGATTCCACATGAAGTCGGTAAGCCCCATTTTCTCAAAGATCTCTCTACAATAGATATATATCTCAAGAGCTGTCATGGTGCTAACACAAGGGTATCTTGTGGCCTTGAAAGTGCATTGGTTGAAGGCTTCCATGAGCTCTTTTGCTCTTTGACTCCGAACTTTGGTGGCTTTCCCCTTGACTTTCTCTTGCTTCTCAGCCTCCTTGTTAGCGCCACTTCTTGTTGTTCTTTTCATGGTACCTAAAACAAATTCTCAAGAAAAAAATGAGAACCATGGAAGCAACAAAACACAATGCCTAATTATGCTAAAAATCACAAAAGGATGAGTTTATTACTGAAAAGTAAACCTCTATCAGTTGTGAAGCAATTAAAAAGGCAATGCATGCAAAGGATTTATAAAACAGATTTTATCAAATAATTAAAAATGATGAATCCTAGCATGACAAATGCATTTGGATGCTAATGCAAAGACAAATAGATGAATTTGATAAGCAAATATTCTTAAATTAAATATGCTTCAAGGATCAAAGACAGCTTATTCACCATGCAAAAGAAATTATAATAAGCAAAAGGCAATGCATCATTACTAGAATTTAATCACTAAACAAGAACAAGTGTTGAAGTGCATGGAATAAAAATTTTAAACATCTAAAAGATAAGAGACAATACCTGAAGTGGTTTGACTCTCTCAAGCACTTAGAAAACACAAAGATTTCGAAATTTAGTGATAGAAAACTAGAAAAATGAAATTGAGGAAGAGAGAAGGGTGGGTGTGCTTATGTAGAAGGGTTGGGAAATCTTTTTGTGGGGAGCAAGGGAACAAAGAGTGCTAGAGAGAGGTCCCACTTGGGCTTGGGAAAGAGAAGGATTCAAATTTGAATTCTTTGATCTAGTTTGACCAAGGAGGAAAAAAATTTGAATTGAAGAAGCTTACCTCGTGCGCAATATCGACCGCCCAAGTCGATATTGTGATCGATATTGATCATATCGACTTGGTACGGTCGATATGCGTGCCGATATCGGTGGTCTGGATCTTGATATCGAGCTGCTTGCATGTCGATATGGTTTGACGTCTCTTGTATCGACATCCCTTATGCCAATATGTAGTCCGATGGTCACACATAGCTGTCTAATATCAAGCTAGTAGCTCGATATGTAGCTAGGTATGATTTGGAAAAACTCCATATCGGGCTAACATGTCGATATTCACATCGTTACACCTTGACATAAGTTTAGCTATATGTTTTCATCAGTCCCTTGAGGTGTATCGACGTGGGATGTCGATATTCACTTCGATGTGCCTTAATAAAGGGCAATTAATCGCCTATCGTCCTTGCAGTTAAGGCACATCGATGTGTTACGTCGATATTGTGCTCGATACGCACTTCTTGACGTTATATCGACCTGGTACGTAGATGCATGTCATCGATACGAACACCAGTCTAAGCATATTGAAGTGTGTATACCCTGATATGTTGCTTATCTAAGCATATCGGGTTGCCTTATATCGGTACTCTGATCGATACAGCAATCCTCTCAAGAGTATCGACCAGGATCATCCCGATACACACGTCGATACATGTCTAGCACACTTGCATCGAAGAAGTTATGATCGATATACATGCTCTGTATGACTCGTATCGACATGCATGGCCGATATGCTGGTCGATATTGACCTTTCTTCGACATCCTTCTTCTTCCAAGCTTGTTTCCTTCTACCTTAGCTTGTACCTGGTTACTAGAGAAACTCAAAAACTCCCACACAAACATAAAAAAAACATAAAAATGCAAAGCTATATACAAGGATACCATGGGATTGCCTCCCAAGTGCGCTTGTTTAGAGTCACTTAGCTTGACTTTCTTCAGCTCCTTAGTTGAGGTTTGGAGCAGGAGTTTTGGAACTCCTTTGTGTTGCTGTGACTCCTTTGACCTTTCTGGTGACCCCATCAATCTTCAACACAGAAAAGGGCTTTGGTTTGCTTCCCTCCTTTAGCTTGTAGTGGATCTCACCATACTTAGAAACAAAGGGCTTCAAGACAACCCCATCTTCTTTGTTACCCAGCAGAATTTCATTCACACAATCAGAAACAGCCACTTTGAGGACTTCCTCTTCAGTGGTATCAGAAAACATCCTTGGCAGACATCAGCCATCAGAATTTGCACCAACTTTCTTCAAACTCTGGCCAATGCTCACCAACTTTCTTCAACTTCTTGATCTCCATTGAGAAGGCTTGCTCATTCTCTTCTTCAATGATTGTTCCACAAAAAGCTATGGAAGGAGAGAAAATCTTTTAGACCTTGAACTCATCCACATTCTTCAAAATCATAGAGCCTCTCTTGAAGTCTAACTAAGCTCCTGCTGTCGCCAAGAATGGTGTTCCTAGAAGAAGTGGCACTTTTCTTGAATATGTTTTCTCCATAACCACAAAATCTGTTGGCACCATGATAAACAGGTTTTTAGCAAGTCAGAATATCAAATCCTAAAACACAACAATGATGTAGTATAGCAGTAAGGGTATCAATCCAACCTAGGAAGCAGGAAGGACACTAGGAATGCAAGGGTAAAGCAAATCATGAAAATGATTGGTAAAATCAAAGAAAACTAAATGCAACGACCAAATGAGATGCAAAACTATTTTAAAATCCCTGGAAGAGGGTTAACTACCACTAGGAAAAAGCAGAAGATTAAAAATGCAAATCTACTAAGAACTAAAAAGCGAGCACTGAATCGAGTAAAACAGACCGATCTAGCAACTTAAAGGAAATGACTTTTAATGAACAAAGATGCAAGCTTTATGACAAGAGAATGATAGACAGAGGCTTTAAAATGCTAAAAGAGGGTTCAGGATCGAGGGTAACATTCAAGAGTGTTCAAAGGTTCAAGCTTTGGTTTGAAAACACATAGATCTACTCATTTGATGAGCTTTCCCTAAGCCTTGAAAACAAAAACAAGAACCATCCATGGCGTGTGGTATGATTCACTTCCTCAATCTCTTCTCCAAACCCATGGCGTTTGGTGGAAATTGACATCAAAAAGCAAGAAAAACAGATTTCAATATATGGCCTAACTAACCTCCTCTACAACCATGGCGTTTGGGAGATGAAAGATTAGTCTCTAGGATCTGGTTTTCTAGGACATCTGAGTCCGGTCAAGGTAAGATAGCCTTGGAATCATAGAGATCATTTCCAAGACTATCTAAGCCTTAAGACCCCCAAGATCCTAGAAGAGAAGGAATGAAGAACAAGAAAAACACAAAACTTAAACCTCTTAAACCCTGGAATCGCCTCAACCCTTTACCCAAAGGGAAACTACTCGCAACTCATGATTGAAACCGAATGAAATGAAATGAAAGATAAACTAAGCATGATTAAAGCAAGCGATTAAGGAAAATACTTAGATTAATGCAAGATTAAGAAGTTCTAAAACATAAAAAGCTTCAAAAGTTCAGCAATGGCTAAAATCGCCTAAAGGAGAAAGCAAAAACTAAGTTGGTGTCAACAGAATGAAGTGATCCGATGGAAGATGCCCATAATGGCTAAACATAACAAAATGGTCCCCTCACTACACGCCAAAAATGAGCTGGCCGTATAAGGTCCCAGAGATCGAGTTGGATGATCGATCTTTGGCTCGATCTTCTGCTGGATTGTTTCCTTTTGCTCGATCTTCTACTCGATCCTTTGGTCGATCGAGTTGGGAACTCGATCTGGCTCTCGGTCTGCATGTCATGGCCCACTTCCGTACTCGCAATCGATCTCCTCTCTCGATCTTGGTCTCGATCCTTCCTCTTGAATCGACTTGGGTCATTCGATCTTCTGGTCGATCTCGTATAAATCGACCAGCCTTACTCGATCCGCTACTCGATCTCGATTCCCTTGCTGAACGGTTAAGTCCTTCAATTGTCCACAAGCTCCATCTTGATCCTCCTCACGTCCACATAACCTCCACAACTCTAGAGTGCTCCAAACAACCTGATAATGATGAAAAAGTGCAAGAAATATGCAAAATGCGAATGCAAAGAGACTTAGGACCTAAAATGCAACGAATGGATGAAACTAGCCTATAATGTAAGATGAATGCATAAAAAACTATCCTAGATGCATGCAAAATATGCAAAATATATGGTAATATCGACTCCCCCAAACTTGCCTTTTGCTTGCCTTCAAGCAAACAAAATTCAAGAAAGGAAGAGAGGTTTGAAAACGGGAGTTCAAAACTAAAGATGTCAATGGAGAAACTGATTCAATGCCCAAGTTATAAGTTCTAAGATGCAAAGAGGTTGTTCTACTTTAAAATCTTTAGCCATACCCATCAAAGCAAGCAATGAACTTTAGCTTAGCCTACACAAGCATTCAAATCAACCAACTCCTTTACATTCATTAAGCAATAACCAATGGATCAAGTTTGTGCACATCAAGAGAAAGCATTTGGTCAAGAGACATGGTCATGAGATGAAAATGATCTCACTTAAATAGGGGTTTAAAAATTCAGGGGATCACTCAATGAAAGAATCCTATCCTTGGCAAAATGCTAAAGGTAAAGGCACACTTATGCATGCAAGTTAAAGCTCCTATCTACCCCTTTTACCCAAGATGATCCTAAAGACTTCTAAAACCCAAAGTGTAACCCCTAAATCTACCCTTTCCCCAAGCGCTTGATCTCTTCATCCTTCAAATTGGGGGAAACTCCTTTTTGTACCTTCTGTGTGGTTGACTTCTTTTGTTTGAGCTTGCTCTTCTTTGTTGTATGCTTGGTGCCGCTTTCATCACCTTTGGTGGATAGCTAGGTCTGATTTTTCCTTTTGGTTGACCTCTTTTTAGCCTTGTTGCTGCTGGCGCCTTTCTTTTCTTTGACACTTAAAGTATTTTTATCTACTTTACTTAACCACAATTTACTTGTTCCCCCTTTGCTACTAGTCCCATACTTCTTCTTCTTTTGAAATATATATAAACAATAAACTCTTAAACCACTCAAATAACCCTTTCCCCAAACTTCTAACCTAATATCAAGCTCAAAATGCAAGCTGGTGCCTACAAGGGAGCTTTTCCTTGCCAGCCCTATTCCTAACACTTTTTGCTAAGATAGGATAGAAAATAATGCAATGAAAGGCCTCACTACTCACGCAAAAGTGTTTATGTAAGAAAGAAGGTTTGGTTTAGGGCATGGTTAACTGTCCCATTATGATGAGGATCAGCTACTTGGATTAACAAGAGTGGTAAGATAGGAAGAAGATAATCCAAGTATGTATATGGGTAAGCCATGCAATCTCTCTTAATGCACAAACAAGATAATTCAATGTCAAGATTAAGGTTCTACTAAGATGGAGTTGGCATCAAATTAAAGCGAGTTTCAACATAAGACTAGAGTATCAAAAGCAAGTAATCAAGGTATCGTGCAATCTTAACTTCAAACTCACTAGATGCAATCAAACAACAAACAACCAAGGCATTGAAAACAGTTCAAACACTAACAACTTAACAAGTGTTTATCATTCACTCCCTATGCAAATGCAACATCCTAAATGATTTTAAAAATTCTAGACTCAATCCAAAAATATTCTACAATGCAAATGCAAACTACATGAATATTTTTTGAAATTTTTAAAAACATTTATCATTTTTTGTTCTTTTCTATGCTTTACATGATGCATAATGACTCAAAGGATGGTAACAGAAAATAAGATCAAAGAAAACATGTCAAACACACCACACACTCCCCCAAACTTGAATGACACCGTCTCAGTGGCAAACAAGCTCAAGAGGAGCCAAAACACAAAGCAAAAATAAAAAAAAATGCACAATGGTTCGGTTGTTGGTACATGGGAGCTAGGCTCGGCTGGAGCTTGACGATGCTCCAGACTTCCTGCTCTTGCTAGGAGGGTCGTGAGCTACTGCCTTGCCTTTCTCCTTTGCTGTTCCTTTGTGTACAGAGTGGCGTGCAGGTTGGATGTTTCTTCCTTGTGGCTCACGGATCACAACTCCACCGGTGGATCATCTCCTCTTCTCTGGCTGCTTGACCTCCACACTTGAAGACGCATCAGATGAGCTTCCTTGAAGCTGCTTGATCTTCTTGGCAAGCTTTTTGATCATCTTGCTCTGCCACTTGCTCACCTTCCGCTGAACCTCCACGAAAGATGCAAGGAACTTCTCGGTTTTGGTCCTTGGCTCAAAATCGAGCTTAGGGAGAGCAAAGCTGGCTGGCATCTCGGCATCTGAGGGAGGTGACTCTGAGGGTGCACGGGCAACTTGAGGTGGAACTGCTGCTGGTCGAAGGGCTGTGACACACTCCTCATCTGTTGGCAAAAACTCGATGGTGCCAATGCTGTCTAAGTTGGTCTCATCCTCATTGGGCAGAATTCAGACCTTCTTGGCATGGTTATGGTCGTAATACAGGTAAGCAAACTTCCCTGGAGTTGGCGTAGGTCCCAAGCTATGAGTGTTGCGCATGTACTGCTCGTCCATGTATGCCCTATCCGCGCAAGGCTCAAACTCTTGAAGAGGAACTCCAGCTTGGACAAACATTGGTTTGAGGAAGCCGCCAATGAGTGTTGAGCTTGCTTTGCACCTCAGTGCCCACGCCATGAATTCGAAGATGCTGCCAAGATGCAACCATAGTTGACGTCATCTCCGACCTCGTCCTCCAATGGCTCATCATGCTCTTCTCGGTTGCATAAGATCTTCTTAACGCCTTGAAAGAGAAAGCATAGCTCATTCTTGGTAACCGTTGCAGCCACAGACCTTCCACTGAAAGTGTTGGCCAGGAGTTTGAGGGTGTATCTCAGCAAGGGGTTTCGAACTTTCTTGATCTTGGCGGTGTTGGCCTTGTATTCGTCAAGGCTTATCAAGTCCCATAGGTCGTTTGCTGATTTAAGTTGAGGGAATTCCACTTGCTTCGCAGCAGCATTGAGGCCATAAGCTTGGCAGAGCTCGGCTATGGTCATGTGGTAGGCTTGCCTCTTGATTTTGAAAGTGAGGTGACCTTGCGATGGAGTAGGGAGGCTCGGATTCTCATAGGAAAACTTCAAGGCTAAGAGAAAGTCAAGCGTGACTTCTGGATATGTGGGGCAGTCCATCCTTGAGATGCAAGAGAAGCACATCAAAGTCGCTCAATAGCCCCATCTTCTCCAAGAGGTCTCTGCTTGCAAATTTGGTTGGTTCAAAGCGCAGCCTCTCAAGTCTCTTCTTAGCCTTTTTCTCCTCCTTGCTCCATCTAACCCTCTCCTGAACCACTTCTTGAGCTTCTCCATCTTGTGATGTCTCTTGTCTGGTTCTCTTTGGAGCCATGGTAACTGAAATCAAAATTCTCAAAGAGAAGGATGAGTAAAGACGGCTAAATAGGGATAATGAGAGAGCAAGAAAGAAAAACTCAAAGCAATTAGCTCGGATTTTTAGGGATTTCATAAAAATTGCAGCTAAATACTAGAAGAAAAAATTTTTAGATAGGATTAAATCTAGAAATTTTCCTAAATTTTAGCTGCTTCTAAAAATTATTCCAACCCCTAAACATCTAACTTTCACCCTAAGCTAAACAAAAAGGAAATTTGCCAAAAATTTTAGACAAATAAATCAAATAACAGAAAATACCTTTGCAAGGGGTGAAAGCAAGAAGATCTTGGTTTTAAAACAAAGTTTACACTCTCTCTTTCTCTTAGCAAATAGTTCGAACACAAATGAGAGAGAGTGTGGATATTGTTGTTATAAAAACCAAGAAAACAATGGGCTAAAACAAGTGGTTTCTGAAAAAGTGTGGTCAAGGCACATCTTTCATGGTCAAAGATGCTTGCCTTGACAAAATTTCAAATTTAAAAACGGAGGAAAAATAAGATAGGAGGGAAAAGTTTGACTTACCTCGGCACGAGATCGAGTCCATTTGGTCGATCTAGGACTCGATCTCATGCCCATGTTGACTAGGAACGAGAGGTTTGATCGATTCGGGACTCGGTTCGTCTTGATTCGAGTCTTGGATCGAGTTTGCCCTCTCGTTCCATGATTCTTGACCATGATAGCTAAGCTCCTTGGATCAAGCCACGTGATCGATTCGGAGGTCGTTTTGGCTTAGATCGAGTGGCAGATCGAGTAGACTGATTGATCTATTCTCGAGGATCGAGTGAGGTCAGTCGACCCACACCTCGTTTGCATTCAAGCTAAACGTATGGGTGGTTTATCCTCTCATGATCGACTGACTCGCTCGATTGTCTACTCGATCTCGTCTAGATCGACTGACTCCTCTCGATTCACTGACTCGATCTAGTAAAGATCGAGCCAGGATGAGTCGATCTAGCACTCAATCTCTAGCATATACTTCTCCTTTTCTCGCCTCTTTTGACTCCAAGATAGTGACCTACAATCCCTTATCCTTTCACCTGCACACTCAAACATAAAAAGCATAAAACGGAAATAGAAAGAAAGCAAAAATATGTACACGATAGACATGGGAATGCCTTCCAAGTGCGCTTTCTTTAACGTCTTTAGCTATACTTTACTTGGTTTAGGCCTGTGGTGGGTCTTGGAGAAGCATTGTGGTGCTCTCCTTGCTGCAATCATTCGCCAGGTAGGGCTTGACTCTGTGCCCATTAACCGTGAAAGCCTTTCCACTCTTACCAACCAAAGTGACCGCTCCATAGGGGAGAACTTCCTTGATCTCAAACGGTCCACACCACCTTGACATAAGCTTCCCTGGGAATAGCTTCAAGCGTGAGTTGTAGAGCAAGACCAGCTGCCTTCCTTAAGCTCCTTATGCACCAACTTCTTGTCATGAACCGCTTTGGTCCGTTCCTTGTAGATTTTGGCGCTTCCATAAGCTTCTAGCCTCAACTCATCAAGCTCATGGAGTTGAATCAACCGATTTTCCTGTGCTGTCTTGACACTGAAGTTCATCTGCTTCACTGCCCACAGTGCTCTATGCTCCAGCTCCACAGGGAGGTGACATGCCTTGCCGTAAAGAAGAGTGAAGGGAGTGGTACCAATAGGAGTTTTGAAGGCGGTTCTATACGCCCAAAGAGCGTCGTCCAGCTTACTTGCCCAATCCTTCCGAGTTACTCCCATTGTCCTCTCTAAGATAGCCTTGATCTGTCTGTTAGAGACCTCAACTTGCCCACTAGTTTGTGGGTGATAAGGTGTGGCTACCTTGTGCTTCACGTAATACTTCTTTAAGAGACCTTCAAACACTTTGTTGATGAAATGGCTGCCCCCATCAGTGATCACTACATTTGGAACCCCAAACCGTGGGAAGATGATGGTCTTGAAGAGCTTGATCACCACTTTTGCATCATTTGTTGGGGAAGCTATAGCCTCAACCCACTTAGACACATAATCAACGGCTACCAAGATGAATTTGTTGCTGTAAGAAGATGGGAAAGGACCCATAAAATATATCCCCCATGCGTCAAAGACATCAACTTCAAAGATTGGCACCTGAGGCATCTCATTCCTCTTCGTGATGTTTCCAGCTCTTTGACATGCTTCACAACACTTAAAAAATTTATGGCACCTGAGGCATCTCATTCCTCTTTGTGATGTTTCCCACGGCGTAGTCGCTTGTGTCACACATGATCTCGAACGGTAAGCTCCAGTCTGGTGCTTGTACTATAGGTGCCGTGACAAGAGCCTCCTTGATGGTCTTGAAAGCATGAAGACATTCCTCATCAAAGACAAAGTCAGCTTCCTTGCATAACAACTGTGTAAGAGGGTGAGCTATCTTGGAGAAATCCTTAATAAACCGCCTGTAGAAGCCAGCGTGCCCCAAGAAACTCCTTATCCCTTTGACATTAACCGGCGGCTCAAAACTCATCATAACCTCAATCTTTGCTTTGTCAACCTCTATCCCTTGCTCAGATATCTTGTGACCAAGTACAATCCCTTCCTTCACCATGAACTGACACTTCTCCCAGTTTAGCACCAAGTTTGTCTCCTCACATCTCTTAAGTACCTTGCAAAGATTCAACAAACAAGCAGAAAAGGACGCACCATATATAGAGAAGTCATCCATAAACACTTCTACCATCTCTTCTATAAGATCAGAGAAGATCGACATCATGCACTGCTGGAATGTTGCTGGTGCATTACACAACCCAAATGGCATCCTTCGATATGCAAAAGTGCCATAAGGGCATGTAAAAGTCGTCTTCTCTTGATCGTTAGGATGGATTGGTATTTGAAAGAAACCACTATAACCATCAAGAAAGCAATAGTATGGATGATTAGCAAGTCTTTCAAGCATCTGATCAATAAAAGGAAGAGGAAAATAATCCTTTCTAGTAGCTGAATTGAGCTCCCTATAGTCTATACACATTCGGTGACTAGTTATGGTTCTAGTAGGAATCAATTCATCTTTTTCATTCTTAATGACTGTGATCCCTCCCTTCTTAGGCACCACGTGGACAGGAGAAACCCACGTGCTGTCACTGATGGGGTATATCACGTCAGCCTCTAACAATTTCAGAATCTCTTTCTTAACTACTTCTTTCAAATTCGGGTTTAAGCGTCTTTGATGTTCAATAGAAGAAGAGTTCTCATTATCTAAGTGAATCCTATGAGTGCAAAGCATTGGTTAAAGGCCCTTGATGTCACTTAGAGAGTACCCAATGGCCTTCCTATACTTTCTCAGCTCATTAAGGAGCGAGTGCAACTCATCATCACTCAAGTTCTCATTCACAATCATGGAATAAGTCTCATTAAGCCCTAAGAAAGTATACCTTAGCCCTTTTTGGAGCTCCTTTAGGTCCACCTTTGGGGCTAGCATCTCGCTCCAGTCCTCCTCGTGGCTTGTGTTGACGTCCCTGTCCTCACTGCCTTCCTTAGACCCCGAGTCATGAGCTTTAAGACTGCTTTCTTGAACCGTTGTCCCCTCTGAGATCGAGTCATCCAGTCGATCTTCCATTCGTTCTGGTCCGGATCGAGTAACTTTACTCGATTCACCTACTCGATTTGGTGTGGATTGAGCAGGAGATCGAGTCCCCGTCTCATTCTCTGAACTGATCGATTGGCCTCTCTCGATCTTCTCATTGTTCTCTTTCCTGGATCGACCAGCCTCCTTGATCTTCTTGTCGATTGCTGTCCTTGATCGAGTGATCTTCTCGATTTCCTGATCGATCTCTAGGCATTCGCCTTCATCTTCCTTCACAACTTTCCTAGAATCGAGAATGTGGACGTATTCTTGAGTCTGCTCACTCAGAAAACCAAACTCTCTATACTCCTTTGTCAAGGCAAGCTGCAAGTGATCTTCCTGTGCCAACTCCTCAAGCAACTCATCGGCCAAAGCATCTAGAGTTTCAATATAGAAAGCTTGGCCAACGATTATAGGCTTCTTCAAGACTTCATTAATATCAAAGTCCAGCTTGATGTCTTTGCCCAAGTGTAGAGAAATCTTGCCATTCTTAACGTCAATGATGGCTCCAGCGGTGGCAAGGAACGGTATTCCAAGAATTAGAGGATCCTTTGGCTCTTCATCCATCTCTAACACAACAAAGTCGGTTGGCATATTAACTCCACTGATTCTCACGGGCAAGTCTTCAAGCATACCCACAGGAAGTCTGACGCTTCTATCAGCTAGCACAAGGGAGATTCTACACTCTTTGAACTTGGTAAAACAGAGCTTCTTTGCAATGGAATGGGGCATGAGATTGATACTTGCACCAAGATCACACAAACAGCTTTGAAATGTCAAGGGACCGAGTGCACATGGTATGGTGAACGATCCTGGATCTCCAAGCTTCTTAGGAACAATGTCCTTGTGAATAATACCGCTGCACTCTTCACTCAACACCAAAACCTCTTGACTTTCTTTAGTCTTCTTAGTAAGAGTGTCTTTGAAAAACTTTGCACACTTAGGCATCATGGCCAAACAATCCACCAAAGGTAGCTTGATCTCAACGTCTTTCAAATGCTTCTCAAAGACTGCTTTATGCTTCTTTAGAAGCTGTTTCTTGAACCGTCCAGTAAAAGGAAGCTTTGGATTGTATGGTGGAGGAACAAATGCATATTTCTCTTTGCTCACCTCTACTTTCTTCTCTACAACGGCTTCCTTACCTTTCCTTGGTCTCTCAATCCACACATTAACAAAGGGGATCTCCTCATCATTTGAAAGCTTACCCTCCCCCTCTTGAACCACAATGTCCTCATTTTCCTTAGGTGCAACTCTCGGTGGTAGCTCCTTCCCACTTCCTAAGGTAATAGCATTTGCATACTCTTTGGGATTCTGCTCACACTTGCCCGGTGAGCTGTTCTGGCCGCTTATACTAGCATTTCCTTTCTCTAATTGCTTGATCTTGTTGTTCAGATTGGTTATCTGTGTTGAGACATCAGTAAGAGAAGAATCTAGCTGGTTGTTCATCTCAAAAAACTTCTGATTAGTTGAAGCTTGACCTTGAAGCAACTGTTGGTACATTGCTTGTACCGGATCTTGAGGTTGGGGTTGCATCTGTTGTTGTTGTGGAACAAAGCCAGGAGGAAACATAGGAGTGTAGCCTTTGTTGCCTTGCTGTTGCTGCTGACCCTGGAAGTTCCTTTGCCTCTGCCCTTGAAAGCCACGATTCTGTTGAAAACCCTTGTTGTAAGGAATAAACGGCTTTGCTTGCTGAGGGGGGTACACCTGATCCTTTGGATTCTCAACGTTGGTGCTACGGTATGAGAGGTTGTTGTTGCGCAGGTAGCTTTGAGAACAGCCCTGTGGCTTGTTGTAGTTCTGACCAGCAACCCAATTAGCTTCCTCTTCTTGGCATTGCTCGAGCTCATCTAAGACATCCGCGGCTTCTCCAACAAAATACACTTGTTTTTGGTTGGCAAGGACAAGCTTATCAATCTTCTCATGCAACGACTTCATTTCTTTCTTGTGAGCTTCAAGATCAGCTCCTCTTGGTGTGTGGTCATAGTCCTCTGAATAATTCCCGTCACTCAATGCCAAATTCTCTATGAGTTCCATACCTTTGTCCACCTCTTCGCCAAGAAAGTTTCCTTTGCTTGCCATGTCAAGGAGCAATCTGATCTTTGGAAGAGCTCCGCGGTATATGGTACTCAAGCGTGTCTCTTCACTGAATCGATGGTGAGGACAAGCTATAGTGTAATCCTTGAAACGCTCCATAGCTTCATTGAATGTCTCATTCTACCTTTGAGTGAAGCCTATCTCACTTCTCAACCGAGCTGTTCTTGTGCTTGAGAAAAACTTTGAGAGAAAAGCTTTCTAACAGTCAGCCCAAGAAGTAATAGTGCCTTGTGGAAGAGTCTTCTCCCAATGTCTAGCTTTGTCACCAAGGGAAAAGGGAAATAACCGCAACTTGAAGCGGTTCTCCGAGATACCATTTATCTTCAACATCCCACAAATCTGCTCAAAGTTGTCTAGATGCGCCAATGGGTCTTCCACAGCTAGCCCATAAAACTTGTTATTTTGAACCATCTGAACGAACCCTGGCTTGATCTCGAAGTTATTGTTTTGGACTGGTGGAGGAGTAATTCCAAAGCGGTTATGATGTGTATTAGGAGCATCTCCAGCACCAATAATCCGAGGTGGTCTAGCTGCGTGGTTGGGGTTTCCATTTCCCCTTCCTACAGCACCGTGAGCTGGTGGAGGTCCCTCAGGATGTTCCTGCTCAGCCATACTTTCAAAGTCAACTGTACCAGCTTGCACAATCTCTTCAAAGACTTGAGCTTGCTCTCTTGCTCTTCTTGTTCTTGAACTTCCGAGTTGGTGAATACTGTCCAAGGGTTTAAGTAGATTGTTGTCATCCCTGGAGCGCAGATTCATGTACCTGAAAGACAAAAGAGTGAAGAGAAAGAGATTAGTAACCAAAATTAAAGTAAAGGCCTAGTCTTTACTAGATCCCAAATGCTAATGCTTCCTAACAATCCTAAGATGGCAACGGCGCCATTTGATAAACAGGTTCTTAGTAAGTCAGAACATCAAATCCCAAACCACAACAATGATGTAGTGTAGCAGTAAGGGTATCAATCCAACCTAGGAAGCAGGAAGAACACTAGGAATGCAAGGGTAAAGCAAATTTAAGCAAATCAGGAAAATGATTGGTAAAATCGAAGAAAACTAAATGCAACGACCAAATGAGATGACAAAATATTTTAAAATCCCTGGAAGAGGGTTAACTACCACTAGGAAAATGCAGAAGATTAAAAATGCAAATCTACTAAGAACTAAAAATCGAGCACTGAATCGAGTAAAACAGACCGATCTAACAACTTAAAGCAAATGACTTTTAATGACCAAAGATGCAAGATTTATGACAAGAGAATGATAGACAGAGGCTTTAAAATGCTAAAAGAGGGTTCAGGGTCGAGGGTCATATTCAAGAGTGTTCAAAGGTTCAAGCTTTGGTTTGAATACACATAGATCTACTCATTTGATGAGCTTTCCCTAAGCCTTGAAAACAAAAACAAGAACCATCCATGGCGTGTGGTATGATTCACTTCCTCAATCTCTTCTCCAAACCAATGGCGTTTGGCGGAAAAAGAGATCAAAGAGCAAGAAAAACAGATTTCAATCTATGGCCTAACTAACCTCCTCTACAACCATGGCGTTTGAGGGAGGAAAGATTAGTCTCTAGGATCTGGTTTTCTAGGACATCTGAATCCGGTTAAGGTAAGATAGCCTCGGAATCATAGAGATCTTTTTCAAGACTCTCTAAGCCTTAAGACCCCAAGATCCTAGAAGAGAAGGAATGAAGAACAAGAAAAACACAAAACTTAAACCTCTTAAACCCTTGAATCGCCTCAACCCTTTACCTAAAGGGAACCTACTCGCAACTCATGATTGAAACCGAATGAAATGCAATGAAAGATAAACTAAGCATGATTAAAGCAAGCGATTAAGGAAAATACTTAGATTAATGCAAGATTAAGAAGTTCTAAAACATAAAAAGCTTCAAAAGTTCAACAATGGCTAAAATCGCCTAAAGGAGAAAGCAAAAACTAAGTTTGTGTCGACAGAATGAAGGGATTCGATGGAATATGCCCAAAATGGCTAAACATAACAAAATGGTCCCCTCACTACACGCCAAAAATGAGCTGGCCGGATAAGGTCCCAGAGATAGAGTTGGATGATCGATCTCTGGCTCGATCTTCTGCTGGATCGTTTCCTTTTGCTCGATCTTCTACTCGATCCTTTGGTCGATCAACTGGGGAACTCGATCTGGCTCTCGATCTGCATGGCATGGCCCACTTTCGTACTCGCGATCGATCTCCTCTCTCGATCTTGGTCTCGATCCTTCCTCTTGAATCGACTTGGGTCATTCGATCTTCTGGTCGATCTCGTCTAGATCGACCTGTCTTGCTCGATCCGCTACTCTATCTCGATTCCCTTGCTGAACGGTTAAGTCCTCCAAGTGTCCACAAGCTCCATCTTGATTCTCCTCACGTCCACATAACCTCCACAACTCCAGAGTGCTCCAAACAACCTGGTAATGATGCAAAAGTGCAAGAAATATGTAAAATGCGAAGGCAAAGAGACTTTGGACCTAAAATGCAACGAATGGATGAAACTAGCCTATAATGCCAGATGAATGCATGAAAAACTATCATAAATGCATGCAAAATATGCAAAATATATGGTAATATCACACCAAGCAATCCACAATCTTTAAAGGGAAATCTTTCACCATGCCCAAAGGTTTTGTTGAGGTGTTATCTACAAAGGTGATAGACGCTTTGCAGGGCTTCATTCCTTGATTCCTAAAGTTTGGCTCAAGTGGAGAGACATGACATTCACTGTTGAACCTGAATCACACAGGACTCCAACATTGTCTAGCATCTCTAGTTCACAAGTAATGAGGAACTTTCCTGGATTGGGAAACTTTGTCAATGTCTTCATCTCCTTGCTTCTCCTCAGAATAGCCCCCACATTCTCTGGAATTGGCTCCACTACTTCCAGCTTGTCAAAGACTTCTTTGCTGAACCTGATTTGGTTCTTCACTTCAAGCAAAGTGGTGCCATGAGAAAGTTTTATTCCAGTGTCTTGTATGTCTTTCCTGAACCTTGAGTAGACTTCCATCTGAGCTTTTGTAAAGTGCATTGTGGGATAAGAGATTGGTGGTTTGTAAGCTTGAACTTCAGGAGCTTTACCCTTCTCATTGCTGCTTGAGGAGTTGCCCACTTGGCGATCATATAACTCCTTGAAGTCTTCAGGACTTTCTCTAACCAAGACCATCAAAGCATGGTTTGTTTGTACAAGCTCTTTATCAGCTTCACTGTGTTCTGGTTTGGCTTCATCTTCTGGAGCAACTAGGGCTTTCTCAGCCTCTTCCTTCTCAGCAGCTTCTTGTGCGCCTTTTTCTTGCTCTTCTTCTCTGTTCAAGCTGTTATCTAGTCCATGGAGGAACTTCTCTACTATATCCGCAGCTTCTTGAACATCAATGTTGACGTTGATGACATTCATCCTCTTCAGCGAGCAAGTGGCAGAATTCTTTAGGACTGGTCTCACAGTTTCCAGGAAGAGTATCTTGAAGGCGTGGTGTTAGTGCAACTCCTCTGTTGTTTTCTAAGGTTTGTATCCTTGAATCCAAATCATCAAGCTTGGTGTTGAGATCCTCATGAACAGAGTCTATTTTGTTGTGCAGTTAAGCAAATCTCTTGTTCATCATCAATGTTTCAAGGAGTTGTAAGTTGAGGGTTTCAATGAGCATGCTCTTGATATCAGCTGCAATAGAGTTAGAATCATTAAATTGACCTTGGGGGAGGGAAGAAGCGGGTGAAAACTGTTGGTGGGGATTGTAGTTGTTGGTAGAGTAGGTCATAGGCAGAAGCTCTTGGTGGAAGTTGTTGCACCTTGGATTCTCAAAACAGAGCATTTTCTCTACTTGTAGATCCTCACCTGAAATGAAAACACTTGGGAAGGAGCGAGTAACCAAATAAAATGAAAAATGTAATCTTAAACAATCTACAAATCCTAATGCTTAAGTTAATCTCATATGGCAACGGCACCAATTTGATGAACAGTGTTTTCACTACTAAGCAAATCCTAACACACTCATGTCATTGCAGCATGTAAGGTATCAATCCATCTGGGGTTTTTAAGGCACCAAGACTATAGAAAATCATCTAAGTCAAGCAAGATCCAAAATGGCTGTTGTGAACAATACTAACAAGTCTAAAGACTAAACTAAGCAAAGCAGGAAATTCAAATAGATAAAGTAAGTATCTAAGATGGGGGTTATTGATTAAGAAGGGATTAGAACCTAACTAGTGATGCTTCAAAACCATTCAAACAATGCTATCTTCTAGGCATAGGATTAACAACTATAACTAGCTCAATTCCTTAACACTAATCACTTTATTAAGCACACATTCAAGATAAATCCCTTTACTCAAACACATGACCAGCAAGCATTCAGAACAGAACTCCATTCCTATAAAGCCAGAATGCACCTTAGACATCTAATTCCTTAGGCTAGGCATACAAATCCTTTAAGAGACTCTAAGCAGCATTTCATCAAACACTTACCAGGCGCAAGAGAAAGCCAAGATACTAAACAAGCCTGGCCAAGACTAATCTAGTGCTAAGCACATCTAATAGAGAGAAGATAATCATATTAAGCATAAGACATCACTAATCTAGTCCTAAAACCCCTCTAGTCTATCCCATCTCAAACTCTAGATAATACTACTCACTAGTCATAGTCAAAACCACAAATTCCAAAGAGAAAAGATGGTTAAGCATGATTAGGAAGCAGATTAAAGAAGAATAGATCAAAGGTAAATACAGAAATTCACTAATTCAAGCAAGATCTTACAAAGCAAAGCTGAAAAAAGAAAAGGTTTTAAGTGCAAGAACAGAAAGAAAATAACAAGATCCCCATTTCCTAACCATTTTAGTACATAAGTATTAATAGGGAAACAAGAAAATCCCTAGTACACCAAGATTAAACCAAAAGTAAGCTGACTCGGATGGACGATATCGACATGGAATATCGATACACATGTCGATATCTTCTCTTCTCATGGGCTGTATCGATGCCTCTTGGCCGATATGCACGTCGATACAGAAGGCTTCTGAGTTGTATCGGTTTGGCTCTCCAGGGTGTGAAGTCGATATAATCGCCATTTAGTTAAGGCTCATCGATCAAGCAAGTCGATATGGGACCTCGATATTGCCCTGTCATGTGTATCGGTCTTGGGACGTCGATACATTGTTCTCTATGGGTTCCATCCTGCTGCATCGAGGTGTCTAAGTCAATATGCTTCCTCCACACCTTGCCTCTTCTGTACCGATGTCGTCGTGGTCAATATGCCCATCGATATGCTCCGTATCGATCACATGATGTCGATATCATCATCGATATTGATTCATCCGCCTTTGTCTCTTGCCTTGCTCCATTCCCAGCTCACACCCATTGCTCCACATGACCTCCATACTCCTTCAAGTACCTAAATAAAACTCCAAATGCATGCAAAATGCAATGCATCTTCTAAAACTACTCTAACTCCTAAATGTATGCAAATGGGACAAGAAGAAGCAAAATATGCATGTTTAGATACTAAAACTAGTGATGAATGCAAGCTAAAATGTTATAAATAATGGAGATATCATGATGGCATTCATATGATGTTTGGGATTAGCATATGTCCTTCCAGGAAGGAATCCCTCTTGCCTCTGAACAGCTCCTACAGTTTGAGCAACTTGAACATCCAGCTTCTTCATATGAGAGTTCAGACTCTCAATTTTTCCATTCAGGTCTTGATACAGTGAATCCATCTTGCCATTGATGTCCACTGTCAGCTTCTGTTGTCCCTCCAGGAGTTGTTCTAACATAGCTTCCACCTTGTTGTCTTATGGAGGTGCAACTTCATAGGAAGAAGGACCATAGTTCATGTTGAAGTTGCTGCTGTTCTGGTAAGGTTTCTGGAACTCTGTCTTCTGGAACTGAGGCTTGAGTGTGTAACCAGGCGAGCTCTGATTCCCTGTGAAGGTACTCTTCTGATTATTGTTGTTGTAGCCTATGTTCCACTGTTGATTCCCATACATTTGACCATGAAATCCTCCAGCATTGATGAAATTCACAACTTCCTGCTCAATCTCTTCTGGATTTTTGAAAGTCTCTACCTCTGCAGCAAAGTGGACTGACTTCTTTCCCACCAAGAGGCTGTGCATACTGTCCAGCTTAGCCTTGACTTCAGCAATCTGATTCCCATCATTCAAACCAGTTTGTTTCATCCTCTGAAAATCTACATTCTTGGTGATGTTGCTGTAGGCAAAGTTTTCAATCAGAGTTATTGCAGCTTCTGGAAGGTTGGTGTTGAAGTTCCCATTGCTGGCAGCATTCAGCGCCATCTGATACTTCCAGTCAATGCCTCTGAAAAAAATGCCAAGCAGTTGCACCTGACTAAAACTATGATGAGGACAGTCCCTTTGATAAGACTTGAATCTCAGCCAAGAGGCTTTAAAAGCTTCAGTAAGACCTTGGGAGAATGATGCAATTTTCGTCCTCAGGTCCTCTGATCTAGCATCATCATAGATATTATTCATAAAAGCATTCTTCGTGTACTCCCAAGTAGTCCGTGAACCAGGCTCCAGTTGCTTCAGCCAATATGCAGCATCTCCTCCAAGTGAGTAAGGGAAAAGCTTGCAGAACAGAAAGTCATAGCTAACTTCATTAGCTTTGAAAATTGAAGCCAAATCCTTAAGCCTCTCTATATGATCCATTGGATGCTCAGGAGGTAAGCCATAGAAAGGATGATGTCCCACCAGCTGATAATAAGCAGGCTTGAGCTCAAAATAATTCCTCTGGAAAGCAGAAGGGCGGAATTGCAGCTCTGTTGGCATAGAACTGATCAGGTCTGTTGTAATCTCCTAGAGTCCTCTGACCAAAATGCCTAGAAGCGTTGTTAGCAGCAACAGGAGCTTTAGCGTCTTGTGCCACTTGTTGAACCAGCTGTTCAACTATGACATCCCGATCTTGATCCAGTCTCTGCCCTTCTTCATTCCTTATGTTTCCCTCTCAGTCAACCAAGTGACCTTCTGCATCTTCAACTAAGATCAGTGGAGCAACCATTGTAGGCTGTTTCTTAGTTTTCCTAATGGTCCTCTCCAACTTAGTGAGTTCGACGATGCTCAAAGTCACAAGCTCCTTTTCTTTGTTGCTTCTGGTACTGCGATTAGGTTTACACCTGAAACCAGCACAAAGAAAAGTAGCAGAAAGTTAGTAAACAAATAATAATTTAGAGAAAATCCTAATACTAAAAATCGATAGGCAGCTATTACTCCCCGGCAACGGCGCCAAAATCTTGATAGGGCTCACGTTTTACCCAAATAACAACTATTGCAAGTGCATAGCAAAGCAATTGTAGTATAAGGAGTTATCAAATCCCAAGGGAGTAAGTAAACTACACTAACAATTATAGATTGGGACTAGGCTAAGCAGTAGAAAATAAATGTAATGCGACAGAGCTAAAAACAATGAGAGCAAGCGAAATTTGTTGATATAAGACTCAGAAGACTAAAAGCGCTAAGTCAGGTCAATTCGCAGGTTGAATCCGAGAATGTAGAATGCATGAAATCAGGAATGAATAAGAACCGTCTTGAACATGAATCGCAAATATATAACTAATCAATTCTCATTGCACAAGTTAACTATGTCAAAATCATAGAGTTTCAAATCTCTTTGTAAACCCTAACAATCTAAAAATATGCAGTAATGATCATGTTCAATTTTTTACAAAACTCCTAAGTCAAATCTCTTTACACTAAGTCATTTTGCTCATCTAATGCTATATCAGGTTATCAATAATGCTCTCACATCTATTAAACAACCTATTATTTTCGGATTTCTAGACGATGTGTCTAAGAAATCGGTTTCAAAGCAAGCAGAGATGAAGAACCAAAAGATACTCCTAACAGATAGCAATTCTACAAACTCTTCATTAACCTTTGAAAAGCCCTAACTTAACTAGCAAATTACTCAGACATGATCATGGAATCACAAAGCATAGCTGAATAAAATTGCATTGATAGAATAGAATAAAAAATAAAAGGGTTCTAAATGTTCTCCAAAAAGAGTACATGATCTGTCTCCCCAAAATCTCTGAATAATATCCTCTCAAACGCTCTTTGAATTCTAAAATCTAAGATATAAGCCAACAATGGCTAAAACCTAATGTATAGAAGCTAAAACACGGGTTGGGGCCTTTTTGCAAACATTAGAATTTCAGGGACAAAACTGCAGATAATCCTCCATCTTTTAAAAACAAGCCACGATCCTTCCCATCTATGGGTGACGAGCGTCACCCTTGAGTGGTGACGAGCGTCAACCGGCTCAGTATTCGCCTTCTGAGTTGCACACTTCGTGGCTGTAACCTGCAAAAACTCTACTAGGACTCTAAAAAGACCAAAGAGACTTAATAAAAAGGACATATACCGTGGTTAAAAACCATGATATATCATATATCTTGCCATTGAAGTCCACTGTCATCTTCTGTTGTCCTTCTAGGAACTGCTCCAGCATAGCTTCCATCTTGTTGTCTTGTGGAGATGCAGTTTGGTCGGAAGAAGAACCAAAGTTCCTGTTGAAGTTGCTGCTGTTCTGGTATGGTTTTTGAAACTCAGTCCTCTGGAACTGTGGTTGTGGAGTATAACCAGAAGAATTCTGGTTTCCTGTGAAGGTACTCTGCTGATTGTTACTATTGTAGCCCCTGTTCCACTGCTGATTCCAAACCTTTGACAATGAAATCCTCCTGCATAGATGAAATTAATATCCTCCTGCTCAATCTCCTCAGGATTTTCGAAAGTCTCCACCTTTGCAGAAAACTGGACTGATTTCTTTCCCACTAGAAGGTTGTGCATACAATCTAGCTTAGCCTTAACCTCAGCAATTTGGTTCCCATCATTCAAACCAGCTTGCTTCATCCTCTCAAAGTTATCATTCTTGGTGCTGTTACTGCATGCCAGATTTTCAATCAAAGTGATTGCATCTTCAGGAAGGTTTCTGTTGAAGTTGCCACTGCTAGTAGCATCCAACGCCATCTGGTATAGCCAATTTATTCCTCTGAAGAAAATGCCAAGCAGTTGCACCTGAGTGAAGCCATGATGAGGACACTCCCTCTGATAGGACTTAAATCTCTGCCAGGACGCCTTAAAAGCTTCAGTAGGCCCTTGGGAGAATGAAGGGATTTTCGTTCTCACCTCTTCTGGCCTTGTATCATCATAGAAATTGTTCAGAAAAGAGTTCTTGGTCTCCTCCCAAGTGGTCAGCGATCCAGGCTCAAGTTGCTTCAGCCAATAAGCTGCATCTCCTCCAAGAGAGTATGAGAACAGCTTACAGGACAGGAAGTCATTGCCGATTCCACTAGCCTTGAAGCTTGAAGCTAGATCCTCAAATCTCTCTATGTGATCCATAGGAAAGGATGCTGACCATGGAAAGGATGCTGATCCACAAGCTGATAATAAGCAGGCTTGAGCTCAAAATCGTTCCTATGGAATGCAGGAGGGCAGATTGCAGCTCTGTTGGTATAAACTGGTTAGGTCTATTGTAATCTCCTAGAGTCCTCTGAACAAAACGCCCAGCAGCGATTCCAGCGTCATTAGCCACTTGTTGAACCACCTGTTCAACTATGACATTCCCATTCTGATCTTCTCTGCCATTCTTCATTCCTCATGTTTCGATCTCTGTCAACCAAGTGACCTTCTGCATCTTCAACCAAGATCAGCAGAGCAACCATTGTATACTGTTTTTAGCTTTCCTGATGGTCCTTTCCAACTTAGCTAGTTCGTCGATGCTCAAAGTCACAAGCTCCTTCTCTTTGTTGCTTTTGGTTTCGCGATTATGCATACACTTGAAACAGACATAAGAAATGTCGCAAAAAGTTAGTAAACAAATAAAAACTTAGTCAAAATCCTAATACTAAAAATCTATAGGAGGCTATTACTCCTTGGCAAAGGTACCAAAAACTTGAAAGGGTCTAAGTTTTACCCAATTATTTTACTACTGCAAGTGCACAGCAAAGCAGTTGTAGCACAAAGGGTAATCGAATCCCAAGGGAGCAAGCTACTACACTATAAATTTTAGGTTCAGATTAAGCTAACCAGTAATGAATGAATGTATTGCAAAATAACTTAAATAATGAAAGCAGGCGATTTTTGTTAAATGATCTAAACTTCAAAAAGCTAAAAGCGCTAAGTTAGGATAATTCGCAGGTTCCATCTGAGAATGTAGAATGCATGCAATTAGGAAACAGTTAAAGCTGTCTAGAACTTGAAACACAATAGTATAACTAATCAATTCTCATTGCAAAAGTTATCTATGCCTAAATCACAGAATTTCAAATGTCTTTGCAAATTCTAACAGTCTAAACATGCAGTAAAGTTCAGGTTCAATTGTTCACAAAACTGCTAAGCTAAATCTCTTTGCGGTTAGTAGTTTAGCTCATCTAATACTAGTTCAGATGGTAAAAAATGTTCTCACATCTATTAAACAACCTAGGGTTTCAAAATCTAGATGATAAGTTCTAGAAATCGATATGAATGCAAGCACAGATGAAGAACCAATGGATTTTCCTAACTGCTTGGCAATTCTACAAACTCTTCATCAACCCTTAGATCGTCAAAACCTAACTAACAAACTACTCAGACATGGTGAATTAAAAAAACATCATGAATAAAATAGATTGCATAAAAGAAATAAGTATAAAGATTAAAAGGGGTTCGAATTCTTCTCTAAGAAGAAACAGATTCTCAGAATTTTCTCTCCAAAAGTTCTGGTACAAATCTCTCTCCTTTTCTCTCTAGAAAATAAGATACAAGATAAAAAGTGGCTGAAAAACCTAATATACAAACTAAAAACGAATTGGGGCTTTTTGTAACTAATGAAACTTCTGGACCAAAACTGCAATCCTACCTCTATTTGTAATTAGTCGTGATGGCTCCTCAGAAGGGTGACGAGCATCACCCATGGTTGGTGACGATCATCACTAATGCATAATCATGACTCCTTGTTGCTCAAGTCGGGAAGAACTCTTGTTTTGCTCCAGAATGCTCCAAAATCTCCAATTATGCTCCAAACACGCATCAACCTGTAAAGACTCTAGTAAGACTCTAAAAATACCAAAAACACTCTATATAAAGGACTTATATCATGGTTAAAAACCATATAAACCATGATATATTATCCTTCTCACACCAACTAAGGAGCCAAGAAAAGTCAAGCTAAGTGACTCTAAACAAGCACACTTTGGAGGTAGTCCTATGGTATCCTTCTATATATTTATGCTTTTAAGTTTATGTTTATGCATTTTATTGTTCCTAGAAGCAGGTGTAAGGCTAAGGTGATGAGAGGATGGTCTGGGAACGAAAGAGACGTGTTTTGGCAGATGTCGAGCATGGATGTCAAGCTTGGCAAGCTGAGATGCTCGACATTGGTCGTGCCAGAACATGTCAGGCAAACATGTCGAGCTACCAAGCTCGACATATGGAGAAAAGTGACTCGGAGCAGAGGTTGAGCTAGGATGTCGTGCGACATCTTTTGCTCGAGAGGAGGTTGGAGCATGTCGAACACCCATGTCGTGCGACATGCAAGATTGGAGAAAAAGCCAAGGGATGTCGCGCATAGATGTCGCACGACATAAAAGGCCCGAGAGACGAGCTACAGACGTCAAGCACTCATGTCAAGCTATCAAGCTCACAATTCAGATGTCGACCAGCAATGTCGTGCGACATCTTTGGCCCGAGGGGAATGGCATGAATGGCGAGCACTAATGACGAGCTATCAAGCTCGACATCCTGATGTCATCCACCAATGTCGAGCAATCCAGCTCGACATTGCCCGCGAGGTAAGTGTTTTGAATTTCAAAAAAAATTCCTCTTCTTGGCTTCGCTCTAACGGAGTTTGAATTTTAATTTGTGGCTCCTCTTCTGCCATTCTGACCAACTTCTGAGCACTTTGTCTTTTGTCTCCCACTCCCAAATATTTCTTGTCTCCTCCCTTGTTCTATATAAACCACACTTGCTCTCTTCTCCCTTCACATTTCTCATTTCTCATATCTTTCATTCTTAGCTCTAAATTTCTTTCTCTTTTTCTTTATTATTATCTTTTGAAAAGTGCTCAAGAGTCCACAAAGGTTTGCATCTACACTATTCATTTCTTGTTCTTTATGGTTAGAATTTGTTGGTTAATTTGAAATCTTAAGCCTTTTGAACTAAAAATTTTTAGTGTTATCCTTATTTTGATTTTTGCATGGTAGATTGTCATTCTTTAAGCAAATTAGATTGTTAAAGCTGATTATTGTTCATAATCCATTGTCTTGCTATACTTTGAGTTCATCATGCATTATCATCTTCTATTTTGTTAATAGCCACCATGCTAGGATCATGTGTAATAATTATTCAAATTCTGTTTATATTCTAGCACGCTTATGGTTTGTTGCTTTTGAATTATCTTGTTTATTTAGAGGTTTGGATGATTAATCACTAGTTAAACCTTTTGTGGGTTTGAGAAAAAAAAATTTTAAGAGCATTGAACCATTGTTCTTCATCCCATAATCTTGTACTTAATAGATTTTCAAGATTTGTTCTTGTAGGTACCATGGGAAGAACAAATGAAACTGCTGTGAACAGAAGCCAAGGAATAGGGAAGAAGGCTCCTGCACAACAAGCAACAAAAGACAAGGGCAAGAAGGTTGCAGAGGGGCAGTCTTCTAAGGCTGCTGGAAAGAGGATAATGGAGAGTAAGGCTGCAAAAACAAAGTCAAAAGGGAAGGTGAAGGCTATTGAAGAAGCTTCCAATAAGGAACCAACATCAAGAGAGTTTGTGGAACTCTTCAAAAGATGCATTTTCAAGCCAACAAGGTATCCTTGTGTTTCCACCATGAAGGCGCTGGGGACCATGAAGGCGCTGGGGATATATGAAGATTGCCAAGCCATTTTCAATGAGATGGGGCTGGGCAAGTTCATGGAGATGTCCCTCCCTTCCTAGCAAAACCTTACTGTCATATTCCTCTCGTTCTTTCAAGTGGTGAACTATGAAGATCGTGAGCTGGAGAATGGAGATGGCTGGATTTCCTTCAAGCTTGGCAAGCAAAACTACAAAGCCACCTTCAAATAACTCTATGCAGCCCTTGGGATGGACTTCTACTTCAGTCAAAAGCCCCAGTTCAAAATCAGCATACATTATATTGAGAAGCTTTGGGAAGTCATTGGTATTGATGAGTTCATCCTTGGAGTCATAACAAGTACAAGCATAAGATATCCTTCATTGAGATATGCTCATAAAACTCTTGCACACACTGTATGCAAGGAAGGAGATCCACAAGATCTCAGCTAGAGAAATGGACATCATGTTCAATGGTCTGCACAAGTTGGTGAACAGAAAAGACAGCAGGATGATCAATAAGCCAAGAGAGTACCCATGATATGTTACCTTGCTATGTGACCAGATGTTCACATATAGAAGCTGGATTGCCACAAAGGGAAGAAGGGATAGGAATCCACAGCTGCATATTGGAGGAGTGGTGACAGAAATGATGTTGGCTGCTGGGGTTAATCTTGAGGAGCATGCTGAAGATGCATTGCCTGCACAATGGATGGAACTCTCTTACTTGAAAAGGACTCTCTTTATTGGAAAGAGCATACAAGGGAAGAATGTCTATCACTTCATCACACCAGCAAATCAGCATGCCCAGTTCCTTCTCCGCAATGTGCAGCACACCTCCATATCAAGGAGAAGCAACATTAATTTCCACCCAAGTGAAAGAATGCTATATCATGGTGGACCTGTTGTCACATCTGAAGAAGGAGAGAGTGAAGAGAGTAGTGCAGAAGATGAAGGAGAGACAGAAACTGGCGCTGAAATATAGTAGGAATCCCAAGAAGATAGTCAAGAGGTTGAGCTGGAAGAGTATGATGCTCAAGAGTTCCACTTTGAGCCGTTAGAGTTGCCAAGTCAAGAGAACTCTCTCAAGCATGCTCATGACCACATCAACAAACTTCAGAAATGATGCAAATGGCAAGACAAGACAATCAAGAAGCTTGTCAATTTGGTTAAAGAAAAGTTCAGAAAAGGAAAATTCAAAGCCAAAGAAGCCTCTCATCAAGGTCATGGACATGAGTTTGAGCAAGAGCAAGAGGAGACACAGCAAGCAGAGCACCAAGGACAGGAAGATGCAAATTGGATGCCACCAAGAAGACATTCCTTCCAAGTGCAGCAGCCAGATCAATGGCCAGCATGGAAACCTTTAAGGGCTTCATCATATGAGCCTAGGACCCAATTTTTTATCTGCATGCGAGGCGCCTCTCTACTCCTCTTTTCAGCACTACAATGCCACTTGGCAAGAGTGGGACTCCAAGGCACATCTACTCAAGTAACAGCACAATGGGCTGGTTGGGAAGCTGCAGCAATATCCTCTCAAGAGAGAAGAGGTAACAAGAAGAGGGCAAGCAAGTCTCCACAATATGGATCCTCTTATGAGTAAGGAGATACTGAGAATCTCTCTTACTCCCCCCCATCACACATCCTCCCACCAGAATTAAGGCACCACATTCCTTTCCTTGTATATAACATGCTGTTATTTTTTATGTTTATGTTTAGTGTTGGTGTTTGCTTCTCTCTTTCACTCTTTTATTACACAAGGGACTGTATAATTTAAGTGTGGGGGAGGGATATGAGTATTTTACTTTGTGTTCTCTCTTCTTAGTTTTTCTTTGCATCAATCTTTGAAACTTCATGCATACATGCATACATTTAAATGCGTAGAAAAACACAAAAATCAAAAAAAATTGAAATTTTTTGCATCTTTTGCAAATTAAAAAGAAGTCACGAATTTGATGGTTTACATGATGATTAGTGAGTAGTCCTTTATAGGTTCTTAGATATGGTAGATTAGGAGAATTTAAGGCTTGATTAGTGTTTGTTATTGCTTAATATTGATTGATCCCTCTCTATTAGACTGTTTTTAGGCTAGGCTGAGTTTTGAGATCATTTTAAAACTGGATAAGCATGGCTAGGTTCTTTAAAGTATGACTGATCATGATTTGCATCTTACAATTAGGCACTTGGAATTGATT
Source organism: Thlaspi arvense (assembly GCA_911865555.2). NCBI lineage: Eukaryota > Viridiplantae > Streptophyta > Magnoliopsida > Brassicales > Brassicaceae > Thlaspi > Thlaspi arvense. Next base: position 29,504,935 of record OU466861.1, on the reverse strand, counting down.
TGATTTTTTTACCTTCGCATTTTTGGATTTGAGTGCCCACCTTTCAACCTCATCTCCCATTTGTCTTAGTTTGTTTGCTTCAGGATAAGCAAAGGCAAGTGTTGGGGTATTGATATCTCTCATAATTGCATCATATAAGCTCGCATTTAGTCATGTTTTGGTCTTTTCTTGCATGTTTTCCTTTGCTTTTGTCCCATTTTTCTTTGGTTTTAGACTTAGGTTGCATTAGGTTGCAGTTTGCATTTTCTTTGCATAAGGAATGTTTTTAGGTACCTATGGAGCATTTGGAGATATGGTGGAAGCTTGGGAATGGTTTAAGAAGTTGCCCCAGTCAAGGAGAAGCAAGAAGAGCCAGGGAGTACGTTTTGGGATCAATGTAGTGCTCTAATCTCGCGCCCCCAGCTCCACATCCAAATGTCAAGCATCAATGTCGCACGACACCTTCCACCCGAGAGAGAAGACGTCTACATTGAGTATGCACGGCGAGCTTCAGAGGTCGACATCCGGAGATAGGACATCAATATCGAGCATCAATGTCGCACGAAATCTTTAGCCTGAGACTCACAACAAGCACATCGAGCTTCTATGTCGACCATCAATAGCATGCCATCAAGCACCAGAATGGCAATGTCGAGCATTCATAGCAAGTATGCTAGCTCGACATCCTCCCATCCGAACCCCTTTATTTTCAAGTTTACTATTGGTTTAGGATTTTTTGTCACTTAGTGTAAATAGGCTTTGACCTAAGGATTTTAGCAAGTCTTGTTCTTGCTTTTAGTTCTGTGTTTTGTCTTAATTACTTTTTGGCTTTGTAAGAACAAGATCCTTCCTTTAATCTAAGTTTTTATATTTACAGCATTAATTTTCTTTAATCTCTCTTCTTAATCATGTTTAACATCTTTTTTCTCGTGAATTTGATGGTTTACATGATAATTAGTGAATAGTCTTTTTTATAGGCTCTTAGACGTGGTAGATTAGGAGAATTTAGGGCTTGATTACTATTTGTTAGTGCTTAATAGTTTTATTATATGTAGAATAACATTTATCTGTTATCAGTCAAATGATTTTCAAAATAAATCCAATAAATTTTTTTTTTTTATGATGCCATGTGTTGAAGACAAGCAAAGCTAATCTAGACTAAGGAATAGTCTTTTTCTTTTTTTGTCTACAGCTTCAAAATCCTAGGCCGACTCAGTTAATTAATCAAACCGGTACAGTTGAATTTACATAAGATAGATAGTAAAAGTATAGTAGAGTTTATTTCGATAGTACTACATATTATATACAGAATATCATAGCCATCATTTACTATGATTATAAAACTAATTTTCGGTTTCAATCTGGTTATACAATACAATTTCTTTAATATTAAGTTATAGAAATTCAAAAAAATATGATTAGAAATGTGTGTTTTGACCATTTCTCTTAGTGTGAAGAAAAATTGATAAGTAATATTTAATTCATTGAGATGAAAGAGGATAAATGAAGCTGAAGCCTTTGTGGGGTTGCTGTATTGGCCATCATAAAGATCATTGGTCAAGAGTGCGAGAGATTTCAAGAGGAGTTGGAAATATTTTCTTTTAAGTTTAGGCAACGCCAAACTAACCAAGCAACGGGTGTAATCGTAAAATATGCCCGTTATTCTACAACTTATGATGCTATTGTTTCATATAATCTATCAGGATGGCTTAAACCATTTCTAACAGGGGATAAACCGCACAAACAAACTCTAGTTCCGGCTAATTAATTTAATATCAGAAAATAAAAAAGACATACAAGTATGCTCCTAATATTAGAAGTTGCATCAACTTTGTCAAATTAAATTATTACCAAGAAACAAAATACTATTTATGAGCTTATTGTTTTGACTTTAAGATAGTTAAAACAAATTCCACATGTTTTCCCCATACACAGACACAGTTTCGTTTCTTTCAAATAGAAAAATTTATTTTAGTTAGCGTGCGCCAACTTTGTCAAAACATAACTGTGATGAGTACGAGTTGAACCAGATCATCTGACCAAGTCTTTACACATTATTTTGGTTTAGCATTAATAGCATACGATGCAAATCTAAAACCGAGAAGGTAAGCCAAATGTAGGACAAGTTGGGATTCTTGAAGTTATTGAAGTAGAGTAGCCTCCCTGTCCTTCCAAGTAATTAACTTCTTCAATGTGCACCTCTTTATCCTTTTGGTTCTGAACATATTCACCATTAAAGTGGACCTCCTTATGATTCACTTGGAGCAGTTTGTCAAGCTTCTCATTGAATGAAATGAACAATTGAAACCTGATTTTTAATGCATGCTTGTCTTGTTAAAATTTGCAAAAAGATTTGAAATTCTGTGAATTATGCATAAAGAACTTCTACAATGAGAATTGATTAGTTATATCATTGTGTTTCGAGTTCTATACAGTTTTAATTCATTCCTGATTGCATGCATTCTACATTCTCGGATTCAACCTGCGAATTATCTTGACTTAGCGCCTTTAGCTTTCTAAACTTTGGATCAATCACCAAAATCGCTTGCTTACATTTACTTAGTTATTTCGCATTACATTCGTTATTTACTGCTTAGCTTAATCTGAATCTAAAATCTATAGTGTAGTAGCTTACTCCCTTGGGATTCGATAACCCTTTGTGCTACAACTGCTTTGCTGTGCACTTGCAGTAGTAAGATAGTTGGGTAAAACTTAGACCCTATCAAAAATACACTCTAATCTAATCCTAATGCACTCTAAGTCTGCTATGAATGATAGGACACTTTAGACTATAAAATAGATGAAATGATATGAAATACTATACTAAATGAAGCTTAAAATGATGTAATTATGCAAGCTATCAGATGTTACCCCTTGTAAATTGTAGTATGTTAAAGATCCTAAAAATGAACCAAAATAATTTACAACTAAATCAAAGCCACAATAAACTTTACCCCAACCCCCTTACTCATACTACAAATCATTTAAAACTAAACTCAAACCACTACAAAGTAAACACAAACCGCATGTAATTATACAGTAATCACTTAAGGCAGTATCTCTCATAGCTTGCTATTTGAGAGCATTTTAGGCTGCATTTTAGGCTGCATTTCATGCATCTTTTCCTCTGTTTTTGTATTATAGTATAGCATTTTAGTATCATTTGCACTTAGAATCAACATGGCATGCATTATAGTTTAGCATTTTAGTATCATTTGCACTTAGAATCAACATGGCATGCATTTAGCTTAGGATTGCATACATTTGCATACATGTGCATGTTTGTGGTGGTTTTCAAGTATTTTTGGAGGTTTTTGGAGTTGGGAAGGAGATGGAAGTAGCTCATGATCGAAGAAGATGTCAGAAATGGAGCTTTTGCAAAGTCTGGTCCATATAGAGAAAGCATATCGAGCAGAACACATGTGGAGTATGCTCGATGTAAACAGCAGGGCGTGAGGAAGATCAGCACGAGGAGTCTAAGTCGTTGGTCTGTATCGAGGTCCAGCATCGAAGAAGGAATCCGATGCGCGCTACATGAGCCATATCGAGGTCGCATATCGAGCAGAACATCATCTGTACCACCTCGATGCAACTCATCCGCGCATTGACCATTTAACTATTGTTGACCTTATCTTATTTTTAGGTTTTTAAGCTTCTTTTGGTTCACTACTATAAAAGGGAAGCCACAAAACATTATCTTTATCCAAGTTTAGTCTTTCATCAAAAACTCTCTCTTCTCTAAACCTTAAAGAGCGATTTGCCTTAGAATCTTAATCTTTAATAAAGTTTTCATTTTTATGGTTTAATCTTATCTCTTGATCATTTTTCTAGCACCTTAGTAGTTTAGATTTATCATCTTTGCATTTTAGTCTCATCTAGTCATGTTTAACTCTAAATAAATAGGATTAAACATGATTAGTGAGTAGTCTACCTTAGATTTAGGGTTCTAAGAAGGAAAAGTGGTGATTAAGATGTGATTAAGGTGTGATTAGGCTTATTTAACTGTTCTCTGTTGTCTCTTTCTCTTGCAAAATGATTATTGTTCATCAAGCTTGCTCCTTTTGATTGAATATGGTATTGATTGATGCATATGGTTCATTAAATGGCTTGTTATCTCATCTCTAAGCATGGTTCGCTTATCTGGCTAGATAGTTTGGCTTGGTCTATGTTTTCTTTGTTCAGTGACACCAAAGTGATAGTTCACCATTGCTAGATGATTCACTTAGGGCTAGATAATGCCAGTTTTGAGATTCTTGCTTGATGGTTAGATAGTATGCATTGAAAGATCTTGCCTTTGTTTCATTCCTGCTCATTTCTTAAAATTGTTAGGATGTTGCAGCTGTGTGTTTAAGTCCATGTTCTTGATTGGTGTTTAGCTAACTAGGTCCTTATTGGTTCACAAGATTGATTAGTTGATCTGAATTCTTGCTTGCGTGAGAGAATGATTGCTTGATTAGTACATCTCTAAGGCTAGAATGGTTTTGATCGTTATGCTCATGGTTGAAGAATACGCCATCACAAGTGGGTTTGACACTTTAATCTTGTTGAATATGAACTGCTTATTGACGCCATGTTGGTTCCTTTTAGATAGTTTGTCTAGGAGTACAACATTGGGAATTTGATTGCTTATGAATGTTTGATGCTTGCCTTTGTTAGAAATCTCCATTTTCACTCTTGAAAACCACTATCCCACAATTGCTTAGAACCTTGAGTCTTGCTTTTAATCAATTGTCTTTAAGATCATTCTGCTTAGTTCTTGCTTTAGTTATCATTCCTGCTTAATTCCTTCTTAGTTATTGCTTTAAGTTCATTGCTTAGTTCTGTTACTTGCATTTAATTTCTGTTTTCTTTCCATTTCATTGTTAGGTTGTTATACTTGTGCTTGTTCAATCAAAACCCCATCACTGCTTAGCTTATGGCATTGTTTGCATCTCATCTTCCACAAATGAATTGATACATGATCTCTATTCTACAATTGATTAGAGGCTAAGGACATTTGGTTAAAGAACCGAAAACATCTTGTTTCAAATTGGTGTTGTTGCCATTTGTGGATTGTTTGAGTTTAACATTGCTGTTAGACTAAGTTCTTTACATTAAGGTTACTAATTTGCTCTATTTTCTGTGCTCTGTTTTTTCAGGTACTTGTATGAATTTGAGGTCCAAAGGCTCATCAAATCTGACTCCTTCCATTAAGAACATTCATAGGAGAAGAGCTGTAAGACAGAGATTTCAAGAGTTAGAAGAACAGAGGATGGCATAGCAAGAGGCTCAGCTACCACATGTTGGGGTTGTAGGACAAGCACCATTACAAAAAGCTGCAGCACACATAGATGAAGCACAAGATTCTTTGAACCAAGCGGCTGGAGTTTAGGGCTTGCGAGTACCAGTTCATGCACCTAGAGCTGCAAGACCAATAGGAGCTGGTGATGCGCCTGATACTCACCACAACAGGAAAGGCATTCATGTTCCAGCTGTGCACCACAACTACTTTGAGGTCAAGCTTGAGTTAATCAACATGGTGCTAGGCAACAGATTTCATGGCCTGCCCAATGAAGACCCTTTGGATCATCTGGACCAGTTTGATAAGGTGTGTGGTATGACCAAGATTCAAGGAGTCTCTGAAGATGCTTTGAAGCTGCGCTTGTTCCCCTTCAGTTTAGGTGGCAAAGCACATCAGTGGGAGAAGACACTTCCACAAGGCTCTATATCTACTTGGGATAAATGTAAGACAACTTTCCTCAACAAACTTTTCAGCTCTACCAGAATAGCAAAGGTGAGGAACACCATAAGCAGTTTCACTCAGAATGGGAATGAGACATTCGCTGAAGCATGGGAGCGTTTTAAGTCATATACTTTGCAGTGACCACACCATGGCTTCATAAATTAAAGCTTGATGTCTACTTTGTTTAGAGGAGTGACGCCAAAGTACAGGATGCTCTTGGATACAGCATCAAATAGAAATTTCATGGGCAATACTGTCGTAGATGGTCTAACTCTTGTGGAGAACTTTGCACTTTCTGATGGAAACTATGGTGAGGAATATGACAAAACATCTAGAGCTGTTGTAAGCGCTAAAGGTGAGACCACAACAAAGAAGGAGATTAAAGCTTTGAGTGACAAGTTAGACAAGCTACTGAGTGTGTCTTTCAAGAATATCAGTTTTGTTGGTGATAGTCTTGCTACACAAGAAGAAGATGGGACAGTTGTAGAAGAAATTCTACATGAATCAACAAGGAGGCGGTTTTAACAACGACAGGAATCATCCCAACTTCTCTTATAGAAGCACCAACGTGGCTAACCCTCAGGATCAAGTCTATCCATCACAAGCTTCTCAACAAACCCAGGGATCCAAACCTTCTGTTTTTATTCAACCAGCAGAAAAACTTTGTTCCAAGCCATTTTAAGGCGGTTTTCAACAAGCTAACTTTCAGTCACGACCAGCTTTTGTCCCACCAGGTTTTGGAAATACACAACCCTCTTCTAGCACTCAAGATGTATATCTGAAGCAGATGATGCAACAGTTGTTGACTGGTCAAGCCAACACCAGCTGCACAAGAAGTTTGCTGAAGTACACAACAAGATAGACGCCACTACTTGTGACCTGAATGGCAAGTTAGATGCTCTGAACCAAAGAGTAAAGTCTCTAGAAAGCAAAGGAGCTTCATCTTCAAAACCTCATAATCAGTTACCAGTAAAAAGTGAAGCTAATCCTAAGGAATTCTGCAACTTACTTGCTGAAGAGGATGAAGAGTTTGAATATGAAGATGCATCATTGGAAGACCTTGGCATTATGCTTCAAGAGATGCTGTTACATGTGGACATGTTAAAAGCTGAGTGTGGGGGGAATGTCATCAATTTCACCATTGATGATCAAGAAGCTGTTGATATTATAGAAAAAATCCTCCAAGGGCTAGATGAAAGCTTTAACAGAGAAGAAGAGCAAGAGAGAGCTGTAAAAGAAGCTGTTGAGAAGGAATAGGATGAGAAAGCCTTAGTTTCTCCAGAAGAAGAAGCCAAACCAGAGCTCAGTAAAGCTGATAAAGGGCTTGTAGAGACATACCACGCTTTGATGGTCTTGGCTAGAGAAAGTCCTGAAGACTTCAAGGAGTTGTATGATCGCCAAGTGGGCAGTTCCTCAAGCAATAATGAGAAGGGCAAAGCTCCTGAAGTTCAAGCTTATAAACCACAATTCCTTACCCCACAATGCACTTTACAAAGGCTCAGATGGCAGTCTATTCAAAGTTCAGGAAGGACATAGGCACCACTTTGCTTGGAGTGAAGGATCAAATCAGGTTCCTCAAAGAAGTCTTTGACAAGCTGGAAGTAGTGGAGCCAATTCTAGAAAATGTGGGGGCTAATCTAAAGAGAAGCAAGGAGCTGAAGACATTGACAAACTTCCCAATCCAAGAAAGTTTCTCATCACTTGTGAGATTGAGATGCTAGACAATGTTGGAGCTTTGTGTGATTTAGGATCAACTGTGAATGTCATGTCCAAATCTTAGGAATCAAGGAGTTGAAGCCCTGCAAAGCCTCTATCACTTTTGTGGATAACACCTCAACAAGACCCTTGGGCATGGTGAAGGATTCCCTTTGAATATTGGGAATTGCTTGGTGCCAACAGATTTTGTGGTTATGGAGAAGACATATTCAAGAGAAATGTCACTTCTTCTAGGAACACAATTTCTGGCAACAGCAGGAGCTCAAGTAGACTTCAAGAGAGACTCTGTGATTTTGAAGAATGTTGATCAGTTCAAAGTCTATAAGATTGTCTCTCCTTCTATAGCTTTTTTGTGGAACAATTGTTGGAAAAGAGAGTGAGCAACAGCAACTTCTAGAGCGTGTGGAGCATGCTATGAGCTTCACAATGAGCATGATGATGAGAGACACTCTCCCTGATGAGCCAGAACAGAAGCTTGACAATGAGTTGAAGCTTGAAGATGGTTTGAAAGAGGATGAAGGCTTGATCACCAAAGAAGTGAAGCCTTTGATCACACCATGTGTCAAGAAGAGGAGAACCAGGAAGACAACTCGTGACAAGAAGAAACTGATGTCAGTGGGCACTTGGATTTACAAGAAGAAAGAGGAAGGAGCACCAGCTCCATCAACCTCTTCTAACTAGTCCTCAAACCATCAAAGTCAAGCTTAGTGACTTAGAACAAGCACACTTGGGAGGTAATCTCATGACTATCCTTGTAAACATATGCTTTCTTTTATTACTAATGTCTTTATTTAGTGTTTCAGAAGTCAAAGAACAGGTACATGGTAGGATGGTTTAAAGGCCAAGGAAAGAAAACTTTGTTTTCATATCGAGATACCGTATCGAGCAGAACATCTGTCATTGCTGCTCGATACAGCTTATCTTGGGGAAAGAGCAGTCCGTACACCGAGCAGGTTACACGATGGAAATATTCTCTCTTAAGTTTTGGCAACGCCAAACTAACCAAGCAATGGATGTAATCGTCAAATATGCTCGTTCTTCTACAACTTATAACGCTATTGTTTCATATAATCTATAAGGATGGCTTAAACCATTTCTAATAGGGGATAAACCGCACCAAAAAACGCTAGTTCCAGCTAATGAATTTTGATATCAGGAAAGAAAAGAAATATAAGTATGCTCGTAATATTAGAAGTTGCATCAACTTTGTCAAATTAAATTATTACCAAGAAACAAAATACCATTTGTTGACAAAAAAAACAAAATACCATTTATGAGCTTTTTGTTTTAACTTTATAACATTTAAAACAAATTCCACATGTTTTCCCCATGGGTGAATTACATTGAAAGGTACTTATGAGTTTCTTTTAACACTTAAAGGTACTTTACGCTACTAGATAACTTTGCTTTCTCTTTATATCTGAAAACTTTATTATACCCTTTAATAAAGTGAAAGAGCCTATTATTGTAGGCTACGGAGATTCATAGCCAAGCATCAATTCTTCGCCAAGCATCGATAAGCGAGATCGCCGAATTCATAAAAACACAACGGCTATTCATGGCGAAGCATCAAGATATAGATTTGTCGAACTCGGTAGATCATTAAAAAAACAGATTAAATGTTTTCAATAGGTTTGCAGTTCCCAGATTTTGTGTAATTGGGGCGCCATGGGAGTTTCATCTGACTACTTGTGTTGCAGATGAGATTGAAAAAACTGATGACAACGATTGAGAATCAAAAGTGTGTAAGATACAATATGGATTAATAAGAAATTGGTGGGTCACTTGAAAATCAATGTGTTTGTAAGTTTCATAGGTTGGTGTGGACAAGTTTACATGGATCGAAGTGCTGCAGTCTGGATCTTGGTTAACAAAAATTCGGATTATGGACAGATTTTCATGGAGTGTATCTAGCTTTCACTCATAAACACTGTTTTTGCCAGGTACCCTCTTGAGTTTCTCAACAGTTGTTGCCTTGAGTTATGTTGTACTCCTTATAAACTTTTCTCGATCTCTAGAAGATATTTTAAAAATTTGGGTTCTTGTTTGACAACCAATATGATTTGGTTTCATTAGTATCTCATTGTGAATAAATGAACATAAGTGATAATAAATTGACACTACCTATTGATAACAACTCCATGTGGACGATGCATTGTCTCACTAAGAACCCACATTCGTACTGCATAAAGGGAAGAGCAGTAGAAATGTTAATCATCATATGGTTGCATATATAGACACAATATAATTGACAAACAACAATGATTTGAAGAAATTGGTAAAAGATTGATAAAAGGTTGAGATTACAAAGGTGATCAATGGTAACATGTGGATTAAATGCTATGGATGGTAACATGTGGATTAAGTGTTATGGATGGATTACTAAGAAATTGACTTCATTGGGGTGGGTCATTTAAGGATCAATATGTTTGCAAGCGTCAAATGTATGTTGGCGTGGACAGGTTTCCATGGATTGTTTCATATATGGACACAATATAATGGCCATATACAAGGGAAAGGTAAAATGTAATCATCATATAGTTATATATACACAATATGATGGACAAATAACGATTGACACAAATATATCTTGCATAGTCGTGAATAAGTTTGTATAGATACGTTTATGTGGATACATTTTTGTGGATAAGTATTTGTGTTCCATGGCTCTTTGTCCATGGCTCAATGTTCACGGCTGTTTGTTCAGGGACCTTTGTCATAAATATTAGAAGTAATCTTCTCTATTTCAATTAAAAATATACAAAAGAATCCAATAACTAAGTAATGCATAGGGCAAAAGGGTTTTTAGTATTCCCAGAGACCTCCAAAACTGCAAATAGATAATACCAAGACATTTTAAAAACCATAAATTTAGATATAACAAGTGAATCAAAAGAATTACTTCATTAGAGTTGTAAATGATTTGTTGAAATATTTTTCTAGGTTTTTGCATAAGTTCAAAATGTTTTATCTTGTCCATAAAACATTTGAAGATCTATGCGATTTCAGCTTTAATTCACCATTCTGAAAAAATTGCAAAATGCTATGACAAGCAATTGTCTTGGAAAATAAACCATTGCAGCTCGAACACATGGATGTACGTGTGGTCATCCCATTTTTTGTCCATGCTAGAATGTCCATGGAAACTCGGCCATCTATATCAGCTACAAACTCTGCAAGGAGAATGAACATACATGGTCATGGAATTGCAGTTTTGCCCACGCTAGAATGTTCATGGCAACTCGACATCTATATCAATTTCAAACCCAAAATATTTCCCTGACTCACCTAATGTAATCTGAAGCTCATCAAATGTTAAGGAGTATAAGAAGACTGCCTCACCAATGGCTTTGACTGATTATTATTATTGTTACTCCTATTCTCTCAAGAAGAATATCCACCTAAGTTGTTGAAATTGATATGAGTGTCCATTGCTTCATCTTAAAATCTTGAAACCAATGGAATCAGACCCTTTTTGATCTTTACCTATAAGAAAGCAAAAACCCAGATATATTGTGTATAGGATGTACACAAACGCCTGTATATAAATGGTGTATCATGAGAATGTGTTCGTTTTTTCTGTGTCTATCTCTTCTATTTGACCAAACGGTAGACAGAAGACAAGATTTCGCTCTCCTATTGATGAAGCACATACAAATGGACACACTATGATGGACAAACACTCTAAGACAGATTTCCGTATGGGATTTTGAAATCCCGACTAACCTGATTTTCCAGAAAGAAGACATGCGTTCCGATCTCAAAAAAAAAAAATGGAAGAAGAAGAATAAGAAAGCAACGGACCTCGAATGCTTGAACCTCAAACCCAGAACAAAGAAGGGAAGAAGCTAACTCGGAGCTGAATCCAAACCAACAAACCCAACGATGCCACCACCACCAACTCCCATAATCCCATTTTCTCCGTCGAAACTACAATTCTCCTCCAGTTTCTTCCTCCGAATCTAATATTTAGTCAATGATTTAATTTCATATACATTTCTCTCTCTATATATTATTACTACTACTATTCTAAGTATCTTTGTTTCTAAGTATCTGTGTGTAATTGGAAACTTATAAAGTACATATAGATGTAATAATCTCTTTTTCCCATACACAATTTCGTTTTATTCAAATAGAAAATTTTATTTTATTTAAGCAGGCGCCAATTTGTCAAAAACAATTTGTGATGAGTACTGAGTTGATCCAGATCATTATTTGAGTTATCATTAATACCGTACGATGCAAATCTAAAATCGAGAAGGTAAGTCCAATGTTGATAGCTACCAAATCCACAATCCCGAAGAAAATCCTTTTTGGTGTCATTAAACAGCAGCAGAAAATTCTGTTTATCAACAAAAAATATCATAAAACTTTGAGGTTTTTTAGTTTGACCAAGAATCTCAAAAATCAACTGATACAGTCTGAGGACCATTGACAAATTAATCGACATGTGATGAACAAGTGTGTTCTCTAGTCAAGAGAAGAACCATTACAATGTAGAAAAAAAACATCCCAAACTGTGGGAGGTAAATATGTTTGTCACAATTTCACTGCTTCGATCATTTACTGTTGCAAAAGTGGCTTCAATTGTGCTTTGAAAAGATTGGCAAGTGCACCACGTATGTCCATCTGCAGACAAACTCGTGGACTTAGCTCTCCAGATTAACATTGCAGACAAAGAAAAGTTGCATAGACTAGAAGATAATTAGTTACAAGCGAAACAAATCGAAAGCTGATGCACGAAGTAAAGGACTTAAAGAACTTGCCTGTTCACAGCAGACAAGCCTCGTGAGAAGAGGATAGAACTCTCTCATGTGTTTCCTGAAAATTGTGTTGTTCATGAAGCACATGCCTTCCAGAACCTGGAACCAAAATGACAAAATATATTTTATCTTTTCTATCAAAGATTTTGATAACCTCAGCGATAGATTATTAGGCAATTAAATGATTATATTTATTACCTTCACAATCACAGGAGAACGTAGCTCAAGCACCCGATGAACATCCATGTTTGTAGATACCCCTATAGTAGACTGGAGATCAGATGTTTCTTTCAGCACTTGTTCACAGAACGATACCAATTTTTCTTCCGCTGCAGTTTCTAGTTCATCTTCCGTGTTAGATGCAGCATCCGCAAGCCCAGAAGTTGTCTTTTGCAAGACATCCAAATATATTGTGGTTCCTTCTAGCTCTTGCCGGAGAAGGTTTAGAGGCGGCCTGTAATATAAGGAATTGTTCAATTTCTATGCAAGGAGGAAAAAATATCTATTATAACTCGGTCCAAAAGGCTTTGTCACGAACCTCTCCGCGGGGATGTGATTCATGCGTGTTCTGAGGTTAGAATATGAATTGTAGGAAGCAGCAAATTCTATGAACGAGAATAAGATGTCTATAACGGCAATCTTCTGTGCTGTTTTCAAATTACTCCAGTATTTTTGCTGCAGAGTTAACGTCAAGCAGGAAAGATGCAACTGTTATTAGTTCACAACATCCCGCAAAGCTTACTGGTGGATCAGGTGTTTAACAATAAGAGTGTTTGCTTAAAATCATACATCATAGCGAAGCAGATAAGACATTTAAATACCTGGATACTGTTGATAGCACCAAGTAGTAGTAATTGTGTGATGCATTTGCCTCTAATAGTGCCAAGAGATGGACTCTCTTCTTCTCTGTTGTCGGACTCTGTAGGATCCACATGCTACAGGAGGAAGTAATTATTATAGAGTTTTCTCTATTAATTATATTACTCGGAGAAACGAGAGAACTATGAAAAGCCAGGGAGTGTGCTCATGCATAATTACCTTATATGGAGAAGACGGCACAGACACCTCTGCAGCAGAGCTTTTTGGTTGAGATGTGAGATTCCTGAGAAAGAGATTGTCCATGAATCTTTGACCAAAAGTCTGACTCCGCTGGATACTCGAATCATCCGCTTCCTTTTGTGACCTTCCAGATGACGACGGACGACCTTCAAGGAAAAACATAAAGGTCAAAACCATGGCGTTGTACAAGACCAATTGTCTTTCAAATAGTTTAACATCCCGGACATGTCTAAATAGCAGTTCATTTCCAACACCATAAAAGATTAGTGATTTGTTCAAGCACAAATCCAAAGTACTACATAAAGTTAAGAAGGCAACCTTCAGAGCCATCAGACTTGGGCTGTATCCCAGATTCTTGGGAAGCACCAATCCTTGGAGATGCCTGGGCGGAGGCTTTCCCGGTATCTTTATCATCGTCCGGATGATTATGATCAACTCGTGGAGAATCAGAGGCATCGTCTATATCTTCTGTCAGAACTAGGTTCTTTTTGGGATTGTCAAAACTCAAATTATTCAACAGCTCCAGCGGTTGGGTTGTGTATGATGCATCTCTAGAATCCGAAAGCAAAAGTTAGATAGCAACATTTGTAGATAAAAAAAATTGTAATGAAATATGGTCACCTTATGCTTTTCAAGAGCATATCCCAGTCGCCCACACTAAATTGGTGGCCTCCAACCTCTATAAGGTGAACCAATGCTCCTAAAGAAATTGAAACAACTGTCTGATCTGATTTCTTCGCACAGTCTAGGAGCAAACTTAAAAGTGGGGGCAGCATAAAACAAACTTCCTGCTCCAAAGGTGAAAATTCAATGGTCAAATTTGCAGCACGTAATAATATGTTCTAACGTTAAGTGAACTTTTTCTGTACGATACTATGTGGTAAACATGATACATACTGCAATAAGTCTGAAAGGTAATTGAGTAATAATGGATAAGATGCGCACAGAGGGAACAAATAAAAATGCTTCAATGATACCTTGTAGAACGTATTAAAGAGATTGCAGAGGAGCTGAAGGGAATGAATGCTTGTTTCACGAAATTTAACATCCTCGGACGATATTAAGCCTTCCTTTCCAGCATGACTCACATGATCAAAAATTGGAAACAAGATGCGATGGAAGATGCTCTCCCAGAAAGGTGTGGAGAACTTTTTGCCTCTTTCATTCAGCAAATCAAACAACACCTCCAGAGCGCAGTTTCTAACTTCAGGCCTAAAATCTGATGTGAGATCAGATAAACCGGCAAGCATCGGATACCAGTAATGCTCTGTCACATCAATAGTTTCATCCTCATTGGTATTGACGGGCTTGAGAACACCACCCGGTATAAGTCCCTGAGAATCATCATACGCAAGAAAAATGAGCAAATGTAGTAGTTACAGTGGCATTACACAATTTGAAGATAGAGCAAAAAGTAGATACGAACAGGAAGGAGCTTGGAGTATACAGGACTAAAGTTATGATTGGAGAGTAAAATGCTGAAATGTCATGGTAAATTTAAATTGAAAGCATACCTCTGCAAGCCGATCCTCACATATCCTGAGAAGGGCAATAGCTTTCAGGCTTATCCGGTCAGAAGCTTTGTTATTGGCAAACCTGATGAGACAGTTGACGCAATCCATGAAGCAGTCACCGATCACCTGGTCAAAGTGTTCCAGAATAACTGCAAACAAACTAGTGGTTACACAAACTTTTATAGAAATGAAAGAGAGAAAATGCACTAAAACTATGATATAAGTGCAAGAGCTTGATGGACAGTTTGTTACCCTGTTCGACATTCTCAAATGATTTTTCAACTATCGATTCAACATCGTCATCTGCAGCTGCTGTAAATATCATAAAAACACTCCTCCATCCCGATTTTATACTTCCAACTTTAGATTTTATCATCTAAAAGAAAAAAGAATGATTAGCTGCTGACAAATTGGCTGCATACTACTACTGAGTAGAAAAACACAGGAAACATTAATATTCAAATTTAGAAAAGACCCAGCAAGCAACCTGAACTATGCAGTCAACAATTAGACTCCTTATGCTCTGACTCTGGGTATTCCGCATGATAATAACGAACGGTTTGAGAATATCATTTTGGAAGGTGAAATTGGTGAGCTCAGCACGTTCCAAATACTTCATCCCGAGCTGTCTAAGAGAATCTATGGCATACATTGCAATCTTTTCATCATGATGGCTACCAGCAGATACGAAATGTTCAGCAAGGACAGACCATATTCTTGCCCAGACCTGGTATATGTCACAATAGCAAACACAAAATAAGTCATATATGAATATATTTGAAGTACCGAAATACATGTATAGCCTAAGGCACATAATCTATCGGCCCTTCAGCATTACTTAGACAAGAGGGTGAGGAAACAGTTTCATAACAGACACCAAAACTTGTTGCAATGCACACTATAGAATCCAAATTTATAACAGAACAGAGTGCAAAATTAACAATTTTTTCCACTTTACTTTCTGATTGTATCATTGTTAAGGCTGCTCATTCTTAGCGTATCCATACTTTCAAGTTGCAAGAGATGCAAGGATTGGTTATATGTTGTGACGTGTATGAATTCCCATATTTAACCATGCGTCTAGTAGGTTAGAAGACTATCAGAAGAGTACCATTCGTATACGAGCTATATTGTAATAACTGATCTCAACGAGCTTCTGCAAGCTGAAAACACGGGCAGGAGACTGTTTCAGTTCTTCCGCTGAAACACCACATAGAGCAGTAAAGAACTCCACAACAGATTCGCTGGGCAGCTTCACACTGTTTACAAAAACTTGTTCAGCCGGTCTCCCAGCTAATTCCTTCAATGATTGAACAACGCCGTCCCTGGAGATCTGGTTTGATCCATGCATTACTGTTGCAGCAATCCCAGGAGTAGAAATAATGAATTCGAGCCGAGAAACACATTCTAAAACTGCATTCCAGGTATCTTGAAGGGTATCAGGTTCTGAATCACAAAGAGCAAGTAATATCCTCAATGCTTCAACATTTTTGCTCCGCATTTCTTTTGGAGCATGCAAGAACGTGAACCTATGGACAGTTTGATGAAAAATAGTCAATATGCCACAGATTTCTGTAGCTTACATAAAAAAAACCAATACACAAGGAAACCTAAATAAATATTCAACACTGAAACCTAAAAGGGAGTGTGAAATAAGTGTTGCAGGTTTACCTGACGAGCGATGTTAGAAACGCATATCGCATTGTATCCATTCCAAGAACAAAAGCAATATGTATGCCAGCTTTAAATCCTTCCATGCAGAGAAGAATCCTTGGTTTGTTATCACCTACTTCCATTGTAACGGAGAAAGCAGCAAGCAGAGGCCACCCAACAGCTTCAACCATGGGCCTTATAATGTCCACCTGCTCTACAGTGTGAAAGACTCCTCTTTTCATTCCATCCTTCCGGAAAATTTCCTGTGTTTTCCTAACAATATCCTCAGTTTCAGACTTAGCATCAGCTGCTGATATTCTTTTTGGCAAACCCAGATTAAGAATACTGACAAGACCACCTTCTCCTCCTGGCCTTTGACTGTTGAGCTTCCTTATGCTGCTGTCATCATCTTTTAGTTTGATTTCTTCTTTTACAATAGAATCATAGATCTCTTCCAGAAGTTCAGTTGGAGCACAATCTTCAGGATCATTCGTAGCATTCATACGTATAAAATCTGATTTTGACATTTTAGGCCAAACCATTGGATTATGCGCATCTGTGTTCAGCATGATAACTGCATAGGCTAGAACATAGGCAGTATCCGCATTCTTGAAAAGACCCGGATTGTCTGCGCAATATCTACTCAAAGGCAACAGTGGAAAATAAAATGTAAGCTATCAATGGGGTAAATAGATAAGTTAGTCAAATATAGGTTTTAATTTACGTAATAATTAACACGCTTAAAATCTGATCTAAGGAGAATATTTCAAGGTGTTGTTACCTCTCTGCAAATTTTTCCATAATGCGATCAATTTTCTGAGCCTCTCCTGGAAGTCTAAAACCTTTGAGAAATTCACGAATAGCTGAATGAAACTTCATTTCTGAAAATTTCATTGAATCAACATATGCGTGCATGACAGCAAGAGGAAATTCCTCGTGTTGGCCCAGGTAATCGCCAATCATGACCTATATATAAGAACGGTTATATTCCACCTATAAATACTGAAAATAACCATTCATAGTACTACTGTCCAACCTTCTTCAAACTAGAAGTACTTCTCAGAAACTGAGCAACTGAAGCAGGATTTCTTTCGACCAACTTGTTTGCTATTAAATATTCAATGCCTTTAACTGAATTCCTGTTGAACTGCAAAAATGATTACCCATGCGTTAGTAATGTCACTATTAGTGACAAGCATTCAGGATGTTAAACAATAACCTCGGAGATGGCAGCTTCCATTGTGGATTTATGAGCTTTAGCCTTCTCAAAGTTGCTTGGGACATCTTCCCTGCTTTTGGTTTCAATTGGCTCCCCAGCAGAATCAGAGTCCTCGTTTGCATGTCTTGTACTATTTTCTGCCTCCCTCCTAATTTTCTCCCAGTTCACCAGTGATTTAAGAACGTTCACCAGGCACTGGAAAAATTTAAGAAATAGGTTCCTCCAAATGATTATAGAATAAATCAGATAAAATAAATAAGTAGCAATTTAAGTAATTTATTTTCTTGGTGCAGGTAGAGCAAACGTGACATGACGCCTACCTGAAGGGATGAACCTTTAACTGAAGCTGTCTGCGAAGCCATGGCAGGATTGGGATCAGCACTTTGAGTCCCTTGAGCAATTTTTGAGAGTGTTGTTACCTAGAAGAAAAGAAAAAGATGTAATGTGGGCCCTAACTATCTGTCACATTGCTGACGTACAGTAGTTATATAAAAGAGAAGAAAATGGAGCACACCATGCGCTCAAACAAGTTCGGGGCCTCTAGATCACAATCGTAGTTTACATACACATCAACAAGCATCTGAGGATCTTTACAGACTTTCTCAAGCATCCTGCAAAAAAAAAACAAAAAGAACATCCATAAAATTCACAGCAAAAGAGATCGTAGACTCGTTTAAGAGACATATTCAAAGAAAAATACGTCTGGACAGAACAGTATAGCATTGTACCTAAGAACACCCATCTTTTGGTCATTGGGACACTCTGAGTTATCTAATGATCGTAAGACGATGATGGGGAAAAAGATACCAATTTCACCCTGGAAATGAGATTTAGGATCAGAAAAATATGGTAAAAGGTAATAATCATCGCAAAGAAGAAATTTAGAACTGGAGACACCACGTGCTTACTTTTAAACTATCTCTGAACCGCAGCAAAAGCACGGAGAAGATACTAGATGCATACTGCAAGCACATAAATTCTAGTAAGATACAACATTCTGATAGAATTCTCAAAGATCTACATGAAATGGAAAATCAAACCTGAAATATGACAGAAGATTGAGAAACTGAAGCCCGCAACAATGCATATGAGAGGTACGCTTTCACTGAATCAATAAAGTGAAAGTTCTTCGTAAACGAATGACTAACTCCTTCTAATAGACCCTGCATATTGCAAACATATATGTTGCAGAAAAGTTGATCAAACTCAACCAACAGAAACAACCTTTAGAGAAAATGCAACATAAATAACAATCTACTGTCATCAATCCTTCTATGTTTGATGAGACTCAGTATAAGCAAACCAACATTTAAGTTATGAGGAATGCCCAGCAACTGTTTTGGGTGTAAATACAACCTATAACGTTTAGGCAGAAAGCAACGGAAAGTTCAGTCACGATGATCATGTATATACAACGCTATTTGAGTACAAATGAAAAAAGACTAGTTTCCCAATTGTCCCAATAAAAAATAGTGAATATGTATGATGCTTTAATGTGATGTCATGTAATGCCTTTAGTTAGTTACAAGATGATGTAACTAGGTTTACCTGAAGAAGCTCAAGAGACAATATACGGGTCTTGGTTGTGACTTCATCACTATCTTCTTTCATGCCCATCTGATACAAAATTTGAAAATTATGTCACAGAAGCACCACATAGCTAGTCAAGAGGATAGCGAGATGGAAACCCCAAAAATCCAACCTTGCAAAGGGTACGGAACACTAGCAATGCATCACGCTGTCCAATACTCATGCTCTCTAGCTCGATGCCCCTATGGAATTAAAACGAGTTGAATAAAAAATCATGACTCCTACAAAGATCAATCAAGTCTAACCCATTATTTTCCTATTCATAACAGGTAAATATTGGCATGTATGTATGTTCGGCCACAAGCAAGATTATAGTATACTACAGGCATGTGCGTGATCTTGTTTAGGAAAAGCTTAAACTCAGAAATTGGGCAGAGTGGTAGGAACAATACCGCTTTATCTTCTTGCCATCTTCAAGATGCACAGCTTTGTCAAGGGCGGCTTCTAAACCCTGATCAAAGAATTAAGAACTTCATGTCCGCAAAAACCACAACTTTTGAACAACAATATACAAGAGTTATCCATCTATCAGGAAGACTGAAGAGTATATCCTAGAGAACTTCTTCCAGGCTTACCGCTTTTATCTAATTCTTACAAAAATTCAGACAGTGAATTCTAATTTCTAAAGAGCCTATGAGATGCATACGTGTCACAAGAATAAGTATTTAACGGGCATTCGAAGAAAAGTAACTGAGAAACATCTCTACTTATCCAGAAAAAAACAACGAGGATAGGACATAGCTATATAAGTAAAGAACGCTATACATTCCTCTTTTACTAAGGAATTTATAACCTTTTTCAAGAATCCTCTTTTTTGAAGAATACATCGCTAAACCAGTCTCGGCAATTGAGAAAAGCTTAAGTTATAAGTTCAGGGCCAACCTTAATATCAGCACCGCCCACAAGGGTATGCAGCTCTTCAACAGAAGCCAGAGTTGTGTCTTTTGCTTGAGTGAGTGCATCTCCTAATGTCATTTCTTTCTCATTTTGGCCAGCTGCAGTAATTTCTTCATTTTTAGGGCTCGAACTGTCGCCTGAAACATGTTCTTCCTGAGACACTGTAGATGATGCGGAAACCTAAAATTATACATTCAATTATCAGCGCTTTCATACAACAGTTACATTGTTTTCATGCATTCAATCAAATATACGCAACACTGAGAAATTCAAACTCCTTACAATGTCAGTCTCCATTCTCCTAAATACAATGCTGATCATCTGAGTCAACATTGCTTTAGAAGTTGCTTGGTTTATTGGGCTCTTGCTACATGTAAATACTTCATTTAGTGATTACACCTGGAGTAATGGAAAAAAAAATCAGCTAAAAGGAGGGAAAGTATACCTGTTTAGAGCAATGTTATAGCAAACTCGAATAACTGCCAGCAATGGTTCCCCGTGCACTGCGGTCAAAACAGATTAAAGTAATTTAATTTGATATTGCAGAACAATAAATAGAGAAACCGGTTCAGCCCTCTACAAGTTACAAAAAAACAAAGCTCTCAACATCAGTGACTTACCTTTGAACTTTCCTGAAGCAACAGCTGTAAGAAGAACCTTCAGCACTTGAAGTACAGTGCTGCACAAAATTTTCAGCTATAAGAATTGGAATAACCAATCTCACGAAGATTTCGAAACACAGAGAGGCCCATACCTGTCTGGTGATGAATTATCAACACAGCTGCAAACCATGTTCAGAATGTCGGTGAAAGGTGCAGAATTTTTTCCGCCATCCAAACCCGGATCCCCCTCCAAATGATCATAGGCAATGAGTTTCTGCTTGCAACAAACAAAGAACAAAGAACATTTACAGAACATCAATAGAAGGACTGGACATAAGTAGAGAATCACAGGAATCTTAGAAAAGCAATATTTAATGGAGCAAACGACAAAGCAATAAGAAAACAAAGACATACGTGAAGACAATCCAAAGCAGCATCGAAAATCTTTAAGTTCTTTGTCTCAAATGCAAGGCGTAGAGGCTTCAGAACGAGCTCCACTTCAGCTCCTCCTAATGTGTGTCCAGCACTTGCTAAGGAAATGTTGATAGTCCCGCTTTTTGACTGGCTAGTCTGCTCGGCCACTTCACCACTCGGGACTTTTTGCGGCTCATCTGCTTTTCCTCCAGTATTTGGACCTCCACCTTCAGCTTGTGAGCTGAAGTTAAAGAAAAATTCCAATGTCAGTCACGTGGAAATAGACCATCAAACTTATTTCTCACATGCATAAGGCAGGAAGACAGACAGAACAGGCCACCTTTACATATAAATTACAACACTTCTTAAGAGTTGGAGAGCTGAAATTAAAGTCACAAAAAAGCTCAAACAATGACAGAAGACTAAAATTTGACAAATAAGATCTGGCAAAGAGTTTTCATGATATCAAGCATGGCTAGTAGCTACCGTGGTCAAAAGTCAATAACACAAACATCAACAGGTGACTACCTAATATCAAAATAAAATTTTAAAGTAAATATCAATTTCTATCAAGAAAACTCATTCCACAGCAGTAACTAACTCCTGAAAGATGGGCTAAAGCCAAAAACTGAGTAGAAAATGGAACACTGGTCTGGTCATTACCTCTCATCTATGCTCGAGGATGCAGCCTGCGTAACAACCTTCGAGCCATCTATAAAAAAAATCACAAATGGAAGCTAAACTAGTTAGCAAAAGAAAAAATGACTACCATATTTTTCTATCATATGAAGACAATATGACCAAGGCCAAACTATATCAAAATGTAGAGAGAAGACTTAATCAAAGGCTTGATTAATTGGTAGATAGCAACACGGAGTGAACGTCCTTCATTTAACTTCTGATATCACCTCAGTGACACAGATCAATTGGAAATCTAAGTAGCACACGCAGCTTAGAGTAGCTATACCCCAGAGATGAAAAGTTCATAGAAAGTTTGTAACAATGGACCAGACTTCCCTTTATCTTATCATAGAACTAAGCAAACCATTCTGTAATCATGTAACCAAACACAGTCCAGAATGTTCTTGTAAAATTGGAGCCTAGAAGAAAGAATAAGAAGTTAAACTATTCTGATATGTGGCATCTTTGTCCACAGGTCCACATTCAGGTATCTCACAGATCCAAACTATTAGCCAAAGAAGTTGATTTAAGGCCTACGTGCCAACGAATCAATGACAACGACAGAAATACCATGGCATTAGCCTTGTTCCATCACACCATACTAAATTTCACAAACTAACCAAAACACCAACACCTAGCAGATAATGGTAGCTGTGATCGTGGTTCCAAAGACTAAAATTTGCCGCGACCAAAAGCAACGCTCGAACGATTTGCCAAAATTCAACCAATTGAAAACGACGAAACGGTAGCGAAAAAGGAGAAATATTGAGATCTAACCTTGATAAGCTTGAATAGCTTTCTGGAGATCAGGGAACTTCTTTCCTCCAGATTCCTTGAGCATCGTCTCGAATGCTCGGGTCAAAAACCCACCCGCCGCCATATTTCCTCCCTCTTGACCTTCTTCTTATTCCTATTCCACCTCTTCGTCTTCTTCTGCTTCAGCAGTAATTTTCTGCACAATCAAAGACTCTGTCGAACGAAATAGAAGCGGATCATGAGCAGCTAGATCGTTAAAGATACGACGGAAGCGAGAGAGAAATGTGAGATGTGAGAATTGCCTCTGCTCTCTGGTTTTGATTATGCATTGACCGAAGAGGCTCGATCGTAGAGAGATCTGAAGCAGCGAAACGAGCCACTAGCTAGATCTAATTTCTAAATTTTTAAAAATTTATTTCTAACTAGGTAACAAAAAGAATAATAATAACTAAGATTTAGCTATGTGCGGGGTAAATGTTTTTTTAATTTATTAAATTTTAGTTTTATTTAAAAATTTAGTTTTTTTCTCTATATTATTAATGTATTGCTTTTAATTGTTTGTTGGAATGAAAACATTGTATTATTTGTTAATGGTTTTTTGGTTTCGTTTGTGTATGATATTTGTTTGAAGTTAGTAATTTTGTATTTATAATTATCGTATCGTTTATCAATTATATTTGGTTATAGTTGACGATTTGATTTAAAATTGTATAGATTTATAAAATAAAATAAAAACAAATATTGATTATTTGATTATATAAAAAAAATATGATATTCAAATTATCGTTAGTTGTTGTTAAAAAATAAGAAGTTATATAATAAATTTAAATAATTCAACAAATATAGTTGATAGATGTAAATGATTTGTATAATATACCTACGCGACCCGAAAATCCTGATATATTTTAGTTACAGGTTTATGAATAGAGGTTAAGAATTATTTTACCAAACATGTATTTTATCAAAATTGTCTCATTACATTCTATTTATGATCTCAAATTTCGAGTTCCTATAAAAATAAACTTTTGTATGAGATGTTTATTTTGCTATAGATGTATTGTATTTTTGTTAATAATATAGAAACTATTAAGTTTTATTTTTGGTATACATATATTACTAAATTTTAAACTATTATGAAAATAGATTACTATTTTTTTATTTTATTTTCATTTTTATATTATTGATTTAACTTAAAAATCCTGCTATATTTGAGTTAGTTAGGCTAATGAACATAATTATTTTTATAAAAAAATTTCATCTCGTCAAAATTGTCTCATTATGTTCAATTTCTGATCTCAAATTTTGATTTTATAATGTATCTATGCAACCCAGAAATTTGGATATATTTTAGTTACATGTTTATGAATAAAGGTTAAGTATTTTGTTTTTCCAAACTTTTATTCGTTTCAAAATTATCTAATAACATTCTACTTCTAATCTCAAATTAGAAGTTATATAAGATATTTAAAAATATTCTATGAATATAGAAGATAAGTATAAATAATTTGTATGATATTCAAATTTTGAGTTACATATTTATGAGCAAAGTTATGTATTTTCTTAAACAAAATTTTATCTCGTCAAAATCGTATAATTACGTTCTATTTATGATCCCAAATTTTGAATTTTTATAGAAATATATTTATGTATGTAGATATATTATACTTATGTTTATAATATATAAACCCAATAAGTTTTAATATTGGTATATATGTATATTATACACTTTACTAAATTTTAATCTATCATGAAAATGAAAATGTGTTACTATTTTCATATGTTTTTGTTTTTATTTTATCAATACAATCCGAAAATATTGCTTTATTTGATTTAGTTGGGTTTAGAAAATGAGTTATATATATATATATATATATATATATATTTTTACCAATTTCTTTATCCATCAATATAAATAATATTGTAGAAATTAAATTTGTATTATGAGTAAGGTTATGGTTTTTATTTATTTGAAAATTATATCATAGTTTTAGTTATAACCATGCTATATATAATCTTTAGTAAGAGTGATATCTAGTTGAATTGGAGGAAGCTCTAGGTATTATTGCGAGTCAATCCAAATTTTTTTACGACTTTTTTCAAAATAGAAATACGTTTTTTTTAGATTGGTTTCTAATTCTAATATTGTCATAAGTCAATTGAATCCTATGAATATAGATATCCTCCAAACCCACAAAAGAAAAAAAGTAACTTTTTGTCTTTTTATTTTCGTTCTACTCTAATGTTAAGAAAAACAGAAAAGATAATAATATATTTCATTGAGTTAAAGGCTATGTATCCATCTTATATCATACATGATGGTTTAAGATAAAGCAATCTCTATAATTTACATGTTCGGAGAGAGAGCAACGAAACACCACCACCACCACCACGATTTAATCCACTTTGCTGGTTTTATACATAAAAAAAAAAACACTATTCAACATTAGTAATCCACGTTTTAATATCTAAAAGTAAAGAAATTTAATAGACAATGAACAACACAATTTGAATCTGAAAGTATTGGAGAGGATGTAACTTTGTTTATAGAAAAGGGAAGTGTTCAAAACAATAGGATTAGCAGAAATTTCAGATTTCACAATTTTTTGTATTAATTATTTTGAAATAACTTGTTAGGTTGATTAAAGAAATTCAAAATATTTGATAAATCTGTATATTGGTTTGTAAATGATAACACTGCACATATGAATAATATAGCCTGGTCAAGGAGTCACCCCTTTTAAGAATCTGGTTTCAATTAAGTTAGTGTAGATCCCTACAATGAATATAACTAATACAAAATGAAAACATCAAGAATTAAAATTTTAGAAATTTGATTATTAAACATGAAATATATAAGCGGAACAACATAGAATGGTACGATTTAGTAATAGAAATCTAGAACTAACCTTTGAATCATAGAGAATTAACTCCATCAATTTCTAAACCTCTTCGGCCCGATTTTCATTCCTGTGACAAAGTAGTCATTGAATTTTGTCAATCTGTACATTACAAAAGTTAATACGGAATAGAGAATACTATAAAAGCAGTGATGGCGTTTATATAGAATAGACTCTTACCTTTCCTCTTCTATGATTGCAGGGCATGAGGTAGAATGCTTCAAGCCATTTTGAAAGGCTTCAAACTCTCTTAAATAGAGAATGGGAAGAAGTGCACCAATTTTTTTGATTTGCAAAGCTCTAGGATGCTTAAAGATAAATTGCTTTGAGGTATGTTTTCTATTATGCTATTGGTTTTTATAGTGTTTCAGAAAGATTATGGTAGGTTTAAAAAGATTACGTTAGGTTTAAAAAGATTGACGGTGAATGGTTTTATTTAAAGATCTCGAATTATTTGGTAATTGCTTAAGATTTTTAATGGTATGCATAATTTTATTAGGCAATATTGTTGATTAGCTCGTTAAATATTAATACTGTATGTTTGTTATGTGTAAGCAGTTAGTCCGTGATTTTCGTCAAAGATTTCTGATTTGCGATGATGAATAACATATTTCCATATTCGCTTACTTATGATATTCTCCGCGATATCAGTTCCAATTGATATTGAGTTTTCCGTTTCTGAAACAGGTGAATAGAAGAAGTTGTAAATCAAGGCCAATGAAATTATCTAATGCAAAATCCGGTTTGATTTAAATGAATTTCAAGATCCGCGTGCTTTGAAGAGTTGAGGATGGGTCGGGTTTTTTTAATTATCTCGGGTAATGCCTTAAAACTGAGTTAACTCAGTTGACTCGCCTTGACTCGCCTGTTTTGTCCCTAGATAAACATGTTGCCAAACACATTTAACTCATTAACTTAGTGGCATAGATTGTAAATAAAGCGTTTTTTAGAGTATCTCAAAAAATGACTTCTCAAATAATATTATAGAGATGTTTTTACTCTAGCAATCTGAGCTAATTGAACCGTGATATTAACTTTTAAGCCTTATTTTCCGGTTTTGTATGTGAGATTTTTCTCTTTTGGTTAATGACAAAATCTCAATATATCAAAAACTGTTGTAAAGTTTTAACAATAGATAAATTTACAAAACAAAGGCACTTTCACAGAGATTAATAACAATTTAAAGTATTTAAATATTCAAACCCACTTTCAACATAGAAAAAATATCTCTACCCCTATAATTTTCATCTCCTATTTTTTTCTGATTTAATATTACGCATTTTATAGCAAATATTATAATTACAATTTTACATCATTTAACAAAGCCGAATCAATTCCTCTTAAAATCACAATCTCGAATAACCATCGTCGCCGTCGTTGATTCATCGTCAATCTAATTCTCAATTAGCTTTTTCTTCGTCCAGCCATTCAGATTATTGAAGTCGGACTTCACTAGAACACCACCCCTGCTTGACAGCATCCAACCCCTAAATTTGAATACACAAAGCCGTGAAATTTTTTCTTGTCTTAATTCCAACTTTTATTCATGAAATCAAAATACTAAATCTCCTCATATGCAGTGTTCGTGTCTTCGGCAACTTCGTTGGGCATGGATGGCACAGATTGTAGAAATGGATGAGAATAAATAGATGGGGATGCATGGATGTTATAGATGAATGGGAATACCTAGATACTATGGATGGATGCGACTGCATAGATGGATGTGAATGTATAGATGGCACAGGTGGTAGAAATGGATGGGAATAAATGGATGGGAATGTATGAATGATATGGATGGATGTGAATATATAGATGTTATGGATGGGTGTGAATGCATGGATGGATGTGAATGCATAGATGGATGTGAATGCATGGATGGCACATATAGATATGAATGCGTGGATCGCCAACAGTACCGTACTTTCTTGGAAGAAACTGGTTCCTTCTTCACTTCCACCATTTCTCAGATCTGTAATTAGACGAAGAAAAAACCAAATGAAACTCATAAATACATGATTCAGCGAAAATTTCCATTTAAAATCCATTAATCAAGTTTCAAAAACATATTGTTTTGCAAAAAAGAAATCTGAGATTGTTTCGAAAATCTGAGTTTGCCCAACGTTTTATCTCTGCTTTTCCTGTGGTGTGAGAAAAAAAAACTGAAAAGACGATTCTATATAAAAATGAGGAAACAACTAAAAACATCATTTATGGCAAAATAGTCACATTATGGCTGAATAGTATGCCGAAGTGCATTTGTTCCCCCAAATTCCTAATTTTATAACCAAAAACTTGAAGTGCATATTTTCGTAAATATCTCTTAATAATATAACAAAGAAGAGAAAGTGAAAATAGAAATCATTCTACAGCTGGACACATCATCATTTACAAATTGGACATATGTTATGTTTCTTTCGCTCTCACTCTCGCTTTCTTAATACTAGGTGAGTATCCACCGTAGATTTTTGTGTTCTAAATTTTAATTTATAACTATAATATGTATTATATTATTATTATTCTTGCGCTCTCACTCTCGCTTTTTCACTAATGATGTTTAATCCCATTTGTTTGGAGTTAAACATAACTAGTTGAGATTAAAATGCAAAGATGATAAATCTAAACTACCAAGGTGCAAGAACAAAGATCAAAAGACAAGATTAAACCATAAAATGCAAACGTTATTAAAAATTAAGATCCGAAAGGCAAAACGCCCTTTAAAGTTTAAGAGATAATTTTTGATGAAAAGCTAAACTTGGATAAAGATAATGTTTTGTGGCTTCCCTTTTATAGTAGGGAGCCAAAAGAAACATAAAAAACCTAAAAATAGGATAAGCTCAAAGAAAATAAAGTGGTCAATGCACAAATGGGTTGCATCAAGGTCGTACGGACGATGTTCTTCTCGATATGCAGCCTCGATATGATCCGTGCAGCGCGCATCGGCTTCCATCCTCGATGCTGGTCCTTGATGCAGACCAACGGCTTAGACTCCTCGTGCTGATCCTCTTCCTCTCGTTCTGCTACTTACATCGAGCATACTCCACGAGTGTTTTGCTTGATATGCTTGCTTGATATGGACCAGAATTTCCAAGAGACCCATTTCTGACATCTTCTTTAATTATGAGCTGCTTCCATCTCCTTCCCAACTCCAAAAAACTCCAAAACACCTGAAAATCATCACAAACATGCACATGTATGCAAATGTATGCAATCCTAAGCTAAATGCATGCCATGTTGATTCTAAGTGCAAATGATGCTAAAATGCTAAACTATAATGCAAAAACAGAGGAAAAGATGCATGAAATGCAGCCTAAAATTGTCTAAAATAGCAAGCTATCACTATCTTAATGTTTAGCTGACTGTTTCTGTTTTCAAACCCCAACCCTGTCTTTTGTCTGATGTTTGCTTGAGGGCAAGCAAAAGCTAAGTATGGGAGAGTTGATATATCATGGTTTTTATGGTTTTTAACCATGGTATAAGTCCTTTTTATTGAGTCTTTTTGGTCTTTTTAGTGTCCTAGTAGAGTCTTTGCAGGTTATAGCATGATTGGAGCGTAATTGGAGGTTTTGGAGCTTTTTGGATCATTGCAAGAATCAACCCCAAAGTTAGCAACTCGGAAGCGTTACATAGGCATTGGTGACGATCGTCACCACTCAAGGGTGACGCTCGTCACCCGCATCTGAAGAGAGTCGCGACTTTTATTTAAAAGATGGAGAGGAAACTGCATCTTTGACTCAGAAGTTCCACTATTTACCAAAGTGTCCAGCTCGTGTTTTAGCTTGTATATATTAGGTTTTCAGCCATTGTTGGCACATATATTAGATCTTAGAATTCAGAGAGCTTTAGAGAGAAATTTATTCAGAGCTTTTGGGGAGACAGATCATGTACTCTTTTAGAGAAGATTTCGAACCACTTTATTTTTTACTCTATTCTTTTAATGCAATTTTATTCAGTTATGCTTTGTGTTTTCATGAACATGTTTGAGTAATCTGTTAGTCAAGTTAGGATCATTCAAAGGTTGATGAAGAGTTTGTAGAATTGCTAAACTATTAGGAAATCCATTGGTTCTTCATTTATACATGCATTCATATCGATTTATGAGACTAATCATCTAGATTTCGAAACCCTAGGTTGTTTAATAGATGTGCGAACATTGTTAATCACATGAACTAGTATGTGATTAGCAAAACGCCTACTTGCAAAGAGATTTGACTTAGGTGTTTTGTGAACAATCGAAACCTGATCTTTAATGATTGCTTAACTTGTTAGAATTTGCAAAGAGATTTGGAATTCTGTGAATTAGGCATAGATAACTTCTGTAATGAGAATTGATTAGTTATATCATTGAGTTTTGAGTTTAAGACGGTTTTAATTCATTCCTGCTTGCATGCATTCTATATTCTCGAATTCAACCTTCGAATTATTCTGACTTAGCGCCTTTAGCTTTCTAAACTTATATCAATCAACAAATTTTGCCTGCTTTCATTACTTTAGTTACATCGCATTACATTCACTCATTACTGCTTAGCTTAATCAGAATCTATAATCGCTAGTGTAGTTTACTTACTCCCTTGGGATTCAATAACCTTTTTATACTACAACTGCTTTGTTGTGCACTTGCAGTAGTTAATTAATTGAGTAAAACCTGAGCCCTATCAAAAATCATGATCAGCTTTACTTTAAAGAACCTAGCCATGCTTATCCTGTTTCAAAATGATCTAAAATCTCAGCCTAGATAAGTGTTCAAATCAATCAACTCGTTAACATTCATTATACATGAGTTTGTGCAAATCAAGTGACAACATTTGGTCTAAGGGTATGGTTATGAAATGAGAATGATCTCAAGGGATCACTCAATGAAATGATTATATCTTAGGTAAAATGGTAAAGGTAAAATCACACTTATGCATGCAATTTAAAGCTCTCTTCTACCCTTTTACCCAAAGATGAATCCTAAGAACTTCTAAACCCAAAGTGAACCTCCCAAGTCTACCCTTTCCCAAAGAACTTGATCTTCTTCTTCTTCATGTGTGGGGAAACTCCTTCTTCTTTGCTTGTGTGCTTGATTCTTTTGTTGGGACTTGCTCTTCTTTTGTTAATTAGGCGCCATTCTTCATTACCTTTGGTGGATTGCTTTGGTATGATTTCTCCTTTTGGGTGACCCTTGAAAGCATTGCTGTTGTTGGCACCTTCTTTTCTTTAACACTTAGAGCTATTTTTCCTTTATACTTAACCACAAACTTAACTTATTTTCCTACACTACCATTCCCATACTTATTCTTCTTCTTAAAAGATATAAACCATGAAGTTCAAACTACTTAACAGTACCCTTTCCCAAACTCCTAACCTAGAATCAAGCTCAAAATGCAAGCTGATATCTACAAGAGAGTTTCTCCTTGCCAGCCTTAATCCTAACACTTTTGCCAAGATAAAATTCGAAATTATGCATGCAAGGCCTCACAACTCTCACAAATGGTGTTTAGGTTCAGAAAGGAGGATTGGTTAAGGGTGTGGATTAACTGTCTCATAGTTATGACTTTTGAGGATCAGCTATTTGGATCAACAATAGTGGCAAGAAGGGAAGAAGATGATCCAAATATATATAAGGTAGCCATGAAATTACTTTCCAATGCACAAACATGATAATTCAATTTCCGATTATGGTTCTAATAGATTAGAGTTGATTTTCAAAGAACAAATGGTTTTAGCATGAGATGAAAGAGTCAAATTTAGCATTTAGCATTTAAAACATGGTTCAGCCTTAACTTCTAACTTTTCACGATGCATAAAACAGCTAGCCACTAGAAATTGAAATCATCTCTAAACACCAAGCATTTTACAAGGAGAATTCATCATTATGCCCTATGCATATGCAATGCAGTCCTATATGCAAACACTAGACTCAATCCTAATAAGATGTATGCAACTATATGATTCTTTTGGTTTGCAAAAGATGCAAAGATTTTTTTAAATTGTTTCGATTTTTTTTGTGTGTTTTTCTATGCACTAAGATGAATGTATGTATGCATGAGACTCAAAGATGAATGCAAAGAACAACTAAGAACAAAGAACACAGAGTCAAACCCCAAATCCCTCTCCCACACTTAAATTACACAATCCCTTGTGTAATAAAAGAGTGAAAGAGAGAAGCAACGTAAATATATTACATAAACTTAAAAGAAAAATGCAATGGTATTTACAAGGAAAGGGATGTGGTACCTTAGTTGTGGTGTGAGGAGTGGTGGGAGGAGTAAGAGAGTTCCTCAGTCTCTCCTAGACCTTGGAATGAAGTTGGTTCAGATGTTGCTGGTTGGGGAGACTTGCTTGCTCTCCTATTGTTTCTCCTCCTCTCTTGTGAAGATGATGTTGTTGGTGGAGATACCCAACAAGGCCAATGTGCTTGCACTTGAGTTGGGTTTCCTTAAGAGGCATACTCTTGCCAAGTGGTGTAAGGCTCAGAAGGAGAGTAGATAGGTGCCTCTTATGCTGATGGAGGTTGGGACATAGGTTCATAGGATGAAGCCCTTGAAGGTTTCCAAGCTGACCATTGATCAGCTTGTTGCACTTGGAAGCAATGTCTCCTTTGGGGCATCCAGTTTGCCTCCTCTTCTTCTTGATGCTCTTCTTGTTGCACATGCTCCTCATAGTGCGATGTAAACTAATGACCATGGCTTTGTTGAGAAGCTCCTTGTGATTTAGATTTGTCCTTCTTAATGGTTTTGTCTTGCCACTTACACCATTTTTGAAGCTTGTTGATGTGATCATGAGCATACTTGAGTGAGCTCCCTTGGCTTGGAACTTCATGATGTTTAAAGTGGAACCTCTTTGCATTTTACTCCAGCAACTCATCTTCTTGTTGTTCCTCTTCTTGGAACTCTTCTTCAATTTCAGCACCAACATCATCTTCTTCTTGTTCCTCTTCTTCACGACTTTCTTCAGGCTCTTCTTCACTTCTCTATTTACATCGTACGATGTTGATGATCGATGTCGATGCTCCTGGTCGATGCTGACCTTATGACTCTTGGGTTGATTACATCGCACGATGTAGGTACTCGATGTAATAAGCCTGAGACACTTCTTCTCCCACAACAAGCATGCTATGCTCGTAGACACGTCCTGGTTCTACAACATCAAGCTCCTCAGTACGATGTAGATAATCGATGTAACCAACATCGAGCTTGGCATGCTCGATGTTGGAGCTTGATGTTAACCAGAATGTGTCTTCTTTGGTTCCCCAAACATCTTCTCATCACCCTATCATCCTTCCTGCTTTTAAGAACAATCAAAATGCATAAAACATAAACTAAAAGCTTAACTATGTACAAGGATACCATGGGACTACCTCCCAAGTGTGCTTGTTTAAAGTCACTTAGCTTGACTTTGCTTGGCTCCTTAGTTGAAGTAAAGAGAAGGAGTCTTGGAACTCCTTAGTGGCACCTTGTTTCCCTTGACCCTTTTGGTGACTCCATCAATCTTGAACACAACAAAAAGCTTAGACTTGGGGTTCCTGCTTCATCTTGTTGTATACTTCACCACTCTTGGAGCCAAATGGTCTTAAAACTACCCCGTCTTCTTTAGTACCCAACTGAATTTCATTCATGAACTTAGAACCAACCACTTGGAGGACCTACTCTTCAGTGGTTTCTTGAAACAACAAGAGTGAATAACACTCATCAAACCTTACACCAGTGTAACCATCAAATGTAGGCCAATGTGCAGCAGCTCCCTTCTTCTTGTTCAGCTCTATGGAGAATGCATGTTCATTCTCTAACTTGTTGCCCTTGGAGTCAAACTTCAGGACCTTCTTCTTAGTGAGCCTTAGTTCAATAGTACACTCTCTAGAATCAAAGACAGCACCAGCTGAGGCTAAGAAGGGTCTTCCTAAGATGATAGGATTCTTGATTTTCCCTTCTACATCCAAGACTGAGAAGTCTGCTGGGATTGTTACTCCTTCAATCATCATGGGTACATCCCTTAAAGCTCCCAAAGGTATCTTCACTGTTCCATCAGCAATTATTAGAGACACATTGCTCTTCTCAAACTTTGTATAGCCCAATGCTTTAGCAGTATAGGTTAAGGTTGTAATTTCACTACTCTTGTGAGTTATTTTTGTCAAACATGCAATAAAAGGACTAGTTTTGCATTTCAAATCAAGTTTTGAGTCCTTTTCAGCAATTCCCCCAATTATTAGATTTAGGAGTTTCACTTGGGATTGATGCAATTACTTTGAGAAGTGGGAAAGAGCTGCCACCACGGTCTACACCTGAAGACAATGAGGACATTGTAGTTCAAGAGGGGGAGAGTAATCTCTTAAATGATCAAGAGATCACCTTTGACAATGTCTACATTGCAAGACCTAAGAAAGGCAAGAAAGCGGTTTTACAGAAAAAAGTGGAGGAAGTCAGCAAAGAGAAAGAAGATTTCATACCTCCACCTTACAAACCGAATCTCCCTTTCCCTGGACGTTTCAAGAAGCAGCTGATTGAGAAGCATAAAGCCTTGTTTGAGAAGCACATATGAAACGTTGAGATCAAGCTGCCGTTGGTTGATTACTTAGCTATGATGACAAAATATGCCAAGTTCTTGAAGGATACGTTTGCTAAAAAGGATAAAAAGAGTGATGAGGTCTTGGTATTGAGTCAAGAATGCAGTGCAATCATCCACAAGGAGATAGCACCGACGAAGCTAGGAGATCCAGGGTCATTCACTATCCCTTGTGCACTAGGCCCTTTGAAGTTTGAAAGCTGCTTATGTGATCTTGGTGCCATTAATCTTATGCCTCACTCCATTGCCAAAAATCTAGGCTTTACCAAGTTTAAGGAGTGTACAATCTCACTCATTCTGGTTGACCGAAGTATAAGGTTCCCTGTAGGCTTGCTTGATGACCTACCCGTGATTATCAGCAATGTGAATGTGCCAACAGATTTTGTAGTGCTAGAAATGGATGAGTAACCAAATGACCCTCTAATCCTTTGTAGACCCTATCTAGCAACTGCTGGAGCGATCATTGACGTGAGAATGGCAAGATCTCTCTGCACCTTGGCAAAAACATCAAGCTGAACTTTGACATCAATGAGGTCTTGAAGAAGCCAACGATTGATGGGCAGGTGTTCTACATTGAAACTTTAGATGCATTGGCTGATGATTTGCTTGAGGAGTTGGCACAAGAGGATCATCTACAGCTGGCTTTGACAAAGGAGTGTGGGAAGTATGGTTTCTTGAGTGAACAGACCCAGGAGTATGTACACATCCTTGATTCTCGCAAGGTTGTGAAAGAAGACAAAGGTCAGAGCCATGAAATCGACCTGGAAATCGAGCAGATGTCTCGATCCAAGCTAGAGATCGATCTCACGATCGATCGAGACAACTCGATCTGTTCAGAGAACGACCTGGTGAATCGATCTCCTGCTCGATCCATATCAAATCGAGCAAGTGAATCGAGTGAGTGCAATCGATCCAGCCTAGAACGAGGGAACGATCGACCGACTGACTCGATCCCTGCAGTGGGAACGGTTCAAGAAGGCAGCGTAAAAGCTTATGACTCGGGTTTAAAAGAGGTGAATGAGGACAGCAAAGAGAAGGACTGGAGCGAGCTGCTAGCCCCAAAGGTGGACCTTAAGAAGCTTCTGAATGGGCTAAGGTACGCTTTCTTGGGACCAAATGAAACTTATCCGGTCATTGTGAATGAAAATCTGAGTGATGATGAGTTAGACTCACTCCTTAAGGAGCTGAGGAAGTATAGAAGGGCCATTGGGTACTCTCTCAGAGACATCAAGGGCCTTTCACCAATGCTTTGTACTCATAGGATTCACTTAGAGAATGAAAACACTTCTTCAGTTGAACATCAAAGACGTTTAAACCTGAATTTGAAAGAAGTAGTCAAGAAAGAAATCTTAAAACTTTTAGAGGCTAACGTGATACCTTATCAGTGATATCACATGGGTCTCTCTGGTCCATGTGGTACCAAAGAAAGGGGGTATCACGGTTATAAAGAATGAAAAAGATGAGTTAATTCCTGCAAGAACAATAACTGGACATAGAATGTGTATTGATTATAGGAAACTCAACTCAGCCACTAGAAAAGATTATTTCCTCTTCCCTTTATTGATAAAATGCTAGAGAGATTAGCTAATCACCCATACTATTGTTTCCTAGTTGGGTATAGCGGTTTCTTTCAAATTCCCATTCATCCTAATGACCAAGAGAAGACCACTTTCACATGCCCTTATGGTATATATGCTTATCGAAGGATGCCTTTTGGGTTATGTAATGCACCAGCAACCTTTCCAAGGTGCATGATGTCTATTTTCTTTGACCTCATAGAGGAAATGGTAGAGGTTTTCATGGATGATTTTTCTGTGTATGGTACTTCCTTTGGTGGTTTTTTGTCAAATCTTTGCAGGGTTCTCAAGAGATGTGAGAAGACAAACTTGGTGCTAAATTGGGAAAAGTGTCATTTTATGGTGAAGGAAGGCATTGTACTTGGGCACAAGGTTTCTGAGCATGAGATTGAGGTTGACAAAGCAAAGATAGAGGTCATGATGAGCTTGGAGCCTCCGGTTAATGTGAAAGGGATTAGGAGCTTCTTGGGGCACGCCGGCTTCTACAGGAGGTTTATCAAGGATTTCTCCAAGATAGCACGTCCTCTTACAAGGCTACTGTGCAAGGAAGCCGAGTTCACCTTTGATGAAGAATGTCTTCAAGCCTTTAAGACCATCAAAGAAGCCTTGGTCACCGCGCCTATAGTTCAAGCTCCGGATTGGGACTTACCGTTTGAGATTATGTGCAATGCGAGTGACTACACCGTGGGTGCTGTCTTGGGCCAGAGGAATGATAAGAAGCTGCATGTGATCTACTATGCAAGCCGTACCATGGATGACACGCAAGTGAAGTATGCAACCACCGAGAAAGAGCTTCTAGCCGTTGTCTTTGCTTTTGAGAAGTTTAGGTCTTACTTGGTGGGTTCTAAGGTCATTGTGTATACTGATCACGCCGCCTTGAGGTACATATACTCTAAGAAAGACACCAAGCCGAGACTCTTAAGATGGATCCTTCTCTTACAAGAGCTTGATATGGAGATCAAGGATAAGAAGGGTATAGAGAACGGTGTAGCAGAACATCTTTCAAGAATGAGGGTGAATGATGTCTTGCCTTTGGATAACTCACTCCCTGAAGAGCAGCTTATGATGGTCAACACAGTTGTATGTGCAAAGCTAGAGGAGAAGTTTGAACAGGTCTTGAGCTTCAAGGAAGAAGATCTACCATGGTATGCGGACATTGTCAACTACTTGGCTTGTGGAAAAGAGCCTACTCACTTGGACCACTACCATAGGAAGAAGTTCATGAGGGATATCTCTCACTACTTTTGGGATGATCCCGATCTGTACAAGAGGGGTGTGGACAGCTTATACCGAAGATGTGTCACAAGAGAAGAGGCAAGATTGAGGGGTCCTTTTGAGATAAGAGAAGTACTACTGTATGGGGCAGTTACTTTGATTGGCAAAAGTGGAAAGGCTTTCACGGTGAATGGGCATAGAGTCAAGCCCTACTTGGCGAGTGATTGCAGCAAGGAGAGCACCACGTTGCTCCTCCAAGATCCACCTCTGGCCTAACCAAGTAAAGTCAAGCTAAGCGACGTAAAACAAGTGCACTTTGGGAGGCATTCCCATGACTATCATTGTACATATTTTTGCTTTCTTTCTGTTTTAATTTTATGCTTTTTAGTTTTAGTGTGTAGGTACAAGGAGATGGGAACCAGAGATCATGATCTTGGTGTAAAAAAGACAAGGAAAGGAGAAACAGGGACAAGCGATCGAGTGATAGATCGACCTATCCTGGCTCGATCTTTAATAGATCGAACTAGTGAATCTAGTGAAGTCACTCGATCTAGATGAGATCGAGTAGACCATCGAGTGACTCAGTCGATCATGAGAGATGACCCACCAATGCGTTTAAAACGGGGTGTGGATCGACTGGTCCCACTCGATCCTCGAACTGGATCGATCAGTTCACTCGATCCTCGAACTGGATCGATCAGTTCACTCGATCAGCTCACTCGATCCTTGCCAGAACGACCTCGAAATCGATCAAAGAGCTCGATCCAAGGGGCATGGCCATAACCACGTGGAATATTAGAACGAGGAGCACACTCGATCTAAGGCTCAATTCAAATCAGATCGAGCCTCCAATCGAGCATGCCGAGGCAGAATGGGCATGAGATCGAGGTCAAGATCGACCAATTTGACTCGATCTCATGCCGAGGTTGGTTGAATTTTTCCCTCTTCTTTTCTCTTTCCCTCCCATTTTAAATTTGAATCTTGGTCAAGGCAAGCATCTTTGACCATGAAAGATATGCCATGACCAACTTTTTCGGAAATCCACTTGCATGCATCCAAGATTTTTGTCTTTATAAGACTTTGCATCCACACTCTCTACACATTGCATTTCGAAACTGATTTTTAGAAAAAGAGTGTGTGAGTTCAGTTTTTAAAAGCAGAGAGCATCTCTTATTCATCTCATTTCGAAAGGTATTTTAGATTTTCTTGAATTGCATGTTTGAATTTCCAAGAAATCTTCCTTTTATTGATTTGGTTGGGTAATATTTGCTAGGGATTAGATTGAATTTTTTAAAAATATCTAAGTGTTAGGAAATTTTCTTGATTTAATCTTATCTCTTGAGATTTTCCTTTACCTTTTTTTGATATAATTTAGAAAATCCCCAAAAATCTAGGATTTATGTTTAGAGTTTTTCTTTCTTGCTTTTATCTCTTAATCGCCGCCTATACTCATCTTCTCTTTGAGAACTTGTGTTTCAGGTACCATGGCACCAAAGAGAAGCAGAGACTTGGCAACAACTCAAGGAGAAGCTCAGCAAGTGGTTGAAGAAAGGGTTAGATGGAGCAAGGAGGAGAAGAAGGCAAAGAAGAGGCTTGAGAGGCTGCGGTTTGAACCTACGAAGTTTGCGAGTAGGGACTTCTTGGAAAGGCTAGGCTTGTTGGATGATATTGACAAGCTGCTCAAGGACATGGGGCTTGCGTGTCTATCACGGATGGACTGCCCTACTTACCCCGAGGCCACACTTGACTTCCTCTCTACTTTGGACTTCTCATATGAAGATCCAAGCATTCAAGCTCCCTCCATGGGTCACGTCACATTCAAGATCAGGAAGCAAGCTTACCACCTCTCCATCACCAAGCTATGCCAAGCCTATGGTCTCAATACTGCAGCTAAGCTTGTGGAATTCCCTCGGTTCACATCTGCCAATGATCTATGGGACTTGATTTGCAATGATGACTACAAGGGCAATACAGCCAAGATCAAAAATGTGCGAAACCCTGTGCTAAGATACGCCCTCAAACTACTAGCTAACACCTTCAGTGGAAGATCCGTGGCTCCAACGGTTAGCAAGAACGAGCTGTGCTTCCTCTTCCAAGGGATTAAGAAGGTTCTTTGCGATGCCAAGGAGAATGATGAGCCGATGGAGGATGAACTTGGAGAATACGTCAACTGCGGTTGTATCTTGGCTTCTTCTTTAGTCAAGTACAAAGCTTGGGCTTTAAGGTGTAAGGCGAGCTCTGCACTCATAGGAGGCTTCCTCACACCAATGTTCATACAAGCGGGAGTACCTCTTTCAGAGTTTCAGCCTTGCGTGGAGAGAGTTTACATGGATGAGACCTACATGCGCGACACTGATTCCTTGGGGCCTACTCCAGCTCCAGGTTTCCATGCTTACTTGTTCTACAACAGTGATCATGAGAAGAAGGTTTGCATCCTACCAAATCCTGATGAGACACACCTAGAAAGCGTCAGCACAATTGAGTTCATACCGAGCGATGAAGAATGCTTTGCGCCTCTTGGAGGCACGGCTGCACCACCTCAGATCCCTCGTCCACCATCAGAGTCACCTCCTTCAGATGCTGAGATGCCCCAAGGCTTTGATCTTCCCAAGCTAGACTATGAGCCGCGTACTAAGGCTGAGAAGTTCCTTGCTTTGGTGGTTGAGATTCAGCGCAAAGTCAACAAGTGGCAAGGCAAGATGATCAAGAAGCTAGCTAAGAAGATCAAATACCTACAAAGAAGCTCATCTGAAGCGTCTTCAAGTGAAGAGGTTGGGCAACCGGAGAAGAGAAGATGATCAACCGGAGGTATAGAGATCCGTGAGCGTCAAGGAAGCAATCAAGCTGGACGTCTTTCTCTCTATGAAGGCACGAGCAGGAGCAAGGACAAAGGCATCCTTCACGAGACTCCTAGAAAGAGCAGGAAGACTGGAGCATCCTCAAGCTCCAGCAATGCCTAGCTCCAAGGTACCAAAACTCAACCATTGTAAATATCATGCATTTCTTCTTAATTTTTGCTTTGTGTTTTGATCTCCTCTTGAATTTTTTTGCCACCGAGACGGTGTCATTCAAGTTTGGAGGAGTGTGTGCTTTGACATGTTTTATTTGGATCTTATTTTATGTTATCATCCTTGAGTCATCATGCATTATCTAAGTGCATAGAAAAATACAAAAAAAATCATAAATTTTTTAAAAATTTTCAAAAAAAAAAAATCATGTAGCTTGCATTTGCATTGTTAAATATTTTAGGATTGAGTCTAGAATTTTAATCATTTAGGTTGTTTTCATTTGCATAGGGAGCAATGATATTTATTTTTCTTGAAAGTGTTTTAAGCTCATGAATTGGTTCAAGGTCCTAGTTAGTAGTTCTTTGATGCTTTGTACATTCTTTGAAAGTAAGCTCTAACCATATTTGGATTATTTGTCTTGATTTTTGTGGCTTAAGTTGAACAAACATGAATTGGATCATTTCCTATCAAGTGGAACCTTAATTTGAATTTTGGAATTATCCTACTTGTGCCTTTGAGAAAGGATACATGGATTACATATACATATTTAGGCTTTCTTATTTCTTTCACCACTCTCTTGTAAGCCTAAGTAGAACTCCTCACCTTTACCCTTACCTTCCTTTCAAGCCAATTTTCGTGTGTGACATTATTTTGTGAGGCCTTTTATTTTCGGTTGAACTTGGCATAAAGTGTTAGGTTTAGGCGACATGAATAGGCTCTCATATTGATGCTAGCTTTGCATATTGAAGCTAGTTTTAGGCTAGAGGATGGGATTGGGATTCACGGGTGTTGTTGCTTTTGCTTATTTGTTTTCGGTTTTGAAAAGTGTTGGTGTTTGGGATTTGAATAAAGGGACACATAGTTTTAAGTGGGTGGTCTTGTTCTAATTAATGAAAGCTCAAGTTGAAAAGAAAAGAAGATAGCTCTCAAAAAGAAAAAAACTAAATATGAGAAAAGAGCCAAATGGCCAAATGTTAAAAAGAAAAGGAAAAAAATGAGAAGAGAGCTATCAAAAGAAAAGAAAACAGCTAAAGTTATGTATAAGGCCATCCCACTAGCTATAAGAAGGTTTGAATGATGTGTTTATTTGGGTTTTGCTTGGCGCCTTGCCTTGTTGTTGTGGGTAGTCTTTAGAGGGTGAGTAAGCTTGAAAAAGAAAAGAAAAATGAGAGAGGCATTAGGATCATTGTTAGTGTATATGGGCATAAGTGTGATTTACGGTTTGAACTTAAGGAATGTTAAAGGAACGGATTCTTAGATTGTTTGGATAATGAGAGTCATGATTTAAGATTCAATAGGTGATGAATATGACTAAGTTCTTTGGAGTATGAGTTTGTGCATTGCATCTTAGAATTGAGAACTATGACCATTGAGTTGATTCATTTGAAAAACACTTGTCAAGGAATTTGAGCTCCCATTTTTAAACCTCTCTTCCTTTCTTGAATTTTGTTTGCTTGAGGGCAAGCAAAAGGCAAGTTTGGGGGAGTAATCTAGCATTAAGAGCATCAATAAAAAGAGAAATGAAAGATTTAATACTAACTTGTCACTAATTAAGCATCAAAGTCCCCCAATCTATCCCATCTTAACCCCAAGAAATGCACTACTGATATATCATGGTTTTTATAGATTTTAACCATGGTATAAGTCCTGTTTATTGAGTCTTTTTGGTCTTTTCAGAGTCCTAGTAAAGTCTTTGCAGGTGATAGCATGATTGGAGCACAATTGGAAGTTTTAGAGCTTTTTGGATCAAAGCAGGAATAATTCCCGAAGGAACCAACTCAGAAGAGTTGTTCTGCACTGGTGAGAATCGTCACCACTCAAGGGTGACGCTCATAACGCTCAT
The DNA here is from genome assembly GCA_911865555.2 of Thlaspi arvense. Taxonomy (NCBI): domain Eukaryota; kingdom Viridiplantae; phylum Streptophyta; class Magnoliopsida; order Brassicales; family Brassicaceae; genus Thlaspi; species Thlaspi arvense. The sequence continues at coordinate 29,463,289 of OU466861.1, read as the reverse complement.
ATGAGAAGAATCACGTGGTTTATTTAAAAGATGGAGAGGAATTTGCATTTTTAGCCCAAGAGTTCTATTATTTACAAGAAGACCCCAACTCGTGTTTTAGCCTGTATATTAAGTTTTTCAACCATCGTTGGCTTTTATCTTGTATCTGAATTTCTAGAGAGCTTTTGATAGAGATAGTTTTCAGAGCATTGAGGAATACAAATCTTGTACACTTTGAGAGAAGATTTCGAACCCTTGTATCTCTACTCTGTTCTATTTTATGCAATATTATTCAGCTATACATTGTTTATTCATAATCATATCTGAGTAATCTGTTAGTTAAGTTAGGATGATTTGAGGGTTGATGAAGAGTTTGTAGAATTGTCAAACTGTTAGGAAAATCCATTGGTTCTTCATTTGTGCTTGCATACATATCGATTCTTAGACTAATCATCTAGATTTCGAAACCCTGGGTTATCTAATAGACGTGAGAACTTTGTTAATCACCTAAACTAGTATTAGATGAGCAAAACGCCTATTAGCAAAGAGATTTGACTTAGGAGTTTTGTGAACAATGGAAACCTGATCATTAATGCTTGCTTGACTTGTTAGAATTTGCCAAGAGATTTGAAATTTTGTGAATTAGGCATAGATTACTTCTGCAATTAGAATTGATTAGTTATATCATTGTGTTTCAAGTTCAAGACGGTTCCAATTCATTCATGATTGCATGCATTCTACATCCTCGGATTCAACCTACGAATTATCCTGACTTAGCGCTTTTAACTTTATGAACTTTAGAACAATCAATCAAAATCGCCTGCTTACATTCATTTAGTTATTTCGCATTACATTCATTGTTTACTGCTTAGCCTAATCTGAATCTAAAATCTATAGGGCAGTAACTTATTCCTTTGGGATTCGATAACCCTTTATGCTACAACTGTTTTGCTGTGCACTTGCAGTAGTAAAATAATTAGGTAAAACTTAGACCCTATCAAGTTTTTGGCGCTGTTGCCAGGGAGTAATAGCTGCCTATAGATTTTTAGTATTAGGATTTTGACTAAGTTTTATTTTGTTACTTTTGCTACTTTCATTGTGTTGGTTTCAGGTGTATGCCTAATTGCAGTACCAGAAGCAACAAGGAGAAGGAGCTTGTGACTTTGAGCATCGATGACCTAGCTAAGTTGGAAAGGATCATCTGGAAAGCTAAGAAACAGTCTACAATGGTCACTCCGATTGTCTTGATCGAAAATGCAGAAGGTCACTTATTTGACAGAGATATAAAAATGAGGAATGAAGAAGGGCAGAGACTGGATCAGAATGGCAATGTAATAGTTGAACAGGTGGTTCAACAAGCTGCGAATGAATCTGTAGACGATACTGGCCGTTTTGTTCAGTGAACTCTAGGAGACTATAACAGACCTGACCAGTTTTATGCCAACAGAGCTGCAATCCGCCCTCCTGCATTTCCGAGAAACGATTTTGAGATCAAGCCTGCTTATTATTAGCTTGTGCATCAGCATCCTTTTTTCATGGCTTGCTCACATAGCGAGGTTTGAGGATTTAGCTACAAGCATCAAGGCCAATGGAGTCAGCAATGACTTCCTGTTCTGCAAGCTGTTCCCCTATTCTCTTGGAGGAGATGCAGCTTACTGGCTGAAGCAACTTGGGCCTTGATCGCTGACTACTTGGGAGGACACTAAGAACACTTTTCTGAACAACGTCTATGATGATGCAATGTCAGAAGAGTTGAGAACAAAAATTTATTCATTCTCCCAAGGACCCACTGAGGCTTTTAAGGCTTTCTGGTTGAGATTCAAGTCTTATCAGAAGGACTGTCCTCATCATGGTTTCAATCAGGTGCAGCTTCTTGGAATTTTCTTCAGAGGAGTGGAATGGAAATACCTGATGGCGTTGGAGCTGCTAGTAGTGGCAACTTCAACACAAACTTTCCAAAAGATGCAATCACTTTGATTGAAAACTTGGCATCCAGTAACAACACCAAGAATGGTGACTGTCAGAGGATGCAAAAAGCTGGTTCGAATGATGGAAACAAAATCGCTAAGGTCAAGGCCAAGTTGGACATCATGCATAACTTTCTGGTGGGAAAGAAGTCAGTCCAGTTTGCTGCGGAGGTGAAGACTTTCGAAAACCCTGAAGAGTGTGAGCAAGAGGATGTTAATTTCATCAATGCAAGAGGATTTCAGAGTCAAAGGTTTGGGAATCAGCAATGGAAGAGAGGCTATAAAGGCAATAATCAGAAGAGCACCTTCACAGAAAACCAGAATTCTTCTAGTTATACTCCAAAGCCACAGTTCCAGTTCCAGAAGACTGAGTTTCATAAACCATACCAGAACAGCAGCAACTTCAACAGGAACTATGGTTCCTCTTCCTATCAAACTACACCTGTACAAGACAACAAGATGGAAGCTATGTTGGAACACATCCTAGAGGGACAACAGAAGACAGATTCGCTTTACCATGACCTGAATAAAAAATTGAGAGTCTGAACTCTCACATGAAGAAGCTGGATACTCAAATTGCTCAAACTGTAGGAGCTGTTCAAAGGCAAGAGGGATTCCTTCCTGGAAGGACAAATACTAATCCTAAGCACCATGTGAATGACATCACACTGAGGAGTGCAAGAAACATTGAACCAGTGTTGAAGAAGGAGTTGAGTGCAGAGGAAATTGTGGAAATTGAAGAAGTTGAAGATGATGAAATTCTTGCTGAGAATGACGGAGTGACGATCGTCACCCCTGAAGGGTGTCGCTCATAGCCAACTTTACAAAGGGAGAATTTACGGTTTGACGGAGTAGTGACCAAGGACTCGTCACCGACCAGTGGCGATCATCACCAGGAGGGTGACACCCGTCACCAACCCCGAGCCAAAGCTGCTTCGCCTGTGACTGCAAACAATGCTAAGGAAATGGTGTATAAGGCCAAGATACACTATCCTAAGCATCTTAAGAAGTCTAAACATGAGCTTGAAGATGCAAAATGCAAGGTTATTATGGGCAAACTGGTGATTGAAATCCCCTTGATTGATGCTGTGAGGATTACTCCTGTTATTAGGAAATATGTGAAGAGAATGTTCACCAACAACTTGAGTCTGGAATTGGAAGCCATGATGATCAATGAACAGGTCAGTGCAGTGATTCAGAACAGATTACCTGAGAAGCTTTCAAACCCTATAAGCTTTATTTTAGACTGCACCATCTTTTTAGATAGGTTTGAAAGATCATTGTGTGATCTTGGTTCTATTGTGAATCTGATGCCTCATTCTGTTGGCAAGAGCTTAGGGATGACCAATTTTAAAGCTAATAGGATATCTCTTATCCTAGCTGATTGATCAGTTAGAGTCCCTGAACGTGTGATAGAGGATGTGCCTATTAAAGTGGAGGATTGTATAATTCCCATTGACTTTGTGGTTTTGGAGTATGGAGAAGAAACCCAAAGATCCTCTGATTCTAGGCAGACCTTTCCTGGCCACTTCTGGAGCCATCATAGATGTCAGGAAGGAAAGAATTAAGCTGAATGAAGGTGACTTGGTGATGAATTTCGAAATGGACAAGCTTCTGAAGAGGCCAACCATAGATGGACATGCATTCTATGTGGATGTTATCACCAACCTTGCTGAGCAGATCTTCTAAGTGATGAATCCAGAAGATCCCCTAGAGAGGGCGTTGACCACTTCTACAGTAGAGGCTGAGCACCTGGATGCAGCTGCTACTCGGTATGCAAAGATGATTGATGCTACTGCACAATTCATGCAACTGGTTGCACAAGAGGAGCTAGTCAGCACCTCTGTAAAAGCTGCTACAATGGGAGACTGGAGTGCAGCAAAAGCTCCAAAAGTTGAGCTCACTCAGCTCCCTACAAGGATAAGGTACACCTTCCTTGGAGAGAACTCCACTTATCCTGTTATTGTTAATGCTTCATTGAACAATGTAGAGCTCACACTTTTGCTAAGTAAGCTGCGCAGATTTCGCAAAGCTCTTGGCTATTCTCTTGATGATAATTCAGGTATCTCTCCGGACTGTGCATGCATAGGATACACTTGGAGGATGAATCAAAATCATCAGTGGAGCATCAGAGGAGGCTGAATCCGAACCTGCAGGATGTTGTCAAGAAGGAGATCATAAAGCTGCTGCAAGCTGGGATAATCTATCCCATATCTGATAGCGCCTGGGGCAGTCCGGTTCATGTGGTTCCTATGAAATGAGGAGTCACAGTGGTGAAGAATGACAAGGATGAGCTCATTCCTACTAGTATAGTGACTGGACACAAGATGTGTATAGACTACAAGAAGCTGAATGCATGCACCAGGAAAGATCACTTCCCTCTGCTCTTCATTGATCAGATGCTAGAGAGGCTAGCGAATCACCTGTATTACTGCTTCCTGGATGGATACTCAGGCTTCTTTCAGATATCTATCCATCCAGATTACCATGAGAAGACCACCTTTACCTATCCTTATGGCACATTTACATATCGCAGAATGCCTTTTGGACTGTGTAATGCTCCTGCGACTTTCCAGAGATACATGATGTCGATCTTCACAGACATGATTGAGAGGTTTATGGAGGTCTTTATGGATGACTTCTCATTTTATTGGTCATCCTTCAAAGACTGTCTGGAAAACTTGTGTGCTGTTCTGCAGAGATGCGAAGAGAAACAGTTGGTTCTGAATTAGGAAAAGTGCCATTTTATGGTGAAAGATGGCATTGTTCTTGGCCATATAGTGTCTGGAGATGGTATTGAAGTGGATAGGGCAAAAATTAGTGTCATGAAAAGCTTGCAGGCGCCTGATTCTGTCAAACCAGTAAGGAGTTTACTGGGTCATGATGGGTTCTCTGCAGAAGGTTCATCAAGGACTTCATCAAGATTGAAAGACCACTTACTGCACTTCTCTGCAAGGATGTGAAGTTTGAATTCTCTACAGAATGTCAGTCTGCTTTTGAACCGATCAAACAGGCCTTGGTGACAGCTCCTATTGTACAACCTCCAGACTCGGATTTGCCTTTTGAGGTGATGTGTGATGCTAGTGACTTTGCTGTTGGAGCTATCCTAGGAAAAAGGAAAGACAAGAAGCTATACGCCATCCACTATGCCAGCAGAATACTAGATGAAGCTCAGAAGAACTATGCTACTACTGAGAAGGAATTGTTGGCAGTGGTCTTTGTGTTTGAGAAATTTTGCCAGTACCTTGTAGGCTCGTAGGTCGTGGTCCATACAAATCATTCTGCACTGAAGTACTTGATGCATAAGAAGGATGCAAATTCAAGACTGATGAGATGGATTCTTTTTCTCCAAGAGTTTGAAATTGAGGTTAGAGATAAGAAAGGAGTTGAGAATGGAGTAGCTGATTATCTCTCCAGGATTTGGATTGAAGATGATGTCTCAATCAATGATTTCCTACCTGAAGAGAATGTATACTTGATAGAAACTCGAATGCAGGAACGAAGTATTGAAAACCTGTAACTTTGTCGCAACTACAGAACAGTGACGAGCGACACCAGGAGGGTGACCCTCGGCACCAAAGCAGACAACTTCGTTGGTTACATCGATCATGAACATTGGACAAAGGAGCTCGATGTTGTGTGAACCAGGATGCATCGGGCAACTACGTCGATCACTTATGATTGATGTGGGAGAAGAAGTGTCTGGGGTTGATCACATCGATCACTTACATCGTACGATGTAATCAACTCGAGAGTCAGACAAACAACATCGGTCAGGCACATCGTACGATGTGAGAAGAAGTTGAAAAAATTAGTGCACATCGGACACCAACATTGTACGATGTAAACTGACCGAGAGTTTGGCAATTTACATCGAGAACCAGCATTGATCAAAGGTTACTCGATGTGCCAACATTGTACATCAACATCATACGCTGTTAATGGCATGCGGTGTTGGAGCTTACATCGGTCAGCAACATCGAGCAAACATGCTCGATGTGGTTCACATCGGTCACCCACATTGATTAAAAATGATCGATGTGGCCAGCGAGGTAAGTGGTTCTAACTTCAAAGTTTTTTCCACCCTTGGTTTGGAGCAAAAAGAGTTTGTATTTAATTTTTTTGGCTCCTCCCTGCCATTCAGACCCAATTCTGAGCACTTTTGGTTTTGTCTCCCACTCCTTAGATTCCTTGTCTCCCCTCCTTAACTTTATATAAACCAACAAACTCCTCTTCTCTCTTCACACTTCACATTTTCTCTTCTCTCACTTATAGCCACGAAATTTCTCAGCTCTCTCTCTCTTTTATTTGTCTTTGAAATTGTTTAGAAGTCCCAAAAGGTTTGCTCTCTTCCATTATTCATTTACTTGTTCTTATGGTTTGAACTTTAGATCTTATGAACCGTATGCTTTAAGAACTAGTCTTGTTCTATTTAAGTGCTTGTTTTGATTTTGCATCGTGGAATTCGTTAGTTTAAGCAAGTTGAATGTTAGAGCTGTTTACTGTTGCTTATTCCATTAGCTTGCTTTGCTTTAAATTTATTATGCATAATCATGGTTCATCTTGTTTAAAAGCCAACATGCTAGGTTCATGTGCATAATTAGTTAAAATGTGTTTAGAACTCTAGCATGCTTATGATTTTTGCTCCTGAATTCTCTTAGTTCCTTAGAGGTTTGCGTTGTTTAATAACTAATTAAGCCTCCCTTAGATTTGAGAAATTTTTTTTTAAGAGTTTTAAAATCATGATTCTTCATCCCTTTGTTCTCAAACTTATAGTCTTTTGAGATTTGTACTTGTAAGTACTATATATTGGAAAGAACAAGGGGGTTACTAATAACAAAGGCCAAGCACCAAGAAAGATGATGTAAGCATCTATGCTTATACATTAGTACTTGACAAGGAAAGGAGCAAAGGAGACACTAAGCTTGTAGCTGTGGGGAAAGGAGGACGTGTAGCTGAAAGCAATGGAGTTAGTGCTTCAAAACGCCAGCGTTTCAGGCATCAAAAGGACCAGCTGGGTCGAGCCAACACTCCTTCGGTTCAATACAACTCGCCACTTAACCAAGAAAGACCCATCAAGACGTTTTTATATACATATGGACCTACATGTGTATATTCTGAGCCATATAAGGAAACCACGAATGTATATCATCAAGGCAACTTATGCACGCCTTATCTGGAGTCTACTGAAGTTAACCAACGTCCCAAACCACCAGAAGAAGCCAATAACCGAACTCAATCTTGCCAAACCAAAGAAAAACCGCCACTTTCCATAAATAGAGCCATTGGAGCGTCAATGCATATATACCATAGAAACTCGAATATATGTCAAGCTGGGACATTATATTCACCCCTACTCATGTCCACAGAAGTCTACACAAGCCATAATACACCAGATCAAGTCATCAGCCGTTCCCTTTTATCAGAAACCAAAGGAGATTACCCCAAAAAGAAGCTTTCCATACTTGAAAATTATCATTCAAAGACTGAAGACCAAAGACCATCATTATCTCCTAATCTCAGCCATCCATTTAAAACACCAGAATCATCACGTCCATACCTCATAAAGGAGCCAAAGAAATCCCCTCATCATAGCCAAATCAAGAGATCATCACCTTTAAAGCCAAACAGCTGGAAGACTTTCATCCCATCATTTTGCTTAAACTATGCTTCTGTTTTTAATTATTGTGACCGTTGCTTTTCATCATTTCTGAGCATTATAAAAAGCTCACATCCTTGTACTTTTAATTCACCAAGTTATAATCAAGAAAAGTTTTATTTTGTTTCAAAGAGAGTTGTCTTTTGAATCAACATTGTTCCTGCTTATTACTAGTTCTTCAAGAGGGATTATTAGAACTTGTAAAGAATGTAGAAACAAGTGCTCTTGTGAGGATTAGCCCTTAAACATTAGAATCTAAACCCTTTGTGTTTGGGGTTCAAGCACAACTGGCAAACCAACCATCTAGCCATTCAACCATCAAAGGCTTCTAAGCAAAGCTTTCAAAGGGACAATACTTGAAGTATTTCAAGGATTGTATCAGAAGAAGGCGCCCAAAACATCACTTACAGCCAAAGACAAGGGCAGAGGGGTTGCTGAAGGAAAATCCTCAAAGAATGCTAAGTCAAAGTCTAAGGGAAAGGCAAATGTTGTATAAGAAGCCCCAAGCAAACAACTAAGTCCAAGGGAGTTTGTAGAGCTCTTCAGCCAATGCAAATTCAAGGCTACAAGGTTCCCTTGTGCCTCTACTATGAAGGCGCTTGGCATCTATGAAGACTACAAGAAAATCTTTGAAGCAATGGGGCTTGGCAGTATAACGGAATTAGCGCTTCCCTCATACCAGATCCTGACCATTCATTTTCTCTACACTTTTCAAGTGACAAGTTATGAGGAGAGGGAGATAGACAATGGTGATGGCTGGATAGCCTTTAGGCTTGGGAAGCAGAAGTTTACAGCCACCTTTAGAGAGCTTTCATCCGGCCTTGGGATGGAGTTCTATGCTGATAAGAAGCCTCAGTTCAAGATCAGGATGAAAGAGCATGCCAGGCTGTGGGAGGTGATTGGGATTGATCATTTCACTCCCAGAGTCAGAAAAAATAAAGACCTGAGGCATCAAGCTATGAGATATGCTCACAAGGCGCTTGCTAACACCCTTTTTGCAAGGAAGAAGACTAATAAAATCTTATCAAGGGAGATGGACATTATCTTTCATGGCATGAAGAAGTTGGTGCGCACTGCCAAGGGTGGAGAGACTATCCTCAGTCCGTAAGAGCTGCTTTGTTATGTGGCTCTCCTCATGGAGCAGCCCTTCACTGATAGGAGCTGGATCATGAGCAAGAAGAAGAGAGAAAAGCACCCTCAGCTTCACATAGGGGGAGTTGTGACAGCAATCTTGATGGCTAGTGGAATAAACCTTGATGAACATGAAGCAGATGGATTGTCACCTCAATGGATGGACCTTGGCTACTTAAAGAGGAGTCATTTCTTAGAGAATTCTATCCAAGGGAAGCACATCTATCAGTTCCTGAAGCATCAAAGGAGCCAGCCAAGTTTCTTCTTCCCAACCTACAGCACACATCCATGACCACAAGGAGCAACATAGACTACTGCCCAACAGAGGGACAGCTCTACCATGGTGGCGCCATTACTGAAGAAAGAGAAGAGGATAGTGAAATCAAAAGGGAAGAGAGCTCTGAAGAAGAAGAAGGAAAAGCTGATGTTGGCGCTGAAAATGAAGAGGAATCCCAAGAAGAGGAACAAGAAGATGAGTTGCTGGAATACATTTCCAAGAGGTTTCAATTCAAACCTCATGAGGTGCTAAGTCAAGGAAGCTCACTGAAGTATGCTCATGACCACATCAATAAGCTTTAAAGATGGTGAAATGGCAAGATAAAACCATAAAGAAGCTTGTGAATTTGGTGAAGGGGAAGTTCAAGAAGAACAAATCCAAATCACAAGGAACTTCTCAACAAAGCCATTGTTATGAGTTTACATCACATCATGAGGAGCCTATGCAACAAGAAGAGCCTAATGAAGAATAGGAGGCAAACTGTATGCCCCAAAGGAGACATTCCTTCCAAGTGCAATAAACTGATCAATGGCTACCTTGGAAACCAGCTAGGGCTTCATCCTATGTCCCTATGTCTCAACCGCCATCAGCCTGGGAAGCACCAGCCTACTCTCCTTCTGAAGCTTACATCACTTGACAGGAGTATGACTCTCAAGGAAAACCAATTCAAGTGCAAGCACATTGGCTTAGTTGGGTACCTCCACCTCAAACAGCATCTTCTTCACAAGAGAGGAGGAGAAATAAGAGGAGGACAAGTCAGTCTCCACAACAAGAAACATCAGGATCATTCATAGATCCAGGAGACACTGATGAACTCTCTTACTCATCCCATCACTCCTCCCACCACAACTAAGGTACTACATCCTTTCCATGTATATACCATTGCATTTTTTTTAGTTCTTGTAATATATTTCTGTTGCTTCTCTCTTTCACTCTTTTATTACACAAGGGATTGTGTAATTTAAGTGTGGGGCGAGGGATTTAGGGTTTGAAATTGTGTGTTCTTTTCTTAGCTTTTCTCTTCTTTCATCTTTGCGTCTCATGCATTCATGCATACATGTAAGTGCATAGAAAAATACAAAAAGTCGAAAAATTTGAAATTTTTTGCATGTTTTGCAAACCAAAAAGAAAGCATATAGTTGCATTTCATTTGTTTAAGATTAAGTCTAGTGTTTGCATAGAGGCTGCATTGCATTTGCATAGGGAACAATGATGAATTTTCCTTGTAAAATGCTAAGTGTTTAGGATTGATTTAAATGTCTAAGTGGTTAATTGTTTGATTCATCATGAAAAAGTTAGAAGTTAAGGCAGAACCATGTTTGATTTGCTAATTTTTTTTTCTCATCTCATACTGAAACCATTTGTTCATTGAAAATCAACTCTATCTACTTGAACTTTAATCTGATTTTTAATTATCATGTTTGTGCATTGAAAAGTGAATTCATGGGTACCATATACATATTTGGATCATCTTCTTCCTTTCTTGCCATTCTTGTTGATCCAAGCAGCTGATCCTCATACTTATGGGACAGTTAATCCACACCCTTAACTAAACCTCCTTTTTGAGCCTAAACACCATTTGTGAGAGTTGTGAGGCCTTGCATACATAATTTTCGAATTTTATCTTGGCAAAAGGTGTTAGGATTAAGGCTGGCAAGGAGAAACTCTCTTGTAGATATCAGCGTGCCTTTTGAGCTTGATTCTAGGTTAGGAATTTGGGTGAGAGGGTAGTGTTAAGTGGTTTGAACTTCATGGTTTGTATCTTTTAAGATGAAGAAGAAGAATGGGATGGTAGTGTGAGAAATAAGTTAAGTTTGTGGTTAAGTATAAAAGAAAGAAAAGCTCTAAGTGTTAAAAATAAGGAGGCGCCAACAACAAAGATTTGAAAGGTCATACAAAATAGGAAATCAGACCAAAGCATTCCAACAAAGGTGATGAAGAATGGCGTCTAATCAACAAAAGAAGAGCAAGTCCCAACAAAAAGGATCAACCACACAAGCAAAGAAGAAGGAGTTTCCCCACATATGAAGAAGAAGAAGATCAAGTTCTTTGGGAAAGGGTAGACTTAGGGGTTCACTTTGGGTTTAAAAGTCTTTAGGATTCATCTTTGGGGAAAAGGGTAGAAGAAAGCTTTAACTTGCATGCATAAATGTGCTTTTACCTTTAGCATTTTGCCTAAGTTAGAATCATTTTTATTGAGTGATCCCTTGAGTTTACTAGCCCTTACTTGAATGAGATCATATTCATCTCATGACTATACCCTAACACCAAATGTTTTCACTTGATTTGCACAAACTTGATTCATGTTTACAAGCTTAATGAATGTTAAAGATTTGGTTGATTTGAACACTTGTCTAGGTTAAGATTTGAGATCATTTTGAAACATGATGAGCATGGCTAAGTTCTCTAAAGTATAACTGATTGTGTGATTGTGTTTTGCATCCTACAGTTAGACACTTAGACATTGACTTCACTTCTTTACCTTAGCATTTTTGGATTTGAGTGCCCACCTTTAAACCTCATCCTCCATTTGTCTTAGTTTGTTTGCTTAAGGACAAGCAAAAGGCAAGTGTGGGGGTGTTGATATCTCTCACATTTACATCATTTAAGCTTGCATTTAGTTCATGTTTTGGTTCCTTTTGCATATTTTCCATCTCTTTAGTCCTATTTTCCTTTCCTTTTAGACTTAGGTTGCATTTAGGTCGTAGTTTGCATTCTCTTTACATTAAGGATGTTTTTAGGTACCTAAGGAGCTATTTAGAGCAAGGAGGAAGCATGTGGATGATTCAAGGAGTTGTCCAAGCCGAGGAGGAGCAAAAGGAGCTAAGGAAGGTGATTTCTGGTGTAAAATCGATCAAGGCCAAGCCAACATCGTACGATGTGAAGCAACATAGAAGACTGGTGGCCACATTGATCACTCACATCGCACGATGTAGATGGGCAGGAGCTTCAGAAGTTTGCATCGATCAGCCACATCAATCACTTGAGATCGATGACAAGACACAGGACAACCACATCGATCCTCAGCATCGTACGATGTAATGGACCCAAGAGGACTTGATCTTAGCATCGATCATCCACATCGATCATCAAGTAATCGATGTCAAGCACCAGAAGTTTACATCGATCATCCACATCGATCACTTATAATCAATGTTGGCCGAATCCGAGATGTTTTTATTTATAATTTGCCATTACTTTAGCGTTTTTGGCATTTAGTATAATTAGGCTTAGACTAATGGTTTTTAACCAAGTTTTGTTCTGGCTTAGTTTCTTAAGAGTTTTTCAGTGTTTGCACGAACAAATCTCTCTTTTTAACAAATTAAAATTGATGAACTTTCTGCAAATGTCGATGATGAGGTTGAAGGAAATAAAGGTTGTAGTGGAAGGATATGGTAAGAATAAAAGGGCGATTGTGATGGAGACGAAGGAGGATTCAGTGGATGAGATCGGGAGATCGAGAGTTGCAGAGATGATTTCATAAAGTAAGTGACGAGGATTTGAGATATTAGTTCAGTGTGGCTTGAAGGCTCGAGTTTGAGTGATGGAGAGTGAATCCGCCGCTGGAAATGGTGGAGTAGTAGTGGAGAGGAAATGTGTGTGAGATTTGTCGCTTCATTATCTACTTTTTCATGTCAGATTCAGATCTTTTCATTGTTTCATGGATTATATTTTTAAATTTTCATTTAAAATGGTTTTCATTTTTAAGTTTCGAGTTTTATTTTAATTTTAATTTTCCAAGTTAAAAAATTATAACAGAAATAAGTGATTTTTAAACGGATGTTATTTTACCGTTATCGGTGTTTACTGATCTGTCAAAAAATTTGATGGTATGTATTTAAAATCCACTTTGAAGGTTTTTTGTATTAAAAAAAATTGGTTGAAGGTTTAAAGTGTTAGTAAAATACTTCCAAAGTTTAACGTGTTAGCGTATGTGATAACAAGATTTTTAGGTCGTTAAGAGCAAGCAATGCAAGAAGGAGGTTATCGAAACTCAAGCAGAACATAGTCGTAGTATAGTGCAAAAGGAATCAATCCAACCTAGGAGCTAGAAAGTGCAATGAGAATGCAAGGATCATGCAAAGTTAAGCAAATGATGAACGATTTTGTAAAAATTCTAAAAACTAGATGCAACGGTCAAATGCAAGGCAAAACTATTTTAAAAATACTAGAAACGAGTGAACTACCACGACGAACAAGCGGAATATTTAAAATGCAAAACTACTAATTATTAAAAATCGACTAGTGGATCGACAACGGGATCGACCACTAGATTGAGCAACAATGATCTATCTCGTCTAAACAACCTAAAATGATGAAACGATGTAGAATGCGATTTACAAGAACACAACTTTATGGTGCTAGGATGATAATAAATGACTTTAGATAATAAGAAAGAGGGTCTAGGGTTGAGGGTTACGTTCGTGGGTTTCAAAGGTCAAAGCTTGTTTGAAAACATTAGCTCTACTCTCTTTGAGAGGTTTCCTAGGCCTTGAAAACCAAACGAGATCCATCCATGGCTTGTCGTATGGATCACTCATTCGCTCTCTTCTCCAAACCCATGGCGTTTGGTGGAAAAAGAGATCGAAGGGCAATAAACATAGATTTCAAACCAACGACCTAACTAGCCCCCTTGACAACCATGGTGTGTGGGAAAGGTAGACTAGCCTCTAGGATTCAATTTTCCAGGACATCTGGATCCTATCAAGGTAAGATATCCCTCGGATCATAGAGATCTTGGCGTGAGAGTCCCTAAGCCTTAAGCGTTCAAAATCCTAGAAGAGATGGTGATGAAGAACAAGAAAACACGAAACTTTAACCTTTTTGACCCTTTCGAATCGCCCCAACCCCGAAACCCAACAAGACTACTCGCGATTCATGAAGAAAACCGATGAAAGCGTAAAGGATGATCTCTTAAACATGATTAACGATTGATTAGAAGCAAATATTCAATATTCAAAACATAAAAAGCAAGAAAAACTCGAAAGTCTACAATGGCGATTCGCCTAAAAATGAGAGAGATAAAAAAGGTAGAAGACAGAACGGGGATAATGAAAGGGATCGTTGCCTTTTGCCAAAAATGGCCAAACCGCAAATGGTCCCCCCCTTTGCTACGGTCAAAAACCAGCTGGACGGATAAGGTTGGTCTGTGATCGATCACGAAGCTCGATCTGGCACTCGATCTTGTGTTGGATCGGATGGCTCTTAAACGATCTCTGAGTCGATCTTCTGCTGATCGGGTTGGAAGCTCGATCCGGTCATTGATCTGCATGGCGTCATTTACGTCCGTACTTCAGATCGATCTCCACCCTCGATCTTGGTCTCGATCCATCTGCTTGCATCGACTTGATTACTCGATCTTCTGGTTGATCTCGTCTGGATCGACCCGCCTTGCTCGATCTGCTACTCGATCTCGGGTCCCAAGCATACAATCCTGATCTCTCCAAGTCTCCACGAACTTCCCCACGAGCCTCAGCACGTCCAAGAATCCTCCATAGCTCCAAAGTAGCCGAAAACAACCTGAATGCGATGCAAAATGCAAGAAACATGCAAATGCTGGTGCAAAAGTACTCTAGGACCTAAAGTGATGCAAACTAGCCTAAAGTGCAAGGTAAATGCATGCAAAACTATCTTATATGTATGCAAAAACACATGAAATATGCAGTAATATCAACTCCCCCAAACTTGCCATTTGCTTGCCCTCAAGCAAACAACATTCAAGAAGGGAGAGAGGTTTTAAAACAAACGAGGGTTTAAGCTTCTTGCAAAGGTATCTTTCAAATGAATCTATCTCAATGTCCTAGTTAATAATTTTAAGATGCAATGCACACACTCATACTCCAAAGAACTTAGCCATACTCATCATATAATGAATTTCAGATCATGACTCTCCTATTCAAAACAATCAAAGAATCTCATCCTTTAACATTCATTAATGATCGAACCGTGAATCAAACTTATGCACTTTAAAGCAAAACACATTTGGCTAAGGGCGAAGGCTATGATCATAGAATGATCTCATTTTAAAAAGGGTTATACAATGCAAAGGGTTTCTCTCACGAATGGTATGAAGTTTATGCATAATGCTAAAGGTAAAGGCAATTGATGCATACATGATTAGATTCTCATCTACCCTTATATGCTAACAATGGTCCTAAACCCCTCTCATTTTCTTTTCTTTTCAGCTCACTCACCCTCCTAGAGACTACTCTTATTAAGCTCAAACCCCAAACCGAAAACATTCTTACTCTTTTAGGCTAGTGAAAAAGGCTGAAAACATTTTAGCTCTTTATTTTTTTCTTATTGATAGCTCTCTATTCTTTTTTTTCTTTTTTTTTTCTTTTTTTTTGCCACTTAGGCTCTTTTTGTTTCTTTTTATTTTACTTGAGAGAGCTATCTTCTGAAATACTTAGAGCATTATACATTTTGAAAACAAAGCCTTTCACTTAAAGCCTTTTATTCACTTCAATTACCAAACCCTTTTGAAACCGTAAGCATATAAACAAGAAAGCAATCCCATCAAACCCCCAAACTTATCCTAAGCCTACAACTAGCTTCAAAATGCAAAGCTAGCAATCATATGAGAACCTAATCATATCGCCTAAACGTAACACGTTATGCTAAGTTCAAACCGAAAAGAGGCCTCACAATGATGTCACACAAGAAAGCTTGGCTTGAAAGAAAGGTAAGGGTTAAGGTGGGGGTTCTACTTAGGCTCACAAAGAGTGGTAAAAGGAGAAAGAGAGCCTAAATATGTATAAGATCCATGTGTTCATTTTCAAATGCATAAGAATGATATTTAAAAATTCAGATTAGGGTTCTCACTTATTAGGACAAGTTTCAAATCATGAATGTTCAATTCAAGTCACGAAAATCAAAACAAGTGATCCAAGCACGGTAAGGACTTACTTTCAAAGTGTGAGCAAAGCATCAAACAACTACTAACTAGGGCATTGAAACAATTCATGAGCTTAAAACACCTTTTTAAGAAATTTTTAACCCCTTATGCAAATGTAAACAACCTAGATGCTTAAAAATTATAGACTCAATCCTAATATGTTTAACAATGTGAATGCAACTACATGAATTTTTTTTGAAATTTTTTTAAAATTTTATCAATTTTTTTGTTCTTTTCTATGCCTTAGATGCAATAAAGACTCAAGGGATGCAAACAGAAAATAAGAGCAAAATAAACATGTCAAATAACACACACACTCCCCCAAACTTGAATGACATCGTCTCGGTGGCAAACAAATTTGAGAGAGTTCAAAAACACAAAGCAAAATCAGAGAAAATATGAGTGGTATTTACAAGGATCGGTTGTTGGTACCCTGGCGCTAAACTCGGCTAGAACTTGAGGATGTTCCAGCGGAGCTGCTCTTGCTAGAGAAGCGTCGGGCTATATCCTTGCCTTTATCACCGGTCGGGAAGCCATGGACGGAATGACGAGCTTGTTGCGTGCTGCCTTGCGGTTCACAGATGACAACACCGCCAGTTGATCTCCTCCTCTTCTTGGGCTGCTCGACATCTACACTCATTGACTGCTTAGACTTTGCGGATGAGCTTCCTTGAAGCGCCTTGACTTTCTTGGCAAGCTTCTTGATCATCTTCCCTTGCCACTTAGTAATTTTACGCTGCACCTCCACCACCGAAGCAAGAAACTTCTCCGCCTTGGTCTGTGGTTCAAAGTCCATCCTGGGAAGCTCAAAGTGGGCTGGCATTGCGCCATATGAGGGTGGTGACTCTGACTGCTCACGCGGGGACTGAATAGGCATCATGGCTGTACCAAGTGGGGCGTAACACTCTTCTTGGGTTGGGCAAAACTCGATTGTACCGTTGCTATCCAAGTGCGTCTCATCAACGTTGGGCGAGATGCACACGCTCTTCTTCTTCTCATCATTATAGAACTGATAAGCAAAGAATCAAGGAGCTGGCGTAGGTCCCAAGCTATCTGTGTTGCGCATGTAGGTTTCGTCCATGAATGCTCTATCCACGCAAGGCTCGAAGCGTTGGAGAGGTACACCGGCTTGGATGAAGAGCGGCGTGAGGAAGCCTCCGATGTAAGCTGAACTCGCTTTGCATCTCAGAGCGTATGCCTTGTACTTCACCAAGGAGGATGCTAGAATACACCCGTAGTTTACATCATTCCCAAGGTCATCCATCAGCGGATCATGATTCTCTTCTTCGCTGCTGCACTGTATCCTTTTGATCCCTTGGAAAAGGAAGCATAACTCGGTCTTTGTCACTGTAGGAGACACGGCCCGCCCGCTGAAAGTGTTGGCCAACAGCTTGAGAGTGTACCTCAGAACGGGATTCCTTACTTTCTTGGCTTTGTATTCTTCATCACAAAGCACATCCCATATGATGCTGGCATTCTTGAGAGGGGAAAACTCCACTTGCTTAGCCGCGGCGTTGAGTCCATATGCTTGGCAAAGCTCCTCAATGAAAGGTGATAAGGCTGCTTCTTGACTTTGAAGGTGAGATGACCTTGTGAAGGAGTGGGAAGGCTCGGATTCTCAAAGGAAAACGCCAAGGTGGAGAGGAAGTCCAAGGTGATTTGCGGATATGTTGGGCAATCCATCCTTGAAAGGCATGCAAGCCCCATGTCTTGGAGAAGAGAGTCAAAATCTTCTAGAAGACCCATCCTTGCCAACAAGTCTCTACTTGCAAACTTGGTAGGCTCAAAGCGCAGCCTCTCTAGCCTTTGTTTTGCTGACTTTTCCTCCTTAGTCCAACGGACCCTCTCGTGAACTTGTTGATGTTCTTCCTCTTGAACTTGTTGAGCTCCTACGTCCTGAACCGCTTGCTGCTCTTCTTCTCTTTGTGTATCCTCTTCTCTGGTTCTCTTAGGTGCCATTTGTGCCTGAAAGGTAGTTATCAGAATAGAGAGTTAGAATAGGCGGCTAATACAAAGAAAACGCAAGGAAGAGAAAGAAATTCGCAACTAATACCCTAGATTTTTGGGAGATTTTTAAAAATTGTAACTAGATAAAAGAAAAGAAAATCTAGATATGAGCTTAAATCTAGAATATTTCCTGATTTCTAGCTACTTTTAAAAATTTGTTAAAATCTCTAGTAACTTAAATCAACCATGCGATTATTAAAGGAATTTTGAAAAGATTTTAACTGAAAATCTTAAAAAAACCTTTGCAGGATTGAAAACAGAAGCTAATGGCCTTTAGGAAAATAAAAATAGCACTCTCTCTCGATTTAGACTCTGCAAGAACAGAAATGAGAGAGTGTGAAGTTGTTGAAAACATAAAGGCCAAGGAAATCTAAAACCACGGGCAAGGAAAGCGATTTTCTGACAAAAGGTGTGGTCAAGGCGCATCTTTCGTGGTCAAAGATTCTTGCCTTGACCACCATTCAAAATCAAAGAGAGAGGGAAAAGAAAAATGGAGGAAAAAATTTTGTTAACTCGGCACGAGATCGAGTCCATTGGGTCGATCTAGGACTCGATCTCATGCCCATGTTGGCTGGATCGAGAGATTTGATCGATCAGTGACTCGATTTTTTTAGAATCGAGTCTTAGATCGATTATACTCTCTCGTTCCTTGACTTTTTGGCAACTAGGCTGTACTCCTTGGATCGATTTCCTTGATCGATTCGGGGGTCGATTTGGCTGAGATCGAGTGGCAGATCGTGTAGACTACTCGATCTAGCCGTGAGGATCGAGTGCCTCAATCGATTTACCTCTCGTTTGTTTTTCAGGCTAAATGTATAGGGTATTCATCCTCTCGTGATTGACTGTGGCACACGATCTGTCTACTCGATCTCGTCTAAATCGACTAACTCCTCTCGATTCACTAGCTCGATCTAGCAAAGATCGAGCCAGGATGAGTCGATCTAGCACTCGATCTCTAGCCTATATTCGCCCATTCTTACTCCTTTTAGATCTAAAAACATGGCCTGCAATCCTTTACACCTTTTCCTACACACTGAGAAGGTAAAAACATAAAACTGAAAGAGAAATAAAGCAAAAATATGTACAAGATAAACATGGGAATGCCTCCCAAGTGCTCTTTCTTTAACGTCTTTAGCTAGACTTTACTTGGTTTAGGAAGATGGTGGGTCTTGGGGAAGCATTGATGTGCTCTCCTTGTCAAATGCACTCGCCATGTATGGCTTAACTCTATGTCTGTTCATTGTGAATGCATTCCCAATCTTGCCGACCAAGGTGACAGCTCCGTAGGGCAATACCTCCTTGATTTCATACGGACCGCTCCATCTAGATTTCAGCTTTCCTGGAAATAGCTTGAGCCTTGAATTGTACAGAAGCACCAAACTCCCTTCCTTTAGCTCCTTGGGTACCAACTTCTTGTCATGAGCAGCCTTAGTGCGCTCCTTGTAGATCCTAGCTCTTTCGTAAGCATCCAGCCTTAGCTCATCAAGTTCGTGTAGCTGGATCAAGCGCTTCTCCTGAGCTGTCTTTAGATCAAAATTCAGTCGCTTCACAGCCCATAATGCTCTATGTTTCAGCTCAACGGGGAGGTGACATCCTTTGCCGTAGAGAAGAGTGAAAGGAGTAGTACCGATGGGCGTTTTGAAAGCAGTCCGGTAAGCCCACAAAGCGGCATCTAACTTCACTGCCCAATCCTTCCGAGTTGTCCCGACTGTCCTCTTGAGTATGGCCTTTATCTGTCGGTTAGAGACCTCCACTTGTCCACTCGTTTGAGGGTGATACTAAGTAGCCACCTTGTGCTTCACACCATACTTCCTTAGAAGGCTTTCAAACAACTTGTTGATGAAATGGCTTCCTCCGTCGCTTATCACCACCTTTGGTACTCCAAACCTCGGGAATATGATGCTCTTAAAGAGCTTGATCACCACCTTAGAGTCATTTGTAGGGGATGAAATGGCCTCAACCCATTTAGAAATGTAGTCTACAGCCACCAAAATGAACTTGTTGCCGTAGGAAGATGGGAAAGGCCCCATGAAGTCTATGCCCCATGCGTCAAAGACGTCAACCTCAAAGATAGGAACTTGAGGCATCTCGTTTCTCTTCGTGATGTTCCCTGCTCGTTGACAAGCTTCAAAACTTTTCACAAACTCATGGGCATCTTTGACGATTGACGGCCACTAGAAACCGGCTTGTAAGATTTTTGTAGCGGTTTTGAATGAAGCAAAGTGTCCTCCGTATGAAGAGCCATGGCAGTGAAAGAGAATGTCCTTGGCTTCTTCCTTTGAAACACATTTCCTGTATAAACTGTCCACGCCCCTCTTGTACAAGTAAGGCTCGTCCCAAAAGTAGTTGCTTGCGTCTCTCATGAACTTCTTCTTGTGATAGCTGTCGAGATGAGTTGGCTCCTCTCCGCATGCCAAGTAGTTCACAATGTCAGCGTACCAAGGAAGATCCTCTTCTTTGAAACTCAAAACCTCTTCAAATCGTCCCGCTAGCCTTCCACAAACCGCCGTGGTGATCATGATTAATTGCTTTTCCGGAAGCGAATCATCAAGAGGTAAGGCTTCATCGATCCTTAACCTAGAGAGGTGATCAGAAACACCGTTCTCTATCCCTTTCTTGTCCTTGATTTCCATGTCAAACTCCTGAAGAAGATGTATCCATCTCAAGAGTCTCGGCTTTGTATCCTTCTTGGAGTAGATGTATCTAAGCGTCGCGTGATCTGTGTAGACAACAACCTTGGCTCCCACTAGATAAGCTCTGAACTTCTCAAAGGCAAACACTACTGCTAATAGCTCCTTCTCCGTAGAAGTGTATCTTGTTTGCATGTCATCCAAGGTTCTTGAAGCATAGTAAATCACATGCAGCCGCTTGTCTTTTCTCTGCCCTAGAACGGCTCCCACGGCATAGTCACTAGCATCACACATGATCTCAGACGGTAGACTCCAGTCTGGTGCTTGAACTATTGGTGCCGTGACAAGAGCTTCCTTAATGGTCTTGAAAGCTAGCAAGCACTCCTCATCAAAGACAAAACCGGCTTCCTTGCACAAGAGCCGTGTGAGAGGGCGTGCAATCTTGGAAAAATCCTTGATGAAGCGCTTGTAGAAGCCAGCGTGCCTCAAGAAACTCCTGATCCCGTTGATATTAACCGGCGGCTCAAGACTCATCATGACCTCAACCTTAGCCTTATCAACCTCAATGCCCTTCTCTGATATCTTATGACCAAGCACGATCCCTTCCTTCACCATGAAGTGGTATTTCTCCCAATTAAGCACCAAGTTTGTCTCCTCACAACGCTTTAGTACCTTGCAAAGATTCAACAAACACGCAGAAAAGGACGCACCATAGACAGACAAGTCATGCATAAACACCTCTACCATCTCTTCTATTAGATCGGAGAAGATCGACATCATACACCGCTGAAACGTAGCCGGTGCATTACACAACCCAAATGGCATCCTTCGATATGCAAAGGTACCATAAGGGCATGTAAAGGTCGTCTTCTCCTGATCATTTGGATGGATTGGTATTTGGAAGAATCCACTATATCCATCAAGAAAGCAATAGTAGGGATGATTAACAAGTCTTTCAAGCATTTGATCAATAAAAGTCAAGGGAAAATGATCCTTTCTAGTAGAAAGATTAAGCTTCCTATAGTCAATACACATACGGTGTCCTGTAATAGTCCTAGTAGGTATAAGCTCATCTTTATCATTCTTAATGACTGTGACCCTCCCTTCTTAGGCACCACGTGTACGGGAGAAACCCACGTGCTGTCACTTATGGGATAGATCACGTCAGCCTCTAATAGCTTAAGAATCTCTTTCTTAACAACCTCTTTCAAATTAGGATTCAAACGCCTTTTGTGTTCTATAGAAGAGGCATTCACATTATCCAAATGAATCCTATGAGTGCAAAGCATTGATGAAAGGCCCTTGATGTCACTTAGAGAGTACCCAATGGCCTTCCTATACTTTCTCAGCTCAGTTAGGAGCGAATGCAACTCATCATCACTTAAGTTTTCATTCACAATCACAGGATAGGTTTCGTTAAGCCCTAAGAAAGCATAACTTAGCCCTTTTGGAAGCTCCTTAAGGTCCACCTTTGGGGCTAGCAGCTCGCTCCAATCGTCCTCGTGGCTGTTGTTTTTGTTTTCCTCCTTGGAACCCTCATTAGAACCCGAGACAAGACCTTTAAGGCTGCTTTCCTGAACCGTTGTCCCCTCTGAGATCAAGTCATCCAGTCGATCTTGCTCTCGATGTCGTCTAGATCGAGCAGTTTCATTCGATTCGCTCACTCGATTTAATGTGGATCGAGTGAGAGATCGAGATGCTGAGTCGTTCTCCGGAATGGACCCTGAACTGATCGGAAGGCGCCTCTCGATCTCAGACTCGATTAATATCCTGGATCGATCACCCTCCTCGATCTGACTATCGATTGTTGCACCGGATCGAATTGTGTTCTCGATTGTCTTGTTGATTTGACTCATGGATCGAGTGATAGCATCGATCTCGGAGTCGATTTCTAGGCTAGCGCCTTCATCTTCTAGCACAACTTTCCTTGAATCAAGTAGATTAACGTACTCCTGAGTCCTCTGATCCACGAAACCGAACTTCCCTGGCTTCTTAGTCAATGCCAGCTTCTAATGATCCTCCTGAGCCAACTCTTCTAGCAACTCATCCGCCAAAGCGTCCAACGTCTCAATGTAGAAAGCTTGCCCTTCTATTGTAGGCTTCTTCAAAACCTCATTGATGTCAAAATCAAGCCTGATGTCTTTGCCTAGATGTAGAGCTATCTTCCCATTCTTGACGTTGATGATAGCTCCAGCAGTGGCTAAGAACGGTCTACCAAGGATGAGCGGGTCCTTAGGTTCTTCATCCATTTCCAACACAATGAAGTCCGTAGGCACGTTTACACCACTAATTCTTACTGGCAGGTCCTCAAGTAGACCCACGGGTAACCTCACGCTTCTGTCAGCTAGTACCAAGGAGATTCTACAATCCTTTAACCGGGTAAAACCAAGTTTCTTTGCTATGGAATGAGGCATCAGATTTATACTAGCGCCAAGGTCGCACAAACAGCTCTGAAATGTCAAAGGACCGAGAGCACATGGTATAGTGAAGCTTCCTGGATCTCCCAACTTCTTGGGAACTATCTCCTAATGTATAATTGCGCTACATTCCTCACTAAGCACCAGCACCTCCTTGCTTTCCTTATTCTTCTTTGCAAGCGTGTCTTTGAAAATTTTTGCACATTTAGGCATCATGGCAAGGCAATTTACGAGAGGTAGCTTGATCTCCACGTCCCTTAGATGCTTCTCAAACAAGAGCCTATGCTTCTCTATGAGCTGTTTCTTGAAGCGACCAGGAAAAGGAAGCTTAGGAACATAAGGAGGAGGTATGTACTCATCTTTCTCCTCGGTAGCTTTCTCCACTTGCTTCTTTACAGCTGCTTCTTTTCCCTTCTTGGTCTCTCAATCCAAACGTTGTGGAAGTTGATCTCATCATCAGCTGAAAGCTTACCCTCCCCCTTTTGAATTACAACGTCCTCGTTATTCTTAGGAGTAACCGTAGGTGCAAGCTCTTTCCCACTCTATAGTGTAATAGCGTTGGCGTATTCCTTGGGATTCTGCTCACACTTGCCCGGTAAGCTATTCTGACCACTTGTAGTTGCTTTACCCCTCTCTAACTGCTTAATCTTGTTGTGTAGAGTTGTGATTTGGGTAGAGACATCAGTGAGAGAGGAGTCTAAGCGGTTGTTCATCTCGGCGAACTTCTGATTTGTTGAAGCTTGCCCTTGAAGCAATTGCTGAAACGTGGCTTGTACAGGATCAACTTGCTGCGGTTGCATCTGTTGTTGAGGAACAAAACCTGGAGGATACATAGGAGTATAAGGTTTGTTCCCTTGCTGCTGTTGCTGTCCCGGAAAGGTACCTTGCTGCTGACCTTGAAAACCACTACTCGGCTGAAAGCCTTTGTTGTAGGGCACAAATGGCTTTGCTTGCTGCGCAGGGTACACTTGATCTTTAGGGTTCTCCATATTGGTGCTTCTATAGGAGAGATTGTTGTTCTGCTGGTAGCCTTGTGAATACCCTTGCGGTTTGTAGTTGTTCTGACCCGCCACCCAATTAGCTTCTTCCTGACTCAACCCAAACACTTCTAAGGTTTCATCCGCTTCACCAACGAAGTGAACATGCTTCTGGTTAGCCAACACTAGCTTGTCAATCTTCTCATGCAATGACTTAAGCTCTTTCTTGTGAGACTCTAGCTCAGAACCTCTCGGTGCACAGTCGTAGTCTTCAGCATAGTTGCTGTCACTTAATGCCAAGTTTTCAATCAGCTCCATGCCCTCTTCTACCTTTTGACCAAGGAAGTTTCCCTTACTAGCCGTGTCAAGTAGCAAGCGTATCTTTGGTGAAGCG
This sequence comes from Thlaspi arvense, assembly GCA_911865555.2. Taxonomy (NCBI): domain Eukaryota; kingdom Viridiplantae; phylum Streptophyta; class Magnoliopsida; order Brassicales; family Brassicaceae; genus Thlaspi; species Thlaspi arvense. The sequence continues at coordinate 29,438,953 of OU466861.1, read as the reverse complement.
CCGCGGTATATTGTGCTTTGTAGAGTCTCTTTGCTGAAGCCGTGGTGAGGACACTGAATGGTGTAGACTTTGAACCGCTCCATGGCTTCATTGAACATCTCATTGTTCCTTTGAGTGAAGCCGCTGATCTCACTTCTCAACCTTGCTGTTCTGGTGCTAGAGAAGAACTTGGAAAGGAACTCCTTCTTACACTCAGCCCAAGAGGTGATGGTGCCTTGTGGAAGGGTCTTCTCCCAATGTATAGCCTTGTCTCCGAGAGAAAATGGAAAGAGACGCAGCTTGAAAGCATCTTCAGATATGCCATTAATCTTGATCATCCCACACACTTGCTCAAAGTTGTCAAGATGCTCCAAGGGATCTTCCATTGCTAACCCGTGGAACTTGTTGTTTTGCACCATTGAGAAGAATCCTGGCTTAATCTCGAAGTTGTTGTTTTGCACTGGAGGAGGAGTGATCCCAAACCTATTATGATGAGTGTTGGGAGCATCACCCGCTCCAATGATCCGTGGGGGTCTAGCCACGTGGTGGGGGTTTCCATTACCCCTTCCCACTGCTCCGTGAGCTGGAGGAGGTCCCTCTGGATGTTCTTGCTCAGCCATCGCTTTAAAATCCACTGAACCTTGCTGAACAATCTCCTCAAAGGCTCTAGCTTTCTCTCTAACTCTTCTTGATCTTGTATGTCCGAGTTGATGAATGTTGTCCAAGGGTTGTAGCAAATTGTTGTCTCCCCTTGAAAGTAGATTCATGTACCTGAAAGACACAAGTGTGACGGTAGAGAAATCAGTAACCAACTTAAAGTAAAGGCTTAGTCTTTACCAAATCCCAAATCTTAATGCTTTCTATCCACTCCTAAGATGGCAACGGCGCCATTTGATAACAAGCTTTTTAGGTCGTTAAGAGCAAGCAATGCAAGCAGGAGGTTATCAAAAACCAAGCAGCACACAGTCGTAGTATAGTGTGCAAGAGGAATCAATCCAACCTAGGTGCTAGAAAGTGCAATGAGAATGAAAGGATCATGCAAAGCTAAGCAAATGATGAACGGTTTTGTAAAAATCATAAAAACTAGATGCAACGGTCAAATGCAAGGCAAAACTATTTTAAAAATACTAGAAACGAGTGAACTACCACGAGGAACAAGCGGAATATTTAAAATGCAAAACTACTAATTATTAAAAATCGACTAGTGGATCGACCACGGGATCGACCACTAGATCGAGCAATAACGATCGATCTCGTCTAAACAACCTAAAATGATGAAACAATGTAGAATGCGATTGACAAGAACACAACTTTATGATGCTAGGATGATAATAAACGACTTTAAATACTAAGAAAGAGGGTCTAGGGTTGAGGGTCTCGTTTGTGGGTTTCAAAGGCCAAAGCTTATTTGAAAACATTAGATCTACTCTCTTTGAGAGGTTCCCTAGGCCTTGAAAACAAAACGAGATCCATCCATGGCTTGTGGTATGGATCCCTCCTTCGTTCTCTTCTCCAAACCCATGGCGTTTAGTGGAAAAAGAGATCGAAGGGCAATAAACATAGATTTCAAACCAACGACCTAACTAGTCCCCTTTACAACCATGTCGTGTGGGAAAGGTAGACTAGCCTCTAGGATTCGATTTTCTAGGACATCTGGATCCTGTCAAGGTAAGATATCCCTCGGATCATAGAGATCTTGGCGTGAGAGTCCCTAGGCCTCAAGCGTTCGAAATCCTAGAAGATATGGTGATGAAGAACAAGAAAACACGAAACTTTAACCTTTTTGACCCTTTCGAATCGCCCCAACCCCGAAACCCAACAAGACTATTCGCGATTCATAAAGAAAACCAATGAAAGCGTAAAGGATGATCTCTTAAACATGATTAACGATTGATTAAAAGCAAAATCAGTATGCCACTTTGAAGGTTTTTTATACGATTTTCCCCAAGAACAAATCTCTCTTTTTAATCAAAGTATTGTATTTGCCTTATTTAATCTTCTCTAATCTCTCTCTTAATAATGTTTAACATCTTTTCCTCTTGTGATTTAGTGTTTTTCATGATAATGAGTGAGTAGCCACCTTTAGGGTTTTAGATGTGGTAGATTAGGAGAATTTAGGGGCTTGATTAGGGTTTGTTAGCGCCTAATTAGGTTGATTTTTCTCTATTAATTTGTGCTTAGGCTAGATTTGTCTTGATCAGATGAATCTAAAATTAGGCTTCATCTTATGCCCACCAAGTGTTTGATGAAATGCTGATCTTGTTTAATAGAGGATTTGCTTGTCTTAGCTCAAGAGATTGACTGTCTAAGAAGTATTTTGGCTTGAATAGAGTTGGTTTTGCATGCTTGTTGATTGTTGTAGCACTAATGAGAGTTAGTTCTTGTTAGGGTGATTAGCAAAGAGTTATTTATCAAAAGATTGGACTTAACTTGCTTGATTGTGAACTATATGCCTAGGATTTAGCATTGCTTGCTTGTTTGCATTGTCAATGATGTTTGAAATAGCTTTATCTTCCCTTTTAATTCCCCAAAGTCAATAACCACATCTAGGATCCTTGTCTTTAATCTTTGAATTTCGAATTTGCTAGTTTTCTGTTTTTGCTTGCTCTGTTTTGCACTTGATCATTGCTAAGTATTGCTTTCTTGAGTTTTACTTGGTTGAATGTTCACTTAGGTTGATAGTTTAGTTCTGTTAAACAATTTCTTCTCTGCTTTTTCTTGACTTAAAGATTTCTACTATAATCCTAATGGAATCTAGCTAAACCCCTTGGATTGACTTAAAACCATACGTTGTACTACAATTGATTTAGTACAAGGGTGATTGAGAAAGAGCTCAAAAATTCTAGTATCAATAAGGCGCCGTTGCCATTGGGGTTATTGTTTGGATCATTAAGATTTGTAGAATCTCTAAAATCAAGTTTTATTTGTATTTGGTTACTAATCATCTTTAACTCTCATTGATGTTTTCAGGTGTATGAACCTTAGATCAAGAGGCTCTAGCAACTTAGTGGACTTCATAAATAACATTAACTTGCTGGACAGAGGTCAGAGGGCAAGGAGACAAAGGGAAATACAGCAGCACTTTGAGAGATTGGGGATGTGATACAAGAGTTTTGACTCTCTTGGTCAATCACCCATTGTACTTAATCAGTTGTAGCATATGGGTTTTAATGTCAATCCAAGGGGTTTTAGTTGAATAACAGAAGAGTTGCAAGCAGAAGTCTTTAAGTCAAGTGAAACAAGAAGGGTTTTGTTGCTTAAGCAACTGAACTAACAACCTAAAGTGATCACACACCAAAGAGGACTCAAGAAGAGACAGTTTAGCAATAATCAAAGAAGCAAAACAGAGCAAATAAAAAGAGTATGACAAATTCGAAATTCAGACAAAGAGAAGACAAGTTCCTAGATGTGGTTACTGATTTTGGGGAATTCAAAGACTAACTAAGGTTGTTTCAAGCATCATTGATCAAGCAAACAAGCTAGCAATGCTGGTTCCTAGACATAGAGTTCACAAATAAGAAAGCTAAGTTCAATCTCTTGACAAATAACCCTTTGCTAAATACTTCGACAAGAACTAACTCTCATTAGTGCTAAAACATTCAACAAGCATTATAAACCAACTCTATTCATGTCAAAATACTCTTCAAACAGCCAATCTCTTGAGCTAAGGCCAGTAAATCCTCTATTAAACAAAATCACCATTTCATTAAACACTTGGTGGGCATAAGAGAAAGCCTAAATTACAGATTCATGAGATCAAGACAAATCTAGCTTAAGAACAGATTAATAGAGAAAATCCCATGTTATTAAGCACTAAACAAATCTTAATTAATCCCTAAATTCCTCTAATCTACCACATCTAAGAACCTTAACCAAACTACTCACTAAGCAACATGTTTAACAACATGTTTAATAAAAAGAGTATGACAAATTCGAAATTCAGACAAAGAGAAGACAAGTTCCTAGATGTGGTTACTGATTTTGGGGAATTCAAAGACTAACTAAGGTTGTTTCAAGCATCATTGATCAAGCAAACAAGCTAGCAATGCTGGTTCCTAGACATAGAGTTCACAAATAAGAAAACAAATCTTAATTAATCCCTAAATTCCTCTAATCTACCACATCTAAGAACCTTAACCAAACTACTCACTAAGCAACATGTTTAACATCAAATCACAAGGGGAAAAGATGATAATCATGATTAAAAGAGAGATTAAAAAAAGATTAAAGGCAAATACAAACTTATATTAAATAATGGAAGAAATTTGTCTTACAAACTCAAAGAAATCACTCAAGAACAGTAAATTGACAAGACCTTGTCGAAAATCCATTAAAATAGAGTATTTATACTTAAAGAGAAAAGCCCTAAAAGTAATGGCAGAATGGTCTACATGTGACCGATAAGGTGATCGATAGGCTTGCTATCGGTCTAGAAGGTGACCGATAGGGTGACCGGAATACGTCCGATATATTTCTATCAGTCACTTTTTTGACCGATAGCTTAGATTGATCAATACCTCCTCTATCGGTTACTCCTTCACCGATAGCCTTCGTGCCTTGACCGATAGGGCTTGTAGAAATCGTCTGCCTTGGCTCCTCTTGCTCCATCTTAGCTCAGCTAGTCTCCTGGTTCATTCCCAAGGCTCCTCCTTGCTCCTCATAGCTCCATAAGCACCTGAAAACATCCTTGATGCAAAAAAAATGCAAACTACATCCTAAATGTAACCCTAAGTCTAAAAGGAGAAAAAGTGGAACTAAAGAGAAAGAAAACATGCAAAAGAAGACCAAAACATGAACTAAATGCAGAGCATAAATGATGGAAATGTATGAGATATCAACATCCCCACACTTGCCTTTTGCTTGTCCTCAAGCAAATAAGAACAAATGAGAGAGTAAGGTTTGAAGGTGGGCATTCAAATCAAAAAGTGCAAAGGTAAAGAGATGGAATCAATGCTAAGTGCCTAGTTGTGGGATACAAACATAATTAGCCATACTTTAAAGAACTTAGCTATGCTCATCATGTTTCAAAATGATCTCAAATCTCAACTTAAGGAAATGCTCAAATCAGCCAACTCTTTAACATTCAATTAAGCTCAAAAACATGAATCATGTTTATGCAAATCAAGTGAAGACATTTGGTTCAAAGGGTAAGGTTATGAGATTAAAATGATCTCATTCAAGCAAAGGGTTCACAAGCATAAGGGATCACTCAATGAAATGATTCTATCGTAGGTAAAATCACACTTATGCATGCAATTCAAAGCTCTCTTCTACCCTTTTATCCAAAGATGAATTCCAAACACTTCTAAACCCCAAAGTGAACCCCTAAGTCTACCTTTTACCTAAACTCCACCATTTTACCCTTCTTCATGGCTGGGGAAACTTCTTCTTTTTGCTTATGTGGTTGCTCCTTTTTTGTTGGGACTTGTTCTTATTTGTTGCATTGGCGCCATTCTTTACCTTTGGTGGTTTGCTTTGGGCCTGGTTTCTTCTTTGGATGGACCCTTCAAAGCCTTAAAGTTGCTGGCGCCATTCTTTCAAAACACTTGGAGCTTTTATCTCCCCTTACTTAACCACAAATTAGTCTTATTTCCCCATACTACCATTTCAAACTTTTTTCTCTTCTTTCAAAGCATACAAACATGAAGATCAGACCACTAAACTCTACCCCTTTCATCCCCAAAACTCTTAACCTAGAATCAAGCTCAAAATGCAAGATGTTATCTACAATAGAGCTTATCAGCGCCAGCCTTATTCCTAACACTATTTGCCAAGAAAAAACTCAAAAATGATATGCAAAGGCCTCACAGCTCTTAAGATAGTGTTTAAGCTCAAAAGGAGGTTTGGTTAAGGGAGTGGATAAGCTATTTGGATCAACAAGGATGTAAGAAGGGAAAAGATGATCCAGATATGTGTATGGTAGCCATGAATTCACTTTTCAATGCACAAACATGATAATTAGAAGATTCAAATTAAAATTCAAGTTGATAGAGTTGATTTTCAGACAACAAATGCTTTCAGTATGAGATGAGAAGATCAAATTTATCAATCCAAGCATGGTTCAGTCTTAACTTCTAGCTTTCTTATGATGCATCAAACAACTAATCACTTAAACACTGAAATCATCTCTAAACACTAAGCACTTTACAAGGAAGATTTATGCCCTATGCAAATGCAATGCAACTTATATGTCAACACTAGTCTCAATCCCATAATAATGAAATGCAACTATATACTTTCTTTTTGGTTTGCAAAAACATGCAAAATTTTTTCAAATTTTTCGATTTTTTGTGATTTTCTATGCCTTAGATGAATGTGAATCAAGATGAAAGAAAATAAAAAACTAAGAAAACAAAACACAAAGTCAAACTTAAAAGCAACATAATATATTACAAAACTTAAACAAAATAAGAGAGAGAAGCAACATAATATCTACAAAACTTTAAAAAAAATGCAGTGGTATAGACAATGATAAGGATGTGGTACCTTTAAGTGGGAGGAGTGGTGGGATGATCCAGATGTCTGTGGAGACTTGCTAGCTCTCCTCTTGTTTTTTTCTCTCATAGGTTTTTGAAGAGGTTGCTGCTTCTTGAGGTGGAGGAACCCAGCTTGGCCATAGCTTTTGAGCTTGAGATGAGTCACCTTGAGTACCCCATTGCCATGTTGAATGAACCTTAGAAGGGGTGTAGGCTGGCGCTTCCCATGCTGATGGTATATGGGTCCTTGGCTCATAAGATAAAGCCCTTGGTCGTGTCCATGTTCCCCATTGATCACTTGGTTGCACATGAAATGAGTGTCTTCCTTGGGGATTCCAAACAGCTTCCTCTTCTTCAGTAGATTCAGCTTTTGGCATTGGCTCTTCATGGTGAGAAGTGTACTCCTGAGTGTGGCTTTGATGGGAAGCTCCTCATGATGTAGCTTTATCCTTTTTGAACTTCCCTTTGACCATCTTCACCAGCTTCTTGATGGCTTTGTCTTGCCACTTACACCATTTCTGAAGTGTGTTGATATGCTCATGAGCAAACTTCAGCGAGCTCCCTTAGCTTGGGACTTCATAGGGTTTAAAGTGGAACTGCTTAGAGTTGTAGTTCAGCACCTCATCTTCATCAAGCTCTTCTTCTTGGGATTCTCCTTGGCCTTCGGTGCCAGCAGCAACATCTCCTTGTACCTCTTCTTCACTCTCTTCTCCAACTTCTTCTCCACCTTCTTCTCCACCTTCTTCTGGCTCTACTTCCTCACTATCTTCTTTACCTTCTTCAGGGACAGGACCTCCATGGTAAAGCTGATCTTCACTTGGGCAAAAACTGATGTTGCTCCTCATAGTGATGGATGTATGCTGTGGATTAGGAAGGAGGATTCTTGTTGGCTCTTCAAAGTCATTGAGGAACTTGTAGACATGCTTTCCTTTAATGCTCTTCTCAATGTAGTGGCTCCTCCTAAGATAATCCATATCTATCCACAATGGCACCAAAGCATCCTCTTCATATTCCTCAAGATCTATATCACTGGCCATCAGAATGGCGGTCACAACTCCTCCAATGTGGAGCTGTGGGTTCCTCTCCCTCTTTCCTTTGTTTAAAACCCAGTTCCAATAGGTTAGGAGCTGCTCCATCAGCATGGTCACAAAGCATGGGTATCTGCGTGGCGGCTCTAGAGGTTTTCTATCTTTGCTGGTGACCACAAGTTCAAGCATCCCATTGTTTATTCCTTGTGGTTCCAGCTATGAACTGGCCAGCCCCAATCACGCCCCATAGCATTTTGTGCTGCTTTTGGGTGATTAAGAACTTGTTCCTCTTGTGAGCATAAGACATCAGACCAAGCGCTTGAGAGAGCTCAAAGAAGGTTGTTGTAAACCTTTGTTTGCCAAGCTTGAAAGATATCCACCCATCTCCATTGGCAAGCTCACTCTCTTCATATCCAACCACCTTGAGAGTGGAGAGGAACTGATAAGTGAGCTGCTGGTAGGAGGGAAGTGGCATCTTCATAAAATAACCAAGCCCCATGTGCTCAAAGATGCTCTTGCAATCGCTATAGATCCCAAGTCCTTTCATGGTGTTAGCACAAGGGTATCTTGTAGCCTTGAAAGTGCATTGGTTGAAGGCTTCCATGAGTTCTCTAGCACTTGCCTACTTGTATGGGACCTCTTCCTCTACAGCTTTGCCCTTTCCTTTGGGCTTGGCGGCTTTGTCTCCAACAAGCTTCTTCCAAGCAGCTTTTAATGACTGCCCAGCAGCAGTACTTTTGCCCTTATCTCTTCTAGCTCTTGGAGAAGTAGGCGCTTCCTCTTGTGGTGCTTTCCCTTTGCTTCCAGCAGCAGTTTTTGATTTCCCCATGCTACCTACAAGAACAAAGCTTGAAGATACTATCAGTAAAAGAACAATAGTTGAGAAACCAACAACTAAAAGCTTTAGATAGAATCTCTACAAGCTAAAAGAAGTTTAACTAGTCCTTAAACGAGATTAAACTTTCAAAGAGCTAAAGGAATTCACAAGCTAACAGTCATAGACATGCTAGAGTTCATAATAAAAATCAAATATTTATGCATGTGAACCTAGCATGGTGGATCTAAGCAAAAGTGAAGATGATTATGCAAAGTGAGATTCAGACAAGCCAGAAATGAGATTTATAAACAGTAAACAATACTTAAACATCTTACTTGCTTAAATTAATCATATCCACCATGCAAAAATCAAAGCAAAACATCTTAAACTAAAAAAATCCAGTTTTTAAAGCTATAGCTTTAATAACTTGAAACAAACTCAAAGTTTAAGAACAAGAAATGAATAGTGGAGAAAGCAAACCTTTGTGGAAATACTGAGCGCTTAGAAGAGATAAATGAGAGAAAAAGAGAGATAAAATTTCGAGCTTTAGGTGAGGGAAGTAAGAAAATGAAGTGTGAAGAGAAGGGAGGAGGTTGTTGGTTTATAAAGAGGTTAATGGGGAACCAAGGGAATCAAGTGGGTGGGAGACAAAAACAAAAGTGCTCAGGAGCTCTGCTAAGTGTTAGGAAGGAGCCAAAATTCAGATTTAAACCTCCTTGGCTCCAAACCAAGAGAGGGAAATTGTTTTGAAAATTTGAAGACTTACCTCGCTTGACCGATATGATGCTTATCGATCACTTGTGATCGATAGCTTGACCGATGGCTCTCCTGATAAATCCTGTCGATCACATTCTGATCGATAGACTCACCGAAATACATCCAATTATTTTCTATCGGTCACTATCTAGACCGATAGAGTGATCGAAATACAACCGATGCATTTACATCGGTCAGTATCTGATCGATAGGATGACCGATAGCATTCACACTTTGCACTTCCTTTTTCCTATCGATCATAACTGACCGATAGGTTGACTGGTGCATTTTGGCTCCACCACTATCGATCACCTCATGACCAATATCATGACCGATAGGGTCTGTATCGATCTGGTCTTGATCGATACGGTGATCGATAGTAACCAAAATGCACATGTTCTTATTCCCTTAAACACTTTCTCAAGCCCCAAACCAAATCCCTTCTTCTATAAACACTAACCGAGCATAAAAATAAACTAAAAAGCATAATATTTATAAAGGATACCATGGGACTACCTCCCAAGTGTGTTTGTTTAAAGTCACTTAGCTTGACTTTGATTACCTCACTAGTGGAGGTGAGGAGAAGGAGTGTTGGAACTCCTTGGTGTTGTCTTGCTTCCCTTGACTCTGGTGGTGACTCCATTCAGCTTGATCTTAGCAAAAGGCATGGTCTTCCCCTCTTGCTAAATCTTGAAGCAAACCTCACCCATGATTGAGCGATGTGGTTGCAAAAGCACCTCTCCTTTCTTAGTAACCAGCTTAATACCATTCAAATTATTGTAACCAACCACTTCAAGGACCTCCTTTTCAGTGGTGTCTTCAAACAACTTTGCCAAGCAACAGCCATCAAAACTCTCTCCTTGGCAGCCCTAAACTTTGGCTAGTTCTTGTCAATGCCCTTCACCTTGTTAAGGTCCATAGAGAAAGCATGATCATGCTTCAGCTTGTTGCCTTTGCTGTCAAACCTCAAGACCTTGTTCTTTGTAAGCCTCGGTTCTGTTGTGCACTCTCTAGCATCAAATACAGCGCCAGCTGAAGCAAGAAATGGCCTTCCAAGAATGATAGCATTCTCTAATCTGTCCTTCCACATCCAGCATCAAGAAGTCAGTAGAGATGGTTACTCCTTCAATATGCATAATAATATCTTTGAGGGCTCCTAAAGGCATCTTTACAGTCCCATCAGCAATGGTAAGAGAGACGTTGCTTTATTGGAACTTAGTTTAGCCTAACTCCTTAGCAGTAGAAGCTGGTAACAGATTGATGCTGGCTCCTAGATCACACAAACTGCTCTTGAAGGTCTTGCCTTTGAGCTCACATGGGAGATTGAAATAACCTGGATCTCCAAGCTTCTTGATGCTCAGCTCCTTAACTTCAGATACTCCAGCTTTAGCTTTCAGTTTCTCAAGCTCCTCTTGACCATTCAGACCTCTCATTTCCATTTGAGCAGCATAGAGAGTTTCATACTTTTTGACTAGCCATTCCTTGAATTTTCCAGGAAATGGAATATCAGGCTGGTAGATTGGGATAACAGCAGCTCGAGTTTCCTTCTTAGCATCAGAAACTTGAACAAGTTCCTCCCCCTAACTTTGCTCATCAATGTCCTCATTGATCATGGACAGAAATTCATCTATAATAGATTCTTCCTCGAAGTGAAGCATCAAGGGAGTCAACAGCTTGGCAGTATTCCTTTGGATTGTTCTCACATTTTACAGGAAGAGTACCTTGAGGGCGTGGTGCTGTTGCAACTCCTCTGTTGTTCTCTATGGTTTTCACCCTTGCAGCTAAGCCATCAAACTTGATGGTCAACTCCACATGCACATAATCAATCTTGTTATGAACTTTAGCAAACTTCTTGTTCATATCTAAGGTTGTGTTGACCTGATTCTGAAGCACTTGCTGCATTATACACTCAAGTTCAGGATCTTGGAAGCTTGAGGAAGCTTGAGCTGGTGCTAGAGCATTGAATCCTGGAGGGTTATAGGGCGTTCTTAGCTGTAAGTTGTTGTTCCTCTATTGAAAACCTTGATTATTGTTGTAGGGAACAAAAGGTCTTGGAGCAGCTTGCTGTTGTTGTTGAGGTGGGTACACTTGGTCTTGGGGAATTGCAACATTGTTGCTTCTGTATGATAAGTTGGGGTTTGGTCTATAGTTGTCATACCCATTGTAGTGTCCTTGGTTACCAAGATAGTTCATCTCCTCAACTTGGCAAGTCTCTTGATCATCAAGCTGAACCATATCTCCAACAAAGTGAACTTCTTTCCTTTCCCTTAGTAGTAGATCAATCTTTTCATGCAGAGCTTTGATCTCTTTCTTGCTAGACTCCAGTTCATCTTTAGCACTCATTGGAGTTCTATCAAACTCCTCATTGTAATTCCCATCAGACTTTGCTAAATTCTCAACAAGCTCCAATCCCTCATAAACATCTTTAGATAAGAAGTTACCATTAGATGCAGTGTCCAGAAGCATTCTGATCTTTGGGAGGGCGCCCCTGTAGAGAGTTGAGAGCAGAGAAGCTTGTGAGAAGCCATGGTGAGGGCATTGCAGTGTGTAAACCTTGAATCTTTCCCAAGCTTCATCAAAGCTTTCATCGTTCCTCTGTGTAAACCCTGAAATCTCATTTCTGATCCTAGCAGTCCTTGAAATAGAGAAGAACTTTGCTAAAAGGCTCTCTTGCAGTCATCCCAACTGCTAATGCTTCCTTGAGGTAAGTTTTTCTCCCACTGGTGTGCTTTATCTCCAAGAGATAATGGGAACAACCTTAGTTTAGAGCCATCCTCACTTACCCCATTTATCTTTGTAAGGGAGCAAAGTCTGTCAAAATTATCCAGGTGATCCAATGGGTCTTCAAGTGGCTACCCATGGAACTTACTGCCCTGAACCATTGAAATCAATCCAGACTTGATTTCAAAGTTGTTATTCTGCACTGCTGGTGGAATTATCACAGTTCTGTTATTATAGGCATTATGTGCATCACCAGCGCCTAGAGGTCTTGCTGCTCTTGGAACCTGAGCTGCGCCTCTTGGTCCCTGTTCACCTTGCAAGCCCTTAACACCTTGCTTACCTTGTAGACCCTGAACACCAACACCTTGAGGGCCTTGGAATCTTATGTCATCCATAACAGGTGGGTCCTGATTGTTCATCCTTAGTCTCTGCAAGTGTTGCTGCCTTTCCTGCTGTCTTCTTGTTCTCTGACCTCTGTCCAACTGATTGATGTTGTCTATGAAGTCTACAAGATTGCTTGAACTTTTGGATCTTAAGTTTATAAACCTGAAAAACAGCAATAAGAGTCAAGGGAGATTAGTAACCAAAAACAAAAGAAACCTGATCTTAAAGATTCTACAAACTCTAATGTTTCAAACAGAAAACTCCAATGGTAACGGCGCCAAATTGATACAAGAGTTTTGACTCTCTTGGTCAATCACCCATTGTACTTAATCAGTTGTAGCATATGGGTTTTAATGTCAATCCAAGGGGTTTTAGTTGAATAACAAAAGAGTTGCAAGCAGAAGTCCTTAAGTCATGTGAAACAAGAAGGATTTTGTATCAGCTAGAGTGGCTCGATACTCTTTGCTTGTCCTGTCCCCTTGTATCAACTCGAGACCTCGATATGATGATCAATATATGTCCTCAGCTTGTATTGACGTATGATGTCGATATGTTGCTCTATACGCTCTGTATCGACTTGCTAAGCCGATACCCTGCTCGATATGGGGCCTTCTCGCCTTTGTCTCTTCACCCAATGAATTCCAGCACTTCCCTTAGTCCTCAAACTCCTCCAACGCACCAGCCACATGCTCGAAATGCACCAAATATGCCATGCAACACCTAACTATACTCTAAATGCTAAATGGATGCAAATTGGGATATGAACATGTAAAAATGCATGCTTAAGAACCAAAAACCAGTGCTGAATGTATGCTAAAATCATATAAATATAGTGTATATCAACTCCCCCACACTTGCCTTTTGCTTGTCCTCAAGTAATCAAAAAAAAATAAGAGAGAGAGGCTTGAAGGTGGGAGCTAAAAACTAAAAATGCCAATGAAAAATTGACTCAGTGCCCAAGTTATATGTTCTAAGATGTATGGAGATTGTTCTACTTCAAAAGCTTTAGCCATACTCATCCTAACAAACAAAGAACTCAAGCTTAGCCTACACAAGCATTTAAATAAACCAACTCTTTAACATTCATTAATTGTAACCAATGGATCAAGTTTGTGCAAATCAAGTGAGAACATTTGGTTTAAGGGACAAAATTATAAGATAAAAATGATCTCATTCAAATCAGGCTCAAAGACTCAAGGTACTCAAAGAAATGACTTTCTCTTAAGGTAAAAGCACACATATGCATGCAAGTTGAAGCTCTCTTCTACCCCTATTTTTTCACCCAAATATGAATCTAATAACTTCTAAATCCCAAGTAAAACCCCTAGATTTACCCTTTCCCAAGGAACTTATGATCTTCTTCTTCTTTATATGTGGGGGAAACTCTTTCTTCTTTTGCTTGTGTGGTTGACTCCTTTTTGGAACTTGCTCTCCTTTGTTGTGTGGCGCCATTTTCATCACCTTTTGGTGGATTGCTTGGTCTGAATTCTCCTTTTGGATGACATTAGTAAGCGTTGTTGTTGTTGGCACCTTCTTTAACACTTAGAGTTTTCTTCCTTTTTTCACTTAACCACAAAATCTATTTATTTTCCCAACATTATCGATTCTACACTTCTTATTTTCTTAAAAGATGTAAACAATTAAAGATCAAACCACTTACACTACCACTTTCCCAATCTCCTAACCTAGTACCAAGCTCAAAATGCAAGCTCGTGTCTACAAGATATCTTCTCTTTACCAGCCTTATTTCTATCACTTTTTTGCCAAGATAAAATAAAAAATGATGCAATGCAAGGCCTCACAACTCTCATTATAGTGTTTAGGTTTAGAAGGAAGGATTGGTTTAAGGTGTGGATAATTGTCCTATAATACTGAGGATCAGCTACTTGGATTAACAAGAGTGGTAAGAAGGGAAGAAGATAATCCAAGTATGTATATGGGTAGCCATGTAATCGCTTTCAATGCACAAACAAGATAAATCATAATCAGGATTATGATTCTAATAAGATAGGGTTGGAATCAAATCAAAGCAAGCTTTAGCATAAGCCAAGAGTGTCAATGCAAGTATTCAAAGCATGGTGCAGCCTTAACTTCAAACTCACTACTATGCATTCAAACAACAAGTAGCCAAGGCATTGAAAACAATACAAACATGGGCTTCTTAACAAGTGTTTATCATCTACTCCCTATTCAAATGTGTGCAAAGCTATATGAAATGCATTGATATCCTCATAATTTACCATGTTTTAGCTTGCATTTAGTTTAGTTTTTGGTCTCTTTCATGCATTCATTCATCATATTTTGTCACATTTGCATTCATATTAGACATAATAGGTTTTAGGTTAGACATTTGCATGTTCTGCATTGTTTAGAGTCTTTTTCAGGTCTAAATGGAGCAAGGAAGACATTTGGAGACTGGTGAATGATGAGGACATGAAGAACCAAGTATAATAGCCAAGATGACGGGTTTTAGGCTGCACCAAAATCTTGAATCGACCAAAGCTGAGAGAAATCTCTCTGATATGCAGATCGATATGAAATGTATGGGTCAAAACGAAGGTCTTCCGGTGCGATTCAGCCACCACGTCCTTCCTAGAAGTTGTAGAGGATTGAATAAGCTTTGCAACGGAGGAAGCATCAGGTCAATCCGATAAGTAGTTCAAAAGATAAGGCGGCTCAAGCATCACTGTCTGTAACCAGAAGTTCCTATCGATCACCATATCGATCATCTACATTGAGCATCACCCCCTTCCTTCTGATCGATAGGTTTTGGTCCGAGAAGCATCTTTGACCATCTTTGACTTTTTTATTTTTGCTTCCTAAGACTATTTTGGGGATGTTCCCTATAAATAGCTAAACCTAGATCTATTTTCTTTTATCATTTCTCTTCCCTAAAGCTTTGCTTTGGTTTTTCATATAACAAGAACAAACCCTTTGTGGGTTGAGATTCACTTGTGTATACTTTTATTTATGTTTTCTTCTTATTTTAATCATAAGTCTTTAATCTTTAGTCTTGGTCTTGCTTTTATTAATTTCGAATTTTCTCTTTGGGGTTTGATTTATTTTAGAGATTCATGATATTTTGTGATGCAAAAGTGTTGCTTTTGGATGCTTGATGTGTTAGGTTGCTAGATCCCATTCCTCTTCTTGCTGAATTCATCTTTAATGCTTAGTACCTCTTTGGAATAGATAACAATCATAGGCGTTTTATCCTGCACTCCATGTGTTTGATGAATTATCTTAGTGGTTTAAGTCTTGAAATAGATGCTTAGAATGTCATGAGTCTTTGCATCACCCATTGCTGGAAAGTTGCCCTTAGATAACTACAATAAACCTAACCAGTGAGTAGTTGTCTGATATATTCCAGCAAGTGATAAGTAATCATACAAGCCATCAATAGTGGAGGTATGAGAACTTGTTAGATTTTATGGACCTTGTGCTTCTTGCTTGTTTTTTGGTAAATACACCACTAACCATGGGTTTGACATGCTAATGAACAAAGTATCTTGTATTGTTTTAGATGTCCTTATCTAGAGTTGAATTGTTCTCAATTTGATTTGATCCCATAACATAAGCATGATTCACTTTGTTATCACTTTAGTCTTGAACCTTGCCTTTTTTGTATTTTGCTTAGAGTTTCTAGATGTGGTAGATTAGGGGAATTTATGGCTTGATTAAAGTTTGTTTAGTGCTTCATTATATGGGTTCCTCTCTATTGATCTGTTCTTACACTAGATTTGTCTTGATCACATTTATCTAGAATTTAGGCTTTCTCTTATGCCCACCAAGTGTTTGATGAAATGCTGATCTTGTTTGATAGAGGATTTGCTGGCCTTAGCTCAAGATATTGACTGTTTGAGGAGTATTTTGACTTGAATAGAGTTGTTTATTAATGCTTGCTAAATGTTTTAGCACTAATGAGAGTTAGTTCTTGTTAAGGTGTTTAGCAAAGGGCTATTTTATAAGACATTGGATTTAGCTTGCTTGTTTGTGAACTCTATGTCTAGGAATCACTATTGCTAGCTTGATTGCTTGATCAATGCTGTTTGAAACAACTTTAATTAGTTCTTTAATTCCCCAAAGTCAATAACCACATCTAGGAACTTGCTTTTCTCTTTTGTTATATTTCGGATATGCTCTATTTTCCTCTGTTTTGCTTGCTTAATCTTGTTTAAACTGCCTTTAGTCTTGTTAGATTTCCTTCTTATTCATCTTAGGTTGTTAGAGTTCAATTCCCTCTCTTTATTTGGCCTACCCTAGCAAGTTTTCTGCATCTCATCTGTTCCTTAGCCTTTGGATTGGATTGACACCTCAAGTACTACAATGACATGTGTGTTTGAGGATTGAGTTAAGGCTTAAAAATCTCAACATCAATTGGCGCCGTTGCCAGTTCATTGTGTCTAATGCATTTGAGTTTGATTACTTGCTTAAACTAGGCTATTTTATTTGTGTTATTTTGATGATTGGAGAAGGAACATTAGTTCCATTGCACTCTCATCTTTGAGTTTCACTTGCTAAGTGTCAAGCTTAGTGACTATAAACAAGCACACTTGGAAGGTAGTTCCATGTTTATCTTTTGTCTATATATGCTCCTTTTGCTTTTGATTTCTTTTTTTTAGTGTTTCAGGGTTCTAAGATGGATCAAATGGTTCAAGACAAGGTGGACAATGCCAAGGAGCTACAACAGCTTATTCATTGAGCTAGTGCACTGATTATGGCCAAGAAAAATTGGTAGGCAACATACTGAGTACAAACCAGACATTTCTGCTCAGTCTTATTGCCTGTCTATGCACCAAGCTACTCTCTCAATGGCAATTACACCAAGAACCAAGAAAAAAGTGCACCTTGTTGACGCGGCCAGAAACTTTACCTGCCAAAACCGGCTCGGAACAAGCATCTACACTCCGACTCAGCTTCAACAGTCTTCATAAATGTTGTTGCCCCGTGAGTTAGCTTGCTTCGGGAGTTGGTTTCAGGTCATTCCCATCAGCGGTTGAAAAGTTACCAAAGTTTTCGTGAAACCGCTCAACCCATATCGGTCAAGGAGTGACCGATACAAGCCGTATCGATCAAGGCTATCAGTCAGGAGTGACCAATACAAATGCACTGTATATATTTCGGTCACCTTCTAGACCGATACTATTTATATCGATCAGTCCAGACCGATACAAATGACTAATAGGAATCACCCGAAGGACTATAACGACTAAAGATTAGCTCAGATGAGGTGTTTCCATTCCGATTTGGCCTCGGAGTTCTTCATAAACATTGTAGCCCAGGGAGTTATCTTTCGTTTGGTATTAGTTTTGAGCCATTCTCATCGGTGGTTAAAGAGTTATGGCGAATACAGTGAGGAAATATCCATCTCACGTTTCGACTGATCATCTTGACCGACTTGAAGAGCAGCCTGGACTAGGGGTTTGCGTCTCGATTCAGCCTCGGATGTCTGCATGAGAGTGATAGAAAATTTAGTTAGGTTTCGTATGCAGCTTGGTTCGTATCATTTGGTGCAGTGGATCAAGAAATACTGCAATTTTGGCAAAGGCGCTGCAAGAACCCCAAGTGTTACATCAAGCTGGATATCAGATGACTTGGTCGATATGACTCCTTGACCTTGCTCAATATGGTGCACACTGCTGGTTTCAAGGGAGTGCAGGCTTTCTTCTTCACTATTAACCATCCCAATCCATTCCTTAAAACATTTCCACTCCTTCTCTATTACAAGACTTAGAGGTATACTCCAACACCTTTGCATTTTTCTTCTTCTCTTCTTCTCTTATTTTTTTTGAATTGTTTGTTGGATATTGGCTCCTCTTGCACTTTCATTACACATTGGATTACACAGGACTGTGTAAATTAAGTGTGGGGGAGGGTGTGATACTAACAGTTCTCTTTCAAATTTTTGCATTCATCTCTTGCATATCTCTCATACTTGCAAAATTTTGAAATTTTTGAAAGATTTTCGAATTTAAAAAAAAAAACGTTTTTAGTGATCATCTAGTTGCATCTTGTATTTTAGGATTGCATTTAGTTGCATTTGCAATGAGGTTTCATCAATTCGAAATTTTGAGCATGATGTTTGCCTTTGAGAGATGTTAATTTTTCAAATCACTTCATTGCCTAAGTTGTTAGTTCTTTGATGTTATGGTCTAGTTTAAATTGAAGTTTGAACCACACTTGGAATTCTTTGCATGATACTCTTGTCTTGATGAAGCTTGCATGACCTGAATTCAGTCTTTATTTACTAGAACCATAATTTGAATATTGAATTATCATGTCTTATGCATTGAAAGTGTTTTCATGGATACCATACACATACTTGGGCTTTCTTTTTCCCTTCTTTGTCCCCTCTTGCTAGTCCAAGTAGATTTCCCTGCCATTAACCAAACCTTCATTCAAGCCAAAAATTGTTTGTGAGTGATTGTGAGGCTTTTTCTTTAAGGAATGAGCTTAGTAAAAAGTATTGGGTTAGAACTACAAAGGGACCCTTCTATTGTAGAACTAGCTCACCCTCTTGAGCTAGATAGGCTAGGATGTTTTGGTTAACAAGGGATGGTTTTGGGATTTAAATTTTGGGTTATCAAGTGAATAAGGAAAAGAGAAAGCAAATGAAAAGGAGTGCACATAAGTAACCTTGGGAAGTTTGGCTAATCACTAAAAGCTTTATGCAAATGAAGAAGGTGTCCAAAGCTAGCAAAGAGAAAACCAGCAAAGTAAAGAAGAGCAAAAGCAAAGAAGAAATGGTCAAACCACCAAGAAGAATCAAAGAAGAAGATGCACTATCAAAGAAGCTCCAAAGGAGAATAAAGAATGGGATCAAAAGAAGCAAAAAGCTTCAAGAAAAAGGGTAGAATAGGATTATGTTTTGGGGAAGAAGCTAAGGAGTTTAGATCACTTATGGATTTTTGGGGTACATGGGAGTTTACCTTTGTATGCATAAGTTGTTCTTTACTCTTAGCATTTTACCAAAGCTCATTCCATTTTCTTGAGAGAACCCTTGCACTTAAATATAACCAGTTCGAAATTGTTTGAGGTCATCTTTGCCTCATAAGCCTTATCCTTAGCCAAATGAAAACACAAGATTTGCATGAGCATGATCCACTTGGTTGATGTGTTAATTGAATGTTAAAGAGATTGGAAGATGTGATTGCTTGTGTAAGATAGGCTTGAGTTTTCTTATATATGCTTGTGATGAATGTGGCTAGATTTTCAGTAAGAACAAACATCATTTTCATCTTAGAATCATTAACTTGGACAATGACTTGATTTTTATTATTGGCATCTTTCAAACCAAATAGCTCATACTTTCAAGCTTCTCTTCCACCATGTTCATACTTGCTTGAGGGCAAGCAAGATCTAAGTGTGAGGGTGTTGATATCCTCATAATTTACCATGTTTTAGCTTGCATTTAGTTTAGTTTTGGTCACTTTCATGCATTCATTCATCATATTTTGTCACATTTGCATTCATATTAGACATAATAGGTTTTAGGTTAGACATTTGCATGTTCTGCATTGTTTGGAGTCTTTTTCAGGTCTAAATGGAGCAAGGAAGACATTTGGAGACTGGTGAATGATGAAGACATGAAGAACCAAGTATAATAGCCAAGATGACGGGTTTTAAGCTGCACCAAAGTCTTGTATCGACCAAAGCTGAGAGAAATCTGTCCGATATGGAGATCGATATGAAATGTATGGGTCAAAACGAAGGTCTTCCGGTGCGATTCAGCCTCCATGTCCTTCATAGGGGTTGTAGAAGATCGAATAAGCTTTCCAACGGAGGTTGAATCAGGTCAATCTGAGTAGTAGTTCAAAAGATACAGCGGTTCAAGCATCACTGTCCGCAACAAGAAGTTCCTATCGATCACCATATCGATCACCTACATTGAGCATCACCCCCTTCCTTCTGATCGATAGGTTTTGGTCCGAGAAGCATCTTTGACCATCTTTGACTTTTTTATTTTTGCTTCCTAAAGCTATTTTGGGGATGTTCCCTATAAATAGCTAAACCTAGATCTATTTTCTCTTATCCTTACTCTTCTCCAAAGCTTTGCTTTGGTTTTTCATAGAACAAGAACAAACCCTTTATGGATTGAGATTGGATCATTTGTGTATACTTTTATTTATGTTTTCTTCTTCTTTTAGTCATAAGTCTTTAATCTTTAGTCTTGGTCTTCCTTTTAGGGTTTGATTTATTCTAGAGATTCACAATTTTTTGTGATGCAAAAGTGTTCCTTTTGGATGCTTGATGTGTTAGGTTGCTAGATCTCATTCCTCTTCTTGCTGAATTAATCTTTAATGCATAGTACCTCTTTGGAATAGATAATAATCATAGGCATTTTATCCTGCACTTCATGTGTTTGATGAAATGTCTTAGTAGTTTAAGTCTTAGACTAGTTGCTTAGAATGTCATGAGTCTTTGCATTACCTATTGGTGAAAAGTTGCCCTTAGATAACTACAATAAACCTAACCAATGAGTAGTTTTCTGATATATTTCAGCAAGTGATAAGTAATCACACAAGCCATCAAAAGTGGAGG
This sequence comes from Thlaspi arvense, assembly GCA_911865555.2. Classification (NCBI taxonomy): domain Eukaryota; kingdom Viridiplantae; phylum Streptophyta; class Magnoliopsida; order Brassicales; family Brassicaceae; genus Thlaspi; species Thlaspi arvense. The sequence goes on along the minus strand of OU466861.1, from coordinate 29,418,254 downwards.
TATGAGAACTTGTTAGATTTTATGGACCTTGTGCTTCTTGCTTGTTTGTTGGTAAATACACCACCAACCATGGGTTTGACATGCCAATGAACAAAGTAGCTTGTCTTGTTTTAGATGTCCTTATCTAGAGTTGAATTGTTCTTTATTTGATTTGATCCCTTAACCATAAACATGATTCATTTTGTTATCACTTTAGTCTTGAACCTTGCCTTTTTCGTATTTTGCTTAGGGTTTCTAGATGTGGTAGATTACGGGAATTTAGGGCTTGATTAAGGTTTGTTTAGTGCTTCATTATATGGGTTCCTCTCTATTGATCTGTTCTTAAACTAGATTTGTCGTGATCACTCTTATCTAGAATTTAGGCTTTCTCTTATGCCCACCAAGTGTTTGATGAAATGCTGATCTTGCTGGCCTTGGCTCAAGATATTGACTGTTTGAGGAGTGTGTGTGCTGGATTTCACACAATATAATTTGTCTAAATAAAAACAAAAGAGGACGTAAAGATTCTATGTTAAAACACGAGAGAGCAAAGATCCAAAGATGGTGATTTTATTAGTGCTGCTTTGATAAGCTTTTGGTACAAGTATTTTGCTAAGTCTTTCGCTAGGTCCTAAAGATGGTCTCGCTAATGAGTTAAACTCTCTATTTATACAACTCCTAGTCGTAATCTAAACGAAGATCTCGGAGTATATTTGCGCAGATAACCCTTCCTCATTCCCTTCGCGGCGCCTTCTTCCTCAAGGCTTCGTCTTCTAGGGTAAACGACGCTTCGGAATTCTTCGTGGAATTGGGCTCGACCCACTTGCACATCGCCTTGTCTTGGGTCTGACTAGGGGCTTCGACTTATTGCTTCGTGGGCCTTCACCTTTGGGCTTGATTTGAAGTTTTCCTCGTCCATGCACGGTTTTGGCGAGGTGATTGGCTTCGCCCAGCTTTCGCACGGTTCACCTCGCCCGTGCACGGTTTGGGCGAGGTGATTGGCTTCGCCCGGGTTTTGCACGGTTCACCTCGCCGTGCACGGTTTGGGCGAGGTGATTGGCTTCGCCCGGATTTTGCACGGTTCACCTCGCCGTACACGGTTTGGGCGAGGTGATCGGCTTCGCCCGGGTTTTGCACGGTTCACCTCGCCGTGCACGGTTTGGGCGAGGTGACTGGCTTCGCCCGGGTTCTGCACGGTTCACCTCGCCGTGCACGGTTTGGGCGAGGTGATTGGCTTCGCCCGGGTTTTGCACAGTTCACCTCGCCGTACACGGTGTGATCGAGGTGACTGGCTTCGCCCGGGTTTTGCACAGTTCACCTCGCCGTACACGGTTTGGACGAGGTGACTGGCTTCGCCTGGGTTTTGCACGGTTCACCTCGCCGTGCACGGTTTGGGTGAGGTGACCGGCTTTGCCCCTGCAAAGTCTGGGCATCACCAAGAATCACTTCTATACTTAGCCATTTTCCCATTGATCTCGCTAGGGTAAAAACCGACCCCAAAAGTTAGCCCCCCAGCTCGTTAGACTCAAAGGTTAGGGTGACGAGGTGTCAAGAGAGGCGAGATCAATGGTAAAGAGTTTTTGCTTCGCCATGATGAGATGCTTCGTTTTGGTAGGACAGGTGAAAATGCCTCCACTTCCCCTCGTCGGGGCGAAGCAAAACTGCCTTACTTCACCTTGCCGGAGCGAGGTAAAAATGCTCTGCTTCTCCTCGCCAGGGCGAGGTGAATGTGCCATGCTTCACCTCGCCAGAGCGAGATGAAAAGGCTCCGCTTCTCCTCGCCAGGACGAAGTGGCTATGCCTTGCTTCTCCTTGCGATGGCGAGGTGGCTATGCCTTGCTTCTCCTCGCGATGTGAGTTGGATATTCAGCTAGCGAAGCGAGGCAAATCCCTTCGCGAGCGAGGAGTCTGCTTCGTCGTGGCGAGGTGTTTTGTTCAGCTGGTGCGAAGTGTCTTTCTTCGCCGAGTTACATCTTGCTTCGCCATTGCTCAGCCTGGGCATAACGTTTCGCTCTAAGTTGACAAGGTGATTCCCCACTTTGAGCGAGGTGGAGAAAACTTCCTTCTTGATGAAGCGATATGATTTTTTTTTACGCTGGCGAGGTGAAATGACTCGTTGGTCCATAAGTTTGGCTTCGCCCTTGCCTTGCCGAAGAGTTGTGTTTCGCCTCGCTATTTTTTTTATATTTAGAATTTTTCAGAACATCTTCTTCTGGATTTGTTAATGGGTCTTGACTTTTGATCTCTTTGGGCCTAAAAAGCCCGTTTAGAGATCAATCCTCCTTGGGGACTGTAACCGTTTCGCGTACTCCTGAGGCTAGGTCTTGAAGTGGCTATAAGTAGCGAGGTCTCTCCTACTTTTTTTCATTACCTTCAATCTTCAAATAATTTCAAAGGTTTGTTTTCTCTCTTCTCTTTATCTCCTCTTTTTTTATGTTAGAGTTCCGATTAGGGTTTTTCTTTTCTTGGCCGTTCCGCCGCCATCCGCCTTAAATACTCCGGTCCGTCTTTGATCTTTCTCCAAAAACCTCCATGGCATCTTCTCCCTCTTCTGGGTCCGAGGTGAATCCTTTGACTGCTGGATCCAACCAAGGCGACGCGTGCTCCAGAGCTTCAATGTCTAGTCGGGGCTAGTCGAGTCGTCGGGACGAGGTTGGTGTGTCATCTCGACGAGGCGAGGTGAGATCTCGTTGCGGTGGGAGTTTTCGGAGCGAAACCTTCGGGTCACCCTACCGAGGCGAGGCGGGATCTCATGGCGAGGCGAATGTATCATCTCGCCGAGGTGAAGGATCCCGTGGCGAGGCGAACATATCATCTCGTCAAAGTGAGGAATCCCGTGGCGAGGCGAGCATATCACCTCGCCGAGGTGAGGCTTCCCATTGCGAGACGAGTGTATCATCTCGCCGAGGTGAGATGGGATCTCAGGGCGAGACGAGTATATTATCTCGCAGAGGCGAGGAGAGTCATTGCAGCGAGGTAGATTCAAGCCTTGATGGCTCAGTTAATTCTTTGAGTAGTGGACCGAATGAAGCGGGTTTCGGGGGAGACGCTCCGGTCATCGAGGGTGAGAATCCCCATACCACAGTCAAACATCTTTCTCAAGCAGTTGAGGCGATAGAGACAAAACCCGAGGAAGAGGACTGGAACTGGGTCCCAGCCGTGGCGAGGAGAGAGCTTGCAGAGATGGTGAAACTTCAGAAGGAGCAACAGCCAAAATAGAAGAGGGCGAAGAAGAAAGTTGCTGATCCGCCATGGTCTACGCTCTCGACTATTGAGAGTTTAAGAGATCTGAGGGCTCGCTTCAATATCAGCGAAGAGGTTGAGTTCCTGCTACCCACTTCGGCAGAGCGGGTAGACCATCCGCCTTCCGGGTACTTTACAGTTTATGAGAGTTTCTTCTACCTTTGCCTTCTTTGGTTTCCCATCCCGGAAGTTATCTCTCAGTATTTATGGAAATACAAGCTTGCCTTGGCCCAGATTACACCTCGAGGCGTTCGCCATCTTATTGGTCTTGTCGTCCTCAGCTACGAGTGCGAGGTCGAGCTTACTATTGGTCATCTTCTTAACTTGTTGGATATTCGTAGGAATCCAAAATCCGAGACGTACTGCATTGGTAACAAAAGGGATTGGCGGATTATCCACGGATTTCCTAGTAATGACAGAGACTGGAAAAGCCGTTTCTTCTGTGTTTTGATAAACGATGCATCCGTGCCCGTGGCATGGCTTGAGGAGGTCAAGACGGACTGGGGGCGAGTCGGTAGCGGATCGTTGCCAAACTTAAGGATTTTGTACCCGAGTCGATGTGAGTATCGTTGCTAACGTTTATTATTTTTTTTTGTTGCAGAGCATCAGATCGTGCTAAGGATTCGCGAAGGTTTTCTCGACTCGGTCAAGCTTTTTTGCCAGAGGAGAACTTATTGGACGAGGAGTTTCACGTTGCAAAGGGTTGAACGTGCTCGAGCTTTTAACCTCGAGATCGATATAGATTACTTCGAATCTTCTCATTCATCCGACGTCGATCCGATTTACAAGGTGGCGGCCAAAATGACTCTTCGCGACAAAAAGATGATGGAAGCCAAGAGGCGAGCGGGAGAAAAGGAGAAAGAACCAGTTAGGTCGAAGGAGGCGAGCCCTAGAGTTTCGGGCGAGGCAAACGCGAGCTCCACTATTCTGGGCTAGGTGAACACTGGTTTGAAATTCTCAAGTGAGGCGAGGCCAAAGGCAGCTAGAGTTTCTTCTGAGATCATCGCGGGTTTGAAGTCTTCTCTGCGACCTGAGGGTTCCTCTTTGTCCCGTCATGTGGAGAAATCAAAGGTGACTCCTCAAGCCGATGGAGGCGAAGCGGACAAAAGGGGTTAGAAGCGCGTCGCATTAAGGGAAGATAAGGTGGGCGATGCAGCTGTTTCGTAGAAGAAAGCGAAGAAAGATCCTCTCGTTCCTACGTCTGTTCCCGACGCGAATCTTGCCACAGCCGCTTCGGATGCGCCTGCCGATGAGGCCGCGGCGTCTGTGACTCTCTTCTCCAAGATCACTCATCCCGGAGATCGTCTTCCCGCGCTGGATACTCTTGCTTTGAGCAAGAAATACGCCAAGATGGCACTCAGAGGAGTCAAGGTAATTGTCTTTTGTCTCCGCCGCTCGTGTGATACGTGTGTATATATATATATTTTTTTTTAACAATGAGCTTGTGATCTTGTTTCAGTTTATCGAGGCAGCGAACGAGGTTGTCGCGGGCTATGAAGGGGATGCCCAGGAGGATTTGCGTCGTATCTAGGAGGCTCGCAGCGATGCCGTTGCTCTCAAGGCTAGTCTCGACGAGGCCGAGCTAAAACATTCTGCCGAGCTGGAGAAGGCCGCAACTCGGATGAAGAAACTTGAGGACGAGAGGGACGACTTCAGGAAAAAATGCGACGAAGCCGAGGCCCTTGTCGTTCGTCTCAACGAGCAAAAGCTCAGACGTGAGTCGGGCATCGCTTCTCTCAAGCGACAATTCGAGGCCGAGAGAGAGCTGCGCGAGGTTGAGGCCAGGAGAGCGCGTAAGGAGGCGAGGAGAGAACTAGGCCAGAAGTTCCAGGATCGCATTCGCCAAGTGGAGGAGAAGATCGAGAAGCTAAAGGGGCCTGCCCGTACGAGGGTTGTTGAGCTTGTGCAGGCCTAGGGGAATCTCCAGCTCGTCGAGCTTCTTATGGGCGATGACCCTCCTTCTCTGGATGCAGAGTTGGCGACCCTGACCAGATGGAAAGAGGAGCTTGCCGATGCTGACGCAGAATTCGAGCGTCTTGCGACTGACCTGCGAGAGGATCTGAAGCTTTCTTCGGTTTCCAGCGATTCTGTCCCACCCTTCTTTGCTAATGAATCGACGGAAGTTATGGCTTCGAAGGCTGGCGTGGAAGATCTCACAGGGTCGAACGTTGATACTCCTAGGGTTGACGAGTTGATCGCCGAGAAGTGTTCTCAGCAGGACGTGTCGAAGGTGTCCAAGACCGCCGAGACTACCGAGGCTATAGTTTAAAAAATGCCTTCGAATGTTCATGCTTTGATTTGGTTTTTATTTGACTTTTTGTTGTTGCGCATCCATGAATCGGATGTGCTTTTTTGTTTCGAACTTGGTGCCTGGATGGCTTTATCCGCTTAGACTTTATGCTATGGGTTTTTTTATGATATTATACTTTGTTATCGAGTCGAAGTGTTGCTGTTCTGTTTTGGATTGCGGCGAAACGAAGTGCTCAAGTTACTCACTTGAACATGTCTGATTTTTTTTTATACTCAAAACAGTTTAAGAGTTTTTCCGACTCGTCTTTTTCTATAGGGCGAGCCATAGCCGAAAGAGGCATAGTGGTTAGGATCAGTGCCGTTCAGAGGCGAGGTGACTGGGGTAGATCAACATGACTCTTTTATGCTTAATGATTAAGAGTTGAGTTGTGTTCGGGCGAAGCGTTTTGCTTTACTCGGAATTGCGGCGAAGCGATGGCTTCGTGTTCGTCCGATAAGGCCTACTCGTGAGGCGATTGTAAAGGTTAGACTTCGAGTTCGAAGGTATATAAACGAAGCATAATGTTGCCAAGTGGCGAAGTGTTTGCCTTGGTTCCAAGCTTGAATGTGTTTAGTATTTTTGTGATAAAACAGTGTTTCCGAAGTGTTTCGGGAAAAGACCTGAAAATGGGTGAGCTGCGGTATTTTGACCGCGATCACCCCACATGTGCTTTGTAGCATCTAGGACCAGTGTTGCTTAGAAGCGAGGTGTTTGCTGGGTTTATGTTTGAACATATTCGGATATTATGTACTTGATTGTGCTCATCATATACGAAATTAAAAAAATGTTTTAAGTGACGAGCTGCGACTGGGCAAGCCACAGTGTCTTGGTCGCGATTGACCTATAAATGCTATGTAGCGTAAATGACCAGCGTTGCTAAGAAGCGAGGTGTTTTGCTGGGTTTATGTTTGAACATATACGGGTACCTCGTAGTCTACGACCAACCGTGAATATTATGTTCGTGAGGTGTTGTAAGACCAACGTTGCTTAGGACGAACTGTTGTTGGGTTTAGGATGTTTTGCCACAACTTTAGGACTTGCGAACCCAATTCGACTTAATTATCCGTTTTTCCGGCAAAACATAAAGAACATCGAATAGGAATTACCCAATGATGTTTGACCTGGGTATACCCAGCCATAATTTATATAGCGCGCTTTAATCCGTGGAGGATGGTTGAGAACCCCATTGTCCAGTGAGAACGCAGGAGTTAGAATCCGTAATGGATGTAATACTCGTCCGTTGTAGCCAACAACGGGCAGGGTGAGTGATAAGAGTTTAGATGTGAGTTGAATAAACTTGCTCTTTAATTTAAGCGAAGTGATTACAAAGCGTGGGAGTATACGAGTATACGTACCCCACTCCCCCCCCCCCCCCCCCCCCCCCCCCCCCCCCACCTTTTTAGGAGGGGGGCAGTTGAACTCGTTGTTAGACGAGCTGCCTACGTACCCCTTTTGGGGATCAAACCGCCCCGTAGTTCATGGTTTTGATAGAGTGACTTAGAAGTAGTACTTCTTTAAGTGCATCGTGTTCCAGGATCTTGGTACTGCGACGTCAGTTGCGTTGTTGGCGAGCTCGTAAACGCCAGGTCGGACTACCTTGGTAATGCGGTAAGGCCCTTCCCAGTTAGCCCCCAGTTTTCCGAAGTTCCGTTTGGCTGTGTTTTGGAAAACATTGCGGAGAACGAGGTCTCCTTCGTTGAATCGACGGCTTCTTACGTTCGAGTTGTAATATTTAGCCGTGGCTTGTTGATAGTTCTGCATCCGAATAAGTGCTTGGTCGCGTCGCTCGTTGATCAAGTCGAGGTGGCCTAAGAGCATGAGGTGATTCAGGGCTTCTTGTCCGAGCAGAAGTCATCGGCGAACTCCTTGAAAATCTACCTCGGCTGAAATTACGCAATCCCTTCATTAGACAAGTGCGAATGGCGTTTCGCCTGTTGCTCATCTCGAGGTTGTTCGATGCGACCAGAGGACTCCTTCGAGCTCGTCTGCCCAACGTCTTTTCTTTTCGTCGAGGCGTTTCTTCAGGCCATCGAGTATGGTTTTGTTCGCCGCCTCGGCTTGTCCGTTGCCTTGTGGATAGCGAAGCATGGATTTACTGAGCCTTTTCTTCCACTTTTCACAAAAAGTTTCAAAGCGAGTGGAGATAAATTGGGAACCATTGTCGTTCACAATCTCGTAAGGGACTCCGTGCCAGCATATGATGTGCTTCTACACGAAATTCTTGACTTGGGCATCTTTGATGCTAGCGTACGATTCCGCCTCGACCCACTTGGAGAAATAATCAGTAAGGACGAGGAGAAATTTCTTTTGCTTCGATCGATGTAACGGGCCGATGATGTCCATCGACCATCGCATGAAAGGGTACGGCAAGGAAATGGAGGACAGCAATTCCGTGGGTTGGTGGATCGTTGGGGCGTGGCGCTGGCACTTCTCGCATTTCCGCAAATATATTTCGCAATCTTTCACCATGGTTGGCCAATAATATCCGTGACGCTTGATTTTGATTGCCAACGACCTTCCGCCAGAGTGATTTCCGCACGAGCCCTCGTGAACTTCTTTCACGACCTTCCTCGCTTCGGGGCCTTCAACGCAGGTCATTAATGGTCCCGAGAATCTCCATTTGAATACTTCGCCGTCAAGTAGAACATACCGAGCTGCTTGGGCTTTGAGTTTTCGAGCGGCCCATTTGTCTGTTGGAACTTCTCCGTCCATTATATAGGATCGGATTGGTCTCATCCATTCCTGGTCTCATCCGTACTCGCTCTCCTGTTGCGGTTCCGTTTCCATCTCCGCTTGTCCATCGTTGGCTGGCCCGACTTCCTGCGCCTGTTCGTCGGCTACCACTTCGTCCTCTTCCATCGGAATTATCAAGTTGACTGTTTCAGGATTTTCGATGCTAGGTCGCTCGATAAATTCCACTGGGATGACTCTCTTTAAACCAGGGTCTGAGGACGAGGCAAGTGCTGCCAGTGCGTCGGTTTGAGCGTTTTCGCCTCGAGGTATTCTTGTTAGTTTGAACTCTGAAAACTCTTTAGCGAGTGTTTGGACGACGCTCAAGTATGCTTCCATTCTCTTGTCCCTCGCCGTGTATTCTCCATTAAACTGGTTCGCGACGAGTTGAGAGTCACAAAAAGCACGAATTTTTTGGACTTTAAGCCCACGAGCCAATCTGATCCCGGCGATCAGGGCATCGTATTCAACTTCATTGTTTGATGCATGGAAGGCCAATCTGAAAGACTGCTCCAATATTTCGCCAGTTGGCTAAGTCATCCGGATCCCGACTCCTGACCCTTGCTTTGATGATGAGCCGTCGACGTGGAAGATCCATGTAGAATTTTGGGTTGGTTCGTCGGTCCCTTCGGTTGGGAGTTCGATCAAGAAATCCACTAGGACTTGAGATTTTGCGCAGGTTTTGCTCCTGTACTCAATGTCATATTCGCTAAGCTCCACTGCCCATTTGGCTAGTTTTCTGGATTGGTTTGGACTGTGCAATATAGCCCGTAGTGGGAAGGAGGTTAGCAATATGATGGAGTGCGACTGGAAGTACGGCCTGAGCTTTCGTGCGCACATCACCACTGCGAGTGCTAACTTCTCTATTTGCGGGTATCGCGTCTCCACATCGGCCAGAGTTTGGCTTACGTAGAAGATGGGCTTCTGTTCGCCTCGCTCCTCTCGGACCAGGACTCCGCTTACCGCTGTAACTGAAACAGTGATGTATAGGTACAGTGGCTCTCCCTCGACTGGTTTTGCAAGCACGGGCGGGGTGGCGAGGTAACTTTTTAACTCCTGGAAGGCCTGCTCGCACTCCTCCGTCCACTCAAATTTCTTATTGCCTGGGAGTGTGTCGTAGAAAGGCAAGCATTTATCTGTCGATCTTGAGATGAATCGGTTTAGTGCGGCGACGCGTCCAGTAAGTCGTTGTACTTCTCGTTTGTTCTTGGGCGCTGCCATCTGGATCAAGGCGCCGATCTGCTTCGGATTTGCTTCAATTCCCCGGTTTGTCACCAAGTATCCGAGAAACTCTCCGGAGGTTACTGCGAACCGGCACTTCGTCGGATTTAACTTCATGTTATGTAGATTTAGCTGGGCGAAGCAGTCTCTGAGGTGGGTGACGTGATCCTTCTCTTCGAGTGACTTCACCAACATATCATCTATATATACCTCCATTGTTTTTCCGAGTTGCGCGGCGAACATCTTATTCACCAATCTTTGGTAGGTCCCTCCAGCATTCTTGAGCCCGAAGGGCATTACCTTGTAACAGTATATGCCCAGGTCCGTTATGAATGCTGTCTTTTCTCTGTCGTCGGGATTTATCAGGATCTGATTATATCCAGAAAAAGCATCCATAAACAAGTGGAGCTTGTTGCCAGCAGTTGCCTCGACGAGGCGGTCTATGTGAGGTAGTGGAAAGCTGTCTTTTGGGCACTCCTTGTTCAGATCCGTGAAGTCTACGCAGATCCGCCATTTCCCACTCTTCTTTTTACTACTACTGGGTTCGCGAGCCAGTCGGGATACTTCACCTCAGCAATAGATCCCACCTTCGAAAGTCTGTTTACTTCGTCGTTAACCGCTTTCGCTCGCTCCGGCCCGAGCTTCCTTCTCTTCTGCTTCACGGGTTTGAAGGTCGGATCGACATTCAGTTCGTGGCAGGTAACATCGATGCTGATCCCGTGCATGTCTTCTGCTGCCCCTGCGAAAGTGTTAATGTTCTCCTTTAAGAAGGAGATAAGCTCGGTTTTTAATGTCTCGTCCAGCTCGGCTCCGATTTCTACGCATCTCTCCGGGTTCGCCTCGTCTATGCACACCGAGATTACAGAGGCACACTTCGGCTGTTCCCCCTCTCCTTCCTCCGACTTCTGTAATTGCTATAAAAGTCTCGACCGCCTTAGCTTTGTTTCGCGGTTAGTCTTGATCTTCTTATGCTCTGTATCTCCCTTCGCCTCGGTCTTGGGATTTCTGAGTTTGTGTTCCGCCATGAAGCATATCCTGGACTCCTTTTGGCTTCCGCAGATCGTTTTTATCCCGTTCGGGCCTGGGAATTTCATGCACAAGTGGTAAGTCGAGGCGACAGCTCGCATAAAATCAATCCACGGCGTTCCCATGATGATATTATAGATCGCCAGGCTATCAGTGACTGAAAAATCGACGATCCTATTCACGTCTCTGGCTTGGACAGGCAACTTAATGGTTCCCAGCGTCATTATCGTATCCCCAGCGAAACCAGGTAGAGGACTCGGGGTCAGCTTGACTTCGGACATATTGACTCCCATTTTGACTAGGGTATCTCGAAAGATAACGTCTACAGAAATTCTGGTATCGATGAGGACTCTCGCCATGTCATGATCTTTCACGATCAGTTCGATGACAAGCGGGTCGTTATGCGGCCTGTCGATGTCCGTAGTTTTACGTTCTTCGAAGGTGATGATATCATTTGGATTTTTTGTTGGTGCAGACCAGTTGATACTCGCGTCGGCTCGCCTATGAAAGGACTTGATCGTGGAGATAGTGTCTCGGCAATATTGTGATCCGCCCATGATCATATTTATCCTTTGGCGTGTCCCTGGTTCAGTTTCCTTGTCATTCTTCTGATTACGCTTCGGGTTGCACGTGGCCTCACCTCGGGATCTCACCTCGCCTCGGGATCTCTCCTCGCCTCGGGATCTCTCCTCGCCTCAAGATCTCTCCTCGCCTCGGGATCTCTCCTCGTCTCGAGGCCTTTTTCTTCTGGGATGGTTGGCTCGGCGTCGCGACTTAACTTTTGCCACTCGCCTTCCCTGAACCAAAGCGTTGGTCTAAAGTTTTGAATTCCTCTTCTTCCAGTATGAAGTCTGAAGCGCGGTGCATAGCATCCTGGATAGTATGCGGCTTGTTTCAGCTTATTTCCTTCCTAAACTCCGACTTGTACCAAAGGGATTTTCTCAAAGCGACGAGTGCTCCCTTATCGCTTACATTTTCCACTTTAGACATCACTGCGTTGAAGCATCCCATAAACGCTCTTAGTGATTCGGTCGGTCCTTCGGATAAGGTCCATAGGTCGGCGTCGGAAACGTCTTGGTTCATAAACATGGAATATTGTTTCATGAATTCCCTGGTCAATTCTTTGAAGTTATCGATCGAGTTCTGTTCTAATCGCGAGAACCATTCAAGAGCTGCTCCTCGAAGGCTTTCTACGAAGAGAAGGCAGAAGCCAGCGTCTCGCTCATGCTTCTTGAATTTGGATCTTGCCATCACGGTGTTGAATGATCTGACATGCTCCTTTGGATCGGTTGTTCCTTCGTAAGTGGGTAGTCGAATTTTTCCAGGGTCGGATACTCTCGCCTCCGTGATCCGACTGGTGAATGGGGTTTTTTGGACTTCCTCTAGCAGCAAGTCTATCTCCGGCGCCGCGCTGGTTGTTATGCACCTCAGATCTGATGGCTTGCACCTCGGCATTCGCTCGTGCTAAAGCGGCTCGGATCTCACTAGGGGCATCTCCTCCTCGGTGCCCTCGACCGTGTTGGATAACGTGGCTCCGATATACGGTTCTATGCTCCTCAGGGTATCGTGCTTGATCGCCCCATGCGAGATCTTCGTCCTCCTCGTCCGAGTCGTGCTCGAGCTCCGCGTCGCCGACATCTCCTTCTGCTCGGGTCTGCATCGCCGTGATATTATTTGTATTAAGTTGGGTCGGATCCGTCTGCGTCTCTTCGGCCGTAACTTGATTGGCTTCGCTCCCAACTGGTTCATCACTGGCTGCGCCTGGCTGTTGGCCTCCCTGCTCCTGGGCGACTCCTCTCCGGTTCAAGCATGGTGGGATTGTGATGTTTGGCCTCGTTGCGGCAGCTGTCTGTTCTTCGGGGGCAGTTTGTGATTGGAGAACTCCTGAACCTCCGAGTCTGCTGCCGCTCGTCACTGGCGTAGAGAAATTGAGTGCCGTGGGGTTGAGTCCGTGTCTCCTGAACCTTCCTGGTGGGTTCGTCGATGGAAGGATGCTCCCGATGCGTTGGCTTTGGGTTTGACTCTCCGCTGCTAACCCCTCGAGGATTTTATCTTGCTCTCCTGCCTTCTTCGCCAGCGTCGCCAACATCTCTTTCACCTCGGCTAGGGCAATCGTGAGCGCCTCGGCTTGCATCTGTGGATGCTGAACCGTATTGTCTGCGCCTCCATCGCCTAGCCTAGCTCCGGTGTTATCTCCGTCTTGTACTCGAGTGGACATCTCTTCAGATCTCGCGTCTCTCGGTTCGTGGGTGTAAGAATTCTTCTAATCCCCCCTCCTCCTAGCGCCAAATTGTGTGGGCTGGATTTCACACAATAGAATCTGTCTAAATAAAAACAAAAAAGGACGTAAAGATTCTAAGTTAAAACACGAGAGAGCAAAGATCCAAAGATGGTGATTTTATTAATGCTGCTTTGACAAGCTTTTGGTACAAGTATTTTGCTAAGTCTTTCGCTAGGTCCTAAAGATGTTCGCGCTAATGAGTTAAACTCTCTATTTATACAACTTTTAGTCCTAATCTAAACGAAGATCTCAGAGTATATTTGCGCAGATAACCCTTCCTCATTCCCATCGCGGCGCCCTCTTCCTCAAGGCTTCGTCTTCTAGGGTAAACGCCGCTTCAGAATTCTTCGTGGATTTGGGCTCGACCCACTTGCACATCGCCTTGTCTTGGGTCTGACTAAGGGCTTCGCCTTATTGCTTCGTGGGCCTTCACCTTTGGGTTTGATTTGAAGTTTTCCTCGCCCGTGCACGGTTTGGTCAAGGTGATTGGCTTCGTCCGGCTTTCGGACGGTTCACCTCGCCTGTGCATGGTTTGGGCGAGGTGATTGGCTTCGCCCGGCTTTTGCACGGTTCACCTCGCCTGTGCAAGGTTTGGGCGAGGTGTCTGGCTTCGCCCGGGTTTTGCACGGTTCACCTCCCCGTGCACGGTTTGGGCGAGGTGATTAGCATCGCCCGGGTTTTGCACGGTTCACCTCGCCGTACAAGGTTTGGGCGAGGTGATTGGCTTCGCCCGGGTTTTGCACGGTTCACCTCGCCATGCACGGTTTTGGCGAGGTGACTGGTTTCGCCCGGGTTTTGCACGGTTCACCTCGTCGTGCACGGTTTGGGCAAGGTGATTGGCTTCGCTCGGGTTTTGCACAGTTCACCTCGCCGTACACGGTTTGGGCGAGGTGATTGGCTTCGCCCGGGTTTCGCACAGTTCACCTTGCCGTACACGGTTTGGGCGAGGTGACTGACTTCGCCCGGGTTTTGCACGGTTCACCTCCCCGTGCACGGTTTGGGCGAGGTGACCGGCTTTGCCCATGCAAAGTCTGGGCATCGCCAAGAATCACTTCCATACTTAGCTATTTTCCCGTTGATCTCGCTAGGATGAAAATCGACCCCAACAAGGAGCATTTTGACTTGAATAAAGTTGTTTATTAATGCTTGCTGAATGTTTTAGCACTAATGAGAGTTATTTCTTGTTAAGGTGTTTATTAAAGGGCTATTTTACAAGACATTGGATTTAGCTTGCTTGTTTGTGAACTCTATGTTTGAAACAACCTTAATTAGTTCTTGAATTTCCCAAAGTCAATAACCACATCTAGGAACTTGCTTTTCTATTTTGTTATATTTCGGATATGCTCTGTTTTGCTTGCTTAATCTTGTTTAAACTACCTTTAGTCTTGTTAGATTTCCTTCTTGTTCATCTTAGGTTGTTAGAGTTCAATTCCCTCTCTTTATTTGGCCTAGCTTAGCAAGTTTTCTGCATCTCATCTGTTCCATAGCCTTTGGATTGGATTGACACCTCAAGTACGACAATGACATGTGTGTTACAGGATTGAGTTAAGGCTTAAAAACCTCAACATCATGCATTTAGACTAAATCTTAAATATGCAAATGCACCTAAGTTATTCTTTTTGGTTTCCAAAAATTTAAATTTTTTCTGATTTCTCAATGATATGCATGAATGTATGCATGAGACTGAAGTATGCAAAAGAGAAAATAAGAAAACAAAAGATAGTGTCAAATGCAATACCCTCCTCCACACTTGAATTACACAGTACATTGTGTAATAAGTTATAGAGGAGGTTTAAACAACTATAAACGAGGAATGGATAAAAGGCAGGGCAAAAGAAGTGAATGAGGAGGAGTTAGGGGGAACTTACAGCTGTTGTCGAGGCCGATATCGGGGTGCATGGTCGATATGTTCATTGATATGCTTCCGAGATGGTGGGTATCTGGGAGGGACATCGATACAATGGTCGATATTCTTCAAGGTGATTCGCATCGATCTGAGTATTGGTGTTGATGTCGATATGCCTCGACGCATAACTCAGGAATCGCCGTCGTCCTTTTTTAAGGCATATCGACTCTGTTTTGCTTGATATCCTTGTCGGTACGCCTGTGCTCTTAGTGTACCGGTGTTGTAGGTCGATATTCAAGTTGATACATATCGCCTCAGCTTGTGTTCGGGATGGTTGTTGTCCAGTATATGGGTGGTGAAGGTGTATCGATTTGGGGGTACCTCTGTACGCTGCTCGATACGTCACTCTCTTTCGTGTATTGATCTAGTTGTATCTGGTATGTAGGTCGATACGTCACTCGGCGGGGCATATCGAGTTAGCTACATCGGTTTTGACAGGTCGATACAATATCCTCTCATGTATCGACCTCCGGTTTGTTCGATATACCAGCCGATATAGGTGCAAAGGCACGCGGTATCGATCAGGTGTGCTCGATGTACATATTGATACTATCCGTATCGACTTGCCCTCGTCGATATGTGGATCGATACGACCCGCCTTCGAGTATACCCTTCTTTGTAACTCAGCTGTTCTTTACTGGTCCCTTCCTAGCTGCTTAAGGGTACTCCTGGATACCAAGAAAATCTAGACAAGTATGAAAAAGAAAATAATATAGACAGAAATAACATGGGAATACCTCTGAAAAGTGCTTGTTTAGAGTCACTAAGCTTGACTTTTTTTGCTCCTTAGGCAGCTGGAGGGTCTTGGAGGTGAATGTATTTATCATCTCCAAGTGTGTCACTAGCCATGTAAGGCTTCAGTCTATGCCCATTCACTGTGAACTCCCCTTCCTCCGGCTTAAACAATGTAACAGCTCCACAGGGAAGCACTTCGTGGATCTTGAAAAGACCTGTTCATTTGGACTTGAGTTTTCCTGGAAACAACTTCAGCCTTGAATTGAATAACAGCACCTTGTCTCCAGCTTTGAAGTCCTTGGGTCTCATCCTCTTATCATGAAAAGCCTTGGTCCTCTCTTTGTAGATCTTAGAGCTCCCAAAGGCCTCAAGGCGATTTTCCTCGAACTCATATAAGTTGATGAGTCTCTACTCTTGAGCTGGCTTTATGTAAAAATTCAACTGCTTGGTTGTCCACAAGGCTTTGTACTCCAACTCCACAGGTATATGACAAGCCTTTCCATAAAGGAGTGAGAAGAGGGTTCTACCAATGGATGTCTTGAAAGCTGTCCTGTATGCCCATAAGGCATCGTTTGTGAGACCAATCCTGTGAGGACCCGACTGTCTATCACTAGACCGGCCCGAACCTCATCGAGTCTTCTCTCGGCCAGAATACAAAAAACATGCATATTTTTAAAACTTTTCTTTAACTTTAAAACAAGTTCGATTCATCAAAAGACATTCATTCTCATAGCATAAACAGAATTCAGATTCAATAACATAAACTAAACTTATCAGATTCGGTTTAACTCAGAAAGCACTAACACAAGTACTTAAACAGAAACGCAAACTCAGAACATAAATCCCAAAACCCATTCCTAATCCACCCTTTTCCTTCACTGCCTTCCAGTCCGCCTTCAGAGCTACTCGCCCGGGACTTTATCTTTAACTGCACACTCAAAAAGAGAGGCATAAGTATTTGATAAATACTTAGTAAATACGGTCATCCCGTAACACCTTAGCTAGTACCAGAAAACGCATCATACTATGAGTTATACAATTCACATTATCACTTAGCAAGCAAGCACAGAAAAACAGTACGGTCCTATGATCATCTCAACTACTAATGAAGCCTCACAAAGCATCGGTTCTATTCCAAGCTAGAATTACACATCCCCTTGAGCTAGTAACTCGATCCAGACATTCACACAACAAGTTAGACATCATGCATTGACCATGGTTCACACTTGACCATTCACAATCACAGAAACATTGACCTTGCTAAGCAGAAACCACTAACTTACACAAGCAATCAATGAAAATCAGATAACCTAGCAATCAAGCGATTCTAGATACATACCGCAGTCACACACTCACTTTAGACTCTGAGACAAACGTTTTAGTTGAATGAATCTTGGTGATTTCTCGATCAGAAACAAAGATAATCGGACACACTTGAGATTTCTCGACTATTGCTACGACCGTATCACCACCCCTCGGCTATCTCTCCAACCAGTCAGATACTCACGGACAACCTTGACTATTCCCTCAGAAACAGTACAATTCAGATCTATCAGTCCGATGATACTCGACCTAAACTCGACATAAAACAAAATAGCCGAACACTTACCAGATTCTCTTGGACGAATCGAAGTGCTCTCGGATATCTCATGATCCGCTTAGAACTCCCCGGATAAACTCGGTTATTCCCTCGGAAAACTCTCAATTCAGAACAAATGGTCGGATCAGATTGACAGAAACTCGGACAGAACTCTCGATCTTTTGGTGATAATCGGAATCGCCGGCGAAACTTCGATCTCTCTCAGCTAACTCTCGGGATAATCAGAATCTCTTGGATAATCTCTCGACTAATCTCTCTTCCTCGCTCTTTTTCTCTCAAAAAGTGTGGCTCTCCCGAGAAAAGGCAGAGAAATCCACTTTTATACTCGCAAAACCTAGATAGCCCGGTTCTAGCCGGCGTCTCTCGTTTCCAATCAGGTTTATCCCGGTCAGCTTTGATTTCTCTCAGATATTGCCTAAACCGCTCGACCATCTACGCGAGAAACTAGTTTTTATACGACCAAACTCACGGCCCACCGGCCCAGCCCATTTTTACGTGGCTAATTTCCTTTTATCTCGGACATAATCCACTTTATCTCGGATATAGTCCATTTCTCTCGGACATAGTCTATCCTGCTCGGCCAGCGCGGCCATTCGTCGAGTATTTCCCAGTCATCACTTGACTATAGTCAGAACCTCCCATTCATACGGATTTTTCCCTTGACTGAACTCACGTTCCTTCAGACAACCTCTTGTCCGGCTCGATCATTCCAAATTTTTTCGGATATATATGCTACAACTCTTCCCCACTTAGTTTGGATTCTCCCTCGAATCCGGTTCTTCTTCCTGAAGTTTCTCAAACCATTTCGGGAACCTTGTACTCATCTTAGACTCTACTTCCCAAGTAGTTTGCTCATCCCCATTACAGTCCCAGACAACTTGGATCATCTTGACCCTCTTACCACGCCTAAGCGTTTCGTTCCGGTCAGCCACTAAGATCGGTCTACCTTCCACGGTCAGATCCTCTTGCAATTCCGAAGGTGGTTCAGATATCACAGTTTCACGTTTGGTTATTTGCTTTCTCAGCTGCGACACGTGAAACACATTGTGGTAAGCACTCATTTCTGGTGGTAAGTCCAACTTATACGCCACAGCTCCAATCCTTTCCAGAATCTGGTACGGTCCCATGTACCACTGACTCAACTTAGCATCAAACGTTGCTCGGCTTTTCCCTTTATAATTCATAGCCTTCAGATAAACCAGATCGCCCACACTGAACTCTAAGTTCTTACGGCGCTTATCAGCATAACTCTTTTGTCGGTCTTGAGCCTCTTTCAGATTAACCTTCAGAAACCTGATCTTTTCAATAGTCACTTCGACTATAGCAGGTTCTAACTCACTCTGTTCCCCCACTTGGCTCCAACATAGTGGTGTTCTACACGGTGACACACCCCTACAAACTAGTAACCGTGTATGATGATGGGATTGGGCCGCTGGTTGTTCAACTCATTCGGCTGGCAATCAATGAATGGGCTATGGAAGGAAGTGGATCGAGATGGGGATCAAACAAAGAGCCTCACAACTCTATTTGCAAGATCTAAGTTGTGAGATGGATAGAATGATGGATCGATAGTCGCCACAAGGCTTTATGGTGATAAACCTTGATAAGACAAAGAACTCTTCAAGCAATGAATCACACAAAGCTTTAGAGAACAAGGGATTGGTACTTAGCCAAGAAGTTCGTTTCTTTATTGATATGTTGAAAAGATACATGGCTGTGAGGGGAATTTATAAACAGTCCGAACAGCTTTGCCCTTCTAGGGGACTTTGAAACAGATTACAAAACCCTTAGGTTAAACTACTTGGCTAACAATATCTTAAAACGAAAATGTAAATAAAAAGTGGCCAACATGCCTTATTTTAATGTTTTAAATGAAATAAAAGCTGAACCAAAACAACCAAAGAAGAGTTTTATTAGTTGAATAAACCATATTGAAATAAGAACTCAGACTTACCTCGATTTAGGTGGTTTAAAAGCATTTTCACTTAAGTAGCGTAATGCTAAATAAGGAAACTCCTTTGCTAGCATGAATCATTGGCCATATGTGTGTTTAAGCTATGCTTTTCATGTGAGGACCGTTGATGGTGTTTAAACCGTCTTCTTGCTCGGTAGGAAGGTCTTCCTTGTTTAGGGAGTCTTCTTGCTCGTTGGGAATGCCTTCCTTGTTTAGGGAGTCTTCTTGCTTGTTGGGAATGCCTTCCTCGTTTAGACGTGCCCTCACCATTGCTGCTTCTTTGGCGATGCTCAGTTGGCTAAGTTGAGAAGTGACATCTTCTAAGTGTTGGGAAGTGATCAGCGTCTCTACTGCTTGGTTGAAGCTATCAGCTAAGTCTTTAGTTCCTGATCTTGTTCTTGGAGCTTGCCTCATTGTAGGAACATCAGCCTCCGCCTCTAAGTTTGTATCATCCTCTCCCCCTTGGAAAGGTTCTGTCCTCAGAACTGATTCCCCTACATTAAACGGTAACAAGTCAGAAACATTGAAAGTGTTTGAAATGTTAAACTCACCTGGAAGGTCGATCTGATATGCATTGTCATTGATCCTTTTAAGTACTTTGAACGGGCCATCTCCACACGGTAAGAGCTTAGTCTTCCTTTGAACTGGAAACCTCTCGGTTCTCATGTGCAGCCAAACCTATCGCCAGGCTCAAAGGTAACTTCCCGGCGTCCTTTGTCAGCATTCTTCTTGTAATGCCCGTTCCTCTTCTCTATGTTCTCATTGAACTTCTTGAACATAGTCTTCATCAGCTCAGCCTTGCTAACTCCATCTTGACTCACTTGTTGCACTGGCGGTAAAGGAGTAAGATCTAAAGGAGCAATGGGTCTAAAACCATAGACAATTTCAAAGGGTGAAAGCTTAGTTGCCGAGTGGGGTATTCTATTGTAAGCAAACTCAATGAAAGGTAAACAGTCTAGCCAATTCTTTAAATTTTTACCAACCGTAGCCCTTAAGAGGGTGGAGAGTGTACGGTTGACTGCTTCAGTCTGTCCATCGGTTTGTGGGTGGCAAGTTGTTGAGAATAGAAGCTTAGTTCCAAGCTTTCTCCAAACGGTTCTCCAAAAATGGCTCAAGAACTTGGTGTCTCGGTCAGAAACAATGGTTCTTGGAAGGCCATGAATCCTCACCACCTCTTTAAAGAACAAATCAGCAATCTGAGTAGCGTCATTAGTCTTGGCACATGGAATGAAATGTGCCTTTTTAGAGAAACGGTCCACCACTACAAAGATTGAATCCTTGTTTCTGATCTTGGGTAAGCCTAAAACAAAATCCATAGAAATGTCTACTCATGGTAGGTCAGGTATAGGTAAAGGAATGTATCAGCCGTGGGGATGCAACCTGGATTTTGCTTTCAAGCAAGTGATGCACTTGGAGCAGAATCTCTCAACGTCACGTATAAGATGAGGCCAAAAGAAATGCTCCTTGACGATGCTAAGCGTTTTGTCCATCCCAAAATGTCCCATGAGGCCTCCACCGTGTGCCTCCCTTATGATGAGTTCTCTAACTGAGCTTTGAGGTAAGCATAGCCGGCGATCCTTGAATAGAAAGTCAACATGCCTGTAAAAAGAACCAAAATCTCCTCGGCTACATTGGTTATAAAGCTCTTTGAAGTCAGGATCCTCTCCATAGAGTTGCTTAAGATGCTCAAATCCCATGATCTTAACCTCCATTGTTGAGATGAGGGCATGTCTCCTTGATAAAGCATCCGCTACAACATTCTCTTTTCCCTTCAAAGTAGTTTGTCCTCTCAAGTACTTGAGGGTCTCATGATCTGTATGAATAACACTCTTTAGATA
The DNA here is from genome assembly GCA_911865555.2 of Thlaspi arvense. Taxonomy (NCBI): domain Eukaryota; kingdom Viridiplantae; phylum Streptophyta; class Magnoliopsida; order Brassicales; family Brassicaceae; genus Thlaspi; species Thlaspi arvense. The sequence goes on along the minus strand of OU466861.1, from coordinate 29,397,451 downwards.
AAAGGTAATGCTGCCAAGTTTCAAGTGACCTTACTAAAGCATATAGTTCTTTGTCATAGGTAGGGTAGTTAAGGGCGGCTCCATTGAGTTTTTCACTGAAGAAAGCCACGGGTCTCCCTCCTTGAGTAAGAACAGCTCCAATTCCTGTACCTGAGGCATCACATTCAACTTCAAACATTTGGTTAAAGTTAGGTAATGCCAAAACAGGCGCATGTGTAACGCTATCCTTAAGCCTTTGAAACCTTAGCTCCTGCGCTTCTCTCCATGAGAATGCTACATTCTTCTTGATCACCGAGGTTAAGGGCGGCAATGGTGCAGAAATCCTTTACGAATCTCCTATAGAAGCTGGCTAAACTGTGGAAGCTCCTGACATGACCGATGGTAGAGGGGGTTGGCCATTCCTGAATCGCCTTAATCTTCTCCTTATCCACTTTAAGCCCATGTGAACTTACTACAAAGCCTAAAAACACTAACTGATCAGTGCAAAAAGTACATTTCTTTAAGTTTGCATATAAGCCCTCTAACCTTAACGTTTCTAGCACTTGCTCAATGTGTTTAAGATGATCATTTAAACTAGAGCTATAGATCAGAATGTCATCAAAATACACAACTACTGACTTACAGATGTATGCTCGTAGTACATGATTCATAAGCCTCATGAATGTACTCGGTGCATTGGTGAAACCGAAGGGCATTCCTAACCACTCGTATAGCCCTCTCTTGGTCTTGAAGGCTGTTTTCCACTCGTCGCCCTCTTTCATTCTGACTTGGTGGTAGCCACTCTTGAGATCAACCTTTGAAAAGATTGTAGATCCACTTAACTCATCTAACATATCGTCTAGCCGGGGAATAGGGTGCCTTTACTTGATGGTGATGTTGTTTATAGCTCGGCAGTCTACACACATTCTCCATGATCTGTCCTTCTTTGGCACTAACAAAACCGGTACAGCGCAAGGACTCAAGCTTTCTCGGATGTAACCTTTAGACATAAGGTCTTAAACTTGTGCTTCTAGCTCCTTTGCTTCCTCCGGGTTAACTCTATAAGCTGGCCGGTTGGGTAAAGGTGCTCCGGGTATAAGGTCTATCTGGTGCTCAATGTCTCGGATGGGTGGTAAACCGGCTGGTATCTCATCAGGGAAGACATCTTTGAACTTCTCTAAAAGCTCATTCATCTCGGCGGGTAAAGCATTCTCCTCTTGACCTGAAAATAACCCTTCTCTAAAGATCATGAGTAGTACCTGCGTTTTAGAATCTAAAGCCTTTAAAACATTACTAGGAGTAACGTAGAGGCTAGCCTTACTTACCTTAACTCCTTTGTCCATAGCCTTTTGGAGGTTAAAGACTTCTTGGGGTGTAAGTGGAGAAAGGTTGTGCTTCTTCTTGTTGTGAGAGAAGCTGTAAAAGTTGGTACGGCCATTGTGTATCGTCTCCTTGTCAATCTGCCATGGTCTACCGAGTAAAATGTGGCCTGCTTGCATAGGAACGACATCACATAGAACTTGATCTTCATACTTGCCAATGCTAAATGGTACTAGTACTTGCTCTCCTATTTTTAGCTCAGTCTCGTCATTCAGCCATTTGAGTCGATAGGGCCTTGGGTGCTTTGTCTTCTTGAGACCTAGCTTATCTACAAGATACTTACTAGCCACGGTAGTACAAGAACCACCATCTATGATTAAGCTACATACCTTGGTGTTCACGGTACAGCGTGTATGGAAGATGTTCTCTCTTTGAATGGTTTCTGGATCAAACATGGCGCTGAGAACTCTCCGGGTCACTAGCAACTCTCCCTCGTCAGGAAAATCAATCACTTCTTCCTCTGAATCATCAAACTTGGCCTTGGCTTTATCTTGTGATTCATACTCGCCATCTTCTTTGAGTAACATCACCTGTTGATTTGGACATTATCTAGCGTAATGGCCTCTTCCTTGGCACTTGAAGCATGTAACATCTCTAGCTCGCTGGTTTTGGGGTTTGCTTGATTCGCCAATAGTTGCCTTAGATGTCTCTACCACCGGTTTCTTGTACTTTGAAGCTGCTTCTGGTGCTTTGCCTTTATATTGGGCTCTCGGCTGTGAACTCCAAGTGGGCTTAGCTCTAGCTGTAGAGGCTGACTTCCTCTTCACGTGCTGCTCGGCTTGTACAGCCAAGTGTAGGAGCTCATCAAGGTCTCGGTAAGTAGTCCTCTCCACCTTTTTTGCTATCCGACCGTGTAACCCATCAATGAATTGGGCCATGAGTGTTTCCTCTGTCTCGTTGGTCTCCAAGCGATTCTTGAGTAGCTCGAACTCCTCAAATACTCCTCGACTGATCTAGTGCCTTATGTAAGCTTTCTGAACTTCTTCTGTAGCTCACGGTGATAGTAGGAAGGAACATATCTCTTCCTCAAGTGATATCTCATTTCCGTCCAAGTGGTGATTTGGTCATGTCTATGCCTCCTCCTCTCCGAAACTTCTCTGTCCCACCAGGAAAGAGCATTCTCGGTGAGCTGTGCAGCAGCTAGGGAGACCTTCTTGGTGTCGTTGTACTGGTAGTAGTCAAAGATATACTCCATTCTTCTCTCCCAATCCACATATGCCTCGAGGTTGACTCTTCCGGCGAATGTGGGTGCTGTAAGCTTTATATCCTTTCCTGCAAGCCACGGTTGATCATCTTCTCGGTCTCTCCCTCTTCTATGACGATCATGGTACCTTCTTTGCCTCGGGTTAGGATCATCTTCCTCTAAACTCGGCATGTCATCGTCAGTTCCACTTTCTCCTTGTGGTACAGGAGTCCTCTCTCGGTTTCTAGGGCCATTAGGAGCTCCGGCGGGAGGTGGTGGTGGTAGTCGCTGCTCCAGCTGATTCATCCTAGCACTGATGCCTTGAATGGACTCAAGCATCTGCCTCATAACATCAGCTTGATCTGCTTCTCCCATCGTAGTACCCACAAAGTTTCAAAGATCAAGTATTTAATGGGTTCTATTATAAGCCAAGTATAACAATAGTTTATGAACTATAGTCCTAATGCTCAATACTCACTCACCCTCTAGAGACTACCCATATAAACAAGGCAAGGCGCCAAGTAAAACCCACAATGACAGAAAATAACTTTTACTCTTCTTAAAGCTAGTGGTGGTCAAACTCAAACATTTTAAGCTCTTTTCTTTTGCATTTGGTAGCTCTATTTTCTTATATATATATATATATATAGATATTTTTTTTTTTTTTTTTTTTTTTTTTGTCAACAGCCTCTTGCTTTCTAGTCTGGCTTAGAAAGCCATTCTGGAGGACAAGAGTTTACATAGTGTAAAGAATGATGATGAGGAGAGTAGGTACGAGCACCCCGTGCAAGTTTATCCGCTATTGTGTTCTGCGTGCGTGGAATAAGATGCAGGGAGAAGGAAACAAATTCCTTCTTACTGGTCCCTAATTCTTCCAAGTGAAGTGAGAACGCCGGCCACTCAGTTGGTTCAGAAATCATCCTCACCAGCTCCGAACAGTCTGTGAGGAAAGTCATCTCTAGTCGTCGTGCATCGAGCATGCAGTGCATTGCCCAGATAAGAGCTTCTAGTTCTGAATGTAAAGCCGACAAGCTGCGCCGGACACTTTTTGCACCCATTAAAGGGCCCTCCACTCCATTATCTTGACAAAACCACCCCAATCCTGCATTAGAACTGGATTGTTTCCATGACCCATCTGTTTTGCAGACTGTAGTGCTGGTGTAAACGGTTTCTTCTGCCGGTGCAGATAGGCCCATGACATGATCTTCTCGTTGGGCCACTTCCCAAGACTTCGCTTCTGCTGTAGGCAACTTTATCACCTCTTGGGGATCGCGATCAATATTCCCGAATAGTTTATCGTTCCTCATTTTCCAAATGTACCATAATAACCATGGAAAGACCTTCATATCATCATGGTCTGGCAAATGCCAGAAAAGATGGGCCATATTAGGGAAAAGCGCATCCCACGGAAACTCATTCATTGGAGTGGGGATAACTGATAGTTCCCATACTTGGAATTCTGGTGGGCACTAAAAAAGAGTATGATTGATCGTCTCTCGCACTGCTCCACATCGTGTGCACTGGGGATCGCAGTTAATACCTCTATTCCGTAACCGGTCGGCAACCGCCAAACACCCCGATATCACTTGCCAAAGGAAGTGTTTTATTTTTGGTGGGCATTTGATCGACCATACTTGTGCTTGGAGTTTACTCACATTTGGTCCATATGGACCTATTGTTGGGACCTCCAAATTTTGTTCCGTTAGGTATCCTGATTTTACCGTATAGCGTCCATTTTTTTGTAAAACTCCATCCCAATTGATCCTGCCTGCTATTCCGAGTCGTTGGCAACCCAATGAGCAAGACGTCCTCTGGGATAATTAATTGATTTAATAGTGGTATGTTCCATGTTGAGGTTGAAGGGTCAATCAACTGATTGACCGTTAGTTCAGGGTAGAGGTTGTACCCTTTGCATGTCGCTGACCTCGGGCGTGAGTCAGGAATCCATGGATCATTCCATACAGATATAGAATGCCCAGAACCAACTTTTTTGATTAGCCTTTTGTGTACCAGAGGTCTAGCAGATGTGATACTCTTCCATCTATAAGATGCCGAATATGACCGTATTGGATCGAGGGGCGACCCATACCTAAAATATCGCCCTTTGAAGACCTTTGCAAAGAGTGAGTCAGGGACATCAATAAGTCTCCATAGCTGTTTAGCTAGTAAAGCCGTATTAAAATCCTCAATTACTCTAAACCCAATACCTCCTTCGATCTTGGGTTTACATAGTTTGTTCCATGCCATCCAATGCATACCCTTTGTTTGTCCATTAGTACTCCACCAAAATTTTGCCATTGTGCTTGTCAGTTTAGCTGTTAGTGATTTAGGTAGTCTAAAACATGACATAGTGTACGTAGGGACTGCAGTAGCCACTGACTTGATAAAAACCTCCTTGCCCCCTTTTGACAGTAGCCTGGCCGTCCAATTATTAACTCGTTTTTGTTGTCGCTCGAGGAGAAAATTAAAGATCTTTGTCTTTGCTCCGCCCATACTTTCTGGTATCCCCAGATATGATCCCATACCTCCAATATTTGTGATGCCCAGAGTGTCATGTATTGCGTTCCTGACGCATGGATCCACACGATGTCCAAAATGTACCAATGACTTATCATAATTAATTCGTTGTCCCGATACTGATCCATATTGATTTAATATGTGGAGCATTTTAAGTGATTCTGCCGGGTTTGCCTTACAAAAGAAGAGACTATCATCCGCGAAGAGCATATGTGAAACCGGTGGGCTGGTCCGAGCTACCTTCAGACCCGTAATTGAACCATCGCTTTCTGCCTTTTTGAGGTTTGAGATCAGGGCCTCCGTACATAAGATGAAATGGTATGGGGATAAAAGGTCTCCTTATCTCAGTCCCCTTTTGGGGGTCACCTGGCCCCGTGGATGGCCATTAATAATGATTTTATATTAGACAGATTGGATACACCACATTAACCAACTAATCCATTTTTCTGAAAATCCTATTTTTCTAAGCAGGCACTCAATGAATGACCATTCCAGACGATTGTAGGCTTTGCTTATGTCCGTCTTAACAGCCATAAAAGTTTTGCTACAGGATTTGTTTGTCCGTAGAGCATGAAAGATTTCCTGTGCTACTAATATGTTATCTGAAATAAGTCGTCCCGACACAAAAGCTGACTGAGTCTCCGATATAATCCTAGGGAGCAGGTTTCTTAGCTGTTGGCATAAAACCTTAGAGACAATCTTATAGCCCACATTACATAGACTAATTGGTCGTAGCTCTGTCATCCTGGTAGGTCTTCCCAGTTTTGGTATTAAACAGATATTCGTGGCATTTAAACGTTTATCAAAGGAGCCTTTTCTCATAAAATCATTTACCATTGAAACCACATCATACTTTATAATCTCCTAGGATTTTTGAAAAAAAAGGGCAGTCATACCATCAGGCCCCGGTGCCTTTCCTGGATGCATCATGAATAACGCTTTCCTGACTTCCTCCTCCGTTGCCAGTTTAACAAGTTTCATATTGTCGTCGTCTGTTATTACCGGTGATATTTCCGCTAAGACCTTTTCAAAGTCAGTAGGGGAGGTCGTTGTGAAAATGTCATCACAATATTCCACTGCCACCTTTTCTACTTTCCTTTCTCCATCCACCCAGACACCTGCTTTATCATACAGGCCCACAAGTCTATTTATTGATTGCCGTTGTTTTGTAGTTGCATGATAGAATTTCGTGTTTAAATCCCCACATCTATTCCACATATTCCGACTCTTCTGTTCCCAATAGAGTTCTTCATCCCGATACGCTGATTTAAGTTTGAGAGTAATATTATTTAGATCCTCTTGTGAACTGTTATCATCATTCTGCATGTCCTCGAGAATCTTTTGTAAATCCGTAATTTTATCCCTTCCATACGGTTGGTTGACCATCCTCCATTTAGAAATTTCACGCCGATTCCACTATGGTTCTTCCTTCGTCCGCTTGATCTGAGTGCCACCCCTCAGTTATAGCCTCCATTAATCCGTCGTGACCAATCCATCGTTTGTCAAACCGGAACTGACTCCTGTGTTTAAATTTTTTCACATCCAAAGTCGCCACAATAGGCCGATGATCCGAACCCACCATCCTCAGATATTCGACATAAGAGAAAGGAAATAAATCATGCTAGCTCTCTGTTGCTAGACCCCTGTCTAGTCGACATCTGACATTTTGCCCATTTCGTCTTCCCTTCCATGATAATATATTTCCCCGGTTCGGGAAGTCCATCAATCCACAATTAGCTATCATAGTGTTAAAACTATTGAAAGACGCCGCATGTCTAAGAGTTCCATCTTGTTTTTCATGATTTCCCGTTAATTCATTAAAATCTCCAATTAAAAACCATGATTCTGTCCGTATTAGACTAATCCTGGTTAACCGTTCCCAGACTTGGTCGCGTAATTTTATAACCGGGTCTCTGTATACAAATGTCGTATAAATTATTTTCCCTTCAAACTTAGCCTCAATATTAATAATTATTTTATTAGGAAATAATAATTGAACATCAAAATAAAGCAAGTCCACCACTTGCACCACATGGATCAAACGTAAACAACAAATCAAACCCAAAATAAAATTTAAATTGTTCTACAAATTCAGAATATTGTTTTGTTTCAGAGAGAAAAAGAAAGTCTGGCCTAAAATTCCTCCAAATTTCCTTAAGATAACTTATTGTATACCTGCTACCCAAGCCCTGACAATTCCAACTTAAGATACGCATTAATTATAACTTTGAGAAACCACTTCCTCGACCATTTCCTCGATCTTACATGAAGCATTCATACCTCTCTCTGCCCCCCTTTTTGGATCCCCCGATATCCCCTTCTTACGTGGTGTAACAATCTTCAGGAGCTTCTTTGATCCTCCTCCCACTGTGAAATTCCCTTTGCTCAGCTTCTTCTTCGTCCCAGCTTTAGGGGATGCCTTGACAGTCACCTGAGAAGTACATGACGACATCGCGGCTTCAGCTGTATCCCCCTGATCTATCTCCCCTGTTCCTGTATCCATCATAAAAGCCTCGATATTTATACCATCTAATTCTGTCATTGTGCCATTTGCTTCTGTATTCGGTTCCTCTTGATCCATTGATATCTTCTCCTCTGCCACCACATCATGACGAGGCTCCAGGAGATCTGAGAAAGACTCAAAATCCTCAAAACCTGTACTGCCATTTGCCTCGCCATCTCTCAAGTTTTGCTCTACCAAATCCTCCATAGTCACACGATCAATCAACTCTTCAAAATCATCCATCTCGGGAATCACTTTATCAAAATCCAGTCTCTTTCTAACCTTTTTAGCAGATTGTTGTGCTGGGCTTAGTGGGCTAGATTGTGATACCACCTTCCCCGTTTGATCCATCCCCATATTCACCGAGTTTGTCTGATTTGTCACCGTTTTATCTCCATGGCCTCTAGTGACAGTCCTGGATGAACCACCATTTCGGTATCTCCCCTCTCTCGTTGGGACTGGCCTTTCTGCTGCCCTGGGGGCTCCCTTCTTATCATCCGGATAGGCATAACTGTGAGAATCCCTCCCAGCCACTTTCCCTTTCCCCTTCTCTGTAGCCCCCACAACCTTCTGCGCCTCTTGGTGGTGGTTCGATGAATCCCCTTGGCCTCTTAAAGCGCCTTTGTAGCTCGTGGCTCCCCCTTCATGTTTGTCATCCCTATAGCGAACTTCTGACAACCTTTTCCTCTTTGGATATAACACCGGGCATCTGTCCTTCGCATGGCAAAGGCTTTAACATTCCCTGCAGAAACCATGAAGCCTTTCGTACCGAAAAAGAATGAGCATCTCCACACTGCCCTGAAACTCCACGACCGTATCAAAAATTAGAGGTTGAAATGCATCAACCGTCATCTGAACTCTGCCTCCGTCCAGATCAAACTCTCGTACCACTCCAATGGCCTCTCCAATGCTCCTAAAGCTTGTCTCAGCCCAGAAGTGCAGAGGGACGCCCATTATTCTCACCCAAAACGTGAGTGAGGAAGGGTAATTCGGCTCCATTACCGGTTCCCATCGTACCAGAACACCATCCACCCGTCAAAGTGATACGGCGCCAGATTCAATACCCTCGTGATGTCCTCTTCATTGTCAAAGTCGAATTGAAATCTACCCATGCCCAAGTCCGCTCCAGCCACTCTATCTTCGACCTTCCAGATCTTGGGGAGCATGAACAATAGAGCATTCATGTCCTGAATAGCCGGATTCATACACCTCCCAATAAGGGTCTTGGAGTAACCCCTTATGAGTTCTGAATTATCAAACCGAGGCACTGTGATCTTCATCCTTGACACCAAAGTGGCCTTTCCCTTGTTGCTCCCAACTCCCGAACCCACCAGACCTGATTGGGACATAGAAAAACCAGAGGAAATTGCTTAATTAGCCTGTTTAGTGAGAAGAACTTCAGAGAAGAAACCGATGATGTAGAGCTAAAATAGATAACCCTTATTTATACTGTTCACCTGGTCATTAAACCCTTGAAATCTACACATAAACCTTGTATATGATCCCGTAATGTTTGCCCATAAACAGCTCGATATTTTACCTGTCCCGATTTCCATTGATGGAGGATCTGAACCCATGTTAACCAATCAGAGATATGGTTACCCGAAGTACACCCCTTAGTCAATCGTGTGAATCCCACATCGGCTGAATTTATCACCAAACTAACACCTCCACTTAAACCCTGGATCCAAATTTGATCGCCTCCATTAAACACCTCGAATCGCTGTTTGATTTGTACTTTTAACCAAAATCTGCAGGAGGAAATTGACAGTAGGAGCATTAACTGATGATTTAAGATCACAATCCCATGATATGTTAACCTCAATATTAACCAGTAATTTGACAATCCACCATAATTCCCTAAACCATAATTCCCTAAGCCATAATTCTCTGAACCCCTGTTAATCTCAATCTCTAGAAAACAAACCCAATATGTAGTAGATAAAGGACCTTTCATATCCTTTGGTTGATCCTGGGTGAAGTCTGCATGGCCTGTAGCTTCATTCCTTTGACTCTCCATCCATCCAGAAAGAAAAACCCACCACCCGTCGTAGTCTCTCGCACTCAACCTCTCGTGTCCGTCAATTATCAGAACCGAAGATGAAGGTGTAGCAAAAACGTGTTTCCCATGGAAGTCTCGGTCGCTACGAGAGATTGAGGTTTCGAGCATCTCCCAATTCTGCCCCCATGGCCATGATATACCGCCTCCAGAAGCATTGTTGCATCATACGTGGAGCCCAATCCGATACCAGATCCGAAAGCCTCTGTATCCCAATCGAGAGGGAAGCGCATCTGGGACCTCCCCTTTATTCCCGTCGAAGTCCTCTAAGTCACCATCGAGACTCGCAACGACTCCGTCGATTCTCCCAATGTCACCAGACTTCCATCCCCCTCCACATCTTGTAATCGAGAGCCTCTCAAATCCGACAGCCCCCAAAAATTGTCCCAGTAACTCGTTGATTTCATTAAACCCTTACGATTGCCTTCCATCCGACCAAACGAAACCTAAATCGCCATTGCCCTCGCCCAAAGATGAGAGAGAAGCGTTACGGCTTTTGTGTGTTGATGTCTAATTTGTTTTATATTTTTTTCTTTTTAAACATGGCCATTTTGGCTCTTTTTTCTTTTCTGACTTTTTTTTTTTGAGAGCTACCTTCTTTTCTTTTTAAAACTGAGCTTTTAATTTAAAAATAGACCAAGAATACTACTTAAAATCATTAATCCTTTTATTTTCAAACCCCAAACACCATTTTTTTTTTAAAACCGAAAGCAAATAAGCAAGAACAAGCAACACCAATGAACCCCCGCCCCAAAACAAGCCTAAGACTAGCTTCAAAATGCAAAGCTAGCAACAATATGAAAGCCTAATCATGTCGCCTAAACCTAACACTTTATGCCATGTTCAAACCAAAAATAAGGCCTCACAATGATGTTACACAAGAATATTGTTTTGAAAGGAAGGTAAATGTCAAGGTAGGAAGTTCTATTCAGGCTTACAAGAGAGTGGTAAAAGAGAAAAGAAAGCCTAAATATGTATGTGATCCATGTATCCATTTTCAAATGCACAAGTGTGATAATTCTAAGATTCAAATTAAAGTTCCACTTATTAGGAAAGGATTCAATACATGAATGTTCAAGTTAAGCCACGAAAATCAAAACAAATTATCCAAGTACGGTTAGAGCTTACTTTCAAAGTTTGAACAATGCATCAAAGAGTTACTAACTAGGGCCTTGAACTAATTTATGAATTTAAAACACTTTACAAGGAAAAATTTGTATCGTTGCTCCCTATGCAAATGCAAATACCTTAGATGATTTTAAAAATTCTAAACTCAAGCTACATGAATGTTTTTGAAATATTTGTTTTTAAAATTAAAATTTATGATTTTTTTTGTATTTTTCTATGCCTTAGATGAATGTAATGCAAGACTCAAGGATGATAACAGAAAATAAGAACCAAATAACACAAGTCAAAGCACACACTCTTCCAAACTTGAATGACACCGTCTCGGTGGCAAACAAATTCAAGAAGAGTTCAAAACACAAAGCAAAAAAATGAAAAAGATGCATGGTATTTACAAGGTTGTGTGTGGTACCTTGGTGCTAGGCTTGGCTGGAGCTTGAGGATGCTCCAGACTTCCTGCTCTTCCTAGGAGTATCGTGGGTGGTCTCCTTGCCTTTGCCCTTGCTCGTGACTTCCTGTAGAGAAAGGCGTGCAGCATGGTTGTTGCCTTGGGGCTCACAGATCACCACACCTACGGTTGAATTCCTTCTCTTCTCCGGCTGCTGAACCTCCTCACTTGAAGTCTTCTTAGGTGGGCTTCCTTGTAAGACCTTGATCTTCTTACCAAGCTTCTTAATCATCTTGCTCTGCCACTTATTGACTTTGCGCTGAATCTCCACGATAGATGCAAGAAACTTCTCGGCTTTTGCCCTCGGCTCATAATCAAGTTTGGGAAGGTCGAAGCTCGTGGGCATCTCAGCATCAGAAGGAGGTGACTCTGAACATAGGCGAGCAACTTGTGGTGGCGCGGCTGTGGCTCCTAGAGGTGCAGCACAATCCTCATCGCTTGGCAGAAACTCAATGTTGCCAACGCCTAGCAGTTCTGTTTCCTCTTGGTTTGGTAAGATACACTCCTTCTTCTCATTATCACCATTGACGAACAAGTAGGTGTAGAAACCTGGAGCTGGAGTGCGTCCCAAGGAGTCAGTGTTGCGCAAGTAAGTCTCGTCCATGTAAGCTCTCTCCGCGCAAGGTTGAAACTCCAAGATAGGTACCCCCACTTCTATGAACAGCGGTGTGAGGAAGCCTCCTAATGAGTGCTGAGCTCGCCTTGCATCGCATTGCCCACGCCTTGTACTTGACCAAAGAGGAAGCCAAAATGCATCCATAGTTGACATCATCTCCAAGCACATTTTCCATTGGCTCTTCATTCTCTTCAGGATCGCATAGAATCTTCTTAACTCCTTGGAAGAGAAAGGACAACTCATTCTTGGTGACGGTTGGAGCCATGGATCTCCCACTAAAAGTGTTGGCTAAGAGCTTGAGGGCGTATCTCAGCAAGGGGTTGCAGACCTTCTTGATCTTGGCGGTGTTGGCTTTGTAGTCATCATTGCTGATCAAGTCCCATAGATCGTTTGCTTGTTCGAAAGGAGGGAACTCTACAAGCTTAACGTTGGCTTTTAAACCGTAGGCTTGGCATAGCTCGGGGATGGAGAGGTGGTAGGCTTGCCTCCTGATCTTGAATGTGAGGTGACCTTGAGATGGAGTGGGGAGGCTTGCATTCTCATAATAGAACTCCAAGGTGGAGAAGAAATCAAGTGCGACCTCGGGATAAGTAGGGCAGTCCATCCTTGACAAGCACGCAAACCCCATGTTCTTGAGACGCTCATCAAAATCTCCCAACAGCCCCATCTTTGCCAAGAGATCCCTGCTCACGAACTTCGTAGGATTGAACAGGAGCCTCTCAAGCCGTTTCTTTGCCATTTTCTCCTCCTTAGTCCATCTAACCCTCTCCTGAACCACTTTTTGTCCTTCCTCTTGCACCACTTGTTGAGTTTCTTTCTCTTTGGTTGAAGTTGCCACATCTCTGCTTCTCTTTGGTGCCATTGGTACCTGAGATAAAATTTCTCAAAGAGAAGATGAGTATAGGCAGCGGTTTAAGAGAAAGACAACGCAAGAGAGAAAAACTCTTAACTTAAATCCAGGAATTTTAGGGATTTTCTAAAAATTATCAATAAATAGAAGGAGAAAATATCTAGAGATAGGATCAAATCTAGCAATTTTCCCTAATATTTAGATACTTCTAAAAATTCATCCTAATCTCTAGCAAATAACACTAAATCAATTCAAGGAAAAGGAAGTTTTCTAAAAAAGTTTAAACATGAAATTCAAGAAACTTCGAAATACCTTGGAAATGATGAATGCTAGATGCTCTTAGTCCTAAAAATCAAACTCACACTCTCTCTTTTATTTAGAAAACAGTTTCGAATGCAAGTGAAAGAGAGTGTGGATGCATGTGATTATAAAGACCAAGAAAACTATGGGTTTAAGCAAGTGGTTTTCTGACAAAGTTGGTGAAGACACATCTTTCATGGTCAAAGATGCTTGTCTTGACTAAGATTCGAATTTAAAATAGGAGGGAAAGAGAAAAGAGAGGGAAAACTTGAACTTACCTCCGCATGAGATCGAGTCAATTTGGTTGATCTTGACCTCGATCTCATGCCTATGTTGGCTAGGATCGAGAGGGTTGATCGATTGGGAACTCGATTTGATTTGAATCGAGTCCTAGATCGAGTGTGCCCCTCTCGTTCCAAGTTTCTATGTCAGTATGGCCGTGCTCCTTGGATCGAGCCATGTGATCGATTTAGAGGTCGTTTTGGCAATGATCGAGTGACAGATCGAGTAAAATGATCGATGCAGTCAGAGGATCGAGTGAGGTCAGTTGATCCACACCCCGTTTTCATTTCAAGCTAAACACGTGGGTGGGTTATCCTCTCATGATCGACTGACTCACTCGATTGTCTACTCGATCTCATCTAGATCGAGTGACTCCACTCGATTCACTAGCTCGATCTAGTAAAGATTGAGCCAGGATATGTCGATCTAGCACTCGATCTCTTGCCTCTAACTCTCCTTTCCTTGTCCTGCTCGAGCTCCGTGTCGCCGACATCTCCTTCTGCTCGGGTCTGCATCGCCGTGATATTATTTGTATTAAGTTGGGTCGGGTCCGTCTGCGTCTCCTCGGCCGTAACTGGATTGGCTTCACTCCCAATTGGTTCATCACTGGCTGCGCCTGGCTGTTGGCCCTCTGCTCCTGGGCGACTCCTCTCTGGTTCAAGCGTGGTGGGATTGTGATGTTTGGCCTCATTGTGGCAGGTGTCTGTTCTTCAGGGGAAGTTCGTGATTGGAGAACTCCTGAACCTCCGAGTCTGCTGCCGCTCGTCACTGGCGTAGAGAAATTGAGTGTCGTGGGGTTGAGTCTGTGTCTCCTGAACCTTCCTGGTGGGTTCGTCGATGGAAGGATGCTCCCGATGCGTTGGCTTTGGGTTCGACTCTCCGCTGCTAACGCCTCGAGGGTTTTATCTTGCTCTCCTGCTTTCTTCGCCAGCGTTGCCAACATCTCTTTCACCTCGGCTAGGGCAATCGTGAGCTCCTCGGCTTGCGTATGTGGATGCTGAACCGTATCGTCTGCGCCTCCATCGCTTCGCCTAGCTCCGGTGTTATCTCCGTCTTGTACTCCAGTGGACATCTCTTCAGATCTCGCGTCTCTCGGTTCGTGGGTGTAAGAATTCTTCTAATCCCCCCTCCTTCTAGCGCCAAATTGTGTGGACTGGATTTTACACAATAGAATTTGTCTAAATAAAAACAAAAGAGGACGTAAAGATTCTAAGTTAAAACACGAGAGAGCAAAGATCCAAAGACGGTGATTTTATTAGTGCTGCTTTAAAAAGCTTTTGGTACAAGTATTTTGCCAAGTCTTTCGCTAGGTCCTAAAGATGTTCGCGCTAATGAGTTAAACTCTGTATTTATACAACTCCTAGTCGTAATCTAAAAGAAGATCTCGAAGTATATTTGTGCAGATAACCCTTCCTCATTCCCTTCGCGGCGCCCTCTTCCTCAAGGCTTCATCCTCTAGGGTAAACGCCGCTTCAGAATTCTTCGTGGATTTGGGTTCGACCCACTTGCACATCGCCTTGTCTTGGGTCTGACTAGGGGCTTCGCCTTATTGCTTCGTGGGCCTTCACCTTTGGGTTTGATTTGAAGTTTTCCTCGCCTGTGCACGGTTTGGACGAGGTGATTGGCTTCGCCCGGCTTTCGCACAGTTCTCCTCGCCCGTGCATGGTTTGGGCGAGGTGATTGGCTTCGCCCGGCTTTTGCACGGTTCACCTCGCCCGTGCACGGTTTGGGCGAGGTGACTGGCTTCGCCCGGGTTTTGCACGGTTCACCTCGCCGTACACGGTTTGGGCGAGGTGATTGGCATCGCCCGGGTTTTGCACGGTTCACCTCGCCGTACACGGTTTGGGCGAGGTGATTGGCTTCGCCCGGGTTTTGCACGGTTCACCTCGCCGAGTACGGTTTTGGCGAGATGACTGGCTTCGCCCAGGTTTTGCACAGTTCACCTCGCCGTGCACGGTTTGGGCGAGGTGATTGGCTTCGCCTAAGTTTTGCACAGTTCACCTCGCCGTACACGGTTTGAGCGAGGTGATTGGCTTTGCCCGGGTTTCGCACAGTTCACCTCGCCGTACACGGTTTGGGCGAGGTGACTGGCTTCGCCCGGGTTTTGCACGGTTCACCTCGCCGTACACGGTTTGGGCGAGGTGATTGGCTTCGCCCAGGTTTTGCACGGTTCACCTCGCCGTGCACGGTTTTGGCGAGGTGACTGGCTTCGCCCGGGTTTTGCACGGTTCACCTCACCGTGCATGGTTTGGGCGAGGTGATTGGCTTCGCCCAAGTTTTGCACAGTTCACCTCGCCGTACACGGTTTGCGCGAGGTGATTGGCTTCGCCCGGGTTTCGCACAGTTCACCTGCCGTACACGGTTTGGGCGAGGTGACTGGCTTCGCCCGGGTTTTGCACGGTTCACCTCGCCGTGTATGGTTTGGGCGAGGTGACCGGCTTTGCCCGTGTAAAGTCTGGGCATCGCTAAGAATCACTTCCATACTTAGCCATTTTCCCGTAGATCTCGCTAGGGTGAAAACCGACCCCAACAAGAAGCATTTTGACTTGAATAAAATTGTTTATTAATGCTTGCTGAATGTTTTAGCACTAATGAGAGTTATTTCTTGTTAAGGTGTTTATCAAAGGGCTATTATACAAGACAATGGATTTAGCTTGCTTGTTTTTGAACTCTATGTTTGAAACAACCTTAATTAGTTCTTGAATCCCCCAAAGTCAATTACCACATCTAGGAACTTGCTTTTCTATTTTGTTATATTTCAGATATGCTCTGTTTTGCTTGCTTAATCTTGTTTAAACTGCCTTTAGTCTTGTTAGATTTCCCTCTTGTTCATCTTAGGTTGTTAGAGTTCAATTCCCTCTCTTTATTTGGCCTAGCTTAGCAAGTTTTCTGCATCTCATCTGTTCCATAGCCTTTGGATTGGATTGACACCTCAAGTACGACAATGACATGTGTGTTTCAGGATTGAGTTAAGGCTTAAAAACCTCAACATCATGCATTTAGACTAAATCTTAAATATGCAAATGCACCTAAATTATTCTTTTTGGTTTCCAAAAATTTGAAATTTTTCTGATTTCTCAATGATATGCATGAATGTATGCATGAGACTGAAGAATGCAAAAGAGAAAATAAGAAAACAAAAGATAGTGTCAAATGCAATACCCTCCTCCACACTTGAAATTACACAGTACGTTGTGTAGTAAGAGTTATAGAGGAGGTTTAAACAACTATAAACGAGGATTGGATAAAAGGCAGGGCAAAAGAAGTGAATGAGGAGGAGTTAGGGGGAACTTACAGCTGTTGTCGAGGCCGATATCTGGGTGCATGGTCGATATGTTCATTGATATGCTTCCGAGATGGTGGGTATCTGGGAGGGACATCGATACAAAGGTCGATATTCTTCAAGGTGATTCGCATCGATCTGAGTATTGGTGTTGATGTCAATATGCCTCGACGCGTAACTCAGGAATCGCCGTCGTCCTTTTTTAAGGCATATCGACTCTGTTTCGCTTGATATCCTTGTCGGTACGCCTGTGCTCTTAGTGTACTGGTGTTGTAGGTCGATATTCAAGTTGATACATATCGCCTCAGCTTGTGTTCGGGATTGTTGTTGTCCAGTATATGGGTGGTGAAGGTGTATCGATTTGGGGGTACCTCTGTACGCTGCTCGATACGTCACTCTCTTTCGTGTATCGATCTAGTTGTATCCGGTATGTAGGTCGATACGTCACTCGGCGGGGCATATCGAGTCAGCTACATCGGTTTTCACAGGTCGATACAATATCCTCTCATGTATCGACCTCCGGCTTGTTTGATATACCAGCCGATATAGGTGCAAAGGCACGCGGTATCGATCAGGTGTGCTCGATGTACATATTGATACTATCCGTATCGACTTGCCCTCGTCGATATATGGGTCGATACGACCCGCCTTCGAGTATACCCTTCTTTGTAACTCAGCTGTTCTTTACTGGTCCCTTCCTATCTGCTTAAGGGTACTCCTGGATACCAAACAAATCTAGACAAGTATGAAAAAGAAAATAATATAGACAGGAATAACATGGGAATACCTCTGAAGAGTGCTTGTTTAGAGTCACTAAGCTTGACTTTTTTTGCTCCTTAGGCAGCTGGAGGGTCTTGGAGGTGAATGTATTTATCATCTCCAAGTGTGTCACTAGCCATGTTAGGCTTCAGTCTATGTCCATTCATTGTGAACTCCCCTTCCTCCGGCTTAAACAATGTAACAGCTCCATAGGGAAGCACTTCGTTGATCTTGAAAAGACCTGTCCATTTGAACTTGAGTTTTCCTAGAAACAACTTCAGCCTTGAGTTGAATAACAGCACCTTGTCTCCAGCTTTGAAGTCCTTGGTTCTTCTCCTCTTATCATGAAAAGCCTTGGTCCTCTCTTTGTAGATCTTAGAGCTCTCAAAGGCCTCAAGGCGATTTTCCTCGAACTTATATAAGTTGATGAGTCTCTACTCTTGAGCTGGCTTTATGTAAAAATTCAACTGCTTGGTTGCCCACAAGGCTTTGTACTCCAACTCCACAAGTAGATGACAAGCCTTGCCATAAAGGAGTGAGAAGAGGGTTCTACCAATGGGTGTCTTGAAGGCTGTCCTGTATGCCCAGAAGGCATAGTTTGTGAGACCAATCCTGTGAGGACCCGACAGTCTATCACTAGACCGGCCCGAACCTCACCGAGTCTTCTCTCGGCCAGAATACAAAAAACATGCATATTTTTAAAACTTTTCTTTAACTTTAAAACAAGTTCGATTCATCAAAAGACATTCATTCTCATTGCATAAACAGAATTCGGATTCAATAACATAAACTAAACTTATCAGATTTGGTTTAACTCAGAAAGCACTAACACAAGTACTTAAACAGAAACTCAAACTCAGAACATAAATCCCAAAACCCAGTCCTAATCCACCCTTTTCCTTCACTGCCTTCCAGTCCGCCTTCAGAGCTACTCGCCCGGGACTTTATCTTTAACTGCACACTCAAAAAAAAAGGCATAAGTATTTGATAAATACTTAGTAAATACGGTCATCCCGTAACACCTTAGCTAGTACCAGAAAACGCATCATACTGTGAGTTATACAATTCACATTATCACTTAGCAAGCAAGCATAGAAAAACAGTACGGTCCTATGATCATCTCAACTACTAATGAAGCCTCACAAAGCATCGGTTCTATTCCAAGCGAGAATTACACATCCCCTTGAGCTAGTAACTCGATCCAGACATTCACACAGCAAGTTAGACATCTTGTATTGACCGTGGTTCACACTAGACCATTCACAATCACAGTAACATTGACCTTGCTAAGCAGAAACCACTAACTTACACAAGCAATCAATGAAAATCAGATAACCTAGTAATCAAACGATTCTAGATAGATACCGCAGTCACACACTCACTTTAGACTCTGAGACAAACGTTTTAGTCGAATGAATCTTGGTGATTTCTCGATCAGAAACAAAGATAGTCGGACACACTTGAGATTTCTCGGCTATTGCTACGACCGTATCACCACCCCTCGGCTATCTCTCTAACCAGTCAGATACTCACGGACAACCTTGACTATTCCCTCAGAAACAGTACAATTCAGATCTATCAGTCTGATGATACTCGACCTAAACTCGACATAAAACAAAATTGCCGAACACTTACCAGATTCTCTTGGATGAATCGAAGTGCTCTAGGATATCTCATGATCCGCTTAGAACTCCCCAGATAAACTCGGTTATTCCCTCGGAAAACTCTCAATTTAGAACAAATGGTCGGATCAGATTGACAGAAACTCGGACAGAACTCTCGATCTTTCGGTGATAGTCGGAATCGCGGGCGAAACTTCGATCTCCCTCAGCTAACTCTCGGGATAATCAGAATCTCTTGGATAATCTCTCGACTAATATCTCTTCCTCGCTCTTTTTCTCTCAAAAAGTGCGGCTCTCCCGAGAAAAGGCAGAGAAATCCACTTTTATACTCGCAAAACCTAGATAGCCTGGTTCTAGCCGGCGTCTCTCGTTTCCAATCAGGTTTATCCCAGTCAACTTTGATTTCTCTCAGATATTGCCTAAACCGCTCAACCATCCACGCGAGAAACTAGTTTTTATCCGACCAAACTCACGGCCCACCGGCCCAGCCCATTTTTACGTGGCTAATTTCCTTTTCACTCGGACATAGTCTACTTTATCTCGGATATAGTCCATTTCTCTCGGACATAGTCTATCCTGCTCGGCCAGCGCGGCCATTCGTCGAGTATTTCCCAGTCATCACTCGACTATAGTCAGAACCTCCCATTCATACGGATTTTTCCCTGGACTGAACTCACGTTCCTTCGGACAACCTCTTGTCCGGCTCGATCATTCCAAATTTTCTCGGATATATATGCTACAACTCTTGCCCACTTAGTTTGGATTCTCCCTCAAATCCAGTTCTTCTTCCAGAAGTTTCTCAAACCATTTCGGGAACCTTGTACTCATCTTAGACTCTACTTCCCAAGTATTTTGCTCATCCCCATTACAGTCCCAGACAACTTGGATCATCTTGACCCTCTTACCACGCCTAAGCATTTCGTTCCGGTCAACCACTAAGATCGGTCTACCTTCCACGGTCAGATCCTCTTGCAATTCCGAAGGTGGTTCAGATATCACAGTTTCACGTTCGGTTATGTGCTTTCTCAGCTGCGACACGTGAAACACATTGTGGTAAGCACTCATTTTTGGCGGTAAGTCCAACTTATACGACACAGCTCCAATCCTTTCCAGAATTTGGTACGGTCCCATGTACCACTGACTCAACTTAGCATCAAATGTTGCTTGGCTTTTCCCTTTATAATTCATAGCCTTCAGATAAACCAGATCACCCACACTGAACTCTAAGTTCTTACGGCGCTTATCAGCATAACTCTTTTGTCAGTCTTGAGCCTCTTTCAGATTAACCTTCAGAAACCTGATCTTTTCAATAGTCTCTTCGACTATAGCAGGTCCTAACTCACTTCGTTCCCCCACTTGGCTCCAACATAGTGGTGTCCTACACGGTGACACACGCCTACAAACTAGTAACCGTGTATGGTGATGGGATTGGGCCGCTGGTTGTTCAACTCTTTCGGCTGGCAATCAATGGATGGGCTATGGAAGGAAGTGGATCGAGATGGGGATCAAACAAAGAGCCGTACAACTCTATTTGCAAGATCTAAGTTGTGAGATGGATAGAATGATAGATCGATAGTCGCCAAAAGGCTTTATGGTGATAAACCTTGATAAGACAAAGAACTCTTCAAGCAATGAATCACACAAAGCTTTAGAGAACAAGGGATTGGTACTTAGCCAAGAAGTCCGTTTCTTTATTGATATGTTGAAAAGATACACGGCTGTGAGGGGACTTTATAAACAGTCCGAACAGCTTTGCCCTTCTAGGGGACTTTGAAACAGATTACAAAACCCTTAGGTTAAACTACTTGTCTAACAATGCTTTAAAACGAAAATGTAAATAAAAAGTGGCCAACATGCCTTATTTTAATGTTTTAAATGAAATAAAAGCTGAACCAAAACAACCAAAGAAGAGTTTTATTAGTTGAATAAACCATATTGAAATAAGAACTCGGACTTACCTCGGTTTAGGTAGTTTAGAAGCATTTTCACTTAAGTAGCGTAATGCTAAATAAGGAAACTCCTTTGCTAGCATGAATCATTGGCCATCCGTGTGTATAAGCTATGCTTTTGATGTGAGGACCATTGATGGTGTTTAAACCGTCTTTTTGCTCGTTGGGAAGGTCTACCTTGTTTTGGGAGTCTTCTTGCTCGTTGGGAATGCCTTCCTTGTTTAGGGAGTCTTCTTGCTTGTTGGAAATGCCTTCCTCGTTTAGACGTGCCCTCACCATTGCTGCTTCTTTGGCGATGCTTAGTTGGCTAAGTTGAGTAGTGACATCTTCTAAGTGTTGGGAAGTGATCAGCGTCTCTACTGCTTGGTTGAAGCTATCAGCTAAGTCTTTAGTTCCTGATCTTGTTCTTGGAGCTTGCCTCATTGTAGGAACATCAGCCTCCGCCTCTAAGTTTGTATCATCCTCTCCCCCTTGGAAAGGTTTTGTCCTCAGAACTGATTCCCCTACATCAAACGGTAACAAGTCAGATACATTGAAAGTGTTTGAAATGTTAAACTCACCTGGAAGGTCGATCTGATATGCATTGTCATTGATCCTTTTAAGGACTTTGAAAGGGCCATCTCCACGCGGTAAGAGCTTAGACTTCCTTTGAACTGGAAACCTCTCGGTTCTCATGTGCAGCCAAACCCAATCGCCAGGCTCAAAGGTAACTTCTCGGCGTCCTTTGTCAGCATTCTTCTTGTAATGCTCGTTCCTCTTCTCTATGTTCTCCTTGACCTTCTTGAACATAGTCTTCATCAGCTCGGCCTTGCTAACTCCATCTTGACTCACTTGTTGCACCGGCGGTAAAGGAGTAAGATCTAAAGGAGCAATGGGTCTTAAACCATAGACAATCTCAAAGGGTGAAAGCTTAGTAGCCGAGTGGGGTACTCTATTGTAAGCAGACTCAATGAAAGGTAAACAGTCTAGCCAATTCTTTAAATTTTTACCAACCGTAGCCCTTAAGAGGGTGGAGAGTGTACGGTTGACTGCTTCAGTCTGTCCATCGGTTTGTGGGTGGCAAGTTGTTGAGAATAGAAGCTTAGTTCCAAGCTTTCTCCAAACGGTTCTCCAAAAATGGCTCAAGAACTTGGTGTCTCGGTCAGAAACAATGGTTCTTGGAAGGCCATGAATCCTCACCACCTCTTTAAAGAACAAATCAGCAATCTGAGTAGCGTCATTAGTCTTGGCACATGGAATGAAATGTGCCATTTTGGAGAAACGGTCCACCACTACAAAGATTGAATCCTTGTTTCTGATCTTGGGTAAGCCTAATACAAAATCCATAGAAATGACTACCCATGGCAGGTCAGGTATAGGTAAAGGAATGTATAAGCCATGGGGATGCAACCTGGATTTTGCTTTCAAGCAAGTGATGCACTTGGAGCAGAATCTCTCAACGTCACGTCTAAGATGAGGCCAAAAGAAATGCTCCTTGATGATGCTAAGCATTTTGTCCATCCCAAAATGTCCCATGAGGCCTCCACCGTGTGCCTCTCTTATGATGAGTTCTCTAACTGAGCTTTGAGGTAAGCATAGCCGGCGGTCCTTGAATAGAAAGTCATCATGCCTGTAAAAAGAACCAAAAACTCCTCAGCTACATTGGTTATAAAGCTCTTTGAAGTCTGGATCCTCTCCATAGAGTTGCTTAAGATGCTCAAATCCCATGATCTTAGCCTCCATTGTTGAGATGAGGGCATGTCTCCTTGATAAAGCATCCGCTACAACATTCTCCTTTCCCTTCTTGTATTTGATTACATAGGGAAATGTCTCTACGAACTCAAGCCATCTAGCATGCCTCTTTTTCAAAGTAGTTTGTCCTCTCAAGTACTTGAGGGTCTCATGATCTGTATGAATAACAAACTCTTTAGATAAAAGGTAATGCTGCCAAGTTTCAAGAGACCTTACTAAAGCATATAGTTCTTTGTCATAGGTAGGGTAGTTAAAGGCGGCTCCATTGAGTTTTTCACTGAAGAAAGCCACGGGTCTCCCTCCTTGAGTAAGAACAGCTCCAATTCCTGTACCTGAGGCATCACATTCAACTTCGAACATTTGGTTAAAGTTAGGTAATGCCAAAACAGGCGCATGTGTAAGGCTATCCTTAAGCCTTTGAAACGCTAGCTCCTGCGCTTCTCCCCATGAGAATGCTACATTCTTCTTGATAACCGAGGTTAAGGGGGCGGCAATGGTGCTGAAATCCTTTACGAATCACCTATAGAAGCTGGCTAAACCGTGGAAGCTCCTGACATGACCGATGGTGGAGGGGGTTGGCCATTCCTGAATCGCCTTAATCTTCTCCTTATCCACTTTAAGCCCCTGTGAACTTACTACAAAGCCTAAAAACACTAACTGATCAGTGAAAAAAGTACATTTCATTAAGTTTGCATATAAGCCCTCTAACCTTAACGTTTCTAGCACTTGCTCAATGTGTTTAAGATGATCATCTTAACTAGAGCTATAGATCAGAATGTCATCAAAATACACAACTACTGACTTACAGATGTATGCTCGTAGTACATGATTCATAAGCCTCATGAATGTACTCGGTGCATTGGTGAGACCAAAGGGCATTACTAACCACTCGTATAGCCCTCTCTTGGTCTTGAAGGCTGTTTTCCACTCGCTGCCCTCTTTCATTCTGACTTGGTGGTAGCCACTCTTGAGATCAACCTTTGAAAAGATTGTAGCTCGGCAGTCTACACACATTCTCCATGATCCGTCCTTCTTTGGCACTAACAAAACCAGTACAGCGCAAGGACTCAAGCTTTCTCGGATGTAACCTTTAGACATAAGGTATTGAACTTGTGCTTCTAGCTCCTTTGCTTCCTCCGGGTTAACTCTATAAGCTGGCCGGTTGGGTAAAGGTGCTCCGAGTATAAGGTCTCAATGCTTTGGATGGGTGGTAAACCGGCTGATATCTCATCAGGGAAGACATCTTTGAACTTCTCTAAAAGCTCATTCATCTCGGCGGGTAAAGCATTCTCCTCTTGACCTGAAAATAACCCTTCTCTAAAGATCATGAGTAGTACCTGCGTTTTAGAATCTAAAGCCTTTAAAACATTACTAGGAGTAACGTAGAGGCTAGCCTTACTTACCTTAACTCCTTTGTCCATAGTCTTTTGGAGGTTAAAGACTTCTTGGGGTGTAAGTGGAGAAAGGTTGTGCTTCTTCTTGTTGTGAGAGAAGCTGTAAAAGTTTGTACGGCCATTGTGTATCGTCTCCTTGTCAAACTGCCATGGTCTACCGTGTAAAATGTGGCCTGCTTGCATAGGAACGACATCACATAGAACTTGATCTTCATACTTGCCAATGCTAAATGGTACTAGTACTTGCTCTCCGATTTTAAGCTCAGTCTCGTCATTCAGCCATTTGAGTCGATAGGGCCTTGGGTGCTTTGTCTTCTTGAGACCTAGCTTATCTACAAGATACTTACTAGCCACGTTTGTACAAGAACCACCATCTATGATTAAGCTATATACCTTGGTGTTCACGGTACAGCGTGTATGGAAGATGTTCTCTCTTTGAATGGTTTCTGGATCAAACATGGCGCTGAGAACTCTCCGGGTCACTAACAACTCTCCCTCGTCAGGAAAATCAGTCGCTTCTTCCTCTGAATCATCAAACTTGGCCTTGGCTTTATCTTGTGATTCAGACTCGCCATCTTCTTTGAGTAACATCACCCGTTGATTTGGACATTCTCTAGCGTAATGGCCTCTTCCTTGGCACTTGAAGCATGTAACATCTCTAGCTCGCTGGTTTTGGGGTTTGCTTGATTCGCCAATAGCTGCCTTAGATGTCTCTACCACCGGTTTCTTGTACTTTGAAGCGGCTTCTGGTGCTTTGCCTTTATCAATGGCTCTCTGCTGTGAACTCCAAGTGGGCTTAGCTCTAGCTGTAGAGGCTGACTTCCTCTTCACGTGCTGCTCAGTTTCTACAGCCAAGTGTAGGAGCTCATCAAGGTCTCGGTAAGTAGTCCTCTCCACCTTTCTTGCTATCCGATCGTGTAACCCATCAATGAATTGGGCCATGAGTGTTTCCTCTGTCTCGTTGGTCTCCAAGCGATTCTTTAGTAGCTCGAACTCCTCAAATACTCCTCGACTGATCTAGTGCCTTGTGTAAGCTTTCTGAACTTCTTCTGTAGCTCACGGTGATAGTAAGAAGGAATATATCTCTTCCTCAAGTGATATCTCATTTCCGTCCAAGTGGTGATTTGGTCATGTCTATGCCTCCTCCTCTCCGAAAATTCTCTGTCCCACCAGGAAAGAGCATTCTCGGTGAGCTGTGCAGCAGCTAGGGAGACCTTCTTGGTGTCGTTGTACTAGTAGTAGTCAAAGATATACTCCATTCTTCTCTCCCAATCCACATATGCCTCGGGGTTGACTCTTCCGGCGAATGTGGGTGCTGTAAGCTTTATATCCTTTCCTGCAAGCCACGGTTGATCATCTTCTCGGTCTCTCCCTCTTCTATAACGATCATGGTTCCCTCTTTGCCTCGGGTTAGGATCATCTTCCTCTAAACTCGGCATGTCATCGTCAGTTCCACTTTCTCCTTGTGGTACAGGAGTCCGCTCTCGGTTTCTAGGGCCATTGGGAGCTCCAGCGGGAGGTGGTGGTGGTAGTCGCTGCTCCAGCTGATTCATCCTAGCACTGATGCCTTGAATGGACTCAAGCATCTGCCTCATAACATCATTGATCTGCTTCTCCCATCGTAGTACCTACAAAGTTTCAAAGATCAAGTGTTTAATGGGTTCTATTATAAGCCAAGTATAACAATAGTTTATGAACTATAGTCCTAATGCTCAATACTCACTCACCCTCTAGAGACTACCCATATAAACAAGGCAAGGCACCAAGTAAAACCCACAAAGACAGAAAACAACTTTTACTCTTCTTAAAGCTAGTGGTGGTCAAACTCAAACATTTTAAGCTCTTTTCTTTTGCATTTGGTAGCTCTCTTCTCTTATATATTTTTTTCTTTTTAAACATGGCCATTTTGGCTCTTTTTTCTTTTCTGATTTTTTTTTTTTTGAGAGCTACCTTCTTTTCTTTTTAAAACTGAGCTTTCAATTTAAAAATAGACGAATACCACTACTTAAAATCATTAATCCTTTTATTTTTAAACCCCAAACACCATTTTTTTTTAAAACCGAAAGCAAATAAGCAAGAACAAGCAACACCAATGAACCCCCGCCCCAAAACAAGCCTAAGACTAGCTTCAAAATGCAAAGCTAGCAACAATATGAAAGCCTAATCATGTCGCCTAAACCTAACACTTTATGCCAAATTCAAACCAAAAATAAGGCCTCACAATGATGTTACACAAGAATATTGTCTTGAAAGGAAGGTAAGGGTCAAGGTAGGAAGTTCTATTCAGGCTTACAAGAGAGTGGTGAAAGGGAAAAGAAAGCCTAAATATGTATGTGATCCATGTATCCATTTTCAAATGCACAAGTGTGATAATTCTAAGATTCAAATTAAGGTTCCACTTATTAGGAAAGGATTCAATACATGAATGTTCAAGTTAAGCCACGAAAATCAAAACAAATGATCCAAGTATGGTTAGAGCTTACTTTCAAAGTTTGAACAATGCATCAAAGAGATATTAACTAGGGCCTTGAACTAAATCATGAATTTAAAACACTTTACAAGGAAAAATTTGTATCGTTGCTCCCTATGCAAATGCAAATACCCTAGATGATTTTAAAAATTCTAGACTCAAGCTACATGATTTTTTTTGAATTTTTTTTTTAAAACATAAACCATTTATGATTTTTTTTGTATTTTTCTATGGCTTAGATGAATGTAATACAAGACTCAAGGATGGTAACAGAAAATAAGAACCAAATAACACAAGTCAAAGCACACACTCCCCCAAACTTGAATGACACCGTCTCGGTGGCAAACAAATTCAAGAGGAGTTCAGAACACAAAGCAAAAAAATGAAAAAGATGCATGGTATTTACAAGGTTGTGTGTGGTACCTTGGAGCTAGGCTTGGCTGGAGCTTGAGGATGCTCCAGACTTCCTGCTCTTCCTAGGAGTGTCGTGGGTGGTCTCCTTGCATTTGCCCTTGCTCGTGACTTCCTGTAGAGAAAGGCGTGCAGCGTGGTTGTTGCCTTGGGGCTCACAGATCACCACACCTCTGGTTGATTTCCTTCTCTTCTCCGGCTGCTGAACCTCCTCACTTGAAGTCTTCTTAGGTGGGCTTCCTTGTAAGACCTTGATCTTCTTAGCAAGCTTCTTAATCATCGTGCTCTGCCACTTATTGGCTTTGCGCTGAATCTCCACGACAGATGCAAGAAACTTCTCGGCTTTTGTCCTCGGCTCATAATCAAGTTTGGGAAGGTCGAAGCTCGTGGGCATCTCAGCATCAGAAGGAGGTGACTCTGAACATGGGCGAGTAACTTGTGGTGGCGCGGCTGTGGCTCCTAGAGGTGCAGCACAATCCTCATCGCTTGGCAGAAACTCAATGTTGCCAACGCCTAGCAGTTCTGTTTCCTCTTGGTTTGGTAAGATACACTCCTTCTTCTCATTATCACCATTGACGAAAAAGTAGGTGTAGAAACCTGGAGCTGGAGTGCGTCCCAAGAAGTCAGTGTTGCGCAAGTAAGTCTCGTCCATGTAAGCTCTCTCCGCACAAGGTTGAAACTCCGAGATCGGTACCCCCGCTTGTATAAACAGTGGTGTGAGGAAGCCTCCTATGAGTGCTGAGCTCGCCTTGCATCGCATTGCCCACGCCTTGTACTTGACCAAAGAGGAAGCCAAAATGCATCCATAGTTGACATCATCTCCAAGCACATTATCCATTGGCTCTTCATTCTCTTCAGGATCGCAGAGAATCTTCTTAACTCCTTGGAAGAGAAAGGACAACTCATTCTTGGTGACGGTTGGAGCCATGGATCTCCCACTGAAAGTGTTGGCTAAGAGCTTGAGGGCGTATCTTAGCTAGGGGTTGCGGACCTTCTTGATCTTGGCGGTGTTGGCTTTGTAGTCATCATTGCTGATCAAGTCTCATAGTACGTTTGCTTGTTCGAAAGGAGGGAACTCTACAAGCTTAACGTTGGCTTTTCAACCGTAGGCTTGGCATAGCTCGGGGATGAAGAGGTGGTAGGCTGGCCTCCTGATCTTGAATGTGAGGTGACCTTGAGATGGAGTGGCGAGGCTTGCATTCTCATAATAGAACTCCAAGGTGGAGAAGAAATCAAGTGCGGCCTCGGGATGAGTAGGGCAGTCCATCCTTGACAAGCACGCAAGCCCCATGTTCTTGAGACGCTCATGAAAATCTCCCAACAGCCCCATCTTTGCCAAGAGATCCCTGCTCGCAAACTTCGTAGGATTGAACCGGAGCCTCTCAAGCCGTTTCTTTGCCATTTTCTCCTCCTTAGTCCATCTAACCCTCTC
The DNA here is from genome assembly GCA_911865555.2 of Thlaspi arvense. NCBI lineage: Eukaryota > Viridiplantae > Streptophyta > Magnoliopsida > Brassicales > Brassicaceae > Thlaspi > Thlaspi arvense. The sequence continues at coordinate 29,369,158 of OU466861.1, read as the reverse complement.
CTGAACCACTTGTTGTCCTTCCTCTTGCACCACTTGTTGAGTTTCTTTCTCTTTGGTTGAAGTTGCCACATCTCTGCTTCTCTTTGGTGCCATTGGTACCTGAGATAAAATTTCTCAAAGAGAAGTTGAGTATAGGCAGCGGTTTAAGAGAAAGACAAGGCAAGAGAGAAAAACTCTTAACTTAAATCCTAGAATTTTAGAGATTTTCTAAAAATTATCAATAAATGGAAGGAGAAAATATCTAGAGATAGGATCATATCAAGCAATTTTTCCTAATATTTAGATACCTTTAAAAATTCATCCAAATCCCTAGCAAATAACACTAAATCAATTCAAGGAAAAGGAAGTTTTCTAAAAAAATTTAAACATGGAATTCAAGAAACTTCGAAATACCTTTGAAATGATGAATGCTAGATGCTCTTAGTCCTAAAAATCAAACTCACACTCTCTCTTTTCTTTAGAAAATAGTTTCAAATGCAAGTGAAAGAGAGTGTAGATGCATGTGATTATAAAGATCAAGAAAACTATAGGTTTAAGCAAGTGGTTTTCTGACAAAGTTAGTGAAGACACATCTTTCATGGTCAAAGATGCTTGTTTTGACCAATATTCGAATTTAAAATAGGAGGGAAAGAGAAAAGAGAGGGAAAACTTGAACTTACCTCGGCATGAGATCGAGTGAATTTAGTTGATCTTGACCTCGATCTCATGCCTATGTTGGCTAGGACCGAGAGGGTTGATCGATTGGGAACTCGATTTGATTTGAATCGAGTCCTAGATCGAGTGTGCCCTTCTCGTTCCAAGTTTCTACATCAGTATGGCCGTGCTCCTTGGATCGAGTCATGTGATCGATTTAGAGGTCGTTTTGGCAAGGATCGAGTGACAGATCGAGTAAAATGATCGATCCAGTCAGAGGATCGAGTGAGGTCCGTCGATCCACACCCCGTTTTCATTTCAAGCTAAACACGTGGGTGGGTTATCCTCTCATGATCGACTGACTCACTCGATTGTCTACTCGATCTCATCTAGATCAAGTGACTCCACTCGATTCACTAGCTCAATCTAGTAAAGATCGAGCCAGGATATGTCGATCTAGCACTCGATCTCTGGCCTCTAACTCTCCTTTCCTTGTCCTTTTTTACTCCAAGATCATAAGCTTGGGTTCCCATCTCCTTGTGCCTACACACTCAAACTAAAAAGCATAAAATTGAAACAAAAAGAAAGCAAAAATATGTACAAAGATAGACATGGGAATGCCTCCCAAGTGCGCTTGTTTAATGTCCTTAGCTTGACTTTACTTGGTTCAGGCTAGAGGTGGGTCTTGGAGAAGCAATGTGGCGCTCTCCTTGTTGTAATCACTCGCCATGTAGGACTTGACTCTATGCATATTCACTGTGAAAGCCTTTCCACTCTTGCCAACCAAAGTAACCGCTCCATATGGTAACACTTCCATCACTTCAAACGGTCCACACCATCTAGACTTCAGCTTCCCAGAGAATTACTTCAAGCGTGAGTTGTATAGAAAAACCAGACTTCCCTCCTTGAGCTCCTTAAGCACCAGCTTCGTGTCATGAACCGCCTTGGTCCTTTCTTTGTAGATCTTGGCGCTCTCATAAGCGTTCAGCCTTAACTCATCAAGCTCATGGAGTTGCACCAACCTTCTCTCTTGTGCTGTCTTGAGACTGAAGTTCACTTGCTTCACAGCCCAAAGTGCTCTGTGCTATAACTCAACAGGGAGGTGACAAGCCTTACCATAGAGGAGGTTGAAAGGAGTAGTGCCAATGGGAGTCTTTAAGGCGGTTCTATACGCCTATAAAGCATCATCAAGCTTGCTTGCCCAATCCTTTCTAGTTACTCATGCGGTTCTCTCAAGGATGGTCTTGATTTGCCTGTTTGAAACCTCCACTTGACCGCTGGTCTGAGGATGATAGGGCGTAGCTACCTTGTGCTTAACCCCATACTTATTCAAGAGACCCTGAAACACTTTCTTGATGAAGTGGCTGCCCCCATCACTGATCACTATCTTAGGAACTCCAAACCTTGGAAAGATGATGATCTTGAAAAGCTTGACAACCACCTTTGAATTATTAGTTGGGAAAGCTATAGCCTCAACCCACTTAGACACATAGTCTGCAGCCACCAAGATGTATTTGTTGCCAGAAGAAGATGGGAATGGACCCATGAAATTAATCTCCCAAGCATCAAACACATCCACTTCAAAGATTGGTACCTGTGGCATCTTGTTCCTCTTGGTGATATTCCCTGACCTTTGGCAAGCTTCGCAAGATTTTACAAACTCATGAGCATCCTTGAAGAGTGTAGGGCACCAAAACCCGGCTTGTTAAACCTTTGTAGCCGTCTTGAATGAAGCGAAGTGTCCTCCATAGATAAACCGTGGCAATGAAGAAGATGTCTTTTTGCTTCTTCTCTTGAGACACACCTTCGGTATAAGCTGTCTACTCCCCTCTGGTACAGATAGGGCTCATCCCAAAAGTAATGAGAGATGTCTCTCATAAACTTTTTCTTGTGGTAATGGTCAAGATGAGTGGGTTTTTCACCACAGGCTAAGAAGTTGACAATGTCAGCATACCAATGTAAATCTTCTTCCCTTAAACTCAAAACATCTTCCAGCTTATCATCTAGCCTTGTACAAACTACAGTGTTGACGATCATGAGCTGCTCTTCAGGAAGTGAGCCATCCAATGGTAAGACTTCATTAACCCTCATTCTTGAAAGATGATCTGCTACACCATTCTCAATCCCCTTCTTATCTTTGATCTCCATATCAAACTCTTGTAGAAGAAGGATCCATCTCAAGAGTCTCGGCTTGGTGTCTTTCTTGGAGTATATATACCTCAAGGCAGCGTGATCAGTGTAAACAATGACCTTAGAACCAACCAAGTAGGACCTGAACTTCTCAAAAGCAAAGACAACGACTAGTAGTTCCTTCTCGGTGGTAGCATACTTCACTTGCGTGTCATCCAAGGTACGACTTGCATAGTAGATCACGTGCAGCCTCTTGTCCTTCCTCTGACCCAAAACAGCACCCATGGCGTAGTCACTAGAGTCGCACATAATCTCAAACAGTAGATCCCAATCTGGTGCTTGAACTATAGGTGCGGTGACAAGAGCTTCCTTGATAGTCTTAAAGGCTTCAAGGCACTCTTCATCAAACAAGAACTCGGCTTCTTCGCACAGTAACATTGTAAGAGGACGAGCTATCTTGGAGAAATCCTTGATAAACTGTCTGTAGAAGCCAGCGTGTCCCAAGAAACTCCTTATCCCCTTGACCTTAACCGGCGGCTCAAGACTCATCATGACCTCTATCTTAGCTTTATCAACCTCAATCCCTTGCTCAAAAATCTTGTGACCAAGTACAATGCCTTCTTTCACCATAAAGTGACACTTTTCCCAATTCAGCACCAAGTTTGTCTCCTCACATCTCTTGAGAACCTTGCAAAGATTAGACAAGCAACCACCAAAGGAAGCACCAGACACAGAAAAATCATCCATGAAGACCTCAACCATTTTCTCTATAAGATCAGAGAAGATAGACATCATGGACCTTTGAAAGGTTGCTGGTGCATTACATAACCCAAAAGGCATCCTTCGATATGCGAAGGTACAATAAGGGCATGTGAAAGTTGTCTTCTCTTGGTTATTAGGATGAATTGGTATTTGAAAGAAAACACTATAACCATCAAGAAAACAGTAATATGGGTGATCTTTCAACCATTTGATCAATAAAAGGAAGAGAAAAATGATCTTTTCTAGTAGCTGAGTTGAGTTTCCTATAATCAATACACATTCTATGTCCAGTTATTGCTCTTGTAGGAATCAACTCATCTTTTTTATTTTTATAACCGTGATACCCCCTTTCTTTGGTACCACATGGACCGGAGAGATCCATGTGCTATCACTGATAGGGTATATCACGTCAGCCTCTAAAAGTTTTAAAATCTCTTTCTTAACTACTCCTTTCAAGTTTGGGTTCAAACGTCTTTGATGTTCAATAGAAGAAGTGTTTTCATTCTCTAAGTGAATCCTGTGAGTACAAAGCATTGGTGAAAGGCCCTTGATGTCACTTAGAGAGTACCCAATGGCCTTCCTATACATTCTCAACTCCTTAAGTAGTGAGTTTAACTCATCATCACTCAAATTTTCTTTTACAATGACAGGATAAGTGTCATTGGGTCCTAAGAAAGCTGACCTTAGCCCTTTCGGGAGCTCCTGTAGGTCCACCTTTGGGGCTAGAATCTCGCTCCAGTCCTGCTCGTGGCTTATGTTGAGGTTGTCGTCCTCCTTAGCCTCTTTTGAACCCGAGTCATGAGCTTTCAGGATGCCATCTTGAACCGTTTCTTCCTCAGAGATCAAGTCATCCAGTCGATCTTCCCCTCGTTCTGGTCCAGATCGATTGCACTCATGTCGATCACTTGCTCGATTTGATATGGATCGAGCAGTAAATCGATTCGCTGAGTCGTTCTCTGAACTGATCGAGTTGCCTCTCTCGATCTTCTCATCGATTTCTTTTCTGGATCGACCAGCCTCCTTGATCTTCTTGTCGATCGTTGTCTTGGATCGAGTGATCTCGTCGATCTCTATATCGATCTCTAGGCATCCGCCTTCATCTTCTTTTGCAACCTTGCGAGAATCAAGGATGTGTACGTACTCCTGGGTCTGCTCATGCAGGAAACCATACTTCCCACACTCCTTTGTCAAAGCTAGCTGTAGGTGATCCTCTTGTGCTATCTTAGCATTATCAACCTCAATCCCTTGCTCAGAAATCTTGTGACCAAGTACAATGCCTTCTTTCACCATAAAGTGACACTTTTCCCAATTCAGCACCAAGTTTGTCTTCTCACATCTCTTAAGAACCCTGCAATGATTAGACAAGCAACCACCAAAGGAAGCACCATACACAGAAAAATCATCCATGAAGACCTCAACCATTTCCTCTATAAGATCAGAGAAGATAGACATCATGCACCTTTGAAAGGTTGCTGGTGCATTACATAACCCAAAACGGATCCTTCGATATGCGAAAGTACAATAAGGACATGTGAAAGTTGTCTTCTCTTGGTCATTAGGATGAATTGATATTTGAAAGAAACCACTCTAACCATCAAGAAAACAGTAATATAGGTGATTGGCTAATCTTTCAAGCATTTGATCAATAAAGGGAAGAGAAAAATGATCTTTTCTAGTAGCTGAGTTGAGTTTCCTATAATCAATACACATTCTGTATCCAGTTATTGTTCTTGTAGGAATCAACTCATCTTTTTCATTTTTTATAACCGTGATACCCCTTTTCTTTGGTACCACATGGACCAGAGAGATCCATGTGCTATCACTGATAGGGTATATCACGTCAGCCTCTAAAAGTTTTAAGATCTCTTTCTTAACTACTTCTTTCAAGTTTGGGTTCAAACATCTTTGATGTTCAATAGAAGAAGTGTTTTCATTCTCTAAGTGAATCCTGTGAGTACAAAGCATTGGTGAAAGGCCCTTGATGTCACTTAGAGAGTACCCAATGGCCTTCCTATACTTTCTCAACTCCTTAAGGAGTGAGTTTAACACATCATCACTCAGATTTTCATTCACAATGACAGGATAAGTGTCATTGGGTCCTAAGAAAGCGTACCTTAGCCCTTTCGGGAGCTCCTGTAGGTCCACCTTTGGGGCTAGCAGTTCGCTCAAGTCCTGCTAGTGGCTTATGTTGAGGTTGTCGTCCTCCTTAGCCTCTTTTGAACCCGAATCATGAGCTTTCAGGCTGCCATCTTGAACCGTTCCTTCCTCAGAGATCGAGTCATCCAGTCGATCTTCCCCTCGTTCTGGTCCAGATCGTTTGCACTCACATCGATCACTTGCTCGATTTGATATGGATCGAGCAGTAAATCGATTCGCTGAGTCGTTCTCTGAACTGATCGAGTTGCCTCTCTTGATCTTCTCATCGATTTCTTTTCTGGATCGACCAGCCTCCTCGATCTTCTTGTCGATCGTTGTCTTGGATCGAGTGATCTCGTCGATCTCTATATCGATCTCTAGGCATCCGCCTTCATCTTCTTTCACAACCTTGCGAGAATCAAGGATGTGTACGTACTCCTGGGTCTGCTCATGCAGGAAACCATACTCCCCACACTCTTTTGTCAAAGCTAGCTGTAGGTGATCCTCTTGTGCCAACTCCTCAAGCAACGCATCGGCTAAATCATCCAAAGTTTCAAAGTAGAAAGCTTGTCCACCAATCGTTGGCTTCTTCAAGACTTCATTGATGTCAATGTCTAGCTTGATGTCTTTGCCCAAGTGTAGAGAGATCTTGCCATTCTTCACGTCTATGATGGCTCCAGCAGTTGCTAGAAACGGTCTACCAAAGATTAGAGGATCCTTTGGCTCTTCATCCATTTCAAGAACAACAAAATCAGTTGGCACGTTCACACCACTGATCCTCACGGGCAAGTCTTCAAGTATGCCTACAGGGAGCCTTATGCTTCTATCAGCCAGCACGAGAGAGATTCTACACTCTTTAAACTTGGTGAAGCCTAGCTTTTTGGCAATGGAATAAGGCATAAGATTAATGCTTACTCCTAGATCTCACAAGAAACTTTCAATCTTCAAAGGTTCAAGTGCACAAGGGATAGTGAATGATCCTGGATCTCTAAGATTCTTTGGAACTATCTTCTTATGAATTGTTGCACTGCACTCTTCACTCAACACCAAAAGCTTTCACTCTCTTTGCTCTTCTTAGTAAGAGTATCTTGGCGCATTTCAGCATCATGGCCAACCAATCAACTAAAGACAGTTTGATCTCAACATCCTTCAAGTGCTTCTCAAATACTGCTCTATGCTTCTCAAGCAGTTGCTTTTTGAAACGTCCAGGGAAAGGAAGCTTCAGTTTGTAGGGCAGAGGTACGAATGCATCTTTTTCTTTGCTAACCTCCTCCACTTTCTTCTCTACAACTGCTTCCTTGCCTTTCCTTGGCCTTTCAATCCACACATTGTCAAACGTGATCTCTTGATCATTTGAAAGCTTACCCTCCCCCTCTTGAACCACAATGTCCTCATTGTCTATAGGTAGAGAGCGTGGTGGTAGCTATTTCCCACTTCTCAAAGTAATAGCGTTTACATACTCCTTGGGGTTTTGCTCACACTTCCCGGGTAAGCTACCTAGACCGCTTGAACTGGCTTTGCCTTTCTCCAACTGTTTGATCTTGTTGTTCAGGTTGGTGATCTGAGTAGATACCTCAGTAAGAGAAGATTCCAGCCTATTGTTCATAGCAACAAACTTCTGATTTGTAGAAGCTTGACCTTAAAGCAACTGTTGAAACATTGCTTGAACCGGATCTTCAGGTGGAATGAATGGTGGAGCTTGAACTTTTTCCTGCTGAGGCATGAAACCAGGAGGATAGCCCTTGTTTCCTTGATGTTGCTGGCCTTGGAATTTGCCTTGTCTCTGCCCTTGGTACCCACTGTTTTGTGTAAACCCTTCGTTGTTATAAGGAACAAAAGGTTTGCCTTGTTGTGGAGGGTACACTTGATCTTTAGGGTTCTCCACATTGGTGATGCGGTAAGAGAGGTTGTTGTTACCTTGGTAGCCTTGAGAATAACCCTGTGGCTAGTTGTAGTTCTGGCCTCCAACCCAATTCCCTTCCTCTTGGCTCAGCTCTAACTCCTCTATAACATCTTCAGCTTCTCCCACAATGTGTACATGCTTTTGATTTGCAAGGACTAACTTGTCAATCTTCTCATGGAGAGATTTCAGCTACTTTTTGTGTGACTCAAGCTCAGACCCTCTTGGTGCTCTATCATAGTCTTCAGCATAGTTCCCATCACTCAAAGCAAGATTCTCAATGAGCTCCTTTCCCTCTTCTACATTTTGGCCAAGAAAGTTGCCTTTACTTGCCGTGTCTAAGAGCATACGGATCTTGGGAAGAGCTCCTCTATAGATGGTGCTCAAGAGTGTCTCCTCACTGAAGCCATGATGAGGGCATGCAATGGTGTAGTCCTTGAACCGCTCCATTGCTTCACTAAAGCTCTCATTCTGCCTTTGTGTGAAACCGCTGATCTCACTCCTTAGCCTTGCTGTTCTTGTACTGGAGAAGAACTTAGAGAGAAATGCCTTCTTGCAGTCAGCCCATGAGGTAACAGTACCTTCTGGTAAGGTCTTCTCCCAATGCTTTGCTTTATCCCCAAGAGAAAAAGGGAAAAGTCTAAGCTTGAAGTTGTCCTCCGAGATCCCATTGATCTTAATCATACCATAAACTTGCTCAGAGTTGTCAAGATGCTCCAAAGGATCCTCCATTGCAAGACCATGAAACTTGTTGTTCTGAACCATGGAGACAAAACCTGGATTAATCTCGAAGTTGTTGTTTTGCACCGGTGGAGGAGTGATTCCAAAGCGATTATGATGAGTGTTTGGAGCATCACCAGCACCGATGATCCTTGGTGGTGTTGGTGCGCTAAAAATGACCCAAGAACCGAGAATCATGATCTGAAACTATAGAAGTGGGCAACCCATGGAGTCTGTACACCTCACGAAAGAATAATGTTCCGACCTAGAGTGCATCCGTTGTTCGTTTACATGGAACGAAGTGCACCATTTTGGAAAATCGATCCACTATGACGAAGATGGTATCGAATCCGCGTTGTGTACGAGGAAGACCCAAGACAAAATCCATACTGATGTCAGACCACGGCTGTGTTGGGATCGGTAACGGAAGGTAGAGACCGGCGTTCGTGGCATGTCCTTTCGATGTTTGGCAAATAGCACAGCGTTCAACAAAACGCTCAACATCATGTCTTAAACTCGGCCAAAAGTATGACTGAGATAGCAAATGCAAAGTCTTGTCACGACCAATATGTCCCTCATTATGAAGTTCAGAAATAAGTTGAAGGCGGAGGATGCAATCAGGGATGCAGAGTCGGTCACCATAAAAAAGAAACCCATTATGAAGTGTAAAATCACGAGAGCGACCAGCCTGAATATCAAGTAGAATCCGACCAAAGAAATCATCAGAGTCGTACATATCAGCAAAAGCTGCAAATCCCAGGACTGAGGCGTGAAGAAAAGTGAGTAAGGAATGGCGATGGCTCAGCGCATCAGCCACCTGATTTGGAACACCCGACGTATGTTTGATAACAAACGTAAATTGATGCAAATAAGACACCCATGCTGCATGCCGAGCTGAGACCTTATCTTGACTGCTTATGTGTTTTAACGCATTGTGATCGGTAAAGAGAACAAATTCTTTATGGTAAAGATAATGTCTCCAATGTTTGATTGCTTGAACCACTGCATAAAACTCCACATCGTAAGTACTATAACGCAAGCGAGCTCCTGCCAATTTTTCACTGAAGAATGCGATTGGCCGGTTACGCTGACTCAAGACAGCACCAATTCCTAGCTTAGAAGCATCACAATGGAGTTCAAAAACCTGAGTAAAATCGGGTAGAGATAGAACAGGGGCCGTAATGAACTTAGTTTTAATGGTCTCAAACGCTTCAGATGCCTCGGATGTCCAAGTAAAGAGTCCATCGTGACGAATGCAATCAGTGATAGGTGCCATTAAACTACTAAACTGTGGCACAAATCGTCGATAAAACGATGCAGATAATATGGTCGGAGTAGGCCACGATTTGATCACCTCAACTTTTCCTGGATCGACGGCGAGCCCTTCTGCTGAGACGATGTAGCCAAGGAAGTGAACTTGAGAAGAACCAAATTCACACTTCTTCAGCGTAGCAAAGAGCTGATCTCGACGAAGAACAAGGAGCACTTCTTTTAAGTGAGCAAGATGATCAGCGAGTGACATGCTGAATATGAGAATATTGTCAAAGTAAACCACCACGAATTTACCAATAAAAGGTCGCAGAGACTGATTCATAACGCGTATAAAGGTGCTTGGTGCATTGGATAATCCAAAAGGCATGACAAGCCATTCAAAAAGACCTTCCCAAGTTTTAAACACAGTTTTCCACTCGTGTCCTGGGCGAATTCGTATCTGATGGTATCCACTTCGAAGATCCAGCTTAAAGAAAATTGTTGCAGCACCAATTTGGTCCAAAAGATCGTCGAGACGAGGTATGGGGAATCTATAGCGCACTGTGATTTTATTTATTGCGCGGCTAGCGACACACATTCTCCATGATCCGTCTTTCTTTGGTATAAGCAATGCGGAGACTGCACATGGACTCAGAATTTCACGTAAGTATCCTTTTACAACGAGATCCTCAACTTCTCGCCGAAGCTCCTCATGCTCGCTAGGACTCATGCGGTAATGACCTCGATTAGGAAGTATAGCGTCTGGAACTAGATCAATGCGATGTTGAATATCCCTGAAAGGAGGAAGGCCGGATGGTAGCTCGCTGGGAAAAACATCCTAAAACTCGTCCAAAAAACCTTTAAAGTTATCTGGAATTGAAAGAACAGAGGATTCGGTCGAAGAGTTGATTAAAATCAGAACTTGTCCCTCTTCGCGAAGTGCATGCTCAAAAGGTTTGCGCTGGAGAATTAAGACAGGTGCTGACGACATGCTCTGTTTCTTAAGTAGAGATGGTTGAAGTGTGAAAGGACGATCATTGTAACCAAAGCTATAGGTGTTGAGATAACCATCGTGCTGGACGCGATGATCAAATATCCAAGGGCGCCCTAAAAGTAGGTGGCACGCGTCCATTGGCGCTACATCACAATGAACTTGATCCTTGAAAGTACCTCCCACGGAAAAAGATATAAGAGCACGACGAGTAATCATCAAATCTGTTTTCTTGTCCAACCAAGCTAGTTTGTAGGGACAAGGATGAAGTTCGGTTGAAAGTTTGAGTTTATTGATGACGTCTTCAGCAATCACGTTCTCGCTACTTTTGGAGTCGATAATAAACTTGCCTGCAATAGTACACTTGGAGTGGAACAGGTTATGTCGTTGACGGTTTTCATCAATATGGTGGGGAGCGAGATACACACGCCGAACCATCAAGCATGGTCCAGTATCTGCGACAAGATCCACGGTCTCCTCCATAGTGTCTGAAACTTCCTCATCGTAAATTACTTCTACATCGTTACTGGCAGTATCAAGGAGACGACCCGGTGATTTATTTTAGGGCAATTAGACTGATGGTGACCGATCTCACTGCAAGCGAAACAACAAAGCGAAGATGGTCGCTGTGCTCTCTTGTCCGTAAAAGGTACGATGGCAGTATCAGGTTGTTGTGGAAGCGGATCATCAGTCGGGTTAGAATTCAGTTGTTGCTGAGCAGTACGTGTCGGACATGAGTTAGTCCACGAAAAATTGCTTCTCGTTTGCGACTCAATGGTGAGTGCTTGCTGGTGAGCTTCTGATAACGGCAATGGATTAAAGAAGTTGATAGTGTGTAGGATTTGTTGACGAAGGCCCGCAGTGAATCGAGCAACTAATTGATGTTCTGAATCTTGAATATCGACGCGAGTAAGCAGCAAGAAAAATTCCGTCGAGTAATCAGCCACATAACGAGTACCCTGGCGTATGTGATGAAGACGCTTGAACATGATCTGATCGTAATTATACGGTAAGAATATTTTCTTTAGTTTCGATTTCAACTAGTCCCATGACATGATTTTAGGCTTCCCTAAGCGAGCTCGAGTAGATTTCAATTGTGTCCACCATGCTGCTGCTCGGTTGCGAAAATCGCATTGTGAGAACAGGAACATAACGGTCCATCGGTGCTCGTTTGAATTCCAGGATTTCTTCAACCGTGACAATCCAATCGAGAAGTTCTTCAGCTGAAGAGTTGCCATGGAATTCTGGAATCTCTGTTTTAAATCCAGTTTCCCATTGAAAACCATTGTGAATTCCTTGGCCATTATCACGTGCAAGTGCACGGTTATTGCGGAGAGGGGCGAAAGGATTATCATCAACTTCAAGCTGCTCTGCTTCGTCGTCTTCTTCATCTCTGTTCTCGCGATGTTGTTCAACATTGTCGCGAACTGGTGGTGGTGGACATTGAACATTAAGAGCTTGGAGGGCGGTGGTGATAGTTGCCATCTGGGCTTGAAGCTCAGCAATGGCGTCGTGGCATGTCCTTTCGATGTTTGGCAAATAGCACAGCGTTCAACAAAACGCTCAACATCATGTCTTAAACTCGGCCAAAAGTATGACTGAGATAGCAAATGCAAAGTCTTGTCACGACCAATATGTCCCTCATTATGAAGTTCAGAAATAAGTTGAAGGCGGAGGATGCAATCAGGGATGCAGAGTCGGTCACCATAAAAAAGAAACCCATTATGAAGTGTAAAATCACGAGAGCGACCAGCCTGAATATCAAGTAGAATCCGACCAAAGAAATCATCAGAGTCGTACATATCAGCAAAAGCTGCAAATCCCAGGACTGAGGCGTGAAGAAAAGTGAGTAAGGAATGGCGATGGCTCAGCGCATCAGCCACCTGATTTGGAACACCCGACGTATGTTTGATAACAAACGTAAATTGATGCAAATAAGACACCCATGCTGCATGCCGAGCTGAGACCTTATCTTGACTGCTTATGTGTTTTAACGCATTGTGATCGGTAAAGAGAACAAATTCTTTATGGTAAAGATAATGTCTCCAATGTTTGATTGCTTGAACCACTGCATAAAACTCCACATCGTAAGTACTATAACGCAAGCGAGCTCCTGCCAATTTTTCACTGAAGAATGCGATTGGCCGGTTACGCTGACTCAAGACAGCACCAATTCCTAGCTTAGAAGCATCACAATGGAGTTCAAAAACCTGAGTAAAATCGGGTAGAGATAGAACAGGGGCCGTAATGAACTTAGTTTTAATGGTCTCAAACGCTTCAGATGCCTCGGATGTCCAAGTAAAGAGTCCATCGTGACGAATGCAATCAGTGATAGGTGCCATTAAACTACTAAACTGTGGCACAAATCGTCGATAAAACGATGCAGATAATATGGTCGGAGTAGGCCACGATTTGATCACCTCAACTTTTCCTGGATCGACGGCGAGCCCTTCTGCTGAGACGATGTAGCCAAGGAAGTGAACTTGAGAAGAACCAAATTCACACTTCTTCAGCGTAGCAAAGAGCTGATCTCGACGAAGAACAAGGAGCACTTCTTTTAAGTGAGCAAGATGATCAGCGAGTGACATGCTGAATATGAGAATATTGTCAAAGTAAACCACCACGAATTTACCAATAAAAGGTCGCAGAGACTGATTCATAACGCGTATAAAGGTGCTTGGTGCATTGGATAATCCAAAAGGCATGACAAGCCATTCAAAAAGACCTTCCCAAGTTTTAAACACAGTTTTCCACTCGTGTCCTGGGCGAATTCGTATCTGATGGTATCCACTTCGAAGATCCAGCTTAAAGAAAATTGTTGCAGCACCAATTTGGTCCAAAAGATCGTCGAGACGAGGTATGGGGAATCTATAGCGCACTGTGATTTTATTTATTGCGCGGCTAGCGACACACATTCTCCATGATCCGTCTTTCTTTGGTATAAGCAATGCGGAGACTGCACATGGACTCAGAATTTCACGTAAGTATCCTTTTACAACGAGATCCTCAACTTCTCGCCGAAGCTCCTCATGCTCGCTAGGACTCATGCGGTAATGACCTCGATTAGGAAGTATAGCGTCTGGAACTAGATCAATGCGATGTTGAATATCCCTGAAAGGAGGAAGGCCGGATGGTAGCTCGCTGGGAAAAACATCCTAAAACTCGTCCAAAAAACCTTTAAAGTTATCTGGAATTGAAAGAACAGAGGATTCGGTCGAAGAGTTGATTAAAATCAGAACTTGTCCCTCTTCGCGAAGTGCATGCTCAAAAGGTTTGCGCTGGAGAATTAAGACAGGTGCTGACGACATGCTCTGTTTCTTAAGTAGAGATGGTTGAAGTGTGAAAGGACGATCATTGTAACCAAAGCTATAGGTGTTGAGATAACCATCGTGCTGGACGCGATGATCAAATATCCAAGGGCGCCCTAAAAGTAGGTGGCACGCGTCCATTGGCGCTACATCACAATGAACTTGATCCTTGAAAGTACCTCCCACGGAAAAAGATATAAGAGCACGACGAGTAATCATCAAATCTGTTTTCTTGTCCAACCAAGCTAGTTTGTAGGGACAAGGATGAAGTTCGGTTGAAAGTTTGAGTTTATTGATGACGTCTTCAGCAATCACGTTCTCGCTACTTTTGGAGTCGATAATAAACTTGCCTGCAATAGTACACTTGGAGTGGAACAGGTTATGTCGTTGACGGTTTTCATCAATATGGTGGGGAGCGAGATACACACGCCGAACCATCAAGCATGGTCCAGTATCTGCGACAAGATCCACGGTCTCCTCCATAGTGTCTGAAACTTCCTCATCGTAAATTACTTCTACATCGTTACTGGCAGTATCAAGGAGACGACCCCGGTGATTTATTTTAGGGCAATTAGACTGATGGTGACCGATCTCACTGCAAGCGAAACAACAAAGCGAAGATGGTCGCTGTGCTCTCTTGTCCGTAAAAGGTACGATGGCAGTATCAGGTTGTTGTGGAAGCGGATCATCAGTCGGGTTAGAATTCAGTTGTTGCTGAGCAGTACGTGTCGGACATGAGTTAGTCCACGAAAAATTGCTTCTCGTTTGCGACTCAATGGTGAGTGCTTGCTGGTGAGCTTCTGATAACGGCAATGGATTAAAGAAGTTGATAGTGTGTAGGATTTGTTGACGAAGGCCCGCAGTGAATCGAGCAACTAATTGATGTTCTGAATCTTGAATATCGACGCGAGTAAGCAGCAAGAAAAATTCCGTCGAGTAATCAGCCACATAACGAGTACCCTGGCGTATGTGATGAAGACGCTTGAACATGATCTGATCGTAATTATACGGTAAGAATATTTTCTTTAGTTTCGATTTCAACTAGTCCCATGACATGATTTTAGGCTTCCCTAAGCGAGCTCGAGTAGATTTCAATTGTGTCCACCATGCTGCTGCTCGGTTGCGAAATCGCATTGTGAGAACAGGAACATAACGGTCCATCGGTGCTCGTTTGAATTCCAGGATTTCTTCAACCGTGACAATCCAATCGAGAAGTTCTTCAGCTGAAGAGTTGCCATGGAATTCTGGAATCTCTGTTTTAAATCCAGTTTCCCATTGAAAACCATTGTGAATTCCTTGGCCATTATCACGTGCAAGTGCACGGTTATTGCGGAGAGGGGCGAAAGGATTATCATCAACTTCAAGCTGCTCTGCTTCGTCGTCTTCTTCATCTCTGTTCTCGCGATGTTGTTCAACATTGTCGCGAACTGGTGGTGGTGGACATTGAACATTAAGAGCTTGGAGGGCGGTGGTGATAGTTGCCATCTGGGCTTGAAGCTCAGCAATGGCGTCATGGGTGATTTCTGCTTCGGTTCGAACAGGTGCTCTACGAGGTCTTGCCATGATGAATGGAAATTTTTTTTTCGAGGAGCGTAGTATGACTCTGATACCAACCTAGCACAGCGTATCAACGGTAACTCAGCTCTAATCTAGGGATTTAGGTTAAATCTCTAGACCTGACTTCTTGGGTTGATGAACTTAATCAAAATCAACACAAGGCTCTTGAATTGATGACATAATCGAATCAATGCAAGGCTTTAGAGAAAACTTTAGTTTATTATCTTTCAAAAAACTGAATATTAAAGCCAACTTACAATGCCTTATATAAGATTTAAAAGATGGTTTATAATAACCTAAGTCTCGTTAAAATAGGAAATCTAATAAAAAAAAATCAAAACAAGTTAAGGAAATCTAATAAAAACCGACATGGGAGACTAGTTGCTTGGCGGTGAAGGTATCATGATGCTGCATCATAAACCCCTCTCATGAATTTTATTTCTTTTTCAAGCTCACTCACCCTCTAGAGACTACCCATATAAACAAGGCAAGGCGCCAAGTAAAACCCACAAAGACAGAAAACAACTTTTACTCTTCTTAAAGCTAGTGGTGGTCAAACTCAAATATTTTAAGCTCTTTTATTTTGCATTTGGTAGCTCTCTTCTCTTATATTTTTTTTTCTTTTTAAACATGGCCATTTTGGCTCTTTTTTCTTTTCTGATTTTTTTTTTGTTTTTTTTTTTTTTGAGAGCTACCTTTTTTTCTTTTTAAAACTGAGCTTTTAATTTAAAAATAGACCAAGACCACTACTTAAAACCATTAATCCTTTTATTTTCAAACCCCAAATACTATTTCTTTTTAAAACCGAAAGCAAATAAGCAAGAACAAGCAACACCAATGAACCCCCGCCCCAAAACAAGCCTAAGACTAGCTTCAAAAGGCAAAGCTAGCAACAATATGAAAGCCTAATCATGTCGCCTAAACCTAACACTTTATGCCAAGTTCAAACCGAAAATAAGGCCTCACAATGATGTTACACAAGAATATTGGCTTGAAAGGAAGGTAAGGGTCAAGGTAGGAAGTTCTATTCAGGCTTACAAGAGAGTGGTGAAAGGAAAAAGAAAGCCTAAATATGTATGTGATCTAAGTATCCATTTTCAAATGCACAAGTGTGATAATTCAAAGATTCAAATTAAGGTTCCACTTATTAGGAAAGGATTCAATTCATGAATGTTCAAGTTAAGCCACGAAAAATGATCCAAGTATATTTACAGCTTACTTTCAAAGTTTGAACAATGCATCAAAGAGTTACTAACTAGGGCCTTGAACTATTTCATGTATTTAAAACACTTTACAAGGAAAAATTTGTATCGTTGCTCCCTATGCAAATGCAAATACCCTAGATGATTTTAAAATTTCTAGACTCAAGCTACATGAATTTTTTTGAAATTAAAAAAAAAAAAGTTTATGATTTTTTTGTATTTTTCTATGCCGTAGATGAATGTAATGCAAGACTCAAGGATGATAACAGAAAATAAGAACCAAATAACACAAGTCAAAGCACACACTCCCCCAAACTTGAATGACACCGTCTCGGTGGCAAACAAATTCAAGAGGAGTTCAAAACACAAAGCAAAAAAATGAAAAAGATGCATGGTATTTACAAGGTTGTGTGTGGTACCTTGGAGCTAGGCTTGGCTGGAGCTTGAGGATGCTCCAGACTTCTTGCTCTTCCTAGGAGTGTCGTGGGTGGTCTCCTTGCCTTGCCCTTGCTCGTGACTTCCTGTAGAGAAAGGCGTGCAGCGTGGTTGTTGCCTTGGGGCTCACAGATAACCACACCTCCGGTTGATTTCCTTCTCTTCTCCGGCTGCTGAACCTCCTCACTTGAAGTCTTCTTAGGTGGGCTTCCTTGTAAGACCTTGATCTTCTTAGCAAGCTTCTTAATCATCTTGCTCTGCCACTTATTGACTTTGCGCTGAATCTCCATGACAGATGCAAGAAACTTCTCGGCTTTTGTCCTCGGCTCATTATCAAGTTTGGGAAGGTCGAAGCTCGTGGGCATCTCAGCATCAGAAGGAGGTGACTCTAAACATGGGCGTGCAACTTGTGGTGGCGCGGCTGTGGCTCCTAGAGGTGCAACACAATCCTTATCGCTTGGCAGAAACTCAATGTTGCCAACGCCTAGCAGTTCTGTTTCGTCTTGGTTTGGTAAGATACACTCCTTCTTCTCATTATCAACATTGACGAACAAGTAGGTGTAGAAATCTGGAGCTGGAGTGCGTCCCAAGGAGTCAGTGTTATGCAAGTAAGTCTCGTCCATGTAAGCTCTCTCCGCGCAAGGTTGAAACTCCGAGATAGGTACCCCCGCTTGTATGAACAGCGGTGTGAGGAAGCCTCCTATGAGTGCTGAGCTCGCCTTGCATCTCATTGCCCATGCCTTGTACTTGACAAAAGAGGAAGCCAAAATGCATCCATAGTTGACATCATCTCTAAGCTCATTTTCCATTGGCTCTTCATTCTCTTTAGGATCGCATAGAATCTTCTTAACTCCATGGAAGAGAAAGAACAACTCATTCTTGGTGACGGATGGAGCCATGGATCTCCCACTGAAAGTGTTGGCTAAGAGCTTGAGGGCGTATCTCAGCAAGGGGTTGCAGACCTTCTTGATCTTGGCGGTGTTGGCTTTGTAGTCATCATTACTGATCAAGTCCCATAGATCGTTTGCTTGTTCAAAAGGAGGGAACTCTACAAGCTTAACGTTGGCTTTTAAACCGTAGGCTTGGCATAGCTCGGGGATGGAGAGGTGGTAGGCTTGCCTCCTGATCTTGAATGTGAGAGGTGACCTTGAGATGGAGTGGGGAGGCTTGCATTCTCATAATATAACTCCAAGGTGGAGAAGAAATCAAGTGCGGCCTCGGGATAAGTAGGGCAGTCCATCCTTGACAAGCACGCAAGCCCCATGTTCTTTAGACGCTCATCAAAATCTCCCAACAGCCCCATCTTTGCCAAGAGATCCCTGCTCGCGAACTTCGTAGGATTGAACCGGAGCCTCTCAAGCCGTTTCTTTGCCATTTTTTCCTCCTTAGTCCATCTAACCCTCTCCTGAACCACTTGTTGTCCTTCCTCTTGCACCACTTGTTGAGTTTCTTTCTCTTTGGTTGAAGTTGCCACATATCTGCTTCTCTTTGGTGCCATTGGTACCTGAGATAAAATTTCTCAAAGAGAAGATGAGTATGGGCAGCGGTTTAAGAGAAAGACAAGGCAAGAGAGAAAAACTCTTAACTTAAATCCTAGAATTTTAGAGATTTTCTAAAAATTATCAATAAATAGAAGGAGAAAATATCTAGAGATAGGATCAAATCTAGCAATTTTCCCTAATATTTATATACTTCTAAAAATTCATCCTAATCCCTAGCAAATAACACTAAATTAATTCAAGGAAAAGGAAGTTTTCTAAAAACATTTAAACATGAAATTCAAGAAACTTCGAAATACCTTTGAAATGATGAATGCTAGATGCTGTTAGTCTTAAAAATCAAACTCACACTCTCTCTTTTCTTTAGAAAACAGTTTCGAATGCAAGTGAAAGAGAGTGTGGATGCATGTGATTATAAAGACCTAGAAAACTATGGGTTTAAGCAAGTGGTTTTCTGACAAAGTTGGTCAAGGCACATCTTTCATGGTCAAAGATGCTTGTTTTGACCAAGATTCGAATTTGAAATAGGAGAGAAAGAGAAAAGAGAGGGAAAACTTAAACTTACCTCGGCATGAGATCGAGTCAATTTGGTCGATCTTGACCTCGATCTTATGCTTATGTTGTCTAGGATCGAGAGGATTGATCGATTGGGAACTCGATTCTATTTGAATCGAGTCCTAGATCGAGTGTGCCCCCCTCGTTCCAAGTTTCTACGTCAGTATGGCCGTGCTCCTTGGATCGAGCCATGTGATCGATTAAGAGGTTGTTTTGGCAAGGATCGAGTGACAGATCGAGTAAAATGATCGATCCAGTCCAAGGATCGTGTGTGGTCAGTCGATCCACACCCCGTTTGCATTTCAAGCTAAACATGTGGGTGGGTCATCCTCTCATGATCGACTGACTCACTCGATTGTCTACTCGATCTCATCTAGATCGAGTGACTCCACTCGATTCACTAGCTCGATCTAGTAAAGATCGAGCCAGGATATATCGATCTAGCACTCGTTCTCTTGCCTCTAACTCTCCTTTCTTTGTCCTTTTTTACTCCAAGTTCATAAGCTTGGGTTCCCATCTCCTTGTGCCTACACACTCAAACTAAAAAGCATAAAATTGAAACAAAAAGAAAGTAAAAATATGTACAAAGATAGACATGGGAATGCCTCCCAAGTGCGCTTGTTTAATGTCCTTAGCTTGACTTTACTTGGTTCAGGCTAGAGGTGGGTCTTGGAGAAGCAATGTGGCGCTCTCCTTGTTGCAATCACTCGCCATGTAGGACTTGACTCTATGCCTATTCACTGTGAAAGCCTTTCCACTCTTGCCAACCAATGTAACCGCTCCATATGGTAACACTTCCTTTACTTCAAACGGTCCACACCATCTAGACTTCAGCTTCCCAGGGAATAACTTCAAGCGTGAGTTGTATATCAAAATCAAACTTCCCTCCTTGAGCTCCTTAAGCACCAGTTTCGTGTCATGAACCGCCTTGGTCCTTTCTTTGTAGATCTTGGCGCTCTCATAAGCTTCCAGCCTTAACTCATCAAGCTTATGGAGTTGCACCAACCTTCTCTCTTGTGCTGTCTTGAGACTGAAGTTCACATGCTTCACAGCCCAAAGTGCTATGTCCTCTAACTCAACAGGGAGGTGACAAGCCTTACCATAGAGGAGGTTGAAAGGAGTAGTACCAATGGGAGTCTTTAAGGCGGTTCTATACGCATATAAAGCATCATCAAGCTTGCTTGCCCAATCATTTCTAGTTACTCATGCGGTTCTCTCAAGGATGGTCTTGATTTGCCTGTTTGAAACCTCCACTTGACTGCTGGTCTGAGGATGATAGGGCGTAGCTACCTTGTGCTTAACCCCATACTTCTTCAAGAGACCCTCAAACAATTTCTTGATGAAATGGCTGCCCCCATCACTGATCACTATCTTAGGAACTCCAAACCTTGGAAAGATGATGGTCTTGAAAAGCTTGACAACCACCTTTGAATCATTAGTTGGGGAAGCTATAGCCTGAACCCACTTAGACATATAGTCTACAGCCACCAAGATGTATTTGTTGCCATAAGAAGATGGAAATGGACCCATGAAATCAATCTCCCAAGCATCAAACACATCCACTTCAAAGATTGGTACCTGTGGCATCTCGTTCCTCTTGGTGATATTCCCTGACTTTTGGCCAGCTTCGCAAGATTTTACAAACTCATGAGCATCCTTGAAGAGTGTAGGGCACCAAAACCCGGCTTGTTAAACCTTTGTAGCCGTCTTGAATGAAGCGAAGTGTCCTCCATAAGATAAGCCATGGCAATGAAGAAGATGTCTTTTGCTTCTTCTCTTGAGACACACCTTCGGTATAAGCTGTCTACTCCCCTCTGGTACAGATAGGGCTCATCCCAAAAGTAATGAGAGATGTCTCTCATAAACTTCTTCTTGTGGTAATGGTCAAGATGAGTGGGTTTTTCACCACAGGCTAAGAAGTTGACAATGTCAGCATACCAAGGTAAATCTTCTGCCCTCAAACTCAAAACATCTACCAGCTTCTCATCTAGCCTTTAAAACCTACAGTGTTGACCATCATGAGCTGCTCCTCGGGAAGTGAGTCATCCAATGGTAAGACTTCATTCACCCTCATTCTTGAAAGATGATCTGTTACACCATTCTCAATCCCCTTCTTATCTTTGATCTCCATATCAAACTCTTGCAGAACAAGGATCCATCTCAAGAGTCTCGGCTTGGTGTCTTTCTTGGAGTATATGCACCTCAAGGCAGCGTGATCAGTGTAAACAATGACCTTAGAACCAACCAAGTAGGACCTGAACTTCTCAAAAGCAAAGACAACGGCTAGTAGTTCCTTCTCGGTGGTAGCATACTTCACTTGCGTGTCATCCAAGGTACGACTTGCATAGTAGATCACATGCAGCCTCTTGTCCTTCCTCTGACCCAAAACAGCACCCACGGCGTAGTCACTAGCGTCGCACATAATCTCAAACAGTAGATCCCAATCTGGTGCTTGAACTATAGGTGCGGTGACAAGAGCTTCCTTGATAGTCTTTAAGGCTTGAAGGCACTCTTCATCAAACAAGAACTCGACTTTTTTGCACAGTAACCTTGTAAGAGGACGAGTTATCTTGGAGAAATCCTTGATAAACCCTCTGTAGAAGCCAGCGTGCCCCAAGAAACTCCTTATCCCCTTGACCTTAACCGGGGGCTCAAGACTCATCATGACCTCTATCTTAGCTTTATCAACCTCAATCCCTTGCTCAGAAATCTTGTGACCAAGTACAATGCCTTCCTTCACCATAAAGTGACACTTTTCCCAATTCAGCACCAAGTTTGTCTCCTCACATCTCTTGAGAACCCTGCAAAGATTAGACAAGCAACCACCAAAGGAAGCACCATACACAGAAAAATCATCCATGAAGACCTCAACCATTTCCTTTATAAGATCAGAGAAGATAGACATCATGCACCTTTGAAAAGTTGCTGGTGCATTACATAACCCAAAAGGCATCCTTCGATATGCGAAGGTACAATAAGGGCATGTGAAAGTTGTCTTCTCTTCGTCATTAGGATGAATTGGTGTTTGAAAGAAACCACTATAGCCATCAAGAAAACAGTAATATGGGTGATTGGCTAATCTTTCAAGCATTTGATCAATAAAGGGAAGAGAAAAATGATCTTTTCTAGTAGCTGAGTTGAGTTTCCTATAATCAATACACATTCTACGTCCAGTTATTGTTCTTGTAGGAATCTACTCATCTTTTTCATTTTTTATAACCGTGATACCCCCTTTCTTTGGTACCACATGGACCGGAGAGATCCATGTGCTATCACTGATAGGGTATATAACGTCAGCCTCTAAAAGTTGTAAGATCTCTTTCTTATCTAGTTCTTTCAAGTTTGGGTTCAAACGTCTTTGATGTTCAATAGTAGAAGTGTTTTCATTCTCTAAGTGAATCCTGTAAGTTCAAAGCACTGGTGAAAGGCCCTTGATGTCACTTAGAGAGTACCCAATGGCCTTCCTATACTTTCTCAACTCCTTAAGGAATTAGTTTAACTCATCATCACTCAGATTTTCATTCACAATGACAGGATAAGTGTCATTGGGTCCTAAGAAAGCGTACCTTAGCCCTTTCGGGAGCTCCTGTAGGTCCACCTTTGGGGCTAGCAGCTCGCTCCAGTCCTGCTTGTGGCTTATGTTGAGGTTGTTGTCCTCCTTAGCCTCTTTTGAACCCAAGTCATGAGCTTTCAGGCTGCCATCTTAAACCGTTCCTTCCTTAGAGATCGAGTAATCCAGTCGATCTTCCCCTCGTTCTGGTCTGGATCGATTGCACTCACATCGATCATTTGCTCGATTTGATATGAATCAAGCAGTAAATCGATTTGCTGAGTCGTTCTCTGAACTGATCGAGTTGCCTCTCTCGATCTTCTCATCGATTTCTTTTCTGGATCGACCAGCCTCCTTGATCTTCTTGTCGATCGTTGTCTTGGATCGAGTGATCTCGTCGATCTCTATATCGATCTCTAGGCATCCGCCTTCATCTTCTTTCACAACCTTGCGAGAATCATGGATGTGTACGTACTCTTGGGTCTGCTCATGCAGGAAACCATACTTTCCACACTCCTTTGTCAAAGCTAGCTGTAGGTGATCCTCTTGTGCCAACTCCTCAAGCAACGCATCTAACTCATCCAAAGTTTCAAAGTAGAAAGCTTGTCCACCAATCGTTGGCTTCTTCAAGACTTCATTGATGTCAAAGTCTAGCTTGATGTCTTTGCCCAAGTGTAGAGAGATCTTGCCATTCTTCAAAGGTTCAAGTGCACAAGGGATAGTGAATGATCCTGGATCTCCAAGATTCTTTAGAACTATCTCCTTGTGAATGATTGCACTGCACTCTTTACTCAACACCAAAACCTCTTCACTCTCTTTGCTCTTCTTAGTAAGAGTATCTTTGAAGAACTTGGCGCATTTCAGCATCATGGCCAAACAATCAACTAAAGGCAGTTTGATCTCAACATCCTTCAAGTGCTTCTCAAATACTGCTCTATGCTTCACAAGCAGTTGCTTTTTGAAACGTCCATGGAAAGGAAGCTTCGGTTTGTAGGGCGGAGGTACGAATGCATCTTTCTCTTTGCTAACCTCCTCCACTTTCTTCTCTACAACTGCTTCCTTGCCTTTCCTTGGCCTTTCAATCCACACATTGTCAAACGTGATCTCTTGATCATTTGAAAGCTTACCCTCCCCCTCTTGAACCACAATGTCCTCATTGTCTTTAGGTAGAGAGCGTGGTGGTAGCTCTTTCCCACTTCTCAAAGTAATAGCGTTTGCATACTCCTTGGGGTTTTGCTCACACTTCCCGGGTAAGCTACCTTGACCGCTTGAACTGGCTTTGCCTTTCTCCAACTGTTTGATCTTGTTGTTCAGGTTGGTGATCTGAGTAGATACCTCAGTAAGAGAAGAGTCCAGCCTATTGTTCATATCAACAAACTTCTGATTTGTAGAAGCTTGACCTTGAAGCAACTGTTGAAACATTGCTTGAACTGGATCTTCAGGTGGATTGAATGGTGGAGCTTGAACTTGTTGCTGCTGAGGCATGAAACTAGGAGGATAACCCTTGTTTCCTTGATGTTGCTGGCCTTGGAATTTGCCTTGTCTCTGCCCTTGGTACCCACTGTTTTGTGTAAACCCTTCGTTGTTATAAGGAACAAAAGGTTTGCCTTGTTGTGGAGGGTACACTTGATCTTTAGGGTTCTCCACATTGGTGCTGCGGTAAGAGAGGTTGTTGTTGCCTTGGTAGCTTTAAGAATAACCCTGTGGCTTGTTGTAGTTCTGGCCTCCAACCCAATTCCCTTCCTCTTAGCTCAGCTCTAACTCCTCTATAATATCTTCAGCTTCTCCCACAAAGTGTACATGCTTTTGATTTGCAAGCATTAACTTGTCAATCTTCTCATGGAGAGATTTCAGCTTCTTTTTGTGTGACTCAAGCTCAGACCCTCTTGGTGCTCTATCATAGTCTTCAGCATAGTTCCCATCACTCAAAGCAAGATTCTCAATGAGCTCCTTTCCCTCTTCTACATTTTGGCCAAGAAAGTTGCCTTTACTTGCCGTGTCTAAGAGCATGCGGATCTTGGGAAGAGCTCCTCTGTATATGGTGCTCAAGAGTGTCTGCTCACTGAAGCCATGATGAGGGCATGCAATGGTGTAGTCCTTGAATCGCTCAATTGCTTCACTAAAGCTCTCATTCTGCCTTTGTGTGAAACCGCTGATCTCACTCCTTAGCCTTGCTGTTCTTGTACTGGAGAAGAACTTAGAGAGAAACGCCTTCTTGCAATCAGCCCATGAGGTTATAGTACCTTGTGGTAAGGTCTTCTCCCAATGCCTTGCTTTATCCCCAAGAGAAAAAGGGAAAAGTCTAAGCTTGAAGCTGTCCTCCGAGATCCCATTGATCTTAATCATACCACAAACTTGCTCAGAGTTGTCAAGATGCTCCAAAGGATCCTCCTTTGCAAGACCATGAAACTTGTTGTTCTGAACCATGGAGACAAAGCCTGGATTGATCTCGAAGTTGTTGTTTTGCACCGATGGAGGAGTGATTCCAAAACGATTATGATGAGTGTTTGGAGCATCACCAGCACCGATGATCCTTGGTGGTCTTGGTGCGTGGTTGGGGTTTCCATTGGACCATCCAACAGCAGCGTGGTTATGTTGACCCTCAGCTTGTTTCTGATCCGCCATACCCACACAATCAACAAAACCAGGTAGCTCCTCAAAGTCTTGTGCTTGCTCTCTTTCTCTTCTTATCCTTGCACTTCCGAGTTGATGAATGTTTTCTAGAGGTTGTAGTAGATTGTTGTCACCTCCAGACCTCAGATTCATGTACCTGAGAAGACAAGTAGTAAGCTAGAGAGATTAGTAACCAAAGTTAAACAAAAACATAGTCTTCACCAAGCTCCAAATCCTAATGCTTTCTAATCAAACCCAAGTTGGCAACAGCGCCTTTTGATAAACATGGCTTTAGCAAGCAAGAATATCAAAGCTCAAACCACAGTAATGATGTAGTATAATGGTAAGGGGTGTCAATCCAGCCTAGGTTGTAGAAAGCCACTAAGAATGCAAGATCAATGCAAAGCTAAGTCAGATTCGGGTAAATGGATGAGAAATTATACAAAAACTAAATGCAACGACCAAATGACTATGAAAACTATATTAAAATCCCTGGAAGAGGGTTAACAACTACTGGAAGAAAACTTAGAATTTAAAATGCAAAACTACTAATTTCTAAAAATCGAGAGCTAAAGCAAGTAAAACAGAGAATCTAGCAACTTAGATCAATAACTTTTAAAGACCAAAGAAGCAAACTTTATGACTATGAAATGATTATTAAGACTTTTTAAAATGCTGAAAGAGAGGATCTAAGGTTAAGGGTCATATTCAAGAGGATCAAAGATTCAAGCTTTGGTTTTGAAAACATAGATCTACTCATTTGATGAGCTATCTCTAAGCCTTGAGAAACTTAAGCTAGAATCATCCATGGCGTGTGGTATGACCCCTTTCCTTAACCCTTCCTCCAAACCCATGGCGTGTGGTGGAAAGATGGGTCAAAGAACATTAAGCAAAGATCTCAAATATTGGCCTAACTAGCTCCCTAAACATCCATGGCGTTTTGGAAAGGATGAGCTAGTCTCTTGGATTTGGCTTTAAGGGATTTCTGAATCTGGTGAAGGTAAGAAAGCCCTGGAATCATAGAGATCTTTCCCAAGACTCTCTAAGCATTAAGACCTCAAATCGAAGAAGAGAAAAGATTAAGAACAAGAAAAAGACCAAAGCTTAAACCCTTAAACCCCTTAAATCGCCCCAACCTTAAACCCAAAGATTACTACTCACTACTCATGTTTAAAACCGATTGAAACGCAAGAGAAAGGAAGCTAAGCATGATTAAACTACTAAAACAAGAAAGCGATTAAGAGAAAATACTTAGATTAAAACGAGATTCAGAGGTTCAAAACATGAAAAGCTTGAAAAATGATAACAATGGTTATTCGCCTTCGAGAGTAAAACAAAGCTAAAAAAG
The DNA here is from genome assembly GCA_911865555.2 of Thlaspi arvense. Lineage (NCBI taxonomy): Eukaryota > Viridiplantae > Streptophyta > Magnoliopsida > Brassicales > Brassicaceae > Thlaspi > Thlaspi arvense. The sequence continues at coordinate 29,342,568 of OU466861.1, read as the reverse complement.
TTGTGGGACAAGATGAATGGATGATAAAATCTTGCCCAAAATGGCTAAACATAGAAAATGGTCCCCTTACTACGCTCCAAAAGTGAGCTGTCCGGATAAGCTGTAGGGATCGAGTTGGGTGATCGATCCCTAGCTCGATCTCTCGGATAGATCGTCTGCTTTTGCTTGATCTTTGGGTCGATCCTTGGATGATCGGGTCGCGGTCTCGATCTGGCTCTCGTTCTGCATGGCGTAATCCACGTCCGTACTCACGATTGATCTCCTCGGTCGATCATGGTCTCGATCCTCCTCCTTGAAACTACTTGAGTCACTCGATCTTCTGGTCGATCTCCTCTAGATCGACCTGCCTAGCTCGATCTGCACCTCGATCCCGGTAAACTTATAGCAAGGCTGATTTCTCCCAAGTGTCCACGAGCTCCTTCTTGATCCTTGGCAAGTCCACGAACTCTCCATGGCTCCAATGTGTCTAAAACAACCTGAATATGATGTAAGAATGCAAGAAATATGCAAATGCTAATGCAAAAGTGCTCTAGGACCTAAAATGAGACAAACTAGCCTATTATGTAAGATGAATGCATGAAAACTACACTAAATGCATGCTAAATATGCTAAATATATGACTATATCAGTGTGTGGGTACAAGGAGATTGGAACCAAAGATCATGAACTTGGAGTAAAAAAGGCAAAGAAAGGAGAAACAGGGACAAGCGATCGAGTGATAGATCGACCTATCCTGGCTCGATCTTTACTAGATTGAGCTAGTGAATCGAGTGAAGTCACTCGATCTAGATGAGATCGAGTAGACAATTGAGTGAGTCAGTCGATTGCGAGAGGATGACCCACCCATACGTTTAGCTGAAAATGCAAACGGGGTGTGGATCGACTGGTCTCACTCGATCCTCGAATTGGATCGATCTGTACACTCGATGTTTGCCAAAACGACCTCAAAATCGATCAAGGAGCTCGATCCAAGGATGCATGGCCACAACCACGTGGAGTCTTGAAACGAGTAGCAGACTCGATCTAAGGCTCGATTCAAATCAAACCGAGCCCCCAATCGAGCATGCCACTCGATCACAGGAAAAATGGGCATGAGATCGAGGTCAAGATCGACCAAATTGACTCGATCTCATGCCGAAGTTGGTTAAATTTTTCCCTCTCTTTTCTCTTTCCCTCCTATTTTAAATTTGAATCTTGCTCAAAGCAAGCATCTTTGACCAAGAAAGATGTGCCTTGACCAACTTTTTCAGAAACCACTTGCATACATCCGTAGTTTTGTGTCTTTATAAACACATGCATACACACTCTCTCCCATTGGTTTCCAAACTGATTTTCTTAGAAAGAGAGAGTGTGAGCTCGGTTTTAAAGACATAAGAGCATCTTATTTTCAACCACTTCAAATGTATTTTCGAGTCTATTGAATTACATGTTTGAATTTTTAGAAAATTTGCTTTTCTTGAGTTGGTTGATTGTTAGTTGTTAGGGATTAGGATGCATTTTTTTAGGATTATCTAAATATTAGGGAAAATTTCTTTATTTGATCTTATCTAAAGGGATTTTCATCTTATATTTATTGATAATTTTTAGAAAACCCCTAAAAATCTAGGGTGTATGCTTAGAGTTTATCTCTCTTGACTTGCTTTTTTCTCTTAATCGCCGCCTATACTCATCTTCTCTTTGAGAATTTGTGTTTCAGGCACCATGACACCAAAGAGAAGCAGAGATTTGGCAACTTCAACTCAAGGAGAAGCTCAACAAGCGGTTGAGGAGAGGGTTAGATAGACTAAGGAGGAGAAGAAGGCAAAGAAAAGGCTTGAGAGGCTGCGGTTTGAACCTACGAAGTTTACAAGCAGGGACCTCTTGGAGAGGCTGGGATTGCTAGAGGATTTTGATGAGTTTCTCATGGACATGGGGCTTGCGTGTCTATCACGGATGGACTGCCCTACTTACCTCGAGGCCACGCTTGACTTCATCTCTACTTTGGACTTCTCATATGAAGATCCAAGCATTCAAGCTCCCTCCAAGGGTCACGTCACCTTCAAGATCAGGAAGCAAGCTTACCACCTCTCCATCACCAAGCTGTGAGAAGCCTATGGTCTCAATGCTGCAGCTAAGCTTGTGGAATTTTCACATCCGCCAATGATCTATGGGACCTGATTTGCAATGACGACTACAAGAGCAATACAGCCAAGATAAAAAAAAGTGTGAAACCCTGTGCTGAGATACGCCCTCAAGCTACTAGCTAACACCTTCAGTGGAAGATCCGTGGCTCCAACGGTTACCAAGAACGAGCTGTGTTTCCTCTTCCAAGGGATTAAGAAGGTTCTTTGCGATGCCAAGGAAAATGATGAGCCGATAGAGGATGAACTTGGAAACGATGTCAACTATGGATGCATGTTGGCTTCTTCTTTGGTCAAGTACACGGTGTGGGCCTTGAGATGTAAGGCGAGCTCAGCACTCATAGGAGGCTTCCTCACACCACTGTTTATACAAGCGGGAGTACCTCTTTCAGAGTTTGAGCCTTGCGCGGAGAGAGCTTACATGGATGAAACCTACATGCGCAACACTGATTCCTTGGGGCCTACTCCAGCTCCAGGTTTCTATGCCTACTTGTTCTACAACACTGATCATGAGAAGAAGGTTTGCATCCTACCAAATCCTGATGAGACTCACCTAGAAAGCGTCGGCACAATCGAGTTCCTACCGAGTGATGGAGAATGCTTTGCGCCTCTTGGAGGCACGGCTGCACCACCTCAGATCCCTCGTCCACCTTCAGAGTCGCCTCCTTCTGATGTTGAGATGCCGCCAAGCTTTGATCTCCCCATGCTAGACTATGTGCCGCGTACTAAGGCTGAGAAGTTCCTTGCTTCGGTGGTTGAGATTCAGCGCAAAGTCAACAAGTGGCAAGGGAAGATGATCAAGAAGCTGGCTAAGAAGATCAAGGACCTGCAAAGAAGCTCATCTGAGGCGTCTTCAAGTGAAGAGGTTGAGCAACCAGAGAAGAGAAGAAGATCAACCAGAGGCACTGAGATCCGTGAGCCTCAAGGAAGCAACCAAGCCGGACGTCTTTCTCTCCATGAAGGCACGAGCAAGAGCAAGGACAAAGGCATCTCCCACGACACTCTTAGAAAGAGCAGGAAGACTGGAGCATCGTCAAGCTCCAGCCATGCCTAGCTCCAAGGTACCAAAACACAACCCCTTGAAAAAATCTTGCATTTTTCTTATTCTTGCTTTGTGTTTTGATCTCCTCTTAAATTTGTTTTCCACCGAGATGGTGTCATTGAAGTTTAGGGGAGAATGTGTGGTTTGACATGTTTTATTTGGATCTTATTTTGAGTTATCATCCTTGAGTCTTCATGCATCATCTAAGTGCATAGAAAAATACTAAAAAAATCATAAAAGTTTTAAAAATTTTCAAAAAAAAAATTCATGTAGCTTGCATTTGTATTGTTAAATATTGTAGGATTCAGTCTAGAATTTTTATCACTTAGGTTGCTTGCATTCGCATAGGGAGTTTTTCTTGAAAAGTGTTTTAAGCTCATGAGTTAGTTCAAGGCCATATTTAGTAGTTCTTTGATGCATTGTACATACTTTGAAAGTAAGCTCTGACCAAATTTGGATCATTTGTCATTGACTTTCGTGGCTTAAGTTGAACAAACATGAATTGAATCCTTTCCTATCAAGTGGAACCTTAATCTGAACTTTTGAATTATCATACTTGTGCATTTGAAAAAGGATACATGGATCACATATACATATTTAGGCTTTCTTATCCCTTTCAACACTCTTTTGTAAGCCTGAATAGAACTCCTCACCTTGACCCTTACCCTCCTTTCAAGCCAAATATTTTGTGTGTGATTTTGTGAGGGCTTATTTTCAGTTTGAAGTTGGCATAAAGTGTTAGGTTTAGGCGACATGATTAGGCTCTCATATTGATGCTAGCTTTGCATATTGAGGCTAGTTTTAGACTTGTTTTTGGGCAGGGATTCACTGGTGTTGATTTATTTTTGCTTACTTGTTCTCTGTTTGAAAATATTTTGGTGTTTGAGGTTCGAAATAAAAAGGATTCATAGTTTTAAGTGGTGGTCTTGTACTGTTTTTAAAATAAATGCTCAGTTTCAAAAGTAAAGAAGGTAGCTCTCAAAAAAAAAAATCAGAAAATGAAAACAGCCAAAATGGCCAAGAAAAAAAATATTTGAGAAGAGAGCTACCAAAAGTAAAAGAAAAAAGCTTAATGTTTATGTATAACCACCATTAGCTATAAGAAGAGTAAAGATGTTTTCTGTTTTTGTGGGTTAAGCTTGGCGCCTTGCCTTGTTGTTGTGGGTAGTCTCTAGAGGGTGAGTGAGCTTGAAAAAGAAAAGAAAAATGAGAGAGGGATTAGGATCATTGTTAGTGTATATGGGTAGATGAGAGTGTAGTCATGTATGCATCAATTGTCTTTACCTTTAGCATTATGCATAAGTTCAACCTTCTTTGAGATAACCCACTGCTTGAATAACCCACTTGAATGAGATCATCTTTGTCTCATAACCTTGTCCCTATCCAAGTGTATTCTGTTTTAAGTGCATGAGTCTGATTCACAGTTTGATCTTAATGAATGTTAAAGGTTAGGATTCTTGGATTGTTTGGAATATGAGAGTCATGATTTGAGATTCAATATGTGACGAATATGGCTAAGTTCTTTGGAGTATGAGTTTGTGCATTGCATTTTAGAATTAAGAACTAAGACCATTGAATTCATTCATTTGAAAAACACTTGTCAAGGAATTTGAGCTCCCACTTTTAAAACCTCTCTTCCTTTCTTGAATTTTGTTTGCTTGAGGACAAGCAAAAGGCAAGTTTGGGGGAGTTGATATACTCATATATTTTGCATATTTAGCATGTATTTAGAGTAGTTTTCATGCATACATCATTCATAATAGGCTAGTTTGCACCATTTGTCTCATTTTAGGTCCTAAGTACACTTTGCATTAGCATTTGCATGTTTCTTGTATTCTTGCATCATATTCAGGTTGTTTTGGATGCTCTGGAGCTATGGAGGTTGCGTGGACATGCTAAGGATAGAGAGGAAGCTCGTGGACACTTGGGAGAACTCAGCCATGCTTGCAAAGGAACCGAGATCAAGGCAAAGATCGAACTAGGCAGGTCGATCTAGATGAGATCGACCAGAAGATCGAGACATTCAAATCGTTTCAAGGAAAGGATCGAGGTCAAGATCGACCGAGGTGATCGATCGGGAGTATGGACGTGAACTAAGCCATGCAGAACGAGGGCCAGATGGAGTTCACGACTCGATCATCCGAGGATCGATAAACAGATCTATTGAAGTACTCGATCCATCCGACCGAATCGACCTAAGGATCGAGCAAAAGCAGACATTCTAGCCGGGAGATCGAGTGATCAAATCGACGACTCAGCTCGATCTCTACAGCTTATCCGGCCAGCTCACTTTTGGACTTTATTGGGGGGGGGGGGGGGGGGGGTGGAACCATTTTCTTTGTTTGGCTATTTTGGGCGTAAAACATTATCACTTTTCATTCTCATGTTTTGTCTCCAAGTTTTCTATCTTTCTTTTAGGCAAATCGCCATTGTTGAAGTTTTAAACTTTTCTGAGTATTGTTAACTCTTAATCTTGCTTAATCTTAAGTATTTTTCTATTAGTATTCTTGCTTACTAGTTTAATCATGTTTAGCTTTTCATCTTTTCATCTTCGTGTGTTTTAGCAATGTGTAGCGAGTAGTTTCCTTTGAGTTTAAGGTTGGGGTGATTAAGAAGGGTTTAACGGATTTAAGCTTGAGATTTTTCTTGTTCTTAATCTATTCTCTTCTTGGATTTGGGCTCTTAATGCTTAGAGAGTCTTGGGAAAGATCTTTATGATCTCAGGGATCTCCTTACCTTGACAGGATCCAGGAATACCTTAAAACCAAATCCAAGAGACTAGCTCATCTTTTCCCAAACGCCATGGATGCTTAGAGAGCTAGTTAGGGCATCATTTGAGATCTTTGCTTAATGTTCCTTGACCCATCATTCCACCACACGCCATGGGTTAGGAGGAAGGGTTGAGGAAAGGGTTTATACCAAACGCCATGGATAAACCTGTTTTAGCTTCTCAAGGCTTAGAGATAATATATCAAATGTGTAGATCTAATGTTTTCAAAACCCAAGCTTAAATCTTGAACCCTCTTAACATGACCCTCAACCTTGAATCCTCTTTTAGCCTTTTAAAAACTCAAAGTCATCATTTCTTAGTTATAAAGTTTGCATCTTTAGTCTTGAAAATCATTGTTCTAGGTTGTTAGAAATTTCTCTGTTTGTCTGCCTTTAGTTTTCGATTTTTATAAATTAGTAGTCTTGCATTTTAAATTCCTAGAAGTCATCTGCTAGTTGTTTAACCCTTCAGTAGGGATTTTAAAATAGTTTTCTTAGTCATTTAGCACTTGGATTTAGTTTTTATCGATTTCCTCCCCTATTTACCCGATTTCACTTAGATCTGCTTTACTCTTGCATTCCTAGTAGCTTTCATCAACCTGAGCTAGATTGACACCTTAAGCAACTATACTAAAACTATAAATTGCTTTTGTCTTTGATAAAACAATCCCAAATAAGCTTGTTATCATTGTGATAGGCATCAAGTCTGGTTGGGACGTCCCCACATGCTAAGTAGTTAGCGAAGTGAGCATACAAAGGCAGCTTCTCCTCTTACAAACTTATCACCTCCTCTGTCCTAAATGCTAATGCATTCAGCTGTTCTTCTGGTATAGAGTCATTGCTGGGAATGAAGTCATCAATTCTTAGCCTTGAGAAGTGATCATCAACACTATTTTCAATGCCCTTCTTGTCTACAATTTCCATATCAAACTCCTGCAAGAGAAGTATCCATCTGAGGAGTCTTATCTTAATATCCTTCTCAGCGTAGATGTGTCTAATTGCTGCATGATCTATGTAGACTATCACCTTGGACCCAACTAAATAGCTTCTGAACTTTTCGAATGCAAAGACCACTGCAAGGAGCTCCTTCTCTGTCGTTGCATATCTTGTTTGGGCTTAATCCATTGTCCTGCTGGCATAGTAGATGACATGCAGTATCTTGTCTACTCTTTGTCCCAAGACTGCTCCAACAGCATAATCACTAGCATCACACATGATTTCGAAAGGTAGATCCCAGTTTGGATCTTGGACAATGGGCGCACTCACTAAGGCTTGCTTGAGGGTGAGGTAGGCTTGCAAGCAGTCTTCATCAAACACAAACTCTGTTTCCTTACACAGCAGCCTTGTTAAGGGTCTTGTAATTCTAGAGAGGTCCGTGATAAACCTTCTGTAGAAACCAGCATTTCCTAAGAAGCTTCTGATTCCCTTAACAGTGTTTGGAGGCTCTAAGTGCATCATCACTTCTATCTTTTCCTTGTCTACCTCTATCCCCTTCTCTAAAATCTTATGCCCCAAAACAATACCTTCTTGAACCATAAAGTGGCATTTCTCACAATTTAGAACCAGCTTAGTTTCTTCACCCTCTGCAAAACCTGAGAAAGATTGGACAAGCAGACGCCAAAGGAAGATCCATAGACATTAAAGTCATCCATGTATATTTCCACCATCTCTTCGAGCAAATCAGAGAAATAGAGGTCATACACCTCTGAAAAGTTGTCGGGGCATTGCACAGTCCAAATGGCATTCCTCTATATGCAAAAGTGCCATAAGGACATGTGAAAGTGGTCTTTTCCTGATCGTTGGGATGAATAGGAATCTGGAAGAAGCCACTATACCATCTAAAAAGCAATAATATTTATAATTAGCTAATCTTTCTAGCATTTGGTCTATGAATGGCAAAAGGGAAGTGATCATTTCTAGAAGCAGAATTCAGTTTTCTGTAATCTATGCACATCCTATGACCAGTTATAGTTCTAGTGGGAATAAACTCATCATTTTCGTTATTTACCACAATGATTCCTCTCTTCTTAATCACCATATGGACTGGTGAGACCCATGTGCTGTCTGAGATAGGATAGATCACACCAGATTCAAGTTTTAGAATCTCCTTTTTAACAACTTCTTTCAGATTATGATACAATCTCCTTTGAGGTTCAATGGATGATTTTGTCTCATCCTCTAGATGAATCATGTAAGTTCAAAGGCTAGGAGAGAGACCTTTGATATCATCTAGTGAATATCCAATGGCTCTCCTAAACTTCTTTAACACTTTCACAAGTGCAATGACTTCATCATCATTGAGATTTTCATTGACAATAACAGGATAAGTAGAGTTAGAGCCTAAGAAGACATACCTTAGCCCTTTAGGAAGTGGTTTGAGGTCCACCTTTGGCGCTTTGAGCTCACTCCAGTCATCATCTATGCTGCTCTGTTCCTTGGCGTCAACTTCGTGGACTGAGAGAAGCTATGTCTCTTTGTACCTTAGCTCCTCAAATGGCTCATCTTCCTCCAAGATCCTATGAGAGTTAAGCCTCAGCATGTAACCCAAGCTTTCTTTATCCAAATAACCATCTTCACCATGCTCCTTTGTCAAAGCCACTTGTACTTTGTCATCACAGCACAGCTCCTCTTGGACTTCATCATGCAGCTCCTCTAAGATCACTATTTTGAAAATCTGACCTTCTATGATTGGTTGTTGCATGATCTGCTTGATGCCAAACTTCAGAGACATGTCTTTACCCAACTGCAGCTCAATCTTCCCTTTCTTGACGTCAATTACACCTCCTGTTGTGGCTAGGAAGAGTCTCCAAAGTATGAGAGGATCTTTAGGCTCCTCATCCATTTCTACGACTACAATGTCAATTGGGATCTCCACATTCCCTATTCTGATTGACATATCCTCAAGCAGTCCCTTAGGGAGTCTCACTGATCTATCAGCCAACACCAAAGAGATCCTACAGTCTTTAAATTCAGTGAACCCAAGGCGCCTAGCTATAGAATAAGGCATGAGACTTACACTTGCTCCCAAGTCACATATGCACTTGTCAAACATTAGTGGACCTATAGAGCAAGGCAAGGTAAAACTTCCTGGATCACCAGCTTGCTGGGAGACACCTTTTGCTGCTGAATGATGGTGCTACACTCATGTGTTAGCACAACCATGTCTTGCAGATCTTTAGTTCGCTCATCTATAACATCTTTCAGAAATTTCTGGTAAGGAGGAACCAAGACAAAGACATCAGGCAATGGCATAGTAAGCTGTATTTTCTTCATCTGCTCATCGAATAGACCTTTGTATCTGGCAATCAGCTCTTTCTTGAACCTTTCAAGAAACAGTAGTGGTGGCTTGTAAGGAGGAGGAATGTATCTTGGTTCTTTAACTAACTCCCTGGGCTCCTCTTTTTGCTTCTCTTTGGCGACATCTTTGCCTTTATCCTTCTTTGGGGTTTTATCAGCTTTGACTGGTTCATCATCTTTCATTACCACTTCATCATCTTCTACTACCACCTCCCCTTCTTGTTACTCAATGTCTTCATTGTGGATAGTGGGAGCAACTCTAGGTGGAAGTTGTTTTCCACTTCTTAATGTGACAGCTTTGATGTACTCTCTAGAGGAGTGAGATGGATGTAGAAGATGCATGTTGTAGTTTCAGCTGCTCAAGCTTTTTGTCAAAGGCTAATTGCTGAGTATGAAATTCAGACTGAAGTTGAGACTGAAACTCGGACTTTAGTGTAGCTACTTGTGTGGTGATGGCCTGTTTGTGAAGTGATGAGCTGCTGTAGCATTTGCTTCATATCATGTTCTTGTGGTGAAGGAGTAGGTGAATGTTTATGTTGTTGTGGCAGTCTCTCCCCTTCTTGTTGTTAAACATATTGCACCATAAGCTGTTGCTGAAGCTGTGATTGGCGGAATCCATCATCCATTCTCTCTTTCATCTCTTTTACTTCTAGTAATGTAGTCTCTAGTTGAGAAGAGACCAATTTCGAAGTATCTTCTTAGTCCTCACCATAGTGTGCATTGCTATGAGCCAGATTCTCAATCAAAGCCAAGCCATCTTCCACATCTTGACCAAGAAAGTTACTTCTACTAGCTGTATCAAGGTCTAGTCTCATCTTAGGCAAGACACCTCTATAGATTGTAGACAACAGCGCCTCCTTTGTGAAACCATCATGAGGGCATTGGAATGTAAAGCTCCTAAACCTCTCCCAACCATCTGCAAAACTCTCATCGTACCATTGGTTGAAGTTGTAAATCTCATTTCGAAATCTGGCTGTCCTTGAGGGTGAGAAGAACTTGGTTAGAAAAGCAGTTTTGTATTGAGCCCATGTTGTAATGCTTCCTTGCTGCAAACCTTTCTCCCATAGTTGAGCTCTATCTCCAAGTGAGAAAGGAAATAGTCTAAGCTTCAAACCGTCATGATATATACCACTCATCCTAGCCATAGAGCAGATTCTCTCAAAGTTATCTAGATGCTAAATTGGATCTTCATTGGGCAGCCCAAAGAATCTGCTGTATTGAACCATTGCAATCATCCCTTTTCTGATCTCAAAGTAACTGTCTTCTAGAGGAGGGATGATCCCGTGTCTTGAAGCAAAGTGTGTTGGGAGATCGCCAGCTCCTATAGGTCTTTGTGGCCTTTGATCCCCCAAACCCCAATCACCTTGTAAACCCATTGGACCTTGCTGTCCTTGTAAACCATGTATCCCTTGTGGGCCTTGAAGACCTTGTGGACCTTGAAGACCAAAACCTGCAGCATGTGGTTGCTCTTCCATCCTTCAACAACTGATAATTGCTGCTGTGAACTCAAAATTCTGCTCCTTGGACTAGTTGTGCAGCTGTAATGACCTTAGAGCAAGTGTGTTGGTGCCTACAAAATTGTATCTAGTCCAAAAAGAGCAATTGTTAACCAGAATCGAAAGTAGAAGCTTGATCTCAAACAATCTACAAATCATAATGCTTAGAATAATCCCAAATGGCAACAGCGTCAATTTGATGTAGGATATTACTCTACTTCAAATCCTACATATACTCATATCATTGTAGTATGTAGGTATCAATGCATAATGGGAAGGTAAGACACTAAAAATGCAATAGATTATCTAATTCAAGCAAGCATAATTTGGTGACTGAAACTATGAATCTAACAACTAAAAGAGACTTTAAATAAGCAAGAGCAAGTAAAATAAACAGAGAAATTAAGGCAGGTTCGAATTCAGACAATCAAAGACTAGTAGGCTTGAGATAAGGTAATTGATCTAGGAAGACATTCAGCTTAACTAGTGACGCTTACAAACCCACAAAAAGCTATTCCTGGGCATAAAATTAACAGCTATAACTAGCTCAATTCCTTGACACTAGCCACTTTGCTAAGCACATATTCAAGAAAAATTCATTTACCTAAACACATGATCAGCAAGCATTATAAGCAACTAATCCAATTCTATATTGTCAATCTACTCCTTAGACAGCTAATTCCTTAAGCTAAGATGAGCAAATCTCTTACTTGACTCATTCAGGAATTTCATCAAACACTTATCAGGCATAAGAGAACCTTAGGATCTAGATCAACTTAGCAAAGGCTAATCTAGCATTAAACACAATAAATAAGAAGGAACAATAATATTAAGCACTAAGCAATCACTAATCTAACATTAAATATCCCTATCTCTATTCCATCTCAAACCCTAAGATAACTACTCACTAGTCATGATCTTAATCATAGCCCAAAGCAAAGGAGAATGACAAATCATAAATAGAATGGAGATAAACACCAACTTTTAATTGAAAGAACAATATTCAACAAGAGATTACAAGAAAAACTAAGGGAAATACAAAGGAGAAAGCTGATACCCTGCTAAGTCGATACCCTGCTCGATATGGGGCCTTCTCGCCTTGGTCTCTTAACCCAATTAATTCCAGCACTTCCCTTAGTACTCAAACTCCTCCATTTCCCCTGGCAAGTGCTGGAAATGCACCAAATATGTCATGCAACCCCTAACTATACCCTAAATGCTAAATGGATGCCAATTGTGATATGAACATGTAAAAATGCTGAATGTATGCTAAAATGGTATAAATATAATGTATATCAACTTTCAACCCTCGAGGATTCAATGCTCAAGCTCCTGCTCAAGTGATGCAATACTTGAAATGTGGTTCAAGTAAAGCTTCTTTAAATCTTTGCTTCTAGCTTACGGGGATGAAAGGATGACATGAATGGTTGAAAGTCAGGTTGAGCTTGATGACCACAAACTCCAAAGGTTAGATTCTTCTCAGCTCAAGGGCTAATCCTCACAAGAGCTTAGGAGATTCTACACTTCTCACAAGTTCTTTGAATCCCTCAAAAAGAACTTAATAAAAAACAGGAACAAGATTGTAAACAAAGAGGTACTTTTCTTTGAAACAAAATAACTTTTCTTTGATTGATAATTTCGTGGTGTCCAAATACAAGTGACAAGAGCTTATATAATGCTCTGAATAAAGATAATAAACGGTCATAAGAATAATAAAAGCATAACAAAGAGATTGGCTTAAGTGATGGGATCATGATCTAGCTTTTTGGCCTTAAAGGGTATGTTTCTTTTCTTGGGCGATGATGGGGGGGATTCTTTAACTCTTCTATGATGTAGGGACGTGATGAATCTTGTGGCTTGACTGAAGGGTTGGGATTAATTATATAATCTGGTCGTTGGTCCTGCTTTCCATTAGAAACAAAGTTAATGAATCTTTTTATGGAAACTGTCTTCAAGGTAGTTTCTTCTTTGGTTTGAGCTGATTTGATTCGGTTATTGGCTTGGTCAGGTGTTTTAGGAATCTTGGTAAAATCTGTAAACCTCAAGGGAGGCGTGAATGATATGTTGGTATAAGCTATGCTCCTTGTTTCCTTGAATGGCTCCATATACTTGCATGTAGGTCCATATGTGCACTTGGTTGGATCTTCTTGGGTAAGTGATGACTTGAATTGAACCAAAGGTGGTTTATTCTTCTCAGTAGCTTCTTGGGACGTGGGGCTGGTCGAATAATATGTCATGGCTTGACATATTTCCATAGATGGCTCCAAATATACACTTGTTGTTCCATTTATGTGTATATGCGGTTTTGATGATTTGTCTTGGTTCTCTTGCAGATTAAACTGATCCAGTACATGCTAGGCACGATCATGAGGCCTCCCTTGGTGTATAGAACGACAGTGTATTGATGTTAAGTCCTCATCTCCTTTGAAAACAGCTACATGTCTCCTTTTCTCCTTATATACAAGCTTGTCTAGCTCCAAGTCAGCTTCTATATGGCGCCTTTTCTCTGGTTCAGCTAGCATGGTACTGATGCTTACATCATACTCTCTCTCTTGAAGAGGTTTTGTCCTCAAAACATTAGTACCTGCATCAAACAAGGCTAAGTTAGTTTCTGGAAGAAAATTAGAGTTTAGAAACTTACCTTGGTGATTGTTCTGTGAATGCTGCAAGAGTTGATTGAATGGGATGTCTTTGGCTATAGAAAATTCCAGGGTTGGTGTCAGCTCGTGTGCAGCTGGTCTCTCCTTAACAAACATCAGGTTTTCTCCATTGTTGCTCATGTTCTCCTCTTGCACAATTTGAGTTTCTCCTTCTACTAATGGGACAATAGTCTTCTCTTCTGGTGGCAAACTTCTTTTGAAAAAATCTTGGGCCACATGTATGGAGTTTGTTGCTGGAGGTGGGGATACATCAGGTGGCTTTGGCGCCTTGTAATGTTGGTATGGCTCGTTTGACAAGCTGGCTGCTTCAGCTTTTCTCCTTTCAAGGCGTTCAAGGTGAACATTGCTTTCAGTCCTTAATGCATTGAAGGTTTCAGTTAAGTTGGCAATGGCAGCCAGTATTGCTTGAATAGGGTCAGCTGGTGCTTTTTCCATTGTTGTACCTTGCAAAAGATTCAAGAAAAAAAATCAAAGATATGTTTAAATCAAAGCAAAACAATCAGGATGTGTTTTAAATAAAAGCAAGTACAAGAACAAGCAATTAAACAGATTTTGACCAGTTGAGAGAAAATGATTTTAAAAATTATCAAATGAACCGGACATTCAAAAGAGATATTTTTGTGGTTTTTAAGAGTTTAATATAACAGAAACAAAAAGAAATTAATTTGTTTGAGTTTTTCTGGATTTTATAAAAACCGAACAAAATGAAGAACACATAATTAAGCGGTTTTGACCAATTGAATTTAAAAATCAAAAACAATTATCAAACGATCCGAATAGTTTAGGGAAATATTTTTTTTTGTGTTTTTAAGAGATTAAATAACCAAAACAAAAAGCGAAAACAATTTTTATGGATTTTTAGATTTTATAAAATTCGGGAAATGAAGAACACAAAAACAGGAAAATTTCTTTTGGGTTTTCTAGGTTTAATTAAGAACAATATGAAACAAAATGAAACAAAAACAGAGATAAATGTGAGAATACACCTGGGATATGAGATTTTAGCTCTGATACCAATGATGCAATACTAGAAATGTGGTTCAAGTAAAGCTCCATTGAATCTTTGCTTCTAGCTTAAGGGGATGGAAGGATGACTTGAATGGTTGAAAGTCAGGTTGAGCTTGATGACCACAAACTCCAAATGTTAGATTCCTCTCAGCTCAAGGGCTAATCCTCACAAGAGCTTAGGAGATTCTACACTTCTCACAAGTTCTTTGAATCCCTCAAAAAGATCTTAATAAAAAGGAGGAACAAGATTGTAAACAAAGAAGTACTTTTCTGTGAAGCAAAATAACTTTCTTTAATTGATAATTTCGTGGTGTCCAAATACAAGTGACAAGAGTTTATATAATGCTCTGATAAAGATAATAAACGGTCATAAGAATAATAAAAGCATAACAAAGAGATTGGCTTAAGTGATGGGATCATGAACTAGCTTTTTGGCCTTAAAGGGTATGTTTCTTGTCTTGGGCGATGATGAGGAGGATTCTTTGACTCTTCTATGATGTAGGGACGTGATGAATCTTGTGGCTTGACTGAAGGGTTGGGATTAATGATATAATCTGGTCGTTGGTCCTGCTTTCCATTAGAAACAAAGTTAATGAATCTTTTTATGGAAACTGTCTTCATGGTAAATTCTTTTTTGGTTTGAGCTGATTTGATTCGGTTATTGGCTTGGTCAGGTGGTTTAGGAATCTTGGTAAACTCTGTAAACCTCAAGGGAGGCGTGAATGATATGTTGGTATAAGCTATGCTCATTGTTTCCTTAAATGGCTCCATATACTTGCATGTAGGTCCATTTATGCACTTGGTTGGATCTTCTTGGGTAAGTGATGACTTGAATTGAACCAAAGGTGGTTTATTCTTCTCATTAGCTTCTTGGGACGTGGGGCTGGTCGAATAATATGTCATGGCTTGACATATTTCCATAGATGGATCCAAATGCACACTTGTTGTTCCATTTATGTGTATATGCGGTTTTGATGGTTTGTCTTGGTTCTCTTGCAGATTAAACTAAACCAGTACATGCTTGGCACGATTATAAGGCCCCCCTTGGTGTATAGAACGACAGTGTATTGATCTTAAGTCCTCATCTTTTGAAAACAGCTACATGTCTCCTTTGCTCCTTATATACAAGCTTGTCTAGCTCCAAGTCAGCTTTTATATGGCTCCTCTTCTCTAGTTCAGCTAGCATGGTACTGATGCTTACATCATCAAGCCTCTTCCAGCACTCCATAATGTGAAATCAAGAGTCTCATCCAACAAGTGCTTCAAACTCAGATCAATGGTACCTTGGAGATGAACAAGATGGTTACTGAGGTGCACAACAAGATAGACTGTTCATGTGGAACTCACAACCAAGTTTAATGGTCTAGCTGCAAGAGTGAAGGCTTTGGAGAACAACAAAGGAGTAGCTAGTGCACCACGTCCCTAAGGTAACCTTCCAGGAAAGTGTGAGATGAATCCCAAAGAGTATTGCCAAGTTGTTGATTCTAAAGATGCTTATAGAAGAATTCTTGTCATTGCTCAATGAGGACATTGATGAACAAAGTGAGGGGGAAGACCTTGTCCAAGTCTCTGATGCTAAGAAGGACGTTCAAGCTGATGTGCTTCTAGTTTACCAGCCTGACTTTCCATATTCAGGAAGATTCGAGCAGGAGCTAGTCAAGAATTACTCAACTATTTATGCTGCTCAAATGGAGATGAGAGGTTTAGATGCTGAAGAAGAGCTTGGGAAAGTACTAGCTTAGGCTAAGGAATCAGAGGTTAAGGAGCTGGACATTAGACAGCTTGGAGATCCTGGCTGCTTTACTCTCCCTTGTGAGCTAAAGGGAAGAACCTTCAAGAGCTGTTTGTGTGACTTGGGTGCTAGCATCAATCTGTTGCCATAAACTACAGCTAAGGAGTTGGGTTACATCAAATTCCAGCAAAGCAATGTGTCTCTAACCATTGCTGATGGCACAATGAAGACATTGTTAGGAGCCCTCAAAGATGTGCCTATGATGAATGAAGGAGTAACAATCCCAACAGACATCTTAGTCTTAGATGTTAAGGGCCAGATCAAGAATGCAATCATTCTAGGAAGACACTTCTTAGCTTCAGCTGGCGCTGTCTTTGATGCCAGGGAATGCACTACAGAACTTAGGCTCACAAAGGAGAAGGTCTTGAAGTTTGATAGCAAGGGTAACAAGCTAGAGTATGAACATGCTTTCTCCACTGAGCTGAAGAAGATGAAAGGAGTGGACAAGAACTGGCCTGATTTTGAAGGCTACACTGGAGAGAGATTTAATGGCTGCTGCTTGTCGAGGTTGTTTCAAGACACTACTGAATAGGAGGTCCTCCAAATGTTTAGTTCTAAGATGATGAAAGAGATTGTGCGGGTTACTGAATAAGGAGAGGTGGTATTGAAGAATGAAATGGTGAGGTCTACTACAAGATGAAGTAAGAGGGGAAGTCTTAGCCTTTTGTTGTGTTCAAGATGAATAGAGTCACCACAAGGGTCAAGGGAAGCAAGGTTCCACAAAGGAGTTCCAAGACTCCTCCTCCTTACCTCCAGTAAAGAGGTAATCAAAGTCAAGTTTAGTGACTTTAAACAAGCGTACTTGGGAGTCCCATGGTATCCTTGTACATAGTTATGCTTTTAGTTTATGTTTTATACATTTTGAGTGTTCTTAGAAGCAGGAGTTTGGATAAGGGAATGAGAAGGTGTTTGAGGAACCAAAGAAGATGCATTTTGGTTAACATTGAGCTCCAATATCGAGCATGCCAGCTCGATGTTCGTTACATCGATCATGAACATCGGGCAAAGGAGCTCGATGTTGTGTGAACCAGGATGAATCAGGCAACTACGTCGATCACTTATGATCAATGTGGGAAAAGAAGTTTCTCGGGTTAATCACATCGATCACTTACATCGTACGATGTGATCAACCCGAGAATCAGACAAACAATATTGGTCAGGCACATCGTACGATGTGAGAAGAAGTGGAAAAATTTGGTGCACATCGGACACCATCATCGTATGATGTAAACTGACCGAGAGTTTGGAAATTTACATCGAGCAACAACATCAATCAAAGATTGCTCGATGTTCCTACATCGTACATCAACATCATATGATGTTAATGGGTAGGAAGTGTTGGAGCTGACATCGGTCAGCAACATCGAGCAAACATGCTCGATGTGGTTCACATCGGTCATCCACCTCGATCAAAAATGATCGATGTGGCCAGCGAGGTAAGTGGTTCTAACTTCAAAACTTTTCCCTCTCTTGGTTTGGACCCAAGGGAGTTTGAATTTAATTTTTTTTTGGCTCCTCCCTGCTATTCTGACCCACTTCTGAGCATTTTTGGGTTTGTCCCCCACTCCTTAGATTCCTTGTCTCCTCTTATCTCTTCACACTTCACATTTTCTCTTCTCTCACTTATAGCCACGAAATGTCTCAGCTCTCTCTCTTTTATTTGTCTTTGAAAGTGCTTAGAAGTCCCAAAAAGGTTTGAGCTCTTCCACTATTCATTTACTTGTTCTTATGGTTTAAACTTTAGATCTTATGAACCTTATCCTTTAAAAACTAGTTCTTGTTTAGTTTAAGTGCTTGTTTTGATTTTGCATGGTGGAATTTGTGAGTTTAAGTAAGTTGAATGTTAGAGCTGTTTACTGTTCTTTATTCCATTAGCTTGCTTTGCTTTAAATTCATTATGCATAATAATGGTTCATCTTGTTGGGTACCTCCACCTTAAACAGTATCTTCTTCACAAGAGAGGAGGAGAAACAAGAGGAGGGAAAGTCAGTCTCCACAACCAGCAACATCAGGATCATTCATAGATCTAGGAGAGACTGATGAACTCTCTTACTCATCCCATCACTCCTCCCACCACAACTGAGGTACCACATCCTTTCCATTGCATATACCATTGCATTTTTTTAGTTCTTGTAATATATTTCTGTTGTTTTTCTCTTTCACTCTTTTATTACACAAGGGATAGTGTAAATTAAGTGTGGGGAGAGGTATTTGGGGTTTGACATTGTATGTTTTTCTCTTACTTTTTCTTAACCAAACATCTTTTTTGAGCCTCAACACCATTTGTGAGAGTTTTGAGGCCTTGCATACATAATTTTCGAATTTTATCTAGGAAAAAAATATTAGGATTAAGGCTGGCAAGGAGAAGCTCTCTTGTAGATATCAACTTGTACTTTGAGCTTGATTCTAGATTAGGAGTTTGGATGAAAGGGTAGTGTTAAGGGATGGTTTGTATCTTTTAAGAAGAAGAAGAAGAATGGGATGGTAGTGTGGAAAATAAGTTACGTTTGTGGTTAAGTATAAGGGGAAGAAAAGCTCTAAGTCATTAAAATAAGGAGGCGCCAACAACAAAGCTTTGGAAGGTCATACAAAAGAGGAAATCAGACCATAGCATTCCACCAAAGGTGATGAATAATGGCGCCTAAGCAACAAAAGAAGAGCAGGTCCTAACAAAAAGGATCAACCACACAAACATAGGAGTTTCCCCACACATGAAGAAGAAGATGATCAAGTTCTTTGGGAAAGGGTAGACTTAGGGTTTTACTTTCGGCTTAGAAGTCTTTAGGATTCATCTTTGGGGTAAAGGGTAGAAGAGAGCTTTAACTTGCATGCATAAGTGTGCTTTTACCTTTAGCATTTTACCTAAGATATAATCATTTTCATTGAGTGATCCCTTGAGTTTAGTAGCCCTTACTTGAATGAGATCATTTTCATCTCATGATCATACTCTAAGACCAAATCGGGAATTGCTTGGGAAGACACCCCGAGAGAGAAGATAATGAAGAATTCCTGCATCTTTCGTGATATTCAGGAGGGCTGGGATGAGTATGACACGCTGTTCTACAATGCGTGGCAGGATGTGAAGATATTGCGAACCAGATTCGAAGATAACAAGGTGCTGAAATCGCTGGGCATCAAGGAGGAGGTATGTGGGTTTTGAGGAGGATTGGAATGAGTACTATGGCGACTCGACAGTACGATCTTTTCCCTGATCAAGTCCACTAGTTCCTCGCCATTGTGCGCGTGTACTACGAGAATGAGTTGGCCAAGACCGCACACAGGGTACTCTGACATTCCTGATCAAAGGAATTTGCTACTGGATCAGTCTTTTCGAGCTCTGCGCCATTTACGGGTTCGATCAGCACCCCCACAGGAGTGATCACGCCTTTGCAGTGGCCCCATATGCAGACTTTCTGGTCCAAGTTCAGGAACGGAACTTATAAGTCCAAGAAGAGCACGCGGACCAACGTGAGGCATCATGTGATATGTTACATACAGCGCCTTCTACGCAACACGATTCTCTGTAAGTCTGCGCCTAGTATGATGCGGGTGAGTGATATATCATGGTTTTTATGGTTTTTAATCATGATATAAGTCCTTCTTATTGAGATTTTTTGGTCTTTTTAGAGTCCTAGTAGAGTCTTTGCAGGTTAAAGCATATCTGGAGCATAATTGGAGGTTTTGGAGCATTTTGGATCATTACAAGATGAAGCCACGAAATGTACAACTCAGAAGGAGAAATCAGAGATGGGTGACGTTCTTCACCACCGTTGGTGACGCTCCTCACCTAGAAAGGAAGGGATTGTGGCTTGTTTATTAATAGATGGAGCATTGTTTACAGAATTGGTCCAGAAGTTCCAATATTTCCAAGAAGGCCCAAGATCATGTTTAGCCTCTATTTATTAGGTTTTCCAGCCATTGTTGGCTTTTATCTTAGTTTTTGAGAATTCAGAAAGCTTTAGAGAGAGATTTGTAGCAGAGCTTTTGGAGAGACAAATCAGACTCCTTGAGAGCAGATTTTGAACTCCTTTACTTTCTATTTCTTATTTCTTTTATGCAATCTATTCTAATCATGATGTTTTCTCAAATCACCATGTCTGGGTAGTTTGTTAGTTAATTTAGGGCTTTTCAAAGGTTGAAAAAGAGTTTGTAGAATTGCTAAACTTATAGGAAATCCATTGGTTCTTCATCTGTGCTTGCATTCATATTGATATCTTAGATACATCATCTGGATTTCGAAATCATAGGTTGTTAAATATATGTGAGAGCATTATTAATCACCTGAACTAGTATTAGATGAGCAAAACACCTATTTGCAAAGAGATTTGGCTTAGGAGTTTTGTGAACAATTGAACCTGATCATTACTGCATGTTTAGATTGTTAGGGTTTGCAAAGAGATTTGAAACTCTATGATTTAGACATAGTTAACATCTGCAATGAGAATTGATTAGTTATATCTTTGCGATTCATGTTCAAGACGGTTTCAATTCATTCCTAATTGCATGCATTCTACACTCTCAGATTTAACCTACGAATTGACCTGACTTAGCGTGTTTAGCTTTCTGAACTTTAAGAACTATTTCAAAAACGCCCACTTACATTTATTTTGCTGTTTCACATTACATTTATTACTTATCGCTTAGCTTAGTCTGAATCTATAATTGCTAGTGTAATTTACTTACGCCCTTGGTATTCGATAACCCCTTGTACTACAACTGCTTTGCTGTGCACTTGCAGTAGTTTTATTTGGGTAAAACCTGAGCCCTATCAGTGAGTGAGCTCGTACTGCTGTATTATAGATTCTCTTTGATGCTTGATGATGAGATCCTGCAGAAGAGCATGGTCCGCGCCAACTTGGGTGCAATATTTGTAGAGCACTTTGTCTCTCTGAAGACCAAGCCATTGACGAGCTCAGGCACCAAGACGGAGAGTGTTGGCAGCCTTCTCACGCCTCTCTGTCAGCACTTCCAGATCGACACAAAGCCATGCCGAATTGTCACTGTGCGAGCTCTTATGGATGAGGCACATTTGTGGAACGCCACTTGGTTTAAGCCCAGACTGATCTGGAGCTTTACTATCCTGCTGGGGAGTATATGGTGTGTAGTTGCCCAACTGAGAGCTTAGTTTGATCCAAAGCGATCCCCGTCAGCTGCGATTCTGCCTGACCCGACTCAGATGAGACCACTTGTGCCTACACGACGCCATCGAGGATCTTCTGCTGGCACTTCTTCGTCTACTGCTGATAATCAGGCTGGACCATCACGACGCCAGGTGATGCCTCCTCCAGACCTTCCGCACCTTAGACGACTTGTTGCTCCACCGACCTGGTGGATATAACTGCATTTCAGGACTATGTCCTCCAGAGTTTTGTTAGGCTCTGGAACGCCTTTGCTACTGTCAGCAATTGTGGTTGCATTCGCCCTGACACACCTCATGACGATGACTCTAAGGATGAGGACTAGATCCTCCACTATCCTGGTTACTTGTTTCTTTTTCCCTTTTTAATTTTCTTTCACTTGAGTCATTTTTATGTTTTTCTCTTCAGTCAGTTTGTTAGTTGCTTTGATGATATTTTGTGAACTTGTTAAACAATGAGATATGCTTTATTTGGATGTTTTTAATGTGTGTTTGAGTGCTCTAACAGTCTAACTTCTGAGTGCACATGATAACATAACATTTGGAACATCTGATAGTCGACATTGGAGTTTCAGACACGGTGACGATCATCACCCATGCTGAGTGACGCTCGTCACCAACTCCTTCGTCAGGTACCATTTTCAAACTCAGTTCAGTGTGTTCTTTTACTTCTTCTTGACCAACTCTAAGCTTAATAACACTAGGGACAATGTTGTTAAAGTCTGGGGGAGGTGGCTATTGATGTTGTGTACATTGTGTATAATTTTAAGAGTTGTTTATTTGAGTCAAAAACCTGTTTTATTGAGTCAAAATTTCGAAACTGTCAGTTTTTCAAAGAACCAACCACAAAACATTGATACTTATAAGAACCATTGCCACATATGTTGATTATAAGTCATGCTAAGTATAAAGTCATAGGTAGATCAGTCTAGCAAAGAAGGTTTAGGTTCTTAGAGGATCCGGTAAATTTATTGTTGACTCCACCTTAATGAACTTTTAACTTCTCATCTTGGGGCTTGATACTCATTGATCTTGATTCTCTCTTTCAACACTGGCAAGAATGTTTAGGTGCAGTCTTCTTTGATATTCCCTGATACAACTTTTAAGAGTTTAAGTCTGTAGAATGGTGCATCACGACCCTGTCTCCCTACAAGGAACAATAGTAGTGAACACTGAAAACCTATCTCCTCACAAGGAAAACAAGTATTGAGTAGCATCAGATTTTAGGCTGTAAAAGAAAATGAGAAAAGAAAGTTGAAAAATAAAAAAAAATCAGAAGAAAATAGATCAAGGGAAAATAAAATAGGAGAGTTGTATTGAGATTTACTTGTTCAGTGTTAAGGAAGGGAACAAATCTATAAATGATAGAGTTGATAAATCATTGATGAGATATCACACTTAGATAAATAAAAGGAGTTAGCAGTAGAGATTCTGGATTTCTTGAAGGGGCCTGGACTGGATTTGAGTGATTGCTAAGCTTGTGATAAGTAGACAAAAACTTGATCTTGTGTTGGCTCTGTGGTATATAGATTCGAAAGTATTGATTAATGTGGTGTTCTAAAGGTTAGCTGAATGTATCTGTTTTCAAACCTCGACCATGTTCATAGTCTGGTGTTTGCTTGAGGGCAAGAAAAAGCTAAGTCCGGGGGAGTTGATATATTATAGTTTTCATGGATTTTAACCATGGTATAAGTCATTTTTATTGAGTCTTTTTGGTCTTTTTATCGTCCTAATAGAGTCTTTGCAGGTTATAGCATGATTGGAGCACAATTGGAGGTTTTGGAGCTTTTGGATCAAAGCAAGAATCATTCTCGATGGAACCAATCCAGAAGACTTATTCTACACTGGTGACGATTGTCACCACTCAAGGGTGACGCTCGTCACCCTCATCTGAGAAGGATTGCAAGGTTTATATAAAAGAAGGAGAGGAATTTTCACTTTTGGCCCAGGAGTTTTATTATTTACAAGAAGACCCATGCTCATATTTTAGCCTGTATATTAGGTTTGTCAGCCATTGTTGGCTTGTATCTTGTATCTGAATTTTTAGAGAGCTTTTGAGAGAGATAGTCTTCAGAGCATTGAGGGAGACAAATCATTTACTCTCTAAGAGAAGATTCCGAGCCCTTGTATTTCTACTATATTCTGTTTTATGCAGTATTATTCACCTATGCTTTGTTTGTTCATAATCATGTCTGATTAACCTGTTAGTTAACTTAGGATGATTTAAGGGTTGATGAAGAGTTTGTAGAATTGCCAAACTGCTATAAAAATCCATTGTTCTTCATCTGTGCTTGCATTCATATCGATATTTAGCCTAATCATCTAGATTTCGAAACCCTAGGTTGTTTAATAGATGTGAAAACATTGTTAATCACCTGAACTAGTATTAGATGAGCAAAACGCCTATTTGCAAAGAGATTTGAATTAGGAGTTTTGTGAACAATTGAAACCTGATCATTAATGCTTGCTTGACTTGTTAGAATTTGCAATGAGATTTGAAATTCTGTGAATTCGGCATAGATAACTTCTGCAATGAGAATTGATTAGTTATATCATTGTGTTTCAAGTTCAAGACGGTTTCAATTCATTCCTGATTGCATGCATTCTACATTCTCGGATTCAACCTGCGAATTATCCTAACTTAGCGTTTTAGCTTTCTGAACTTTAGAACAATCAATCAAAATCGCCTGCTTACATTCATTTAGTTATTTCACATTACATTCATTGTTTACTGCTTAGCTTAATCTGAATCTAAAATCTATAGTATAGTAGCTTACTCCTTTGTGATTCGATAACCCTTTGTGCTATAACTGCCTTGCTGTGCACTTGCAGTAGTAAAACAATTGGGTAAAACTTAGACCCTATCATCAATCCATATGGGCATGTAAGTCACTAAGAATGCAGCAGTTTACTTGAGTTAAGCCTAATTCAAGGAAATAAGTTTGATCAAACTAAACAAGACTAAGCAGCATAAATTTAAAGCAGGAAATTCAAATAGATTAAAGCAAGGATCTAAGATGGGGTTTATTGACTAAGAGGGGATTAGAATCAAACTAGTGATGCTTCAAAAACCATTCAAACAATGCTATCTTCTAGGCATAGGATTAACAACTATAAGTATCTCAATTCCTTGATACTAATCAATTTGCTAAGCACATAATCATATAACTTCCATTACTGAAATAGATGATTAACAAACATTCAAACAGAAATCCAATCCTATAAAGCCAAAATGCACCTAAGACATCTAATTCCTTAGGCTAAGTGAACAATCCTCTAAAAGACTCATTGCAACAAATCCTCTAAAACACTTATAAGGCATAAGAGAAAGCCAAGATACTAAAAAAACCTCGCCAAAACTAATCTAGTGTTAAGCACATCTAATAGAGAGAAGACAATCATATTAAGCATAAGACATCACTAAAATAATCCTAAAACCCCACTAATTTATCCCTTCTCAAACCCTAAATAGGACTACTCACTAGTCATAGTCAAAACCACAAATTCCAAAGAGAAATAATGGTTAAGCATGATTAGAAAGCCGAATAAGCAAGAATAAATTAAAGGCAAATGCAGAAATTCACTAAATCAAACTCGTTCTTATAAAGCAATGCTGAAAAAGGAAAGGTTTTTAATGCTATAACAATAGAGAAAATAATAAGATAAGAGTTGCCTTAACATTTTAGGACTTTATTATATAGAAAGGCTTAGAAACCCCTAATAAACCTAGAATAAACCGAATTAAAGCTAACTCGGCTGAACCGTATCGGCTTCTCATATCGATACAGATATCGATATTGGGTCTTTTTGTGGTTGTATTGACATGCTCCTGGTTGATATGTTGATCGATACACAAGGCTGCAGTGGTGTATCGGCTTGACTCTCCTGGTGTAGACATCGATACAATCGCCCTTTTCCTAAGGCATATGAAGAAGATTCATGTCGATATAGCACTTCGATATTGCCCTGTCTCTGGTGTATTAATAGGCTCAATATTTCATCTAAATAAAACTACTGCTAGTGCACAGCAAAGCAAACGTAGTATAAGGGGTTATTAAAATCCCAAGAGACTTAAGAAAGCCACACAACAGATTTTAGATTCGAATTAAGCTAAGAGAATTAAATAAATGTAATGCAAGTGAACTAAAAGAAAGCAGGAGAAGATTGATTTGAAGGTTTTAAATCGAAGAAGACAAAATGCTAGGCTTTGGGAAATTCGCTGGCTGAACTTGAAGAATGAAAACTGTAAGGATAATTAATAACCACGGTTCTAGAACTCGAAACATAAATATAAAATCAACCAACTCTCACTGCAGCGATTTTCTATGTCTAAATCCTAGAATTTTAAATCTCTTTGCAAACTCAAATAATTCAGACAAGCAATAAGATCAGGTTTTTTCTGTTCAGAAAATTACTAAATCAAATCTCTTTGCAGATAATAATTTTGCTCACCTAAGATTAGTTCAGGCAATTAACAATACTGTCGCATTTATTAAACAACCTAGTATCATATTATAGGTCGCAAAGCTATAATAAGCAATAAACACAAATCTAGATGAAGAATTAACAGATAAATCCCAACAGTAATTCAATTCTAACAATTCATAACTTTTGAAAAATCCAAAACCTAACTAACAAACTACTCATACATGGTAATTGAAATAAACATCATGAACATAATAGATTGCATAAAAGAAATAAGAAATAGAGATAATGAGTTCAAAATCTGCTCTAAAGGAGTCTGATTTGTCTCTCCAAAAGCTCTGGTACAAATCTCTCTCTTTGTCTCTCTAGAAATAAGATACCAACCAAAAAGTGGCTAAAAACCTAAAATATAAGCTAAAAACGAATTGGGGCCTTTTGTAATTAATGAAACTTCTGATCAAAAACTGCAATTCTTTCTTTAACTTTTATTTAGCTCCCGCAAGGTTTTCTTAGGGGGTGACGACCGTCACCCATTGTACAACACGTCTCCTTATTGCTCTCATCGGGAAGGTCTCCAGTTGTTCTCTAGATTGCTCTAAAATCTCCATATGAGCTCCAAACGTACTTCAACCTGTAAAGACTATAATATGACTCTAAAAAGACCAAACAGACTCAATGAAAAGGACTTATATCATGGTTAAAAACCATAAAAACCATGATATATCATGTATCGACTCGGGTGGTCGATACACAGATCGGTATGAATCCCCCTTGGTGTATCAAGGTCCTCCTTGTCGATATGTTGCTTTTGTACACCATGTTCCTTCTGTATCAACGTGAAGCCATCGATATTCAGTCTGATATGCTCCATATCGATCAGATCACATCGATATTCTGCTCGATATTGGTCCATCCGACCTTGTCCTTGTCCTTGCTTCATTCCCAGCTCACATCCATTGAACCACTTGGTCTCCAAACTCCTTCTAGTACCTGAATAAAACTCCAAATGTATTCAAAATGCAATGTAACTCCTAAACCTACACTAACTTCTAAATGTATGCAAATGGGACAAGAAGAAGCAAAATATGCATGTTAAGAGACTAAAACTACTGATGAATGCATGCTAAGATGGTATAAATAATGGAGATATCAACACCTCCACCCTTGCCTTTTGCTTGTCCTCAAGCAAACAAACTAAGACAAGGAGGAAGTGAGGTTTGAAGTTGGGCACTCAAATCCAAAAATTCTAAGGTAAAGAAGTGAAATCAATGTCTAAGTGCCTAAATGTAGGATGCAAAACACAATCAGTTGTACTTTAAAGAACCTAGCCGTGCCTATCCAGTTTCAAAATGATCTATAGCTCAACTTAGTTAAATGCTGAAATCAATCAATCTCTTTAACATTCAATTAAACTATGTAACCAAGTAAATCATGTTTAAGCAAATCAAGTGGGATCATTTGCCTAGGGGTTAAGGTCATGAGATAAAAATGATCTCATCAAAATATGGATTAAAATGCAAGGGTTTCTCTCAAAATGGAATGAACTTAGGCATAATGCTAAAGGTGAACCACAACTTATGCATACAAGGATAGATTACTATCTATCTAATGCCTAAACATGTTCTAAACCCCCAACTCTTAACCCAAATCAAAACCCCAATCCTAACTACCCTTTTCTTAACACTCTCACATTCTCCACACTTTACCATTTTTCAGAGAACCTTCTTCTTTGATCTATCCATGTTGTGGCTTTTTTTTTTGCTCATTTGTTGTGGGCGCCTTCTTTTTGTATCTAGGAGTCTCTTTTTCTTCATCCTTTTGATGTATTAGGCTCCTGTGCCTTCTTTGTTGTTGTTGCTGAGACTCATCTTCATAATGACCACCCTTTTTGAGCTTATTTGGTTCCACACATGCTGAGCTTTTACTTGCTTCTTCTTTCTCATTCCCTTTTCTTTTTACTTTCTTTCTTCTCTCACTTTCTCCTTTTAGATCAAAATAACACCCAAATCCGCCCAGACTTATAACTACCATCCTAAACCTATGTCTAACTCAAAGTGAAGAGCTAGTTCTACATAGTGACTAATCCTTGAAGTGCCAACCTAACACTTTATGCTTAGTTCATTCAAAAACAGGCCTCACACACAAGAGATAGTGTTCATGTCTGAAAGGAAAATAAGGTTAAGGTGTGATAATTGTCCTTTAATGATGAAGATAATTTGGACTAGCAAGAGAGGTAAAAGGAAGAAAGAAAGCCCAAATATGTATATGGGTAATCCATAAAACCACTTTCATTGCAAAAACATGATAATTAACAATTCAAATTAATGGTTCTAATAAATAGAGATGATTTTCAATGAGCAAATGATTTCAGTATGTGACTAGAAGATCAAATTTAGCATTCAAGAGCATGGTTCAGCCTTAGTTTCTAACTTCTTATGATGCATCAAACATTTATCCACTAAGACATTTAGATCAATCCTAAACATTGAGCATTTTACAAGAATTATCATCATCATGCCCTATGCAAATGCAATGCAACCTATATGAAAAATATTAGACTCAATCCTAAACAAATGAATGCAACTATATTTTTTTCTTTTTGGTTTGCAAAAGATGCAATTTTTTTTTTGTTTTTAAATGCACTTAGATGAATGCATGAGACTCTTATGAAATAAAAACTAAGAAAATAAAATACAATGTCAAATACACAAAACCCTCCCCCACCCTTAAATTACATAGTTCCATTGTGTAATAAAAGATGAGAGAGAGATGCAAAAACAAAGAAAATATGCAAAGCAGAAAATGGTATTTACAATGAAGGGGTTTTTGATACCTTAGAAGGTGGTGTGGGAGTAGTGGGAGACGCCTGAGATATCCTCCATTATGTCAATGTTGTGGCTACTGTTAGGCTTCTCCCTCCTTGTGATTCTTCTCCTCTTTGGCGCTTCTTGACAAGAGGCCCTTGGTGGCACCGAAGCTCTTACTTCCTTATAGCCACCAAAAGAGCGCCTACTACTAGGAGTACTAGCCATCTCTTGGCTTTCAGCTTCCTGCTCTTGTTGAGGAGCAGAGCTAGAGGCTCCACTAGAATTCCTCTTGAGGTCCTTGATTTGAGCCTTCTTGGTCTTCATCCCCTTCAGCAACTTCTTGATTGTTTTGTCTTTCCATTTGTTCCATCTTTGCAAGAGGTTGATGTGCTCATAGGCCTTCTTCAAGGGACCTCCTTGGTGAGTTAAGTCATGAGGCTGGAAGTGGTACTCCTCACTGTTGTAGCTTGGAGCATCTGATTCTTCTTCTTCTTGAACTCCCTCTCCCATTTCTCCTCCTTCTTAGACTACAAGTGGATAGTCACCTTTGGGAAGAGGAGTGTTGGCGGCTTGGTAGAGCATTGGCTGAGGAATGATAAAGGCAAAGCAGTTGGGGTTGGAGAAGGATGTGAGATGCTAATTGGGGAGTAGAAGCTTTGCAGCTAATACATCTTCTTGAATGAAATTGTAGATGAAATTATCACCCACACTCTCCCCAAGGAACCTTGCCTTCTTCAGATATTGCAAGTCTAGATACTCCACCTTCACTGTTTCTAGTCCACTCTGAACTCTTGTAGCTTCCATCGAGGCAGTAACAAGGCATGTACCATAGAGCTTTGGCGCCTTGTCATCATTGGTTGATAGCCAATGTTTAATGACCAGAAGTTTCTGTATGAAGATGGTGACCATTCCAGTTGTCCCATTTGTTCCCTTGAGCTCCACTCCTTGCCTTGTGTAGTCTAAGATATTGATCAGACTCTGATAAATCAGCTCCCATTCTCCACCCTCAACAGCACCGCTTTCTCTTCTTGCAAAGAGAGTATGCGCCAATGCCTTGTGCACATATCTAATGGCTGGATTCCTGATAAAAGAAACCTTGCTTCTTCCTGGCTTGTAAGCGCCTCTAGCCACATGCTCCCAAAGGCTGTTCATCTCCTCTGTGCCAATCACCAGATTTTTTCCTCTAGAGATGCCAGATGATAACCCAAAAGCATCTCCAACGGCTGAGAAGGACATCCTATAATAGCCCTTTGAAACTCGAAAGGTGATGAAGCCATCACCATCCTCTTCTGGTGTCTCTTCTCCAGGCTCATAGAAGGTGACTTCAAAGGTTGCAAAGAATTGAAGCACCTGGTCTTTGTTGGCTGAGCAAGGATTTCCTACCAGCCTTGTTAGCTCCATAGTCTCCAGCATAGAAGAGCAGTCCTCAAATATTCCCAAGGCTTTCAGAGTTGGCACATGTGGATATCTTATTGGTCTCACATCCACATTTGGCAGCTTGTCATAAAGCTGCCTTTGAGCAGGAGTGGTGCCTTTCTTCTTAGGAGCAGCCTTCTCACTAGCGCCAACATCCATCTTCTTTTTGCCTTGAGCCTTAGTGTAACGACCCGGTTTTACAAACCAGGCCCGTTTGGAAAATTCAATCCCGACTAAGACGGTTTAAGCCCATTTCCTATTTCTCGATATTTCCTTTTTCCTTCGAGAGATAATTAATTCCTGGTTTAGATAAATATTACATTTTTAATGTGATATTAATGAACCTTTTCCTAAATGAATTGTGAATATTCTTATTCATAATTATCTTTTCCTTTTTCGTGGTTATCTTTACTTTTTACCCAAGTCTCCCATTGGGTATAAATAGAGAGCCCTTCCCATTATTTTTCTTCATTCTAAACTTTCCAGAGAACAGAGAAACCCTAGAACTCTCTTCTCTCTCTTTTCCGGCGCCGTAGTACTCTCTCTCCGCTGTCTCTCTCTCCTCTTTCTTTCTCTCTCATCGCCGTATCCTCTCTCTCTTTACCATGTCACGCCGTTCGTCATCCCCGCCTTCTGGTGACCACCCTAGCCGCTCTCCGGAGCAGCCATCATCGTCCGCCTGTGCGGTGGAGCAGCCGCGAGTCCACTACCTTCGGGATGGACCCGTAGCCGCCCCTTCCAGCCGCCCTGCCCCGGTGTTTCACGTTGATGAGGAGACGGAGTCCTCCCAGAGCCATACGCTGCCGCAGCATCACCCCCAGAGATCGATCAACCCTGCGTGGTTAGCCGCCGTGGAGCATCTCGCCTCCTTCTCTTCTCCTTACCTCCCCTTGCCACCTCCTTCGCCACCTAGGCCAAGGTGAGGATGAATCTGTGCTTGAATATCGTGAACTCTGCTTTCCTGAATGCATAGTTTGGGGTTAAACCACGCATAACCTACTTTCTGCTTTAGAACTGAGTCCCAGCTAGGTCATATTAGGTTGTTGATTGCTCTGTGAATCACCTAGATGTGTTTAGGGTATTGAAACTGAAGTTGCAGGAGACTTAAAAGAAACATTTACTTGTGCTTGAAACACTCTGCTTGTTTGATTGCTGTTTGGATCTCTTCTGTGATTGTGTGATCACCTAGAACTTGTAAAGAGGATAGGAACTTAATACGGTATTGCGTGAAATCATAATTGAGACTATGTGTTGTGAAATGTCTGAGATGAGAGTTGAGATCATAAGGCAAATGTCTGAGATGAGAGTTGAGATCAAAATCGATCCACTATGACGAAGATGGTATCGAATCCGCGTTGTGTACGAGGAAGACCCAAGACGAAATCCATACTGATGTCAGACCACGGCTGTGTTGGGATCGGTAACGGAAGGTAGAGACCGGCGTTCGTGGCATGTCCTTTCGATGTTTGGCAAATAGCACAGCGTTCAACAAAACGCTCAACATCATGTCTTAAACTCGGCCAAAAGTATGACTGAGATAGCAAATGCAAAGTCTTGTCACGACCAATATGTCCCTCATTATGAAGTTCAGAAATAAGTTGAAGGCGGAGGATGCAATCAGGGATGCAGAGTCGGTCACCATAAAAAAGAAACCCATTATGAAGTGTAAAATCACGAGAGCGACCAGCCTGAATATCAAGTAGAATCCGACCAAAGAAATCATCAGAGTCGTACATATCAGCAAAAGCTGCAAATCCCGGGACTAAGGCATGAAGAAAAGTGAGTAAGGAATGGCGATGGCTCAGCGCATCAGCCACCTGATTTGGAACACCCGAGTATGTTTGATAACAAACGTAAATTGATGCAAATAAGACACCCATGCTGCATGCCGAGCTGAGACCTTATCTTGACTGCTTATGTGTTTTAACGCATTGTGATCGGTAAAGAGAACAAATTCTTTATGGTAAAGATAATGTCTCCAATGTTTGATTGCTTGAACCACTGCATAAAACTCCACATCGTAAGTACTATAACGCAAGCGAGCTCCTGCCAATTTTTCACTGAAGAATGCGATTGGCCGGTTACGCTGACTCAAGACAGCACCAATTCCTAGCTTAGAAGCATCACAATGGAGTTCAAAAACCTGAGTAAAATCGGGTAGAGATAGAACAGGGGCCGTAATGAACTTAGTTTTAATGGTCTCAAACGCTTCAGATGCCTCGGATGTCCAAGTAAAGAGTCCATCGTGACGAATGCAATCAGTGATAGGTGCCATTAAACTACTAAACTGCGGCACAAATCGTCGATAAAACGATGCAGATAATATGGTCGGAGTAGGCCACGATTTGATCACCTCAACTTTTCCTGGATCGACGGCGAGCCCTTCTGCTGAGACGATGTAGCCAAGGAAGTGAACTTGAGAAGAACCAAATTCACACTTCTTCAGCGTAGCAAAGAGCTGATCTCGACGAAGAACAAGGAGCACTTCTTTTAAGTGAGCAAGATGATCAGCGAGTGACATGCTGAATATGAGAATATTGTCAAAGTAAACCACCACGAATTTACCAATAAAAGGTCGCAGAGACTGATTCATAACGCGTATAAAGGTGCTTGGTGCATTGGATAATCCAAAAGGCATGACAAGCCATTCAAAAAAACCTTCCCAAGTTTTAAACACAGTTTTCCACTCGTGTCCTGGGCGAATTCGTATCTGATGGTATCCACTTCGAAGATCCAGCTTAAAGAAAATTGTTGCAGCACCAATTTGGTCCAAAAGATCGTCGAGACGAGGTATGGGGAATCTATAGCGCACTGTGATTTTATTTATTGCGCGGCTAGCGACACACATTCTCCATGATCCGTCTTTCTTTGGTATAAGCAATGCGGAGACTGCACATGGACTCAGAATTTCACGTAAGTATCCATTTACAACGAGATCCTCAACTTCTCGCCGAAGCTCCTCATGCTCGCTAGGACTCATGCGGTAATGACCTCGATTAGGAAGTATAGCGTCTGGAACTAGATCAATGCGATGTTGAATATCCCTGAAAGGAGGAAGGCCGGATGGTAGCTCGCTGGGAAAAACATCCCAAAACTCGTCCAAAAAACCTTTAAAGTTATCTGGAATTGAAAGAACAGAGGATTCGGTCGAAGAGTTGATTAAAATCAGAACTTGTCCCTCTTTGCAAAGTGCATGCTCAAAAGGTTTGCGCTGGAGAATTAAGACAGGTGCTGACGACATGCTCTGTTTCTTAAGTAGAGATGGTTGAAGTGTGAAAGGACGATCATTGTAACCAAAGCTATAGGTGTTGAGATAACCATCGTGCTGGACGTGATGATCAAATATCCAAGGGCACCCTAAAAGTAGGTGGCACGCGTCCATTGGCGCTACATCACAATGAACTTGATCCTTGAAAGTACCTCCCACGGAAAAAGATATAAGAGCACGAGGAGTAATCATCAAATCTGTTTTCTTGTCCAACCAAGCTAGTTTGTAGGGACAAGGATGAAGTTCGGTTGAAAGTTTGAGTTTATTGATGACGTCTTCAGCAATCACGTTCTCGCTACTTTTGGAGTCGATAATAAACTTGCCTGCAATAGTACACTTGGAGTGGAACAGGTTATGTCGTTGAGGGTTTTCATCAATATGGTGGGGAGCGAGATACACACGCCGAACCATCAAGCATGGTCCAGTATCTGCGACAAGATCCACGGTCTCCTCCATAGTGTCTGAAACTTCCTCATCGTAAATTACTTCCACATCGTTACTGGCAGTATCAAGGAGACGACCCCGGTGATTTCTTTTAGGGCAATTAGACTGATGGTGACCGATCTCACTGCAAGCGAAAAAACAAAGCGAAGATGGTCGCTGTGCTCTCTTGTCCGTAAAAGGTACGATGGCAGTATCAGGTTGTTGTGGAAGCGGATCATCAGTCGGGTTAGAATTCAGTTGTTGCTGAGCAGTACGTGTCGGACATGAGTTAGTCCACGAAAAATTGCTTCTCGTTTGCGACTCAATGGTGAGTGCTTGCTGGTGAGCTTCTGATAACGGCAATGGATTAAAGAAGTTGATAGTGTGTAGGATTTGTTGACGAAGGCCCGCAGTGAATCGAGCAACTAATTGATGTTCTGAATCTTGAATATCGACGCGAGTAAGCAGCAAGAAAAATTCCGTCGAGTAATCAGCCACATAACGAGTACCCTGGCGTATGTGATGAAGACGCTTGAACATGATCTGATCGTAATTATACGGTAAGAATATTTTCTTTAGTTTCGATTTCAACTAGTCCCATGACATGATTTTAGGCTTCCCTAGGCGAGCTCGAGTAGATTTCAATTGTGTCCACCATGCTGCTGCTCGGTTGCGAAATCGCATTGTGAGAACAGGAACACAACGGTCCATCGGTGCTCGTTTGAATTCCAGGATTTCTTCAACCGTGACAATCCAATCGAGAAGTTCTTCAGCTGAAGAGTTGCCATGGAATTCTGGAATCTCTGTTTTAAATCCAGTTTCCCATTGAAAACCATTGTGAATTCCTTGGCCATTATCACGTGCAAGTGCACGGTTATTGCGGAGAGGGGCGAAAGGATTATCATCAACTTCAAGCTGCTCTGCTTCGTCGTCTTCTTCATCTCTGTTCTCGCGATGTTGTTCAACATTGTCGCGAACTGGTGGTGGTGGACATTGAACATTAAGAGCTTGGAGGGCGGTGGTGATAGTTGCCATCTGGGCTTGAAGCTCAGCAATGGCGTCATGGGTGATTTCTGCTTCGGTTCGAACAGGTGCTCTACGAGGTCTTGCCATGATGAATGGAAATTTTTTTTTCGAGGAGCGTAGTATGACTCTGATACCAACCTGGCACAGCGTATCAACGGTAACTCAGCTCTAATCTAGGGATTTAGGTTAAATCTCTAGACCTGACTTCTTGGGTTGATGAACTTAATCAAAATCAACACAAGGCTCTTGAATTGATGACATAATCGAATCAATGCAAGGCTTTAGAGAAAACTTTAGTTTATTATCTTTCAAAAAACTGAATATTAAAGCCAACTTACAATGCCTTATATAAGATTTAAAAGACGGTTTATAATAACCTAACTCTCGTTAAAATAGGAAATCTAATAAAAAAAAATCAAAACAAGTTAAGGAAATCTAATAAAAACCGACATGGGAGACTAGTTGCTTGGCGGTGAAGGTATCATGATGCTGCATCATAAACCCCTCTCATGAATTTTATTTCTTTTTCAAGCTCACTCACCCTCTAGAGACTATCCATATAAACAAGGCAAGGCGCCAAGTAAAACCCACAAAGACAGAAAACAACTTTTACTCTTCTTAAAGCTAGTGGTGGTCAAACTCAAATATTTTAAGCTCTTTTATTTTGCATTTGGTAGCTCTCTTCTCTTATATTTTTTTTTCTTTTTAAACATGGCCATTTTGGCTCTTTTTTCTTTTCTGATTTTTTTTTTGTTTTTTTTTTTTGAGAGCTACCTTTTTTTCTTTTTAAAACTGAGCTTTTAATTTAAAAATAGACCAAGACCACTACTTAAAACCATTAATCTTTTTATTTTCAAACCCCAAACACTATTTCTTTTTAAAACCGAAAGCAAATAAGCAAGAACAAGCAACACCAATGAACCCCCGCCCCAAAACAAGCCTAAGACTAGCTTCAAAAGGCAAAGCTAGCAACAATATGAAAGCCTAATCATGTCGCCTAAACCTAACACTTTATGCCAAGTTCAAACCAAAAATAAGGCCTCACAATGATGTTACACAAGAATATTGGCTTGAAAGGAAGGTAAGGGTCAAGGTAGGAAGTTCTATTCAGGCTTACAAGAGAGTGGTGAAAGGAAAAAGAAAGCCTAAATATGTATGTGATCCAAGTATCCATTTTCAAATGCACAAGTGTGATAATTCAAAGATTCAAATTAAGGTTCCACTTATTAGGAAAGGATTCAATTCATGAATGTTCAAGTTAAGCCACGAAAAATGATCCAAGTATATTTACAGCTTACTTTCAAAGTTTGAACAATGCATCAAAGAGTTACTAACTAGGGCCTTGAACTATTTCATGTATTTAAAACACTTTACAAGGAAAAATTTGTATCGTTGCTCCCTATGCAAATGCAAATACCCTAGATGATTTTAAAATTTCTAGACTCAAGCTACATGAATTTTTTTGAAATTAAAAAAAAAAAAGTTTATGATTTTTTTGTATTTTTCTATGCCGTAGATGAATGTAATGTAAGACTCAAGGATGATAACAGAAAATAAGAACCAAATAACACAAGTCAAAGCACACACTCCCCCAAACTTGAATGACACCGTCTCGGTGGCAAACAAATTCAAGAGGAGTTCAAAACACAAAGCAAAAAAATGAAAAAGATGCATGGTATTTACAAGGTTGTGTGTGGTACCTTGGAGCTAGGCTTGGCTGGAGCTTGAGGATGCTCCAGACTTCCTGCTCTTCCTAGGA
Organism: Thlaspi arvense; assembly: GCA_911865555.2. Classification (NCBI taxonomy): domain Eukaryota; kingdom Viridiplantae; phylum Streptophyta; class Magnoliopsida; order Brassicales; family Brassicaceae; genus Thlaspi; species Thlaspi arvense. The sequence goes on along the minus strand of OU466861.1, from coordinate 29,306,123 downwards.
GTGTCGTGGGTGGTCTCCTTGCCTTGCCCTTGCTCGTGACTTCCTGTAGAGAAAGGCGTGCAGCGTGGTTGTTGCCTTGGGGCTCACAGATCACCACACCTCCGGTTGATTTCCTTCTCTTCTCCGGCTGCTGAACCTCCTCACTTGAAGTCTTCTTAGGTGGGCTTCCTTGTAAGACCTTGATCTTCTTAGCAAGCTTCTTAATCATCTTGCTCTGCCACTTATTGACTTTGCGCTGAATCTCCATGACAGATGCAAGAAACTTCTCGGCTTTTGTCCTCGGCTCATTATCAAGTTTGGGAAGGTCGAAGCTCGTGGGCATCTCAGCATCAGAAGGAGGTGACTCTAAACATGGGCGTGCAACTTGTGGTGGCGCGGCTGTGGCTCCTAGAGGTGCAACACAATCCTTATCGCTTGGCAGAAACTCAATGTTGCCAATGCCTAGCAGTTCTGTTTCGTCTTGGTTTGGTAAGATACACTCCTTCTTCTCATTATCACCATTGACGAACAAGTAGGTGTAGAAATCTGGAGCTGGAGTGCGTCCCAAGGAGTCAGTGTTATGCAAGTAAGTCTCGTCCATGTAAGCTCTCTCCGCGCAAGGTTGAAACTCCGAGATAGGTACCCCCGCTTGTATGAACAGCGGTGTGAGGAAGCCTCCTATGAGTGCTGAGCTCGCCTTGCATCTCATTGCCCATGCCTTGTACTTGACAAAAGAGGAAGCCAAAATGCATCCATAGTTGACATCATCTCTAAGCTCATTTTCCATTGGCTCTTCATTCTCTTTAGGATCGCATAGAATCTTCTTAACTCCATGGAAGAGAAAGAACAACTCATTCTTGGTGACGGATGGAGCCATGGATCTCCCACTGAAAGTGTTGGCTAAGAGCTTGAGGGCGTATCTCAGCAAGGGGTTGCAGACCTTCTTGATTTTGGCGGTGTTGGCTTTGTAGTCATCATTACTGATCAAGTCCCATAGATCGTTTGCTTGTTCAAAAGGAGGGAACTCTACAAGCTTAACGTTGGCTTTTAAACCGTAGGCTTGGCATAGCTCGGGGATGGAGAGGTGGTAGGCTTGCCTCCTGATCTTGAATGTGAGGTGACCTTGAGATGGAGTGGGGAGGCTTGCATTCTCATAATATAACTCCAAGGTGGAGAAGAAATCAAGTGCGGCCTCGGGATAAGTAGGGCAGTCCATCCTTGACAAGCACGCAAGCCCTATGTTCTTTAGACGCTCATCAAAATCTCCCAACAGCCCCATCTTTGCCAAGAGATCCCTGCTCGCGAACTTCGTAGGATTGAACCGGAGCCTCTCAAGCCGTTTCTTTGCCATTTTTTCCTCCTTAGTCCATCTAACCCTCTCCTGAACCACTTGTTGTCCTTCCTCTTGCACCACTTGTTGAGTTTCTTTCTCTTTGGTTGAAGTTGCCACATATCTGCTTCTCTTTGGTGCCATTGGTACCTGAGATAAAATTTCTCAAAGAGAAGATGAGTATGGGCAGCGGTTTAAGAGAAAGACAAGGCAAGAGAGAAAAACTCTTAACTTAAATCCTAGAATTTTAGAGGTTTTCTAAAAATTATCAATAAATAGAAGGAGAAAATATCTAGAGATAGGATCAAATCTAGCAATTTTCCCTAATATTTATATACTTCTAAAAATTCATCCTAATCCCTAGCAAATAACACTAAATTAATTCAAGGAAAAGGAAGTTTTCTAAAAACATTTAAACATGAAATTCAAGAAACTTCGAAATACCTTTGAAATGATGAATGCTAGATGTTGTTAGTCTTAAAAATCAAACTCACACTCTCTTTTTTCTTTAGAAAACAGTTTCGAATGCAAGTGAAAGAGAGTGTGGATGCATGTGATTATAAAGACCTAGAAAACTATGGGTTTAAGCAAGTGGTTTTCTGACAAAATTGGTCAAGGCACATCTTTCATGGTCAAAGATGCTTGTTTTGACCAAGATTCGAATTTGAAATAGGAGAGAAAGAGAAAAGAGAGGGAAAACTTAAACTTACCTCGGCATGAGATCGAGTCAATTTGGTCGATCTTGACCTCAATCTTATGCTTATGTTGTCTAGGATCGAGAGGATTGATCGATTGGGAACTCGATTTGATTTGAATCGAGTCCTAGATCGAGTGTGCCCCCCTCGTTCCAAGTTTCTACGTCAGTATGGCCGTGCTCCTTGGATCGAGCCATGTTATCGATTTAGAGGTTGTTTTGGCAAGGATCGAGTGACAGATCGAGTAAAATGATCGATCCAGTCCAAGGATCGTGTGAGGTCAGTCGATCCACACCCCGTTTGCATTTCAAGCTAAACACGTGGGTGGGTCATCCTCTCATGATCGACTGACTCACTCGATTGTCTACTCGATCTCATCTAGATCGAGTGACTCCACTCGATTCACTAGCTCGATCTAGTAAAGATCGAGCCAGGATATGTCGATCTAGCACTCGATCTCTTGCCTCTAACTCTCCTTTCTTTGTCCTTTTTTACTCCAAGTTCATAAGCTTGGGTTCCCATCTCCTTGTGCCTACACACTCAAACTAAAAAGCATAAAATTGAAGCAAAAAGAAAGTAAAAATATGTACAAAGATAGACATGGGAATGCCTCCCAAGTGCGCTTGTTTAATGTCCTTAGCTTGACTTTACTTGGTTCAGGCTAGAGGTGGGTCTTGGAGAAGCAATGTGGCGCTCTCCTTGTTGCAATCACTCGCCATGTAGGACTTGACTCTATGCCTATTCACTGTGAAAGCCTTTCCACTCTTGCCAACCAATGTAACCGCTCCATATGGTAACACTTCCTTCACTTCAAACGGTCCACACCATCTAGACTTCAGCTTCCCAGGGAATAACTTCAAGCGTGAGTTGTATATCAAAACCAAACTTCCCTCCTTGAGCTCCTTAAGCACCAGTTTCGTGTCATGAACCGCCTTGGTCCTTTCTTTGTAGATCTTGGCGCTCTCATAAGCTTCCAGCCTTAACTCATCAAGCTTATGGAGTTGCACCAACCTTCTCTCTTGTCTGTCTTGAGACTGAAGTTCACATGCTTCACAGCCCAAAGTGCTATGTCCTCTAACTCAACAGGGAGGTGACAAGCCTTACCATAGAGGAGGTTGAAAGGAGTAGTACCAATGGGAGTCTTTAAGGCGGTTCTATACGCATATAAAGCATCATCAAGCTTGCTTGCCCAATAATTTCTAGTTACTCATGCGGTTCTCTCAAGGATGGTCTTGATTTGCCTGTTTGAAGCCTCCACTTGACTGCTGGTCTGAGGATGATAGGGCGTAGCTACCTTGTGCTTAACCCCATACTTCTTCAAGAGACCCTCAAACACTTTCTTGATGAAATGGCTGCCCCCATCACTGATCACTATCTTAGGAACTCCAAACCTTGGAAAGATGATGGTCTTGAAAAGCTTGACAACCACCTTTGAATCATTAGTTGGGGAAGCTATAGCCTGAACCCACTTAGACACATAGTCTACAGCCACCAAGATGTATTTGTTGCCATAAGAAGATGGAAATGGACCCATGAAATCAATCCCCCAAGCATCAAACACATCCACTTCAAAGATTGGTACCTGTGGCATCTCGTTCCTCTTGGTGATATTCCCTGACTTTTGGCCAGCTTCGCAAGATTTTACAAACTCATGAGCATCCTTGAAGAGTGTAGGGCACCAAAACCCGGCTTGTTAAACCTTTGTAGCCGTCTTGAATGTAGCGAAGTGTCCTCCATAAGATAAGCCATGGCAATGAAGAAGATGTCTTTTGCTTCTTCTCTTGAGACACACCTTCGGTATAAGCTGTCTACTCCCCTCTGGTACAGATAGGGCTCATCCCAAAAGTAATGAGAGATGTCTCTCATAAACTTCTTCTTGTGGTAATGGTCAAGATGAGTGGGTTTTTCACCACAGGCTAAGAAGTTGACAATGTCAGCATACCAAGGTAAATCTTCTGCCCTCAAACTCAAAACATCTACCAGCTTCTCATCTAGCCTTTAAAACCTACAGTGTTGACCATCATGAGCTGCTCCTCGGGAAGTGAGTCATCCAATGGTAAGACTTCATTCACCCTCATTCTTGAAAGATGATCTGTTACACCATTCTCAATCCCCTTCTTATCTTTGATCTCCATATCAAACTCTTGCAGAACAAGGATCCATCTCAAGAGTCTCGGCTTGGTGTCTTTCTTGGAGTATATGCACCTCAAGGCAGCGTGATCAGTGTAAACAATGACCTTAGAACCAACCAAGTAGGACCTGAACTTCTCAAAAGCAAAGACAACGGCTAGTAGTTCCTTCTCGGTGGTAGCATACTTCACTTGCGTGTCATCCAAGGTACGACTTGCATAGTAGATCACATGCAGCCTCTTGTCCTTCCTCTGACCCAAAACAGCACCCACGGCGTAGTTACTAGCGTCGCACATAATCTCAAACAGTAGATCCCAATCTGGTGCTTGAACTATAGGTGCGGTGACAAGAGCTTCCTTGATAGTCTTAAAGGCTTGAAGGCACTCTTCATCAAACAAGAACTCGGCTTTTTTGCACAGTAACCTTGTAAGAGGACGAGTTATCTTGGAGAAATCCTTGATAAACCCTCTGTAGAAGCCAGCGTGCCCCAAGAAACTCCTTATCCCCTTGACCTTAACCGGGGGCTCAAGACTCATCATGACCTCTATCTTAGCTTTATCAACCTCAATCCCTTGCTCAGAAATCTTGTGACCAAGTACAATGCCTTCCTTCACCATAAAGTGACACTTTTCCCAATTCAGCACCAAGTTTGTCTCCTCACATCTCTTGAGAACCCTGCAAAGATTAGACAAGCAACCACCAAAGGAAGCACCATACACAGAAAAATCATCCATGAAGACCTCAACCATTTCCTTTATAAGATCAGAGAAGATAGACATCATGCACCTTTGAAAAGTTGCTGGTGCATTACATAACCCAAAAGGCATCCTTCGATATGCGAAGGTACAATAAGGGCATGTGAAAGTTGTCTTCTCTTGGTCATTAGGATGAATTGGTATTTGAAAAAAACCACTATAGCCATCAAGAAAACAGTAATATGGGTGATTGGCTAATCTTTCAAGCATTTGATCAATAAAGGGAAGAGAAAAATGATCTTTTCTAGTAGCTGAGTTGAGTTTCCTATAATCAATACACATTCTACGTCCAGTTATTGTTCTTGTAGGAATCAACTCATCTTTTTCATTTTTTATAACCGTGATACCCCCTTTCTTTGGTACCACATGGACCGGAGAGATCCATGTGCTATCACTGATAGGGTATATAACGTCAGCCTCTAAAAGTTGTAAGATCTCTTTCTTATCTACTTCTTTCAAGTTTGGGTTCAAACGTCTTTGATGTTCAATAGAAGAAGTGTTTTCATTCTCTAAGTGAATCCTGTAAGTACAAAGCACTGGTGAAAGGCCCTTGATGTCACTTAGAGAGTACCCAATGGCCTTCCTATACTTTCTCAACTCCTTAAGGAATTAGTTTAACTCATCATCACTCAGATTTTCATTCACAATGACAGGATAAGTGTCATTGGGTCCTAAGAAAGCGTACCTTAGCCCTTTCGGGAGCTCCTGTAGGTCCACCTTTGGGGCTAGCAGCTCGCTCCAGTCCTGCTTGTGGCTTATGTTGAGGTTGTTGTCCTCCTTAGCCTCTTTTGAACCCGAGTCATGAGCTTTCAGGCTGCCATCTTAAACCGTTCCTTCCTTAGAGATCGAGTAATCCAGTCGATCTTCCCCTCGTTCTGGTCCGGATCGATTGCACTCACATCGATCATTTGCTCGATTTGATATGAATCAAGCAGTAAATCGATTTGCTGAGTCGTTCTCTGAACTGATCGAGTTGCCTCTCTCGATTTTCTCATCGATTTCTTTTCTGGATCGACCAGCCTCCTCGATCTTCTTGTCGATCGTTGTCTTGGATCGAGTGATCTCGTCGATCTCTATATCAATCTCTAGGCATCCGCCTTCATCTTCTTTCACAACCTTGCGAGAATCATGGATGTGTACGTACTCCTGGGTCTGCTCATGCAGGAAACCATACTTTCCACACTCCTTTGTCAAAGCTAGCTGTAGGTGATCCTCTTGTGCCAACTCCTCAAGCAACGCATCGGCTAACTCATCCAAAGTTTCAAAGTAGAAAGCTTGTCCACCAATCGTTGGCTTCTTCAAGACTTCATTGATGTCAAAGTCTAGCTTGATGTCTTTGCCCAAGTGTAGAGAGATCTTGCCATTCTTCAAAGGTTCAAGTGCACAAGGGATAGTGAATGATCCTGGATCTCCAAGATTCTTTAGAACTATCTCCTTGTGAATGATTGCACTGCACTCTTTACTCAACACCAAAACCTCTTCACTCTCTTTGCTCTTCTTAGTAAGAGTATCTTTGAAGAACTTGGCGCATTTCAGCATCATGGCCAAACAATCAACTAAAGGCAGTTTGATCTCAACATCCTTCAAGTGCTTCTCAAATACTGCTCTATGCTTCTCAAGCAGTTGCTTTTTGAAACATCCATGGAAAGGAAGCTTCGGTTTGTAGGGCGGAGGTACGAATGCATCTTTCTCTTTGCTAACCTCCTCCACTTTCTTCTCTACAACTGCTTCCTTGCCTTTCCTTGGCCTTTCAATCCACACATTGTCAAACGTGATCTCTTGATCATTTGAAAGCTTACCCTCCCCCTCTTGAACCACAATGTCCTCATTGTCTTTAGGTAGAGAGCGTGGTGGTAGCTCTTTCCCACTTCTCAAAGTAATAGCGTTTGCATACTCCTTGGGGTTTTGCTCACACTTCCCGGGTAAGCTACCTTGACCGCTTGAACTGGCTTTGCCTTTCTCCAACTGTTTGATCTTGTTGTTCAGGTTGGTGATCTGAGTAGATACCTCAGTAAGAGAAGAGTCCAGCCTATTGTTCATATCAACAAACTTCTGATTTGTAGAAGCTTGACCTTGAAGCAACTGTTGAAACATTGCTTGAACTGGATCTTCAGGTGGATTGAATGGTGGAGCTTGAACTTGTTGCTGCTGAGGCATGAAACCAGGAGGATAACCCTTGTTTCCTTGATGTTGCTGGCCTTGGAATTTGCCTTGTCTCTGCCCTTGGTACCCACTGTTTTGTGTAAACCCTTCGTTGTTATAAGGAACAAAAGGTTTGCCTTGTTGTGGAGGGTACACTTGATCTTTAGGGTTCTCCACATTGGTGCTGCGGTAAGAGAGGTTGTTGTTGCCTTGGTAGCTTTGAGAATAACCCTGTGGCTTGTTGTAGTTCTGGCCTCCAACCCAATTCCCTTCCTCTTAGCTCAGCTCTAACTCCTCTATAATATCTTCAGCTTCTCCCACAAAGTGTACATGCTTTTGATTTGCAAGCATTAACTTGTCAATCTTCTCATGGAGAGATTTCAGCTCCTTTTTGTGTGACTCAAGCTCAGACCCTCTTGGTGCTCTATCATAGTCTTCAGCATAGTTCCCATCACTCAAAGCAAGATTCTCAATGAGCTCCTTTCCCTCTTCTACATTTTGGCCAAGAAAGTTGCCTTTACTTGCCGTGTCTAAGAGCATGCGGATCTTGGGAAAGAGCTCCTCTGTATATGGTGCTCAAGAGTGTCTGCTCACTGAAGCCATGATGAGGGCATGCAATGGTGTAGTCCTTGAATCGCTCAATTGCTTCACTAAAGCTCTCATTCTGCCTTTGTGTGAAACCGCTGATCTCACTCCTTAGCCTTGCTGTTTCTTGTACTGGAGAAGAACTTAGAGAGAAACGCCTTCTTGCAATCAGCCCATGAGGTTATAGTACCTTGTGGTAAGGTCTTCTCCCAATGCCTTGCTTTATCCCCAAGAGAAAAAGGGAAAAGTCTAAGCTTGAAGCTGTCCTCCGAGATCCCATTGATCTTAATCATACCACAAACTTGCTCAGAGTTGTCAAGATGCTCCAAAGGATCCTCCTTTGCAAGACCATGAAACTTGTTGTTCTGAACCATGGAGACAAAGCCTGGATTGATCTCGAAGTTGTTGTTTTGCACCGATGGAGGAGTGATTCCAAAACGATTATGATGAGTGTTTGGAGCATCACCAGCACCGATGATCCTTGGTGGTCTTGGTGCGTGGTTGGGGTTTCCATTGGACCATCCAACAGCAGCGTGGTTATGTTGACCCTCAGCTTGTTTCTGATCAGCCATACCCACACAATCAACAAAACCAGGTAGCTCCTCAAAGTCTTGTGCTTGCTCTCTTTCTCTTCTTAGCCTTGCACTTCCGAGTTGATGAATGTTTTCTAGAGGTTGTAGTAGATTGTTGTCACCTCTAGACCTCAGATTCATGTACCTGAGAAGACAAGTAGTAAGCTAGAGAGATTAGTAACCAAAGTTAAACAAAAACATAGTCTTCACTAAGCTCCAAATCCTAATGCTTTCTAATCAAACCCAAGTTGGCAACAGCGCCTTTTGATAAACATGGCTTTAGCAAGCAAGAATATCAAAGCTCAAACCACAGTAATGATGTAGTATAATGGTAAGGGGTGTCACATCCAGCCTAGGTTGTAGAAAGCCACTAAGAATGCAAGATCAATGTGTGCATGGCAAAGCTAAGTCAGATTCGGGTAAATGGATGAGAAATTATACAAAAACTAAATGCAACGACCAAATGACTATGAAAACTATATTAAAATCCCTGGAAGAGGGTTAACAACTACTGGAAGAAAACTTAGAATTTAAAATGCAAAACTACTAATTTCTAAAAATCGAGAGCTAAAGCAAGTAAAACAGAGAATCTAGCAACTTAGATCAATAACTTTTAAAGACCAAAGAAGCAAACTTTATGACTATGAAATGATTATTAAGACTTTCTAAAATGCTGAAAGAGAGGATCTAAGGTTAAGGGTCATATTCAAGAGGATCAAAGATTCAAGCTTTGGGTTTGAAAACATAGATCTACTCATTTGATGAGCTATCTCTAAGCCTTGAGAAACTTAAGCTAGAATCATCCATGGCGTGTGGTATGACCCCTTTCCTTAACCCTTCCTCCAAACCCATGGCGTGTGGTGGAAAGATGGGTCAAAGAACATTAAGCAAAGATCTCAAATATTGGCCTAACTAGCTCCCTAAACATCCATGGCGTTTTGGAAAGGATGAGCTAGTCTCTTGGATTTGGCTTTAAGGGATTTCTGAATCCGGTGAAGGTAAGAAAGCCCTGGAATCATAGAGATCTTTCCCAAGACTCTCTAAGCATTAAGACCTCAAATCGAAGAAGAGAAAAGATTAAGAACAAGAAAAAGACCAAAGCTTAAATCCTTAAACCCTTAAATCGCCCCAACCTTAAACCCAAAGATTACTACTCACTACTCATGTTTAAAACCGATGAAACGCAAGAGAAAGGAAGCTAAGCATGATTAAACTACTAAAAACAAGAAAGCGATTAAGAGAAAATACTTAGATTAAAACGAGATTCAGAGGTTCAAAAACATGAAAAGCTTGAAAAAATGATAACAATGGTTATTCGCCTTCGAGAGTAAAAACAAAGCTAAAAAAGTTGTGGGACAAGATGAATGGATGATAAAATCTTGCCCAAAATGGCTAAACATAGAAAATGGTCCCCTCACTACGCTCCAAAAGTGAGCTGTCCGGATAAGCTGTAGGGATCGAGTTGGGTGATCGATCCCTAGCTCGATCTCTCCGGATAGATCGTCTGCTTTTGCTTGATCTTTGGGTCGATCCTTGGATGATCGGGTCGCGGTCTCGATCTGGCTCTCGTTCTGCATGGCGTAATCCACGTCCGTACTCACGATTGATCTCCTCGGTCCGTTCATGGTCTCGATCTCTCCTTCTTGAAATCTACTTGAGTCACTCGATCTTCTGGCTCGAAACTCCTCTGAGATGATGACGACCTTCGCCTAGCTCGAGATTCTGCACGATTGCGATCCCGGTAAACTTATAGGTAAGGCAAGGCTGATTTCTCCCAAGTGTCCACGAGCTCCTTCTTTGTATCCTTGGCAAGTCCACGAACTCTCCATGGCTCCAATGTGTCTAAAACAAACCTGAATATGATGCAAGAATGCAAAGAAATATGCAAATGCTAATGCAAAAGTGCTCTAGGACCTAAAATGAGACAAAACTAGCCTATTATGTAAGATGAATGCATGAAAACGACACTAAAATGCATGCTAAATATGCTAAATATATGACTATATCAGTGTGTGGGTACAAGGAGATTGGAACCAAAGATCATGAACTTGGAGTAAAAAAGGCAAAAGAAAGGAGAAAACAGGGACAAGCACGATCGAGTGATAGATCGACCTATATCCTGGCTCGATCTTTACTAGATTGAACTAGTGAATCGAGTGAAGTCACTCAATCTAGATGTGAGATCGAGTAGACAATTGAGTGAGTCAGTCGATTGCGAGTGAGGATGACCCATCCATACGTTTAGCGAAAATGCAAAACGGGGTGTGGATCGACTGGTCTCACTCGATCCTCGAATTGGATCGATCTGTACACTCGATGTTTGCCAAAACGACCTCAAAATCGATCAAGGAGCTCGACTATACCAAGGATGCATGGCCACAAACCACGTGGAGTCTTTGAAACGAGTAGCAGACTCGATCTAAGGCTCGATTCAAATCAAACCGAGCCCCCAATCGAGCATGCCACTCGATCACAGGAAAAATGGGCATGAGATCGAGGTCAAGATCGACCAAATTGACTCGATCTCATGCCGAAGTTGGTTAAATTTTTCCCTCTCTTTTTTCTTTCCCTCCTATTTTAAATTTGAATCTTGCTCAAAGCAAGCATCTTTGACCAAGAAAGATGTGCCTTGACCAACTTTTTCAGAAACCACTTGGCATACATCCGTAGTTTTGTGTCTTTATAAACACATGCATACACACTCTCTCCCATTGGTTTCCAAACTGATTTTCTTAGAAAGAGAGAGTGTGAGCTCGGTTTTAAAGACATAAGAGCATCTTATTTTCAACCCACTTCAAATGTATTTTCGAGTCTATTGAATTACATGTTTGAATTTTTTTAGAAAATTTGCTTTTCTTGAGTTGGTTGATTGTTAGTTGTTAGGGATTAGGATGCATTTTTTTTAGGATTATCTAAATATTAGGGAAAATTTCTTTATTTGATCTTTATCTAAAGGGATTTTCATCTTAAATATTTATTGATAATTTTTAGAAAACCCCTAAAAATCTAGGGTGTATGCTTAGAGTTTATCTCTCTCTTGACTTGCTTTTTTCTCTTAATCGCCGCCTATACTCATCTTCTCTTTGAGAAATTTGGTGTTTTCAGGCACCATGACACCAAAGAGAAGCAGAGATTTGGCAACTTCAACTCAAGGAGAAGCTCAACAAGCGGTTGAGGAGAGGGTTAGATAGACTAAGGAGGAGAAGAAGGCAAAGAAAAGGCTTGAGAGGCTGCGGTTTGAACCTACGAAGTTTACAAGCAGGGACCTCTTGGAGAGGCTGGGATTGCTAGAGGAATTTTTGATGAGTTTCTCATGGACATGGGGCTTGCGTGTCTATCACGGATGGATACTGCCCTACTTACCTCGAGGCCACGCTTGAACTTCATCTCTACTTTGGACTTCTCATATGAAGATCCAAGCATTCAAGCTCCCTCCAAGGGTCACGTCACCCTTCAAGATCAGGAAGCAAGCTTACCACCTCTCCATCACCGAGTTGTGAGAAGCCTGTGGTCTCAATGCTGCAGCTAAGCTTGTGGAATTTTCACATCCGCCAATGATCTATGGGACCTGATTTGCAATGACGACTACAAGAGCAATACAGCCAAGATAAAAAAAAGTGTGAAACCCTGTGCTGAGATTCGCCCTCAAGCTACTAGCTTACACCTTCAGTGGAAGATCCGTGTGCTCCAACGGTTTACCAAGAACGAGCTGTGTTTCCTCTTCCAAGGGATTAAGAAGGTTCTTTGCGATGCCAAGGAAAATGATGAGCCACGATAGAGGATGAACTTGGAAACGATGTCAACTATGGATGCATGTTGGCTTCTTCTTTGGTCAAGTACACGGTGTGGGCCTTGAGATGTAAGGCGAGCTCAGCACTCATAGGAGGCTTCCTCACACCACTGTTCATACAAGCGGGGAGTTACCTCTTTCAGAGTTTTGAGCCTTGCGCGGAGAGAGCTTACATGGATGAAACCTACATGCGCAACACTGATTCCTTGGGGCCTACTCACAGTCCATCCAGGCGGTTCTTATGCCTACTTGCCACCTTTTCTACAACACTGATCTGTATTCATGAGAAGAAGGTTTGCATCTACCAAATCCTGATGAGGACTCACCTAGAAAGCGTCGGCACAATCGAGTTCACCTACCGAGTGATGGAGAATGCTTTGCGCCTCTTGGAGGCACGGCTCTGCACCACCTCAGATCCCTCGTCATACCTTCAGAGTCGCCTCCTTCTGATGTTGAGATGCCGCCAAGCTTTGATCTCCCCATGCTTAGGACTATGTGCCGCGTACTAAGGCTGAGAAGTTCCTTGCTTCGGTGGTTGAGATTCAGCGCAAAGTCCCCCAACAAGTGGAGCCAAGGGAAGATGATCAAGAAGCTGGTGTAAGAAGATCAAGGACACTGCAAAGAAGCTCCATCTGAGGCTGTCTTCAAGTGAAGAGGTTGAGCAACCAGAGAAGAGAAGAAGATCAAAAATACCAGAGGCACTGAGATCCGTGAGCCCTCAAGGAAGCAACCAAGCCGGGACGTCTTTCTCTCCCATGAAGGCACGAGCAAGAGCAAGGACAAAGGCATCTCCACACGACACTCTTAGAAAGAGCAGGAAGACTCGGAGCGCATCTGTCACGCTCCAAGCCATGCCTAGCTCCAAGGTACAACAACACAACCCCTTGCAAAATAAAACCTATGCATTTTTCTTATCTCTTGCGCTTTGGTGTTTTGATTTCCTCTTAAATTTGTTTTCCAACGAGATGGATGTCATTAGAAGTGTTTAGGGGAGGGAAATGTGTGGTTTTTACAGTTTTTTATTTGGATTTGTATTTTTGACGCTATCATCCTTTGAGTCTATCCCCAAATGCATCATCTAGATGGGCATAGAATAAATACTAAAAAAAATCATTAAAAGTTTTATAAAAAATTTTTCATAAAAAAAATTCAATGATGCTTTGCATTTGTATTGTTAAATATCGTAGGAATTCAGTCTAGAATTTTTATAACTTAGGTTGCTTGCATTCGAATAGGGGAGTTTTCTCTATGGAAAGACTGTTTTAAGCTCATGAGTCTAGGTCTGAAGGCCATATTTAGTAGTTCTTTAGATGCATTGTACATTACTCTATGAAAGTAAGCTCCTGACCAAATTTGGAGATCATGTGTCAATGACTTTCGTGGCCTTAAGTTTGACACCAATACATGTAATTGACTCCTTCCTATTCAGTGGAACTTGTAATCTGAACGTGTGATATTATCATACTATGTGCAGTTTGAAAAAGGACACATGGAATCACATATACATATTTAGGCTTTCTTATCCCTATTTCAACACTCTTTGTAAGGCTCTGAATAGTAACCTCCTCACCTTGACCCTTACCCTCCTTTCAAGCACTCATATTTGGTGTGTGATTTTGTGCGAGGGCCTTATTTTCAAGTGTGAAGTTGGCATAAAGTTTGTCGTAGGTTTAGGCGACATGATTAGGTTCTCAGATTTGATGCTAGCTTTGCAAATAGGTGAGGCTAGTTTTAGACTTGTTTTTGGGCAGAGATTCACTGGTTGTTGATTTGATGGTGCTACACTCATGTGTTTAGCACAACCATGTCTTGCAGATCTTTAGTTCGCTCATCTATAACATCTTTCAGAAATTTCGGGTAAGGAGGAACCAAGACAAAGACATCAGGCAATGGCATAGTAAGCTGTATTTTCTTCATCTGCTCATCGAATAGACCTTTGTATCTGGCAATCAGCTCTTTCTTGAACCTTTCAAGAAACAGTAGTGGTGGCTTGTAAGGAGGAGGAATGTATCTTGGTTCTTTAACTAACTCCCTGGGCTCCTCCTTTTGCTTCTCTTTGGCGACATCTTTGCCTTTATCCTTCCTTGGGGTTTTATCAGCTTTGACTGGTTCATCATCTTTCATTACCACTTCATCATCTTCTACTACCACCTCCCCTTCTTGTTACTCAATGTCTTCATTGTGGATAGTGGGAGCAACTCTAGGTGGAAGTTGTTTTCCACTTCTTAATGTGACAGCTTTGATGTACTCTCTAGAGGAGTGAGATGGATGTAGAAGATGCATGTTGTAGTTTCGTCAGCTGCTCAAGCTTTTTTTGTCAAAGGCTAATTGCTGAGTATGAAATTCAGACTGAAGTTGAGACTGAAGCTCGGACTTTAGTGTAGCTACTTGTGTGGTGATGGCCTGTTTGTGAAGTGATGAGCTGCTGTAGCATTTGCTTCATATCATGTTCTTGTGGTGAAGGAGTAGGTGAATGTTTATGTTGTTGTGGCAGTCTCTCCCCTTCTTGTTGTTAAACATATTGCACCATAAGCTGTTGCTGAAGCTGTGATTGGCGGAATCCATCATCCATTCTCTCTTTCATCTCTTTTACTTCTAGTAATGTAGTCTGTAGTTGAGAAGAGACCAATTTCGAAGTATCTTCTTAGTCCTCACCATAGTGTGCATTGCTATGAGCCAGATTCTCAATCAAAGCCAAGCCATCTTCCACATCTTGACCAAGAAAGTTACCTCTACTAGCTGTATCAAGGTCTAGTCTCATCTTAGGCAAGACACCTCTATAGATTGTAGACAACAGCGCCTCCTTTGTGAAACCATCATGAGGGCATTGGACTGTAAAGCTCCTAAACCTCTCCCAACCATCTGCAAAACTCTCATCGTACCATTGGTTGAAGTTGTAAATCTCATTTCGAAATCTGGCTGTCCTTGAGGGTGAGAAGAACTTGGTTAGAAAAGCAGTTTTGTATTGAGCCCATGTTGTAATGCTTCCTTGCTGCAAACCTTTCTCCCATAGTTGAGCTCTATCTCCAAGTGAGAAAGGAAATAGTCTAAGCTTCAAACCGTCATGATATATACCACTCATCCTAGCCATAGAGCAGATTCTCTCAAAGTTATCTAGATGCTAAATTGGATCTTCATTGGGCAGCCCAAAGAATCTGCTGTATTGAACCATTGCAATCATCCCTTTTCTGATCTCAAAGTGACTGTCTTCTAGAGGAGGGATGATCTCGTGTCTTGAAGCAAAGTGTGTTGGGAGATCGCCAGCTCCTATAGGTCTTTGTGGCCTTTGATCCCCCAAACCCCAATCACCTTGTAAACCCATTGGACCTTGCTGTCCTTGTAAACCATGTATCCCTTGTGGGCCTTGAAGACCTTGTGGACCTTGAAGACCAAAACCTGCAGCATGTGGTTGCTCTTCCATCCTTCAACAACTGATAATTGCTGCTGTGAACTCAAAATTCTGCTCCTTGGACTAGTTGTGCAGCTGTAAAGACCTTAGAGCAAGTGTGTTGGTGCCTACAAAATTGTATCTAGTCCAAAAAGAGCAATTGTTAACCAGAATCGAAAGTAGAAGCTTGATCTCAAACAATCTACAAATCATAATGCTTAGAATAATCACAAATGGCAACAGCGTCAATTTGATGTAGGATATTACTCTACTTCAAATCCTACATATACTCGTATCATTGTAGTATGTAGGTATCAATGCATAATGGGAAGGTAAGACACTAAAAATGCAATAGATTATCTAATTCAAGCAAGCATAATTTGGTGACTGAAACTATGAATCTAACAACTAAAAGAGACTTTAAATAAGCAAGAGCAAGTAAAATAAACAGAGAAATTAAGGCAGGTTCGAATTCAGACAATCAAAGACTAGTAGGCTTGAGATAAGGTAATTGATCTAGGAAGACATTCAGCTTAACTAGTGACGCTTATAAACCCACAAAAAGCTATTCCTGGGCATAAAATTAACAGCTATAACTAGCTCAATTCCTTGACACTAGCCACTTTGCTAAGCACATATTCAAGAAAAATTCATTTACCTAAACACATGATCAGCAAGCATTATAAGCAACTAATCCAATTCTATATTGTCAATCTACTCCTTAGACAGCTAATTCCTTAAGCTAAGATGAGCAAATCTCTTACTTGACTCATTCAGGAATTTCATCAAACACTTATCAGGCATAAGAGAACCTTAGGATCTAGATCAACTTAGCAAAGGCTAATCTAGCATTAAACACAATAAATAAGAAGGAACAATAATATTAAGCACTAAGCAATCACTAATCTAACATTAAATATCCCTATCTCTATCCCATCTCAAACCCTAAGATAACTACTCACTAGTCATGATCTTAATCATAGCCCAAAGCAAAGGAGAATGACAAATCATAAATAGAATGGAGATAAACACCAACTTTTAATTGAAAGAACAATATTCAACAAGAGATTACAAGAAAAACTAAGGGAAATACAAAGGAGAAAGCTGATACCCTGCTAAGTCGATACCCTGCTCGATATGGGGCCTTCTCGCCTTGGTCTCTTAACCCAATTAATTCCAGCACTTCCCTTAGTACTCAAACTCCTCCATTGCCCCTGACAAGTGCTGGAAATGCACCAAATATGTCATGCAACCCTAACTATACCCTAAATGCTAAATGGATGCCAATTGTGATATGAACATGTAAAAATGCTGAATGTATGCTAAAATGGTATAAATATAATGTATATCAACTTTCAACCCTCGAGGATTCAATGCTCAAGCTCCTGCTCAAGTGATGCAATACTTGAAATGTGGTTCAAGTAAAGCTTCTTTAAATCTTTGCTTCTAGCTTACGGGGATGGAAGGATGACATGAATGGTTGAAAGTCAGTTTGAGCTTGATGACCACAAACTCCAAAGGTTAGATTCTTCTCAGCTCAAGGGATAATCCTTACAAGAGCTTAGGAGATTCTACACTTCTCACAAGTTCTTTGAATCCCAAAAGAACTTAACAAAAAGCAGGAACAAGATTGTAAACAAAGAGGTACTTTTCTTTGAAACAAAATAATTTTTCTTTGATTGATAATTTCGTGGTGTCCAAATACAAGTGACAAGAGCTTATATAATGCTCCGAATAAAGATAATAAACGGTCATAAGAATAATAAAAGCATAACAAAGAGATTGGCTTAAGTGATGGGATCATGATCTAGCTTTTTGGCCTTAAAGGGTATGTTTCTTGTCTTGGGCGATGATGGGGGGGATTCTTTAACTCTTCTATGATGTAGGGACGTGATGAATCTTGTGGCTTGACTGAAGGGTTGGGATTAATTATATAATCTGGTCGTTGGTCCTGCTTTCCATTAGAAACAAAGTTAATGAATCTTTTTATGGAAACTGTCTTCAAGGTAGTTTCTTCTTTGGTTTGAGCTGATTTGATTCGGTTATTGGCTTGGTCAGGTGTTTTAGGAATCTTGGTAAATTCTGTAAACCTCAAGGGAGGCGTGAATGATATGTTGGTATAAGCTATGCTCCTTGTTTCCTTGAATGGCTCCATATACTTGCATGTAGGTCCATATATGCACTTGGTTGGATCTTCTTGGGTAAGTGATGACTTGAATTGAACCAAAGGTGGTTTATTCTTCTCAGTAGCTTCTTGGGACGTGGGGCTGGTCGAATAATATGTCATGGCTTGACATATTTCCATAGATGGCTCCAAATATACACTTGTTGTTCCATTTATGTGTATATGCGGTTTTGATGGTTTGTCTTGGTTCTCTTGCAGATTAAACTGAACCAGTACATGCTAGGCACGATCATGAGGCCTCCCTTGGTGTATAGAACGACAGTGTATTGATGTTAAGTCCTCATCTCCTTTGAAAACAGCTACATGTCTCCTTTTCTCCTTATATACAAGCTTGTCTAGCTCCAAGTCAGCTTCTATATGGCGCCTTTTCTCTGGTTCAGCTAGCATGGTATTGATGTTAAGTCCTCATCATACTCTCTCTCTTGAAGAGGTTTTGTCCTTAAAACATTAGTACCTGCATCAAACAAGGCTAAGTTAGTTTCTGGAAGAAAATTAGAGTTTAGAAACTTACCTTGGTGATTGTTCTGTAAATGCTGCAAGAGTTGATTGAATGGGATGTCTTTGGCTATAGAAAATTCCAGGGTTGGTGTCAGCTCGTGTGCAGCTGGTCTCTCCTTAACAAACATCAGGTTTTCTCCATTGTTGCTCATGTTCTCCTCTTGCACAATTTGAGTTTCTCCTTCTACTAATGGGACAATAGTCTTCTCTTCTGGTGGCAAACTTCTTTTGAAAAAATCTTGGGCCACATGTATGGAGTTTGTTGCTGGAGGTGGGGATACATCAGGTGGCTTTGGCGCCTTGTAATGTTGGTATGGCTCGTTTGACAAGCTGGCTGCTTCAGCTTTTCTCCTTTCAAGGCGTTCAAGGTGAACATTGCTTTCAGTCCTTAATGCATTGAAGGTTTCAGTTAAGTTGGCAATGGCAGCCAGTATTGCTTGAATAGGGTCAGCTGGTGCTTTTTCCATTGTTGTACCCTGCAAAAGATTCAAGAAAAAAAATCAAAGATATGTTTAAATCAAAGCAAAACAATCAGGATGTGTTTTAAATGAAAGCAAGTACAAGAACAAGCAATTAAACAGATTTTGACCAGTTGAGAGAAAATGATTTTAAAAATTATCAAATGAACCGGACATTCAAAAGAGATATTTTTGTGGTTTTTAAGAGTTTAATATAACAGAAACAAAAAGAAATTAATTTGCTTGAGTTTTTCTGGATTTTATAAAAACCGAACAAAATGAAGAACACATAATTAAGCGGTTTTGACCAATTGAATTGAAAAATCAAAAACAATTATCAAACGATCCGAATAGTTTAGGGAAATATTTTTTTTTTGTGTTTTTAAGAGATTAAATAACCGAAACAAAAAGCGAAAACAATTTTTATGGATTTTTAGATTTTATAAAATTCGGGAAATGAAGAACACAAAAACAGGAAAATTTCTTTTGGGTTTTCTAGGTTTAATTAAGAACAATATGAAACAAAATGAAACAAAAACAGAGATAAATGAGAGAATACACCTGGGATATGAGCTTTTAGCTCTGATACCAATGATGCAATACTAGAAATGTGGTTCAAGTAAAGCTTCGTTGAATCTTTGCTTCTAGCTTAAGGGGATGGAAGGATGACTTGAATGGTTGAAAGTCAGGTTGAGCTTGATGACCACAAACTCCAAATGTTAGATTCCTCTCAGCTCAAGGGCTAATCCTCACAAGAGCTTAGGAGATTCTACACTTCTCACAAGTTCTTTGAATCCCTCAAAAAGAACTTAATAAAAAGGAGGAACAAGATTGTAAACAAAGAAGTACTTTTTTGTGAAGCAAAATAACTTTCTTTAATTGATAATTTCGTGGTGTCCAAATACAAGTGACAAGAGTTTATATAATGCTCTGATAAAGATAATAAACGGTCATAAGAATAATAAAAGCATAACAAAGAGATTGGCTTAAGTGATGGGATCATGAACTAGCCTTTTGGCCTTAAAGGGTATGTTTCTTGTCTTGGGCGATGATGAGGAGGATTCTTTGACTCTTCTATGATGTAGGGACGTGATGAATCTTGTGGCTTGACTGAAGGGTTGGGATTAATGATATAATCTGGTCGTTGGTCCTGCTTTCCATTAGAAACAAAGTTAATGAATCTTTTTATGGAAACTGTCTTCATGGTAAATTCTTCTTTGATTTGAGCTGATTTGATTCGGTTATTGGCTTGGTCAGGTGGTTTAGGAATCTTGGTAAACTCTGTAAACCTCAAGGGAGGCGTGAATGATATGTTGGTATAAGCTATGCTCATTATTTCCTTAAATGGCTCCATATACTTGCATGTAGGTCCATTTATGCACTTGGTTGGATCTTCTTGGGTAAGTGATGACTTGAATTGAACCAAAGGTGGTTTATTCTTCTCATTAGCTTCTTGGGACGTGGGGCTGGTCGAATAATATGTCATGGCTTGACATATTTCCATAGATGGATCCAAATGCACACTTGTTGTTCCATTTATGTGTATATGCGGTTTTGATGGTTTGTCTTGGTTCTCTTGCAGATTAAACTAAACCAGTACATGCTTGGCACGATTATAAGGCCCCCCTTGGTGTATAGAACGACAGTGTATTGATCTTAAGTCCTCATCTTTTGAAAACAGCTACATGTCTCCTTTGCTCCTTATATACAAGCTTGTCTAGCTCCAAGTCAGCTTTTATATGGCTCCTCTTCTCTAGTTCAGCTAGCATGGTACTGATGCTTACATCATCAAGCCTCTTCCAGCACTCCATAATGTGAAATCAAGAGTCTCATCCAACAAGTGCTTCAAACGCAGATCAATGGTACCTTGGAGATGAACAAGATGGTTACTGAGGTGCACAACAAGATAGACTGTTCATGTGGAACTCACAACCAAGTTTAATGGTCTAGCTGCAAGAGTGAAGGCTTTGGAGAACAACAAAGGAGTAGCTAGTGCACCACGTCCCTAAGGTAACCTTCCAGAAAAGTGTGAGATGAATCCCAAAGAGTATTGCCAAGTTGTTGATTCTAAAGATGCTTATAGAAGAATTCTTGTCATTGCTCAATGAGGACATTGATGAACAAAGTGAGGGGGAAGACCTTGTCCAAGTCTCTGATGCTAAGAAGGACGTTTAAGCTGATGTGCTTCTAGTTTACCAGCCTGACTTTCCATATTCAGGAAGATTCGAGCAGGAGCTAGTCAAGAATTACTCAACTATTTATGCTGCTCAAATGGAGATGAGAGGTTTAGATGCTGAAGAAGAGCTTGGGAAAGTACTAGCTTAGGCTAAGGAATCAGAGGTTAAGGAGCTGGACATTAGACAGCTTGGAGATCCTGGCTGCTTTACTCTCCCTTGTGAGCTAAAGGGAAGAACCTTCAAGAGCTGTTTGTGTGACTTGGGTGCTAGCATCAATCTGTTGCCATCAACTACAGCTAAGGAGTTGGGTTACATCAAATTCCAGCAAAGCAATGTGTCTCTAACCATTGCTGATGGCACAATGAAGACATTGTTAGGAGCCCTCAAAGATGTGCCTATGATGAATGAAGGAGTAACAATCCCAACAGACATCTTAGTCTTAGATGTTAAGGGCCAGATCAAGAATGCAATCATTCTAGGAAGACACTTTTTAGCTTCAGCTGGCGCTGTCTTTGATGCCAGGGAATGCACTACAGAGCTTAGGCTCACAAAGGAGAAGGTCTTGAAGTTTGATAGCAAGGGTAACAAGCTTGAGTATGAACATGCTTTCTCCACTGAGCTGAAGAAGATGAAAGGAGTGGACAAGAACTGGCCTGATTTTGAAGGCTACACTGGAGTGAGATTTAATGGCTGCTGCTTGTCGAGGTTGTTTCAAGACACTACTGAATAGGAGGTCCTCCAAATGGTTAGTTCTAAGATGATGAAAGAGATTGTGCTGGTTACTGAATAAGGAGAGGTGGTATTGAAGAATGAAATGGTGAGGTCTACTACAAAATGAAGTAAGAGGGGAAGTCTTAGCCTTTTGTTGTGTTCAAGATGAATAGAGTCACCACAAGGGTCAAGGGAAGCAAGGTTCCACAAAGGAGTTCCAAGACTCCTCCTCCTTACCTCCAGTAAAGAGGTAATCAAAGTCAAGCTTAGTGACTTTAAACAAGCGCACTTGGGAGTCCCATGGTATCCTTGTACATAGTTATGCTTTTAGTTTATGTTTTATACATTTTGAGTGTTCTTAAAAGCAGGAGTTTGGATAAGGGAATGAGAAGGTGTTTGAGGAACCAAAGAAGATGCATTTTGGTTAACATTGAGCTCCAACATCGAGCATGCCAGCTCGATGTTCGTTACATCGATCATGAACATCGGGCAAAGGAGCTCGATGTTGTGTGAACCAGGATGAATCAGGCAACTACGTCGATCACTTATGATCAATGTGGGAAAAGAAGTTTCTCGGGTTAATCACATCGATCACTTACATCGTACGATGTGATCAACCCGAGAATCAGACAAACAATATTGGTCAGGCACATCGTACGATGTGAGAAGAAGTGGAAAAATTTGGTGCACATCGGACACCATCATCGTATGATGTAAACTGACCGAGAGTTTGGAAATTTACATCGAGCAACAACATCAATCAAAGATTGCTCGATGTTCCTACATCGTACATCAACATCATATGATGTTAATGGGTAGGAAGTGTTGGAGCTGACATCGGTCAGCAACATCGAGCAAACATGCTCGATGTGGTTCACATCGGTCATCCACCTCGATCAAAAATGATCGATCTGGCCAGCGAGGTAAGTGGTTCTAACTTCAAAACTTTTCCCTCTCTTGGTTTGGACCCAAGGGAGTTTGAATTTAATTTTTTTGGCTCCTCCCTGCTATTCTGACCCACTTCTGAGCATTTTTGGGTTTGTCCCCCACTCCTTAGATTCCTTGTCTCCTCTTATCTCTTCACACTTCACATTTTCTCTTCTCTCACTTATAGCCACGAAATGTCTCAGCTCTCTCTCTTTTATTTGTCTTTGAAAGTGCTTAGAAGTCCCAAAAAGGTTTGAGCTCTTCCACTATTCATTTACTTGTTCTTATGGTTTAAACTTTAGATCTTATGAACCTTATCCTTTAAAAACTAGTTCTTGTTTAGTTTAAGTGCTTGTTTTGATTTTGCATGGTGGAATTTGTGAGTTTAAGTAAGTTGAATGTTAGAGCTGTTTACTGTTCTTTATTCCATTAGCTTGCTTTGCTTTAAATTCATTATGCATAATAATGGTTCATCTTGTTGGGTACCTCCACCTTAAACAGCATCTTCTTCACAAGAGAGGAGGAGAAACAAGAGGAGGGAAAGTCAGTCTCCACAACCAGCAACATCAGGATCATTCATAGATCTAGGAGAGACTGATGAACTCTCTTACTCATCCCATCACTCCTCCCACCACAACTGAGGTACCACATCCTTTCCACTGCATATACCATTGCATTTTTTTAGTTCTTGTAATATATTTCTGTTGTTTTTCTCTTTCACTCTTTTATTACACAAGGGATAGTGTAAATTAAATGTGGGGAGAGGTATTTGGGGTTTGACATTGTATGTTCTTCTCTTACTTTTTCTTAACCAAACCTCCTTTTTGAGCCTCAACACCATTTGTGAGAGTTTTGAGGCCTTGCATACATAATTTTCGAATTTTATCTAGGAAAAAAATGTTAGGATTAAGGCTGGCAAGGAGAAGCTCTCTTGTAGATATCAACTTGTACTTTGAGCTTGATTCTAGATTAGGAGTTTGGGTGAAAGGGTAGTGTTAAGGGATGGTTTGTATCTTTTAAGAAGAAGAAGAAGAATGGGATGGTAGTGTGGAAAATAAGTTACGTTTGTGGTTAAGTATAAGGGGAAGAAAAGCTCTAAGTCATTAAAATAAAGAGGCGCCAACAACAAAGCTTTGGAAAGTCATACAAAAGAGGAAATCAGACCATAGCATTCCACCAAAGGTGATGAATAATGGCGCCTAAGCAACAAAAGAAGAGCAGGTCCTAACAAAAAGGATCAACCACACAAACATAGGAGTTTCCCCACACATGAAGAAGAAGATGATCAAGTTCTTTGGGAAAGGGTAGACTTAGGGTTTTACTTTCGGCTTAGAAGTCTTTAGGATTCATCTTTGGGGTAAAGGGTAGAAGAGAGCTTTAACTTGCATGCATAAGTGTGCTTTTACCTTTAGCATTTTACCTAAGATATAATCATTTTCATTGAGTGATCCCTTGCGTTTAGTAGCCCTTACTTGAATGAGATCATTTTCATCTCATGATCATACTCTAAGACCAAATCGGGAATTGCTTGGGAAGGCACCCCGAGAGAGAAGATAATGAAGAATTCCTGCATCTTTCGTGATATTCAGGAGGGCTGGGATGAGTATGACACGCTGTTCTACAATGCGTGGCAGGATGTGAAGATATTGCGAACCAGATTCGAAGATAACAAGGTGCTGAAATCGCTGGGCATCAAGGAGGAGGTATGTGGGTTTTGAGGAGGATTGGAATGAGTACTATGGCGACTCGACAGTACGATCTTTTCCCTGATCAAGTCCACTAGTTCCTCGCCATTGTGCGCGTGTACTACGAGAATGAGTTGGCCAAGACCGCACACAGGGTACTCTGACATTCCTGATCAAAGGAATTTGCTACTGGATCAGTCTTTTCGAGCTCTGCGCTATTTACGGGTTCGATCAGCACCCCCACAGGAGTGATCACGCCTTTGCAGTGGCCCCATATGCAGACTTTCTGGTCCAAGTTCAGGAACGGAACTTATAAGTCCAAGAAGAGCACGCGGACCAACGTGAGGCATCATGTGATATGTTACATACAGCGCCTTCTACGCAACACGATTCTCTGTAAGTCTGCGCCTAGTATGATGCGGGTGAGTGATATATCATGGTTTTTATGGTTTTTAATCATGATATAAGTCCTTCTTATTGAGTTTTTTTGGTCTTTTTAGAGTCCTAGTAGAGTCTTTGCAGGTTAAAGCATATCTGGAGCATAATTAGAGGTTTTGGAGCATTTTGGATCATTACAAGATGAAGCCACGAAATGTACAACTCAGAAGGAGAAATCAGAGATGGGTGACGTTCTTCACCACCGTTGGTGACGCTCCTCACCCAGAAAGGAAGGGATTGTGGCTTGTTTATTAATAGATGGAGCATTGTTTACAGAATTGGCCCAGAAGTTCCAATATTTCCAAAAAGTCCCAAGATCATGTTTAGCCTCTATTTATTAGGTTTTCCAGCCATTGTTGGCTTTTATCTTAGTTTTTGAGAATTCAGAAAGCTTTAGAGAGAGATTTGTAGCAGAGCTTTTGGAGAGACAAATCAGACTCCTTGAGAGTAGATTTTGAACTCCTTTACTTTCTATTTCTTATTTCTTTTATGCAATCTATTCTAATCATGATGTTTTCTCAAATCACCATGTCTGGGTAGTTTGTTAGTTAAGTTAGGGCTTTTCAAAGGTTGAAAAAGAGTTTGTAGAATTGCTAAACTTATAGGAAATCCATTGGTTCTTCATCTGTGCTTGCATTCATATCGATATCTTAGATACATCATCTGGATTTCGAAATCATAGGTTGTTAAATATATGTGAGAGCATTATTAATCACCTGAACTAGTATTAGATGAGCAAAACACCTATTTGCAAAGAGATTTGGCTTAGGAGTTTTGTGAACAATTGAACCTGATCATTACTGCATGTTTAGATTGTTAGGGTTTGCAAAGAGATTTGAAACTCTATGATTTAGACATAGTTAACATCTGCAATGAGAATTGATTAGTTATATCTTTGCGATTCATGTTCAAGACGGTTTCAATTCATTCCTAATTGCATGCATTATACACTCTCAGATTTAACCTACGAATTGACCTGACTTAGCGTGTTTAGCTTTCTGAACTTTAAGAACTATTTCAAAAACGCCCACTTACATTTATTTTGCTGTTTCACATTACATTCATTACTTATCGCTTAGCTTAGTCTGAATCTATAATTGCTAGTGTAATTTACTTACTCCCTTGGTATTCGATAACCCCTTGTACTACAACTGCTTTGCTGTGCACTTGCAGTAGTTTTATTTGGGTAAAACCTGAGCCCTATCAGTGAGTGAGCTCGTACTGCTGTATTATAGATTCTCTTTGATGCTTGATGATGAGATCCTGCAGAAGAGCATGGTCCGCGCCAACTTGGGTGCAATATTTGTAGAGCACTTTGTCTCTCTGAAGACCAAGCCATTGACGAGCTCAGGCACCAAGACAGAGAGTGTTGGCAGCCTTCTCACGCCTCTCTGTCAGCACTTCCAGATCGACACAAAGCCATGCCGAATTGTCACTGTGCGAGCTCTTATGGATGAGGCACATTTGTGGAACGCCACTTGGTTTAAGCCCAGACTGATCTGGAGCTTTACTATCCTGCTGGGGAGTATATGGTGTGTAGTTGCCCAACTGAGAGCTTAGTTTGATCCAAAGCGATCCCCGTCAGCTGCGATTCTGCCTGACCCGACTCAGATGAGACCACTTGTGCCTACACGACGCCATCGAGGATCTTCTGCTGGCACTTCTTCGTCTACTGCTGATAATCAGGCTGGACCATCACGACGCCAGGTGATGCCTCCTCCAGACCTTCCGCACCTTAGACGACCTGTTGCTCCACCGACCTGGTGGATATAACTGCATTTCAGGACTATGTCCTCCAGAGTTTTGTTAGGCTCTGGAACGCCTTTGCTACTGTCAGCAATTGTGGTTGCATTCGCCCTGACACACCTCATGACGATGACTCTAAGGATGAGGACTAGATCCTCCACTATCCTGGTTACTTGTTTCTTTTTCCCTTTTTAATTTTCTTTCACTTGAGTCATTTTTATGTTTTTCTCTTCAGTCAGTTTGTTAGTTGCTTTGATGATATTTTGTGAACTTGTTAAACAATGAGATATGCTTTATTTGGATGTTTTTAATGTGTGTTTGAGTGCTCTAACAGTCTAACTTCTGAGTGCACATGATAACATAACATTTGGAACATCTGATAGTCGACATTGGAGTTTCAGACACGGTGACGATCATCACCCATGCTGAGTGACGCTCGTCACAAACTCCTTCGTGAGGTACCATTTTCAAACTCAGTTTAATGTGTTCTTTTACTTCTTCTTGACCAACTCTAAGCTTAATAACACTAGGGACAATGTTGTTAAAGTCTGGGGGAGGTGGCTATTGATGTTGTGTACATTGTGTATAATTTTAAGAGTTGTTTATTTGAGTCAAAAACCTGTTTTATTGAGTCAAAATTTCGAAACTGTCAGTTTTTCAAAGAACCAACCACAAAACATTGATACTTATAAGAACCATTGCCACATATGTTGATTATAAGTCATGCTAAGTTTAAAGTCATAGGTAGATCAGTCTAGCAAAGAAGGTTTAGGTTCTTAGAGGATCCGGTAAATTTATTGTTGACTCCACCTTAATGAACTTTTAACTTCTCATCTTGGGGCTTGATACTCATTGATCTTGATTCTCTCTTTCAACACTGGCAAGAATGTTTATGTGCAGTCTTCTTTGATATTCCCTGATACAACTTTTAAGAGTTTAAGTCTGTAGAATGGTGCATCACGACCCTGTCTCCTCACAAGGAAAACAAGTATTGAGTAGCATCAGATTTTAGGCTGTAAAAGAAAATGAGAAAAGAAAGTTGAAAAATAAAAAAAAATCAGAAGAAAATAGATCAAGGGAAAATAAAATAGGAGAGTTGTATTGAGATTTACTTGTTCAGTGTTAAGAAAGGGAACAAATCTATAAATGATAGAGTTGATAAATCATTGATGAGATATCACACTTAGATAAATAAAAGGAGTTAGCAGTAGAGATTCTGGATTTCTTGAAGGGGCCTGGACTGGATTTGAGTGATTGCTAAGCTTGTGATAAGTAGACAAAAACTTGATCTTGTGTTGGCTCTGTGGTATATAGATTCGAAAGTATTGATTAATGTGGTGTTCTAAAGGTTAGCTGAATGTATCTGTTTTCAAACCTCGACCATGTTCATAGTCTGGTGTTTGCTTGAGGGCAAGAAAAAGCTAAGTCCGGGGGAGTTGATATATCATAGTTTTCATGGATTTTAACCATGGTATAAGTCATTTTTATTGAGTCTTTTTGGTCTTTTTATCATCCTAATAGAGTCTTTGCAGGTTATAGCATGATTGGAGCACAATTGGAGGTTTTGGAGCTTTTGGATCAAAGCAAGAATCATTCTCGATGGAACCAATCCAGAAGACTTATTCTACACTGGTGACGATTGTCACCACTCAAGGGTGACGCTCGTCACCCTCATCTGAGAAAGATTGCAAGGTTTATATAAAAGAAGGAGAGGAATTTTCACTTTTGGCCCAGGAGTTTCATTATTTACAAGAAGACCCATGCTCATATTTTAGCCTGTATATTAGGTTTGTCAGCCATTGTTGGCTTGTATCTTGTATCTGAATTTTTAGAGAGCTTTTGAGAGAGATAGTCTTCAGAGCATTGAGGGAGACAAATCATTTACTCTCTAAGAAAAGATTCCGAGCCCTTGTATTTCTACTATATTCTGTTTTATGCAGTATTATTCACCTATGCTTTGTTTGTTCATAATCATGTCTGATTAACCTGTTAGTTAACTTAGGATGATTTAAGGGTTGATGAAGAGTTTGTAGAATTGCCAAACTGCTATAAAAATCCATTGTTCTTCATCTGTGCTTGCATTCATATCGATATTTAGACTAATCATCTAGATTTCGAAACCCTAGGTTGTTTAATAGATGTGAAAACATTGTTAATCACCTGAACTAGTATTAGATGAGCAAAACGCCTATTTGCAAAGAGATTTGAATTAGGAGTTTTGTGAACAATTGAAACCTGATCATTAATGCTTGCTTGACTTGTTAGAATTTGCAATGAGATTTGAAATTCTGTGAATTCGGCATAGATAACTTCTGCAATGAGAATTGATTAGTTATATCATTGTGTTTCAAGTTCAAGACGGTTTCAATTCATTCCTGATTGCATGCATTCTACATTCTCGGATTCAACCTGCGAATTATCCTAACTTAGCGTTTTAGCTTTCTGAACTTTAGAACAATCAATCAAAATCGCCTGCTTACATTCATTTAGTTATTTCACATTACATTCATTGTTTACTGCTTAGCTTAATCTGAATCTAAAATCTATAGTATAGTAGCTTACTCCTTTGTGATTCGATAACCCTTTGTGCTATAACTGCCTTGCTGTGCACTTGCAGTAGTAAAACAATTGGGTAAAACTTAGACCCTATCATCAATCCATATGGGCATGTAAGCCACTAAGAATGCAGCAGTTTACTTGAGTTAAGCCTAATTCAAGGAAATAAGTTTGATCAAACTAAAAAAGA
Source organism: Thlaspi arvense (assembly GCA_911865555.2). Lineage (NCBI taxonomy): Eukaryota > Viridiplantae > Streptophyta > Magnoliopsida > Brassicales > Brassicaceae > Thlaspi > Thlaspi arvense. Next base: position 29,277,186 of record OU466861.1, on the reverse strand, counting down.
CTAAGCAGCATAAATTTAAAGCAGGAAATTCAAATAGATTAAAGCAAGGATCTAAGATGGGGTTTATTGACTAAGAGGGGATTAGAATCAAACTAGTGATGCTTCAAAACCATTCAAACAATGCTATCTTCTAGGCATAGGATTAACAACTATAAGTATCTCAATTCCTTGATACTAATCAATTTGCTAAGCACATAATCATATAACTTCCATTACTGAAATAGATGATTAACAAACATTCAAACAGAAATCCAATCCTATAAAGCCAAAATGCACCTAAGACATCTAATTCCTTAGGCTAAGTGAACAATCCTCTAAAAGACTCATTGCAACAAATCCTCTAAAACACTTATAAGGCATAAGAGAAAGCCAAGATACTAAAAAAACCTCGCCAAAACTAATCTAGTGTTAAGCACATCTAATAGAGAGAAGACAATCATATTAAGCATAAGACATCACTAATCTAATCCTAAAACCCCACTAATTTATCCCTTCTTAAACCCTAAATAGGACTACTCACTAGTCATAGTCAAAACCACAAATTCCAAAGAGAAATAATGGTTAAGCATGATTAGAAAGCCGAATAAGCAAGAATAAATTAAAGGCAAATGCAGAAATTCACTAAATCAAACTCGTTCTTATAAAGCAATGCTGAAAAAGGAAAGGTTTTTAATGCTATAACAATAGAGAAAATAATCAGATAAGAGTTGCCTTAACATTTTAGGACTTTATTATATAGAAAGGCTTAGAAACCCCTAATAAACCTAGAATAAACCGAATTAAGGCTAACTCGGCTGAACCGTATCGGCTTCTCATATCGATACAAATATTGATATTGGGTCTTTTTGTGGTTGTATTGACATGCTCCTGGTTGATATGTTGATCGATACACAAGGCTGCAGTGGTGTATCGGCTTGACTCTCCTGGTGTAGACATCGATACAATCGCCCTTTTCCTAAGGCATATGAAGAAGATTCATGTCGATATAGCACTTCGATATTGCCCTGTCTCTGGTGTATTAATAGGCTCAATATTTCATCTAAATAAAACTACTGCTAGTGCACAGCAAAGCAAACGTAGTATAAGGGGTTATTAAAATCCCAAGAGACTTAAGAAAGCCACACAACAGATTTTAGATTCGAATTAAGCTAAGAGAATTAAATAAATGTAATGCAAGTGAACTAAAAGAAAGCAGGAGAAGATTGATTTGAAGGTTTTAAATCGAAGAAGACAAAACGCTAGGCTTTGGGAAATTCGCTGGCTGAACTTGAAGAATGAAAACTGTAAGGATAATTAATAACCACGGTTCTAGAACTCGAAACATAAATATAAAATCAACCAACACTCACTGCAGCGATTTTCTATGTCTAAATCCTAGAATTTTAAATCTCTTTGCAAACTCAAATAATTCAGACAAGCAATAAGATCAGGTTTGTTCTGTTCAGAAAATTACTAAATCAAATCTCTTTGCAGATAATAATTTTGCTCACCTAAGATTAGTTCAGGCAATTAACAATACTGTCGCATTTATTAATCAACCTAGAATCATATTATAGGTCGCAAAGCTATAATAAGCAATAAACACAAATCTAGATGAAGAATTAACAGATAAATCCCAACAGTAATTCAATTCTAACAATTCATAACTTTTGAAAAATCCAAAACCTAACTAACAAACTACTCATACATGGTAATTGAAATAAACATCATGAACATAATAGATTGCATAAAAGAAATAAGAAATAGAGATAATGAGTTCAAAATCTGCTCTAAAAGAGTCTGATTTGTCTCTCCAAAAGCTCTGGTACAAATCTCTCTCTTTGTCTCTCTAGAAATAAGATACCAACCAAAAAGTGGCTAAAAACCTAAAATATAAGCTAAAAACGAATTGGAGCCTTTTGTAATTAATGAAACTTCTGGTCAAAAACTGCAATTCTTTCTTTAACTTTTATTTAGCTCCCGCAAGGTTTTCTTAGGGGGTGACGACCGTCACCCATTGTACAACACGTCTCCTTATTGCTCTCATCGGGAAGGTCTCCAGTTGTTCTCTAGATTGCTCTAAAATCTCCATATGAGCTCCAAACGTACTTCAACCTGTAAAGACTATAATATGACTCTAAAAAGACCAAACAGACTCAATGAAAAGGACTTATATCATGGTTAAAAACCATAAAAACCATGATATATCATGTATCGACTCGGGTGGTCGATACACAGATCGGTATGAATCCCCCTTGGTGTATCAAGGTCCTCCTTGTCGATATGTTGCTTTTGTACACCATGTTCCTTCTGTATCAACGTGAAGCCATCGATATTCAGTCTGATATGCTCCATATCGATCAGATCACATCGATATTCTGCTCGATATTGGTCCATCCGACCTTGTCCTTGTCCTTGCTCCATTCCCAGCTCACATCCATTGAACCACTTGGTCTCCAAACTCCTTCTAGTACCTGAATAAAACTCCAAATGTATTCAAAATGCAATGTAACTCCTAAACCTACACTAACTTCTAAATGTATGCAAATGGGACAAGAAGAAGCAAAATATGCATGTTAAGAGACTAAAACTACTGATGAATACATGCTAAGATGGTATAAATAATGGAGATATCAACACCTCCACCCTTGCCTTTTGCTTGTCCTCAAGCAAACAAACTAAGACAAGGAGGAAGTGAGGTTTGAAGTTGGGCACTCAAATCCAAAAATTCTAAGGTAAAGAAGTGAAATCAATGTCTAAGTGCCTAAATGTAGGATGCAAAACACAATCAGTTGTACTTTAAAGAACCTAGCCGTGCCTATCCAGTTTCAAAATGATCTATAGCTCAACTTAGTTAAATGCTGAAATCAATCAATCTCTTTAACATTCAATTAAACTATGTAACCAAGTAAATCATGTTTAAGCAAATCAAGTGGGATCATTTGCCTAGGGGTTAAGGTCATGAGATAAAAATGATCTCATCAAAATATGGATTAAAATGCAAGGGTTTCTCTCAAAATGGAATGAACTTAGGCATAATGCTAAAGGTGAACCACAACTTATGCATACAAGGATAGATTACTATCTATCTAATGCCTAAACATGTTCTAAACCCCCAACTCTTAACCCAAATCAAAACCCCAATCCTAACTACCCTTTTCTTAACACTCTCACATTCTCCACACTTTACCATTTTTCAGAGAACCTTCTTCTTTGATCTATCCATGTTGTGGCTTTTTTTTTTGCTCATTTGTTGTGGGCGCCTTCTTTTTGTATCTAGGAGTCTCTTTTTCTTTATCCTTTTGATGTATTAGGCTCCTGTGCCTTCTTTGTTGTTGTTGCTGAGACTCATCTTCATAATGACCATCCTTTTTGAGCTTATTTGGTTCCACACATGCTGAGCTTTTACTTGCTTCTTCTTTCTCATTCCCTTTTCTTTTTACTTTCTTTCTTCTCTCACTTTCTCCTTTTAGATCAAAATAACACCCAAATCCGCCCAGACTTATAACTACCATCCTAAACCTATGTCTAACTCAAAGTGAAGAGCTAGTTCTACATAGTGACTAATCCTTGAAGTGCCAACCTAACACTTTATGCTTACTTCATTCAAAAACAGGCCTCACACACAAGAGATAGTGTTCATGTCTGAAAGGAAAATAAGGTTAAGGTGTGATAATTGTCCTTTAATGATGAAGATAATTTGGACTAGCAAGAGAGGTAAAAGGAAGAAAGAAAGCCCAAATATGTATATGGGTAATCCATAAAACCACTTTCATTGCAAAAACATGATAATTAACAATTCAAATTAATGGTTCTATTAAATAGAGATGATTTTCAATGAGCAAATGATTTCAGTATGTGACTAGAAGATCAAATTTAGCATTCAAGAGCATGGTTCAGCCTTAGTTTCTAACTTCTTATGATGCATCAAACATTTATCCACTAAGATATTTAGATCAATCCTAAACATTGAGCATTTTACAAGAATTATCATCATCATGCCCTATGCAAATGCAATGCAACCTATATGAAAAATATTAGACTCAATCCTAAACAAATGAATGCAACTATATTTTTTTCTTTTTGGTTTGCAAAAGATGCAATTTTTTTTTGGTTTTTAAATGCACTTAGATGAATGCATGAGACTCTTATGAAATAAAAACTAAGAAAATAAAACACAATGTCAAATACACAAAACCCTCCCCCACCCTTAAATTACATAGTTCCATTGTGTAATAAAAGATGAGAGAGAGATGCAAAAACAAAGAAAATATGCAAAGCAGAAAATGGTATTTACAATGAAGGGGTTTTTGATACCTTAGAAGGTGGTGTGGGAGTAGTGGGAGACGCCTGAGATATCCTCCATTATGTCAATGTTGTGGCTACTGTTAGGCTTCTCCCTCCTTGTGATTCTTCTCCTCTTTGGCGCTTCTTGACAAGAGGCCCTTGGTGGCACTGAAGCTCTTACTTCCTTATAGCCACCAAAAGAGCGCCTACTACTAGGAGTACTAGCCATCTCTTGGCTTTCAGCTTCCTGCTCTTGTTGAGGAGCAGAGCTAGAGGCTCCACTAGAATTCCTCTTGAGGTCCTTGATTTGAGCCTTCTTGCTCTTCATCCCCTTCAGCAACTTCTTGATTGTTTTGTCTTTCCATTTGTTCCATCTTTGCAAGAGGTTGATGTGCTCATAGGCCTTCTTCAAGGGACCTCCTTGGTGAGTTAAGTCATGAGGCTGGAAGTGGTACTCCTCACTGTTGTAGCTTGGAGCATCTGATTCTTCTTCTTCTTGAACTCCCTCTCCCATTTCTCCTCCTTCTTAGACTACAAGTGGATAGTCACCTTTGGGAAGAGGAGTGTTGGCGGCTTGGTAGAGCATTGGCTGAGGAATGATAAAGGCAAAGCAGTTGGGGTTGGAGAAGGATGTGAGATGCTAATTGGGGAGTAGTAGCTTTGCAGCTAATACATCTTCTTGAATGAAATTGTAGATGAAATTATCACCCACACTCTCCCCAAGGAACTTTGCCTTCTTCAGATATTTCAAGTCTAGATACTCCACCTTCACTGTTTCTAGTCCACTCTGAACTCTTGTAGCTTCCATCGAGGCAGTAACAAGGCATGTACCATAGAGCTCTGGCGCCTTGTCATCATTGGTTGATAGCCAATGTTTAATGACCAGAAGTTGCTGTATGAAGATGGTGACCATTCCAGTTGTCCCATTTGTTCCCTTGAGCTCCACTCCTTGCCTTGTGTAGTCTAAGATATTGATCAGACTCTGATAAATCAGCTCCCATTCTCCACCCTCAACAGCACCGCTTTCTCTTCTTGCAAAGAGAGTATGCGCCAATGCCTTGTGCACATATCTAATGGCTGGATTCCTGATAAAAGAAACCTTGCTTCTTCCTGGCTTGTAAGCGCCTCTAGCCACATGCTCCCAAAGGCTGTTCATCTCCTCTGTGCCAATCACCAGATTTTTTCCTCTAGAGATGCCAGATGATAACCCAAAAGCATCTCCAACGGCTGAGAAGGACATCCTATAATAGCCCTTTGAAACTCGAAAGGTGATGAAGCCATCACCATCCTCTTCTGGTGTCTCTTCTCCAGGCTCATAGAAGGTGACTTCAAAGGTTGCAAAGAATTGAAGCACCTGGTCTTTGTTGGCTGAGCAAGGATTTCCCACCAGCCTTGTTAGCTCCATAGTCTCCAGCATAGAAGAGCAGTCCTCAAATATTCCCAAGGCTTTCAGAGTTGGCACATGTGGATATCTTATTGGTCTCACATCCACATTTGGCAGCTTGTCATAAAGCTGCCTTTGAGCAGGAGTGGTGCCTTTCTTCTTAGGAGCAGCCTTCTCACTAGCGCCAACATCCATCTTCTTTTTGCCTTGAGCCTTAGTGTAACGACCCGGTTTTACAAACCAGGCCCGTTTGGAAAATTCAATCCCGACTAAGACGGTTTAAGCCCATTTCCTATTTCTCGATATTTCCTTTTTCCTTCGAGAGATAATTAATTCCTGGTTTAGATAAATATTACATTTTTAATGTGATATTAATGAACCTTTTCCTAAATGAATTGTGAATATTCTTATTCATAATTATCTTTTCCTTTTTCGTGGTTATCTTTACTTTTTACCCAAGTCTCCCATTGGGTATAAATAGAGAGCCCTTCCCATTCTTTTTCTTCATTCTAAACTTTCCAGAGAACAGAGAAACCCTAGAACTCTCTTCTCTCTCTTTTCCGGCGCCGTAGTACTCTCTCTCCGCTATCTCTCTCTCCTCTTTCTTTCTCTCTCATCGCCGTATCCTCTCTCTCTTCACCATGTCACGCTGTTCGTCATCCCCGCCTTCTGGTGACCACCCTAGCCGCTCTCCGGAGCAGCCATCATCGTCCGCCGGTGCGGTGGAGCAGCCGCGAGTCCACTACCTTCGGGATGGACCCGTAGCCGCCCCTTCCAGCCGCCCTGCCCCGGTGTTTCACGTTGATGAGGAGCCGGAGTCCTCCCAGAGCCATACGCCGCCGCAGCATCACCTCCAGAGATCGATCAACCCTGCGTGGTTAGCCGCCGTGGAGCATCTCGCCTCCTTCTCTTCTCCTTACCTCCCCTTGCCACCTCCTTCGCAACCTAGGCCAAGGTGAGGATGAATCTGTGCTTGAATATCGTGAACTCTGCTTTCTTGAATGCATAGTTTGGGGTTAAACCACGCATAACCTACTTTTTGCTTTAGAACTGAGTCCCAGCTAGGTCATATTAGGTTGTTGATTGCTCTGTGAATCACCTAGATGTGTTTAGGGTATTGAAACTGAAGTTGCAGGAGACTTAAAAGAAACATTTACTTGTGCTTGAAACACTCTGCTTGTTTGATTGCTGTTTGGATCTCTTCTGTGATTGTGTGATCGCCTAGAACTTGTAAAGAGGATAGGAACTTAATACGGTATTGCGTGAAATCATAATTGAGACTATGTGTTGTGAAATGTCTGAGATGAGAGTTGAGATCATAAGGCAAAGGAGCCGTGGTCGATATACTTGAGTGGAGGACTATTGTTTGGGGTCCGAGATGGATGGTTGAGATTTGCAATGCCTAGGGCTGCAATCGATACACTGAAGTTGAGGATAGTCGCTGAGCCACGTGGGCAATATGCGAGGGAGTACTGAGGGACCTGACATCACATGGGGCTGTTCAAAAGGGTTCAGCGTATACTCATGTGGTATGGGAGTAATGGCTATACGTAGCGCTCTCAAGGCATGGCCGACGGGCTAGTCGTGTAGCGACTATAAATTTACAGAGGATGCAACCCAAGTACCACGGTGTAAGTCATCATTGTGTGGTCCGGGTATTCGCAGTGGCGTTACCTGTGACGTAGGTTATTGCGTGAAGTCTTTAGGACTTTCTATGGTGCTGTTTTAGGCTTGAACTTAGCGTTGTTAAGTTGTGGTGCATTGATAGGATAGTGTAGGTTTATTCTCCTGGGTAATCTAAATTACTCACCCCTCGAAGTTCCCCTATCTTCTCTCTCTCGACCCCCTCTAGCAGGTTAGGTGAGTCAGGATGCTCAGTATTGCATATGGATGTGGAGTTGTTTGTTAAGCAAGGCGCCTTCAGTTTATGGGACTTGTAAAGTGGATAATGCGTTTGACTTATGGCGCAGACGGTTATCTTGACATTGCCGGTTTGGTTTTATTGACCGGGATCGGGTGTCACTTGTAACGCCCCCGACCGCCCATTCCGGCGAATCACCCATCCCTCCGTTGGGCTCGTGGGCCCTGCCCCTGTCCGACGGTCGGTGCGTTATTTTTTCCGGAGCCCAACCGACTCATTTACTGACCCTGCAATTACCACATGATCTTTTTCCATGTTTTGGCCTCACTCACACGGTTTCGGGAATCACTTCCCGAAAGGTCACCCATCATAGTCCTACTCCAGCATAAGCACCTTTAACTGTGGAGTTCTTTCGGGACCTGTGACCGAAAAGATAAGTGCACTTTGATGACATAGGTAGCCAAATCAATCCATTTAAACTTATTCAAATGGGACGGGCCCGGGGTCGTTACAATTCTCCCCCACTAAACGGGAATTCGTCCCCAAATTCTGATCCCGACAGTGTGAGCCATAACCCCCAAACCTCAAGACAGTCTCCTGGGACAGAACCAGTTTGACTTCCTAGGCTCTGATACCACTTGTAACGCCCCCGACCGCCCATTCCGGCGAATCACCCATCCCTCCGTCGGGCTCGTGGGCCCCGCCCCTGTCCGACGGTCGGTGCGTTATTTTTCCCAGAGCCCAACCGACTCATTTACTGACCTTGCAATCACCACATGATATTTTTCCATGTTTTGGCCTCACTCACACGGTTTCGGGAATCACTTCCCGAAAGGTCACCCATCCTAGTCCTACTCCAGCATAAGCACCTTTAACTGTGGAGTTCTTTCGGGACCTGTGACCGAAAAGATAAGTGCACTTTGATGATATAGGTAGCCAAATCAATCTATTTAAACTTATTCAAATGGGTCGGGCCCGGGTCGTTATACTTAGTGCTTGGGTTCCCCACTTCCTTAGCCTTGCTTTTGGCTTTCTCTTGCTTCTCAACCTCTTTTTTGCTCCACTTCTTTTTGGTCTTCCTATAGTACCTAAATCAAAATTCTTAAAATTGAAACGAGAACCATGGTCGAAACTAAAGACAAAGCTTAATGTTGCTAAAGTCACAAAAGGAGGAGTTTATTTACTTAGAAGTAAACCTTTGTCAGTTGTGAAGCAACTATATAAGCAAAGCATGCAAAGGATTCTTTAAACCAAATTATCTAGAAATTGAAAAACATGAATCCTAGCATGGTGAAGCTAAAAAATGGTTACTAAATGCTAATGCATGGATAAACAAATGTATTTAACAAGAAAATAAATATTAATCTAAAGTGCTTCAGAGGTCAAAAATAATTATTCACAATAGAAAAGTAACAAAACTAACAAATAAGCAACAATCATTAATCAAGCTTGCAACTACTTAACAAAATTCAGTTTTTAAGTAATAAAAGAAAAGTTTGAACATGCAAAAAAGCTAAGAGACATTATCTAAAGTGGTTTGGCTCTCCTAGACACTTCAGAAACTAAAATTTCAAAATTTGTGGTTGTAAACTAGAAAAATGGAAGTGAGAGAGAGAGAGAAGGGTGGGGTGAGTAGGGTTGGGAAATCTTTTTGTGGGGAGCAAGGGGACAAGGAGGGCCTAAGAGTGGGCTCACTTGTGCTTGGGAAGGGGCAGGATTCAAATTTAAAATCCTTGATCAAGTTTGACCAAGGAGAGAAAAATTTTGAACTAGAAAGACTTACCTCGGATGCAATATCGATCACCCAAGTCGATATTCTGATCGATATTGATCATATCAGTTTGGCTTGGTCGATATCCATGCCGATATCGCTGTCTGGGCTCTTGTACCGGTCGATACGCACGTCGATATTGCTCATGCATCTTTTATATTGGTCCCTAGCATCTCAGTACATAGTCTGATATTGATCCCCGCTTGTCCAATATCGAGCAAGGCAGCTCGATATATAGCTCGGTATGATCATGCAACATTTTGTATCGAACTAGTACCTCTATATCATGCTCGATATACCTTGACTTATGCTAAATAAAATCGTTGCATTTCCTAGTCAATGTGTATCGGCATAGGACATCGGTAGATAGCTCGATATGTTTTAACAAGAACCCTTTATCTTCTCAGTTAAGGCATATCGGCATATTACATTGGTATGTTGCTCGATATGCACCATATGGTCATGTATCGACCTGGCATCCCGATAAACATGATCAAAATGGATGCCAATTAAGGCACATCGAAGTGTTTTTACCCCGATACACAACCTGTTAAAGCGTATCAGTTTGCCTTACCCTGATACGTTGATCGATAGAACATCCTCTCATATGTATCGATCAGTATCATCTAAGTACACACATCAATACTGACTCAGAACATCAATATCGAGCAAGAACTGCTCGATACACTGTCCGATATAGACTGTATCGACATGTGCTAGCCGATATGCTGGTCGATATTGACCCTTCTGCGCCTCCTTCTCTTCCAAGCTTGGTTCCTCTTCCCTTAGCTTGAACCTGGTTACTAGGGACACTCAAAAACACTCACACAAACATAAAAACATAAGAAAGCAAAAGTCTATACAAGGATACCATGGGAATGCCTTCCAAGTGCACTTGTTTAGAGTCACTTAGCTTGACTTTACTCAGCTCCTTAGTTGTTGTAAGGAGCACGAGTCATGGAACTCCTTGGTGTGATCTTGCTTCCTCTGGCCCTCTTGGCGACTCCATCTATTTTGATCACTGCAAGAGGCTCAGACCTGCCTTCATGCTTCATCTTGTAGCAAACTTCACCATCCTTAGAGCCAAATGGTCTCAAGACCACTCCATATTCCATATGACCCAACAAAATTTCATTCACAAAATCAGAACCACCCACTCGAGGACCTCGTCTTCAGTGGTTTCACTAAATATCTTGAACAGAGAGCTTCCATAAAAGCTTTGTGTCACGGAATTGATATTTGGGATCAATACCATACGGGCCTAGCCTCTCTTTGCCTCGGCAAATAGACTAGGCATCCTGTCTCACAAAGAAGAACCTAACTCTTTAGGATAGAACTTTGTAGGGATTAATGGGTTGACTAAGCAGATTCTTAGGGATTGCTTCTATCCTCATAAATACCATCAAATCTTCTAGAAGTCCTTCCAAAGTCATCCAAGATGATAACCTCATGTAGTTACTTGCTGGTTCGGCCCAAATAGATGTTGTGCGGATTGGGCCGTGACATTCTCCCCTACCTAGTTTGGCAACGCCCTCGTTGCCGTAAATGCCTTCAGCTGGTATGCGAACTGCCTCAGTTTGCTTTCTGGTACCCATGTTGCCTCTGATAAGGGTTGTCCTTTCCATTTAATGAGAAAGTGAGTGCTCATGGGACTCCTCGTTTCCAAACCACCTTTGACTCGAGAACTTCTTCTATCTTCTTATCGTAAGACTTGGTGACGATTGGTGGTGCTCGAGTTGACTGACCCCGGCCTTAATCTGTATCATCTCCATGGTACTGTTTGAGCATACTCATGGGGAAAACTGGATGAATCTTCAAGGTTGGGAGAAGATTCAGCTTGTAAGAAACCTTGTCCACTTTGGCAATGATCTCGAACGGTCCCTTATATTAGCGGATCAGTCCTTTATGGAGACTTCGGAACGCCTTGAATTGTTGGGGAAGGAGCTTCACAAGTACTCGATCTCCAACTGTCAACTCGAAAGACCGCCTTTTTCGTCAGCCCATTTCTTCATCCGTTTGCGAGACTTCTCCAAGCAGACCCGCGCAAGGTCAGCATGATCTTCCCATGTCCTGACCATCTTGGCCGCTCCTGGACTTCGTGACTCGACTGCTGGTGTAGCCAAGGTATGGGGAGTTGATGGTTGTTGTCCGGTCGCGAGTTCGAAGGCACTCTTGCCTGTTACCTCGCTTTGCTGCAAATTGAAGAAGAACTGGGCGATGTCCAGCAACTTGGCCCAGTCCCGTTGATTTGCACTAAAAAAGTGCCGAAGATAGCATTCCAACAAGGAATTCATCCTCTCTGTCTGACCATCTGTCTGTGGGTGGAAGCTTGTTGAGAAGCTAAGTCCGGCCCCGAGATTCTTGAACAACTCGGTCCACAACTTCCCAGTAAATCGTGGATCTCTGTCACTCACGATGTTCCTTGGAAGCCACCAGAGTTTGACTACGTTCTTGAAGAAAGCCCTCGCCGATCAATTACAACCAAAATTGACCCACATCTCTTAGACTTTGGTAGGGCATTGATGAAGTCTAGGGAGACTGAGTCCCATGGTCGGTCTGGTAAGGGAAGTGGCTCTAATAATTCGGCAGGTTGTTTGGTCTGCCTTGTCTTGTTGACACACAAGGCAAGTCTTCACATAGAGTTCCACCGTATCCCGCATCCGTGGCCAGAAATATGCGGTCTCTACAAGTGACATGGTCTGCTTTTGCCCTGGAAGTGCTGCCCATTGGGTATCGTGGCACTCTCGGATAATATCCCGTTGCAAGCTCCCCTATTTTGGCACATAGAGGCGTCTCCCCTTTGTGTATAATAGCCCATCTTCCGCCCAGAATCGGGAAGTCTTTCCTGCCTCTACCAACTTTACCAACTATTTGGCAGTGGTATCGTGACTTAATCCCTCCCGGATCCGAGTCACGACTGTCCCTACAACTTGGCTGATTGCGAGAAGTTCGGCCTTCCAGCTCAGTGCATCGGCTATGACATTCGCCTTCCCGGGCTTGAGCTCTAGTGTATAGTCAAACTCTGCCAAGAAGTCCTGCCATCGAGCCTGCTTTGGGGATAACTTCTTCTGGGTCTGGAAGTAACTCATTGCCACATTGTCTATCTTGACTTGGAATGGAGATCCCAAGAGGTAGTGTTGCCAAACTCATAAACAGTGAACCACAGCCGTCATCTCCTTTTCTTGGACTGTGTAGCGCTTTTCAATGTCATTCAGTTTGCCACTTCCGAAGGCTATGGGATATCCTTCTTGCATCAGGACTCCACCAATGGCAAAATCAGAAGCATCGGTTTATACCTCGAATGGAAGACCAAAGTTAGGTAAGGCAAGAACAGGTTCTTGGCTCACCGCAGTCTTCAACTCCTTAAATGCTTCCTTGCACCGATCCGACCAGTCACATGTCTTCTCCTTCTTGAGAAGGTCGGTCAGTGGTGCAGCCTTCTTCGAGTAGCCCTCGATGAACCGTCGGTAATAGTTAACAAGTCCAAGAAAAGACCTTAACTCTGTTAGCTTGGTTGGGGCATCCCATTCAGTGATAGCTGTCACTTTGGGATAATCCATCTTGATCTTCTCATATCCGATAACATGCCCCAAGAACTGCACCTCTTCTGTCGTAAATGTGCACTTCTCTCGCTTCCCAAACAGCTGGTTATCGTGCAGGACCTGGAAGACGGTTTGCAAGTCTTCCACATGTTCCTCCATGGAGCAGGAGTAGATGACAATGTCATCGAGGTAAGCAACAACGAACTGGTCCAAGTAGGGCTGGAAGATCTGGTTCATGAGAGTGCAGAATATGGCTGGGTCGTTAGTGAGACCAAAAGGCATCACCAGCCACTCAAATGAACCATATCGGGTGATGCAGGTCGTTTTTGGCTCATCTCCTTCTGCTATACGAACCTGATAGTAACCCTTTTGAAGATCCATCTTCGTGTACACTTTGGCTCCACCAAGTCTGTCAAACAAATCCGTTATCAAGGGAATAGGATAGTGGTTTTTGATAGTTACCTTGTTAAGTGCCCGGTAGTCCACTCACATCTGCAACGAGCCATCTTGCTTCTTTTGAAATAATACCGGTGCACCATAAGGAGCTTTCGACGGTCTCAGCATCCCAGTCGAAAGTAGTTCATCGAGTTGCTTCTGAAGTTATGCTAGTTCGGATGGGGCCATGCGGTATGGTGCTATTGCGGGAGGCTTGGCTCCTACCTCAAACTCGATCTCGTGATCTACCTCTCGCCTTGGGGGTAGCTCATTGGGCAGCTTCGGTGGCATCATGTCTTTGTTCCTCTCGAGAGCTGCCTCGATCATGGGAGGAGTGGTACCTGCCTTTCCTATGTCGTCATAGCTCTTAAGGAAGGCAAGATATGTCGCCTCCCCTTTCTTCACCCCCTTGGTGAGTTGCATCGCCGAGAGGTGCTGAACTCCATCCATCCTCTCCTTAGGAGCATCCACGGATGGGATCATACATGGAGACCCCTTCTCCAATATGCAAACTGTGCTAAGGGCGCGCATGAGAATCGCCGAGACTTGCCTTTAGAAATCCAACCCAAGCACGACCGTGAAGTCGTCCATCTGTGCTACTGAGAAGTTCACCGAACATGTCCAAGCCCCCACCCTGAGCTCAACATTCCTGGCAACTCCATGTAATGGTTTGGCTTTGGAATTGACAGATTTAAGCCAAACCTCTCCCTTGGTCCACGTGAGACCAAGTTTTCTTGTCTCCTCATCGGACATAAAATTATGAGTTGCGCCAGTGTCCACCATATCCCGTGTTGGTTACCCATTGATGAAAGCCTCAACGTACATCAGCCCCTTACTTATGACCTTAGACACTGCAGTTGTCTAAAGGGCGTTGAAAAGTTGAAGGGATCCCATCATCTCGGCCTCCTTCTCTTGGGATTCGGCTTCTCTTTGCTCCAGCAGTGCGGACAAGGAACCAAGCTTTGGGCACTCCTTTGCTGGATGTGGTCCATTGCACATTCCCCTCTTGGAACAAAGGTACTCTTCTTTGCTTTATACTCCTCAAGTCCAGTGTTCCTCCCTTGGTTCCGAGGATAAGATGGAGCCGCCTGCTCCCACTTTTCCTCCTCAGACCGTGGAGCTAATTTCTCTTTCCTCCTGGAATTCTCTGACTGGTTTTGGTCATAGAAACTCGAAAGAGATTCAGCCACAGCAATGGCTTCATCCACAGAGTTCACCCCGCATCGCTGTAACTCCTGTTGGGCCCATCCGTGGAGTCCATCCACGAAATGGAACACCAAGTCCTGGTCGGACAGATTTGGAATCTGTAGAAAAAAGGTAGTAAAATCCTTGACATAGTCTCGGATCTTACCCTTTTGTCGGAGTTCCCTCAGCTTCCTCCTAGCTTCATAGACTACATTCTACGGATAGAGCTGTCGCTTGAGTTCCTTCTTGAACTCCTCCCAAGTGTTAATCCGGAATGTGCCCCTCTCAATGTCACTATGGCGCCTCCGCCACCATAGCATGGCCGTATCCGTGAGGTAGGATGTGGCCGCCTTGATCTTTGCAAACTCGTTAGTAAGACCAAGGTTATCGAAGTACTGCTCCATTTGCCATAGGAAGTTCCAACTTCCTTGGCATCCCTTGAGCCATCTAAACGGGAGGGTCTCGGGAAATCCACTCTTCCCGAGCCGGAGTTGTTGGTACCTTCATTTGCAACTGCCCTCTTGCATAATGCGAGATCTTATTGCATCCCTTTCGATGCTCACCTTCAACGCTTGGACCACCCCCACCACTGTATCCTCCAATTTGGTCAATCGACCCTCGATCCCACCAAAGTCATTCTTGACTTCTGCCATCTCGTTGAACAGTATGTTCTCGAGTTCAGAAGTCGAGGGTTCGACCTGCTCCAGTCGTTCACCCATATCGATAATGGCTATGCCCATAGCCCGACCTCGTCACGGACCTTGATCTTGTCGCGCTTCCTCCTAGCAATGTTCTCAAGACCCTCCTGGTCCTCGCCACCATTGTTGCTCCTGAGAACATCCTCGACGTTCGATAATGCTCGGCCTTCGAATGGACGTTTGCTCTGATACCACGTGTCACAGAATTGATATTTGGGATCAATACCGTGCGGCCCTAGCCTCTCTTTCCTCGGCAAATAGACTAGGCAGCCTGTCTCACAAAGAAGAACCTAACTCTTTAGGAAAGAACTTTGAAAGAAAGAGGAAAAATGCTTAAATAGCTCTCTTATTCAAGAATGAGTTGATGATTACAAATGAGGGATCCCACCCCTATTTATACAAAAACACCTCCAAGATGGATGGTGAGGATCAACTTGATCTAAGGGCCAATATTAAAGATATGGCCTTAATTACAGAATCTGTAACTAATGAGGACGGATTTGTAGGGATTTGGGCTGATTTGTATGGATTGATGGGTTGACTAAGCAGATTCTTAGGGATTGCTTCTATCCTCATAAATGCCATCAATTCTTCTATAAGTCCTTCCAAAGTCATCCAAGATGATAACCTCATGTAGTTACTTGCTGGTCCGGCCCAAATAGATGTTGTGCGAATTGGGCCGTGACATTGCGCCCACATAGCCATCAAACTCAGGCCAATGTTTATGAACTCCCTTCAGCTTTTTTAACTTCCATTGAGAAAGCTTGCTCATCTTCTAGCTTGTTCCCCACGAAGTCAAATCTCAGCACTTTCTCCTTTGTTAGTCTCGGCTCTATTGTGCACTCTTTTCCATCAAACACTGCTCAAGCTGAAGCCAAGAGGGTTTGCCTAAGATGATGGCATTCTTTATCTTTTCCTCAACATCTAAGAATAGAAAGTCTGTTGGGATGATCACTCCCTCAATCATCATGGGCATATCTTTTAGGGCTCCTAGAGGTACTTTTACTGTACTATCTGCTATGGTTAATGGCACATTACTCTCCTGGAATGAAGTGTAGCCCAGCGCTTTAGCTGTAATATAGGACAGCAAGTTGATGCTTGCACCTAAGTCACAAAGACAACTTCTGAACATCTTCATTTTTGAGTTCACAAGGAAGGGTAAAGCATCCAGGATCTTCAAACTTCTTTATGTTCAATACCTCAGTCGTGGCTATGGCTTCTTTCAGCTCATTCCCAACATCTAGACCTCTGAGCTTCATTTGGTTGGCATAGAGAGTGGTGTACTTATCCACAAGCTGCTTCTTAAATCTTCCAGGATGATATACTCATATATTTCGCATATTTAGCATACATTTAGAGTAGTTTTCGTGCATACATCTTTCATAATAGGCTAGTTTGCACCATTTATCTCATTTTAGGTCCTAGAACACTTTGCATTATCATTTGCATATTTCTTGCATTCTTGCATCATATTCAGGTTGTTTTGGATACACTGGAGCTATGGAGGGTGCGTGGATATGCTAAGGATTGAAAGGGAGCCTATGGATACTTGGAAGAACTCGGCCATGTAGCAAAGGAACCAAGATCGAGGTGAAGATCGACCTAGGCAGATCGATCTAGACGAGATCGACCAGAAGATCGAAACACTTGGGTCGTTTCAAGGAAGAAGATCGAGGTCAAGATCGACCAAGATGATCGAATGTGAAGACGGACATGGAAACTAAGCCCGGGAAGAACGACGGCCTGATCGAGGTCACGACTCGATCGTCTGAGGATCTTCCAGAAGATCGATAGAAGCGCTCGATCCACCCGACTGAATCGACCCGACGATCGGGCAAAAGAGGACGTTCTATGCGGAAGATCGAGTTAGAGATGGACGACTCAGGTCGATCTCTAACCTTATCCGGACAACTTATGTTTTGGAGTTTAGTGAGGGGACCATTTCCCTTTTGGTATAAAAGGTTTTTACCCTATTTTTGGGCAGGGATCCACATCCATACGATCTGTCTCCTTTTTCTTTGAGCCTAAAAACCGCCATTGTTATTTTGGAGCTTTTCATATTTTGTCAAAAACATAATCTTGCTTTTAATCTTAAGTACTTCTCATAATCTTTCTTGTTTAGTCGTTTAATCATGTTCATCCTTTCTTCCTTTACGTTTTCATATGCTCTAATCATGCATAGTGAGTAATTCACCAATGGTTTAAGGTTGGGGTGATTAAGGGGGTTCTTAGGTTTTAAGCTTGGGTTTTTCTTGCACTTAACCTAATCTCTTCTTGGATTTGGGGGTTTTAAAGCCTAGAGACTCTTGAGAAATATCCCTTTGATCTCAAGGATTTCCTTATCTTAGCAAGACTTAGGAGATCCCTTAAATCCAAATACAAGAGACTAGCTCATCCTTTCCCAAACGCCATGGATGCTTAGGGACCTAGTTAGGCCATTTTTGAGATTTATGCTCCATGTTCTTCACCCTTTATTTCCACCACACGCCATGGGTTAGGAGGAAAGGTTGAGGAAATGATTTATTCCAAACGCAATGGATAAATCTAGCTCTAGCTTCTCAAGGCCTAGAGATAGCACTAAAATGTGTAGATCTATGTTTTCAAAACCCAAAGTTTAAATCTTAAACCTCCTTAAGCGTGATCCTAAACCTTGAATCTACTTTTAGCCTTTGAAAACATAAAGTCGTCATTTTCTAGTTCTAAAGTTTGAATCTTTTGTCTTAGCTTCTTAAAAATCTTGTTAGAGAGCTCCACATGGAGAGAGTCCATACTGTTGTAAACCTCAAAAAACTTCTTTGTGATCTCCATATTTGTAGCTTGTTGGCCTTGAAGAAGTTGCTGCAGCATTCCCTTCATCTCAGCTTCATTGGTGTTAGAGGAGCTGGTTAGGTTTTACTGATAACCAGGAGGAGCAAACTGCTTTGGCTGAAAATTTTCTAGGAGGTTATTCCTTATAGAATAGCCTTGATTGAATGGTACAAAAGGTCTTTCTTAGTTCCCTTGAGGCTGTTGTGGAGGATAAACGTGATCTTGGGGATTAGCAACATTGTTGCTTCTGTAAGAGAGGTTGGGGTTAGCCCTGTAGTTGCCATAGTTGTTGTTGTAGCCTCCCTGAATAACACATAGTTCATCTCTTCCACCTGAAGTTTTTCCTCAGTTGGCATCTCAATCATTTCACCAAAAAAATCCAGCTCCTTATGCTGCACCTGAAGCAACTTGTCAAGCCTTGAGTTTAGCTCCTTCAATCTCTTCATGTGGACTCTAACTCCGTCTTTGTATGGCCCCCATCTCCTCTTTGAGTTCTGTCAAAATCTTCATTGTAATTGCCATCACTCTTAGCTAAGTTTTTGACAAGCTCAAAACCTTCATCCACATCTTTAGAGGGGAAGCTCCCATTGCTTGCAGTATCAAGTAGCATCCTGATCTTGGGGAGAGCGCCTTTGTGTAGTGTAGAGACTAAGGATTCAGTTGAGAAGCCATGGTGTGGGCACTGCAGTGTATAGCCTTTGAACCTCTCCCATGCATCACCAAAAGACTCATTGCTTCTTTGGGAGAACCCTGAAATTTCATTCATTATCCCTGCAGTCCTTGATGTGCTGAAGAACTTGGCCAGGAATGCCTTTTTACACTAATCCCACCTTGACGCAAGTTCTTCTCCCATTAGTGCACCTTTTCTCCTAGAGAGAAGGGCCTGAGTTTGAAGCTATATTCGCTGACACCATTGATCTCGGTGAGTGAGCAAAATATGTCAAAATTATCTAGATGGTCCAAGGGATCTTCCAAAGGCAAGCCATGGAACATACTGTTCTGAACCATAGAGATCAGACCAGACTAGATTTCGAAATTGTTGTTTTGCACTGGTGGAGGGATGATACCTGTCGAGTTGTTATAGGCCTTAGGAGCATCACCAGCAATGGGCCTCATAGGACGTGCAGCATGTGCTGGTCCTCTCTCACCTTGCTCACCTTGGACTCCTTGCTGTCCCTGAACACCAGCAACTCCCTAAACAACTTGTGCTCTTGGTGGTCCCTGAAATCGCTTATCATCTACACCATGCTCCATGTTGAGCTGATGAAACCTTTGCAGTGTCTCTCTTTCCGTGTTTTCTCTCAATGCTCTTTTAAGCTGCTGATATGGAAGCAGAGTCCAATTTCTTTTTGATCTCAGGTTCATGAACTTATAAGAGCAAGAGCAAACTTTCAAATCAGTAACTAAACAGAAACTAACAGCCTAATATCAAGCAATCTACAAATTCTAATGCTTAGATCAAGCCCATATAGCAACAACGCCAATTTGATAACAGGATTCTGTGTTATTCAAATCCTAGCACACTCATGTCATTGCAGTACGAAATGTGTCAATCCATCTGGGCATGTAAGTCACTAAGAATGCAGAAGTTTACTTAAGTTAATCCAAATTCAAGGAAACAGGTGTGATCAAACTAAACAAGACTAAGCAGCATAAATTCAAAGCAAGAAATTTAAATAGATTAAAGCAAGGATCTAAGATGGGGGTTATTGACTAAGAGAGGATTAGAACCAAACTAGTGATGCTTCAAAACCATTCAAACAATGCTATCTTCTAGGCATAGGATTAACAACTATAAGTAGCTCAATTCCTTGATACTAAACACTTTTCTAAGCACATAATCAGATAACTTCCATTACTGAAATAGATGATTAACAAGCATTCAAACAGAAATCCAATCCTATAAAGCCAAAATTCACCTAAGACATCTAATTCCTTAGGCTATGTGAACAAGTCCTCGAAAAGACTCATTGCAGCATTTCATCAAACACTAATCAGGCATAACAGAAAGCCAAGATACTAAACAAGCCTGGCCAAGACTAATCTAGTGTTAAGCATATCTAATAGAGAGAAGACAGTCATATCAAGCATAAGACATCACTAATCTAATCCCAAAACTCCTCTAATATATCCCATCTCAAACCCTAAATAGGACTACTCACTAGTCATAGTCAAAACCATATATTCCAAAGAGAAATAATGGTTGAGCATGATTAGAAAGCAGAATAAACAAGAATAGATTAGAGGCAAATGCAGAAATTCACTAAATCAAACTAGTTCTTACAAAGCAAAGCTGATAAAGGAAAGGTTTTTAATGCTAGAACAGTAGAGAAAATAATAAGATAAGAGTTACCTAAACATTTTAGGACTTTAGTATTTATAGAGAGGCTTAGAAACCCCTAATAAACCAAGAATAAACCAAATTATGGCTAACTCGGCTCAACCATATCGGCTTCTCATATCGATACGGACATCGATATTGGGTCTTCTTGTTGTTGTATCGACATGCTCATAGTCGATATGGTGATCGATACACAAGGCTTCAGGATGTATTGGCTTGACTCTCCTGGTGTAAACATCAATACAATTGCCCTTTTCCTAAGGTATATGGAGCAGATTCATGTCGATATAGCACTTAGATATTGCCCGAGTCGATACATTGATCGGTATGAATCCCCCTTGGAGGTCCTCCTTGTCGATATGTTGCTCTTGTACACCATGTTCCTTCTGTATCAACGTGAAGCCATCTATATTCACTCCGATCAGATCACATTGATATCCTGCTTGATATTAGTCCATCCGACCTTGTCCTTCTCCTTGCTCAATTCCCAGCTCTCGTCCATTGCACCACTTGATCTCCAAACTCCTTCTAGTACCTGAATAAAACTCCAAATGTATGCAAAATGAAATGCAACTCCTAAAACTACACTAACTTCTAAATGTATGCAAATGGGGCAAGAAGTAGCAAAATATGCATGTTAAGAGACTAAAACTAGTGATGAATACATGCTAAGATGGTATAAATAAGGGATATATCACCCACAAAGTTCACAACTTTAAAGGAGGAGTTCCAAAGATTGTCAAGCTTCTCATGTAAAGCTTTGATCTCCTTCTTGGTGGCGCTATCACCCTCACTTATGGCGGTCCTTGAGGTCCTCTCATAATCCTCATTATAGTTCCCTTCTGAAAGAGCTAGATTCTCCACCAACTCAAGTCCTTCTTCCACATCTATACCCAAAAAGTTACCATTACTAGCTGTGTCCAATAACTTTCTCAACTTAGGAAGAACACCTCTATAGAGAGTGCTAGGTAGACTCTCATGGTGAGGACACTGAAGTGTATAGCTCTTGAAGTGCTCACATGCCTCACAAAAGGTCTCATTCCTATGTTGTGAGAAGCTTGAGATGCTGTTCCAAAATTTTGATGTCCTTGTGTCGGAGAAAAACTTCCTCAAGAAAGCGTTCTTGGAATCATTCCAAGCGCCAATGGAACCTTATTGTAGAGTCTTCTCCCATTGATGAGCTTTGTCTCCAAGACTGGAGGGAAGCGCATAGGCTTTATTCTATCTTCAGTTACTACTTGTATCTTAGTAATTGTACAAATCCTGTCAAATTGATCCAAGTGGTCAAAAGGATCCTCCATAGGCAGCCCATGAAATCGGTTTGCTTGCACCATGTTGATCAGTCCCAACTTGATCTCAAAGTGATTGTTGTGAACTGGAGGGACTAAGATACCATTACGGTTGATGTAGGTGTTGGGGGCATCTCCAGCGGAGCTCTTACACCATGTAGAGGTGCTCTCTCCATAATAGGTACTTGCCCTTGTTGGTCTCCATCTTGGTCGTGTTTTGAAGCTCTAGGGGCTGGTGCTGCTACATCTTGAGGTCACTGATCTTGTTGGTTACCTTGATCAGACATCACCTCCTCTTGGGGTTGAATGTGACACCCGATTCCGATCATACAATCGAACCAAAAATGTCAAGATAACTGTCTGCGCTTAAAGCCAAACACATTATCCTTTTTACAAGTTCCAGAATCCGAAGGCGCCTTGTTAAACAAACAACTCTACACCACATGCGATACTCAAGCATTCTGACTTACCTAACCTGCTAGAAGGATCGAGAGAGAGAAAAAGGGGAGGGGGAATGAGTAATTTAGATTACTCAGGAAAATAAACCTATATTATCCCATCAATACACCACAATTTAACAAACGCTAAGATCAGAACTAAAACAGCATCATAGAAATTACTTAAGACTTCAAACTATATTCTATGAGAACCAAATGCCAAATCCACTGAGCCCATCTGCAAACTCCGGGTAACATACGCGTGACATTATAACTGCATGATAGGGTCTAAATTTTACCCAATTATATTACTACTGCAAGTGCACAGCAATGCAGTTGTAGCAAAGGGGTTATCAAATCCCAAGGGAGTAAGCTACTACACTATAGAATATAGAATTTAGATTCATATTAAGCTAATCAGTAATGAGTAAATGTAATGCGAAATAACAAAATGAATGTAAGCAAGCGATTTTGATACTTGTTCAAAAGTTCAGAGAGCTAAAAATGCTAAGCTAGGATAATTCGCATGTTGAATTGGAGAATGTATAATGCATGCAATCAGGAAGTAATTTAAACCATCTAAAACTCGAAACATAATGATATAACTAATCAATTATCATTGAAAAAAATATCTATGCGCAAATCACATATTTTCAAATCACTTTGCAAATTCTAACAAATCAAACAAGCATTAAAGATCAGGTTTCAATTGTTCACAAAACTCCTAAGCCAAATCTCTTTGCAAATAGTAGTTTTGTTCATCTAATACTAGTTCAGGTGATTAACAATGTTCTCACATCTATTAGACAACCTAGGGTTCAACATTCAAGATGATCAGTTCTAAAAATAGATATGAATGCAAGTATAGAGGAAGAACCAAAGAATTTTCCTAACAGTTTAGCAATTCTACAAACTCTTCATCAATCTTTAAATCATTCTAACCTAACTGGCAGATTATTCAGACATGAGGATGATAACACAAATCATAACAGAAATAAACTGTATAAAAAACATAAGAGTAGAGATACAAGGGTTCGAAATCTTCTCTAAAAGAGTACATGATTTGTCTCCCTCAAAGCTCTGAATCAATCTCTCTCAAAAGCTCTCTAGAAAACAGATGTCTGCCAAAGAATGGCTGAAAAACCATAATATACAAGCTAAGACCCGAGTGGAAAAATTTTGCAAATAGTAGAACTTCTGGGCCAAAAAAGCAAATTCTTGTCAATCTTTTAGTTAGTCTCGTGTCTCTCCTTCAGGTGTGGGTGACGAGCGTCACCCTTGGTTGGTGACGATCGTCACCAATGCAGAATAACCTTCTTCTCAGTTTCTTCATTCGGGAAGGATTCTTGCTTTGATCCAAAAAGCTCCAAAACCTCCAGTTGTGCTCCAATCATGCTATAACCTGTAAAGACTCTACTAGGACTCTATTAAGATAAAAAGACTCGATAAAAAAGACTTATATCATGGTTAAATAAAAACCATGATATATCAACTCCCTCAGACTTAGCTTTTGCTTGCCCTCGAGCAAACATAAGACTAAGAACGGAGTCGAGGTTTGAAAACAGAAACAGTCAGCTAACCTTAGGAACGCATAATCGATTAATACTTTCGAATCCACATACAACAGAGCCAACACAAGATCATATTTCAGTACTTGTCACAAGCTTAGCAATCTCCCAAATCCAGCCCAAGCTCCTTCAAGAAATCCAGAATCTCTACTGCTAACTCCTTTATTTATTTAAGTGTGATATCTCATCAAGGATTTGTCAACTTAATCACTTATAGATTATTTCCCTTCCTAAACATTGAACAAGTCAATCTCAATACTGCTCTCCTGTTTTCTCTTCCCTTGATCTATATTCTTTTGATTTTTTTTTTTTTTCAACATTCATTTCTCAATTTTTATGCAGCTTAAGAACTGATGCTAGTCATTACTTGTGTTCCTGGTGAGGGGACAGGTTCATGAGGCTTCACTACTGTTGTTTTCTGTGAGGAGACAGGTTCGTGTGCACCATTCTATAGGCTTAAACTCTTAGAAGCTGTATCAGGGAAGATCAAAGAGAGATTGTACCTAAACATTCTTGCCAGTGTTGAAAGAGAGAATCAAGAAACTAGAATATCAAGCCCAAAGATGAGAAGTTAAAAGTTCATTAAGGTGGAGTCAACAATAGATTTTTCAGATTCTCTAAGAACCTAAGCCTTCTTTGCTAAATTGATCTACCTATGATGTTCTACTTAGTAAGACTTGTAATCAATATCTGTGGCAATAATTCTTATAAGCATCAATGTTTTGTGGTTAGTTCCAAGAAAAGCTAACAATTTTGAAATTTTGACTCAATAATACAGGTTTTTGAAGGAAGTCAAAGACTCTCAAAACAAGACACAATGTACACAATGTCAGTAGCCACCTCCCCCTCGACTTAAAAAAACTATGTCCCCAGTGCTATTAAGTATGAAGTTGGTCAATCAGAAGTAATATAGCACATTGAACTAAGTTTGAAAGTAGTACCTTACGCAGGAGTTGGTGATGAGCGTCACTCAGCATGGGTGACGATCGTAACCGTGTCTGAAACTCCAATATCGATAGTTATATGTTCCAAACATAATGTTATCTTGTGTACTCCATAATTAGACTGTTAGAGCCCTCAAACACACATTAAAAACACCAAAATATAGCATAACTCATGGTTCAATAAGTTCATAAAACAGCATCAAAGCAACAGACAAACTGACTCAAGAGAAAGTCCTCATCCTCAGAGTCAGCCTCATGAGGTGTGTCAGGGCAAATGCAACCGCAGTTGCTAACAATGGAGACCGCATTCTAGAGGCCATCGAAGCTCTGGATGACATAGTCCTGAAAAGCTGTTATATCCATCAGGGTCGGAGGAGCAACAGGTCGCCTAAGATGTGGAAGGTCTAGCGCAGGCAAATGCTGGCGTCGGGTTGGCCCGGCCTGATCCACAGCAGCAGATGAAGAAGCGCCCGCAGAAGCTCTTCGAGGGCGTCGTGATAGAACTATGGGTCAGAGCATGGTTGGGTCCGGCAGAAATCGCAGCTTTCGTGGATCTCCCAGGATCATAATAAGCTCCCGGTTAGGAAACTGCACACCCATATACTCCCAGTAGAAGTAGTAAAAGACCAAATTAACCTTGGCTTAAGCCAAGTCGCATGTCCCAAGTGTGCCTCATCCATGAGGGCACGTGCAGTGATAATCCTGTAGGGCTATGTGTCGATCTCGAAGTGCCGAAAGATAGGCATGAGAAGGCTGCCAGTGCTCACCGTCTTGGCTCCTGAGCTCGTGAATGGTTTGGTCTTCAGAGAGACCAAATGCTCTGCAAACAGCGTACCCAAGTTGGCATGGACTATAATCTCCATTGGAATCTCATCGTCAAGCATCACAAAGAATCTAAAATACAGCAGAACGAGCTCACTAACACACATCTTACTCGGCGCAGACTTACAGAGATTGGTGTTGCCTAAAAGGCGCAGAATATAGCGCACCACGTGGTGCCTGTAGCGCACCACGTGGTGCCTGTAGCGCACCACGTGGTGCCTGTAGCGCACCACGTGGTGCCTGTAGCGCACCACGTGGTGCCTGACGTTAGTCTGAGTGCGCGTCTTGGAGTCATAAGTTCCGTTCCCGAACATGGACCAGATGGTCTCAATATGATACCACTGCGAAGGTGTGATCACCCTGTAGGGTGCTGATCGAACCTATAAATCACGCAGAGCTCAAAGAGATTGATCCTATAGCGCACTCCTTTGATCAGAAATATGAGAGTGCCTTGCTGCGTGGTCTTGGCCAACTCGATATCGTATTAAACTCAAATGGTGGCGAGGAACTGGCGGACTAGATCAGATAAGAGATCATACTGCTTAGTCGCCATGGTGCTCATGCCAATCCTCCTCAAAACCCGTAGAACCTCTTCCTTAATGCCCATCTACTGCATCAGCTTGTTGTCTGCAAATCTGGTGGGCAGTTTCTTCACATCCTTCCATACTTTATTGTACAGTGTGTCATACTCATCCCAGCCCTCCTTTATATCACGAAAGACGCATGCATCCTTGGCTATCTTCTCCTTTGAGGTGCCTTCCAGAG
The DNA here is from genome assembly GCA_911865555.2 of Thlaspi arvense. Classification (NCBI taxonomy): domain Eukaryota; kingdom Viridiplantae; phylum Streptophyta; class Magnoliopsida; order Brassicales; family Brassicaceae; genus Thlaspi; species Thlaspi arvense. The sequence goes on along the minus strand of OU466861.1, from coordinate 29,251,070 downwards.
GGATTCTGGAGGCAATCTTCTTGCCCTCTCTCTTTGGCCGTGGCGGCCTGCACCGTGGTCTTGTGCTTGCTGGTGGTTTGGAACCAGATGCCTCACTAGTAGATGACATGATCATTGTCTTTTCTCTCGTGGAGCCATCTGCAATCAAAATCAAAACCAACGAAAAATCCACCAAAATCAGTTCAATTTCGAAATTTTCGAAAATCAGTCCAGTTTCGAAATTTTCGAAAATCAGTGAATTAAGGCTAAAAAAGCACTAGCCTTGGTTTCCATCACTACAAGTAGCACAATTCAATCCCACATTCAACCAAAAACATCCAAAATTTCCAAATTTTTGCAAGTTTCATCACTAATTCTAAAATTTCAAAAACTTGCAAATCAACCATTAAAATCACATGGGGATGATACCATTGATATAATTCAACCTATATAACCATGATTCAACACATAAATAAAGCTAAACAGTTAGAAATTAGATTTTAACCAAACTCATGGTGGACTAGAAATTGGAGATTCCGAACACATACCTTACAGATCTTGAAATCGAGTGATAGATTATTAAAGAGGACTAAAATGCACATGGGTTAGGCTTTTAAATCACTTAATTTGGTTAAAAAAATCTAAAAAAAAATATATGGGGAAGAATAAGAAGAGAGTTTAAATCGTGTACCTGGTCTGGACAAGTGACGACCGTCACTGGTAGTGACTCCGCCAATTTTTTTTTTCGATGTTCTCTTTTTTTTTGTATCTGTACAGAACACAAATAAAAATATGTACAGGAATTAGAAAACTTACCAGTGGGTTGCCTCCCACCAAGCGCTTGTTTTAAGTCATTAGCTTGACTTGGAATGCTGCTTAGACAGCGGGTGCATCATCAATAGATACAATGTGTTCTGCTGGAAACTCGGCTTGCGCCCAATAATTTTTCACCCTTTGGCCATTTACAGTAAACTCCTCTCCTTTGGAGTTATAAGGACAATGTCGCCAAGTGGTCTGGCCTCTTTGATAGTGAAGAAACCTGGCTAATGAGATCGCACTTTACAAGGAAATAACTGCAGATAAGAGTTATAAAGAAGTACATGGTACTTGGGCTCGAAATGTCTGTAGATAATCTTTTTATTATGATATGCCTTAGTGCCCTCCTTGTTTAACTTGGAGTTTTCATAGGCCAGATATCTGAGTTCATCCAGTTCATTGAGCTGTACCAAACGCCTCTCTGGAGCAGACATCAGATCGAAATTCAGCCTCTTGATAGACAATGCTGCCTTGTGCTCCAATTCCACTGGAACAGGCACACCTTGCCATATAGTAGGTGGGATGGTGTAGTCCCAAGTGGCGTCTTGTGGACAGTCCTGTAAGCCCACAACACATTGTCCAACCTTGCAGCCCAGTCTTTCCTTGTCTTCCCTACAGTCTTCTCCAGTATCTGCTTGATCTGTCTGTTGGAGACTTCAACTTGTCCGCTGGTATGGGGATGATAGGGAGTGGTCACACGATCACCAGGGGGTGGCGATCGTCTTTAGTATTGTATTGCGACTCCTTCGCAAGTCTAAGGACTGGGTGACCAGCATCACCCTTTTGGTGTCGCTCGTCACTGGCTCTTTCGCGTGACATAGTTGCAGGTGTTCAATACTCCCTGCCTGCGGTCTTGTTTCTATCAATTACACATTCTCCTCAGGTAGGAAATCATTGATTGAGACGTCATCCTCATTCTTAATCCTGGAGAGATGATCAGCTACTACATTCTCAACTCCTTTTTTGTCTCTAACCTCAATGTCAAACTCTTGGAGAAGAAGATTCCATCATTCTTCTGCATCAATTAATTTAGTGCATAGTGATCTGTATGGACCACGACCTTGGACCCTACAAGGTACTGGCCAAATTTCTCAAACGCAAAGACCACTGCCAGCAATTCCTTCTCAGTAGTAGCATAGTTCTTCTGAGCTTCATCTAGTGTTCTGCTGGCATAATAGATGGCGTGTAGCTTCTTGTGTTCTGCTGGCATAATAGATTGTGTGTTGCTTTTTGTCTTTCCTCTGTCCCAGCACAGCTCCAACAGCAAAGTCACTGGCGTCACACATCACCTTTAAAGGCAAATCACAGTCTGGAGGTTATACAATAGGAGCTGTAACCAGAGCTTGTTTGATCAGTTCAAAAGCAAACTAACATTCTGCAGAGAATTCAAACTTCACATCTTTGCAGAGAAGTGCAGTAAGTGGTCTTGAAATCTTGCTAAAGTCTATGATGAATCTTTTGTAGAACCCAACATGACCCAAAAAACTCCTCACTTCTTTGACAGAATCTGGCGCCTGCAAGCTTGTCATGACACCAGTTTTCGCTATGTCTACTTTAATGCCATCTCCAGAGACACTATGGCCAAGAACAATGCCATCTTACACCATAAAATGGCACTTCTCTCAATTCAGAACCAAGTGTTTCTCTTCACATCTCTACAGAATAGCACACAAGTTCTCAAGGCAGGCATTAAAGGAACACCCATAAAATAAAAAGTCATCCATAAAGACCTTCATGAACTTCTCAATCATGTCTGTGAAGATAGGCATCATGCATCTCTGGAAATTTGCAGGAGCATTACACAATCTGAATGGCATTCTGCGATATGCAAATGTACCATAAGGACATGTAAATGTGGTCTTCTCCTGGTCATCTGGATGGATAGGTATCTGAAAGAAGCCTGAATATCCATCTAGAAAGCAGTAATACTAGTGATTCGCCAGCCTCTCTAGCATCTGATCGATGAAGGGCAGTAGGAAGTGATATTTCCTGGTGGCTGCATTCAGCTTCCTGTAGTCTGTGCACATCATGTGTCGAGTCACTGCTCTTATAGAAATCAGCTTATCCTTGTCATTCTTCACCATTGTGACCCCTCCTTTATTAGGAAACACATGAACTGGACTGAGCCAGGCGCTGTTAGATATGGGATAGATGATCCAAGCTTCCAGGAGCTTCATGATCTCCTTTTTGACAACATCCTTCAAATTCGGATTCAGTCTCCTCTGATGCTCAATCGATGACTTCGACTCATCCTCTAGGTGTATCCTGTGCATGCACAAGTCTGGAGAGATACCTGAAATGTCATCAATAGAGTAGCCAAGAGCTTTGCGAAATCTGCGCAGCTTACTTAGCAAAAGGGTGAGCTTTGCATTGTTCAATGAAGCATTAACAATGACAGGATAAGTGGAGTTCTCTCCAAGGAAAGCATTTTACCTCAACTTTTAGAGCTTTAGCTGCACTCCAGTCTCCCATTGTTGCAGCTTTCGCAGAGGTGCTGAATAGTTCCTCTTGTGCAACCAGTTGCATGATATGTGCAGTAGCATCCATCATCTTGGCATATCTAGTAGCAGCTTCATTTAGGCGTTCTGCTTCTGCTGTAGAAGTGTTCAGCACCCACTCCAAAGGATCTGGTGGACTCATCTCTTGAAATATTTTCTCAACAAGGTTGGTGAGAACATGCATATAGAATGCATGTCCATCTTTGGTTGGCCTCTTCATCAGCTTGTCCATTTCGAAGTTCATCACCAAGTCACCAACATTCAGCTATATCCTCCCTTTCCTGGCATCTATGATGGCTCCAGCATTGGCCAGGAAGGGTCTGCCAAGAATCAGATGATCTTTGGATTCTTCTCCATACTCCAGAACCACAAAATCAGTGGGAATAATACAATGTCCCACTTTGATAGGCACATCCTCTATCACACCTTCAGAGACTCTTACTAATCTTTCAGCTAGGACAAGAGATATCCTAGTAGCCTTAAAGTTGGTCATGCCCAAGCTCTTGGCGACAGAATGAGGCATCAGGTTCACACTAGAACCAAGATCACACAATGGTCTTTCAAACCTGTCCGAAAAGATGGTGCAGTCTAAAACAAAGCTTCCAGGGTCTGAAAGCTTCTCAAGTACTCTGTTCTGAATCACAGCACTGACCTGTTCGTTGATCATCATGGCTCCTTGCTCTAGACATAGATTGTTGGAGACCATTCGTTTCACATATCTCTTAATTACATGAATAATCCTTACAGCATCAATCAAGGGGATTTCAGTCACCAGTTTGTCCATGATAGCTTTGCATTTGACATCTTCAAGCTCTGTTTAGACTTCTTAGAATGCTTAGGATAGGGTATCTTAAGCTTATACACCTTCTCCTTGCCATTATCTGCAGTTACAGGTGAAACAGCCTTGTCTCTGGGTTGGTGACGAGCGTCACCCTCCTGGTGATGATTGTCAATAATCGGTGACAAGCCCTGTGTGACGACTCCCCTCGTCACCAATCCCTCAAACTATAATTTTTTCCCTTCTATAACTGGTGGCAAGCGACACCCATCAGGGGGTGACGAACGTCACTCCTTCGTTCTCAGCAGATAATTCTTCATCTTCCACTTCTTCCAGTTCCACGATTTCTTCAGTACTCAGACCTTTCTTCATTACTCGTTGAAGGTTTCTTCCACTCCTCAGTGTGATGGCATTCACCTGGTGCTTGGGATTGATATCAGTCCTTCCAGGAAGGAATCCCTCTTTCCTTTGAACCGCTCCTACAGTTTGAGCAACCTGAACATCCAGCTTCTTCATATGAGAGTTCAGACTCTCAATCTTTCCATTCAGTTGTTGGTACAGTGAATCCATCTTCCCATTGGAGTCCACAGTCATCTTCTGTTGTCCTTCTAGGATATGTTCCAACAAAGCTTCCATCTTGTTGTCTTGTGCAGGTGCAGTTTGATAGGAAGAAGAACCATAGTTTTTGTTGAAGATGCTGCTGTTCTGGTATGGTTTCTGAAACTCAGTCTTCTGGAACTGTGGCTTTGGAGTATAACCAGAAGTGTTCTGGTTTCCTATGAAGGTACTTTTCTGATTGTTGCCATTGTAACCTCTTATCCATTTCTGATTCTCAAACCTTTGATTCTGAAACCCCCCCACCATTGATGAAATTAACATCCTCTTGCTCAAATTCTTCAGAACTTTTGAATGTCTTCACCTCTGCAGCAAATTGGACTGATTTCTTTCCTACCAGAAGGCTGTGCATACTGTGTTCCTAGGCCTTGACCTCAGCAATTTGGTTTCCATCATTCATTCCAGCTTGCTTCAGTCTTTGAAAATCAGCATTCTTGGTGCTGTTACTGGATGCCAGATTCTCAATAAGCACATATGCATCTTCTGGAAGGTTTGTGTTGAGGTTGCCACTGCTAGCAGAATCCAGCGCCATCTGGTATTTCAAATCCACTCCTCTGAAGAACATTTCTAGCAATTGAACCTCACTGAACCCATGGTGTGGTGATAGCTTGCTATTTTAGAGAATTTTAGGTTGTGTTTCATGCATCTTTTCCTCAGTTTTTGCATTATAGTTTAGCATTTTAGTATCATTTGCACTTAGAATCAACATGGCATGAATTTAGCTTAGATTTGCATACATTTGCATACATGTGCATGTTTTTGGTGGTTATCCGGTGTTTTTGGAGGTTCTTAGAGTTGGAAAGGAGATGGAAGCAGATGATGATCAAGATGTCAGAAATGGAGCTTTTGCAATGTCTTGTCCATATCGAGCAGAACACCCGTGGGGTATGCTCAATGTAAGCAGCATGACTTGAGGAAGAGGATCAGCACGAGGAGTCTAAGTCATTGGTCTGCATCGAGCAAGGAAGCCGATGCGGGCTGCACGAGCCATATCGAGGTCGCATATCGAGCAAAACACCATCCATACCACATCGATGCAACTCATCCGCGCATTGACCATTAGACTTTTGTTGACCTTATCTTATTTTAAAGGTTTTTATACTTCTTTTGGATCCCTACTATAAAAGGGAAGCCACAAGACATAATCTTTATCCAAGTTGGTTCCTTTTAGACACCTTGTCTAAGAGTACAACATTGAGAATTGCTTGCTTATGAATGCTTGATGCTTGCCTTTGTTAGAAATCCCCATTTTCACTCTTGAATACCACTATCCCACAATTGCTTAGAACCTTGACTCCTGCTTTTAATCAATTGTCTTTAAGATCATTTTGCTTAGTTCTTGCTTTATTTATCATTCCTGCTTTGCTCCTGCTTAGTCATTTCTTTAAGTTCATTGCTTAGTTCTGTTCACTTGCATTTAGTTTATGTTTCCTTTCCATTGCATTTTTAGGTTGTTAGACTTGTCCTTGTTCAATCAAAACCCCATCATAGCTTACTTTATGGAATTGTTTGCATCTCATCTTCCACAAATGAATTGATGCATGATCCCTATTCTACAACTGATTAGAGGCTAAGAATATTTAGTTCAGGACCGAAAACATCTTGTTTCATGTGGACAGTCTCTTTGGTATGCTTGAATCTAAGCCAAGCAGCCTTGAAAGCTTCAGTAGGTCCTTGAGAAAATGTAGAGATTTTCGTCCTCAGCTCTTCAGACCTGGCATCATCATAGAAATTGTTCAAAAATGTGTTCTTGGTGTCTTCCCAAGTGGTCAGCGAACCTGCTGGAAGCTTCTTCAGCCAGTATGATGCATCTTCCCCAAGTGAGTATGGGAAGAGCATGCAGAAGAGGTTATCATTGGATACACCATTGTAGTTGATACTTGTCACCAAGTCCCCAAACCTCTCAATATGATCCATGGTATGTTAATGAGGAAGGCCATGAAAAGGTTGCTGAGCCACAAGTGTGTAGTAAGCCGGCTTCAGCTCAAAGTCTTTCCTTTTAAAAAGAGGTGGCAGATTGCAGCTGTATTGGAGTAGAACTGATCAGGCCTGTTATAGCCACCAAGTGTTCTTTCACGCCCAACAGCGTTCAATGCAGCAGGTGGCTGCGCCTGATTCATACCTTGTTGAACAGCTTATTCAATTATAACATCTCCATTCTGATCAAGTCTCTGCCCCTCTTCGTTCCTCCTGTTCCATCTCTGTGAACACAGTGACCTTCTGCATCAGCAATCAAGACAATTCGATTGGCTATTGTAGATTGCTTCTTAGCTTTCCTAATGGTCCTTTCCAATTTAGCGATTTTGTCGATGCTCAAAGTCACAAGCTCCTTCTCTTTGTTGCTTCTGGTACTGCGATTATGCATACACCTGAGACAAACACAAGAAAAGTTGCAAAAGTTAGAAAACTATATACAACTTAGTCAAAATACTAATACTAAAAATTTATAGGCAGCAATTACTCCCTAGCAGCGGCGCCAAAAACTTGATAGGGTCTAAGTATTACCCAATTATATAACTATTGAAAGTGCACAGCAATGCAGTTGTAGCACAATGGGTTATCGAATACCAAGGGAGTAAGCTACTACACTATAGAATTTATATTCAGATTAAGCTAAGCAGTAATGAGTGAATGTAATGCGAAATAACAAAATGAATGTAAGCAGGCGATTTTTGATACTTGTTCTAGAGTTCAGAGAGCTAGAAACGCTACGGTAGGATAATTCGGAGGTTGAATCCAAGAATGTAGAATGCATGCAATCTGGAAGTAATTTAAACCGTCTAGAACTCGAAACACAAAGATATAACTAATCATTTCACATTGCAATAGTTATCTATGCTTAAATCATAGAATTTCAAATCTCTTTGCAAATTCTAACAAATCAAGCAAGCATTAAAGATCAGGTTTCAAATGATCAGTTCTAAAAATCGATATGAATGCAAGTATAGATGAAGAAGCAAAGGATATTTCTAACAGTTTAGCAATTCTACAAACTCTTCATCAACCATTAAATCATCCTAACCTAACTGGCAGATTACTCAGATATTAGGATGATAACACAAATTATAACTCAAATAGACTGCATAAAATATATAAGAGTAGAGATACAAAGGTTCGAAATCATCTCTAAAAGTGTACAGGATTTGTCTCCCTCAAAGCTCTGAATCAATCCCTCTCAAAAGCTCTCTTGAAAATCAGCTAAAACACGAGTGGGGCACTTTTGTAAATAGTGGAACTTCTGGGTCAAACTGCAAATTCTTCTCCATCTTCTAATTAGTCGCGTGTCTCTCCATCAGGTGTGGGTGACGAGCGTCACCTTTGACTGGTGACAATCGTAACTAATGCAGAATAACTCCTTCTCAGTGGCTTCATTCGGGAAGGATTCTTGCTTTGATCCAAAATTCTCTAAAACCTCTAGTTGTGCTCCAATTATGCTATAACCTGTAAAGACACTATTAGGACTCTAAAAAGACCAAAAAGACAAGGACTTATATCATGGTTAAAAACCATAAAAACTATGATATATCACTGCACCATCCGCTATTCTTTTTAAGTCGCAGTCGACGACTAGCTCGTCATCCAACTGCCATAGGATACCGTAGTTCCTCGAAAACTAAACTTCGCCAATCCACAAGGGACATCGCGGTACCTTATACCGGCCTGGTGGCGTCAGGTCCCTTAGTACCCCCTCGCATTTTGCCCACGTGGCTCAGCGACCATGCTTAACTTTAGTATATCGATTACAGCTCCCGGTAATTTAATCCTAACCATCCATCTCGGACCCACATAATAGTCCTCCACTCAAGTATATTGATCACGGCTCCTCTGCCTGATGATCTCAACTCTCATCTCAAAGATCTTAACAATCTCAATAGCATCTCACACAGTACCATATTAAGTTCATATCCTCTTTACAAGTACTAGACGATCACACAATCTTGACACAAGAGAACCAATCAGCAGTGAAACAATCAGGGCGTTTCAAGAACAAGCAGCATTCGTTTTAATCTCCTGTAACTTCAGTTTCAAAATCCTTACACATCTAAGCGGTCCACACAATCATACAACATTCTAACAAGACCAAACTGGGACTCAGTTCTAAAGCAGAAAATAGTTATGCTTGGTTTAACCCCAAACTAGGCATTACAAAAAGCGAAGAACACAACAGTCTAGCACATATTCATTCGCGCCTTGTCGTAGGAGGGAAAGGAGGTCGTGAGGGGAGATAGGGAGAAGTAAACAAAGCTAGGCTCTCTATGGCGGCAAGCCACACCGGGTTGATCCTCATCTCAGGCTGGTGGTGCGGCGGCGAGGGCATAGGCGAGCAGTGCGTGAAGTCCAGTTTGACGTAGAATACGAGGACGGTTCGGCACGCCGGAGCTGCCATAGGTTCGTCGCAAAGGTGGTTGACGCGGTGGCTCTCGGCGGGTGCTGTGGGTGAAGGCGTCTAGTCCGGGAAGGGGCTATGCCTTCTCGGGCGGCCGCTGCGAGCATTGGAGGGCGGGAAAGGAGAGGAATGCGAGCGGCGAGACATTGCGGTGGGTAAGGAGAGAGAATGATGACAAAGAGAGAGAAGGTGACAGCAGCGAGAGAGAGACTTGGCGGCCGGAAAAGGTGAGAGAGAGAGGAGAGTTCCAAGGTTCTCTGCTTCTCTGGAATTTAGGATTAACGGAATAATGGGAAGAGATCCTCTTTTTATACATAAGGGTTAACTTGTGCAGAAAGTAAAAATAACTTTAAAAAAAGTAAGGATAATTAAGAAAAAAGAATATTTACTAATCTTTTTAGGAAAGGAGAAAGATTCGTTAAAATGACATTAAAAATGTAATATTACCAATAAATATGAAATCTTTATCTATCAAAGAAAAAGGAAATATCGAGAAAGGGAAATTTAGCTTTAAGCTGTTTCAGTTTGTGTTTAAATTTTCAAACGGGCCTGGTTTAAAAAACCGGATCGTTACATTGAACACATGCTCTCTCTCTTCTTGCTCTTTCTCCTTTACCAAGGTGATGGATATTGTCAACTCTTTGAAAAAGGCTTTGAGAGCCTTTAGATCTTAGGTTCATAAAAGTGGTACCTATTAAATAAACAAAAATTAAAGAAATCAGTAATGAAATAAAGAGCCTAGTCTAAGCAAGAAAGTAAACTTCAATACACCAAATTCTAAGCACTGACTTGTACCATAGTGACAATGCGTATCGAACCATAACTGACAGGTATAATGAAGATGAACGAATTTTAGTAAGCAAGGCTAATATGGTTTCAAATGGGTTTCACACTCAACAACAATCAAGTGCAAAACAAGATGAAACTAAGGAAATAAGCCATAAACACTCAAAGACAAATGATCTTAACTAAACAAGAACAATATGGTGATCAAACAAAACATAGCAAAACAGAGCAATTTCTTAAGCAAATTCTAAATATTAAAAAGCAAGGTTCAAGAATAAGGTAATGGGACTTCTGTGGTTTCAAATCATGTTAAAGTGTTCAAGCAACGATCAATGCATTAAACTTTAAGCAAGGACTACCATTTTAGACTAATCTACTCTCATGGCATTAATTCCTTTGACTAATCACATTTCAAACACATGGTTAATAGTGTATCTATGACTAGCAAGCTTTCAATTACAAAGTCCATAGAGCCAAAAAAAAGCAACTTAGACAAGTAATCTCTTAGGCTAAGATCAATAATCTCTTATGGAATAGATCAAACATCAACTCACAATCTCATGCATAATCAATGTCTAAAGGCGATTTCTCTATCCAAAGAGTACTCTATCATTAAGCTCAATCAAGCATGAAATGATAAATGCAAGGATTCATGACAATCAATACATCATTTTTAAACTATGAAACTCATTCAAACATTTCATCAAATACTAAAGTGACAATAATACATCTATCATCTATTTCAGGCAAAAAGGAGATACTTGGCATTAAATACAACCACATAAAAAGAAATAATCAAAGATCTAACACCCTAACACCTTAAACAATCATTAAAACCACTATAATCTACCTTAATCTCAAACGTAAGGTTTACTACTCGCTAACCATGTTCAAATCCATAAAAGTATGGTTAAACATGATTAATATCAGATAAACAAGAAAGATAAGCAAGAAAATACAGGAATTTATTAAAAATAAACCTTAAAATCCAAACTTTGTTCTTGTGGAAAAAAAAAGATTTCTTGCAACAAAGATAAAAGGATAAGATAAGATAAAGCTTAAAAGATCGCATAATGGTTACTTTAGGCCAAGCCTATTTATAGGAGAGTTCCTAAATAAGCTTGGTCAACTAACTAAAACCTAGTCAAAAGATGGTCAACACTTAGTCAACACTCGGATTTGATCATATCCAGCAGGTCAGATAGTTGCTCTCCACGGTACGCCTACTCGGTGCGTCTGGAAGATGCTGCGTCGGATCCTTGGCTCGGATAACCTCTTGATTTTAGTAAGCATCGTGCATAGTAAAGGTAGGCTCTCCTCAGTGTACCTCCTCGATAAGTCCTGTGTCTTGGTGCATCGAACAGAGTAAAGGTGGCTCTCCACGGTATTACCTGTGGCTCTCCATATCGGCAAGACAATGAGGCCCTCCACGATGCATCTCCACGGTATGGCTCCTGAACGTTTTGATCTCTTTCTTCCAGATTTCTCCTCCTTTTCCACTCGATACGACTCTCCTAATGCCCTTCTTAGCTCCTAAATAGCCCTGAAATACACTCAAAACACAATGATGTATACATTCCTAATCTATATGCATACTAAGTCTAATATGGATGCAAATGGGACACTTTGGACTAAAAATAGATGAAATAAAGTGAAAACCTATATTAAATGAGGCCTGATATGATGTAATAATTCATGTTATCAATCAAGGACATTATCGGTGTCCACCCCGATACAGGAGTCCATGTCTGGAAGATCTGGCCGGACGAAGGGTTTACAGTCCGACTAAGCCTCATAATTCTTCATAAAAGTTAGAGAGGGTTGCGTTATATTTCGTATGGTGGCGGTTTCAAGTCATTCCCACCAGCCATTAAGGAGTTATGGCGATTTTATCAAGATGAGGCTGAATACATTGATATGCACCCCGATACAGGAGTCTAGGGAGATTTGGCTTCTTGGAGGAGCTCCATGAAACCATGTGCTATGGCTCGAATCCGTAGTCAATCCTATTTCCGATAGGAGTAGTTGACAATTGAATCCAACTTTTTCCATTATTTTCATTTCATACCCGTAATAGTGCGAAAGGAAAACCTTAGTATTTGTAAGCATCAATTTGAGTTTTTAATATAAGTTTGCATTTCTTGTTTTTGATTTTGTGTCTATTGCTTCTGATCATGAATTCCTACATCCTTTGCTTAGTTTTAATACATTGAACATGGTTTGGGAGTAGTTAATTTCTGGGTTTAAGGATAAGTTAGATTTAAGATGATCTAAGGCTAATAAATTGATATTTAGGTATAGACTATGTTATATCCTACATTATTGGGTGTTTTAATGCTTGGATCTTACTGATCATCTGATTTTCGAAATTATGATTTCTCTGCATCAAAAGTGTTTGATGAAATGCCTTAACCAATCTTTTAGTGGATTTGCTTATCCTTACACGTGAGAACGGATGACAAACATACAATCCTACTTAGCCAATAAGCTCCCTAGTCATCCGTTCTCATTAGTGAGAGCTAGATCTTGATTAGGGTGCATTCAAAGGAACCATTGGCATGTGAGTGTATTGATTTACATGTTTAGAGTTCTATGCTAAAGGATCGTACATTCATTGATTGTTTGAACATCATTTTAGAAGCTGAAGATCATTCTAGGTTGATTATCCGATCAAGAACCCTCTCGTTAATAATTTGATTTTCTCTGTTTTTCTCTGTTTCTTAATCTTGAAGTAGTGTTTCACTTGAATTGCTTTGCTGTTTAGGGTTTGATTATTGCTATTTGGTGATTGTTTAGGTTGTTGTTTAGGTTGGACATGAAGAACCAAGTATAATGGTCAAGATGACGGGTTTTAGGCGGCACTAAAGTCCAATATCGACCAGAACTGAGAGAAACCTGCCCGATATGCAGGTCGATATTAAATGTATGAGTCCGAACGAAGGTCTTCCGGTGCGATTCAGCCTCAGCGTCCTTCATAGAAGTTTACGATGATCAAATAAGATTTCCAACGGAGGTTTAATCAGCTCAATCCGTTCAGTGGTTCAAAAGATACGACGGTTTCATCTTAACTTCCATCAACCAGGAATTTATACCGAGCAGCATATCGACCAAGAGTGCCTTCTTCCTGCCCGATATGCCTTAACCTGAGAACCATCTTTGACCATCTTTGACTCTTTTATTTTTGTTTTCTAAGGCTATTTTGGGGATGTTCCCTATAAATAGCTAAACCTAGATCTACTTTTCCTTATCTTTTCTCTTCCCTAAAGCTTTGCTTTGGTTTTTCAATGAAATAGAACAATCCCTTTGTGGGATGAGATTGGATCACTTGTAAATAACTTTTATTTATGTTATCTTCTTTTACGTCTTTCATCTTTTAGTAGTACTTTATTATTAGTTCTTGCCTTTAGTATTTTCGAATTTCTGCTTTTGAATTTTGAGATTCTTTGTTTTTGAAGAACAAAAGTGTTTTCAATGATTGTTTAAAGTGTTAGAATATTGGATCTTTGATTATTTCTTCTTGTGTGACTGTTATTAATACTTAGCACCTCTTGTCATAAAAGCTCAATCTTAGGTTTTTTAGTATTGCACTTAAGGTGTTTGCTGAAATGCTTGAAAGAAGTTTTGGTGGATGTAATGTCTTGCTTAACTTGTGCTTAAGGCTTAGTGTAACATTGGTGGGAAATTTCTCTTTAGGCATTAATTATACATGGAAATGTGAGTTAATATTAGGTCCATATGCACAAGAGATTAGTAAACCTAGCATAGGAAACTAGATGTCTAGCATGCTTTTTGGCTCTATTCACTTTGCTTTTAATGCTTGCTTATCATAGATACACCACTGACCATGGGTTTGAAATGTGATATTGTCAAAAGGATTAGTACTAGAGGAATCTGGCTAGTCTATATTAGTAGTCCTTGCCTAGAGATTAATGCATTGATTGTTTTTTTCACTTTGATCATGAATTAGATTCACCATGTTAATCACTTAGTCTTAAATCTATGTTTTCTAGTTTGCATTTCATATTTTAGGTTGTTAGATTAAATTTTTCTTCTCTTGATTAGGCCTAGCTTAGCAAGTTTTCTGCATCTTGATTGTTCTTTAGCCTTTGGATTGGATTGATAACCTCTTGTACTGTAATGGCATGATTTTAGACTTGATGAATTGAGTCACAAGACCTAAAAAGTCATGTATCAGTAGTTTAAATTATTGCTTTCCTTGTTTTTGTTTTCTTAATCTTATGTAATCATGTAACTCTAATCAAATAGGATTAAACATGATTAGTGAGTAGTGTACCTTAGATTTGAGGTTCCAAATAGGGAAAATGTATTTAAGATGTGATTAGGCTTGATTATTTTATTCTCTATTGTTTTCTTCTCTTGCGAAGTGATTATTGTTCATAAAGCTTCTCCAATTTGATTGAATATGGTATTGTTGATGCAAATAATTCACTTAATGGCTTGAAGTCTTGTTCTTGGCATGATTCGCTTATTTGGTTTGATAGTCTAGCTTGGTCTATGTTTTCTTTGTTTAGTGACCCCAAAGTGATAATTCACCTTGCTATATGAAGCAAGGGTTTTTGAGGCCCTTGTGAATCTTCAAAGTAATCCTAATCCCAAAATCTGTTGTAGTATAGAGTCTAAGGTGTCAAACACACTTGTGGATATTGAGATACAAACTCGAGCAAGGTTGGGGATTTTGATTGTGAAATAGTAACTCTAGCAACCTAACAATGCAATAAAAAGAAATCAGGAATCAAATGCAAGTTAACTAAATGAAACCAAAGCAAGTACTAAACAAGAATAAATGGGAAAAACAACTTAAGCAAAACTAAACAAGATGAAGACTGAATTTTAACTAGCAACGATGACTAAGCAAGATGATCTTAAGACAATTAATAAAAAGCAAGACACAAGGTTCAAGCAATAATGGGATTAATGGCTTTCAAGAGTGATAAAGAGGATTTCTAGCAAAGGCAAACATCAACCATTTATAATCAAGCAAATCTCAATGTTGTACTCCTAGACAATGTATCAAAAAGGAATCAGCTTGGCGTCAATAAGCAATTCAAATTCAATAAGATTGAAGTGTCATACCCACTTGTGATTGCGTATTCTTTAACCATGAGCATGAAGATCAGAGCCACTCTAGCCTAGGAGAAGTACTAAGAAAGTAAACAACTCTCATCCAAGCAAGAATTCAGATCAACCTATCAATCTTGTGAACCATATAGCGACCTAGGTAACTAAACACCAATCAAGAATATGGACTTAACAACACAGTTGTGAAATCCTAACAATTCTAAGAAATGAAGAGGAATCAAACAAAGGCAAGATCTTTCAATGAATACTATCTAACCATCAAGAAAGAATCTCATAACCAACACTATCTAGCCTTAAGCGAACCATCTAACAAGGTGAACTATCACTTTGGTGTCACTGAACAAAGGAAACATAGACCAAGATAAACTATCAAACCAAATAAGTGAACCATGCTTAGAAATGAGATATTAAGCCATCAAGTGAACCATATGCATCAACAATACCATATTCAATCAAAAGGAGCAAGCTTTATGAACAATAATCATTTTGCAAGAGAAGGAGACAATAGAGAACAAACTAATCAAACCTAATCACCCCTTAATCACATCTTAATCACCACTTTCGCTACTTAGAACCCTAAATCTAAGGTAGACTACTCACTAATCATGTTTAATCCCATTTGTTTAGAGTAAAACATGATTAGATGAGATTAAAATGCAAAGAAAAGAAAACTAAACTACCAGGGTGCTAAAACAAAGATCAAGAGACAAGATTAAACCTTAAAAATGCAAACTTTATTAAAGGAAAATTATCTAAAGCAAATCGTCCTTTAAGGTGCACGAACAAGATGAAAAGATAAACTTTTTGACAGAAAGACAATAATATGAGATAAAGACAATGAAAATCAGATGGTTAACGCGCAGATAAGTTTTATCGGGGTTGTACGGATGGTGTTCTGCTCGATGTACAACTCTGATATAGCTCGTGCAGCGCGTATCGGCTTCCTTGCTCGATGCTGGACCTCGATGCAGACCAAAGGCTTCAATTCCACTTTTTAAACTGGTTTTGGTGTTTAAAGGGTTCTCTCAAGGAAAAGCATGGCTGTGCTTTGGCAAAATTCTAACGGTCAAAGAATGACTTACACATACAAAGGAAGATTCCCATCTACCCAAGCCTTATAAGATATGTTCATGACTCTAGCTAATCAATGTAAACCCGCCTATGCTACCCTTTTTAAGAAACTTTAAACTCTTTTAGAAACCCCAAAACTCTTCTCTTTCAAGCGCCTTGGAGGACGCTTCTTCTTTTGAACTTCAAGTGGTGGCGGTTTGCTTCTTTTGAGTTTGGCTCCTTTATTAGGTGATGTTGGTGCTTATTTCGCCTTTGGCTTTCTGATTTACTCGCTTTACACTCCTTGCATCTTCTTTGCTTCTTTGAATATGAGCCCTCTCTTCTTTTGAACTTAGAACCGCCATTTCCACCATTGCTTGTGTCATACTCCTTTTCTATTTGCCTTGACTTCTTGATATTATTATATATTTTGCATATTTTGCATGCATTTGCATTCATCTTGCATTATAGGTTAATTTGCACCATTTTAGGTCCTAGAGCACTTTTGCATTAGCATTCGCATGTTTCTTGCATTATGTGTCATACTCCTTTTCTATTTGCCTTGACTTCTTGATATTACTATATCTTTTGCATAATTTGCATGCATTTAGGATAGCTTTTCATGCATTCATCTTGCATTATAGGTTAGTTTGCACCATTTTAGGTCCTAGAGCACTTTTGCATTAGCATTCGCATGTTTCTTGCATTATGCATCATATTCAGGTTGTTTTTGGACACTTTGGAGCTTTGGAGGATTCATGGACGTGCTAAGGCTCGTGAGGAAGCTTGTGGACACTTGGAGAACTTAACCATTCAGAAAAAGACCTGAGATCGAGTTGCGGATCGGGCAAGGCAGGTCGATCTATACGAGATTGACCAGAAGATCGAGTGACCCCCAGTCGATTCAGGAAGAAGATCGAGCATGCGATCGAGTGAGGAGGTCGATCGAGAGTACGGACGTGGGCCATGCCATGCAGATCGAGAGCCAGATCGAGCCCCCAACCCGATCATCAAGGGATCGACTCAAAGATCGAGCGAAGTCATCCGATCCAAGAGAAGATCGAGCCAGAAATCGAGTGACCCGAGTCGATCCCAGACTAACCTTATCCATCCAGCTGGTTTTGGCAGCTAGCGAATGGGGGGACCATTTGCGGTTTAGCCATTTTTGACAAACCGCAGCCATCACTTTCATTATCCTCCATTCTGTCTTTTACTTTTTCGTTCTCCTCTCGTTTAGGCGATTTCGCCATTGTAGACTTTAAGCTTTTCCAGTTTTTTGAACCTTTGAATCTTTTAATATCAAACAATTTTTTCTTTAATCTATCGTTGATCATGCTTAGCTTTCTGTTTATTGCAATCTGTTCGGTTTTATTTATGAGTCGCGAGTAGTTTCCTTAGGGTAAGGGGTTGAGGCGATTCAAAAGGGTTAAAGGGGTTTCAAGCTTTGTGTTTCCTTTGTTCTTCATACCATCTCTTCTAGGATCTTGGGATCTTAAAGCTTAGAGAGCCTTGGAAAAGGTCTCTATGAACCAAGGGCTGTCTTACCTTGACAGGCTTCAGACGTCCTGGAAAACCAGATCCTAGAGGCTAATCTTTCCTTTCCCACATGCCATGGTTGTAAAGGGGATTAGTTAGGTCATTATATTGAAATCTGCTTTCCTTGCTCTTCGATCTCTTTTTCCACCAAACACCATGGGTTTGGAGAAGAGATTGAGGAAGTGAACCATACCACACGCCATGGATGGTTCTAGTTTTGTTTTCAAGGCTTAGAGAAACCTCTTAAAAGAGTAGATCTAAATGTTTTCAAACCAAAGCTTGAATCTTTGATACCCTTGAATATGACCCTCAATCCTAAATCCTCTCTTTTTAGTGTTTTAAACCTCTGTTAATCATTTGCTTGTCATTTAGCTTGCATTCTTGATCATTAGAAGTCGTTCTGTTTAAGTTGCTTGTTAGATCGATCCATTCTGCTCGATCATGTGGTCGATTCACTGGTTTATTTTTAGTTTTTAGTAGCTTTGCATTTTTCATCTTTTGCTTCTTCCTTGTGGTAGTCAATCCTCTTCTAGGGATTTTAAAATTGCTTTGCATTGCATTAGATCGTTGCATTTAGTTTTCCTAGATTTTACCAATCATTTATCATATTTGCTTAGATTCACCAGATCCTTGCATTCTCATTGCTCTTCCTGGTCCCTAGGAATGGATTGATACATCTTGCTATACTATAACTGTGTGTTGCTTGAGTTTTGATAACCTCCTGCTTGCATTGTAAAAAAAACCTGTTATCAAATGGCGTCGTTGCCATCTTACGGTTGCTAGGAAGCATTAAGATTTGGGGTTTAGTAAAGACTAAGCCTTTATTTTCCTTTTGGTTACTAATCTCTCTGCCTTCAAACTTGTGTCTTTCAGGTACATGAATCTGCGTTCTAGGGGTGACAACAACTTACTGACACCCCTAGACAATATTCATCAACTTGGGCACGCAAGATCAAGAAGAGTTAGAGAGCAAGCTAGAGCTTTTCAGGAGATTGTTCAGGCAGGTTCAGTTGACTTTTCAACAATGGCTGAGAAAGAACATCCTGAAGGACCTCCACCAGATCACGGTGCTGTAGGAAGGGGCAATGGACACCCCATCCACGCGGTTAGATCCCCACATATCATTGGTGTCGGAGATGCTCCTAATACGCATCACAATCATTTTGGGATCACTGCCGGTTCAGAACAACAACTTCGAGATAAAGCCAGGATTCATCTCTATGGTTCAGAATAGCAAGTTCCATGGGCTGGCAATGGAAGACCCCTTGGAGCATCTTGACAACTTTGAGCAAGTTTGTGGGATGATCAAAATTAATGGCATATCCGAAGATGCTTTCAAGCTGCGTCTCTTTCCATTTTCTCTCGGAGACAAGGCTAGACATTGGGAAAAGACACTTCCACAAGGCACCATTACCTCTTGGGCTGAGTGTAAGAAGGCTTTCCTCCCAAAGTTCTTCTCTAGCACAAGAACAGCAAGGCTGAGAAGTGAGATTAGTGACTTCACTCAAAGGAACAATGAGACATTCAATGAAGCCATGGAGAGATTCAAAGACTACACCATTCAGTGTCCTCACCACGATTTCAGTGAAGAGACTCTCTTAAGCACCCTCTACCGTGGAACATTGCCCAAGATACGGTTGCTACTTGACACAGCTAGTAAAGGCAACTTCCTTGGTCAAGAAGTAGAAGAGGGCATGGAGCTAACTGAGAACTTTGCATTGAGTGACGGCAACTATGCTGAAGACTATGACCGTGCACCTCGCGGTTCCGAGGTAGAGTCTCACAAAAAAGAGCTTAAGTCACTTCATGAGAAGATAGACAAGTTGGTGCTTGCTAATCAGAAGCATGTTCACTTTGTTGAAGCGGAGGAAGTCTTGGAGGAGCTAGACTTGAGCCAAGAAGAAGCTAACTGGATTGCTGGTCAGAACTACAACAAGAATCAGGGTTATTCACAAGGCTACCAAGCGAACAACAATCTCTCTTACAGGAGTACAAATGTGGACAACCCTAAGGATCAAGTGTACCCCCCCCCCCCCCCCCCCCCCCCCCCCCCCCCCCCCCCCCCCCCCCCCCCCCCCCCCCCCCCCCCACCAAGCAAAGCCGTTTGTTCCTTACAACAAGGGTTTTCAAGCGAATAGTGGCTTTCTAGGGCAGAGACAGGGGAACTTCCAAGGTCAGCAGCAGCAGTAAGGCAACAAAGGTTACATTCCTATGTTTCCTCCTGGTTTTGTTCCTCTACAACAACAAATGCAACCGCAACAACAAGATCCGGTCCAAGCTATGTTCCAACAGTTGCTTCAAGGTCAAGCTTCCACTAATCAGAAGTTTACCGAGATGAACAACCGCCTCGACTCCTCTCTTACTGACGTCTCAACTCAGATTACAAACCTGAACAATAAGATCAACCAGTTAGAGAAGGGAAAAGCTACTACAAGTGGTCAAAGCATCTTACCGGGCAAGTGTGAGCAGAATCCCAAGGAATATACCAATGCCATTACAATAAGGAGTGGCAAAGAACTTCCACCGCGAGTTGCTCCTAAGACCAATGAGGACATTGTGGTTCAAGAGGGGAGGATAAGCTTTCAGCTGATGAGGAGATCAACTTTGATAATGTATGGATTGAGAGACCAAGAAAGGGTAAAGAGGTAGCCGTAGAGAAGAAAGTGGAGCAAGCTACTAAAGAGAAAGATGTTTATGTGCCTCCACTGTGTGTGCCTAAGCTTCCTTTTCCTGGCCGCTTCAAGAAACAGCTGATAGAGAAGCATAGACTCTTGTTTGAGAAGCATCTAAGGGATGTAGAGATTAAGCTTCCTCTCGTGGATTGCCTAGCTATGATGCCAAAGTGTGCTAAGTTCTTCAAGCACACCCTTACAAAGAAGAACAAGGAGAGTAAAGAATTCTTGGTGCTTAGTGATGAGTGTAGTGCCATAATTCACAAGGAGATTGTTCCCAAGAAGCTAGGAGATCCAGGATCCTTCACCATTCCTTGTGCTTTGGGGCCATTGAAGTTCAAGAGCTGTTTGTGTGGTCTTGGTGCAAGTATCAGTCTCATGCCCCATTCTATAGCAAAGAAGCTTGGTTTTACACGGTTCAAGGAGTGTAGGATCTCTCTTGTGATAGCTGACAGAAGCGTGAGACTTCCAGTGGGTATGTTGGAGGATATTCCAGTGAGAATAAGTGATGTCAATGTACCAACTGACTTTGTTGTGCTTGAGATGGATGAAGAGCCTAAAGATCCGCTTATACTAGGAAGACCATTCCTTGCAACCGCCAGAGCAATCATTGATGTCAAGAATGGGAAGATAGCTCTACACTTGGGCAAGGACATAAAGCTGGATTTTGATATCAACAAGGTCCTGAAGAAGCCAACCATAGAAGGACAAGCATTCTACATAGAAACCTTGGATGCCTTAGTGGATGAATTGTTAGAGGAGCTTGCACAAGAGGATCACTTGAAGCTGGCTCTGACTAAGGAGAGAGGAGAGTACGGTTTCTTGGATCAGAGGACTCAGGAGTACGTTAATCTTCTTGACTCTAGAAAAGTTGTGATAGAAGATGAAGGCGGATGCCTAGGGATCGATCAGGCAATCGAGAAGATCACTCGATCCAGGACAGCAATCGACAAGAAGATCGAGGACACTGGTCGATCCAGCAAAACAATCGATGGGAAGATCGAGAGAAGCCAGTCGATCAGCTCAGAGAACAAGACGGAGACTCGATCTCTTACTTGATCCCAATCAAATCGAGTGGGTGAATCTAGTGAAGGTTCTTGATCCAGACCAGAACGATTGCAAGATCGAGTGGATGACTCGATCTCGGAGGGGACAACGGTTCAAGAAAGCAGTCTTTTGGGTCATGTCTCGGGTTCTAAGGAGGCTACTGAGGATGGGAACGTCAACAAGAGCCACGAGGAGGAATGGAGCGAGCTGCTAGCCCCAAAGGTGGACCTAAAGGAGCTCCCAAAAGGGCTAAGGTATGCATTCTTAGGGCTTAATGATACCTATCCGGTGATTGTGAATGAGAACCTAAGTGATGATGAGTTGCACTCGCTCCTCAATGAGTTGAGAAAGTATAGGAAGGCCATTGGGTACTCTCTAAGTGACATCAAGGGCCTTTCACCAATGCTTTGCACTCATAGGATTCACTTAGATAATGAGAATTCTTCTTCTATTGAACATCAAAGGAGTTTAAACCCGAATTTGAAAGAAGTAGTTAAGTAGGAGATTCTTAAGTTGTTAGAGGCTGACGTGATCTATCCCATAAGTGACAGCACGTGGGTTTCTCATGTACAGGTGGTGCCTAAGAAGGGAGGGATCATGGTCACTGTATGTGTATAGACTATAGGAAGCTTAATTCTGCTACTAGAAAGGATGATTTTCCTTTACCTTTCATTGATAAAATGCTTGAGAGACTTGCTAATCACCCTTAGTATTGCTTTCTTGATGGATATAATGGTTTCTTTCAAATACAAATCCATCCAAACGATCAAGAGAAGACGACCTTTACATGCCCGTATGGCACCTTCGCATATCGAAGGATGCCATTCGGGTTGTGTAACGCACCGGCTATGTTTCAACGGTGTGTGATGTCGATCTTCTCTGATCTTATAGAAGAGATGGTAGAAGTGTTTATGGATGACTTCTCGGTCTATGGTGCATCCTTTTCTGCTTGTTTGTTGAATCTTTGCAAGGTACTTAAGCGTTGTGAGGAGACAAACTTTGTGCTCAACTGGGAGAAGTGCCACTTCATGGTGAAAGAAGGAATAGTACTTGGCCACAAGATATCAGAGAAGGGCATAGAGGTTGATAAAGCAAAGGTTGAGGTCATAATGAGTCTTGAGCCGCCGGTTAATGTGAAGGGAGTAAGGAGTTTCTTAGGCCATGCAGGCTTCTACAGGAGATTCATAAAGGATTTCTCCAAGATAGCAAGGCCCCTCACACGGTTGTTATGCAAGGAAGCTGACTTTGTGTTTGATGAAGATTTTCTTCATGCTTTTATGACCATAAGGGAAGCTCTTGTATCCGCGCCAATAATACAAGCACCGGACTGGACTCTACCGTTTGAGATCATGTGTGACGCGAGCGACTACGCCATGGGTGCTGTTCTTGGTCAGAGGAAAGACAAGCGGTTGCTGATAAAGATGTTCTTCTATGGTGCAATGATGTGTCAAGATGCAACAAAGACGTTATCAAAACTCTAATGTACACAGAGATGTAGTATAGTGAGCAAGAGAGGAGTCAATCCACACCTAGGGGTAGCAAGATCACTAAGAATGCAAAGGAATGAGCAATTCTAAGCAGAATAAGAAAATGATTGGTAAAATCCCTAAAAACTAAATGCAAGCGTCAAATGCAAAGCAAAACAATTTTAAAATCCTTGGAAGAGGGTTAACAACCACGATGAACAAGCAGAATATTTAAAATACAAAGCAACTAATTATTAAAAATCGACTAGTGGATCGACCACAGGATCGACCACTAGATCGAGCAACAACGATCGATCTCGTCTAAACAGTTCAAACAGAAATGAATCTAATGACCAGGATGCGAACAGATAGCAAGCGAATGATTAACAGAGATGACAAAATACTAAGAAAGAGGGTACAGGGTTGAGGATCATTTTCAAAGGTTTCAAAGGTTCAAGCTTGGTTTGAAAACTTTAGATCTACTCACTTTGTGAGGTTCTCTAGGCCTTGAAAACAAAACAAGATCCATCCATGGCTTGTGGTATGGATCACTCCTTCATTCTCTTCTCCAAACCCATGACGTTTGGTGGAAAAAGAGATTGAAGGGCATAAAACATAGATTTCAAACACATGGTCTAACTAATACCCTAAACAACCATGGTGTATGGGAAAGGAAGGATTAGCCTCTAGGATTTGACATCTCCAGGACATCTTAATCCTGTCAAGGTAAGATATCCCTCTAATCATAGAGATCTTGGCATGAGAGTCTCTAAGCCTTAAGTGCTCAAATCCTAGAAGAGAAGGCGATGAAGAACAAGAAAACACAAAGCTTTAAACCTTTTCAACCCCTTTGAATCCTCTCAACCCCAAAAACCCAATGAAACTACTCACTACTCATAAAGGAAACCGAACAAAACGCAATAGATGGTCGACTAAACATGAAAAACGATTGATTAAAAGCAAAGATTCAATATTCAAAACGTAAAAGCAAGAAAAACTTCAATGTCTACAATGGCGGAATCGCCTAAGCAAAGAGATAACAAGGAAAAAGACAGAATGAAGGTTAGAAAAAGTAGTCACCGTCTTTAGCCAAAATTGGCTAAAGGCGTGTACTGGTCACCCTTTCGCTAGCGTCCAAGAACAGGCTCTACAGATAAGGTAAGTCTGGGATCAGGCATGAGACTCGATCTGGCTCTCGATCTTCGGCTTGGATCGCATGACTTTGCTCGATCACTGAGTCGATCTCGTCTGGATCGGGTTGGAGACTCGATCTAGTTCTCGATCTGCATGGCGTCATTTACGTCCGTACTTCAGATCGATCTCCTATCTCGATCTCGGCCTCGATCCGTTCCCTCGCATCGGCTTGGTCACTCGATCTTCTGGTCGATCTCATCTAGATCAACCTGCCTTGCTCGATCTGCTACTCGATCTCGGGTCCTTAGTTTGCAATCCTGATTTCTCCAAGTGTCCACGAACTTCCTCACGAGCCTTGGCACGTCCACGAGGCCTCCATAGCTCCAAAGTAGCTGAAAACAACCTGAATGCGATGCATAATGCAAGAAACATGCAAATGCTGGTGCAAAAGTACTCTAGGACCTAAAGTGATGCAAACTAGCCTAAAGTGCAAGGTAAATGCATGAGACACTATCTTATATGTATGCAAAACACATGAAATATGCAGCAATATCAACTCCCCCAAACTTGCCTTTTGCTTTCCCTCAAGCAAACAAAATTCAAGATGGGAAAGAGGTTAAAAATCAGGGGTTTAAGCTTCTTGCAAAGGTGTCTTTCAAATGAATCAATCTCAACGTCCTAGTTATTAATTCTAAGATGCAATGCACACACTCATACTCCAAAGAACTTAGCCATACTCATCACACAATGAATTTCAAATCAAGACTCTCCTATTCCAAACAATCAAAGAATCTCATCCTTTTCATTAATGATCAAACCGTGAATCAAACTTATGCACTTTAAAGCAGAACACATTTGGCTAAGGGCGAAGGCTATGAGCATAGAATGATCTCATTTTAAAAAGGGTTTCATAATGCAACGGGTTTCTCTCAAGAAGGGTATGAACTTTATGCATAATGCTAAAGGTAAAGGCAATTGATGCATACATGATCAGATTCTCATCTACCCATACACGCTAATCAATCATCCTAAAACCCCTCTCATTTCTTTTATTTTAAGCTCACTCACCCTCTTAGATACTACCCTTATCAACAAAGCATCAGCTTAGCAAACCCCAAATCAAAACAGAAAACATCTTTACTCTTTAGGCTAGTGAAAAGGCTGAAAATATCTTAGCTCTTTATTTTTTCTTATTGATAGCTCCCTACTCTTTTTTTTCTTTTCTTTTCTTTTTATCTGGCACTTAGGCTCTTTTCTTTTCTTTTTCTTTTTCTTTTACTTGAGAGCTATGTTCTGAAATACTTAGAGCTTTTTATTTTTGAAAACAAAGCCTTTCACTTAAAACCTTTTATTCACTTCAATCACTAAAACTTTTTGAAACCGAAAGCATATAAACAACCCTTATGAACCCCAAACCTATCCTAAGCCTAAAACTAGCTTCAAAATGCAAAGCAATCAAATGAGAACCTAATCATGTCGTCTAAACATAACACGTTATGCTAAGTTCAAACCGAAAAGAGGCGTCACAATGACGTCACAAAAGAATACTTGGCTTGAAAGAAAGGTAAGGGTAATGGTGGGAGTTCTACTTAGGCTCACAAAGAGTCGTAAAAGGAGGAAGAGAGCCTAAATATGTATAAGATCCATGTGTTCATTTTCAAATGCATAGGAATGATATTTAAAAATTAGATTAGGGTTTTCACTTATTAGGACAAGTTTCAAATCATGAATGTTCAAGTCAAGCCACGAAAATCAAAACAAGTGATCCAAGCATGGTAAGGACTTACTTTCAAAGCGTGAGCAAAGCATCAAACAACTACTAACTAGGGCATTGAAACAATTCATGAGCTTAAAACACCTTTTTAAAAAAACCTTAACCCCTTGTACAAATATAAACAACTTAGATGCTTAAAAATTCTAGACTCAATCCTAGAATGTTTACAAAGTGAATGCAACTACATGAGTTTTCTTTTTGAAAATTTTTAAAAATTCTACCAATTTTTTTGTTCTTTTCTATGCCTTCAATGAAATGTAATGCAAGACTCAAAGGATGCAAATAGAAAATAAGAGAAAAGAAAACAGTTTCAAATAACACACACACTCTCCCAAACCTGAATGACACCGTCCCGATGGCAAACAAATTCGAGAGAGTTCAAAAACACTAAGCAAAAACAAAGAAAATATGAGTGGTATATACAAGGGAAGGTTGTTGGTACCTCGGATTTAGTCTCGGCTGGAACTTGAGGATGTTCCAGACAAGCTAGATGCTATGGCTTTGCCTTTGGTCTCTGGCTCTTGGAGGGAAAGACACGCCGGCTGGATGTTGCTTGCTTGGGTCTCACAGATGACAACACCACCGGTTGAAAGCCTCCTCTTCTCCGGTTGGTGAACCTCCTCACTTGCAGCCTGCATTGGCGAACCTCCTTGAAGCGCCTTCACTTTCTTGGCAAGCTTCTTGATGACTTTACGTTGCCACTTGTTGATCTTCCTTTGCATCTCCACAACAGAAGCAAAGAACTTTTCTGTCTTGGTCCGCGGCTCGAAATCGATCTTAGGAAGGACAAAGACTTCGAGCATCTCATCATCCGTGGCAGGAGACTCTGATCTTGGGCGAGTAGCTTGTTGAATGGCGGCTGTGGCTCCTAGAGGAGCAAAACACTCCTCTACGCTTGGGAGAAACTCGATGTTCCCAACTCCCAACAGCCCGGTTTCGTGCCTGTTTGGCAGGATACACACCCTCTTCTCATACACAAGAGAAAGAGCAAGGCAGCAAAAAACCCAGAAAGAGACTAGCAAGAAGGAAAACTTATAACTAATACCCTAGAATTTTGGGGAATTAATAAAAATCCTAGCAAGATAACAGAGAATCAGATCTAGAGATATAGCTAAAGCTAGAATTTTTCTTAATACCAAGCTAGTTTTTAAAAAAATTTAAACCACCCTAGCATCTAAAACAATCAAAGCGAATTAAAAGGAAATTTTCTTGAAGATTTTCTTAAAGATTCGAAAATACCTTTGCAAAGACTCAAAAAGTATGATGTTAGCCTTTAGGAAATAAAAATTCACACTCTCTTTTGCTTCAGAACTCGCGAAGACAGAAATGGGAGAGTGTAAAAGAGGTTGAAAATATAAAGGCTAACAATTTTACAAAACCATGGGTAAGAGAAGTGGTTTTCTAACAAAAGCTGTGGTCAAGGCACATCTTTCATGGTCAAAGATGCTTGCCGTGACCACTTTTTAAATTTAAAAACTGGAGGGAAAGTAGAAAAGAGGGAAAAGATATTGTTACCTTGGCACGAGATCGAGTCCATTTGGTCGATCTAGGACTCGATCTCATGCCCATAATGGCTTGGATAGAGAGGGTTGCCCGATTTAAGACACAATTTGAATTCAATCGAGTCTTGAATCGATAGCACCTCTCGTTCCTTGATTTTTGGCACGGTGGCTAAGTCCTTGTGATCGAGCCACGTTCTCGATTCAGGGGTCGATTTAGCTTAGATCGAGAGACAGATCGAGTAGACTACTCGATCTATTTTCGAGGATCGAGTGTCTCGGTCGATTTACACCTCGTTCGCTTTTCAAGCTGAACGCATTGGTGGTTGTCCTCTCATGATCGACCGTTCCACTCAATGTTCTAATCGATCTCGTCTAGATCGACTGACTCCTCTCGATTCACTAGCTCGATCTAGCAATGATCGAGCCAGGATGAGTCGATCTAGCACTTGATCTCTAGCTTATACTCGCCCCTTCTTACTCCTTTTGGATCTAAGATAATGGCCTGCAATCCCTCATACCTGTTTCTACACACTCAGAAGATAAAAACATAAAACTGAAAGAGAAAGAAAGCAAAAATATATACAGGATAGACATGGGAATGCCTCCCAAGTGCGCTTTCTTTAACGTCTTTAGCTAGACTTTACTTGGTATAGGCAGATGGTGGGTCTTGAAGAAGCATTGAAGTGCTCTCCTTGTTGAATGCACTGACCATGTATGGCTTCACTCTATGTCCGTTGACTGTGAATGCATTCCCACTCTTGCCTACCAACATCACAGCTCCATAAGGTAATACCTCTTTGATCTCAAAAGGTCTGCACCATCTTCACTTCAGCTTTCCTGGAAAGAGCTTCAGCCTAGAGTTGTAGAGCAATACCAAGCTACCTTCCTTAAGCTCTTTGCGAACCAACATCTTATCGTGAACAGACTTAGTCCGCTCCTTGTAGATCCTAGCACTGTCGTATGCATCCAGCCGTTGCTCATCAAGCTCATGTAGCTGAATCAAACGCTTCTCCTGAGCTGACTTAAGGTTGTAGTTGAGCTGCTTCACTGCCCACATTGCCCTATGCTCCAACTCGACGGGAAGATGACAAGCCTTGCCGTATAGAAGAGTGAAAGGAGTAGTACCAATGGGCGTCTTGAAAGCGGTCCGGTAAGCCCACAAAGCATCATCTAGCTTGGCTGCCCAATCCTTCCGAGTAGTACCCACTGTCCTCTCAAGTATCGCCTTGATCTGTCGGTTAGAGACCTCCGCTTTCCCACTCGTCTGAGGATGATACGGTGTACCCACCTTGTGCTTCATGACATACTTCCTTAGAAGGCTTTCAAACACTTTGTTGATGAAATGGCTACCACCGTCACTGATTACAACCATGGGGACTCCAAACCATGGGAATATGATGGTCTTGAAGAGCTTTATCACCACCTTTACATCGTTTGTTGGAGAAGCTAAAGCCTCAACCCACTTAGACTCATAGTATACAGCCACCAAGATGAACTTGTTGCCACAAGAAGATGGGAAGGGCCCCATGAAATCTATGCCCCATGCGTCAAACACGTCAACCTCAAAGATAGGAACCTGAGGCATCTCGTTCCTCTTCGTGATGTTCCCTGCTCGTTGACAAGCTTCACAACTTTACACAAACTCATGGGCGTCTTTGAAGATAGACGGCCACCAGAAACCGGCTTGTAAGACCTTTGTAGCGGTCTTGAATGAAGCAAAGTGTCTGCCGTATGAAGAGCCATGGCAGTGAAAGATAATGTCTTAGCTTCTTCCTTTGTTACACACCGCCTGTATAAACTGTCCACGCCCCTCTTGTACAAGTAAGGCTCGTCCCAAAAGTAGTGGCTTACGCCTCTCATGAACTTCTTCTTGTGATAGTTGTCAAGATGAGAAGGCTCCTCTCCACACGCTAAGAAATTCACAATATCAGCGTACCAAGGAAGATCCTCTTCTTTAAAGCTCAAACTTCTTCAAACTGTCCTTCTAGCCTTCCACAAACAGTCGTAGTGATCATCATGAGTTGTTCTTCTGGAAGCGAATCATCTAAGGGCAGAGAGTCATTGATTCTCATCCTAGAGAGGTGATCAGCAACACCGTTCTCTATCCCTTTCTTGTCCTTGATTTCCATGTCAAATTCTTGGAGCAAAAGGATCCATTTCAAGAGTCTCGGTTTAGTGTCTTGGAGCCTACGAGGTATGACCTGAACTTCTCAAAGGCGAATACAACTGCCAACAACTCCTTCTCAGTCATAGTGTACCTGGCATGCGTGTCATCCAAGGTACGTGAAGCATAGTAAATCACATGCAGCCGCTTGTCTTTCCTCTGACCAAGAACAGATCCGACGGTGTAGTCACTCGCGTCACACATTATCTCGAACGGTAGAGTCCAGTCTGGTGCTTGCACTATAGGCGCGAATACTAGACCTTCCTTGATGGTCACGAAAGCATGAAGACAATCCTCATCAAACACATAGTCAGCTTCCTTACACAACAGCCTTGTGAGAGGGCGTGCAATCTTGGAAAAATCTTTGATGAAACTCATCACCCCTTTGACATTAACCGGTGGCTCAAGACTCATCATGACCTCAACCTTGGCTTTATCAACCTCTATGCCTTTCTCTGATATCTTGTGGCCAAGCACGATCCCTTCCTTCACCATGAAGTGACACTTCTCCAGTTAAGCACAAGATTCGTCTCTTCACAACGCTTTAGTACCTTGCAAAGATTCAACAAACACGCAGAAAAAGACACACCATATACAGAGAAGTCATCCATAAACAGTTCTACCATCTCTTCTATTAGATCAGAGAAGATCGACATCATACACCGCTGAAATGTAGCCGGTGCGTTACACAACCCGAATGGCATCCTTCGATACGCGAAGGTGCCATAAGGGCATGTAAAGGTCGTCTTCTCTTGATCGTTAGGATGTATTGGTATTTGAAAGAATCCACTATATCCATCAAGAAAGCAATAGTAAGGATGATTAGCAAGCCTCTCAAGCATTTGATCAATAAATGGTAAGGGAAAATGATCCTTTCTAGTAGCAAGATTAAGCTTCCTATAGTCAATACACATACGGTGTCTTTTAATAGTCCTAGTAGGTATAAGCTCCTCTTTATCATTCTTAATGACCGTGATCCCTCCCTTCTTAGGCACCACGTGTACGGGAGAAACCCACGTGCTGTCACGTCAGCCTCTAACAGCTTAAGAATTTCTTTCTTAACAACCTCCTTTAAATTCGGATTCAAACGCCTTTGGTGTTCTATAGAAGAGGCGTTCTCATTATCCAAGTGAGTCCTATGAGTGCAAAGCATTGGTGAAAGGCCCTTGATGTCACTTAGAGAGTACCCAATGGCCTTCCTATACTTTCTCAGCTCATTTAGGAGCGAGTGCAACTCATCATCACTTAAGTTTTCATTCACAATCATGGGATAGGTTTCATTAGGCCCTAAGAAAGCATACCTTAGCCCTTTTGGGAGCTCCTGAAGGTCCACCTTTGGGGCTAGCAGCTCGCTCTAGTCCTCCTCGTGGCTCTTGTTGACGTTCCCATCCTCAGTAGCCTTCTTAGAACTCGAGACATGACCCAAAAGACTGCTTTCTTGAACCGTTGCCCCCTCGAGATCGAGTCTTCCAGTCGATCTTGCACTCGTTCTGGTCCGGATCGAGCAATTTCACTTGATTCTCCTACTCTATACAATTGGGATCGAGCAAGAGATCGAGTCCCCGTCTCGATCTCTGAACTGATCGATTGGCTTCCTTCGATCTTTCCATCGATTGTTTTTCTGGATCGACTGCTCTCAACTCGATCACTCACTCGATTTAGATGGGATCGAGTAGTGAATCGGGTGTCTGAGTCGTTCTCTTCTCTGGATCGACCTGTATCCTCGATCTTCTTGTCGATTGCTGACTTGGATCGTGTGATCTTCTCGATTACCTGATCGATCTCTAGGCATCCGCCTTCATCTTCTAGCACAACGTTTCTGGAATCAAGGAGATTAACGTACTCCTGAGCCCTCTGGTCCATGAAACCATACTCTCATGGCTCCTTAGTCAATGCCAGCTTCAAGTGATCCTCTTGTGCAAGCTCCTCTAGCAGTTCATCTGCCAAAGCGTCCAACGTTTCTATGTAGAAAGCTTGCCCTTCTATGGTGGGCTTCTTCAGGACCTCGTTGATATCAAAATCCAGCCTTATATCCTTTCCCAGGTGCAGAGCTATCTTCCCGTTCTTGACGTTGATGATTGCTCCAGCGGTTGCAAGGAATGGTCTTCCAAGAATGAGTGGATCCTTAGGCTCTTCATCCATTTCAAGCACGACGAAGTCCATAGGCACGTTTACACCAACTGACCCTCACTGTTAAGTCCTCAAGCAAACCCACGGGTAGCCTTACGCTTCTGTCAGCTAGCAGCAAGGATTTCTACAATCCTTGAATCTCGTGAATCCCAACTTCTTTGCTATAGAATGAGGCATCAGATTTATACTAGCATCCAAATCGCAAAGGCAACTCTTGAACTCCAAAGGACCTAAAGCGCAAGGTATAGTGAAGCTTCCAGGATCTCCCAACTTCTTGGGAACTATCTCCTTGTATATTATGGCGCTACATTCCTCACTAAGAACCATCACTTCCTTGCTTTCCTTATTTTTATTTGCAAGCGTGTCTTTGAAAAATTTTGCACATTTAGGCATCATGGCAAGGCAATCCACGAGATGTAGCTTGATCTCTACGTCCCTTATATGCTTCTCAAACAAGAGCCTATGCTTCTCTATAAGTTGTTTCTTGAAACGATCAGGAAAAGGAAGCTTAGGAACATAAGGCGGAGGTATGTACTCATCCTTCTCCTCAGTTGCTTTCTCTACTTCCTTCTTTACAGCTGCTTTTGTTCCCTTTGTTGGCCGCTCTATCCACACGTTGTGGAAGTTGATCTCATCATCAGCCGACGGCTTAACCTCCCCCTCTTGAACCACAATGTCCTCATTGTCCTTAGGCGTAACTCTCGGTGGAAGCTCTTTCCCACTTCTTAGTGTGATAGCATTGGCGTATTCCTTAGGATTTTGCTCACACTTTCCCGGTAGACTACTTTGACCACTTGTAGTTGCTTTACCCTTCTCTAACTGCTTGATCGTGTTGTTTAGAGTTGTGATCTGAGTAAAGACATCAGTGAGAGAGGAGTCTAAGCGGTTGTTCATCTTGGCGAACTTATGATTTTTTAAAGCTTGCCCTTCAAGTAACTGCTGAAACATGGCTTGTACAGGATCAAATTTCTGCGGTTGCATTTGTTGTTGAGGAACAAAGCCTGGAGGATACATAGGAGTATAAGGTTTGTTTCCTTGCTACTGTTGCTGTCCTTGAAAGTTACCTTGGCACTGACCTTGAAAACCACTACTCGGCTGAAAACCTTTGCTGTAGGGCACAAACGGCTTTGCTTGCTGAGCAGGGTATACTTGATCTTTAGGGTTCTCCACATTGGTGCTTCTGTAGGAGAGATTGTTGTTCTGCTAGTAGCCTTGTGATTACCCTTGAGGTTTGTAGTTGTTCTGACCCCCCACCCAATTAGCTTCTTCTTGACTCAACTCAAACTCCTCTAAGGTCTCATCCGCTTCACCAACGAAGTGAACATGCTTCTGGTTAGCCAGCACCAGCTTGTCAATCTTCTCATGCAAGGACTTAAGCTCTTTCTTGTGAGACTCTAGCTCAGAACCCCTCAGTGCACGGTCATAGTCATCAGCATGGTTGCCGTCACTCAATGCCAAGTTCTCTATCAGCTCTATATCATCTTCCACTTCTTGACCAAGGAAATTTTCCTTACTGGCCTTGTCAAGTAGCAAGCGTATCTTTGGTGAAGCTCCGCGGTATATTGTGCTTAGGAGAGTCTCTTCACTGAAGCCGTGGTGAGGACACTGAATGGTGTAGTTCTTGAACCGCTTCATGGCTTCATTGAACGTCTCATTGTTCCTTTGAGTGAAGCCGCTGATCTCACTTCTCAACCTTGCTGTTCTGGTGCTAGAGAAGAACTTTGAGAGGAACGCCTTCTTACACTTAGCCCAAGAGGTAATGGTGCCTTGTGGAAGGGTCTTCTCCCAATGTCTAGCCTTGTCTCGAAGAGAAAATAGAAAGAGGCGCAGCTTGAAAGCATCTTTGGATATGCCATTAATCTTGATCATCCCACACACTTGCTCAAAGTTGTCAAGATGCTCCAAGGGATCTTCCATTGCTAACCCATGGAACTTATTGTTTTGCACCATTGAGATGAATCATGGCTTAATCTCGAAGTTGTTGTTCTGTACAGGAGGAGGAGTGATCCCAAACCTATTATGATGTGTGTTGGGAGAATCTCCCGCTCCAATGATCCGTGGGGGTCTAGCCGCGTGGTGGGGGTTTCCATTACCCCTTCCCACTGCCCCATGAGCTGGAGGAGGTCCCTTTGGATGATCATACTCAGCCATCGCTTCAAAATCCACTGAACCTTGCTGAACAATCTCCTCAAAGGCTCTAGCTTGCTCTCTAACTCTTCTTGATCTTGCGTGTCCAAGCTGATGAATATTGTCCAAGGGCGTGAGTAAGTTGTTGTCACCCCTGGAGCGTAGATTCATGTTCCTGAAAGACACAAGTGTGAAGGTAGAGAAATCAGTAAACAACTTAAAGTAAAGGCTTAGTCTTTACCAAACCCCAAATCTTAATGCTTTCTATCCCCTAAGATGGCAACGGCGCCATTTGATAAAGATGTTCTTCTATGGTGCAATGATGTGTCAAGATGCAACAAAGAGGTTATCAAAACTCTAATGCACACAGAGATGTAGTATAGTGAGCAAGAGAGGAGTCAATCCACACCTAGGGGTAGCAAGATCACTAAGAATGCAAAGGAATGAGCAAATCTAAGCAGAATATGAAAATGAGTGGTAAAATCCCTAAAATCTAAATGCAAGCGTCAAATGCAAAGCAAAACAATTTTAAAATCCCTGGAATAGGGTTAACTACCACGAGGAACAAGCGGTATATTTAAAATGCAAAGCTACTAATTATTAAAAATCGACTAGTGGATCGACCACAGGATCGACCACTAGATCAAGCAACAACGATCGATCTCGTCTAAACAGTTCAAACAGAAATGAATCTAATGACCAAGATGCGATAAGATAGCAAGCGAATGATTAACAGAGATGAAAAAATACTAAGAAAGAGGGTCCAGGGTTGAGGATCATTTTCAAGGGTTTCAAAGGTTCAAGCTTGGTTTGAAAACTTTAGATCTACTCACTTTGTGAGGTTCTCTAGTCCTTGAAAACAAAACAAGATCCATCCATGGCTTGTGGTATGGATTACTCCTTCATTCTCTTCTCCAAACCCATGGCGTTTGGTGGAAAAAGAGATTGAAGGGTATAAAACATAGATTTCAAACCCACGGCCTAACTAATCCCCTAAACAACCATGGCGTATGGGAAAGGAAGGATTAGCCTCTAGGATTTGACTTCTCCAGGACATCTGAATCCTGTCAAGGTAAGATATCCCTCTGATCATAGAGATCTTGGCGTGAGAGTCTCTAAGCCTTAAGTGCTCAAATCCTAGAAGAGAAGGCGATGAAGAACAAGAAAACACCAAGCTTTAAACCTTTTCAACCCCTTTGAATCCTTTCAACCCCGAAAACCCAATGAAACTACTCACTACTCATAAAGGAAACCGAACAAAACGCAATAGATGGTCGACTAAACATGAAAAACGATTGATTAAAAGCAAAGATTCAATATTCAAAACGTAAATGCAAGAAAAACATCAATGTTTACAATGGCGGAATCGCCTAAGCAAAGAGATAACAAGGAAAAAGACAGAATGAAGGTTAGAAAAAGTAGTCGCCGTCTTAGCCAAAATTGGCTAAAGGCGTGTACTGGTCCCCCCTTCGCTAGCGTCTAAGAACAGGCTGGACGGATAAGGTAAGTCTGGGATCGGGCAGGAGACTCGATCTGGCTCTCGATCTTCGGCTTGGATCGGATGACTTTTCTCCATCTATCTTCAAGGACGCTCAAGAGTTTGGCAAGAGTTGTGAAGCCTGTCAAAGGGCAGGGAACATCACCAAGAGAAACGAGATGCCTCAGGTTCCTATCTTTGAAGTAAATGTCTTTGACGCATGGGGAATAGATTTCATGGGACCGTTCCCATCTTCTTACGGTAACAAGTTTATCTTGGTGGCGGTTGATTATGTGTCTAAGTGGGTTGAGGCTATATCTTCCCCAACAAACGATGCAAAAGTGGTGATCAAGCTCTTCAAGACCATCATATTCCCACGGTTTGGAGTCCCCAAAGTAGTAATCAGTGATGGTGGAAGCCACTTCATCAACAAGGTGTTTAAAAGCCTCTTGAAGAAGTATGGCGTGAAGCACAAGGTAGCAACACCTTATCATCCTCAAACTAGTGGGAAAGTAGAGGTCTCTAACAGGCAGATCAAGACTATACTAGAGAGGACAGTTGGGGCTACTAGAAAAGATTAGACGGTCAAACTAGACGATGCTTTGTGGGCTTACCGGACCGCTTTCAAGACCCCCATTGGTACTACTCCTTTCACTCTTCTTTACGGCTAGGAATGCCATCTTCCAGTTGAGTTGGAGCATAGGGCACTATGGGCAGTGAAGCAGTTCAACTACAACCTCAAGACAGCTCAGGAGAAGCGGTTGATTGAGCTACATGAGCTTGAGGAGCTACGGTTGGAAGCATATGAAAGTGCTAAGATCTACAAGGAGAGGACGAAGGCGGTTCATGACAAGAAGCATGTTCACAAGGAGTTAAGAGAAGGCAGTCTATGACTCGAGGTTGAAGCCGTTCCCGGGCAAGCTCAAATCAAGGTGGTATGGACCGTTTGAGATCAAAGAGGTTCTACCCTATGGGGCGGTTACATTGGTTGGCAAGAGCGGCAATGCTTTCACGGTCAACGGGCATAGGGTTAAGCCCTACCTGGCGAGTGATTGCAGCAAGGAGAGCACATCCGTGCTTCTTCAAGATCCCCCTCAGGCCTAAACAAAGTAAAGTCTAGCTAAAGACGTTAAAGAAAGCGCACTTGGGAGGCATTCCCATGTCTATCCTGTACATATTTTTGCTTTATCTTCATTTCAGTTTTATGCTTTTATTGTCTAAGTGTGTAGGTGAAAGGATAAGGGATTGTCAGGTGTGATCCTGGAGTTAAAAGGGGTGAGAAGGGCTAAGTATAGGCTAGCGATCGAGTGCTAGATCGACTCAGCCTAGCTCGATCTAACTAGATCGAGCTAGTGGATCCAGAGGAGCCAGTCGATCTAGACGAGATCGAGTAGACAATGTCGATCTAGATGAGTTCGGATTGATCGATCCCATCTAGATCGACCGATCTAAAATGTCTCGGGAAATTCTTGAAGATTAGATCGATCGGTCCAAATCTGGATCGACCGATCTCGAGAAGATTCTTCAAACACAGATCGAGAGTACAGCCTAGTTGACTACAAGTCAAGGAACGAGAGGGTACAATCGATCTAAGACTCGATGCAAGTTGAATCGAGTCCCTGATCGATCAAACCTCTCGATCCTAGCAACATGGGCATGAGATCGAGTCCTAGATCAACCAAATGGACTCGATCTCTTGCCGAGGTAACAATTTCTTTTCCCTCTTTCCTTCTTTCCCTCCTGTTTTGAAATTCAAATCTTGGTCAAGGCAGAAATCTTTGACCATGAAAGATGTGCCTTGACCAAACTTTTGTCAGAAATCACTCTTGCATGTGTCCAAAATTGTCTTGTCTTTAAAACCTCTCTTTCTCTCTTTTGTTTTATCACTTTGAAAACCCGATTTTCACAAAACAAAGAGAGAGAGAGAGAGCGAATTTGAGTTTTAAAGACTTGTGCATTTTATTTTCCTCTAAACTCAAAGGTATTTTCATGTTATTTGATTAGCTTGCTTAATCTTTCAAGAAAATCCTTTTCTGTTGTGATTTAGGAAATGATTTACTAGGAAATTAGGAATTTTTTTTAGATATAGGTAGATATTAGGAAAAATTCTAGATTTAATTCTATCTCTAGATTTTCTTCTCTACTATCTTGCTATAATTTTTATAAATTCCTCAGAAATCTAGGGCTTTAGTTAGAAGTTTTTCTTTCTTGACTAGTCTCTCTCTCTCCATATTCGCCGCCTTTGCTCATTCTTTTGCTTGAGAATTGTGTTTCAGGTACTATGGCTCCAAATAGAACGAGAGAAGAGACAGAACAAGAAGGAGAAGGTCAAGAGTGGCAACTAGTGGCTCAACAAGAAGAAGCTCAGCAAGTACAAGAGAGGGTTCGTTGGACAAAGGAGGAAAAGTTGGCAAATAAGAGGTTAGGGAGGCTGCGCTATGAGCCTACTAAGTTTGCTAGTAGAGATCTGTTGGAGAGGATGGGACTTCTAGAAGACTTTGATTTTCTTCTCCAAGACATGGGGCTTGGATGCCTTTCAAGGATGGATTGCCCAACATATCCACAAGTCACTCTAGACTTCCTCTCCACCTTGGCGTTTTCCTATGAGAATCCGAGTCTCCCCACTCCTCACAAGGTCATCTCACCTTAAAGGTCAAAAGGCGAGCTTATCATCTCTCCATTGAAGAGCTTTGCCAAGCTTATGGTCAAAATACCACGGCTAAGCAAGTAGAGTTCCCTCCTCTCAAGACCGCCAACGATTTATGAGATGTGCTTTGTGATGAAGACTACAAACCCAACACGGCTAAGATCAAGAAAGTGAGGAACCCCGTTTTGAGGTACACTCTCAAGCTACTAGCCTACACCTTCAGTGGGCGATCCGTGGCTCCTACAGTGACAAAGACCGAGCTGTGCTTTCTCTTCCAAGGAATAAAGAGGATACTTTGCAGCAGCGAAGAGGAGAACCACGAGGCGATGCAAGATGAGCTTGGGAATGACATTAATTATGGCTGTATCTTGGCGTCCTCTTTGGTGAAGTACAAGGCGTATGCCATGAGGTGCAAGGCGAATTCAGCATTCATTGGAGGCTTCCTTACACCGCTTTTCATTCAAGCTGGTGTACCTCTTCAAAGCTACGAACCTTGTGCGGATAGAGCATACATGGACGAGACCTATATGCGCAACACCGATAGCTTGGGACCTACGCCAGCTCCAGGATTCGTTGCCTATCTGTTCTACAGTGATGACAATAAGAATATGCATCTTACCTAATGTGGATGAGACACACTTGGACAGCATAGGCACCATCGAGTTTTGTCCAACACAAGAGGAGTGTTATGCATGATAACAGGTTTTTGCAATGCAATGATTATCAAAGCTCAAATACAACACTGAGATGTAGTATAGCATGCAAGAAAGGTATCAATCCACACCTAGGGGTAGCAAGTTCACTAAGAATGCAAGGGAATGAGCAAATCTAAGCAAAATGATAAAATGATTAGTAAAATCCCTAAAAACTAAATGCAAAGACCAAATGCAAAGCAAAACAATTTTAAAATTCCTGGAAGACGGTTAACTACCACGAGGAATAAGCAAAAGATTAAAGATGCAAGGCTACTAAAAACTAAAAATCGACCACTGGATCAACCACTAGATCGAGCAGAATGGATCGATCTACAAGAAACTTAAACAGAAATGACTTTTGATGAACAGGATGCAACTGAATGGCGAG
Organism: Thlaspi arvense; assembly: GCA_911865555.2. Lineage (NCBI taxonomy): Eukaryota > Viridiplantae > Streptophyta > Magnoliopsida > Brassicales > Brassicaceae > Thlaspi > Thlaspi arvense. The sequence goes on along the minus strand of OU466861.1, from coordinate 29,212,302 downwards.
CGAATGATTAGCAGAGATTTAAAACACTAAGAAAGAGGGTCTAGGGTTGAGGGTCATATTCATCGGTCTCAAAGATTAAAGCTTGGTTTGAAAACATTTAGATCTACTCCTTTGGGAGGTTTCTCTAAGCCTTGAAAACAAAACAAGAACCATCCATGGCGTGTGGTATGATTCACTCCCTCAATCTCTTCTCCAAACCCATGGCATGTGGTGAAAAAAAAAGATCAAAGGGCAAGGAACACAGATTTCAAACAATGACCTAACTAGTCCTCTTTACAACCATGGCGTGTGGGAAAGGAAAGACTAGCCTCTAGGATCTGACTATCCAGGACATCTGAATCCTGTCAAGGTAAGACATCCCTTGGATCATAGAGATCTTGGCGTGAGACTCTCTAAGCCTTAAGTACTCAAGATCCTAGAAGAGAAGGTAATGAAGAACAAGAAAACTCAAAGCTTTAACCTTTTCAACCCCTTTTGAATCGCCTCAACCCATCAACCCAGATGAAACTACTCACTACACATAAAGAAAACCAAACAGAATGCAAAAGATGATCTACTAAACATGATTAACGATTGATTAAAAGCAAAAGGTTCAATATTCAAAGTGCAAAAGTAAGAAAAAGCTTGAAGTTCTACAATGGCGGAAATCGCCTAAGCGAGAGAGAGAAGAACGAAAAAAAGATAAAGTGAAAAACGTCTGTGAAAGCAGGATCGCCGCCTTCCCAAAGTGGACAAACAGCTCGATGGTCCCCCCTTCGCTAGAAGCCAAAAACGGTTAAAGTAGTCTGGGATCGAGCAGGAAGCTCGATCTGGCTCTCGATATTCGTCTTGAATCGGATGGCTTTGGTCGATTTCTGAGTCGATCTTGTGCTGATCGGGTTGGAAGCTCGATCTGGTACTCGATCTGCATGGCGTCATTTAGGTCCATACTTCAGATCGATCTCCTCACTCGATCTTGGTCTCGATCCATCTCCTTGCATCGACTTGGTCACTTGATCTTCTGGTCGAACTCGTCTAGATCGACCTGCCTTACTGGATCCGCTACTCGATCTCAGATCCCTTTGCTGAACGTCTAAGTCTTCCAAGTGTTCATGGGCTCCTCACGAGCCATAGCACGTCCACGAATCCTCCAAGGCTCCAAAGTATCCGAAAACAACCTGAATGTGATGCATAATGCAATAAATATGCAAATGCTGATGCAAAAGTGCATTAGGACCTAAAATGGTGCAAACTAGCCTAATATGCAAGGTAAATGTATGAGGAACTATCTTATATGCATGCAAAACTCACGAAATATGCAGTTATATCAACTCCCCCAAACTTGCCTTTTGCTTGCCCTCAAGCAAACAAAATTCAAGAAGGAAGAGAGTTTTTAAAAACGGGGGTTTAAGCTTCTTTCAAAGGTGCTTTTCAAATTAATCACTTCAATGGTCCTAGTTCTTAATTATAAAATGCAATGCACACACTCATACTCCAAAGAACTTAGTCATACTCATCACACAATGAATTTTAAATCATGACTCTCCTATTCCAAAAAATCAAAGAATCTTATCCTTTAACATTCATTAATGATCAAACCGTAAATCAAACTTATGCGCTTTAAAGCAGAACACATTTGGCTAAGGACAAAGGCTATGAGCATAGAATGATCCATTTAAATGGGTTTAAAAATGCAACGGTTTCTCTCAAGAAGGGTATGAATTTTATGCATAATGCTAAAGGTAAAGGCAATTGATGCATACATAACTAAACTCTCATCTACCCATGTACACTAACAATGGTCCTAAAACCCCTCTCATTTCTTTTCTTTTTAGCTCACTCACCCTCCTAGATACTACCCTTATCACCAAAGTAATTCGCTTAGCAAAAACCCAAGTCAAAACAGAAAACATCCTTACTCTTTAGGCTAGTGGAAAGGCTGAAAACATTTTTAGCTCTTTACTTTTCTTATTGATAGCTCTCTACTTATGCTTTTTCTTTTCTTTTTATTTAGCACTTAGGCTCTTTTCTTTCTTTTTCCTTTTCTTTTATTTGAGAGCTATCTTCTGAAATACACTTAGAGCTTTTTATTTTGAAAACATTGCCTTCCACTTAAAACCTTTTCAAACACTTCAAACACCAAACTCTTTTGAAACCACAAACAAATAAGAAAAACAAACAACCCCAATGAACCCCGAACCTAATCTTAAACCTAAAACTAGCTTCAAAATGCAAAGCTAGCAATCAAATGAGAGCCTAATCATGTCGCCAAGACCTAACACTTTAGGCTAAGTTCAAACCGAAAAGAGGCCTCACAATGATATCACACAAGAACATTTGGCTTGAAAGAAAGGCATGCGTTACGGTGGGAGTTCTACTTAGGCTCAAAAAAGAGTCGTGAAATGAGGAAGAAAACCTAAATATGTATATGATCCATGTGTTCATTTTCAAATGCATAAGTATGATAATTAAAGATCAGATTACGGTTTTCACTTATTAGGACAAGATTCAGTTCATGAATGTTCAAGTCAAGCCACGAAAATCAAAACACATGATCCAAGTATGGTTAGAGCTTACTTTCAAAGAGTGTACAATGCACCAAAGAACTACTAACTAGGGCCTTCAAACAATTCATGAGCTTAAAACACCTTTTTAAGAAAAAATTTAACCCTTTATGCATATGCAAACAACCTAGATACTCAAAAATTCTAGACTCAATCCTAAAATAATCAACAACTGAATGCAACTACATGAATTTGTTTTTTGAAAATTTTTAAAAATTTTACCAATTTTTTTTCTTCTTTTCTATGCCTTAGATGCAATGAAATGTAATGCAAGACTCAAAGGATGCAAATAAAAAATAAGAGGAAAGAAAACAATGTCAAATAACACACACACTCCCCCAAACATGAATGACACCGTCTCGGTGGCAAACAAATTCAAAGGAGTTCAAGAACACAAAGCAAAAACAAAGAAAAGATGTGTGGTATGTACAAGGGAAGGTTGTTAGTACCTCAGATCTAGCCTCGGCTGGAACTTGAGGATGTTCCAGACGAGCTAGAGGCTATGGCTTTGCCTTTGGACGTTGGCTCTTGGAGGAAAAGACGCGCCGGCTGGATGTTGCTTCCTTGAGTTTCACGGATTACAACTCCACCGGTTGAAAGCCTCCTCTTCTCGGGCTGTTGAACCTCCTCACTTGCATCCTGCTTTGGCGAAGCCCCTTGAAGCGCCTTGACTTTCTTGGCAAGCTTCTTCATGACCTTACTTTGCCATTTGTTGATCTTCCTTTGCATCTCCACAACAGAAGCAAAGAACTTTTCTGTCTTAGTCCGCGGCTCAAAGTCAATTTTAGGGAGTACAAAGGCTTCGGGGATCTCATCATCCGTGGCAGGAGACTCTGATCTTGGGCGAGAAGCTTGTTGAATGGTGGATGTGGCTCCAAGAGGAGCAAAGCACTCCTCTACGCTTGGGAGAAACTCGATGTTCCTAATTCCCAACAGCTCGGTTTCGTCCTTGTTTGGCAAGATACTCACCCTTTTCTTATTGATAGCTCCCTACTCTTTTCTTTCATTTCTTTTCTTTTTATTTGGCACTTAGGCTCTTTTCTTTTCTTTTTCCTTTTTTTTTACTTGAGAGCTATCTTCTGAAATACTTAGAGCTTTTTATTTTAAAAAACAAAGCCTTTTACTTAAAACCTTTTATTCACTTCAATCACCAAAACACTTTGAAACCGAAAGCATATAAACAACCCTTATGAACCCCAAACCTATCCTAAGCCTAAAACTAGCTTCAAAATGCAAAGCTAGCAATCAAATGATAACCTAATCATGTCGCCTAAACGTAACACGTTATGCTAAGTTCAAACCGAAAAGAAGCCTCACAATGTTGTCACACAAGAATACTTGGCTTGAAAGAAAGGTAAGGGTAATGGTGGGAGTTCTACTTAGGCTCACAAAGAGTGGTAAAAGGAGGAAGAGAGCCTAAATATGTATAAGATCCATGTGTTCATTTTCAAATGCATAAGAATGATATTTAAAAATCAGATTAGGGTTCTCACTCATTAGGACAAGTTTCAAATCATGAATGTTCAAGTCAAGCCACGAAAATCAAAACAAGTGATCCAAGCATGGTAAGGACTTACTTTTAAAGCGTGAGCAAAGCATCAAACAACTACTAACTAGGGCATTGAAACAATTCATGAGCTTAAAACACCTTTTTAAGAAAACTTTAACCCCTTATGCGAATGTAAACAACCCAGATGCTTAAAAATTCTAGACTCAATCCTAAAACGTTTACAAAATGAATGTATACATGAATTTTTTTTTGAAAATGTTTTAAAAAAGTTTACCAATTTTTTTGTTCTTTTCTATGTCTTAGATGCAATGAAATGTAACGCAAGACTCAAAGGATGCAAATAGAAAATAAGGACAAAATAAACATGTCAAATAACACACACACTCCCCCAAACTTGAATGACACCGTCCCGGTGGCAAACAAATTCGAGAGCGTTCAAAAACACAAAGCAAAAACAAAGAAAATATGAGCGGTATATACAAGGGAAGGTTGTTGGTACCTCGGATCTAATCTCGGCTGGAACTTGAGGATGTTCCAGACGAGCTAGATGCTATGGCTTTGCCTTTGGTCTCTGGCTCTTGGAGGGAAAGACACGCCGGCTGGATGTTGCTTGCTTGGGTCTCACAGATGACAACACCACCGGTTGAAAGCCTCCTCTTCTCCGGTTGGTGAACCTCCTCACTTGCAGCCTGCATTGGCGAACCTCCTTGAAGCGCCTTCACTTTCTTGGCAAGCTTCTTGATGACTTTACGTTGCCACTTGTTGATCTTCCTTTGCATCTCCACAACAGAAGCAAAGAACTTTTCTGTCTTGGTCCGCGGCTCGAAATCGATCTTAGGAAGGACAAAGACTTCGAGCATCTCATCATCCGTGGCAGGAGACTCTGATCTTGGGCGAGTAGCTTGTTGAATGGCGGCTGTGGCTCCTAGAGGAGCAAAACACTCCTCTACGCTTGGGAGAAACTCGATGTTCCCAACTCCCAACAGCCCGGTTTCGTGCCTGTTTGGCAGGATACACACCCTCTTCTCATTTTCCGTGTCAATGAACAGATATGCAAAGAAGCCTTCAGCTGGCGTGCGTCCCAAGCTGTCTGTGTTCCTTGGGTAAATATCGTCTATGAAAGCTCTATCCGGAACAGGAGTGAAGTCTTGAAGCGGTACACCAGCTTGCACGAACAAGGGCGTGAGGAAGCCTCCAATAAGTGACGAGCTTGCCTTTCATCTCAAGGCATACGCCTTGTATTTCACCAGTGAAGCAGCTAGGATACATCCGTAGTTCACGTCGTCTCCTAATTGGTCTTCCAATGGGTCATCATTCTCATCCGGATCACACACGAGGTGCTTAATGCCCTAGAACAAGAAGCAAAGCTCCGTCTTGGTTACTGTGGGAGCTATTGACCGTCCACTGAAGGTGTTGGCAATCAGCTTCAGCGTGTAACAATGCACCGGACTCCTCACTCTTTTGATCTTTGCAGTATTCGCCTTGTAGTCATCGTCGGCTATGATGTCCCAAAGATCGTTTGCTTGAGTGAAGGAGGGGAACTCAACCTTCGTGGCAGCAGCAGCGAGGCCATAGGCTTGACAAAGCTCGGGGATTGAGAGGCTGAATGCTTGACGTTTGATCTTGAACGAGAGGCGGCCTTGAGAAGGAGTTGGGACGCTAGGATTCTCGTACGCAAACTCCAAAGTGGCAAGGAAGTCAATTGTCACTTCGGGAAAGGTTGGGCAATCCATCCGTGACAAACACCTGAGCCCTATCTTCTGGAGGAGTTCATCAAAATCCCCCAAGATCCCCATCTTAGACAGCAATCCTCTGTCAGCGAACTTTGTTGGTTCGAACTTCAGCCTTTCAAGCCGCTTCTTGTCTTGTTTCTCCTCTTTAGACCATCATACCCTCTCTTGAACAGCCACTTCTTGACCTTCTCCCTCTTGTGCTGTCTCCTCTCTTGTTCTCTTGGGAGCCGTGGTGCCTGAAACAAGATTCACAAACAAGAGAATGAGCAAGGCAGCGAAAAACCGAGAAAGAGACTAGCAAGAAGGAAAACTTATAACTAATACCCTAGAATTTTGGGGAATTTGTAAAAATCCTAGCAAGATAACAAAGAATCAGATCTAGAGATATAGCTAAATCTAGAATTTTTCCTAATATCAAGCTTGTTTTTAAAAAATTTAAACCGCCGTAGCATCTAAAACAATCAAAGCAAATTAAAAGGAAATTTTCTTGAAGATTTTCTTAAAGATTCGAAAATACCTTTGCAAAGATTGAAAGAGTATGCTGTTAGCCTTTAGGAAATAAAAATTCACACTCTCTTTTGCTTAAGCACTCGCGAAGACAAAAATGGGAGAGTGTGGAAGAGGTTGAAAATATAAAGGCTAACAATTTTACAAACCATGGGTAAGAGAAGTGGTTTTCTGACAAAAGTTGTGGTCAAGGCACATCTTTCATGGTCAAAGATGCTTGCCTTGACCACTTTTTAAATTTAAAAACTGGAGAGAAATGAAATTGTTACCTCGGCATGGGATCGAGTCCATTTGGTCGATCTAGGACTCGATCTCATGCCCATAATGGCTTGGATCGAGAAGGTTGCTCGATTTGGGACTCGATTTGAATTCAATCAAGTCTTGGATCGATAGCACCTCTCGTTCCTTAATTTTTGGCGTGGTGGCTAAGTCCTCGTGATCGAGCCACGTTCTCGATTCAGGGGTCGATTTAGCTTAAATCGAGAGACAGATCGAGTGTCTCGGTCGATTTACACCTCGTTCGCTTTTCAAGCTGAACGCATTGGTGGGTTGTCCTCTCATGATCGACCGTTCCACTCAATTTTCAACCTGATCTCGTCTAGATCGACTGACTCCTCTCGATTCACTAGCTCGATCTAGCAAAGATCAAGCCAGGATGAGTCGATCTAGCTCTCGATCTCTAGCTTATACTCTCCCATTCTTACTCCTTTTGGATCTAAGATAATGGCCTGCAATCCCTCATACCTGTTCCTACACACTCAGAAGATAAAAACATAAAACTGAAAGAGAAAGAAAGCAAAAATATATACAGGATAGACATGGGAATGCCTCCCAAGTGCGCTTTCTTTAACTTCTTTAGCTAGACTTTACTTGGTTTAGGCAGATGGTGGGTCTTGGAGAAGCATTGAAGTGCTCTCCTTGTCGAATGCACTGACCATGTATGGTTTCACTCTATGTCTGTTGACTGTGAATGCATTCCCACTCTTGCCTACCAACGTAACAGCTCCATAAGGCAATACCTCTTTGATCTCAAAAGGTCCGCACCATCTTGACTTCAGCTTTCCTGGAAAGAGCTTCGGCCTAGAGTTGTAGAGCAATACCAAACTACCTTCCTTAAGCTCTTTGCGAACCAACTTCTTATCGTGAACAGCCTCAGTCGGCTCCTTGTAGATTCTAGCACTGTCTTATGCATCCAGCCGTAGCTCATCAAGCTCATGTAGCTGAATCAAACGCTTCTCCTGAGCTGACTTAAGGTTGTAGTTGAGGTACTTCACTGCCCACATTGCCCTATGCTCCAACTCGACGGGAAGATGACAAGCCTTTCCGTATAGAAGAGTGAAAGGAGTAGTACCAATGGGCGTCTTGAAAGTGGTCCGGTAAGCCCACAAAGCATCATCTAGCTTGGCTGCCCAATCCTTCCGAGTAGTACCCACTGTCCTCTCAAGTATCGCCTTGATCTGTCGGTTAGAGACCTCCACTTTCCCACTCGTTTGAGGATGATACGGTGTACCCACCTTGTGCTTCATGACATACTTCCTTAGAAGGCTTTCAAACACCTTGTTGATGAAATGGCTACCACCGTCACTGATTACAACCATGGGGACTCCAAATCGTGGAAGCATTATCACCACCGTTGTATCGTTTGTTGGGGAAGCTATAGCCTCAACCCAGTTAGACACATAGTCTACAGCCACCAAAATGAACTTGTTGCCGTAAGAAGATGTGAAAGGCCCCATGAAATCTATGCCCCATGCGTCAAACACGTCTACCTCAAACATAGGAACCTGAGGCATCTCGTTCCTCTTCGTGATGTTCCCTGCTCGTTGACAAGCTTCACAACTATTCACAAACTCATGGGCATCTTTGAAGATAGACGGCCACCAGAAACCGGCTTGTAAGACCATTGTAGCGGTCTTGAATGAAGCAAAGTGTCCGCTGTATGAAGAGCTATGGCAGTGAAAGAGAATGTCCTTAGCTTCTTCCTTTGTTACACACCTCCTGTATAAACTGTCCACGCCCCTTTTGTACAAGTAAGGATCGTCCCAAAAGTAGTGGCTTACGTCTCTCATGAACTTCTTCTTGTGATAGTTGTCAAGATGCGAAGGCTCCTCTCCACATGCCAAGTAGTTCACAATGTCAGCGTACCCAGGAAGATCCTCTTCTTTGAAGCTCAAAACCTCTTCAAACTGCCCTTCTAGCTTTCCACAAAACGCCGTAGTGATCATCATGAGTTATTCTTCGGGAAGCAAATCATCTAAGGGTAGAGACTCATTAATTCTCATCCTAGAGAGGTGATCAGCAATACCGTTCTCTATCCCTTTCTTGTCCTTGATTTCCATGTCAAATTCTTGGAGCAAAAGGATCCATCTCGAGTCTCGGTTTAGTTCTCCTTCTTGGAATAGATGTACCTCAAAGCCGCGTGATCCGTGTAGACAATCGCCTTGGAGCCTACGAGGTATGACCTGAACTTCTCAAAGGCGAATACAACTGCCAACAACTCCTTCTCAATCGTAGTGTACCTGGCTTGCGTGTCATCCAAGGTACGTGAAGCATAGTAAATAACATGCAGCCGCTTGTCTTTCCTCTGACCAAGAACAGCCCCCACGGCGTAGTCACTCGCGTCACACATTATCTCGAATGGTAGAGTCCAGTCCGGTGCTTGCACTATAGGCGCGGATATTAGAGCTTCCTTGATGATCACGAAAGCATGAAGACAATCCTCATACACAGAGTTAGGTTCCTTACACAACAGCCTTGTGAGAGGTCGTGCAATCTTGGAAAAATCTTTGATGAAGTGCCTGTAGAAGCCAGCATGGCCTAGGAAACTCCTCACCCTTACATTAACCGGCGGCTCAAGACTCATCATGACCTCAACCTTGGCTTTATCAACCTCTATCCCTTTCTCTGATATCTTGTGGCCAAGCACAATCCCTTCCTTCACCATGAAGTGACACTTTCTCCCAGTTAAGCACAAGATTCGTCTCTTCACAACGCTTTAGTACCTTGCAAAGATTCAACAAACACGCAGAAAAAGACGCACCATATACAGAGAAGTCATCCATAAACACTTCTACCATCTCTTCTATTAGATCAGTGAAGATCGACATCATACACCGCTGAAATGTAGCCGGTGCGTTACACAACCCGAATGGCATCCTTCGATACGCGAAGGTGCCATAAGGGCATGTAAAGGTCGTCTTCTCTTGATCGTTAGGATGTATTGGTATTTGAAAGAATCCACTATATCCATCAAGAAAGCAATAGTAAGGATGATTAGCAAGCCTCTCAAGCATTTGATCAATAAATGGTAAGGGAAAATGATCATTTCTACTAGCAAGATTAAGCTTCCTATAGTCAATACACATACGGTGTCCTGTAATAGTCCTAGTAGGTATAAGCTCATCTTTATCATTCTTAATGACCGTGATCCCTCCCTTCTTAGGCACCACGTGTACGGGAGAAACCCACGTGCTGTCACTTATGGGATAGATCACGTCAGCCTCTAACAGCTTAAGAATTTCTTTCTTAACAAACTCCTTTAAATTTGGATTCAAACGCCTTTGGTGTTCTATAGAAGAGGCGTTCTCATTATCCAAATGAATCTTATGAGTGCAAAGCATAGGTGAAAGGCCCTTGATGTCACTTAGAGAGTACCTAATGGCCTTTCTATACTTTCTCAGCTCATTTAGGAGCGAGTGCAACTCATCATAACTTAAGTTTTCATTCACAATCACGGGATAGGTTTCATTAGGCCCTAAGAAAGCATACCTTTGCCCTTTTGGGAGCTCCTTTAGGTCCACTTTTGGGGCTAGCAGCTCGCTCCAGTCCTCCTCATGGCTCTTGTTGACGTTCCCATCCTCAGTAGCCTCCTTAGAACCCGAGACATGACCAAAAAGACTGCTTTCTTGAACCGTTGTCCCTTCCGAGATCGAGTCTTCCAGTCGATCTTGCACTCGTTCTGGTCCGGATCGAGCAATTTCACTTGATTCTCCTACTCTATACAATTGGGATCGAGCAAGAGATCGAGTCCCCGTCTCGATCTCTGAACTGATCGATTGGCTTCCCTCGATCTTTCCATCGATTGTTTTTCTGGATCGACTGCTCTCAACTCGATCACTCACTCGATTTAGATGGGATCGAGTAGTGAATTGGGTGTCTGAGTCGTTCTCTTCTCTGGACCGACCTGTATCCTCGATCTTCTTGTCGATTGCTGACTTGAACGAGTGATCTTCTCGATTGCCTGATCGATCTCTAGGCATCCGCCTTCATCTTCTAGCACAACTTTTCTGGAATCAAGGAGATTAACGTACTCCTGAGCCCTCTGATCCATGAAACCATACTCTCATGGCTCCTTAGTCAATGCCAGCTTCAAGTGATCCTCTTGTGCAATCTCCTCTAGCAGTTCATCTGCCAAAGCGTCCAACGTTTCTATGTAGAAAGCTTGCCCTTCTATGGTGGGCTTCTTCAGGACCTCGTTGATATCAAAATCCAGCCTTATATCCTTTCCCAAGTGCAGAGCTATCTTCCCGTTCTTGACGTTGATGATTGCTCCAGCGGTTGCAAGGAATAGTCTTCCAAGAATGAGTGGATCCTTAGGCTCTTCATCCATTTCAAGCACGACGAAGTCCATAGGCACGTTTACACCAACTGACCCTCACTGTTAAGTCCTCAAGCAAACCCACGGGTAGCCTTACGCTTCTGTCAGCTAGCACCAAGGAGATTATACAATCCTTGAATCTCGTGAATCCCAACTTCTTTGTTATAGAATGAGGCATCAGATTTATACTAGCTCCCAAATCGCAAAGATAACTCTTGAACTCCAAAGGACCTAAAGCGCAAGGTATAGTGAAGCTTCTAGGATCTCCCAACTTCTTGGGAACTATCTCCTTGTGTATTACAGCGCTACATTCCTCACTAAGAACCAGCACTTCCTTGCTTTCCTTATTTTTCTTTGCAAGCGTGTCTTTGAAAAATTTTGCACATTTAGGCATCATGGCAAGGCAATCCACGAGAGGTAGCTTGATCTCTACGTCCCTTAGATGCTTCTCAAACAAGAGCCTATGCTTCTCTATAAGTTTTTTCTTGAAACGACCAGGAAAAGGAAGCTTAGGAACATAAGGCGGAGGTATGTACTCATCCTTCTCCTCGGTTGCTTTCTCCACTTGCTTCTTTACAGCTGCTTCTTTTCCCTTTGTTGGCCGCTCTATCCACACGTTGTGGAAGTTGATCTCATCATCAGATCCTCCCCCTCTTGAACCACAATGTCCTCATTGTCCTTAGGCGCAACTCTCAGTGGAAGCTCTTTCCCACTTCTTAGTGTGATAGCATTGGCGTATTCTTTGGGATTTTGCTCACACTTTCCCGGTAGACTACTTTGACCACTTGTAGTTGATTTACCCTTCTCTAACTGCTTGATCTTGTTGTTTAGAGTTGTGATCTGAGTAGAGACATCAGTGAGAGAGGAGTCTAAGCGGTTGTTCATCTCGGCGAACTTCTGATATATTGAAGCTTGCCCTTGAAGTAACTGCTGAAACATGGATTGTACAGGATCAACTTGCTGCGGTTGCATTTGTTGTTGAGGAACAAAGCCTGGAGGATACATAGGAGTATAAGGTTTGTTTCCTTGCTGCTGTTTTTGTCCTTAAAAGTTACCTTGGCGCTGACCTTGAACCAATACTCGGCTGAAAACCTTTGTTGTAGGGCACAAACGGCTTTGCTTGCTGAGCAGGGTATACTTGATCTTTAGGGTTCTCCACATTGGTGCTTCTGTAGGAGAGATTGTTTTTCTGCTGGTAGCCTTGTGAATACCCTTGGTTTGTAGTTGTTCTGACCCGCCACTCAATTGGCTTCTTCTTGACTCAACTCAAGCTCCTCTAAGGTCTCATCCGCTTCACCAACGAAGTGAACATGCTTCTAGTTAGCCAGCACCAGCTTGTCAATCTTCTCATGCAAGGACTTAAGCTCTTTCTTGTGAGACCCTAGCTCAGAACCTCTCGGTGCACGGTCGTAGTCTTCAGCATAGTTGCTGTCACTCAATGCCAAGTTCTCTATCAGCGCCGTACCATCTTCCACTTCTTGGCCAAGGAAATTTCTCTTAATGGCCGTGTCAAGTAGCAAGCGTACCTTTGGTGAAGCTCCGCAGTATATTGTGCTTAGGAGAGTCTCTTCACTGAAGCCGTGGTGAGGACACTGAATGGTGTAGTCCTTGAACCGCTCCTTGGCTTCATTGAACGTCTCATTGTTCCTTTGAGTAAAGCCGCTGATCTCACTTCTCAACCTTGCTGTTCTGGTGCTAGAGAAGAACTTTGAGAGGAACGCCTTCTTACACTCAGCCCAAGAGGTAATGGTGCCTTGTGGAAGGGCCTTCTCCCAATGTCTAACCTTGTCTCCAAGAGAAAATGGAAAGAGACGCAGCTTGAAAGCATCTTCGGATATGCCATTAATCTTGATCATCCCACACACTTGCTCAAAGTTGTCAAGATTCTCCAAGGGGTCTTCCATTGCTAACCCATGGAACTTGTTGTTTTGCACCATTGAGATGAAACCTGGCTTAATCTCGAAGTTATTGTTCTGTACAGGAGGAGGAGTGGTCCCAAACCTATTATGATGAGTGTTGGGAGCATCTCCCGCTCCAATGATCCGTGGGGGTCTAGCCGCGTGGTGGGGGTTTCTATTACCCCTTCCCACTGCCCCATGAGCTGGAGGAGGTCCCTCTGGATGTTCATGCTCAGCCATCGCTTCAAAATCCACTGAACCTTGCTGAACAATCTCCTCAAAGGCTCTAGCTTGCTCTCTAACTCTTCTTGATCTTGCGTGTCCAAGCTGATGAATATTGTCCAAGGGCGTGAGTAAGTTGTTGTCACCCCTGGAGCTTAGATTCATGTACCAGAAAGACACAAGTGTGAAGGTAGAGAAAACAGTAAACAACTTAAAGTAAAGGCTTAGTCTTTACCAAACCCCAAATCTTAATGCTTTCTATCCCCTAAGATGGCAACGGCGCCATTTAATAAAGATGTTCTTCTATGGTGCAATGATGTGCCAAGATGCAACAGAGAGGTTATCAAAACTCTAATGCACACAGAGATGTAGTATGGTGAGCAAGAGAGGAATCAATCCACACCTAGGGGTAGCAAGATCACTAAGAATGCAAAGGAATGAGCAAATCTAAGCAGAATATGAAAATGATTGGTAAAATCCCTAAAAACTAAATGCAAACGTCAAATGCAAAGCAAAACAATTTTAAAATCCTTGGAAGAGGGTTAACTACCACGAGGAACAAGCGGAATATTTAAAATGCCATGCTACTAATTATTAAAAATCGACTAGTGGATCGACCATTGGATCGACCACTAGATTGAGCAACAACGATCGATCTCGTCTAAACAGTTGAAACAGAAATGAATCTAATGACCAGGATGCGAACAGATAGCAAGCGAATGATTAAAGAGATGAGAAAATACTAAGAAAGAGGGCCCAGTGTTAAGGATCATTTTCAAGGGTTTCAAAGGTTCAAGCTTGGTTTGAAAACTTTAGATCTACTCACTTTGTGAGGTTCTCTAGGCCTTGAAAACAAAACAAGATCCATCAATGGCTTGTGGTATGGATCACTCCTTCATTCTCTTCTCCAAACCCATGGCGTTTGGTGGAAAAAGAGATTGAAGGGCATAAAACATAGATTTTAAACACACGGCCTAACTAATGCCCTAAACAACCATGGCGTATGGGAAAGGAAGGATTAGCCTCTAGGATTTGACTTCTCCAGGACATCTGAATCCTGTCAAGGTAAGATATCCCTCTGATCATAGAGATCTTGGCGTGAGAGTCTCTAAGCATTAAGTGCTCAAATCCTAGAAGAGAAGGAGATGAAGAACAAGAAAACACCAAGCTTTAAACCTTTTCAACCCCTTTGAATTCTCTCAACCCCGAAAACCTAATGAAACTACTCACTAATTATAAAGGAAACCGAACAAAACGCAATACATGATCGACTAAACATGAAAAACGATTGATTAAAAGAAAAGATTCAATATTCAAAATGTAAAAGCAAGAAAAACTTCAATGTCTACAATGGCGGAATCGCCTAAGCAAAGAGATAACAAGGAAAAAGACAGAATGAAGGATGGAAAAGGTAGTCGCTGATAACAAGATTTTGATCAGGTTAATGAGAGTGATGCAATGCAACAGGAGGTTATCAAAACTCAAGCAGCACACAGTCGTAGTATAGCATGCAAGAGGAATCAATCCAACCTAGGAGCTAGAAAGTGCAATGAGAATGCAAGGATCGAGTAAAGCTAGGCAAATGATGAACGGTTTTGTGAATATCCTAAAAACTAAATGCAACGACTAAATGCAAGGCAAAACTATTTTAAAATTACTAGGAATGAGTGAACTACCACGACGAACAAACATAATGATTAAAATGCAAAGCTATGAATTTATAAAAATCGACTAGTGGATCGACCATAGGATCGACCACTAGATCGAGCAACAACGATCGATCTCGTCTAAAAGTTCAAATGCAATGAAACTAATGACCAGGCTGCAACAGGTAACAAGCTAATGACTAGCAAAGATGTAAGACTACTAAGAAAGAGGGTCTAGGATTGAGATTCACGTTCAGGGGTTTCAAAGGTTCAAGCTTGGTTTGAAAACTCTAGATCTACTCACTTTGTGAGGTTCTCTAAGCCTTGAAAACAAAACAAGATCCATCCATGGCGTGTGGTATGGATCAGTCCTTCATTCTCTCCTCCAGACCCATGGCGTTTGGTGGAAAAAGAGATTGAAGGGCGTAAAACATAGATTTCAAACACACGGCTTAACTAGTCCCCTAAACTACCATGGCGTTTGGGAAAGGGTTACTAGTCTCTAGGATGCGATTTTCAGAGATCTCTGGATCCTATCAAGGTAAGAGCTCTCTCTGATCATAAAGATCTTGGCGTGAGACTCTTTAAGCCTTAAGAACTCGACATCCTAGAAGAGAAAGCTATTAAGAACAAGAAAACACCAAACTTAAAAACCTTTTCGACCCCTTTGAATCCTCTCAACCCCAAAACCCGATGAAACTACTCACTACACATTAAGTAAACCAAGCAAAGCATGAATGATGAAACGATAAACATGAAAACGATGGATTAAACTTAAAACGATTCAAAGATTCAAGAACAAAGCTTCAAAGTCTAACAATGGCGAAATCGCCTTCGAACAGAGAGAAAAAAATAAAAAGATAAAAAATGAAAACGTGTCTCTCAAAAGCATGCTCGCCGCCTTGCCAAAACAGGCCAAACAGCTCGATGGTCCCCCCCTCGCTAGCGGCCAAAAGCAGTTAAAGTACACTGAGATCGACTTCGAGATCGAGCATCTCTCTCGATCATCTTCGGACATCGTGCCTTCAGCTCGATCTTTGTCTCGATCTTCCTCGGTGGATCGAGTGCTTCGTTCGATCTTGGAGTCGATCTTTGGAGGATCGAGTGAAAGACTCGATCCGGCTCTCGCTCTGCATGGCGTCATTCACGTCCGTACTCCTTGATCGATCGTTTCACTCGATCTCCGTTCGATCAGTTCCCTTGGATCGGCTGGACTACTCGATCTTCTTGTCGATCTCATCTAGATCGACCGGCCATGCTCGAACCTCCTCTCGATCTCTGGTCCTTAGCAAGCATTCCTGAATTCTCCAAGTCCCACGAACTTCCTCATGAGCCTCAACACGTCCACGAACCCTCCAAGACTCCAAAGTAGCCGAAAACAACCTGTATGCGATGCAAAATGCAAGAAATATGCATATGCTGGTGCAAGAACACTCTAGGACCTAAAGTGATGCAAACTTACCTAAAATACAATGTATATGCGAGAGAAACTAACTTATGTGTATGCAAAATGCATGGAATATGCAGCTATATCAATTCCCCCAAACTTACCTTTTGCTTGCCCTCAAGCAAACAAAATTAAAGAAGGGAGGGAGGTTTTAAAACAAACGGGGGTTTAAGCTTCTTGCAAAGGTGTTTTTCGAATGAATCAATCTCAACGTCCTAGTTACTAGTTCTAAAATGCAATACACACACTCATACTCCAAAGAACTTAGCCATACTCATTGCACAAAGAATTCCAAATCATGACTCTCCTATTCCAAACAATCAAAGAAACTCATCTTTTAACATTCATTAATGACCGAACCATGAATCAAACTTATGCACTTTAAAGCAAAATACATTTGGCTAAGGGTAAAGGCTATGAGCATAGAATGATCTCATTTTTAAAGAAGGGTTTATTTTAAGCACGGGTTTCTCTCAAAGATGGTAAGAACTTTATGCATAATGCTAAAGGTAAAGGCAATTGATGCATACATGATCAGATTCTCATCTACCCATGCAAGCTAACAATGATCCTAAAACCCCTCTCATTTTTTTTCTTTTAAGCTCACTCACCCTCCTAAAATCTACCTGTATTTTCAAAGCAAAAGCTTAGCAATCCCCAAATCAAAATTGAAAACATCTTAACTCTTTTAGGCTGGTGAAAAGGTTTAAAAATATTAGGCTCCTTATTTCTTTCTTATTGATAGCTCTCTTATTTTTTTTTTTTCTATTTCTTTTCGTTTTATTTTGGCACTTAGGCCCTTTTATAAATATATATATATATATTTTTTTTTTTTGAGAGAGAGAGCTAGCTTCTGAAATTATTGGAGCATTATACTTTTTAAACACAAAACATTTCACTTAAAACCTTTTATTCACTTCAAATACCAAACGTTTTTGAAACCAAAAGCATGTAAACATGAAATCAACCCCAATGATCCCCCAAACTTATCCTAAGCCTACATCTAGCTTCAAAATGCAAAGCTAGCAGTCATATGAGAACCTAGTCATGTCGCCTAAACGTAATACTTTATGCTAAGTTCAAACCGAAAGAGGCCTCACAATGATGTCACACACGAAAACATGGCTTCAAAGAAAGATAAGGGTTAAGGTGGGAGTTCTACTTAGGCTCACAAAGAGTGGTAAAAGGAAGAAGAGAGCCTAAATATTTTTAAGATCAATATGTTCATTTTCAAGTGCATAAGAATGATATTTAAAAATTCAAGTTAGGGTTCTCACTTAATAGGACAAGTTTCAAATCATGAGTGTTCAATTCAAGTCACGAAAATCAAAACTAGTGATCCAAGCATGGTAAGAACATACTTTCAAAGTGTGAGCAAAGCATTAGAGACTACCAACTAGGATATTGAAACCATTCATAAGCTTAAAACACCTTTTTAAGAAAACTTTAACCCCTTATGCAAATGTAAACAACCTAGATGCTTAAAAATTCTAGACTCAATCCTAAAATGCTTAACAAGATGAATGCAGTTACATGATTTTTTTTTGAACATTTTTAAAAATTTTACCAATTTTGTCCTTTTCTTTTCTATGCCTTATATGCATGCAAGACTCAAGTTATGCAAAGATAAAATAAGATCAAAATAAACAGCTCAAACCACACATATACTCCCCCAAACTTGAATGACACCGTCCCGGTGGCAAACATGTTTGAGAGAGCTCAAAACACAAAGCAAAAATCAAGAAAACATTAATGGTATATACAATGGAAGATGGTTGTTACCTCGGGTCTAGTCTCGGCTGGAACTTGAGGATGTTCCAGAAGAGCTAGATACTACGGCTTTGCCTTTGGAGCCTGGCTCTTGAAGAGAGAGATGCACCGGTTGAATGTTGCTGCCTTGAGTCTCACAGATGACAACTCCACCGGTTGAAAGTCTTCTCTTCTCGGGCTGTTGATCCTCCTCACTTGCAGCCATCATAGGTGAGCCTCCTTGAAGTGATTTGACCTTCTTGGCAAGCTTCTTGAGCATTTTGCCTTGCCATTTGTTGATCTTCCTTTGCATCTCCACAACAGATGCAAGGAACTTCTCCATCTTGGTTCTTGGCTCGAAATCGATCTTGGGAAGGGTGTAGGCCTCGGGCATCTCATCATCCGTGGCAGGGGACTCAGACCTTGGACGTTGAGCGATTGCTGGGGCAGGTGTTCCTCCTAGAGGAGCAAAGCACTCCTCTACAGTTGGCAAGAACTCGATGTTCCCAACACCAAGCAGCTCGGTCTCGTCTTTGTTTGGCAGGATGCACACTCTCTTCTCATTGTCCGTGTCAAGGAAAAGGTAAGCGTAGAACCCTTCTGCTGGCGTGCATCCCAAGCTCTCGGTATTCCTCATGTTGATCTCATCCATGAAAGCTCTAGCCATGACGGGTGTGAACTCATGTATTGGCACGCCGGCTTGCACGAACAGAGGTGTGAGGAAGCCGGCAATGAATGAAGAGCTTGCATTGCACCGCAAGGCATATGCTTTGTACTTCACCAAGGAAGCAGCAAGTACGCACCCGTAGTTCACGTCATCACCGAGTTCATCCTCCATAGGCTCTTCATTCTCCTTCGGATCACACAACAAATGCTTCACGCCTTGGAACAAGAAACAAAGCTCGGTCTTCGTGACCGTGGGAGCAACTGACCGTCCGCTGAATGTGTTGGCGATCAGCTTCAGGGTGTACCTCAGCACCGGGCTTCTCACTCTCTTGATTTTGGCGGTGTTGGCCTTGTAGTCATCGTTTTCTTGCGTGAAGGAGGGGAACTCGATCTTGGTGGTGGCTGCGTTGAGACTGTAAGCTTGACACAGCTCGGGGATTGAGAGGCTGAAAGCGTGACGTCCGACCTTGAAAGAGAGACGGCCTTGTGAAGGAACATGGACGCTAGGGTTCTCGTAGCCAAATTCCAACGTGGCGAGGAAGTCTATTGTCACTTCTGGAATGGTTGGGCAATCCATCCATGACAGACATCTTAAGCCAATGTTCTTGAGGAGTTGGTCGAACTCTCCAAGAATCCCCAGCCTAGCGAGTAGCCCTTTGTCTGCGAACTTGGTAGGCTCGAACCGAAGCCTCTCCAGCCGCTTCTTGTCCCTCTTCTCATCTTTGCTCCAACGAACCCTTTCTTGAACAGCTACCTCTTGATTCTCTCCCTCTTGTGCTGTCTCCTCTCTCGTTCTTTTAGGTGCCATTGTGCTTGAAACAAGTTTCTCAAGCAAAATAATGAGCAACTCGGCGGTTTGTAGAGAGGAAGAGAGAAACAAAAGAGAAAATCTGTAACTATTACCTTAGAATTTTGGGGGATTTATGAAAATTATAACAAAATAATAGGGAAGCAAATCTAGAATCTTAGAAAAATCTAGAATTATTCCTATTATCAAGCTATTTTTTAAAAAATTAAAACTGCCCCTAGTATCTAAAACAATCAAGCGAAATAAAAGGAGATTTTCTTGAAGATTTTCTTGAAGAATTGAAAATACGTTTGCAAGATTGGATTTAGAATACTCGTCAGCCTTTAGAAAACAAGAATCTCACACTCTATTTGCTTTTAACTCGAGAAAACAAAAATGAGAGAGTGTGAAAGTGGTTGAAAACATTTAAAGGCCAACAAAACACAAAACCATGGGCAAAAGAAGTGGTTTCTGACAAAAGTCTTGGTCAAGGCACATCTTTCATGGTCAAAGATTTCTGCCTTGACCAAGTTTTGAATTTAAAAAGTGGAGGGAAAGAGTGAGACAGGGAAAAGAAAATGTTACCTCGGCACGAGATCGAGTCCTTTTGGTCGATCTGGGACTCGATCTCATGCCCATAATGGCTTGGATCGAGAGGGTTACTCGATTTGGGACACGATTCAATTTGAATCGAGTCTTGGATCGATTGGCTCTCTCGTTCCTTGAGTTTTTGGAACCACCGCTAAGTCCTCGTGATCGAGCCATGCTCTCGATCCAGGGGTCAGTTTGGCTTAGATCGAGTGATGGATCAAGTTGACTGATCAATCTGTCTATGAAGGACTTTCCCAAGAGAAAATAGATCGGTCAATCTAGAAGGGACCGATTGATCCGTGCTCATATAGATCGACCTTGTCACTCAATCTGTTTACTCGATCTCGTCTAGATCGACTGACTCCTCTCGATTCACTAGCTCGATCTAGCAGAGATCGAGCCAGGGTGAGTCGATCTAGCACTCGATCTCTAGCTTATACTCGCCCCTTCTCACTCCTTTTGGAACTAAGATTTGATAGAGTCAGGTTTTACCCAAATAAAACTACTGCAAGTGCACAGCAAAAGCAGTTGTAGTACAAGGGGTTATCGAATCCCAAGGGAGTAAGTAAACTACACTAAAGAGTTCAGGTTCGGATTAAGCTAAGCGATAAATAATGAATGTAATGCAAAACAGTAAAATAAATGCAGGAGGGCGTTTTTATGCTTGTTCTTAAAGTTCAGAAGGCTAAAGGCGCTAAGTCAGGACAGTTCGCAGGTTGAATCTGAGAGTGTAGAATGCATGCAATCAGGAATGAATTAAAACCGTCTTGAACATGAATCGCAAAGATATAACTAATCAATTCTCATTGCAGAAGCTATCTATGTCTAAATCACAGAGTTTCAAATCTCTTTGCAAACCCTAACAACCTAAATATATAGTAATGATCAGGTTCAATTGTTCACAAAACTCCTAAGCCAAATCTCTTTGTACTAGGGCGTTTTGCTCATCTAATACTAGTTCAGGTGATTAATAATGCTCTCACATCTATCAAAAACCTAGGGTTTCGAAATCCAGATGATGTGTCTAAGAAATCGATATGAATGCAAGCACAGATGAAGAACCAATGAATTTCCTAGAAGTTTTTAGCAATTCTACAAACTCTTCTTCAACCTTTGAAAAGCCCTAACTTAACAAACAAACTACTCAGACATGGTGATTTGAGAAAACATCATGAAAAGAATAGATTGCATAAAAGAAATAAGAAGTAGAAATAAAGGAGTTCAAAATCTGCTCTGAAGGAGTCTGATTTGTCTCTCCAAAAGCTCTTCTACAAATCTCTCTCTAAAGCTCTCAAAAATAATAAGATACAAGATATATGCCAAAAGAATGGCTGAAAAACCTAATATACAAGCTAAAACACGATCTGGGGTCTTTTTGCAAATACTGGAACTTTTGGGCCAAAACTGCAATTTCTTTCCCAATCTTTTAAAAACAAGCCACGGCCTCCTTCCTTGGTGGGTGACGAGCGTCACCAGCTTGGTGACGAGCGTCACCCATATGCATACTTTCCTCTTCGAGCTTGGTACTTCGTGGCTTCCACTCAGAATGCTCCAAAAGGTTCCAAAATCTCCAATTATGCTCCAGACATGCTATAACCTGCAAAAACTCTTCTAGGACTCTAAAAAGACCAAAAAGACTCAATAAAAAGAACTTATATCATGGTTAAAAACCATAAAAACCATGATATATCAACTCCCCCAGACTTAGCTTTTGCTTGCCCTCAAGCAAACATTAGACAAAGAATAAGGTCGAGGTTTGAAAACAAGAAACAATCAGTCAGTCATCACGAAGACCATACTAGTTAGAGTTTTCGAATCCACATACCACATAGTCAACACAAGGTCAAATTTCAGCCTAATTATCACAAGCTTAGCAAATCTCTCAAGTCCAGTCCAAATCCCTTCAAGAAATCCGAAATTTCTACTGTTAACTCCTTATTTTTTTATCTAAGTGTGAAATCTCATCAAAGCTCTATCATCTTAATCACTTTACAGATTCTTTTCCCTTCCTAACAACTGAACAAATCAATCTCAACACAGCTCTCCTATTTTCTCTTCCCTTAATCTTTTTCCTTAGGATATTTTCGATTTTTCACTTCTTTTTTTCTCAACTTTTACAGTCTAAGATATGGTGCTACTCAATACTTGTGTTCCTTGTGAGGAGACAGGTTCTTGAGTGTGTTCACTACTGTTGTTCCTTGTGAGGAGACAGGGTCATGAATGCACCATTCTTTGAACTTAAACTTTTAAAAACTACATCAGGGAAGATCAAAGAGAGATTGTATTTTAACCTTATTGTCAGTGCTTAAAGAGAGAATCAAGATCAATAAGAATCAATCACCAAGACAAGAAATTTAAAGTTCATTAAGGTGGAGCTAACAGCAAATTTTCCAGATTCTCTAAGAACCTAAACTTTCATTGCTAGACTGATCTACCTATGACTTTCAACTTAGTAAGACTTGTAATCAACTACTGTGGCAATGTTTCTTATCAGGAAAAACGTCCTATGGCTAGTTCCAAGAAAAACTAACAGTTTCAAATTTTTTGACTCTAGAAAAACAGGTTGTTTGACTCAACTTTAAGACTCTATAAACATGACACAAAGCACACAACGTCAGTAACCACCTCCCCCAGACTTAAACAACACTGTCCCCAGTGTTATTAAGCCAAGAGTTGGTCAAAATGAAGCATGAGAACGTGTAAAACCAAGGTGGAAAAGTGGTACCTCGCGAAGGAGCTGGTGACGAGCGTCACCAGATTGGTGACGAGCGTCACCATCTCTGATACTCCAGAATCGACATGTTGGATGTTTAAATGCTATGCCATCATGTGTACTCCGAAGTCAAACTGTAAGAGCACTCAAAACACACATCAAAACATCCAAACAAAGTATAATCCATGGTCCAACAAGTTCACAAGACATCATCCAAGCAAACTGACAAACTGACTCTCCTTTTTTTCTTTTTTTTTTTCATGTTTTTGAGTTTTTTTTAGCTATGTAATAGAAAACTATACTAATATATGAAAAAGAAAACTTACAAGTGGGTTGCCTCCCACTAAGCGCTTGTTTAAAGTCATTAGCTCGACTTTGAATGCTGCTCAGACAGCTGGTGGAACAGAAGGTGGCATTGAATGCCTTGGAGAAGAATGTCTCCTCATCCATGGGGGTTTGTAAGCAGTAGATGTATGAACACTTCCAAGGAAGTGAGGAACATCAGCAGGGTGGGTCGTGACTGTGGGTGGGACATTTCGTTTTCCTGCAGAATCATCAAAAGAAACACCAAGCTTTCTTTGCTTAGTTGCAGGTTTCTGGGTTGTGGACTGTTGAATTTTCGGATTGGCAACATATGATGGACTTGTAGCTGTAAAATCACGTTGCTGCTTTGTGTTCAGGTTGGTGACGAGCGTCACCAGGTCAGTGACGCTTGTCACTGACTCTGCAGTTCGAGTTCCTGCAGTTTTCCTGCAATTCAGCTCTGCAAGTGTTGCTTCCATCACATACACGTCTTCCTCCAGCAACTTGGCATTCATTAGAACCTCTTTTTCAAGCCTAGTCATGAAGATATGATCCTCACTGCAATCCTCAAACCCAACAGCTTCTGCAGAAGTTTCAGATATTGGCTCTTCAACAGCCATCTTGCTCACTTGCCCACTAATATCTGATTCATTGACACACTCAGCAATAGTGTCTTCTGAATGCTCCATGACAGTCTCTTTATCTCTGGAAGTTCTTACAGAAAAGGTCTGACCATCAATGGTAGAACTCTTTCTTAACTTATCCATGTCAAAGTTCATGACAGCATCACCAAGATCAAGCTCAATGTTCCCCCTTCTAACATCAATGATGGCTCCAGCAGTAGCCAAGAATGGTCTTCCCAGAATAAGAGGATCTTTAGGTTCTTCAGCATATTTCAGAACCACAAAATCTGTAGGAATTATGCAGTCTTTAATGTTAACATGAACATTCTCTAACATGCCTTCTGGGGTCCTTATGGATCGATCTGCTAGGATGAGAGAGATCCCAGCTGGCTTGAAATCAGTCAATCCAAGTCTAGCAGCAACAGAAAAAGGCATCAAGTTAATACTTGACCCTAGATCACATAGAGAGTGGAGAAAACGTCCTGCAGATATTGAGCAATCAAGCACAAAAGTCCCTGGATCAGATAGCTTCTCTGGAACTCTGCTTTGAGTGATGGTATTGACTTGTTCAGAAACAGTCACCTTCTTCTTCTTCTTTGGAACTGTGCCTAAGAGAATTGCACTGATGTCTCTGGTAAGCAATGCTCCTTCCTCAAGACTTACACCATTCACAACCATTCTCTTTACATACCTTCTTAGAGCTGGTGAAAGCTTGACTGCATCAACAAGTGGGATCTCAAGCATCAGCTTGTCTATCATAGCTTTACATCTGGCTTCTTCTATCTCTTGTTTAGACTTCCTAGGATGCTTAGGGAATGGTGTTTTGGGTTTATAGACACGTTCCTGGTCATAATTTGCAGTTACAGGCGAAGCAGCTTCGTTCTGGGGTGGGTGACGACCGTCACCAGGTGGGTGACGCTCGTCACTCACCTGTGACAACCCCCGATTCTCTTCTATGTTGGTGACGAGCGTCACTCCTCCTTGGTGACGCTCGTCACTCACCTCTGAGACAGAAAAAATTTCATCTTCAGACTCCATGAGTTGCACGATCTGTTCTGCACTCAACCTCTTTTTCTGCACTGTTTTAAGCTCCTTTTCATTCCTGACTGTGATGGCATTAACCTGATGCTTGGGATTGATATCAGTCCTTCCAGGAAGGAATCCCTCTTGCCTTTGAACAGCTTCTGCAGTTTGAGCAACCTGCACATCAAGCTTCTTCATGTGAGAGTTCAGACTCTCAATTTTTCCATTCAGGTCTTGATACAGCGAATCTAGCTTGCCATTGAAGTTCACTGTCATCTTCTGTTGTCCTTCAAGTATCTGCTCCAGCATAGCTTCCATTTTATTGTCTTGTGGAGGTGCAGTTTGGTAGGAAGAAGAACCATAATTCCTGCTGTTTTGGTAAGGTTTCTCAACTTCAGTCTTCTGGAATAGGGGCTTAGGAGTGTAACCAGGCGTGCTCTGTCCTCCTGTAAAGGTACTCTGCTGATTATTGCTGTTGTAGCCTCTGTTCCATTGCTGATTTCCAAACTTTTGGCTCTGAAAACCCCCTCCATTGATGAAATTAACATCTTTCTGTTCAAATTCTTCAGGATTTTCGAAACTCTCCACTTCTGCAGCAAACTGAACTGACTTCTTTCCCACCAGAAGGCTGTGCATGCTGTCTAACTTAGCCTTAACTTCAGCTATTTGGTTTCCATCATTCAAACCAGCCTGCTGCTTTCTCTGAAAATCTGCATTCTTAGTGCTGTTACTGCAGGCCAAGTTTTCAATCAATCTTACAGCTTCTTCTGGTCTGTTGGTGTTGAAGTTTCCACTACTTGAAGCATCCAGTGCCATCTGATATTTCCAGTCAATGCCTCTGAAGAAGATACCAAGCAGCTGCACCTGATTGAAACCATGATGAGGACAGTCCCTTTGATAAGACTTAAACCTGATCCAAGAAGCCTTAAAAGCTTCAGTAGGACCTTGTGTAAAGGATGCAATTTTCGTCCTCATGTCCTCTGATCTGGCATCATCATAGAAGTTGTTCAGAAAGACGTTCTTGGTGTCCTCCCAAGTAGTTAATGAACCAGGCTCCAGTTGCTTCAGCCAATATGCAGCCTCTCCTCCAAGAGAGTAAGGGAAAAGCTTGCAGAACAGAAAATCATTGCTAACTCCAATAGCTTTGACACTTGAAGCTAGGTCCTCAAATCTCTCTATGTGATCCATAGGATGTTCATGAGGTAAACCATGGAAGGGATGCTGACCAACCAGCTGATAGTAGACAGGTTTGACCTCAAAATCGTTCCTCTGGAAGGCAGGAGGTCGGATTGCAGCTCTGTTGGCATAGAACTGATCAGGTCTGTTGTAATCACCTAGAGTCCTCTAAACAAAACGCCCAGCAGCGTTATTGACAGCAGCAGGGACTCCCACGTTCTCAGCCACTTGCTGAACCTGCTGTTCAACAATGACATTCCCCTCTTGATCAATTCTCTGCCCCTCTTCGTTCCTCCTGTTTCCTTCCCTGTCAACCAAGTGACCTTCTGCATCTTCAACCAAGATAAGTGGAGCGACCATTGTAGATTGCTTCTTAGCTTTCCTGTTAGTTCTCTCCACCCTAGCAAGCTCGTCGATGTTCAAAGTCACAAGCTCCTTCTCTTTGTTGCTTCTGGTTCTGCGATTAGGCATACACCTGAAACAGGAACAGAGAAAAGTAGCTGAAATCAGTAAAGAAATAAAAACTTAGACAAAATCCTAAGAAATCGATATGAATGCAAGCACAGATGAAGAACCAATGAATTTCCTAGAAGTTTTTAGCAATTCTACAAACTCTTCTTCAATCTTTGAAAAGCCCTAACTTAACTAACAAACTACTCAGACATGGTGATTTGAAAAAACATCATGAAAAGAATAGATTGCATAAAAGAAATAAGAAGTAGAAATAAAGGAGTTCAAAATCTGCTCTGAAGGAGTCTGATTTGTCTCTCCAAAAGCTCTTCTACAAATCTCTCTCTAAAGCTCTCAAAAATAATAAGATACAAGATATATGCCAAAAGAATGGCTGAAAAACCTAATATACAAGCTAAAACAAGATATACAAGTATTTTTGCAAATACTGGAACTTTTGGGCCAAAACTGCAATTTCTTTCCCAATCTTTTAAAAACAAGCCACGACCTCCTTCCTTGGTGGGTGACGAGCGTCACCAGCTTGGTGACGAGCGTCACCCATATGCATACTTTCCTCTTCGAGCTTGGTACTTCGTGGCTTCCACTCAGAATGCTCCAAAAGGTTCCAAAATCTCCAATTATGCTCCAGACATGCTATAACCTGCAAAAACTCTTCTAGGACTCTAAAAAGACCAAAAAGACTCAATAAAAAGAACTTATATCATGGTTAAAAACCATAAAAACCATGATATATCAAGATTGTGGTCTGCAATCCCTCATGCTTGTTCCTACACACTCACAAGATAAAAACATAAAACTGGAAAAGAAATAAGGCAAGAATATGTACAGGATAGAGATGGGAATGCCTCCCAAGTGCGCTTTCTTTAACGTCTTTAGCTAGACTTTACTTGGTTTAGGCAGATGGTGGATCTTGGAGAAGCATTGAGGTGCTCTCCTTGTCAAACGCACTCGCCATGTATGGCTTAACTCTGTGTCCGTTCACTGTGAATGCATTCCCACTCTTGCCCACCAACGTGACAGCCCCGTAAGGTAATACTTCCTTGATTTCATATGGACCACTCCACCGTGACTTCAGCTTCCCTGGAAAGAGATTGAGCCTTGAGTTGTAAAGCAGCACCAAACTCCCTTCTTTAAGCTCCTTAGGTACCAGCTTCTTGTCATGAGCAGCCTTGGTACGCTCCTTGTAGATCCTAGCGCTTTCGTAAGCGTCCAGCCTTACCTCATCAAGCTCGTGCAACTGGATCAAGCGCTTCTCCTGAGCCGTCTTCAGATCAAAATTCAGCCGCGTCACAGCCCACAACGCCTTATGTTCCAGCTCAACGGGGAGATGACATCCATTGCCGTAGAGAAGAGTGAAAGGAGTAGAACCAATGGGCGTTTTGAAAGCAGTCCGGTACGCCCACAAAGCATCATCCAACTTCACAGCCCAATCCTTCCGAGTTGTCCCAACAGTTCTCTCGAGTATCGCCTTTATCTGACGGTTAGAGACCTCCACTTGGCCACTCGTTTGAGGATGGTAAGGCGTAGCTACCTTATGCTTCACGCCATACTTCCTTAGCAGATTTTCAAACAGCTTGTTGATGAAATGGCTCCCTCTGTCGCTTATCACCACTTTGGGAACCCCAAACCTCGGGAAAATAATGCTCTTAAAGAGCTTGATCACCACCTTAGAGTCGTTTGTTGGGGAAGCAATGGCCTCAACCCATTTAGAGACGTAATCAACGCTACTAGTATGAACTTGTTGCCGTATGATGAAGGAAACGGCCCCATGAAGTCTATGCCCCATGCATCAAAGACGTCTACCTCAAATATGGGGACTTGAGGCATCTCATTCCTTTTAGTGATATTCCCTGCTCTTTGACAAGCTTCGCAACTCATCACGAACTCATGGGTGTCCTTGAAGATGGACGGCCAGCAGAAGCCGGCTTGCAAGACCTTAGTGGCGGTTTTGAATGAAGCAAAGTGCCCGCCATACAAAGAACCGTGGCAATGAAAGATGATGTCTCTTGCTTCCTCCTTTGTCACGCATCTTCTGTACAGGCTATCAACACCTCTCTTGTATAAATAGGGCTCATCCCAATAGTAGTGGCTCACGTCCCTCATGAACTTCTTCCTATGGTAGTTGTCAAGATGGGACGGCTCCTCCCCACATGCCAAGTATTTCACAATATCCGCGTACCAAGGGAGATCCTCCTCTTTAAAGCTCAGAACTTCCTCAAACCGCCCTTCTAGGCTCCCACAAACAGCCGTAGTGATCGCCATGAGTTGTTCCTCGGGGAGAGAATCATCTAAAGGAAGAGATTCGTTGATTCTTAACCGAGAGAGATGGTCAGCAACGCCGTTCTCTATCCCCTTCTTGTCTTTGATCTCCATGTCAAACTCCTGAAGAAGAAGAATCCATCTCAAAAGCCTCGGCTTAATGTCCTTCTTGGAATAGATGTAGTGCAAAGCCGCGTGATCTGTGTAGACAATGGCCTTAGAACCCACTAGGTATGACCGGAACTTCTCAAAGGCAAACACCACTGCCAATAGCTCCTTTTCCGTGGTGGTATACCTTGTTTGTGTGTCATCCAAGGTTCTTGAAGCATAGTAAATCACGTGCAGCTTCTTATCCTTCGTTTGACCTAGAACGGCTCCCACGGCGTAGTCACTAGCATCACACATAATCTCGAAAGGTAGAGTCCAGTATGGTGCTTGCACTATAGGCGCGGATACTAGAGCCTCCTTGATGGTCACGAAAGCTTCCAAACACTCCTCATCAAAGACGAATTCAGCCTCCTTGCACAACGGCCGCGTAAGAGGGCGTGCAATCTTAGAAAAATCTTTGATGAAGCGCCAGTAGAAGCCGGCGTGTCCCAAGAAACTCCTCACTCCTTTGACGTTAACCGGCGGCTCAAGACTCATCATTACTTCAACCTTAGCTTTGCCAACCTCAATACCCTTCTCTGATATCTTGTGGCCAAGCACGATCCCTTCCTTCACCATGAAGTGGCATTTTTCCCAATTAATCACCAAGTTTGTCTCTTCACAACGCTTTAGTATCCTGCAAAGATTCAACAAACACGCAGAAAAGGACGCACCATAGACCGACAAGTCATCCATAAACACCTCTACCATCTCTTCTGTTAGATCGGAGAAGATCGACATCATACACCGCTGAAACGTAGCCGGTGCGTTACACAACCCGACTGGCATCCTTCGATACGCGGAGGTGCCATAAGGGCATGTAAAGGTCGTCTTCTCCTGATCATTTGGATGGATTAGTATTTGTAAAAATCCACTATATCCATCAAGAAAGCAATAGTAGGGGTGATTAGCAAGTCTTTCAAGCATTTGATCAATAAAAGGCAAGAGAAAATGATCCTTTCTAGTAGCAAGATTAAGCTTCCTATAACCAATAAACATACGGTGTCCAGTAATTGTTCTAATAGGTATAAGCTCATCTTTGTTATTCTTAATGACCGTGATCCCTCCCTTCTTAGGCACCACGTGTATGAGAGAAACCCATGTGCTGTCACTTATGGGATAGATCACGTCAACTTCTAGCAGCTTAAGAATCTCTTTCTTAACGACCTCTTTCAAATTAGGATTCAAACGCCTTTGATGTTCTATAGAAGAGGCGTTCTGATTATCCAAGTGAATCCTATGAGTGCAAAGCATTGGTGAAAGGCCCTTGATGTCACTTAGTGAGTACCCAATGGCCTTCCTATACTTTCTCAACTCAGTTAAGAGTGAGTGCAAGTCATCATCACTTAAGTTTTCATTCACAATCACAGGATAGGTTTCGTTAAGCCCTAAAAAAGCATATCTTAGCCCTTTTGGGAGCTCCTTAAGGTCCACCTTTGGGTCCAACAGCTCGCTCCAATCATCCTCGTGGCTGTTGCTGTTGATTTCCTCCTTGGAACCTTCCTTAGAACCCGAGACATGGCCCTTGAAGCTGCTTTCTTCAACCACTATCCCTTCTGAAATCGAGTCATCCAGTCGATCTTGCTCTCGAAGTCGTCTAGATCGAGCAGTTTCGCTCGATCCACTCAATCGATGTAATGTGGATCGAGTAAGAGATTGAGACGCTGAGTCGATCTCCGGATTAGACCCCAAACTGATCGGAAGGCCTCTCTCGATCTTAGACTCGATTGTTTTCCTGGATCGATCACCCTCCTCGATCTGACTGTCGATTGCTGCACCGGATCGAGTTGTGCTCTCGATTATCTTGTCGATTTGACCCCTGGATCGAGTAATGACATCGATCTCGGAGTCGATCTCTAGGCAAACTCCTTCATATTCTTGAGTTATCTGATCCACGTAGCCGAACTCTCCTGGCTCCTTAGTCAGTGCCAGCTTCAAATGATCTTCCTGAGCCAACTCTTCCAGCAACTCATCCGCTAGAGCATCCAACGTTTCAATGTAGAAAGCTTGCCCTTCTATCGTAGGCTTCTTCAGAACCTCATTGATATCGAAGTCCAGCCTTATATCTTTACCCAAGTGCAGGGCAATCTTCCCATTCTTGACGTCTATGATGGCTCCGGCGGTGGCTAAGAAAGGTCTACCGAGAATGAGTGGATCCTTTGGTTCTTCATCCATTTCCAACACGACGAAGTCCGTAGGCACGTTTACTCCACTGATTATCACTGGCAAGTCCTCAAGCAAACCCACGGGTAACCTCACACTCCTGTCAGCTAGTACCAACGAGATTCTACAATCCTTGAAACGGGTAAAGCCAAGCTTATTTGCCACAGAATGAGGCATCAGGTTTATACTAGCTCCGAGATCACAAAGGAAATTCTTGAACTCCAAAGGACCTAAAGCGCAAGGTATAGTGAAGCTTCCTGGGTCTCCCAACTTCTTAGGGACTATCTCCTTGTGTATCACAGCACTACATTCCTTACTAAGAACAAGCACTTCCTTGCTTTCCTTATTCTTCTTCACGAGAGTATCTTTGAAGAATTTGGCGCATTTAGGCATCATTGCAAGGCAGTCCACGAGAGGTAGCTTGATATCTACGTCCCTAAGGTGTTTCTCAAACATGACTCTATGCTTCTCTATGAGCTGCTTCTTGAAACGGCCAGGAAAAGGTAGCTTAGGTACATATGGTGGAGGTACATAAGCATCCTTCTCCTTAGTAGATTGATCCGCTTTCTTCTCAACAACCGCTTTCTCACCTCTCCTTGGTCCTTGAATCCAAACATTGTCAAAGTTTATCTCATCATCGGCTGAAAACTTACCCTCCCCTTCTTGAATCACAACGTCCTCGTTGATCTTGGGAGTAACCGTAGGTGCTAGCTCTTTCCCACTCCTTAGCGTAATGACATTGGCGTATTCGTTGGGATTCTGCTCACACTTGCCCGGTAAGCTATTTTGGCCACTTGTACTCGCCTTTCCTTTCTCTAGCTGCTTGATCTTGTTATTCAAGTTGGTGATCTGAGTAGAGAAATCCGTGAGAGACGAGTCTAAACGAGTGTTCATCTCGGCAAACTTCTGATTTGTAGATGCTCGCCCTTGAATCAATTGTTGGAACATAGCTTGGACAGGATCAAGTTGTTGTTGCATCGGTTGTTGTTGTTGAGGTACAAAGCCCGAAGGGTACATTGGCGTATAACCCTTGTTTCCTTGCTGTTGTCCTTGGAAGTTGTTTTGCCCTTGCCCTTGGAAGCCACCACTCGGCTGAAAACCTTTGTTGTATGGTACGAAAGGCTTTGCTTGCTGAGCAGGGTACACTTGATCCTTAGGGTTCGCGACGTTGGTGCTACGGTATGAGAGGTTGTTGTTCTGGTTGTAGCCTTGTGAATACCCTTGAGGTTTGTAGTTGTTTTGACCCGCCACCCAATTGGATTCTTATTGACTCAACTCAAGCTCCTCTAAGGTTTCATCCGCTTCTCCAACAAAGTGAACATGCTTCTGATTAGCCAACACCAACTTGTCAATCTTCTCATGCAATGACTTAAGCTCTTTCTTGTGAGACTCTAGCTCAGAACCTCTCGGTGCACGGTCGTAATCTTCAGCATAGTTACCGTCACTTAATGCCAAGTTCTCAATCAGCTCCATGCCTTCTTCTACCTTTTGACCAAGGAAGTTTCCCTTAGTAGCCGTGTCAAGCAACAAGCGAATCTTTGGTGAAGCTCCGCGGTAGATAGTGCTTAGATGAGTCTCGTCACTGAAGCCGTGGTGAGGACACTGGATAGTATAGTCCTTGAACCGTTCCATGGCTTCATTGAAAGTCTCATTGTTCCTTTGCGTGAAGCCGCTGATCTCGCTTCTTAGCCTTGCTGTTCTGGTGCTAGAGAAAAACTTTGAGAGGAAAGCCTTTTTACACTCAGCCCAAGATGTAATGGTGCCCTGTGGGAGTGTCTTCTCCCAATGTCTAGCCTTGTCTCCGAGTGAAAATGGAAAGAGACGCAGCTTGAAAGCATCTTCGGATATGCCGTTTATCTTGATCATCCCACATACTTGTTCGAAGTTATCAAGGTGTTCCAAGGGATCTTCCATTGCTAGCCCATGAAACTTATTGTTTTGCACCATTGAGATGAATTCCAGCTTAATCTCAAAGTTATTGTTCTGTACAGGAGGAGGAGTGATCCCAAACCTATTGTGATGAGTATTGGGAGCATCTCCGGCTCCTATGATCCTTGGGGGTCTAGCCGCGTGTTGGGGGTTTCCATTACCCCTTCCCACTGCCCCATGAGCTGGAGGAGGTCCTTCTGGATGCTCGAGCTCAGCCATCGCTTCAAAATCCACTGAACCTTGCTGAACAATCTCCTCAAAAGCTCTAGCTTGTTCTCATACTCTTCTTTGCCGTGAATGACCAAGTTGATGAATGTTGTCCAAGGGTTGAAGTAGATTGGTGTCTCCCCTTAAACGAAGATTCATGTACCTGAAAGACACACGTTTGAGAGTAGAGAAATTAGTAACTGAAACAAAGTAAAGGCTTAGTCTTTACTAAACCCCAAATCTCAATGCTTTCTAAACACTCCTAAGATGGCAACGGCACCATTTGATAACAAGATTTTGATCAGGTTAATAAGAGTGATGCAATGCAACAGGAGGTTATCAAAATTCAAGCAGCACACAGTCGTAGTATAGCATGCAAGAGGAATCAATCCAACCTAGGAGCTAGAAAGTGCAATGAGAATGCAAGGATCGAGTAAAGCTAGGTAAATGATGAACGGTTTTGTGAAAATCCTAAAAACTAAATGCAATGACTAAATGCAAGGCAAAACTATTTTAAAATTACTAGCAACAAGTGAACTACCATGACGAACAAACAGAATGATTAAAATGCAAAGCTATGAATTTATAAAAATCGACTAGTGGATCGACCACAGGATCGACCACTAGATCGAGAAACAACGATCGATCTCGTCTAAAAGTTCAAATGCAATGAAACTAATGACCAGGATGCAACAGGTGACAAGCGAATGACTAGCAAAGATGTAAGAATACTAAGAAAGAGGGTCTAGGGTTGAGATTCACGTTCAGGGGTTTCAAAGGTTCAAGCTTGGTTTGAAAACTCTAGATTTACTCACTTTGTGAGGTTCTTTAACCCTTGAAAACAAAACAAGATCCATCCATGGCATGTGGTATGGATCACTCCTTCATTCTCTCCTCCAGACCCATGGCGTTTTGCGGAAAAAGAGATTAAAGGGCAAGGAAATCAGATTTCAAACACGCGGCTAAACTAGTCCCCTAAACTACCATGGCGTTTGGGAAAGGGTTACTAGTCTCTAGGATGCAATTTTCAGAGATCTCTGGATCCTGTCAAGGTAAGAGCTCTCTCTGATCATAAAGATCTTGGCGTGAAACTCTTTAAGCCTTAAGAACTCGACATCCTTGAAGAGAAAGCTATTAAGAACAAGAAAACACTAAACTTGAAAACCTTTTCGACCCCTTTGAATCCTCTCAACCCCAAAACTCGATGTAACTACTCACTACACATTAAGTAAACCAAGCAAAGCATGAAGGATGAAAAGATAAACATGAAAAACGATGGATTAAACTTAAAACGATTCAAAGATTCAAGAACAAAGCTTCAAAGTCTAACAATGGCGAAATCGCCTTCGAACAGAGAGAAAAAAATAAAAAGATAAAAATTGAAAACGTGTCTCTCAAAAGCATGCTCGCCGCCTTGCCAAAACAGGCCAAACAGCTCGATGGTCCCCCCCTCGCTAGCGGCCAAAAGCGGTTAAAGTACACTGAGATCGACTTCGAGATCGAGCATCTCTCTCGATCATCTTCGGACATCGTGCCTTCAGCTCGATCTTTGTCTCGATCTTCCTCGGTGGATCGAGTGCTTCGTTCGATCTTGGAGTCGATCTTTGGAGGATCGAGTGATGGACTCGATCCGGCTCTCGCTCTGCATGGCGTCATTCACGTCCGTACTCCTTGATCGATCGCTTCACTCGATCTCCGTTCGATCAGTTCCCTTGGATCGGCTGGACTACTCGATCTTCTGGTCGATCTCATCTAGATCGACCGGCCATGCTCGAACCTCCTCTCGATCTCTGGTCCTTAGCAAGCAGTCCTGAATTCTCCAAGTCCCACGAACTTCCTCATGAGCCTCAACACGTCCACGAACCCTCCAAGACTCCAAAGTAGCCGAAAACAACCTGTATGCGATGCAAAAAGCAAGAAATATGCATATGCTGGTGCAAGAACACTCTAGGACCTAAAGTGATGCAAACTTACCTAAAATACAATGTATATGCGAGAGAAACTAACTTATGTGTATGCAAAATGCATGGAATATGCAGCTATATCAATTCCCCCAAACTTACCTTTTGCTTGCCCTCAAGCAAACAAAATTAAAGAAGGGAGGGAGGTTTTAAAACAAACGGGGGTTTAAGCTTCTTGCAAAGGTGTTTTTCGAATGAATCAATCTCAACGTCCTAGTTACTAGTTCTAAAATGCAATACACACACTCATACTCCAAAGAACTTAGCCATACTCATTGCACAAAGAATTTCAAATCATGACTCTCCTATTCCAAATAATCAAAGAAACTCATCCTTTAACATTCATTAATGACCGAACCATGAATCAAACTTATGCACTTTAAAGCAAAATACATTTGGCTAAGGGTAAAGGCTATGAGCATAGAATGATCTCATTTTTAAAGAAGGGTTTATTTTAAGCACGGGTTTCTCTCAAAGATGGTAAGAACTTTATGCATAATGCTAAAGGTAAAGGCAATTGATGCATACATGATCAGATTCTCATCTACCCATGCAAGCTAACAATGATCCTAAAACCCCTCTCATTTTTTTTCTTTTAAGCTCACTCACCCTCCTAAAATCTACCTGTATTTTCAAAGCAAAAGCTTAGCAATCCCCAAATCAAAATTGAAAACATCTTAACTCTTTTAGGCTGGTGAAAAGGTTTAAAAATATTAGGCTCCTTATTTCTTTCTTATTGATAGCTCTCTTATTTTTTTTTCTTTCTATTTCTTTTCGTTTTATTTTGGCACTTAGGCCCTTTTATAAATATATATATATATATATATATATATATTTTTTTTTTTTTTTTTTGAGAGAGAGCTAGCTTCTGAAATTATTGGAGCATTATACTTTTTAAACACAAAACATTTCACTTAAAACCTTTTATTCACTTCAAATACGAAACGTTTTTGAAACCAAAAGCATGTAAACATGAAAGCAACCCCAATGATCCCCCAAACTTATCCTAAGCCTACATCTAGCTTCAAAATGCAAAGCTAGCAGTCATATGAGAACCTAGTCATGTCGCCTAAACGTAATACTTTATGCTAAGTTCAAACCGAAAGAGGCCTCACAATGATGTCACACACGAAAAAATGGCTTCAAAGAAAGATAAGGGTTAAGGTGGGAGTTCTACTTAGGCTCACAAAGAGTGGTAAAAGGAAGAAGAGAGCCTAAATATTTTTAAGATCCATATGTTCATTTTCAAGTGCATAAGAATGATATTTAAAAATTCAAGTTAGGGTTCTCACTTAATAGGACAAGTTTCAAATCATGAGTGTCCAATTCAAGTCACGAAAATCAAAACTAGTGATCCAAGCATGGTAAGAACATACTTTCAAAGTGTGAGCAAAGCATTAGAGACTACCAACTAGGATATTGAAACCATTCATAAGCTTAAAACACCTTTTTAAGAAAACTTTAACCCCTTATGCAAATGTAAACAACCTAGATGCTTAAAAATTCTAGACTCAATCCTAAAATGCTTAACAAGATGAATGCAGTTACATGATTTTTTTTTGAACATTTTTAAAAATTTTACCAATTTTACCAATATGCATGCAAGACTCAAGTTATGCAAAGATAAAATAAGATCAAAATAAACAGCTCAAACCACACACATACTCCCCCAAACTTGAATGACACCGTCCCGGTGGCAAACATGTTCGAGAGAGCTCAAAACACAAAGCAAAAATCAAGAAAACATTAATGGTATATACAATGGAAGATGGTTGTTACCTCGGGTCTAGTCTCGGCTGGAACTTGAGGATGTTCCAGAAGAGCTAGATACTACGGCTTTGCCTTTGGAGCCTGGCTCTTGAAGAGAGAGATGCACCAGTTGAATGTTGCTGCCTTGAGTCTCACAGATGACAACTCCACCGGTTGAAAGTCTTCTCTTCTCGGGCTGTTGATCCTCCTCACTTGCAGCCATCATAGGTGAGCCTCCTTGAAGTGATTTGACCTTCTTGGCAAGCTTCTTGGGCATTTTGCCTTGCCATTTGTTGATCTTCCTTTACATCTCCACAACAGATGCAAGGAACTTCTCCATCTTGGTTCTTGGCTCGAAATCGATCTTGGGAAGGGTGTAGGCCTCGGGCATCTCATCATCCGTGGCGGGGGACTCAGACCTTGGACGTTGAGCGATTGCTGGGGCAGGTGTTCCTCCTAGAGGAGCAAAGCACTCCTCTACAGTTGGCAAGAACTCGATGTTCCCAACACCAAGCAGCTCGGTCTCGTCTTTGTTTGGCAGGATGCACACTCTCTTCTCATTGTCCGTGTCAAGGAAAAGGTAAGCGTAGAACCCTTCTGCTGGCGTGCATCCCAAGCTCTCGGTATTCCTCATGTTGATCTCATCCATGAAAGCTCTAGCCATGACGGGTGTGAACTCATGTATTGGCACGCCGGCTTGCACGAACAGAGGTGTGAGGAAGCCGGCAATGAATGAAGAGCTTGCATTGCACCGCAAGGCATATGCTTTGTACTTCACCAAGGAAGTAGCAAGTACGCACCCGTAGTTCACGTCATCACCGAGTTCATCCTCCATAGGCTCTTCATTCTCCTTCGGATCACACAACAAATGCTTCACGCCTTGGAACAAGAAACAAAGCTCGGTCTTCGTGACCGTGGGAGCAACTGACCATCCGCTGAATGTGTTGGCGATTAGCAATTAAGAACAAGAAAACACCAAACATAAAAACCTTTTCGACCCCTTTGAATCCTCTCAACCCCAAAACCCGATGAAACTACTCACTACACATTAAGTAAACCAAGCAAAGCATGAATGATGAAACAATAAACATGAAAACGATGGATTAAACTTAAAACGATTCAAAGATTCAAGAACAAAGCTTCAAAGTCTAACAATGGCGAAATCGCCTTCGAACAGAGAGAAAAAAAATAAAAAGATAAAAAATGAAAACGTGTCTCTCAAAAGCATGCTCGCCGCCTTGCCAAAACAGGCCAAACAGCTCGATGGTCCCCCCCTCGCTAGCGGCCAAAAGCGGTTAAAGTACACTGAGATCGACTTCGAGATCGAGCATCTCTCTCGTTCATCTTCGGACATCGTGCCTTCAGCTCGATCTTTGTCTCGATCTTCCTTGGTGAATCGAGTGCTTCGTTTGATCTTGGAGTCGATCTTTGGAGGATCGAGTGATGGACTCGATCTGGCTCTCGCTCTGCATGGCGTCATTCACGTCCGTACTCCTTGATCGATCGCTTCACTCGATCTCCGTCTCGATCAGTTCCCTTGGATCGGCTGGACTACTCGATCTTCTGGTCGATCTCATCTAGATCGACCGGCCATGCTCGAACCTCCTCTCGATCTCTGGTCCTTAGCAAGCATTCCTGAATTCTCCAAGTCCCACGAACTTCCTCACGGGCCTCAACATGTCCACGAACCCTCCAAGACTCCAAAGTAGCCGAAAACAACCTGTATGCGATGCAAAATGCAAGAAATATGCATATGCTGGTGTAAGAACACTCTAGGACCTAAAGTGATGCAAACTTACCTAAAATGAAATGTATATGCGAGAGAAACTAACTTATGTGTATGCAAAATGCATGGAATATGCAGTTATATCAGTCGTCGTCTTTTGCCAAAATTGGCTAAAGGTGTGTACTGGTCCCCCCTTCGCTAGCGTCCAAGAACAGGCTGGACGGATAAGGTAAGTCTGGGATCGGGCAGGAGACTCGATCTGGCTCTCGATCTTCGGCTTGGATCGGGTGACTTTGCTCGATCAGTGAGTCGATCTCGTCTGGATCGGGTTGGAGACTCGATCTAGTTCTCGATCTGCATAGCGTCATTTACGTCCGTACTTCAGATCGATCTCATATCTCGATCTCGGTCTCGATATCTTCCCTCGCATCGGCTTGGTCACGCGATCTTCTGGTCGATCTCATCTAGATCGACCTGCCTTGCTCGATCTGCTACTCGATCTCGGGTTCTTAGCTTGCAATCCTGATTTCTCCAAGTCTCCACGAACTTCCTCACAAGCCTTGGCACGTCCACGAATCCTCCATAGCTCCAAAGTAGCCAAAAACAAACTGAATGCAATGCATAATGCAAGAAACATGAAAATACTGGTGCAAAAGTACTCTAGGACCTAAAGTGATGCAAACTAGCCTAAAGTGCAAGGTAAATGCATGAGAAACTATCTTATATGTATGCAAAACACATGAAATATCCGCGAACTTTGTTGGTTCGAACCGGAGCCTCTCTAGCCTCTTCTTGGCTTGCTTTTCCTCTTTAGACCATCTGACCCTCTCCTGAACCACCACTTCTTGACCTTCTCCTTCTTGTGATGTCTCCTCTCGTGTTCTCTTGGGGGCCATAGTACCTGAAACAAGATTCTCGAGCAAGAGAATGAGCAAAAGCGGCGAATATTGAGAGAAGGAGTTAGCAAGAAAGAAAAAGTTTTAACTAATGCTCTAGATTTTTGGGGAATTTATAAAAATTCCAGCAAGATAATCGAGGAAGGAATCTAGAGATAGAATCAAATCTAGAATTTTTCCTAATATCTAGCTACTTTTAAAAATTCGTTAAACCCCTAGCATCTATTATTCAAACAATACAAAGAAAATGAAGTTTTCCAAAAGATTTAAAACTAAAACCCGAAAATACCTTTGCAAGGTTTTGAAAAATGATGTTGTTGACCTTTAGAAAGAAAAATCACACTCTATCTTTGCTTTAAAACTCTCGAAACACAAGTAATGAGAGAGTGTGCGTTTGAAAATATAAAGGCCAACAAAGTTTTAAAACCATGGGCAAGATTTAGTGGTTTCTGACAAAAAAGCTTGGTCAATGCACATCTTTTGTGGTCAAAGATTCCTGCCTTGATCAAGATTTGAATTTAAAAACAGTAGGGAAAGAAGAAAAGAGGGAAAAAAAATTGTTACCTTGGCACGAGATCGAGTCCATTTGGTCAATCTAGGACTCGATCTCATTTCCCATAATGGCTAGGATCGAGAGGTTTGATTGATCAGGGACTCGATTCAAATTGCATCGAGTCTTAGATCGATTGTCCCTCTCGTTCTTTGACTTTTGGTCAACCAGGCATTGGTCCTTGGATCGAGCTACATAATCGATCTGAGGGTCGATTTGGCTTAGATCGAGTAGACTTATCAATCTATCCTTGAGAATCGAGTGACTCGGTCGATCTACACCTCGTTTGCGTTTCAGGCTAAACACATAGGTCGTTTATCCTCTCGTGATCGACCGTTCCACTCGATTTGTCTACTCGATCTCGTCTAGATCGACTGGCTCCTATCGATTCACTAGCTCGTTCTAGTAAAGATCGAGCTAGGATGAGTCGATATAGCACTCGATCTCTAGCCTATACTTAACCCTTCTCGCCTCTTTTGGACTCCAAGATCACAACTAACAATCATTTATCCATTCACCTACACACTTAAATATTAAAAGCATAAAACTGAAGTAGAAGTAAAGCAAAAATATGTACAAGATAGACATGGGAATGCCTCCCAAGTGAGCTTTCTTTAACATCTTTAGCTAGACTTTACATGGTTTAGGCCTGAGGGGGATCTTGGAGGAGCACGGAGGTGCTCTCCTTGCTGTAGCCATCCGCCAAGTAAGGCTTAACCCTTTTTCTGCTGACTGTGAAGGCATTGCCACTCTTGACAACCAATATAACTGCTCCGTAAGGAAGAACCTCTTTGATCTCAAACGGTCCACACCACCTTGATTTGAGCTTGCCCGGGAACAGCTTCAGCCTCGAGTTGTAGAGTAGCACCAGACTGCCTTCTCTTAAATCCTTGTGAACCAATTTCTTATCATGAACAGCCTTAGTCCGCTCCTTGCATATCTTAGCACCGTCGTATGCATCCAGCCGTAGCTCATCAAGCTCATGTAGCTGAATCAACCGTTTCTCTTTAGCTGACTTGAGGTTGTAGTTGAGCTGCTTTACTGCCCATAGTGCCCTATGCTCCAACTCAACAGGAAGATGACACGCCTTGCCGTACAGAAGAGTGAAAGGAGTGGTACCAATGGGGGTCTTCAAAGCGGTCCGGTAAGCCCACAAAGCATCGTCTAGCTTAGCTGCCCAATCCTTCCGAGTAGTACCAACTGTCCTCTCGAGTATAGCCTTGATCTGTCGGTTAGAGACCTCCACTTGCCCACTCGTTTGAGGATGATACGGTGTAGCCACCTTGTGCTTCACACCATACTTCCTTAGGAGGCTCTCAAACACTTTGTTGATGAAATGGCTGCCACCGTTGCTGATCATAACCTTAGGGTTTCCAAACCGTAGGAATATGATGGTCTTGAAGAGCTTTATCACCACCTTAGAGTCATTTGTAGGGGAAGCAATGGCCTCAACCCATTTAGAAATGTAGTCAACCGCTACTAGGATAAACTTGTTGCCGTAAGAAGTTGGGAATGGTCCCATGAAGTCTATCCCCCATGCGTCAAAGACATCAACCTCAAAGATAGGAACATGAGGCATCTCGTTTCTCTTGGTGATGTTCCCTGCCCGTTGACAAGCCTCACAACTCTTCACAAACTCGTGAGCGTCCTTGAAGATAGATGGCCACCAGAAACCCGCTTGTCGCACCTTTGAAGCCGTTTTGAAGGAAGCGAAATGACCACCGTACGAAGAGCCATGGCAGTGAAGGAGAATGTCATTAGCTTCTTCCCTTGTTACACACCTCCTATACAAACTGTCCACGCCTCTCTTGTACAAGTATGGCTCATCCCAAAAGTAGTAGAAAACATCTCTCATGAACTTCTTCTTGTGATAGTTGTCAAGATGAGAAGGCTCCTCTCCACAGGCCAGAAAGTTTGCTATATCAGCATACCGAGGCAAGTCTTCTTCCTTGAAACTCAGAACCTCTTCAAACTGCCCTTCTAGCCTTCCACAAACAGCTGTAGTGATCATCATGAGTTGTTCTTCTGGAACCGAATCTTCTAAGGGCAGAGACTCATTGATTCTCATCCTAGAGAGGTGATCTGCCACGCTGTTCTCAATCCCTTTCTTGTCCTTAATTTCCATGTCAAATTCTTGGAGCAAAAGGATCCATCTCAAGAGCCTTGGCTTAGTGTCCTTCTTGGAATATATATACCTCAGAGCTGCATGATCGGTGTACACAACAACTTTGGCTCCCACCCAATACAATCTGAACTTCTTAAAGGCAAACACAACTGCCAACAGCTCCTTCTCGGTTGTAGTGTATCTGGCTTGCATGTCATCCAAAGTACGTGAAGCATAGTAAATCACATGCAGCCGCTTGTCTTTCCTCTGACCAAGAACAGCTCCCACGGTGTAGTCGCTCGCATCACACATTATCTCGAACGGTAGAGTCCAGTCTGGTGCTTGTACTATTGGCGCAGATACAAGAGCTTCCTTGATGGTCACAAAAGCATGAAGACAATCCTCATCAAACACAAAGTAAGCTTCCTAGCATAGCAAGCGTGTGAGGGGCCTTGCTATCTTGGAGAAATCCTTTATGAATCTCCTGTAGAAGCCTGCGTGGCCTAAGAAACTCCTTACTCCCTTGACATTAACCGGCGGCTCAAGACTCATCATGACCTCAACCTTAGCCTTATCAACCTCTATGCCCTTCTCTGATATCTTGTGGCCAAGCACGATCCCTTCCTTCACCAAGAAGTGACACTTCTCCCAGTTAAGCACAAGATTCGTCTCTTCACAACGCTTTAGTATCTTGCAAAGATTCAACAATCACGCAGAAAAAGATGCACCATATACAGAGAAGTCATGCATAAACACTTCTACCATCTTTTCTATTAGATTAGAGAAGATCGACATCATACACCA
This sequence comes from Thlaspi arvense, assembly GCA_911865555.2. Taxonomy (NCBI): domain Eukaryota; kingdom Viridiplantae; phylum Streptophyta; class Magnoliopsida; order Brassicales; family Brassicaceae; genus Thlaspi; species Thlaspi arvense. The sequence continues at coordinate 29,169,602 of OU466861.1, read as the reverse complement.
CTGAAACGTAGCCGGTGCGTTACACAACCCGAATGGCATCCTTCGATATGCAAAGATGCCATAAGGGCATGTAAAGGTCGTCTTCTCTTGATCATTCGGATGGATTGGTATTTGAAAGAAACCACTATATCAATCAAGAAAGCAATAATAAGGATGATTAGCAAGCCTCTCAAGCATTTGATCAATAAAAGGTAAAAGAAAATGATCCTTTCTAGTAGCAAGATTAAGCTTCCTATAGTCTGTACACATACGGTGACCAGTTATAGTCCTAGTAGGTATAAGCTCATCTTTATCATTCTTAATGACCGTGATCTCTCCCTTCTTAGGCACCACGTGTACAGGAGAAACCCACGTGCTGTTACTTATGGGATAGATCACGTCAGCCTCTAACAGCTTAAGGATCTCTTTCTTAACAATCTCCTTTAAATTAGGATTCAAACGCCTTTGGTGTTCTATAGAAGAGGCATGCTCATTATCCAAGTGAATCTTATGAGTGCAAAGCATAGGTGAAAGGCCCTTGATGTCACTTAGAGAGTACCCACTGGCCTTCCTATACTTTCTCAGCTCATTTAGGAGCGAGTGCAACTCATCATCACTTAAGTTCTCATTCACAATCACGGGATAGGTTTCATTAAGCCCTAAGATAGCATACCTTAGCCCTTTTGGGAGCTCCTTTAGGTCCACCTTTGGGGCTAGCAGCTCGCTCCAGTCCTCCTCGTGGCTCTTGTTGACGTTCCCATCCTCAGTAGCCTCCTTAGATCCCGAGACATGAGCCTTTATACTCCTTCTGAGATCGAGTCCTCCAGTCGATCTTGCACTCGTTCTGGTCCGATCGAGCATTCTCACTCGATTCGCCCACTCGATTTGATGTGGATCAACTAGGAGATCGAGTCCCCGTCTCGTTCTCTGAACTGATCGATTGGCTTCTCTCGATCTTCCCATCGATTTTCTTGCTGGATCGACTGCGTTCCGATCACTTACTCGATTTGATTGGGATCGAGTAATAGATCGAGTATCCGAGTCGTTCTCTTCTCTGGATCGACCAGTCCTTTCGATCTCTTTGTCGATTGCTGTCCTGGATCGAGTGATCTCCTCGATTTCCTGATCGATCTCAAGGCAGCATCTTCCATCACAACCTTCCTAGAATCGAGGAGGTTGGCGTATTCTTGAGTCCTCTCACTTAGAAAACCAAACTCCCCTGGCTCCTTAGTCAATGCCAGCTTCAAGTGATCTTCTTGTGCCAACTCCTCCAGCAGTTCATCGGCTAAAGCATCCAACGTTTCAATGTAGAATGCTTGGCCTTCTATGGTCGGCTTCTTCAGGACCTCGTTGATATCAAAATCCAGCCTTATATCCTTGCCAAGATGAAGAGCTATCTTCCCATTCTTGACATCAATGGTTGCTCCGGCGGTTGCAAGGAATGGCCTCCCAAGTATAAGCGGATCCTTAGGTTCTTCATCCATTTCTAACACAACAAAGTCTGTAGTCACGTTTACACCACTGATCCTCACTGGTAAGTCCTCAAGCAAACCCACGGGTAACCTCACGCTCCTGTCAGCTAGCACCAAGGAGATTCTATAGTCTTTGAATCGGGTAAAACCGAGCTTCTTAGCAATAGAATGTGGCATCAGATTTATGCTAGCTCCCAAATCGCACAAGCAACTATGAAATGTCAAAGGACTGAGAGCACATGGTATAGTGAAGCTTCCTGGGTCTCCCAACTTCTTGTGACTATCTCCTTGTGTATAATGGCGCTACAGTCTTCACTAAGCACCAGCACTTCCTTGCTTTCCTTGTTCTTCTTTGCAAGTGTGTCCTTGAAAAATTTTGCACACTTAGGCATCATAGCAAGGCAATCCACAAGGGGTAGCTTGATCTCTACGTCCCTTAGATGCTTCTCAAACAAGAGCCTATGCTTCTCTATAAGCTGTTTCTTGAAGCGGCCAGGAAAAGGAAGCTTATGAACATAAGGTGGAGGTATGTACTCATCCTTCTCCTCCGTTGCTTTCTCCGCTTGCTTCTTTACAGCTGCTTCTTTGCCCTTTGTTGGCCGCTATATCCACACGTTGTGGAAGTTGATCTCATCATCAGCCGACGGCTTATCCTCCCCCTCTTGAACCACAATGTCCTCATTGTCCTTAGGTGCAACCCTTGGTGGAAGCTCTTTCCCACTTCTTAGTGTGATAGCATTGACGTATTCCTTGGTATTTTGCTCACACTTGCCCGGTAAACTGCTTTGACCACTTTTACTTGCTTTACCCTTCTCTAACTGCTTGATCTTGTTGTTTAGAGTTGTTATCTGAGTAGATACATCAGTGAGAGAGGAGTCTAAGCGGTTGTTCATCTCGGCGAACTTCTGGTTTGTTAAAGCTTTCCCTTGAAGCAACTGCTGAAACATGGCTTGTATCGGATCCTGAACTTGTTGTTGCATTGGTTGTTGTTGAGGAACAAAGCCGGGAGGGTACATAGGAGTATAACCTTTGTTTCCTTGCTGCTGCTGCTGTCCCTGAAAGTTTCCTTGTCGCTGACCTTGAAAACCACCACTCGGCTGAAAACCTTTGTTATAGGGTACAAAAGGTTTAGCTTGCTGAGGAGGGTACACCTGATCCTTTGGATTTTCAACGTTGGTGCTTCTATAAGACAAGTTGTTGTTGTCTTGGTAGCCTTGAGAGTAACCTTGAGGCTTGTAGTTGTTCTGACCGGCTACCCAATTAGCTTCTTCTTCTTGGCATTGCACTAGCTCATCCAAGACATCCGCAGCTTCCCCAACAAAATGTATATGCTTTTGGTTTGCAAGCATTAGCTTATCGATCTTCTCGTGTAGAGACTTCAGTTCTTTCTTGTTGGCTTCAAGATCAGCTCCTCTTGGTGCACGGTCATAGTCTTCAGAATAATTCCGATCACTCAATGTCAAATTCTTTATGAGCTCCATACCTTCGTCTACTTCTTGGCCAAGGAAGTTTCCTTTGCTTGCCGTGTCAAGTAGTAATCTGATCTTTGGAAGGGCTCCGCGGTATATAGTACTCAAGAGGGTCTCTTCGGTGAAACCATGGTGAGGGCAGGCTATTGTATAATCCTTGAAACGCTTCATAGCCTCATTGAATGACTCATTCTGTCTTTGAGTGAAGCCACTGATCTCACTTCTCAACCTTGCTGTCCGAGAGCTTGAGAAAAACTTTGAGAGGAAAGCTTTTTTACAGTCAGCCCAAGAAGTGATAGTTCCTTGTGGAAGAGTCTTCTCCCAATGACGTGCTTTGTCTCCTAAGGAAAAGGGAAACAAACGCAGCTTAAAGCTATCCTCTGAGATGCCATTTATCTTGAGCATTCCACAAAGCTGCTCAAAGTTGTCTAGATGCACCAATGGGTCCTCCAAAGCTAACCCATGAAATTTGTTGTTTTGCACCATCTGAACAAACCCTGACTTGATCTCGAAGTTGTTGTTTTGTACTGGAGGAGGACTGATCCCAAACCTATTATGGTGAGTATTAGGAGCAACGCCTGCCCCAATGATATGTGGGGGTCTAGCCGCGTGGTGGGGGTTTCCATTACCCCTTCCCACTGCCCCATGAGCTGGAAGAGGTCCCTCTGGATGTTCTTGCTCAGCCATTGCTGCAAACTCCACTGAACCTTGCTGAACAATCTCCTCAAAGGCTCTAGCTTACTCTCTAACCCTTCTTGATCTTGTGTGTCCAAGCAGATTAATATTGTCCAAGGGTGTAAGTAAGTTTTTGTCACCCCTGGAACGCAGATTCATGTACCTGAGAGACACAAGTTTGAAAGTAGAGAAATCAGTAACCAACTTAAAGTAAAGGCTTAGTCTTTACCAAACCCCAAATCTTAATGCTTTCTATCTCCTAAGATGGCAACGGCGCTATTTGACAACAGGTTTTTGCAATGCAATGATTATTAAAGCTCTAATGCAACACTGAGATGTAGTATAACATGCAAGAGAGGTATCAATCCATACCTAAGGGTAGCAAGTTCACTAAGAATGCAAGAGAATGAGCAAATCTAAGCAAAATGATAAAATGATTGGTAAAATCCCTGAAAATTAAATGCAAAGACCAAATGCAAAGCAAAACAATTTTAAAATCCCTGGAAGAAGGTTAACTACCACGAGGAACAAGCAAAAGATTAAAGATGCAAGGCTACTAAAAACTAAAAATCGAATAGTGAATCGACCATTGGATCGGCCACTAGATCGAGCAGAATGGATCGATCTACAAGACCCTTAAACAGAAATGACTTTTGATGAACAGGATGCAACTGAATGGCGAGCGAATGATTAGCAGAGAATTAAAACACTAAGAAAGAGGGTCTAGGGTTGAGGGTCATATTCATGGGTCCCAAAGATTAAAGCTTGGTTTGAAAACAATTAGATCTACTCCTTTAGGAGGTTTCTAAGCCTTGAAAACAAAACAAGAACCATCCATGGCGTGTGGTATGATTCACTCCCTCAATCTCTTCTCCAAACCCATGGCGTGTGGTGGAAAAAGAGATCGAAGGGCAAGGAACACAGATTTCAAACAATGACCTAACTATTCCCCTTTACAATAATGGCGTGTGGGAAAAGAAAGACTAGCCTCTAGGATCTAATTTTCCAGGACATCTGAATCCTGTCAAGGTAAGACATCCCTTGGATCATAGAGATCTTGGCGTGAGACTCTCTAAGCCTTAAGTACTCAAGATCCTAGAAGAGAAGGTAATAAAGAACAAGAAAACTCAAAGCTTTAACCTTTTCAACCCCTTTTGAATCGCCTCAACCCATCAACCTAGATGAAACTACTCGCCACACATAAAGAAAACCGAACAGAATGCAAAAGATGATCTACTAAACATGATTAACGATTGATTAAAAGAAAAAGGTTCAATATTCAAAGTGCAAAAGCAAGAAAAAGCTTGAAGTTCTACAATGGCGGAAATCGCCTAAGCGAGAGAGAGAAGAACGAAAAATAGATAAAGTGAAAAATGTCTGTGAAAGCAGGATCGCCGCCTTCCCAAAGTGGACAAACAGCTCGATGGTCCCCCCTTCGCTAGAAGCCAAAAATGGTTAAAGAAGTCTGGGATTGAGCAGGAAGCTCGATCTGGCTCTCGATCTTCATCTTGGATCGGATGACTTTGGTCGATCTCTGAGTCGATCTTGTGCTGATCGGGTTGGAAGCTCGATCTGGTACTCGATCTGCATGGCGTCATTTACGTCCGTACTTCAGATCGATCTTCTCACGTGATCTTGGTCTCGATCCGTCTCCTTGCATCGACTTGGTCACTCAATTTTCTGGTCGATATCGTCTAGATCGACCTGCCTTGCTCGATCCGCTACTCGATCTCAGATCCCTTTGCTGAACGTCTAAGTCTTCCAAGTGTCCATGGGCTCCTCACGAGCCATAGCACGTCCATGAATCCTCCAAGGCTCCAAAGTATCCGAAAACAACCTGAATGTGATGCATAATGCAAGAAATATGCAAATGCTGATGCAAAAGTGCTTTAGGACCTAAAATAGTGCAAACTAGCCTAATATGCAAGGTAAATGTATGAGGAATTATCTTATATGTATGCAAAACAGACGAAATATGCAGCAATATCAATGCACCACTTGGAGCAGCCATGATCCCAGCTCAAGCCACTCGTGAGCCCTCAGAATCGCCACCCTCAGACGCCATAATGCCAGCTGACTTTGAGCTCCCTAAGATAGATTTTGAGCCAAGAACAAAAGCGGAGAAGTTCCTAGCTTCGGTCGTGGAGGTACAGCGCAAGATAACCAAGTGGGAAGGCAAGATGATCAAGAAGCTGGCCAAGAAGGTCAAGGCGCTTCAAGGGAACTCATACGCGCAGTCTAAGCAGTCCATGAGTGTAGAGGTCGAGCAGCCCGAGAAGAGGAGGAGATCGACTGGTGCGATAGTCATCCGTGAGCCTTAAGGCAGCACCCAACAAGCACGTCACTCCATCCATGAACTCCTAACTGCGGACAAAGGCAAGGGCATAACACGACGCTCCTCTAGCAAGAGCAGCTCCGCTGGAATGATAACTGGATTTTACTAAGCAGTGCAGGAAAGGTTATCAAAACTCTAATGCACACGGAGATGTAGTATAGTGGGCAAGAGAGTGTCAATCCACACCTAGGGGTAGGAAGTTCACTAAGAATGCAAAGGAATGAGCAAAGCTAAGCAGATTATGATAAATGATTGGTAAATCCCTAAAAACTAAATGCAAGTATCAAATGCAATGCAGAACAATTTTAAAATCCCTGGAAGAGGGTTAACTACCACGAGGAATAAGCAGAAAGTCTAAAATGCAAAGCTACTAAAAACTAAAAATCGACTACTGGATCGACCCCTGGATCGACCACTAGATCGAGAAATATAAATCGATCTCGTCTAACAACTTAAAATGATGAATGATGCGATGAACTAATGAACAAAATGCGAACTTGACGATGACAGAATGATGAACAGAGATTTGAAACACTAAGAAATAGGGTTTAGGGTTGAGGGTCATATTCATGGGTCTCAAAGAATAAAGCTTGGTTTCAAAACCTTTAGATCTTCTCCCTTAGGAGGTTTCTCTAGGCCTTGAAAACAAAACAAGATCCATCCATGGCGTGTGGTTTGGATCACTTCCTCAATCTGTTCTCCAAACCCATGGCGTTTGGTGGAAAAAGAGATCGAAGAGCATGGAACACAGATTTCAATCAAATGACCTAACTAATCCCCTTAACAACCATGGCGTGTGGGAAAGGAAGGATTAGCCTATAGGATCTGATTTTCCAGGACATCTGAATCCTGTCAAGGTAAGACAGACCTTGGATCATAGAGATCATGGCGTGAGACTCTCTAAGTCTTAAGTACTCAAGATCCTAGAAGAGAAGGTAATGAAGAACAAGAAAACTCAAAGCTTTAACCTTTTCGACCTTTTTGAATCACCTTAACCCATCAACCCAAATTAAACTACTCGCTACACATAAAGAAAACCGAACAAAATGCAAAAGATGATCTACTAAACATGATTAACGATTGATTAAAAGCGAAAGGTTCAATATTCAAAGTGCAAAAGCAAGAAAAGCTTGAAGTTCTACAATGGCATAATCACCTTCACTAGAGGAAGAAGAACGAAAAAAAGTAAAAGTGAAAGTGTGTGAAAAAGCAGCCTCGCCGCCTTCCCAAAGTGGATAAACATCTCGATGGTCCCCCTCCCCCCCCCCCCCCCCCCCCCCCCCCCCCCCCTAGAAGCCAAAAACTGTTAAAGTATCCTGGGATCAACCTCGGGATCGAGCGCCTCATTAGATCGTCTTCGGGAATCGCTTGCCTCAGCTCGATCTGTGTCTCGATCTTCTTGGATGGATCGAGTGCTTCGTCCGATCTTGGAGTCGATCCTTGGAGGATCGAGTGGTGGACTCGATCCGGCTCTCGCTCTGCATGGCGTCATTTACGTCCATATTCTAAATCGATCTCTTCACTCGATCTTGATCTCGATCCTTTCTCTTGAATCGACTTGGTGCATTCGATCTTCTGCTCGATCTCAACTAGATCGACCTGCCTTGCTTGATCTGCTACTCGATCTCGGATCCTTAGCTGAGTGGTTGAGTTCTCCAAGCATCTATAAGCTTCCTCACGAGCCTTAGCATGTCCCCGAATCCTCCAAAGCTCCAAAGTATCCGAAAACAACCTGAATGTGATGCATAATGCAAGAAACATGCAAATGCTAATGCAAAAGTGCTCTAGGACCTAAAATGGTGCAAACTAGTCTAATATGCAAGGTAAATGCATGAGAAACTATCTTATATGCATGCAAAACACACGAAATATACAGCAATATCAACTCCCCCAAACTTGCCTTTTGCTTGGTTTTAAAAAACGGGGGTTTAAGCTTCTTGCAAAGGTGTTTTTCAAATGAATCGCTTCAATGGTCCTAGTTCTTAACTCTAAGATGCAATGCACACACTCATACTCCAAAGAACTTAGCCATACTCATTACACAATGAATTTCAAATCATGACTCTCCTATTCCAAACAATCAAAGAATCTTATCCTTTAACATTCATTAATGATCAAACCGTGGATCAAGCTTATGCACTTTAAAGCATAACACATTTGGCTAAGGACAAGGGCTATGAGACCAGAATGATCTCATTTAAGTGGGTTTAAAAATGCAACGGTTTCTCTCAAAAAAGGTAAGAACTCATGTATAATGCTAAAGGTATAGGCAATTGATGCATACATGATTAGACTCTCATCTACCCACATACACTAACAATGAACCTAAAACCCCTCTCATTTCTTTTTTTTTCAGCTCACTCACCCTCCTAGAGTCTACCCTCATCAACAAAACAATTCACTTAGCAAATTCCCAAATAAAAACATCATTTCAAACTCTTTGGCTAGTGGAAAGGCATTAAAACTCATTAGCTCTTTTCTATTCTCATTGATAGCTCTCTAGTTATTTTTTTCTTTTCTTTTCTTTTTATTTGGCACTTAAGCTCTTTTCTTTTCTTTTCTTTTTTTTTTTCTTTTTCTTTGAGAGCTATCTTCTGAATTAACTAAAGCTTTTTATTTTAAAAAAATTGAGCCATCCACTTAAAACCTTTTTCAAACACTTTAAACATCAAACTCTTTTTGAAACCGAGAACAAGTAAGTGAAATAAACAATCCCCATGAACCCAAACCTAATCCTAAGCCTAAGACTAGCTTCAAAATGCAAAGCTAGAATCAATATGAAAGCCTAATCATGTCGCCTAAACCTAACACTTTATGCCAAGTTCAAACCGAAAAGAGGCCTCACAATGATATCACACAAGAACATTTGGCTTGAAAGAAAGGTAAGGGTAATGGTGGGAGTTCTACTTAGGCTCACAAAAGAGTGGTGAAAGGAGGAAGAGAGCCTAAATATGTATATGATCCATGTGTTCATTTTCAAATGCATAAGTATGATAATTAAAGATCAGATTAAGGTTCTCACTTATTAGGACAAGACTCAGTTCATGAATGTACAAGTCGAGTCACGAAAATCAAAACACATGATCCAAGTATGGTTAGAGCTTACTTTCAAAGAGTGTACAATGCATCAAAGAACTTCTAACTAGGGCCTTGAAACAATTCATGAGTTTAAAACACCTTTTAAATAAAACTTTAACCCCTTATGCAAATGTAAACAAAAAATTCTAGACTCAATCCTAAAATGTTTAACAAAGTGAATGCAACTACATAAATTTTTTTTTGAATATTTTTTAAAATTTTACCAATTTTTTGTTCTTTTTTATGCCTTAGATGCAATAAAGACTCAAGGGATACAAACAGAAAATAAGAAGAAAGAAAAAAATGTCAAATAACACACACTCCCCCAAACTTGAATGACACTGTCTCGGTGGCAAACAAATTCAAAGGAGTTCAAAGATAAAGCAAAAACAAAGAAAACATGCGTGGTATATACAAGGGAAGGTTGTTGGTACCTTGGATCTAGCCTCGGCTGGAACTTGAGGATGTTCCAGACAAGCTAGAGGCTATGGCTTTGCCTTTGGACGTTGGCTCTTGGAGGGAAAGACGTGCAGGCTGGATGTTGCTTCCTTGAGTCTCACGGATGACAACTCCACCGGTTGAAAGCCTCCTCTTCTCGGGCTGTTGAACCTCCTCACTGTAGCCTTCTTTGGCGAAGCCCCTTGAAGCGCCTTGACTTTCTTGGCAAGCTTCTTGATGACCTTACTTTGCCATTTGTTGATCTTCCTTTGCATCTCCACAACATAAGCAAAGAACTTTTCTGTCTTAGTCCGCGGCTCAAAGTCAATCTTAGGGAGTACAAAGCTTTCGGGGATGTCATCATCCGAGGCAGGAGACTCTGAACGTGGGCGAGAAGCTAGTGCTGGAGCAGCTGTTCCTCCTAGAGGTGCAAAGCACTCCTCTACGCTTGGGAGAAACCCGATGTTCCCAACTCCCAACAGCTCGGTTTCGTCCTTGTTTGGCAAGATACACACCCTTTTCTCATTCTCCTCATCAATGAACAGATACGCATAAAAACCCTCAGCTGGCATGCGTCCCAAGCTATCAGTGTTCCTTAGATAAATCTCATCCATGTACGCCCTATCCGCGCAAGGTCCAAAGTCAGCTAGTGGCACTTCGGCTTGAACAAACAAAGGAGTAAGGAACCCTCCAATCAAAGACAAAATCGCCTTGCACCTCATGGCATACGCCTTATAGTTCACCAATGAAGAGGCTAGGATACAGCCGTAGTTCACGTCGTCTCCTAGCTGGTCTTCCAACGGCTCATCATTCTCCTTGGGGTCACACACGAGATGCTTAACGCCTTGGAACAAGAAGCAAAGCTCTGTCTTGGTGACTGTAGGGGCCACAGACCGTCCCCTAAAGGTATTGGCGATTAGCTTCAGCGTGTAACGCAGCACCAGGCTTCTCACTCGCTTGATCTTTGCAGTGTTCGGCTTGTAGTCGTCATTGCTTATGAGGTCCCACAGCTCGTTGGCTTGAGAGAAAGAGGGGAACTCCACTTGTCCAGCATCAGCGTTCAAACCGTAAGCTTGGCAAAGCTTCTGGATCGAGAGATGATAGGCTTGACGTCTGATCTTGAAGGTGATGTGCCCTTGGGAAGGAGTAGGAAGATTCGGGTTCTCATACGTTAACTCCAAGGTTGCTAAGAAATCAATAGTTGCCTCGGGGTAAGTGGGGCAGTCCATGCGTGACAAACACCGGAGCCCTATGTTCTTCAAGAGCTGATCGAAATCTCCCAAAATCCCCATATTTGCCAACAGATCTCGGCTTGCAAACTTCGTAGGGTCGAACCTCAACCTTTCAAGCCGCTTCTTGGCTTGTTTCTCCTCTCTTGTCCATCGAACCCTCTCCTGAACCACTTGCTGATCTTCTCCCTCTTGAGCTGTCTCTTCTCTTGTTCTCTTAGGGGCCATAGTACCTGAAACACGATTCTCAAACAAGAGAATGAGCAAGGTGGCGAAAATTTGAGAAAAAGACTAGCAAGAAGGAAAAAGCTATAACTAATGCCCTAGATTTTTGGGGAATTTATAAAAATTCTAGCAAGATAATAGAGAAAGGAATCTAGAGATAGAATCAAATCCAAAAATTTTCCTAATACCTAGCTAGTTTTAAAAATTCGCTAAACCCCTAACATCTATCATTCAAACTATGCAAAGAAAAGGAAATTTTCTTAAAGATTTGAAACAAAGACTTGAAAATACCTTTTCGAAGTTGAAAGAGGATGTTGTTGGCTCTTAGTAAAAAAGAAAATCACACTCTCTCTAGTTTAGAAACTCGAAACACAAATAATGAGAGAGTGTGTATGTTGAAAATATAAAGGCCAACAAGAAAAATCTAAAACCATGGGCAAGAAAGTGGTTTTCTGACAAAAGGTGTGGTCAAGGCACATATTTCATGGTAAAAGATGCTTACCTTGACCATATTTCAAATTTAAAAAGTGGAGGGAAAGAAGAAAATAATGAAAAAAATAGTTACCTCGGCACGAGATCGAGTCAATTTGGTCGATCTAGGACTCGATCTCATGCCCATAATGGCTTGGATTGATAAGGTTGGTCGATTTAGGACTCGATTCGAATTGAGTCGAGTCTTGGATTGATAGCACCTCTCGTTCCTTGATTTTTGGCACGATGGCTAAGTCCTCTTGATCGAGCCACGTTCTCGATTCAGGGGTCGATTTAGGCTTAGATCGAGTGGCAGATCGAGTAGACTATTTCATCTAGTTTTGAGAATCGAGTGACTCAGTCGATCTACCCCTTGTTTGCTTTTCAAGCTAAACGTCTAGGGTGTTCATCCTCTCTTGATCGACTGTGTCACTCGATCTGTCTACTTGATCTCGTCTAGATCGACTGATTCCTCTCGATTCACTAGCTCGATCTAGTAAAGATCGAGCTCGGATGAGTCGATCTAGCACTCGATCTCTAGCCTATTCTTAACCCTTCTCACCTCTTTTGGACTCCAAGATTATGGCCTGAAATCCCTTATACCTTTTCCTACACACTTAGAAGATAAAAACATAAAACTGAAATAGAAAAAAAGCAGAAATATATACAAGATAGACATGGGAATGCCTCCCAAGTGCGCTTTCTTTAATGTCTTTAGCTAGACTTTACTTGGTTTAGGCCTGAGGGGGGTATTGGAGAAGCATTGAAATGCTCTCCTTGTTGAATGCACAGGCCATGTATGGCTTTACTCTGTGTCTGTTGTCTGTGAATGCATTCCCGCTCTTGCCAACCAAAGTGACCGCTCCATAGGGCAATACCTCCTTGATTTCAAACGGTCCGCACCACCTTGATTTGAGCTTGCCTGGGAACAGCTTCAACCTCGAGTCATAGAGTAGCACCAGACTGCCTTCTCTTAACTCCTTGTCAACAAGCTTCTTGTCGTGAACAGCCATAGTCCGCTACTTGTAGACCTTAGCATTGTCGTATGCATCCAACTGTAGCTCATCTAGCTCGTGTAGCTGGATCAACCGCTTCTCTTGAGCTGTCTTGAGGTTGTAGTTCAGCTGCTTCACTGCCCATAGTTCCCTATGCTCCAACTCAACTGGAAGGTGACACGCCTTGCCGTATAGAAGAGTGAAAGGAGTAGTACCAATGGGTGTCTTGAAAGCGGTCCGGTAAGCCCACAAAGTATTGTCTAGCTTAGCTACCCAATCCTTTCGAGTAGTACCAACTGTCCTCTCGAGTATAGACTTGATTTTCCGGTTAGAGACCTCTACTTGCCCACTCGTTTGAGGATGATACGGTGTAGCTACCTTGTGCTTCACACCATACTTCCTCAAGAGGCTTTCAAACACCTTGTTGATGAAATGGCATTCACCATCACTGATTACTACCTTGGGGACTCCAAACCGTGGGAATATGATGGTCTTGAAGAGCTTGATCACTACTCTTGCATCGTTTGTTGGGGAAGCTATAGCCTCAACCCACTTAGATACATAATCAACCGCCACCAGGATGTACTTATTGCCGTAAGAAGATGGGATTGGACCCATAAAGTATATCCCCCATGCGTCAAAGACATCAACTTCAAAGATAGGAACCTGAGGCATCTCGTTTCTCCTTGTGATGTTTCCTGCCCTTTGACACGCTTCACAGCTCTTAACAAACTCGTGAGCGTCCTTGAAGATAGATGGCCACCAAAAACTCGCTTGTAACACTTTTGTAGCCATCTTGAAAGAAGTAAAATGACCGCCGTATAATGAACCGTGACAATGTAGGAGTATGTCTTTAGCTTCTTCCCTTGTTACACACCTCCTATACAAACTTTCCACGCCCCTCTTGTACAAGTATGGCTCGTCCCAAAAGTAGTGGGAGACATCTCTCATAAACTTCTTCTTGTGGTAATGATCAAGGTGAGTATGCTCCTCTCCACAAGACAAGAAGTTCATTATATCAGCATACCACGGTAAGTCTTCTTCCTTGAAACTCAAAACTTCTTCAAACTTGTCTTCAAGCTCCTCACATACCGTCGTGGAGATCATCATGAGCTGCTCTTCAGGAAGTGAATCATTAAGCAACACCATTCTCTATCCCCTTTCTTTCTTTGATCTCCATATCAAACTCTTATAGAAGGAGAATCCACCTTAAGAGCCTCGGTTTTGTGTCTTTCTTGGAGTAGATGTATCTCAAAGCTGCATGATCCGTGTAGACAACGACCTTAGAGCCTACGAGGTATGACCTGAACTTCTCAAAAGCAAACACAACGGCCAGCAACTCCTTCTCGGTTGTAGCATACTTCACTTGCGTGTCATCCAAGGTACGGCTGGCATAGTAGATTACATGAAACCGCTTGTCTTTCCTCTGACCAAGAACAGCACCAATGGCGTAGTCACTCGCATCACACATGATCTCGAATGGTAGAGTCCAGTCTGGTGCTAGTACTATTGGCGTGCATACAAGAGCTTCCTTGATGGTCACGAAAGCACGAAGACAATCCTCATCAAACACAAAGTCAGCTTCCTTGCATAATAACCGTGTGAGGGACCTTGCTATCTTGGAGAAATCCTTTATGAATCTCCTGTAGAAGCCTGTGTGACATTAACCGGCGGTTCAAGCCTCATCATGACCTCAACCTTAGCTTTATCAACCTTTATGCCCTTCTCTGATATCTTGTGGCCAAGCACGATCCCTTCCTTCACCATGAAGTGATACTTTTCCCAGTTAAGCACAAGATTCGTCTCTTCACAACGCTTTAGCACCTTGCACAGATTCAGCAAACAAGCAAAAAAAGACGCACCATATACTGAGAAGTCATCCATAAACACTTCTACCATCTCTTCTATTAGATCAGAGAAGATCGACATCATACACCGCTGAAACGTAGCCGGTGCATTACACAACCTGAATGGCATCCTTCGATACGCGAAGGTGCTATAAGGGCAGGTAAAGGTCGTCTTCTCTTGATCATTTGGATGGATTGGTATTTGAAAGAAACCACTATATCCATCAAGAAAGCAATAATAAGGATGATTAGCAAGCCTCTCAAGCATTTGATCAATAAAAGGTAAAGGAATATGATCCTTTCTAGGAGCAAGATTAAGTTTCCTATAGTCTATACACATACGGTGACCTGTGATAGTCCTAGTAGGTATCAATTCATCTTTATCATTCTTAATGACCGTGATCCTTCCTTTCTTAGGCACCACGTGTACAGGAGAAATCCACGTGCTGTCACTTATGGGATAGATTATGTCAGCCTCTAACAGCTTAAGAATCTCTTTCTTAACAACCTCCTTTAAATTAGGATTCAAACGCCTTTGGTGTTCTATAGAAGAGGCATTCTCATTATCCAAGTGAATCCTATGAGTGCAAAGCATTGGTGAAAGGCCATTGATGTCACTTAGAGAGTACCCAATCACCATCCTATACTTTCTCAGCTCATTTAGGAGCGAGTGCAACTCATCATCACTTAAGTTCTTATTCACAATCAAGGGATAGGTTTCATTAAGCCCTAAGAAAGCATACCTTAGCCCTTTTGGGAGCTCCTGAAGGTCCACCTTTGGGGCTAGCAGCTCGCTCCAATCATCCTCGTGACTGTTGTTGTTGTTGTCCTCCTTAGAAGCCTCTCTAGAACCCGTGCAATGACCCAAAAGACTGCTTTCTTGAACCGTTGTCCCCTCCGAGATCGAGTCATCCTATCGATCTTCAACTCTTTCTGCTCCGGACAGATCACTTTCACTCGATTCACTCACTCGATTTAAGGTGGATCGAGTGAGAGGTCAAGGTGCTGAATCGTTCTCTGAAATGTACCCTGAACTGATCGGATGGCCTCTCTTGATCTTGGACTCGATTGATTTCGTGGATCGGCTGCCCTCCTCGATCTGACTATCTATTCTTTCACCGGATCGAGTGGTGTTCTCGATTGGCTTGTCGATCTGCCCTCTGGATCAAGTGATTGCATTGATCTCGGGGTCGAGTTCTAGGCAGCCGCCTTCATCTTCCTTGACAATCCTTCTAGAGTCCAGCAGGTTGATGTACTCCTGAGTCCTCTCGTCCAAGAAACCATACTCTCCCTTCTCTTTAGTCAAAGCCAGCTTCAAGTGGTCTTCTTGTGCCAACTCCTCTAGTAGTTCATCGGCTAGAGCGTCCAACGTCTCTATATAGAATGCTTGACCTTCTATGGTAGGCTTCTTCAAAACCTCGTTGATGTTGAAGTCCAACTTGATTCCTTTACCAAAATGCAGGGCAATCTTTCCGTTCTTTACATCGATGATAGCACCTGCGGTTGCTAGGAATGGCCTTCCAAGGATGAGCGGATCTTTAGGCTCTTTATCCATTTCAAGTACAACTAAGTCTGTGGGTACATTGACATCGCTTATCCTCACTGGAAGATCCTCTAACATTCCCACTGGTAGCCTCATGCTCCTGTCAGCCAACACCAAGGAGATTCTACACTCTTTGAACCGTGTGAATCCCAACTTCTTTGCTATAAAGTGGGGCATGAGGTTTATACTAGCTCCCAAATCGCATAAGCAGCTCTGAAATGTCAAAGGATCGAGAGCACATGGTATAGTGAAGCTTCCTGGATCTCCCAACTTCTTAGGGACTATCTCCTTGTGTATAATGGCGCTACACTCTTCACTAAGCACCAGCACTTCCTTGATTTCCTTGTTCTTCTTTGCAAGCGTGTCCTTGAAAAATTTTGCACACTTAGGCATCATAGCAAGGCAATCCACGAGAGGTAGCTTGATCTCTACGTCTCTTAGATGCTTCTCAAATAAAAGTCTATGCTTCTCTATAAGCTGTTTCTTGAAGCGGCCAGGAAATGGGAGCTTAGGAACATATGGTGGAGGTATGTACTCATCCTTCTCCTCCGTTGCTTGCTCCACTTTCTTCTCTACAGCTGCTTCTTTACCCTTTGTTGGCCTCTCTATCGACACATTGTGGAAGTTGATCTCGTCATCAGCCAAAGGTTTACCCTCCTCCTCTTGAGCTACAACGTCCTTGTTGTGTTTTGCTGCGGATCTAGCTGGAAGCTCTTTGCCACTTCTCAAGGTAATAGCATTGGCATACTCTTTCGGATTCTGCTCACACTTCCCCGGTAAACTGTTCTGGCCACTTGTACTTGCTTTACCCTTCTCTAACTGCTTGATCTTATTGTTTAGAGTTGTAATCTGAGTAGAGACATCAGTGAGAGAGGAGTCTAAGCGGATGTTCATCTCAGCAAACTTCTGATTAGTGGAAGCTTGCCCTTGAAGCAACTGCTGAAACATGGCTTGCACCGGATCCTGAACTTGTTGTTGCATTGGTTGTTGTTGAGGAACAAAGCCGGGAGGGTACATAGGAGTATAACCTTTGTTTCCTTGCTGCTGCTGCTGCTGTCCCTGAAAGTTACCTTGCCACTGGCCTTGAAAGCCACCACTCGGCTGAAAACCTTTGTTATAGGGCAGAAAAGGTTTAGCTTGCTGAGGAGGGTACACCTGATCCTTTGGATTCTCAACGTTGGTGCTTCTATAAGACATGTTGTTGTTCTGCTGGTAGCCTTGAGAGTAACCTTGAGGCTGGTAGTTGTTCTGACCGGCTACCCAATTAGCTTCTTCTTCTTGGCATTGCTCTAGCTAATCCAAAACATCCGCAGCTTCCCCAACAAAATGTACATGCTTTTGGTTTGCAAGCATTAGCTTATCTATCTTCTCATGTAGAGACTTCAGTCTTTCTTGTTGGCTTCAAGATCAGCACCTCTTGGAGAACGGTCGTAATCTTCAGAATAATTACCATCACTCAATGCTAGGTTTTCAATGAGCTTCATACCTTCCTCAACCTCTTGACCAAGGAAGTTTCCTTTGCTTGCCGTGTCAAGTAGTAATCTGATCTTTGGGAGAGCTCCACAGTATATAGTACTCAAGAGGGTCTCTTCACTGAATCCATTGTGAGGACAAGCTATTGTATAATCCTTAAAGCGCTCCATAGCCTCATTGAATGACTCATTTTGTCTTTGAGTGAAGCCACTGATCTCACTTCTCAACCTTTCTGTCCGAGAGCTTGAGAAAAACTTTGAGAGGAAAGCTTTCTTATAGTCAGCCCAAGAAGTGATAGTGCCTTAGGGAAGAGTCTTTTACTAATGCCGCGCCTTGTCTCCTAAGGAAAAGGGAAACAAACGCAGCTTGAAGCTGTCCTCTGATATGCCATTGATCTTCAACATTCCACAAAGCTGCTCAAAGTTGTCAAGATGCACCAATGGGTCCTCCAAAGCTAACCCATGAAACTTGTTGTTTTGCACCATCTGAAAAAAACCCTGGCTTGATCTCGAAGTTGTTGTTTTGCACTGAAGGAGGAGTGATCCCAAACCTATTATGGTGAGTATTAGGAGCATCTCCTGCTCCAATGATCCGTGGGGGTCTAGCCGCGTGGTGGGGGTTTCCATTACCCCTTCCCACTGCCCCATGAGCTGGAGGAGGTCCCTCGGGATGTTCTTGCTCAGCCATTGCTTCAAAATCCACTGAACCTTGCTGAACAATATCCTAAAAGGCTCTAGCTTGCTCTCTAACCCTTCTTGATCTTGCGTGTCCAAGCTGATGAATATTGTCCAAGGGTGTAAGTAAGTTGTTGTCACCCCTGGAACGCAGATTCATGTACCTGAAAGACACAAGTTTGAAAGTAGAAAAATCAGTAACCAACATAAAGTAAAGGCTTAGTCTTTACTAAACCCCAAATCTTAATGCTTCCTATCCCCAAAGATGGCAACAGCGCCATTTGATAACAGGATTTTACTAAGCAGTGCAGGAAAGGTTATCAAAACTCTAATGCACATAGAGATGTAGTATAGTGGGCAAGAGAGTGTCAATCCACTCCTAGGGATAGGAAGTTCACTAAGAATGCAAAGGAATGAGCAAAGCTAAGCAGATTATGATAAATGATTGGTAAATCCCTAAAAACTAAATTCAAGTATCAAATGCAATGCAGAATAATTTTAAAATCCCGGGAAGAGGGTTAACTACCTCGAGGAACAAGCAGAAAGTCTAAAATGCAAAGCTACTAAAAACTAAAAATTGACTAGTGGATCGACCACTAGATCGAGCAATATGAATCGATCTCGTCTAACAACTTAAAATGATGAATGATGCGATGAACTAATGAACAAAATGCGAACTTTATGATGACAGAATGATGAACAGAGATTTGAAACACTAAGAAAGAGGGTCTAGGGTTGAGGGTCATATTCATGGGTCTCAAAGATTAAAGCTTGTTTTGAAAACCATTAGATCTACTCCCTTAGAAGGTTTCTCTAGGCCTTGAAAACAAAACAAGATCCATCTATGGTGTGTGGTATGGATCACTTCCTCAATCTCTTCTCCAAACCCATGGCGTTTGGTGGAAAAAGAGATCGAAGAGCATGGAACACAGATTTCAAACAAATGACCTAACTAATCCCCTAAACAACCATGGCGTGTGGGAAAGGAAGGATTAGCCTCTAGGATCTGATTTTTCAGGACATCTGAATCCTGTCAAGGTAAGACAGCCCTTGGATCATAGAGATCTTGGCGTGAAACTTTCTAAGCCTTAAGTACTCAATATCCTAGAAGAGAAGGTAATGAAGAACAAGAAAACTCAAAGCTTTAACCTTTTCGACCTTTTTGAATCACCTCAACCCATCAACCCAAATGAAACTACTCGCTACACATAAAGAAAACCGAACAGAATGCAAAAGATGATCTACTAAACATGATTAACGATTGATTAAAAGCGAAAGGTTCAATATTCAAAGTGCAAAAGCAAGAAAAGCTTGAAGTTCTAAAATGGCGGAATCGCCTTCGCTAGAGGAAGAAGAACGAAAAAAATTAAAAGTTAAAGTGTGTGAAAAAGCAGCCTCGCCGCCTTCCCAAAGTGGACAAACATCTCGATGGTCCCCCCCCCCCCCCCCCCCCCCCCCCTCGCTAGAAAGCCAAAAACGGTTAAAGTAGCCTGGGATCGACCTCGAGATCAAGCGCCTCATTAGATCGTCTTCGGGAATCGCTTGCCTCAGCTCGATCTGTGTCTCGATCTTCTTGGATGGATCGAGTGCTTCGTCTGATCTTGGAGTCGATCCTTGGAGGATCGAGTGGTTGACTCGATCCGGCTCTCGCTCTGCATGGCATCATTTACGTCCGTACTCCAAATTGATCTCTTCACTCGATCTTGATCTCGATCCTTCCTCTTGAATCGACTTGGTGCATTCGATCATCTGGTCGATCTCATCTATATTGACCTGCCTTGCTCGATCTGCTACTCGATCTCGGGTCCCTAGCTGAGTGGTTAAGTTCTCCAAGCATCCATAAGCTTCCTCACGAGCCTTAGCATGTCCCCGAATCCTCCAAAGCTCCAAAGTATCCGAAAACAACCTGAATGTGATGCATAATGCAAGAAACATGCAAATGCTAACGCAAAAGTGCTCTAGGACCTATAATGGTGCAAACTAGCCTAATATGCAAGGTAAATGCATGAGAAAGCTTATATGCATGCAAAACACACGAAATTTACAGTAATATCAACTCCTCCAAACTTGCCTTTTGCTTGCCCTCAAGCAAACAAAATTCAAGAAGGAAGAGAGGTTTTAAAAAACAGGGGTTTAAGCTTCTTGCAAAGGTGTTTTTCAAATGAATCGCTTCAATTGTCCTAGTTCTTAACTCTAAGATGCAATGCACACACTCATACTCCAAAGAACTTAGCCATACTCATCACACAATAAATTTCAAATCATGGCTTCTTTTCTTTTCTTTTTCTTTTTTTTTTTCTTTGAGAGCTATCTTCTGAATTAACTAGAGCTTTTTATTTTAAAAACATTGAGCCATCCACTTAAAACCTTTTTCAAACACTTTAAACACCAAACTCTTTTTGAAACCGAGAACAAGTAAGTGAAATAAACAATCCCCATGAACTCTGATAACATGATTTTTATCTATCTCTATCTAGAGTGATGAAATGCAACAGGAGGTTACCAAAACTCAAGCAGCACTTAGTTGTAGTATAATGCAAGAGGAATCAATCCAATCCTAGGAGCTAGAAAGTTCAATGAGAATGCAAGGATCGAGTAAAGCTAGGCAAATGATGAACGGTTTTGTAAAAATCCTAAAAACTAAATGCAACGACTAAATGAAAGGCAAAACTATTAAATTACTAGGAACGAGTAAACTACCACGACGAACAAACAGAATGATTAAAATGCAAAGCTATGAATTTATAAAAATCGACTAGTGAATCGACCACAGGATCGACCACTAGATCGAGCAACAACGATCGATCTCATCTAAAAGTTCAAATGCAATAAAACTAATGACCAGGATGCAACAGGTAACAAGCGAATGACTAGCAAAGATGTAAGAACACTAAGAAAGAGGGTCTAGGGTTGAGATTCACGTTCAGGGGTTTCAAAGGTTCAAGTTTGGTTTGAAAACACTAGATCTACTCACTTTGTGATGTTCTCTAAGCCTTGAAAACAAAACAATATCCATCCATGGCGTGTGGTATGGATCACTCCTTCATTCTCTTCTCCAGACCCATGGCGTTTGGCGGAAAAAGAGATTGAAGGGCAAGGAAATCAGATTTCAAACACGCGGCTTAACTAGTCCCCTAAACTACCATGGTGTTTGGGAAAGGGTAACTAGTCTCTAGGATGTGATTTTCAGAGATCTCTGGATCCTGTCAAGGTAAGAGCTCTCTCTGATCATAAAGATCTTGGCGTGAGACTCTTTAAGCCTTAAGAACTCGACATCCTAGAAGAGAAATCCATTAAGAACAAGAAAACTCCAAACTTGAAAACCTTTTCGACCCCTTTGAATCCTCTCAACCCCAAAACCCGATTAAACTACTCACTACACATTAAGTAAACCAAGCAAAGCATGAAAGATGAAACGATAAACGTGAAAAACGATTACTTAAAGCTTAAATGATTCGATACAAAGCAAGAAAAGCTTTAAAGTTTAACAATGGCGAAATCGCCTTCGAACAGAGAGAGAGATGATGAAAAGATAAAATGAAAACGTGTCCGTCAAAAGCATGCTCGCCGCCTTGCCAAAACAGGCCAAACAGCTGGATGGTCCCCCCATCGCTAGCGGCCAAAAGCGGCTAAAGTACACTGAGATCGACTTCGGGATCGAGCATCTCTCTCGATCATCTTCAGACATCGTGCCTTCAGCTCGATCTTTATCTCGATCTTCCTCGGTGGATCGAGTGCTTCGCTCGATCTTGGAGTCGATCTTTGGAGGATCGAGTGATGGACTCGATCCGGCTCTCGCTCTGCATGGCGTCATTCACGTCCGTACTCCTTGATTGATCGCTTCACTCGATCTCCGTCTCAATCAGTTCCCTTGAATCGGCTGGACTACTCGATTTTCTGGTCGATCTCATCTAGATCGACCGGCCATGCTCGAACCTTCTCTCGATCTCTGGTCCTTAGCAAGCATTCCTGAATTCTCCAAGTCCCACGAACTTTCTCACGAGCCTCAACACGTTCACGAACCCTCCAAGACTCCAAAGTAGCCGAAAACAACCTGTATGCGATGCAAAATGCAAGAAATGTGCATTTGCTGATGCAAGAACAATCTAGGACCTAAAGTGATGCAAACTAACCTAAAATGCAATGTATATACGTGAGAAGCTAACTTTTGCGTATGCAAAATGCATGGAATATGCAGTTATATCAACTCCCCCAAACTTACCTTTTGCTTGCCCTCAAGCAAACAAAATTAAAGAAGAGAGAGAGGTTTTAAAACAAACGGGGGTTTAAGCTTCTTGCAAAGGTGTTTTTCGAATGAATCAATCTCAACGTCCTAGTTACCAGTTCTAAAATGCAATACACACACTCATACTCCAAAGAACTTAGCCGTACTCATTGCACAAAGAATTTCAAATCATGACTCTCCTATTCCAAACAATCAAAGAAACTCATCCTTTAACATTCATTAATAACCGAACCATGAATCAAACTTATGCACTTTAAAGCAAAACACATTTGGCTAAGGATAAAGGCTATGAGCATATGATGATCTCATTTTAAAGAGGGTATATTTTAAGCAAGGGTTTCTCTCGAAAATGGAAAGAACTTTATGCATAATGCTAAAGGTAAAGGCAATTGATGCATACATAATTAGATTCTCATCTACCCATGTAAACTAACAATGATCCTAAAACCCCTCTCATTTATTTTCTTTTAAGCTCACTCACCCTCCTAAAATCTACCCTTATTTTCAAAGCAAAAGCTTAGCAATCCCCAAATCAAAATAAAAAACATCTTAACTATTTTAGGCTAGTGAAAAGGTTTTAAAAAATATTAAGCTCCTTATTTTTCTTTCTTATTGATAGCTCTCTTATTTTTCTCTTTCTTTTCTTTTTATTTTTTATTTTGGCACTTAGGCTCTTTTATACATATAATTTTTTTTTTCTTTTTATTTTGAGAGAGCTATCTTCTGAAATTATTGGAGCATTATACTTTTTAAATACAAACCTTTCACTTAAAACCTTTTTCTCATTTCAAATACCAAACGTTTTTGAAACCGAAAGCATGTAAACATGAAAGCAACCTCAATGATCCCCCAAACTTATCCTAAGCCTACATCTAGCTTCAAAATGCAAAGCTAGCAATCATATGAGAACCTAATCATGTCGCCTAAACGTAACACTTTATGCTAAGTTCAAACCGGAAGAGGCCTCACGATGTTGTCACACACGAAAACTTGGCTTCAAAGAAAGGTAAGGGTCAAGGTGGGAGTTCTACTTAGGCTCACAAAGAGTGGTAAAAGGAAGAAGAGAGCCTAAATATTTTTAAGATCCATGTGTTCATTTTCAAGTGCATAAGAGTGATATTTAAAAATTCAAGTTAGGGTTCTCACTTAATAGGACAAGTTTCAAATCATGAGTGTTCAATTCAAGTCACGAAAATCAAAACTAGTGATCCAAGCATGGTAAGAACTTACTTTCAAAGTGTGAGCAAAGCATTAGAGAACTACCAACTAGGATATTGAAACCATTCATAAGCTTAAAACACCTTTTTAAGAAAACTTTAACCCCTTATGCAAATGTAAACAACCTAGATGCTTAAAAATTCTAGACTCAATCCTAAAATGCCTAACAAGATAAATGAACTACATGAATTTTTTGAAAATTTTAAAAACTTTTACCAATTTTTTTCCTTTTCTTTTCTATGCCTTAGATGCATGCAAGACTCAAGAGATGCAAAGATAAAATAAGATCAAAATAAACAAGTCAAACGACACACATACTCCCCCAAACTTGAATGACACCGTCCCGGTGGCAAACATGTTCGAGAGAGTTCAAAACACAAAGAAAAAATCAAGAAAACATGAATAGTATATACAATGGAAGATGGTTGTTACCTCGGGTCTAGTCTCGGCTGGAACTTAAGGATGTTCCAGAAGAGCTAGATACTACGGCTTTGCCTTTGGAGCCTGGCTCTTGAAGAGAGAGACGCGCCGGTTGAATGTTGCTGCCTTGATTCTCACGGATGACAACTCCACCGGTTGAAAGTCTCCTCTTCTCGGGCTGTTGAACCTCCTCACTTGCCGCCTTCTTAGGAGAGCCTCCTTGAAGTGATTTGACCTTCTTGGCAAGCTTCTTGAGTATTTTGCCTTGCCATTTGTTGATCTTCCTTTGCATTTCCACAACAGATGCAAGGAACTTCTCCGTCTTGGTTCTAGGCTCGAAGTCGATCGTGGGAAGGGTGTAGGCCTCGGGCATCTAATCTTCCGTGGCAGGGGACTCAGACCTTGGACGTGGAGCAATTGCTGGAGCTGGTGTTCCTCCTAGAGGAGCAAAGCACTCCTCTACAGTTGGCAAGAATTCGACGTTCCCAACACCAAGCAGCTCGGTCTCGTCTTTGTTTGGTAGGATGCATACTCTCTTCTCATTGTCCGTGTCAAGGAAAAGGTAAGCGTAGAACCCTTCTGCTGGCGTGCGTCCCAAGCTGTCGGTATTCCTCATGTAGATCTCATCCATGAAAGCTCTAGCCAGGACGAGTGTGAACTCATGTATTAGCACGCCGGCTTGCACGAACAGAGGTGTGAGGAAGCTGCCAATGAATGAAGAGCTTGCCTTGCACCGGAAGGCATATGCTTTGTACTTCACAAAGGAAGCAGCAAGTACGCACTCGTAGTTCACGTCATCACCGAGTTCATCCTCCATAAGCTCATCATTCTCCGCCGGATCACACAACAGATGCTTCACACCTTGGAACAAGAAGCAAAGCTCGGTCTTCGTGACCATGGGAGCAACTGACCGTCCGCTGAATGTGTTGGCGATCAGCTTTAGGGTGTACCTCAGCACCGGGCTTCTCACTCTCCTGATTTTGGTGGTGTTGGCCTTGTAGTCATCGTTGCTGATCAGGTCCCAAAAATTGTTTGCGTGCGTGAAGGAGGGGAACTCGATCTTGGTGGCGGCTGCGTTGAGACCATAAGCTTGACATAGCTCGGGGATTGAGAGGCTGAAAGCTTGACGTCCGATCTTAAAAGAGAGACAGCCTTGAGAAGGAACATGGACGCTAGGGTTCTCGTACCCAAACTCCAACGTGGCGAGGAAGTCTATTGTCACTTCTGGAATGGTTGGGCAATCCATCCGTGACAGACATCTTAAGCCAATGTTCTTGAGGAGTTGGTCGAAATCTCCAAGAATCCCCAGCCTAGCGAGTAGCCCTCTGTCCGCCAACTTGGTAGGCTCAAACTGAAGCCTCTCCAGCCGCTTCTTGTCCCTCTTCTCATCTTTGCTCCAGCGAACCCTTTCTTGAACAGCTACCTCTTGATTCTCTCCCTCTTGTGATGTCTCCTCTCTCGTTCTTTTAGGTTCCATTATGCCTGAAACAAGTTTCTCAAAAAATAATGAGCAAATCGGCGGTTTGTAGAGAGAAAGAGAGAAGCAAAGGAGAAAATCTGTAACTATTACCCTAGAATTTTGGGGGATTTATAAAAATTATAACAAAATAATAGGGAAGCAAATCTAGAATCTCAGAAAATGTATAATTATTCCTATTATCAAGCTATTTTTAAAAGTTTAAAACTGCCCCTAGTATCTAAAACAATCAAGCGAAATAAAAAGAGATTTTTTTGAAGATTTTCTTGAAGAATTGAAAATACCTTTGCAAGATGAGTTTAGAATACTTGTTAGCCTTCAGAAAACAAAAATCTCACACTCTAATTGCTTTTAACTCGAGAAAACAAAAGTGAGAGAGTGTGGAAGTGTTTGAAAACATTTAAAGGCCAACAAAACACAAAACCATGGGCAAGAGAAGTGGTTTCTGACAAAAGTCTTGGTCAAGACACATCTTTCATGGTCAAAGATTCCTGCCTTGACCAAGTTTTGAATTTAAAAAGTGGAGGGAAAGAGTGAGAGAGGAAAAAGAAAATGTTACCTCGACACGAGATCGAGTCATTTTGGTCGATCTAGGACTCGATCCCATGCCCATAATGGCTTCGATCGAGAGGGTTACTCGATTTGGGACACGATTCGATTTGAATCGAGTCTTGGATCGATTGGCTCTCTCGTTCCTTGAGCTTTTGAAACCACGGCTAAGTCCTCGTGATCGAGCCATGCTATCGATTCAGGGGACGATTTGGCTTAGATCGAGTGATGGATCGAGTTGACTGATCGATCTGTCTTTGATCTCCATGTCAAATTCTTGGAGTAAGAGGATCCATCTCAAAAGCCTCGGCTTAGTGTCCTTCTTGGAATAGATGTAGCGCAAAGCCGCGTGATCCGTGTAAACAATGGTCTTGGAACCCACGAGGTAAGCCTTGAACTTCTCAAAGGCGAATACAATCGCCAATAGCTCCATCTCCGTAGTGGTATACCTCGTTTGCGTGTCATCCAAGGTTCTTGAAGCATAGTAAATCACATGCAGCTTCTTATCCTTCATTTGGCCTAGAATGGCTCCCACGGCATAGTCACTACCATCACACATAATCTCGAAAGGTAGAGTCCAGTCTGGTGCTTGCACTATAGGAGCGGATACTAGAGCTTCCTTAATGGTCACGAAAGCTTGCAAACACTCCTCATCAAAGACGAATTCAGCCTCCTTGCACAACAGCCGCGTAAGAGGGCGTGCAATCTTAGAGAAATCTTTGATGAAGCGCCTGTAGAAGCCGGCGTGTCCCAAGAAACTTCTCACTCCTTTGACGTTAATTGGCGGCTCAAGGCTTGTCATCACTTCAATCTTTGCTTTGTCGACTTCAATACCCTTCTCTGATATCTTATGGCCAAGCACGATCCCTTCCTTCACCATGAAGTGGCATTTTTCCCAATTAAGCACCAAGTTTGTCTCCTCACAACGCTTTAGTACCCTGCAAAGATTCAACAAACACGCAGAAAAGGACACACCATAGACCGAGAAGTCATCCATAAACACCTCTACCATCTCTTCTATTAGTGATGTTATTGCATATTGCATACATTTTGCATACTCATTAGTTAGCTTTTCATACATTTGTATCACATTTTAGGTTAGATTGCATCACTTAGGGTCCTAGAGCATTCTTGCATCAGCAAACGTATTTTCCTTGCATTTTGCATCACATTCAGGTTGTTTCTGGCTGCTTTGGAGTCGTGGAGGTTCGTGGACATGTTGAGGCTGATGTAGCAGTTCGTGGGAGCTCGGATATATGCCAAGGATCAGAGATCGAGGAGCAGATCGAGCATGGCCGGTCGATATGGGAGTTGATCGACCAGAAGATCGAGCCAACCAGGCGATCCAAGGAGAATGATCGAGACAAGGATCGAGTGAAGCAATCGATCAAACGGTACGGACGTAAATGACACCATGCAGAGCGAGAGTCAGATCGAGTACACCACTCGATCCAGCCGAAGATCAATACCGAGATCGGATGCAACACTTGATTCGCCGATGATGATCGAGACCCAGATCGAGCCAAAGACACGATGTCCGGATATGATCGAGAGAACCGCTCGATCTTGGAATCGATCTCTGTCCTTTCAACCGTTTTTGGCCGCTAGCGAGGGGGGGACCATCAGCTTGTTTCGGCATTTTGGGAAGGCGGCGACGTCCTTTTCCCACAACAACTTTAGATCCTTATCTTTTCCTTTATGTTTTCTCTCTCGTTTTCGTGAAGAACACCATTGTTGAACTTGCGTTTTTCTTAAGCTTTGTAATCGAATCTTTTCCGTTCAATCTAGTTTTCTTTTCATGTTCATCGTCTAGCTTCACATACTTTGCTTGATTTACTCTATGTGTAGTGAGTAGTTTATTTGGGTTCGGGGTTGAGAGGATTAAGGGGTCTAAAGGGTTTTGATCTTGGGGTTTTTTTTTCTAAACGTTTTCAATGTCTATCTCTTCTAAGGTGTTGAGTTCTCAATGCTTGAAGACTCTCACGCCAAGAGCTTCATGATCCGAGAGGTTCCTTACCTTGACAGGATTCAGGAGCCTCGGAAGCTCACACCTTAGAGACTAGTTACCCCTTCCCAAAAGCCATGGAAGTTTGGGGGATTAGTTAAGCCATTCATTTGAAATCTGTTTTCTTTGCCCTTCGACCTCTCTTTCCACCAAAAGCCATGGGTTTGGAGGAGAGGATGAAGGAGTGATCTATACCGAAAGCCACGGATAGATCTTGCTTAGTTTTCAAGGCTTAGAGATCCTCACCAAGTGAGTCGATTTAAAGTTTTAAACCCAAGGTCGAACCTTTGAAACCCCTGACCATGAATCTCAACCCTAGGCCCTTTCTCTTAGCATCTTTACATCTTATCTCGTCTTTCGCTTGATCTCTGATAGCATCCTGGTCCTTAGTTTTACTGTTCTTGCATTTTTAGAAGAGATCGATTGTTACTGCTCGATCTAGTGGTCGATCTCATGGTCGATCCACTAGTCGAATTTTAATAATTCGAAGCTTTCTCCTTTAATTGTTCTGTTTGTTTCTCGTGGTAGTTTCTTCCTTTCTAGTATTTTTAAAATAGGTTTCATTCCATGTAAGTTGCTGCATCTAGTTTTTAGAGATTTTCTCATAAATCATCTCATTTAGCTTAGATTTGCATTAGTCCTTGTATTCTCTGTGCATTCTCTATCATCCTAGGCATGGATTGACTCTCTCTTGCTTGCTGTACTACAACATGTCTTGCATTTGAGTTTGATAACCTCACTGCAATTTAACCCTTGCACCAAAAGTGTTTATCAAATGGCGTCGTTGCCATCCTAGGACTGTTTAGAGAACATAGAGATTTGTGACTTAGCAAAGACTAAGTCTTTACCTTTTCAAGTTACTAATCCTTCTACTCTCAAACGTGTGTTTTCAGGTACATGAATCTTCGTTCAAGGGGAGACAACAATCTACTACAACCCTTAGATAACATTCTTCAGCTTGGTCACTCACGGCAAAGGAGAGTTAGAGAAGAAACAAGAGCCTTTGAGGAGATTGTTCAGCACAGTTTGGTTGACTTTGAAGCTATGGCTGAACACGAGCATCCAGAAGGACCTCCTCCAGCTCACGGGGCAGCAGGAAGGGGCGATGAAAACCCCTAACACGCGGCTAGACCCCCAAGGATCATAGGAGCCGGAGATGCTCCCAATACTCACCACAATAGGTTTGGGATCACTCCTCCTCCTGTGCAAAACAATAACTTCGAGATCAAGCCAGGTTTCATCTCAATGGTGCAAAACAACAAGTTCCACGGCTTAGCAATGGAAGACCCCTTGGAGCACCTAGACAACTTCGAGCAAGTATGTGGGATGATAAAGATCAATGGCATATCCGAAGATGCTTTCAAGCTGCGTCTCTTCCCCTTTTCACTCGGAGACAAAGCTAGACATTGGGAGAAGACCCTCCCACAAGGCACCATCACATCATGGGCCGAGTGTAAGAAGGCTTTTCTCTCAAAGTTCTTCTCAAGCACCAGGACAACACGGTTGAGAAGCGAAATCAGCGGTTTCACTCAAAGGAACAATGAGACATTCAACGAGGCAATGGAACGTTTCAAAGACTACACGATCCAATGTCCTCATCACGGGTTCAGCAAGGAGACACTACTCAGTACCATATACCGTGGAGCTTCACCAAAGATCAGGTTGTTGCTTGACACAGCTAGCAAAGGGAACTTCCTCGGTCAGGAGGTAGAAGAGGGTATGGAGCTGATAGAAAACTTGGCATTGAGTGATGGCAATTACGCTGAGGATTATGACCGTGCACCGAGAGGATCAGAGTTAGAGTCTCACAAGAAGGAGTTCAAATCTTTGCATGAGAAGATAGATAAGCTGGTGTTAGCCAATCAGAAGCATGTTCAATTTGTTGGTGAAGCTGATGAGAACCAAGAGGAGTTAGAGTTGAGCCAAGAAGAAGCCAATTGGGTGGCGGGACAGAACAACTACAAATCTCAAGGCTACAACCAAGGCTACCAGAACAACAACCTCTCTTACCGAAGCACCAACGTAGCCAACCCTAAAGATCAAGTGTACCCTGCTCAGCAAGCAAAACCTTTCATCCCTTACAACAAAGGTTTTCAACAGAGTGGTGGTTTCCAAGGTCAAGGGCAGAACAACTTCCAAGGGCAACATCAAAATAACAAGGGCTATACACCTAACTACCCTACGGGCTTTGCACCTCAGCAGCAACAACCGATGCAACAACAAGTTGATCCGGTCCAAGCAATGTTTCAACAGCTAATACAAGGGCAAGCCTCTACAAACCAGAAGTTCGCCGAGATGAACACTCATCTAGACTCGTCTCTCACTGACTTCTCCACTCAGATCACCAACTTAAACAACAAGATAAAGCAGCTAGAGAAAGGGAAAGCGAGTACGAGTGGTCAGAACAGTCTTCCGGGAAAGTGTGAGCAGAATCCCAAGGAGTATGCTAATGACATAACGTTGAGAAGCGGTAAAGAGCTCGAACCTCCGGTCTCTACAAAGAACAACGAGGACGTTGTAATTCAAGAGGGGGAGGGTAAACCTTCGGCTGATGATGATGAGATTAACTTTGACAACGTTTGGATCCAAGGGCCAAGAAGAGGAGACAAAGCAGTTGCTGAGAAGAAAGCTGAGCAAACCACTAAGGAGAAGAATGCTTATGTGCCTCCACCTTATGTACATAAGCTGCTTTTTCCTGGCCGCTTCAAGAAGCAACTCATAGAGAAGCATAGAATCCTCTTTGAGAAGCATCTTAAGGACGTGAAGATCAAGCTACCTCTCGTTGATTGCCTTGCAATGATGCCTAAATGCGCCAAATTCTTCAAAGACACTCTAGTGAAGAAGAATAAGGAAAGCAAGGAGGTACTTGTTCTAAGTGAAGAGTGTAGTGCTGTAATACATAAGGAGATAGTCCCTAAGAAGTTGGGAGACCCTGGAAGCTTCAGTATACCCTGCGCTTTAGGCCCTCTAGAGTTCAAGAGTTGCTTATGTGATCTCGGAGCTAGCATAAACCTGATGCCTCACTTTGTGGCTAAGAAGCTTGGTTTTACTCGTTTCAAAGACTGTCGGATCTCGTTGGTACTGGCTGATAGGAGTGTGAGGCTACCAGTGGGGCTGCTTGAAGATTTACCGGTGCGAATCAGCGGTGTGAACGTGCCTACAGACTTTGTCGTGTTGGAGATGGATGAAGAGCCTAAGGATCCACTCATCTTAGGGAGACCATTCCTTGCAACCGCCGGAGCTATCATAGATGTGAAGAATGGGAAGATTGCCTTTCATTTGGGAAAGGAGATAAGGCTTGACTTCGACATCAAAGAGGTTCTGAAGAAGCCGACCATTGAAGGGCAAGCTTTCTATATTGAAACGATGGATGCTTTAGCGGATGAGTTGCTGGAAGAGCTGGCTCTAGAAGACCATCTGAAGCTAGCACTGACTAAGGAGCCAGGGGAGTTTGGCTATGTGGACCAGAGGACCCAGGAGTACGTCAACCTGCTGGATTCTAGGAAGATTGTCAAGAAGGATGAAAGTTGCTGCCTAGAGATCGACCCCGAGATCGACGCTATCACTCGATCCAGGAGTCAGATCGACAAGGAAATCGAGAACACAACTCGATCCGGTGCAACAATCGACGGACAGATCGAGAAGAATGCTCGATCAAGAATAACAATCGAGTCGGCGATCGAGAGAGACTTCCCGATCATTTTGGGGTCCAATCGAGAGATCGACTCAGCGTCTCGATCCCTTACTCGATCCACATCAAATCGAGTAAGTGAATCGAGCGAAATGGCTCGATCTAGACGACATCGAGAGGAGAATCGACCGGAGGACTCGATCTCAGAAGGGATAGCGATGGAGGAAAGCAGTCTAAAGGGCCATGCCTCGGGGCCTAAGGAGAGTTCCAAGGAGGAAAGCAACAACAACAGCCACGAGGATGACTGGAGTGAGCTGTTAGCCCCAAAGGTGGACCTTAAGGAGCTCCCAAAAGGGCTAAGGTATGCTTTCTTAGGGCCTAATAACACTTATCCCGTGATTGTGAATGAAAACCTTAGTGATGATGAGTTGCACTCGCTCCTGACTGAGCTGAGAAAGTATAGGAAGGCCATTGGGTACTCTTTAAGTGACATCAAGGGCCTTTCACTAATGCTTTGCACTCATAGGATTCACTTGGATAATGAGAACGCCTCTTCTATAGAACATCAAAGGCGTTTGAATCCTAATTTGAAAGAGGTTGTTAAGAAAGAAATCCTTAAGCTTTTAGAGGCTGACGTGATCTATCCCATAAGTGACAGCACGTGGGCTTCTCCTGTACACGTGGTGCCTAAGAAGGGAGGGATCACGGTCATAAGGAATGAAAAGGATGAGCTTATTCCTACTAGAACCATCACTGGTCATTGGATGTGTATTGATTATAGGAAACTTAACCTTGTGACTAGGAAAGACCATTTCCCTTTGCCTTTTATTGATCAAAGGCTTGAGAGACTTGCTAATCACCCTTACTACTGTTTTCTCGATGGGTATAGCGATTTCTTTCAAATACCAATTCACCCAAAATGATCAGGAGAAGACGACCTTCACATGTCCCTACGGTACCTTTGCATATTGAAGGATGCCGTTTGGATTGTGTAATTCACCGGCTACGTTTCAGCGGTGTATGATGTCGATCTTCTCCGATCTTATAGAGGAGATGGTAGAGGTGTTCATGGATGACTTCTCTGTCTATGGTGCGTCCTTTGCTGCGTGTTTGTTGAATCTTTGCAGGGTACTAAAACGTTGTGAAGAGACGAACTTGGTGCTGAACTGGGAGAAATGCCACTTTATGGTTAAGGAAGGGATCGTGCTTGGTCATAAGATATCAGAGAAGGGCATTGAGGTTGATCAGGCTAAATTGGAGGTCATGATGGGTCTTGAGCCGCCGGTTAATGTTAAGGGAGTCAAAAGATTCCTGGGACACGCAGGATTCTATAGGCGCTTCATCAAGGATTTCTCCAAGATTGCACGCCCTCTTACACGGTTGTTGTGCAAGGAAGCTGAGTTTGTGTTTGATGAGGAGTGTTTGAAAGCTTTCGTGACCATCAAGGAAGCCCTTACATCAGCTCCTATAGGCCAAGCACCAGACTGGTCTCTTCCCTTTGAGATCATGTGTGATGCTAGTGACTACGCCGTAGGAGCCGTTCATCGTCAGAAGAAAGACAAGAAGCTGCACGTGATCTACTATGCTTCAAGAACCTTGGATGACACGCAAACAAGGTACACCACTACGGAGAAGGAGTTGCTTGCAGTAGTGTTCGCCTTTGAGAAGTTCAGATCATATCTTGTTGGTTCCAAGGCTATTGTATACACGGATCACGCTGCCTTGCGATACATCTACTCGAAGAAAGACACTAAGCCTCGGCTCTTAAGATGGATTCTCTTACTCCAGGAGTTTGACATGGAGATTAAAGACAAGAAAGGAATAGAAAACGGAGTCGCTGACCATCTCTCACGGCTAAGGATCAACGAGTCTCTCCCCTTAGATGACTCTCTTCCAGAAGAGCAGCTTATGGCGATTACCACGGCTGTTTGTGGAAAGCTAGAAGGGAAGTTTGAGGAAGTGCTGAGTTTCAAAGAGGAGGATCTACCGTGGTATGCTGATGTAGTGAACTATCTAGCGTGTGGTGAGGAGCCAACACATCTCAACAGCTATCACAAGAAGCGGTTTATGAGAGAAGATAGTGACTACTTTTGGGACGAGCCCTACTTATACAAGAGAGGAGTAGACAGTTTGTACCGGAGATGTGTCACTAAGGAAGAAGCCAGGGACATCCTCTATCATTGCCATGGCTCTTCCTACGGAGGACACTTTGCCTCATTCAAGACTGCCACGAAAGTGTTGCAAGCCGGTTTCTGGTGGCCGTCCATTTTTAAAGATGCATATGAGTTTGTGAAGAGCTGGGAGGCATGTCAACGAGCAGGGAATATCACTAAGAGGAACGAAATGCCTCAAGTTCCCATCTTCGAGGTTGATGTATTCGACGCGTGGGGGATAGACTTCATGGGGCCATTTCCTTCTTCATATGGTAACAAATACATCTTAGTAGCAGTGGATTATGTCTCTAAATGGGTTGAGGCTGTTGCTTCCCCTACAAATGACTCTAAGGTGGTAATCAAGCTGTTCAAGAGTATCATCTTCCGGAGGTTTGGGGTATCTAAGGTTGTCATAAGCGATGGAGGAAGCCACTTCATAAACAAGGTCTTCGAGAACCTCTTGAGAAAGTATGGAGTTAAGCATAAGGTGGCTACACCGTATCAACCTCAAACAAGCGGTCAAGTGGAAGTCTCCAACAGGCAAATCAAAGCTATACTAGAGAAGACCATCGGAGCAACAAGGAAAGACTGGGCAGTGAAGCTGGACGACGCTCTTTGCGCCTACCGTACCGCCTTCAAAACGCTGATTGGTACAACTCTTTTCACTCTACTCTATGGCAAGGGCTGTCACCTCCCGGTTGAGCTGGAACACCGTGCGTTGTGGGCTGTGAAGAGGCTGAACTTTGACCTCAAGACTGCTCAGGAGAGGCGCCTTATTCAGCTACACGAACTGGATGAGTTGAGGCTGAACGCTTACGAGAGCTCTCGGATATACAAGGACCGACTAAGGAGACTCATGACAAGAAGTTAGTTGCCAAGGAGCTTAAGGAAGGAGGGCTAGTGTTGCTGTACAACTCGATGCTCAAACTCTTCCCGGGCAAACTGAAATCAAGGTTGAGCAGACCGTTCGTGATTCAAGAAGTGTTGCCTTATGGAGCTGTTACTCTGATGGGAAAAAGTGGCAGTGCATTCACCGTCAACGGACACAGAGTCAAGTCTTACTTGGCAGAAAGCTATGACAAGGAGAGTACCTCAGTGCTTCTCCAAGACCCACCATCCGCTTAAACCAAGTAAGGTCTAGCTAAAGACGTTAAAGAAAGCGCACTTGGGAGGCATTCCCATGTTTATCTTGTACATATTCCTGCTTTATTTCCCTTTCAGTTTTATGTTTTTATTCTGCAAGTGTGTAGGAACAGGTATAAGGAGTCTAAACCTTGACCTTGAGGTCTAAAAGGGGCGATAGGAGTTAAGATAAGGCTAGAGATCGAGTGCTAGATCGACTGATCCTGGCTCGATCTTTGCTAGATCGAGTCAGTGAATCGAGAGGAGCCAGTCGATCTAGACGAGAACGAGTGACAAGATCGACCTTGACGAAAAAGGATCGATCGATCCAAAACGGATCGACCGATCTAATTTCTCTCGGGAAAATCTGTTGAAAACAGATCGATCACTCGACTCGGTCCATCACTCGATCTATGCCAAATCGACCCCTAAATCGAGGACATAGCTCGATCATGAGGACTTAGCCGTGGAGCCAACATCTCAATGATCGAGAGAGCCAATCGATCCAAGACTCGATTCACCATGAATTGAGTCTCAAATCGAGTAACCCTCTCGATCTAAGCTATTGTGGGTATGAGATCAAGTCCTAGATCGACCAAATGGACTCGATCTCATGCTGAGGTAACATTTTCTTTCCCTCCTTTACTCTTTTCCCTCCAACTTTTGAATTCAAAACTTGGTCAATGCAAGCATCTTTGACCATGAAAGATGTGCCTTGACCAAGACTTTGTCAGAAAAACCACTTTTACTACCCATTGTTTTGATTTTTGCTAGCCTTTAAATATTTCAGCAACCTCTCACCCTCTCATTCCTGTTTTTCTCGAAAATTTTAAACAAAGAGAGTGAGAGTTTCGGTTTTCAAAAGCTAGCAAAGATATTCTGCATTTCTTGCAAAGGTATTTTCAAAAATTTAATGATTCAATTTTAGAAAATTTCTTTTAAATTCGCAAGATCTTGTTCTAGAATATAGGGTCGGTTTTGATTTTTAAAAACTAGCTAAGTAAAAGGAATAATTCCAGATTTTTCAGTATCTAAAGATATGATTCTCCTTTATTTAGCTATGATTTTTATTTATTCCCCAAAATTCTAGAGTAGTTTTTATAAGTTCTCTCTTTCTCTTCTCTCATTCTCATCAAAACCGCCATTTGCTTATCAAATTTCTTTAGAAACTTGTTTCAGGAACAATGGCCCCGAAGAGAACAAGAGAAGCGACAGCACAAGAAGGAGAAGGACAAGAAGTGGCAGTTCAAGAGAGGGTCAGATGGAGTAAGGATGAGAAGAGGGACAAGAAAAGGCTGGAAAGGCTTCGGTTTGAGCCTACCAAGTTTGCTGATCGAGAGCTGTTGTCTAAGCTAGGGATTCTTGGGGATTTCGACCAACTCCTCAAGAACATTGGCTTAAGATGTCTGTCACGGATGGATTTCCCAACCATTCCTGAAGTGACAGTAGACTTCCTTGCCACCTTGGAGTTCCGTTACGAGAATCCTAACACACCAGTCCCTTCTCAAGGTCGCCTCTACTTCAAGGTTGGACATCAAGCCTATACACTCTCCATCCCAGAGCTATGCAAGCTTATGGTCTCAACGCGGATGCCTACAAGGTCGAGTTCCCAGCCTTCAAGAAAGCCGACGACTTTTGGGACCTGATCATCAATGAAGACTACAAAGCCAACACCGCCAAGATCAAGCGAGTAAGGAGCCCGGTGCTGAGGTACACTCTGAAGCTGATTGCCAACACGTTTAGTGGAAGATCTGTTGCTCCTACGGTCACGAAGACAGAGCTGTGCTTCCTGTTCGAAGGTGTGAAGCACTTGGTGTGTGATCCGGATGCAAATGACGAGCCCATGGAGGATGAACTCGGCGATGAAGTGAACTACAGGTGTGTGCTCGTGGCTTCCTTGGTGAAATACACGGCTTATGCCTTGCGGTGCAAGGCAACTTCCTCTTACATTGGCGGTTTCCTTACTCCTCTGTTCGTGCAAGCTGGTGTGCCCATTCACGACTTTGCTCACGTCCCAACCAGAGCTTTCATGGACGAGGCATACATGAGGAACACTGACAGCTTGGGACGCACGCCAGCGGAAGGTTTCTACGCCTACCTCTTCATAGACGACGAAGATAAGAAGAGAGTGTGCATCCTGCCCAACAAAGATGAAACCGAGCTGCTTGGTGTTGGGAACATCGAGTTCTTGCCCACGGAGGAAGAATGCTTTGCCCCTTTAGAGGACCACCTGCTTCAGCGATTGCCCCTCGTCAAAGTTCAGAGTCTCCAGCCACGGAAGATGAGATGCCCGAGGCCTACACACTTCCCAAGCTAGACTTCGAGCCGAGGACAAAAACCGAGAAGTTCCTAGCATCGGTTGTGGAGATGCAAAGGAAGATCAACAAGTGGCAAGGCAAGATGCTCAAGAAGCTTGGAAAGGAGGTCAAAGCACTTCAGGGAGGCTCACCTAAGAAAGCTGCGAGCCAAGAGGTGCAACAACCCGAGAAGAGAAGGCTTTCAACCGGTGGAGTTGTCATCCGCGAGACCCAAGGAACCACCATTCAGCCGGCGCGCCACTCTCTCCAAGAACCAACCGACAAAGGCAAGACCATAGTCTCTAGCTCCTCTGGAACATCCTCAAGTTCCAGCCGAGACTAGACCAGAGGTAACAACCTTCTTCCATTGTACATAATCGCTCATGATTGCTTCTTTTTGCTTTGTGTCTTGATGCTCCTTCGAATGAGTTTGCCACCGGGACGGTGTCAAGCAAGTTTGGGGGAGTACATGTGTGATTTGACTTGTGTTTTGTGATCTTATTTTCCTTTAGCATCCTTGAGTCTTTAGTTCATGAAAAATTGGTAAAATTTTTAAAATTTTTTCAAAGATTCATGTAGTTGCATTCATCTTTTTAAAACATGTTAGGATTGAGTCTAGAGTTTCTCATAGCATCTAGGTTGTTTGCATTTTGCATAAGGGGTTAGAATTTCTTAAAAAGGTATTTTTACTTAGGATTGTTTCAATGCCCTAGTTAGTAGTTCTCTAATGCTTTGTCTATGCTTTGAAAGTAAGTTCTTACCATGCTTGGATCACTTGTTAGGATTTTCGTGGCTTGAATTGAACTCTCATGATTTGAAACTCATCCTAATAAGTGAGAACCTTAATTTGAAATTCTAATTATCATCCTTATGCATTTGAAAATAAACACATGGTTTTAAAATATTTAGGCTCTCTTCTTCCTTTTTACCACTCTTTGTGAGCCTAAGTAGAACTCCCTCCTTGAACCTTACCCTTCTTTGAAGCCAAATGTTCTTGTGTGACATCTTTGTGAGGCCTTCCTTTTGGTTTGAACTTGGCATAAAGTGTTAGGTTTAGGCGACATAATTTGGTTTTCATATGACTGCTAGCTTTGCATTTTGAAGCTAGGTATAGGCTTAGGATAAGTTTGGGGGATCATTGGGGCTGTTTCCTTTCCTATTTGTTCTCGGTTTCAAAGAGCTTTGTGTTTTAAAGAAAGAAATGGGTTTTAAGTGAAAGGTTGTGTTTTAAAAACTAAGTATGCTCTAATAAATTTCAGGAGGTAGCTCTCCCATAATAAAGAAAAAAAAAGAGAAAAAGAAAAGAAAAAGAAATAAAAAGAGCCTAAGTGCCAAATAAAAAAAAAATAAAAAAATAATAATAAGAGAGCTACCAATAAGAAATATCTAAAGAGCAAAATTATTTTCAAAACCTTTTCACTAGCCTAAAAAGTTTAAAAATGTTCTTGTTTCGAATTGGGGATTGCTAAGTTTTGTGAAGAAAAAGGGTAGACTCGAAGTGGTGAGTGAGGATAAAATTTGTTAAATGAGAGGGGTATAGGATCGTTTGATAGTTTACATGGGTAGATGAGAATCTAATCATGTATGCATAAATTGTCTTTACCTTTAGCATTATGCACAAGTTCAGCCATTTTTTAGAGAAACCCTTGTTCTAATTATAAACCCTTTTCAAATGAGATCATTCAATGCTCATAACCTTAACCCTTAGCCAAATGTGTTTTGCTTTAAAGTGCATAAGTTTGATTCATGGTTCTAATGTTAATGAATGTTAAAGGATGAGTTTCTTTAATTGTTAGGAATAGGAGAGTCATGATTTGAATTTCTTTGTGTGATGAGTATGGCTAAGTTCTTTGGAGTATGAGTGTAAGCATAGCATTTTAGAACTGTTAACTAGGACATTGAGATTGATTCATTTGAAAGGCACCTTTGCAAAAAGTTTAAACCCCCATTCATTTTTCGAAAACCTCTCTTCCTTACTTATTTTCTGTTGCTTGAGGGCAAGCAAGAAGTAAGTTTGGGGGAGTTGATGTTATTGCATATTGCATACATTTTGCATAATCATTAGTTAGCTTTCAATGCATTTGTATCACGTTTTAGGTTAGATTGCATCACTTAGGGTCCTAGAGCATTCTTGCATCAGCATACGCATTTTCCTTGCATTTTGCATCACATTCAGGTTGTTTCTGGCTGCTTTGGAGTCATGGAGGTTCGTGGACATGTTGAGGCTGATGTAGCAGTTCGTGGGAGCTCGGATATATGCTAAGGATCAGAGATCGAGGAGCAGATCGAGCATGGCCGGTTGTTCTGGGAGTTGATCGACCAGAATATCGAGCCAACCAGGCGATCCAAGGAGAATGATCGAGACAAGGATCGAGTGAAGCAATCGATCAAACGGTACGGACGTAAATGATGCCATGCAGAGCGAGAGTCAGATCGAGTACACCACTCGATCCAGCCGAAGATCGATACCGAGATCGGATGCAACACTCGATTCGCCGATGATGATCGAGACCCAGATCGAGCCAAAGACACGATGTCCGGATATGATCGAGAGAACCGCTCGATCTTGGAATCGATCTCTGTCCTTTCAACCGTTTTTGGCCGCTAGCGAGGGGGGGACCATCAGCTTGTTTCGGCATTTTGGGAAGGCGGCGACGTCCTTTTCCCACAACAACTTTAGATCCTTATCTTTTCCTTTATGTTTTCTCTCTCGTTTTCGTGAAGAACACCATTGTTGAACTTGCGTTTTTCTTAAGCTTTGTAATCGAATCTTTTCCGTTCAATCTAGTTTTCTTTTCATGTTCATCGTCTCGCTTCACATACTTTGCTTGATTTACTCTATGTGTAGTGAGTAGTTTATTTGGGTTCGGGGTTGAGAGGATTAAGGGGTCTAAAGGGTTTCGATCTTGGGGTTTTTTTTTCTAAACGTTTTCAATGGCTATCTCTTCTAAGGTGTTGAGATCTCAATGCTTGAAGACTCTCACGCCAAGAGCTTCATGATCCGAGAGGTTCCTTACCTTGACAGGATTCAGGAGCCTCGGAAGATCACACCTTAGAGACTAGTTACCCCTTCCCAAAAGCCATGGAAGTTTGGGGGATTAGTTAAGCCATTCATTTGAAATCTGTTTTCCTTGCCCTTCGACCTCTCTTTCCACCAAAAGCCATGGGTTTGGAGGAGAGGATGAAGGAGTGATCTATACCGAAAGCCACGAATAGATCTTGCTTAGTTTTCAAGGCTTAGAGATCCTCACCAAGTGAGTCGATTTAAAGTTTTAAACCCAAGGTCGAACCTTTGAAACCCCTGACCATGAATCTCAACCCTAGGCCCTTTCTCTTAGCATCTTTACATCTTATCTCGTCTTTCGCTTGATCTCTGATAGCATCCTGGTCCTTAGTTTTACTGTTCTTGCATTTTTAGAAGAGATCGATTGTTACTGCTCGATCTAGTGGTCGATCTCATGGTCGATCCACTAGTCGAATTTTAATAATTCGAAGCTTTCTCCTTTAAATGTTCTGTTTGTTTCTCGTGGTAGTTTCTTCCTTTCTAGTATTTTTAAAATAGGTTTCATTCCATTTAAGTTGCTGCATCTAGTTTTTAGAGATTTTCTCATAAATCATCTCATTTAGCTTAGATTTGCATTAGTCCTTATATTCTCTGTGCATTCTCTATCATCCTAGGCATGGATTGACTCTCTCTTGCTTGCTGTACTACAACATGTCTTGCATTTGAGTTTGATAACCTCACTGCAATTTAACCCTTGCACCAAAAAGTGTTTATCAAATAGATCGGAGAAGATCGACATCATACACCGCTGAAACGTAGCTGGTGCGTTACACAACCCGAATGGCATCTTTCGATATGCGAAGGTGCCATAAGGGCATGTAAAGGTCGTCTTCTCCTGATCATTAGGATGGATTGGTATTTGGAAAAATCCACTATATCCATCAAGAAAGCAATAGTAGGGGTGATTAGCAAGTCTTTCAAGCATTTGATCAATCAAAGGCAAGGGAAAATGATTCTTTCTTGTAGCAAGATTAAGCTTCCTATAATCAATACACATACGGTGTCCAGTAATAGTCCTAGTAGGTATAAGCTCATCTTTGTCATTCTTAATGACCGTGATCCCTCCCTTCTTAGGCACCACGTGTACGGGAGAAACCCACGTGCTGTCACTTATGGGATAGATCACGTCAGCCTCTAAAAGCTTAAGAATCTCTTTCTTAACAACCTCTTTCAAATTAAGATTCAAACGCCTATGATGTTCTATATAAGAGGCATTCTCATTATCCAAGTGAATCCTATTAGTGCAAAGCAATGGTGAAAGGCCCTTGATGTCACTTAGAGAGTACCCAATGGCCTTCCTATACTTTCTCAACTCAGTTAAGAGCGAGTGCAACTCATCATCACTTAAGTTTTCATTCACAATCACAGGATAGGTTTCGTTAAGCCATAAGAAAGCATACCTTAGCCCTTTTGGGAGCTCCTTAAGGTCCACCTTTGGGGCTAACAGCTCGCTCCAATCATCCTCGTGGCTGTTGCTGTTGTTTTCCTCCTTGGAACCTTCCTTAGAACCCGAGACATGGCCCTTAAGGCTGCTTTCTTCAACCGCTATCCCTTCTGAAATCGAGTCGTCCAGTCGATCTTGCTCTCGATGTCGCCTAGATCGAGCAGTTTCGCTTGATTCACTCACTCGATTTAACGTGGATCGAGTGAGATATCGAGACGCTGAGTCGATCTCCGGATTGGACCCCAAACTGATCGGAAGGCCTCTCTTGATCTTGGACTCGATTGTTTTCCTGGATCGATCACTGTCCTCTATCTGACTGTCGATTGCTGCACCGGATCGAGTTGTGCTCTCGATTGTCTTGTCGATCTGACTCCTGGATCGAGTAATGATGTCGATCTCTGAGTCGATCTCTAGGCTAACGCCTTCATCTTCTAGCACAACCTTCCTTGAGTCAAGCAAGTTGACGTACTCTTGAGTCCTCTGATCCACATAACCGAACTCTCCTGGCTCCTTAGTCAATGCCACCTTCAAATGATCCTCCTGAGCCAACTCTTCCAGAAACTCATCCGCTAAAGCATCCAACGTCTCCATGTAGAAAGCTTGCACTTCTATCGTAGGCTTCTTCAAAACCTCATTGATATCGAAGTCCAGCCTTATATATTTACCCAAGTGCAAGGCAATCTTCCCGTGCTTGACGTCTATGATAGCTCCGGCGGTGGCTAAGAAAGGTCTGCCAGGAATGAGTGGATCCTTTGGTTCTTCATCCATTTCCAACACAACGAAGTCCGTAGGCACGTTTACTCCACTGATCTTCACTGGCAAGTCCTCAAGCAAACCCACGGGTAACCTCACACTTCTGTCAGCTAGTACCAACGAGATTTTACAATCCTTGAAATGGGTAAAGTCCAGCTTCTTTGCCACGGAATGAGGCATCAGATTTATACTAGCTCCGAGATCACATAGGCAACTCTTGAACTCCAAAGGACCTAAAGCACAAGGTATAGTGAAGCTTCCAGGGTCTCCCAACTTCTTAGGGACTATCTCCTTGTGTATCACAGCACTACACTCCTCACTTAGAACAAGCACTTCCTTGCTTTCCTTATTCTTCTTCACGAGAGTATCTTTGAATAATTTGGCGCATTTAGGCATCATTGCAAGGCAGTCCACGAGAGGTAGCTTGATCTCTACGTCCTTAAGGTGCTTCTCAAACAGGACTCTATGCTTCTCTATGAGTTGCTTCTTGAAACGGCCAGGAAAAAGTAGCTTAGGTACATACGGTGGAGGTACATAAGCATCCTTCTCCTTAGTAGTTTTCTCTGCTTTCTTCTCAACAACCGCTTTCTCACCTCTCCTTGGTCCTTGGATCTAAACATTGTCAAAGTTTATCTCATCATCGGCTGAAAGCTTACCCTCCCTCTCTTGAATCACAACGTCCTCGTTGATCTTGGGAGTAACCGTAGGTGCTAGCTCTTTCCCACTCCTTAGCGTAATGGCATTGGCGTATTCCTTGGGATTTTGCTCACACTTGCCCGGTAAGCTATTCTGACCACTTGTACTC
The DNA here is from genome assembly GCA_911865555.2 of Thlaspi arvense. Lineage (NCBI taxonomy): Eukaryota > Viridiplantae > Streptophyta > Magnoliopsida > Brassicales > Brassicaceae > Thlaspi > Thlaspi arvense. The sequence continues at coordinate 29,126,515 of OU466861.1, read as the reverse complement.
GCCTTTCCTTTCTCTAGCTGCTTGATCTTTTTGTTCAAGTTGGTGATCTGAGTAGAGAAATCCGTGAGAGATGAGTCTAGACGAGTATTCATCTCGGCAAACTTTTGATTTGTAGAGGCTTGCCCTTGAATCAATTGTTGAAACATAGCTTGGACAGGATCAACTTGTTGTTGCATCGGTTGTTTTTGCTGAGGTACAAAGCCCGGAGGGTACATTGGCGTATAACCCTTGTTTCCTTGCTGTTGTCCTTGGAAGTTGTTCTGCCCTTGCCCTTGGAAGCCACCACTCGGCTGAAAACCTTTGTTGTAAGGTACGAAAGGCTTTGCTTGCTGAGCAAGTACACTTGATCTTTAGGGTTTGCCACGTTTGTGTTACGGTATGAGAGATTGTTGTTCGGGTTGTAGCCTTGGGAATATCCTTGAGGTTTGTAGTTATTCTGTCCCGCCACCCAATTGGCTTCTTCCTGGCTCAACTCAAGCTTCTCTTGGCTCTCATCCGCTTCACCAACAAAGTGAACATGCTTCTGATTTGCCAAAACCAACTTGTCAATCTTCTCATGCAATGACTTAAGCTCTTTCTTATGTGACTCTAGCTCAGAACCTCTCGGTGCACGGTCGTAATCTTCAGCATAGTTGTCGTCACTCAATGCCAAGTTCTCAATCAGCTCCATGCCTTCTTCTACCTCTTGACCAAGGAAGTTTCCCTTACTAGCCGTGTCAAGCAACAAGTGAATCTTTGGTGAAGCTCCTCGGTAGATAGTGCTTAGAAGAGTCTCTTCGCTGAAGCCGAGGTGAGGACATTGGATATTATAGTCCTTGAACCGTTCCATGGCTTCATTGAAAGTCTCATTGTTCCTTTGCGTGAAGCCGCTGATCTCGCTTCTTAGCCTTGCTGTTCTGGTGCTAGAGAAAAAATTTGAGAGGAAAGTCTTCTTACACTCAGCCCAAGATGTAATGGTGCCTTGTGGAAGTGTCTTCTCCCAGTGTCTAGCCTTGTCTCCAAGAGAAAATGGAAAGAGACGCAGCTTGAAAGCATCTTCGGATATGCCGTTTATCTTGATCATCCCACATACTTGTTCGAAGTTATCAAGGTGTTCCAAGGGATATTCCATTGCTAGCCCGTGAAGCTTATTGTTTTGCACCATTGAGATGAAACCCGGCTTAATCTCGAAGTTATTGTTTTGTACAGGAGGAGGAGTGATCCCAAACCTATTGTGATGAGTATTGGGAGCATCTCTGGCTCCTATGATCCTTGGGGGTCTAGCCGCGTGTTGGGGGTTTCCATTGCCCCTTCCCACTGCCCCGTGAGCTGGAGGAGGTCCCTCTGGATGCTCGTGCTCGGCCATAGCTTCAAAGTCAACCAAACCGTGCTGAACAATCTCCTCAAAAGCTCTAGCTTGCTCTCGTACTCTTCTTTGCTGTGAATGACCAAGTTGATGAATGTTGTCCAAGGGTTGAAGTAGATTGTTGTCTCCCCTTGAACGAAGATTCATGTACCTGAAAGACACACGTTTGAGAGTAGAGAAATTAGTAACTTAAACAAAGTAAAGGCTTAGTCTTTACTAAACCCCAAATCTCGATGCTTTCTAAACACTCCTAAAACGGCAACGGCGCCATTTGATAACATGATTTTTATCTATCTCTATCTAGAGTGATGAAATGCAACAGGAGGTTATCAAAACTCAAGCAGCACTTAGTTGTAGTAAAATGCAAGAGGAATCAATCCAATCCTAGGAGCTAGAAAGTTCAATGAGAATGCAAGGATCGAGTAAAGCTAGGCAAATGATGAACGGTTTTGTAAAAATCTTAAAAACTAAATGCAACGACTAAATGCAAGGCAAAACTATTTTAAAATTACTAGGAACGAGTAAACTACCACGACGAACAAACAGAATGATTAAAATGCAAAGCTATGAATTTATAAAAATCGACTAGTGGATCGACCACAGGATCGACCACTAGATCGAGCAACAATGATCGATCTCGTCTAAAAGTTCAAATGCAATGAAACTAATGACCAGGATGCAACAGGTAACAAGCGAATGACTAGCAAAGATGTAAGAACACTAAGAAAGAGGGTCTAGGGTTGAGATTCACGTTCAGGGATTTCAAAGGTTCAAGTTTGGTTTGAAAACACTAGATCTACTCACTTTATGAGGTTCTCTAAGCCTTGAAAACAAAACAAGATCCATCCATGGCATGTGGTATGGATCACTCCTTTATTCTCTTCTCCAGACCCATGGCGTTTGGCGGAAAAAGAGATTGAAGGGCAAGGAAATCAGATTTCAAACATGCGGCTTAACTAGTCCCCTAAACTACCATGACGTTTGGGAAAGGGTAACTACTCTCTAGGATGTGATTTTCAGAGATCTCTGGATCCTGTCAAGGTAAGAGCTCTCTCTGATGATAAAGATCTTGGCGTAAGACTCTTTAAGCCTTAAGAACTCGACATCCTAGAAGAGAAAGCCATTAAGAACAAGAAAACTCCAAACTTGAAAACCTTTCTGACCCCTTTGAATCCTCTCAACCCCAAAACCCGATTAAACTACTCACTACACATTAAGTAAACCAAGCAAAGCATGAAATATGAAACGATAAACATGAAAAACGATTACTTAAAGCTTAAATGATTCGATACAAAGCAAGAAAAGCTTCAAAGTCTAACAATGGCGAAATCGCCTTCGAACAGAGAGAGAGATGATGAAAAGATAAAATGAAAACATGTCCGTCAAAAGCATGCTCGCCGCCTTGCCAAAACAGGCCAAACAGCTCGATGGTCCCCCCCTCGCTAGCGGACAAAAGCAGTTAAAGTACACTGAGATCGACTTCGGGATCGAGCATCTCTCTCGATCATCTTCAGACATCGTGCCTTCAGCTCGATCTTCGTCTCGGTCTTCCTCGGTGGATCGAGTGCTTCGCTCGATCTTGGAGTCGATCTTTGGAGGATCGAGTGATGGACTCGATCCGGCTCTTGCTCTGCATGGCGTCATTCACGTCCGTACTCCTTGATCGATCGCTTCACTCGATCTCCGTCTCGATCAGTTCCCTTGAATCGGCTGGACTACTCGATCTTCTGGTCGATCTCATCTAGATCGACCGGCCATGCTCGAACCTTCTCTCGATCTCTGGTTCTTAGCAAGCATTCCTGAATTCTCCAAGTCCCACGAACTTCCTCACGAGCCTCAACACGTTCACGAACCCTCCAAGACTCCAAAGTAGCCGAAAACAACATGTATGCGATGCAAAATGCAAGAAATATGCATATGCGGGTGCAAGAACACTCTACAACCTAAAGTGATGCAAACTAACCTAAAATGCAATGTATATGCGTTAGAAGCTAACTTATGCGTATGCAAAATGCATGGAATATGCAGTTATATCAAACCCCAAACCTAATCCTAAGCCTTCAAAATGCAAAGATAGAACCAATATGAAAGCCTAATCATGTCGCCTAAACCTAACACTTTATGCCAAGTTCAAACCGAAAAGAGGCCTCACAATGATATCACACAAGAACATTTGGCTTGAAAGAAAGGTAAGGGTAATGGTGGGAGTTCTACTTAGGCTCACAAAATAAAGGTAAGGGTAATGGTGTGGTGTGTTTGACATCTTGTGGCCAAGCACATTTGGCTTGAAAGAAAGGCAAGGGTAATGGTGTGGTGTGTTTGACATGTTTTTTTTGCTCTTATTTTTTGTTATCATCCTTTGAGTCTTGCATACATCCTAAGGCATAGAAAAGAACAAAAAAATTTCAAAAAAATTCATGTAGTTGCACTTGCATTGTAGAATATTTTAGGATTGAGTCTAGAATTTTTAAAAATCATTTAGGTTGTTGCATTTGCATAGGGAGTAAATAATAAACACTTGTTAAGTTGTCAATGTTTGAATTGTTTTCAATGCCTAGTTTGTTTGTCGTTACATTGCCTCTAGTGAGATTGAAGTTAAGGCTGCACCATACCTTGATTACTTGCAATTGATACTCTAGTCTTATGTTGAAACTCGCTTTGATTTGATGCCAACTCCATCTTATTAGAACTTTAATCTTGACATTGAATTATCTTGTTTGTGCATTCAAAGCGATTGCATGGCTTACCCTTATACATACTTGGGTTATCTTTGTCCTTCTTACCACTCTTGTTAATCCAAGTAGCTGATCCTCATCATAATGGGACAGTTAACCACGCCTTAAACCTAACCTTCTTTCAAACCTAAACACTTTTGCGTGAGTAGTGAGGCCTTTCATTGCATTATTTTCAATCCTATGTTAGCAAAAAGTGTTAGGAATAGGGCTGGCAAGGAGAAGCTCTCTTTTAGACATCAGCTTGCATTTTGAGCTTGGTACTAGGTTAGGAGTTTGGGGAAAGGTTCATTTGAATGGTTTAAGAGTTTCATGTTTATATGTGTTCAAAAAGAAGAAAGAAGTATGGGGTTAGTAACAAAGGGGGAACGAGTTAAATGTGGTTAAGTAAAATAGATAAAATGCTCTAAGTGTTAAAGAAAAGAAAGGCGCCAGCAACAACAAAGCTAAGAAGAGGTCAACCGAAAGGAAAAATCTGACCAAGCTATCCACCAAAGGTGATGAAAGCGGCGCCAAGCAATCAACAATGAAGAGCAAGGTCTAAAAAGAAGAAGTCAACCACACGGCAAAGCCAAGAGAAGTTTCCCCCATTGTGTAGAGTGAAGATGATCAAGCGCTTTGGGAAAGGGTAGATTTAGGGGCTAATCTTGGGTTTTAGAAGTTTCTAGGATCATCTTGGGTAAAATGGGTAGAAGGGAGCTTTAACTTGCATGCATAGGTGTGCCTTTACCTTTAGCATTTTGCCAAAGATGGGATTCTTTCATTGAGTGATCCCCTGATTTTTAAAACCCTTCTTAAAACGAGATCATCTTCATCTTGTGACCTTACCCCTTTGACCAAATGCTTTCGCTTGATGTGCACAACTTGATCCATTGGTTAACGCTTAATGAATGTTAAGGAGTTGGTTAATTTGAATGCTTGTGTAGACTAAGCTAGGGTTCATTGCTTGCTTTGATGGGTATGGCTAAAGTTTTTAAAGTAGAACAACCTTTTTGCATCTTAGAACTTATAACTTGGACGTTGAATCGATTTCTCCATTGACATCTTACGTTTTGAGCTTCCACTTTCAAACCTCTTTTCCTTCTTGAATTTTGTTTGCTTGAGGGCAAGGAAAAGGCAAGTTTGGGGGAGTTGATATTACTATATATTTTGCATGCATGTAGGATAGCTTTTCATGCATTCATCTTGCATTACAGGTTAGTTTGCACCATTTTGGTCCTAGAGTACTTTTGCATTAGCATTCGCATGTTTCATGCATTATGCATCTTATTCAGGTTGTTTTTGGACACTTTGGAGCTTTGGAGGATTCATGGACGTGCTAAGGCTCGTGAGGAAGCTTGTGGACACTTGGAGAACTCAACCATTCAGCAAAGGACCTGAGATCAAGTTGCGGATCGGGCTAAGGCAGGTTGATCTAGACGAGATCGACCAGAAGATCGAGTGATCCCCAGTCAATTCAAGAGGAAGATCGAGTATGCGATCGAGTGAGGAGGTCGATCGAGAGTACGGACGTGGGCCATGCCATGCAGATCGAGAGCCAGATCGAGTCCCCGACCCGATCATCAAGGGATCGACTCAAAGATCGAGCGAAGTCATCCGATCCAAGAGAAGATCGAGCCAGAAATCGAGTGACCCGAGTCGCTCCCAGACTAACCTTATCCATCCAGCTTGTTTTAGCAGCTAGCGAAGGGGGGACCATTTGCGGTTTAGCCATTTTTGGCAAACCGCAGCCATCACTTTCATTATCCTCCATTCTGTCTTTTACTTTTTCGTTCTCCTCTCGCTTAGGCGATTTCGCCATTGTAGACTTTAAGCTTTTTCAGTTTTTTGAACCTTTGAATCTTTTAATATCAAGCAAGTTTATCTTTAATCTATCGTTGATCATGCTTAGCTTTCTGTTTATTACATTATGTTCGGTTTTATTTATGAGTCGCGAGTAGTTTCCTTAGGGTAAGGGGTTGAGGCGATTCAAAAAGGTTGAAGGGGTTTCAAGCTTTGTGTTTCCTTGCATATTGCATACATTCTGCATACTCATTAGGTAGTTTTTCATGCATTTGTATCATGTTTTAGGCTAGATTGCATCACTTAGGATCCTAGAGCATTCTTGCATCAGCATGTGCATTTTCTCTACATTTTGCATTCATTCCAGGTTGTTTCTGGTTGCTTTGGAGACACGGAGGTTCGTGGAGGTGTGGAGGCCAATGTAGCAGTTCATGGAAGCTCGGGAGTGTGCTAAGGACCAGTGATCGAGGAGCAGATCGAGCATGGCCGGTCGATCTAGGAGTTGATCGACCAGAAGATCGAGCCAACTAGGCGATCCAAGGATAATGATCGAGATGGAGATCGAGTGAAGCAATCGATGTATCGGTACGGACGTAAATGACGCCATGCAGAGCGAGAGCCGGATCGAGTACACCACTCGATCCTCCCGAAGATCGATACCGAGATCGGATGCAACACTCGATTCACCGAAGAAGATCGAGACCCGGATCGAGCTGAAGACACGATGGCCGGATATGATCGATAGAACAACTCGATCCAATGGTCGATCTCTGTCCTTTCAACCGTTTTTGGCTGTTAGCAAAGGGGGGACCATTGGACTGTTTTGACATTTTAGGCAAGGCGGCGAATGCTTTTTCGATAACTTTTAGATTTTCTAACTTTTTCCTTCAAGTTTTCTCTCTCGTTTTTCGGAAGAACACCATTGTAAAACCAGTTTTCTTTGCAAGCTTTTGTATTCTCGAACCTTATCGTTTAATCTAGTCGTTGTTTCATGTTTATCGTTTCATCTCTTCCACCTTGCTTGATTTACTTTATGTGTAGTGAGTAGTTTACTTTGGGTTAGGGGTCGAGAGGATTAAGGGGTAGAAAAGGTTCGATCTTGGTTTGTTTTCTAAACGTTTTTAAGGCTATCTCTTCTAAGGTGTTGAAAGCTTAATGCTTGAAGACTCTCACGCCAAGAGCTTCATGATCCGAGAGGTCCCTTACCTTGACAGGATCCAGGGGCCTCGGAAAATCTCACCTTAGAGACTAGTTACCCCTTCCCAAAAGCCATGGAAGTTTGGGGGACTAGTTAAGCCATTGTTCGAAATCTGTTTTCCTTGCCTTTCGACCTCTCTTTCCACCAAAAGCCATGGGTTTGGAGGAGAGGATGAAAGAGTGATCTATACCGAAAGCCACGGATAGATCTTGTTTTGTTTTCGAGGCTTAGAGATCCTCACCAAGTGAGTCGATCCAAACTTTCAAACCCAAGATCGTTCCTTGAAACCCCTTATATGAATCTCAACCCTCAAGCCCTCTCTTCTAACATATTTACGTCTGATATCATCTTTAGCTTGTTACCTGATAGCATCCTGGTCTTTAGATTCATTGTTCTTACGGTTTTAGACGATCTAGTGGTCGATCTTGTGGTCGATCCACTAGTCGAATTTTAACAATTCGAAGCTCTTCCCTTTAATTTATCTGTTTGTTCCTCGTGGTAACTGCTTCCTTTCTAGTATTTTTCAAATAGGTTTCACTCCGTTTAGGTTGCTGCATTTAGTTTTTAGATTATTTCTCATAAACTGTCTCATTCGCTTAGATTTGTCTTAGACCTTGCATTCTCTGTGGATTCTCTATCATCTAGAAGTGGATTGACACTCTCCTGCTTGCCTTACTACAACATTGCTTGCATTAGAGTTTTGATAACCTCTCTGCTGCATCAGACCATAAGAAAAGCGATTATCAAATGGCGCCGTTGCCATTCTAGGTTGCTTAGAGAACATAGAGATTTGGGTCTTAGCAAAGACTAAGTCTTTACCTTTTTCAAGTTACTAATCCTACTACTCTAAACCGTGTGTTTTCAGGTACATGAATCTTCGTTCAAGGGGAGACAACAATCTTCTACAACCCTTAGACAACATTCATCAGCTTGGTCACTCACGGCAAAGAAGAGTCAGAGATCAAACAAGAGCCTTTGAGGAGATTGTTCAGCAAGGTCTGGTTAACTTTGAAGACATGGCTGCACACGAGCATCCAGAAGGACCACCCCCAGCAGGACGGGGCAATGGAAACCCCCAACACGCGGCTAGACCTCCGAGGATCATAGGAGCCGGAGATGCTCCCAATACCCACCACAATAGGTTTGGGATCACTCCTCCTCCGGTACAAAACAATAACTTTGAGATCAAGCCGGGGTTCATATCTATGGTGCAAAACAACAAGTTCCACGGCTTAGCAATGGAAGACCCCTTGGAGCACTTGGACAATTTCGAGCAAGTGTGTGGAATGATTAAGATCAACGGTATATCAGAAGATGCCTTCAAGCTGCGTCTCTTCCCCTTTTCACTCGGAGACAAAGCTAGACATTGGGAGAAGACCCTCCCACAAGGCACCATCACATCATGGGCTGAATGTAAGAAGGCTTTCCTCTCAAAGTTCTTCTCAAGCACCAGGACTGCTCGGTTGAGAAGCGAAATCAGCGGTTTCACTCAAAGGAACAATGAGACATTCAATGAGGCTATGGAGCGTTTCAAAGATTACACGATCCAATGCCCTCATCACGGGTTCAGTGAGGAGACTCTACTCAGTACCATATACCGTGGGGCTTCACCAAAGATCCGGTTGTTGCTTGATACAGCTAGCAAAGGGAACTTCCTCGGTCAAGAAGTAGAAGAGGGTATGGAGCTGATAGAGAACCTGGCGTTGAGTGATGGAAACTATGCTGAGGATTATGACCGAGCACCGAGGGGATCAGAATTAGAGTCTCACAAGAAGGAGCTCAAATCGTTGCATGAGAAGATTGACAAGTTGGTTTTAGCTAACCAGAAGCATGTTCACTTTGTTGGTGAAGCTGATGAAAACCAAGAGGAGTTAGAGCTAAGCCAAGACGAAGCAAATTGGGTGGCTGGACAAAACAACTACAAGTCTCAAGGCTACAACCAAGGCTACCAAAACAACAATCTCTCTTACCGAAACACCAATGTAGCCAACCCTAAAGATCAAGTGTACCCTGCTCAACAAGCTAAGCCTTTCATCCCTTACAACAAAGGTTTTCAACCGAGCAGTGGTTTCCAAGGTCAAGGGCAAGGCAATTTCCAAGGTCAAGGGCAACAACAACAAAACAAGGGTTATACTACCAACTACCCTCCGGGCTTTACACCTCAACAGCAACAACAACCGATACAACAACAAGTTGATCCGGTTCAAGCAATGTTCCAACAGCTAATACAAGGGCAAGCTTCTACAAATCAGAAGTTTGCTGAAATGAACACTCGGCTAGATTCATCCTTAACCGACTTCTCCACTCAAATCACAAACCTCAACAACAAAATAAAGCAGCTGGAGAAGGGCAAGGCAAGCACGAGTGGACAGAACAGCCTCCCGGGAAAGTGTGAGCAAAACCCCAAGGAGTATGCCAATGCTATTACGTTACGAAGTGGCAAAGAGCTTGAGCCTCCGGTCTCTACCAAGAACAACGAGGACGTTGTAATTCAAGAGGGGGAGGGTAAACTTTCAGCTGATAATGAGGAGATAAACTTTGACAACGTATGGATCCAAGGACCGAGAAGAGGTGACAAGGCATTCATTGAGAAAAAGGCTGAGAAAACCACCAAGGAAAAGGATGACTACGTGCCCCCACCTTACGTACCAAAGTTGCCATCCCGGGTCGTTTCAAAAAGCGGTTAATAGAGAAACACCGGATCCTGTTTGAGAAGCACTTGAGAGACGTGGAGATAAAGTTGCCTCTTGTAGACTGTCTCGCTATGATGCCCAACTGCGCCAAGTTTTTCAAGGACACCCTTGTGAAGAAGAACAAAGAAAGCAAAGAGGTGCTTGTACTAAGCGAAGAGTGTAGCGCGGTTATTCATAAGGAGATAGTGCCTAAGAAACTGGGAGATCCGGGAAGCTTCACCATACCTTGTGCTTTAGGTCCTCTAGAGTTCAAGAGTTGCTTGTGTGATCTCGGAGCTAGCATAAACTTGATGCCTCACTCCGTGGCTAAGAAGCTTGGTTTCACTCGGTTTAAGGAATGTCGGATCTCATTGGTGCTGGCTGATAGGAGCGTGAGATTACCGGTAGGGGCTGCTCGAAGACTTACCGGTGCGAATCAGTGGTGTGAATGTACCTACAGACTTTGTAGTGCTGGAGATGGACGAGGAGCCGAAAGACCCACTCATCTTAGGGAGACCATTCCTCGCAACCGCCGGAGCCATAATAGACGTGAAGAATGGGAAGATTGCCTTGCATTTGGGGAAAGAGATCAGGCTAGACTTTGACATCAACAAGGTTCTAAAGAAGCCAACCATTGAAGGATAAGCTTTCTATATCGAAACGATGGATGCCTTGGCGGATGAGTTGCTGGAAGAGCTGGCTTTAGAAGACCATTTGAAGCTAGCACTCACTAAGGAGCCAGGAGAGTTTGGCTATGTGGACCAAAGGACCCAAGAGTACGTGAACCTGCTAGATTCGAGGAGAATCATCAAGAATGAAGAAGGATGTTGCCTAGAAATCGACCCCGAGATCGACGCTATCACTCGATCCAGGAGTCAGATCGACAAGCCAATCGAGAACCCAACTCGATCCGGTGCAACAATCGACCAACAGATCGAGAATGATGCTCGATCAGAAGAAACAATCGAGTTGACGATCGAGAAAGACCCCCCGATCATTTTGGAGTCCAATCAAGAGATCGACTCAACGTCTCGATCTCTTAGTCGATCCATATCCAATCGAGTAAGTGAATCGAGTGAAATGGCTCGATCTAGACGACATCGAGAGGAGAATCGACCGGAGGACTCGATCACAGAAGGGATAGCGATAGAGGAAAGCAGTCTGAAGGGCCATGCCTCGAGTTCAAGGGAGAGTTCCAAGGAGGAGAACAACAACAACAGCCACGAGGATGACTGGAGTGAGCTGTTAGCCCCAAAGGTGGACCTTAAGGAGCTCCCAAAAGGGCTAAGGTATGCTTTCTTAGGACCTAATGACACCTATCCCGTGATAGTAAATGAAAACCTTAGTGATGATGAGTTGCACTCGCTCTTAACTGAGCTGAGAAAGTATAGGAAGGCCATTGGGTACTCTTTAAGTGACATCAAAGGTCTTTCACCAATGCTTTGCACTCATAGGATTCACTTGGATAATGAGAACGCCACTTCTGTAGAACATCAAAGGCGTTTGAATCCTAACTTGAAAGAGGTTGTTAAGAAGGAAATCCTTAAGCTTTTAGAGGCTGACGTGATCTATGCCATAAGTGACAGCACGTGGGTTTCACCTGTACACGTGGTGCCTAAGAAGGGAGGGATCACGGTCATAAGGAATGAAAAAGATGAACTTATCCCTACTAGGACCATTTCTGGTCATAGAATGTGTATTGACTATAGAAAGCTTAACCTTGCGACTAGAAAAGACCATTTCCCTTTGCCTTTCATTGATCAAATGCTTGAGAGACTTGCAAATCACCCTTACTACTGTTTTCTCGATGGGTATAGTGGTTTCTTTCAAATACCTATTCACCCAAACGATCAGGAGAAAACGACTTTTACATGTCCCTACGGTACCTTTGCATATCGAAGGATGCCGTTTGGATTGTGTAATGCACCGGCTACCTTTCAGCGGTGTATGATGTCGATCTTCTCCGATCTTATAGAGGAGATGGTAGAAGTGTTTATGGATGACTTCTCTGTGTATGGTGCGTCCTTTCCTGCGTGTTTGTTGAATCTTTGCAGGGTACTTAAACGTTGTGAAGAAACAAACCTGGTGCTGAACTGGGAGAAATGCCACTTCATGGTCAAGGAAGGGATAGTACTCGGTCACAAGATTTCAGAGAGGGGTATTGAGGTTGATCAGGCTAAGGTTGAGGTTATGATGGGTTTGGAGCCGCCGGTTAATGTTAAAGGGATTAGAAGCTTCTTGGGACACGCAGGGTTCTATAGGCGCTTCATCAAAGATTTCTCCAAGATTGCACGCCCCCTTACACGGCTGTTATGCAAGGAAGCTGAGTTTGTATTCGATGAGGAGTGTTTGAAGGCTTTCGTGACCATCAAGGAAGCCCTCACGTCAGCCCCTATAGCCCAAGCACCAGACTGGTCTCTCCCTTTTGAGATTATGTGTGATGCTAGTGACTATGCTGTAGGAGCGGTCCTTGGTCAGAAGAAGGACAAGAAGCTACATGTGATCTATTATGCTTCAAGGACCTTGGATGACACGCAATCACGATACACCACTACGGAGAAGGAGCTGCTTGCAGTAGTCTTCGCCTTTGAGAAGTTCAGATCGTATCTCATTGGCTCCAAGGCTATTGTATACACGGATCATGCTGCTCTACGATACATCTACTCAAAGAAAGACACTAAGCCTCGGCTCTTAAGATGGATTCTCTTACTTCAGGAGTTTGACATGGAAATTAAAGACAAGAAGGGGATAGAAAATGGAGTCGCTGACCACCTCTCAAGACTAAGGATCAACGAGTCTCTCCCTTTAGACGATTCTCTTCCAGAAGAACAACTTATGGCGATTACTACTGCTGTTTGTGGGAAGCTAGAAGGAAGGTTTGAGGAAGTGTTGAGTTTTAAAGAGGAGGATCTACCATGGTATGCTGATATGGTGAACTACCTAGCATGTGGTGAGGAGCCAACACATCTCAACAGCTATCACAAGAAGAGGTTTTTGAGGGAGGCTAGTGACTACTTTTGGGATGAGCCTTACCTATACAAAAGAGGAGTAGACAGCTTGTACCGAAGATGTGTTACAAAGGAAGAAGCCAGGGATATCCTCTATCATTGCCATGGCTCTTCCTACGGAGGACACTTCGCTTCATTCAAAACTGCCACGAAAGTGTTGCAAGCGGGTTTCTGGTGGCCGTCTATCTTCAAAGATGCACACGAGTTTGTGAAGAGCTGTGAGGCATGTCAGCGAGCAGGGAACATTACCAAGAGGAATGAAATGCCTCAAGTTCCTATCTTCGAGGTTGACGTGTTCGATGCGTGGGGTATTGACTTCATGGGGCCTTTTCCTTCTTCATACGGCAACAAGTACATCTTAGTAGCTGTGGATTATGTCTCCAAATGGGTTGAGGCTGTTGCTTCCCCTACAAACGACTCTAAGGTTGTGATCAAGTTGTTCAAGAGTATCATCTTTCCAAGGTTTGGGGTACCCAAGGTTGTTATAAGTGATGGAGGAAGCCATTTTGTAAACAAAGTTTTTGAGAGCCTCTTGAGAAAGTATGGGGTTAAGCATAAGGTGGCTACACCGTATCATCCTCAAACGAGCGGGCAGGTGGAAGTCTCGAACAGGCAGATCAAAGCTATTCTGGAGAAGACCGTTGGAGCAACAAGGAAGGACTGGTCAGTGAAACTGGACGATGCTCTTTGGGCCTACCGTACTGCCTTCAAGACGCCGATTGGTACAACCCCTTTCACTCTACTCTATGGCAAGGGTTGTCACCTCCCGGTTGAGCTGGAACACCGTGCATTGTGGGCTGTAAAGAGGCTGAACTTTGATCTCAAGACGGCTCAGGAAAGGCGTCTTATTCAGCTACACGAACTGGACGAGTTGAGGTTGAATGCTTACGAGAGTTCCAAGATCTACAAGGAGCGGACTAAGGAGGCTCATGACAAGAAATTGGTTGCCAAGGAGCTTAAGGAAGGAGGACTGGTGTTGCTGTACAACTCGAGGCTAAAGCTCTTCCCGGGCAAGCTGAAATCAAGGTGGAGCGGACCGTTCGTGATTCAAGAGGTCTTGCCATATGGAGCTGTTACTCTGATGAGAAGAAGTGGTAGTGCATTCACCGTCAACGGACACAGAGTCAAGCCCTACCTGGCAGACAGCTTTGAAAAGGAGAGTACCTCGGTGCTTCTCCAAGACCCACCATCCGCCTAGACCAAGTAAGGTCTAGCTAAAGACGTTAAAGAAAGCGCACTTGGGAGGCATTCCCATGTTTATCTTGTACATATTTTTGCTTTTATTTCTCTTTCAGCTTTATGTTTTTATGTTTTTAGTGTGTAGGAACAGGTATAAGAAATCTAAACCTTATCTTTGGGTTCCAAAAGGGGCAATAGGGGTTAAGATAAAGCTAGAGATCGAGTGCTAGATCGACTGATCCTGGCTCGATCTTTGCTAGATGGAGCCAGTGAATCGAGAGGAGCCAGTCGATCTAGACGAGAACGAGTGACAAGATCGACCTTGACGAAAAAGGATCGATCGATCCAAATAGGATCGACCGATCTAATTTCTCTCGGAAAATCTGTTGAAAATTGATCAATCACTCGACTCGATCCATCACTCAATCTATGCTAAATCGACCCCTAAATCGAGGACATAGCTCGATCAGAGGGACTTAGCCGAGGAGCCAACATCTCAATGATCGAGAGAGCCAATCGATCCAGGGCTCGATTCACCTTGAATCGAGTCACAAATCGAGTAACTCTCTCGATCTAAGCCATTTTAGGCATGAGATCGAGTCCTAGATTGACCAAAAGGACTCGATCTCATGCCGAGGTAACAATTTTCTTTCCCTCCTTTACTCCTTTCCCTCCAATTTTTAAATTCAAAACTTGGTCAAGGCAAGCATCTTTGACCATGAAAGATGTGCCTTGACCAAGACTTTTGTCAGAAACCACTTTGACCACCCATTGTTTTGGTTTGTTAAACTCTTTAAATGTTTCAATCTATTCCTCACCCTCTCATTTCTGTTTGCTCGAGTTTTTCTTACAAAGAGAGTGAGAACTTAAAAGCTTTTCAAGTTTAGCAAAGATATCCTCTACTCTTGCAAAGGTATTTTCAAGGTTTAATGATTTTATTTCAAGAAAATCTCCTTAAAAATCGCAAGTTCTTGTTTTAGGATATAGGATCGGGTTTGAATTTTTAAAATTAGCTAAGTAATAGGAAAAATTCTTGATTTTCAGTATCTGAAAGATTTTATTTCCTTTTATCTAGCCATTATTTTTATTTGATCCCCAAAATTCTAGAGTAGTTTATATAAATCTTCTTCTCCTCTTCTCTTATTCTCATTCAATCGCCTCTTGCTAATCATTCTCTAGAAAAATTTGTTTCAGGAGCAATGGCACCAAAGAGAACAAGAGAGGAGCGAGTGCAAGAAGGCGAAACACAAGAAGTGGTGGTTCAAGAGAGGGTCCGGTGGAGCAAAGATGAGAAGAGGGATAAGAAGAGGTTGGAGAGGCTCCGGTTTGAACCTACAAAGTTTGCTGATCGACAGCTTATGTCCAGGCTCGGGATCCTTGGAGACTTCGACCAACTCCTCAAGAACATTGGTCTGAGGTGCTTATCGCGGATGGACTGCCCTACAATTCCCGAGGTGACGATAGATTTCCTAGCCACTTTGGAGTTCCGGTACGAGAATCCGAGTGCACCTGTCCCTTCTCAAGGCCGTCTCTATTTCAAGGTTGGCCGCCAAGCCTACACACTATCCATCCCCGAGCTATGCCAAGCCTACGGTCTCAAGGCTGATGCACACAAGGTGGAGTTCCCAGCCTTCAAGAAAGCCGACGAGTTTTGGGACCTAATCAGCAATGAAGACTACAAAGCAAACACCGCCAAGATCAAGAGAGTTAGGAGTCCGGTGCTGAGGTATACTTTGAAGCTGATAGCCAATACATTCAGTGGGAGGTCTGTTGCTCCTACTGTCACGAAGACAGATCTGTGCTTCCTTTTCCAAGGCGTGAAGCATTTGGTGTCTGATCCGGATGCGAATGAAGAACCCATAGAAGATGAACTCGGCGATGAAGTTAATTACGGCTGTGTGCTCGCGGCTTCTCTGGTGAAGTACAAGGCTTATGCCTTACGGTGCAAGGCAACCTCTTCCTATATTGGCGGTTTCCTTACTCCTTTGTTCGTACAAGCCAGTGTGCCCATCCATGACTTTGCTCACGTCCCAAACAGAGCTTTCATGGATGAAGCATACATGAGAAACACTGATAGCTTGGGACGCACGCCAGCAGAAGGGTTTTATGCTTACCTCTTCATAGATGAGGAAGACAAGAAGAGAGTGTGCATCCTCCCCAACAAAGACGAGACCGAGCTGCTTGGTGTTGGGAACATCGAGTTCTTACCCACGGAGGAAGAATTCTTTGTCCCTTTAGGAGGACCGCCTGCTTCAGCCATTGCCCCGCGCCAAAGGTCAGAGCCTCCAGGAACAGAGGATGAGATGCCCGAGGTTTACACACTTCCCAAGCTGGATTTTGAGCCTAAGACCAAAACCGAGAAGTTCTTAGCCTCGGTGGTGGAGATGCAGCGGAAGATAAACAAGTGGCAAGGGAAAATGCTTAAGAAGCTGGGGAAGAAGGTCAAACAACTACAAGGAAGCCAGCCTAAGCCAGCTGTAAGCCAGGAGATACAACAACCCGAGAAGAGGAGACTCTCAACCGGAGGAGTTGTGATCCGCGAGACCCAAGGAGAAAACGTTCAACCGGCTCGCCACTCCCTCCAAGAACCAGGCAACAAAGGAAAAGCAACAATCTCTAGCTCCTCTGGAACATCCTCAAGTTCCAGCCGAGCCTAGACAAGAGGTAACAACCTTCCTCCATTGTATATAACCGCACATCTTTGTTTCTTGCATTGTGTTTGTTTGCTTCTTCGGATGAGTTTGCCACCGGGACGGTGTCAAGCAAGTTTGGGGGAGTACTTGTGTGATTTAATCTTGTG
Organism: Thlaspi arvense; assembly: GCA_911865555.2. Classification (NCBI taxonomy): domain Eukaryota; kingdom Viridiplantae; phylum Streptophyta; class Magnoliopsida; order Brassicales; family Brassicaceae; genus Thlaspi; species Thlaspi arvense. The sequence continues at coordinate 29,109,799 of OU466861.1, read as the reverse complement.
TTCTTTGATCTTATTTTCCTTTTTGCATCCTTGAGTCTTAGTTCATGAAAAATTGGTAAAATTTTTAAAAAAATTTTCAAAGATTCATGTAGTTGCATTCATCTCTTTAAAAACATGTTAGGATTGAGTCTAGAATTTCTCATATCACCTAGGTTGTTTGCATTTTGCATAAGGGGTTAGAATTTCTTAAAAAGGTGTTTTACTTATGAATCATTTCAATGCCCTAGTTAGTAGTTCTCTAACGCTTTGTTTATGCTTTGAAAGTAAGTTCTAACCATGCTTGGATCACTAGTTAGGATTTTCGTGGCTTGAATTGAACTCTCATGATTTGAAACTCATCCTACTAAGTGAAAACCTTAATTTGAAAATCTAATTATCATTCTTATGCATTTGAAAATGAACACATGGTTTTAAAATATTTAGGCTCTCTTCTTCCTTTTCACCACTCTTTGTGAGCCTAAGTAGAACTCCCTCCTTGAACCTTACCCTCCTTTGAAGCCAAATGTTCTTGTGTGACATCTTTGTGAGGCCTTATTTTCGGTTTGAACTTGGCATAAAGTGTTAGGTTTAGGCGACATGATTTGGTTTTCATAATTGATTGCTAGCTTTACATTTTGAAGCTAGGTATAGGCTTAGGATAAGTTTGGGGGATCATTGGGGTTGCTTTCTTGTGAATTTGTTTTCGGTTCAAAAGAGTTTGTGTTTTAAGGAAAGAAATGAGGTTTTAAGTGAAAGGTTTGTTTTTAAAACATAAGTATGCTATAATTTCAGGAGGTAGCTCTCCATAATAAAATAAAATAAAAAAGAGAAAAAAAAGAAGAAAAAAAAAAATAAAAGAGCCTAAGTGCCAAATAAATAAATAAAAAATGAAGAGAAAAATAGTAATAATAAGAGAGCTACTAATAAGAAATTTCTAAGAGCAAAAATATTTTTCAAAACTTTTTCACTAGCCTAAAAAGTTTAAAAATGTCTTTATTTTGAATTGGGGATTGCTAAGTTGAGAAGAAGGGGTAGACTTTTAAGTGGTGAGTGAGGATTAAATTTCTTAAATGAGAGGGGTATAGGACTGTTTGATAGTTTACATGGGTAGATGAGAATCTAATCATGTATGCATAAATTGTCTTTACCTTTAGCATTATGCACAAGTTCAGCCATTTTTGAGAGAAACCCTTGTTCTAATTATAAACCCTTTTCAAATGAGATCATTCAATGCTCATAACCTTAACCCTTAGCCAAATGTGTTTTGCTTTAAAGTGCATAAGTTTGATTCATGGTTCTAATGTTAATGAATGTTAAAGGATGATTTTCTTTAATTATTAGGAATAGGAGAGTCATGATTTGAATTTTCAATGGTCGATCTCTGTCCTTTCAACCGTTTTTGGCTGTTAGCAAAGGGGGGACCATTGGACTCTTTTGACATTTTAGGCAAGGCGGCGAATGCTTTTTCGATAACTTTTAGATTTTCTAACTTTTTCCCTCAAGTTTTCTCTCTCGTTTTTCGGAAGAACACCATTGTAAAACCAGTTTTCTTTGCAAGCTTTTGTATTCTCGAACCTTATCGTTTAATCTAGTCGTTGTTTCATGTTTATCGTTTCATCTCTTCCACCTTGCTTGATTTACTTTATGTGTAGTGAGTAGTTTACTTTGGGTTAGGGGTCGAGAGGATTAAGGGGTAGAAAAGGTTCGATCTTGGTTTGTTTTCTAAACGTTTTTAAGGCTATCTCTTCTAAGGTGTTGAAGGCTTAATGCTTGAAGACTCTCACGCCAAGAGCTTCATGATCCGAGAGGTCCCTTACCTTGACAGGATCCAGGGGCCTCGGAAAATCTCACCTTAGAGACTAGTTACCCCTTCCCAAAAGCCATGGAAGTTTGGGGGACTAGTTAAGCCATTGTTCGAAATCTGTTTTCCTTGCCTTTCGACCTCTCTTTCCACCAAAAGCCATGGGTTTGGAGGAGAGGATGAAAGAGTGATCTATACCGAAAGCCACGAATAGATCTTGTTTTGTTTTCGAGGCTTAGAGATCCTCACCAAGTGAGTCGATCCAAAGTTTCAAACCCAAGATCGTTCCTTGAAACCCCTTATATGAAGCTCAACCCTCAAGCCCTCTCTTCTAGCATATTTACGTCTCATATCATCTTTAGCTTGTTACCTGATAGCATCCTGGTCTTTAGATTCATTGTTCTTACGGTTTTAGACGAGATCGATCGTTTCTGCTCGATCTAGTGATCGATCTTGTGGTCGATCCACTAGTCGAATTTTAACAATTCGAAGCTCTTCCCTTTAATTTATCTGTTTGTTCCTCGTGGTAACTGCTTCCTTTCTAGTATTTTTAAAATAGGTTTCACTCCGTTTAGGTTGCTGCATTTAGTTTTTAGATTATTTCTCATAAACTGTCTCATTCGCTTAGATTTGTCTTAGACCTTGCATTCTCTGTGGATTCTCTATCATCTAGAAGTGGATTGACACTCTCCTGCTTGCCTTACTACAACATTGCTTGCATTAGAGTTTTGATAACCTCTCTGCTGCATCAGACCATAAGAAAAGCGATTATCAACTAGATCCTTGCATTATCATTGCTCTTCTTGCTCCCTAGGAATGGATTGATACCTCTTGCTATACTACAATTGTGTGTTGCTTGAGTTTTGATAACCTCCTGCTTGCATTGTAATAAAAAAACCTGTTATCACTTCTTTTCTTCTTTGCTTCTCTTAAAAACTAACCCAAGCTAAATCCCAAACCATTCCCAAACATCCTAGCCTATCTAACTCAAGAGTGAGCTAGTTCTACAATGGAAATACTTACCTTGTAGTTCCAACCCAACACTTTTTGCTAAACAACAACCATGAAGGAAAAAAGCCTCACAAATCACAAAATATTATTGTCTTGGCTTGAAAGGAGGTTTAGTTAAGGGTGAGAAAATCTAAATGGAGCTTTTAGAGAGTGGCAAAAGAGAATAAGAAGATCCAAATATTTTAAACTATCCATGACATCAATCACAAATTCATAAGACATGATAATTGCAAATTCAAATTAGGTTCCACTAAAGGTTAAAATCATTTCAAAGCATGCTTCGGTCTCAAAGAAACTCACACAAATGCAAATTCCAAAAGTGGTTCAGATTTATTTCTAGTTCAACATTTTCATAAACTACTAGCATTAAAAAAGATGTACTATCATAGTTCCCAATTTAAACAAGCAAGCTAGTCCTATATCAATGCATCAAGTCTTGATCCTATATGAATGCATAAAAATCAAACATTTTTTGTGAAGCAATTTTCGAAATTTTTTCTATGCCTTAGATGCTATGTCAAACATGATGCATGGTTTCTAATCTAATATGCAAATGCAAGGTCAAGCATCAGTCCATCATATACCCTCCCCCACATTTCAATTAACACAGTGCTTGTGTAATAAAAATGCTAAGGAGAGTTCCCACAAACAGCAAGCAAACAATAGCATAAAAGCTTAAAAAAAATGTGGTATGTACAATGGTTAGTGTTGTGTACCTTACTTCAGGTGGAGGAGTTGTGAGAGTCTGAACTCTCAATGGCATGGTAGGGATAAGCTTCTTCCTCTGATGGAGTTTGTTCTCTAGCCTTTCTCTTCTTTCCTTTGCGCCTTTGAACAGCTACATGGGATGAGTGTCCGGCCGGTTCAGCTACATGTGTCCATGGCCGCTCACTGATGTGGAAAGAGTGTCTCTCCAGGACTGTGGCTTCTGGTGTGCCCTCAGACATATCTTCAGCATCTGATCCTCCTCCTTGTGGCTCTGTTTAGGCCGCTTGATCAAACCTCTTGGCTGATGATGATCCTCCTAACTTTTTCTTCAGCTTCCTCACTTTCTTCTTCAAGGAGTCAACCGACTTCTTGCTAGCCTTAACTGTCTTCAGAAAGCCTCTAATGACCTTATCCTGGAAATGGTTCCCCCTCTGAAGAAGCCTAATATGCTCATGAGTAGCCTTTGAAGCTTGAGATGTGCAGATCACATCATAAGGATCAAATGCATAAGGGCGGCTATCATAGTCTTCATGTTCATCCGCCTCTCTCCCTTGATGCTAAACCTCTTGTTCTTGATGCTGCTCTTCAATATCTTCTTCCACATCTGAATCTCTAATGGTGCTCATGTTCTTAACCTTGCTTGGTCTCATCAATCGAGGGTCAGTCCTAGGATCATAAAGCTCATCTTCTGTTGGCATGGAGCGGATATTCTCATAAGCGGTGAAGTTAGTGAAGCGCTGCCTTGGCAAAATGATCTTCATATTCCTATTTTCCAGCTTAAACTGATAGCCAAATCCGGTTTCCACAGCTCCTGAGAGGTATCCAATCTTGCTGAGATAGGGGACATCAATGAATATCATGTTAACATCTGGTGTGCCAAGCTCAACTCCAGCACTAAGTAAGATGGGAGTGATCATACCTCCAATGGCTAATTTAGGCTTCTTATCTCTTTTGTAGAAAGCCCACTGTTTGCATGACAGGAATTGATTCATTAAGACTGTCACAAGATCAACTTCTAAGCGCTCTCCATGAATCTTGCCATGCTTTGTCTCCATCATAATGTTCTTCAAGCAATTCACAAGAAGCCCCATCTCTTCCTCTTTGACCATATTCTGCTCTTTTCTGTAGAAGAGTGTGCTAGTGAGGACCCTATGAACATATCTGATAGCTGGATAGCGGATACTAGCACTCTTCAGATGACCAGCTCTATAGACATCATTCGCTATCTCCTCCCACATATGACATAGCTCATTGTGCTTGAAGCTCATGTTTTGTGCCCTTTAACCTTGATCAAATCCAAATATCTCCTCAAGCTAAGTGAATTCCATGGTGTATCATGCTTTGTTGGCTCTGGACTTGATGAATCCATTTCCAATGTCCTCTTCTCCTTCATCATATTCTTCATCAAACTTGTAGAAGTAGAACTTGAAGCTTGTGCGGAACTCACAAGAGAGTTGCTGGTATGTTGGATACCCAAAACTAGCAAACTTCTCAAGTACAATGTTTCTTAACACCTTATCCATCTCAGTCTTGATTCCCAGCTTTTCTTCCAACAGACCAGAGCTAGCATATCTTGTTGGAGCAAAATCCACTCTCCTCATTGCCCTCATGTAGTCTTTGAGCTTAGGTGCGGCATCTTGGACTTGTTCTTCTTCAACCACTGGCCTTTTTCCCTCTGCTTGCAGCAGCATTTGAGTCAGAAATCTCCCCATGACCTCTAATGCTCGACATAGTACTTGAAAATGCAATGCTTGAAGCAAAAATTAGTATATTATCCTTTAAGAGCACCGTGTAGAAAATTATTTTTCCAATATCAAACATGCACAGGAAAATTTTATAAACATTCACACTGATTAGCAACAAACTAAAAATTAAAATTCTAACAGCAACAAGCAGCAATTTAGTCAATTTCAAGCATATGCAGTAAAAATATCATCATCTCTCCACCAATTTATGAAAATGCACCAGAATTAACATTGCTACTCTCATATGAAGCAATTAAATGGTGGATATGCTGGAAAAATAATAACATGCCTAGATTTGGCCAAAATATGCCAAAATAAGAATAAAATGAGCATTTCTCAAACATTTCAACTATAAATTATCAAAGAGAAGAGCAACAATGGTGACATGCAATTCGAAACCATGATCAAAATTATGCAAAACAATATCAGCAATCATTATAATACATCTTATTTCAACTTGCAAAGATTAAACTCTATAAATGATGATTCTAGCAAAGTTTACCTTAATTCTTTAACAAAAAAATAAAGTTCTACAACAGAGAATGCAAGAGAGAAGAAAGATGTGTTTTGCAATGGTGTTTAGCTCGATATGGATGTGTGGAGAGTGATGAAGATAACCTATTTAAAAGGCAAGAGATAAGAAGAGAAAATTCAATTAAAATAAATCAATAATGCAAGAAAATCTTGTTTAAAATTCAAAAATGCATGTGAGATGGAAAGAAAATATTTTTTTATCAGCCACCAAAGTCCAGAAAAATGTTTTACTCGATTTACCCATGTAAAAATTTCAAACAAGTTTTACACGGGTTATCTCGAGCAAAACACTCGATGTAGCACCTTATGTGTACCATATCAGGGACGTCGGGTCATGTGGCTTGGCGATCCTGCTCCTGTGCCTCGGGGGTTCTGTGTTCTAGTCAGCTTCTCGTCCGGGACACCTTGCATCAAGCAGACTTAGAAGATGTTCTGCTCGATGTTGTTTCTCGGTGTAAGGAGACACTTCGGCTTGCATGGTCCTCCTCCTTGTGCAAAGCATGGTATCATTCGGACGTCTGCTCTTGGCCTAGACATTATGCATCGAGCAAACATATTGGAAGTTTTGCTAGATGCTACATCCCGATGTAGGTCGTCTCGCACCCAGCTGTTATGCTCGTCGGTGGTTGTTGTACCGGTCAATGTCTCATGCTCAAGCCAGTTGATGACACCCATATCGAGCAAAACCTTAGATGTTTTGCTCTATGCTACTCCCTGGTGTAACTCCATCGAACTTCTTTGTCGATGTACGGATTGGAGCTCAACGATGTACGGTCTGGGGACTGCATCGATCAAGAGTTCGCTAGGCTCTGCTCGATGCTACACCTCGATGTAATCACCACCGTGCAACTTTGTCGATGTACGGTCCATTCTCCTTGGTGTACGGTCTGGGGCTCCAGGAGCGATCACATCGAGCAAAGCTTTGGAGGTTTTTCTCGATGTGATACCTTGATGCAATCTCCATCGTGCAATCTGCTTGGTGTACGGACTGCTCCTTCTCCGAGATAAACAGTATCGTGCAGCAATGATAGATGTTCTCCCCAATATGGTACCTCGATATGAAAACAGAGTTTTCTTTCTTTGGCCTTTAAACCATCCTACACAGCCTTGGACCTGTTCTTTGACCTCTAAAACAATAAATAAAGACATTAATAATGAAAGAAAGCATATATTTACAATGATAGTCATGGGATTACTTCCCAAGTGTGCATGTTTTAGGTCACTAAGCTTGACTCTGATGGTTTGAGAACTAGTGAGTAGAGGTTGATGGAGCAGAAACTCCTTCTTCCTTCTTCTTTAAATCCAAGTGCCAACTGACATCAGCTTCTTCTGTCACGAGATGTCTTCTTGTTTCTCCTTTTCTTGAAACTTGGTGTGATCAAAGGCTTCACTCCTTTGGTGATCAAGTCCTCATCCTCTTTCAAACCATCCTCAAGCTTCAACTCAGTTTCAAGCTTCTCTTCTGGCTCATAAGGGAGAGTGTCTCTCATCAGAATGTTCATTGTGAAGCTCATAGCTAGCTCTACACGCTCTGGAAGGTTGTGTTGTTCACTCTCTTCTTCCACAATGGTTCCACAAAATGCAATGGAGGGTGAGACAATCTTGTAGACCTTGTACTCATCAACATTCTTCAGAATCACAGAGCCTCTCTTGAAGTCTACTTGAGCTTCTGCTATTGCCAAGAATGGTATTTCTAGAAGAAGTGGTACCTCTCTTGAATACGTCTTCTCCATAACCACAAAATCTATTGGCACAAGGAAATTGCCAATCTTCAGAGAAATATCCTTCACCATGCGTAAAGATTTTGTTGAGGTATTATCCACAAAGGTAATAGATGCTTTGCAAGGCTTCAGCTCCTTGATTCCTGGTGTAGAAGTTTACTCTACTTCAAATCCTACGTATACTCATATCATTGCAGTATGTAGGTATCAATCCATAATGGAAAGGTAAGACACCAGGAATGCAATAGATTATCTAATTCAAGCAGGCTTAAATGGTGATTGGAACTATAAAACTAATGACTAAAAGGGATTCAAAGAAGCAAGAGAAAGCAAAATAAACAGAGAAACTAACACAGGTTCGAATTCAACCAATCGAAGACTAGTGGGCTTGAGATAGGGTAATTGATCTAGGGAGACTCTTGGCCTAACTAGTGTTGCTTCAAGACATTCCAAACAATGCTATTCCTAGGCATAGAATGAACAGCTATAGCTAGCTTAATTCCTTGACACTAACTACTTTGCTAAACACATATTCAAGACAAATTCCCTTACTCAAACATCTGACCAGCAAGCATTACAAACAGCTAATCCAATTCTATATTGCCAATCTACTCCTTAGACAGCTAATTCTTTAGGCTGAGATAAGCAAATCTATTACTTGACTCATTCAGGCAATTCATCAATCACTTATCAGGCATAAGAGAACCCTAGGATCTAGATCAACTTAGCAAGGGCTAATCTAGCATTAAACTCAATCAATAAGAAGGAACAATCAGATTAAGCACTAAGAAATTACTAGTCTAACCTTGTATCTCCCTATCTCTATCCCATCTCAAACCTTAAGCAAACTACTCACTAATCATAATCCTAATCATAGCCCAAAGCAAGGAAGGATAACAAATCATGATGAGAGAGTAGATAAACATCAACTTTTGATTGATAGAACAATATTCAACAAGAGATTGCAAGAAAAACTAAAGAAAATGCAAAAGAGTGTATCTTATATATAGTTTTGAGGAAAAACCCTTAGTAAACCGGGAATAAACCGGAAAGTAGCTGGTCCGCGCGCCTGATATCAACTTGTCACATCGATACTCTGGTTGATAACGGTTGGCAGGAGAGTATATCGACCAGGTCTAGCCGATACTCACATCGATACAGTCGCCCCTTGATTAAGGCGTCTCGAGTGATCTCCTCGGTTTGCTACTCGATACAATCGCCCTTTAGTTAAGGTTTATCGAGCCTCAATGTCGATACAGTGGTCGATATACTTCCTTGGTTTGCGTATCGAGATGATGCTATGTCGATATGTTGGCCGGTACAAGAGCTTTAGAGGAAGTGTATCGATCAGTCGTATCTTGATATTCTTCTGGTGTTATGTCTCCTAGTATCGACTCTGGGACCTCGATGTGCTGATAGATATAGCATCCCAGCATGTATCGACGCGTGATGTCGATATGATGCTCTGTATGTTGTGTATCGATCTGCTATGTCAATACCCTGCTCGATACGAAGCCTTCTCGCCTTGGCTCCTTCATATTTTGATTCCCAGTTCTTCCTTTAGTCCTCAAACTCCCGAAATGCACCTGCCAAGTGCTAGGGATGCACCCAATATGCAATGCAACTCTTATTTATACTCTAGATGCTATGTGGATGCAATAGGGACAAGAACATGTATAAGTGCATGCTTGAAGACTACAAAACAATGCTTGTGTGGTTGACTTCTTTTTGGAACTTTCTCTTCTTTGTTGTGATTGGCGCCATTTTCATCACTTTTGGTGGATTGCTTGGTCTGATTTCTCCTTTCGGATGACCTTCTGTAAGCTTTGTTGTTGTTGGCACCTCTCAAAATAAACTGCTCCCCCATACTATCAACCCCATATTTCTTCTTAACTACCCTTTCCCAAACTCCTAACCTAAATACCAAGCTCAAAATGCAAGCTGGTGTCTACAAGAGAGCTTCTCCTCGCCAGCCTTATTGTTAACACTTTTTGCCAAGATAAAATCGAAAATGATGCAATGCAAGGCCTCAAAACTCTCACAATAGTGTTTAAGGTTCAGAAAGAAGGATTGGTTTAGGGTGTGGTTAACTGTCCCATAATGATTAGGATCAGCTACTTGGATTAACAAGAGTGGTAAAAAAATGGGAAAAAAATAATCCAAGTATGTATATGGGTAGCCATGTAATCACTTTCAATGCACAAACAAGATAATTCAAAGTAATGATTATGGTTCTAATAAGATAGAGTTGGAATCAAATCAAAGCAAGCTTCAGCATAAGACATGAATATCAATGCAGATATTCAAGATATATTGCAGCCTTAACTTCAAACTCACCACAATGCAATCAAACAACAGATAACCAAAGCATTGAAAACAATTCAAACATTGACATTTTGACAAGTGTTTATCATCTACTTCCTATGCAATTGTATGCAAACCTATATTTAGTGCATCTAAACTCAATCTTAGTTATTCAAATGCAACTAAATGATCTTTTTAGTTCCAGAAAAATTTGAAACTTTTATGGGTTTTCAGTGCATATAAATAAACGCATGAATGCATGAGACTCAAGTATGCAAAAGAGAAAATAAGAAAACAAAACACAATATAAAATGCAATACCCTCCCCCACACTTGAATTACACAGTCCACTGTGTAATAGAAGTCTTAGAGGATGTGTAAACAACGAAAAATGATGAATGGACAAAGGGCAAGGCAAAAGAAGAAAAGGAGGAAGAGTTACAACAGACTTACAGCTGTTTTCGTTGCCGATATCGGGGTTAGTGGTTGATATGTCCATTGATATGCCTTTGAAGTGGCGGGTATCTGGGAGGGACATCGATGTACTTGGTCAATATTGGTTCAGCTGGTCTTATCGATCTGTGCATCAGTATAGATGTCGGTACGACTTGATGAGTAACTCCGGGATCGCTGTCGCCCTTTAGTTAAGGCACATCGATGCTGTTTCCCTCTATATCCTCATCGGTATACTCGTGCTCCCTGTGTACTGGTGTTGTGGATCGATATGTAGGTCGATACACCGTGTCTTTGCTCCGTATCGGGCTGTATGTTTTTCCGGTACTCCCATGTATCGGTTTTGGCTTGATCGGTACATGGGTCGATATGCACGCTGGCGGGGTGCATCGGGACGAGTATATCAGTATTCGGGTCGATACAAGATCCTCTCTTATGTATCGACCTTCAACCTGATTGGATACCTTGGTCGATACGGGTGTGAAGCACACTATATCGATCAAGTGGTACCGATATGCTCATCGATACAAGCCATATCGACTTGATCTCATCGATATATTGTTCGATATTCCACCCTTCGAGTCTTTCCTTCTTTGTATCTCAGCTGCTCTTTCCTGACCTTATTCTAGATGCTTAAGGAGGCTTCCTAGATACTAGAGCAAACAAGAAAAACATGAAAAGTAAATAATATAGACAGGAATAACAGGGGACTACCTCCCAAGAGTGCTTGTTTAGAGTCACCAAGCTTGACTTTTCTTGCTTCTTAGGCAGTTGGAGGGTCTTGGAGGTGAATGTCTGTATCGTCTCCAAGTGTGTCACTAGCCATGTAATGCTTTAGCCTATGCCCATTCACTGTGAACTCTCCTTCTTATGGCTTGAACAGTGTAATAGCTCCAAAGGGAAGCACTTCCTTGATCTTGAAAGGACCAGTCCACTTGGACTTGAGTTCCCCTGGAAACAACTTCAGCCTTGAGTTGGATAACAGCACCTTGTCTCCAGCTTTGAAGTCCTTGGGTATTATCCTCTTATCATGAAAAGCCTTGGTCCTCTCTTTATAGATCTTAGAGCTCTCAGAGGCTTCAAGGTGATTCTCCTATAACTCATGTAAGTTAATGAGTCTCTTCTCTTGAGCTGTCTTAATGTCAAAATTCAGCAGCTTGGTCGCCCACAATGCTTTGTATTCCAGCTCCACAGGGAGGTGACAAGCCTTGCCATAGAGGAGTGAGAAGGGGGCTCTACCAATAGGTGTTTTGAAGGCTGTCCTGAATGCCCACAAAGCGTCATCTAGTTTGTGAGACCAATCTTTTCTCGTGATACCAACAGTCTTCTCTAGGATGGCCTTTATCTCTCTGTTGGACACTTTTACTTGACCACTTGTTTGGAGAAGGTAAGGAGTGGCAACTTTATGCTTAACACCATTCTCCCTAAGCAGGTTTTCAAAGACTTTGTTAATGAAGTGGCTTCCTCCATGACTGATGACACATCTTGGTACACCAAACCTTGGGAAGATGATTGTTTTGAAGAGCTTCAGCACAACCTTGGCGTCATTTGTAGGACTAGCCACTGCTTCAACCCACTTTGAGACATAATCCACAGCAACGAGGATAGATAGTAGAACATCTATAAATTAATTCTCGATAAATTAATAATCATTATAAATTAATAATTTTTACCGGTCCCAAGTCGGGGCAGTATAAAAATTGACAAAATTCGATAAGATAATAAGATAATACTTTTTTTGAAAGTTCTATGTAAAAATATGGTCTCAATAATAATATAAATTAATAATTATACATTTAGGTATATATTAATAATTTAATATAGTAAACTATGATAAAATTGTTGTTTCAAATTTATAAAATTTGCTTGATTTATCTTCTAAGTTCATTATTATGACATTTTTTGAATAATTTTACATTGTTGAAAATACTGATTTTGTTTTTTTGATGAATATTAAAAATTCAAACTAAAAAATATCTTTATAAATTAATAAAATATTAATTTATCGATAAATTATTAATTATTAATTTATCGACTAATTATTAACTCTATAAATTAATAAAATTTGAGAATCCCAACATTATTAATTTATAGAGGTTTTACTACACATATTCTCATAGGCTGAAGGGAAAGGTCCCATGAAATCAATCCCCCAAACATCGAATATCCCACTTCAAGTATTGAGTTCAGAGGCATCTCATCTCTCATAGAGATGCTTCCCTTCTTAGAGTATCTTTGAACAGACTTGGCCATAAAAACCATCTTGGAGCACCTTTTGCGCTGTTTTAAAGGTTGCAAAGTGCCCTCCATAGGTAGAGCCTTGACAGTGGTGAAGTATCCCTCTGACCTCTTCTTCAGCTATGCACCTTCTAAACAGCCCGTCAGCCCCTTTTTCTAGAGATATGGCTCGTCCCAATAATAATGGGACACATCTTTGAAGAATTTTTTCCTGTGGTAAGCATCAAGTTTGGTTGGGACATCTCCACATGCTAAGTAGTTGGCAAAGTCTGCATACCATGGTAGCTTGTTCTCCTCCAAGCTTCTCACTTCAGCTAACTTCACGCTAAAAGCATTCAACTGCCCTTCTGGAAGGGTGTCATTGATAGGAACAAAGTCATCAATCCTCATCCTTGAAAGGTGACCAGCTACACCATTCTCAATGCCTCTCTTATCCATAATCTCCATGTCAAACACTTGTAAGAGGAGGATCCATCAAAGCAGTCTTGGCTTAGTGTCTATCATGGCATAGATGTGCCTCAATGCAGCGTGGTCTGTGTAGACTATCACCTTAGACCCCACCAAGTAGCTTTTGAACTTCTCAAATGCAAAGACAACTGCTAGGAGCTCCTTTTCATTTGTAGCATATCTTGTTTGAGCTTCATCCATAGTTCTCCTTGCATAGTAGATGACATGAAGTTTCTTGTCTACTCTTTACCCCAAGACTGCTCCAACAGCATAATTACTGGTGTCACACGTGATTTCAAATGGCAAATCCCAATTTAGAGCTTGAACAATTGGCGCTGATACAAGAGCTTGTTTGAGGGTGGGGAAGGCTTGCAAGCAGCCTTCATCAAACACAAACTCTGTCTCCTTACATAGAAGTCTTGTCAGGGGTCTTGTTATCTTTGAAAAGTCCTTGATGAACCTTCTGTAGAAACCAGCATACCCCAAGAAGCTTCTGATTCCTTTGACTGTGTTTGGAGGCTCAAGTGCACCATCACATCAATCTTTGTCTTGTCCAATTCTACCCCCTTCTCTGAAATCTTGTGACCCAACACAATGCCTTCTTGAACCATGAAATAACATTTCTCCCAATTCAGAACCAGCTTAGTATCTTCACATCTCTGTAAGACCTGAGAAAGATTGGATAAGCAGACACGAAAGGAGGATCCATAGACACTAAAGTCATCCATGAATACCTCCACCATCTCTTCAAGCAAGTCAGAAAATATCGAGGTCATACACCTCTGAAAAGTTGTAGGAGCATTGCATAAACCAAAAGGCAATCTCTTATATGCAAATGTTCCATGTGGGCAAGTAAAAGTAGTTTCCTCTTGATCACTAGGATGGATGGGGATCTGAAAGAATTCACTATAACCATCTAAGAAGCAATAGTACTTATGATTTGCTAATCTCTCTAACATTTGGTCTATGAATGGTAAAGGGAAGTGATCTTTCCTAGAAACAGAATTCAGTTTTCTATAATCTATACAAATTCTATGACCAGTAATTATTCTAGTTGGTATTAGCTCGTCATTTATTTTTTTACCACAGTGATCCCTCCTTTCCTAGGCACCACATGGACTGGTGAGACCCATGTGCTGTCTGAGATAAGATAGATCACGCCAGCTTCAAGAAGTTTTAGGATCTCTTTTTTAACAACCTCTTTCAGATTATGATTCAAGCTCCTTTGAGGTTCAATAGATGATTTTGTCTCATCCTCTAGATGAATCATGTGTGTGCAAATGCTAGGAGAGATACCTTTGATATCATCAAGAGAGTATCCAATGGCTCTCCTAAACCTTTTTAACACTTTCACAAGTGCAAAGACTTCATCATCATTGAGGTTTTCATTGACAATAACAGGATAAGTAGAGTTAGAACCTAAGAAAACATACTTTAGCCCTTTAGGAAGAGGTTTGAGGTCCACCTTTGGTGCTTTGAGTTCATCCCAATCCTCATCCATGCTGCCTTGCTCCCTAGCGCCAGCTTCTTGGATGGAGAGTATTTATGTCTCCTTGTACCTCAGCTCTCTAAACGGCTCCTCTTCCTACAATATCTTGTGAGAGTTAAGCCTCAGCATGTAACCTAAGATTTCCTTATCCAAATATCTATCTTCCCCATGCTCCTTTGTCAAAGCTACTTGTAGTTTGTCATCACAGCACAGCTCTTTTTGGACTTCATCATGTAGCTCCTCTAAGGTCTCTATTCTGAAGATTTGACCTTCTATGGTAGGCTGTTGCATGATTTGCTTGATGTCAAACTTCAGGGATATGTCTTTACCTAACTGCAGTTCAATCTTCCCTTTCTTCACATCAATGACAGCTCCTGTTGTGGCTAAGAAGGTCTCCCTAGGATGAGAGGGTCTCTAGGCTCTTCATCCATTTCTAAAACCACAAAATCAGTTGGAATCTCCACATTCCCAATCCTAAGAGAAACATCTTCAAGCAACCCCTTAGGGAGCCAACACCAAAGAGATTCCACAATCCTTATACTCTGTTACACCAAGGCGCTTTGCAATGGAATAGGGTATAAAGCTGACGCTGGCTCCCAAATCACACAAGCATTTCTTAAATAGTAGTGGACCTATAGAACATGGTAAAGTGAAACTCCATGGGTCACCAAGCTTGTGAGGAGACACCTTCTACTGCTGAATGATGGCACTGCATTCATGTGTTGGCACAACCATCCCTTGCAGATCTTTGGTCCTCTCTACTACAGCATCTTTCAGAAATTTCTGGCAAGGAAGAACCAGGACAAAGGCGTCAAGCAAGGGCATAGTAAGCTGTATTTTCTTCATATGTTCATCAAAAATACTTTTGTACTTGGCAAGGAAATCTTTCTTGAACCTTCCAGGAAATGGCAGTGGTGGCTTGTAAGGAGGAGGTATGTATCTTGGTTCTTTAACCAACTCCTTAGGTGCATCTTTTTTTGTTTTTCCTTAGCCACATCTTTGCCCTTGTCCTTCTTTGGTGTTTGGTCAGCTTTGACTGGTTCTTCATCTTCTATGGCTGCCTCCCCTTCTTGAACCTCAATGTCCTCATTGTGGATACTGGGAGCAACTCTAGGAGGAAGCTGTTTACCACTTCTCAATGTGACAGCTTTGACACACTCTTGTGCAAGCGAAGATGAGGATGATTGTGCTAGAGTCTCTTGCTTAAGCAGTCTTTGATGGAAAGAGTCAAGGCTCCTTTGGGTGTCAGCTGTCATGGTGTTCTTCACTTTAGTGATGTTGGTGTTGATGACGGTTTTCAATCTTTGAAGTTCTACAGATTGGAGTTGTTGCATTTGAAGCAGAAACTGCTTGATGTCCAAAGCTTGTGAAATCTGAGAGTTGTTGGCACCAACTGTTGGAGAGAAAGGACCAGGATGTTGTGGAATGTATGTGTCTCCATGGGACTGTTGTGGACAAGCATCATGGTATGGTGTCAATGCTGGCGCCTCTTGTATTTAAACAGCTTTAACTTGATGGTCTTGGTAATGTGGTTGTGAGGCAACAGTATGAAGAGGTTTGGAGGTCTCATTGAGCAGCAAATCCACTTTCTTCTGTAAGGCTCTCATCTCATGTAAAGCTGTCTCTAGCCTTTTTTCAGTTGCCTTTGAGTGTTTCTCTTTATCATCAACATGATCCCAATTACTGAGTGCCATGTTCTCTACTTGTAGCCAGCCTTCATCAACATCTTTACCAAGAAAATATCCATTGATTGTTGTATCAAGTAGGTTTCTGATGTTTGGGAGAACACCTCTATAGAGAGTGGATAGAAGCATTGCCCTTGTGAAGCCATGTTGCGGGCATTGATGGATGAAGCCTCTAAACCTGTCCCAAGTATCTCCAGAGCTTTCATGAGATCACTGTTTGAAGTTTGTGAACTCATTCCTGAATTTTGGTGTTCTTGAGGGAGAGAAGAACTTGGTTAAGAAATCACCTTTGCATTGTTCTCAAGAAGTGATGCTTCCTTGTGCTAAAGACTTTTCCCACAGTTTAGCTCTATCATCAAGAGAGAAAGGGAATAATCTGAGCTTCAAGCCATCTTCTGAAACTCCACTAAGCTTTGTTAAAGCACATATCCTCTCAAGGTGATCCAAGTGCTCTTAAGAGTCTTGGTTGGGCAATCCAAAGAACTTCCTCTCTTGAACCATAGTAATCATGCTGCTTTTGATCTCATAGTGATGAGTCTCCATGGGTGGAAGAATACCTTGTCTTGAAGCGTAACTTGAAGGTATATCAGCAGCACCAATAGGTCTCAATGGTCTTTGAACCCAAGGTCCTTGTAAACTATGTGGACCTTGCTGTCCTTGTAAGCCTTGAATTCCTTGAAGACCTTGTGGACCAAAACCAGCAGCAAAATGATGTTCTTCCATGCTTCAATAACTGATTCTTGCTGCTGTAAATTCAAAATCTTGGTCCTTGAACTTCTTGTGCAGGTTTAGACACTTAAGAGCAAGTGTTTGGGTACCTACAAAAGAGATTGTAGTCCAAAAGGAGCAATTAGTAACCAGAAATGAAAATAAAAGCTTGATCTCAAACAATCTACAAATCCTAATGCTTAGAACAATCCCAAATGGCAACGGTGCCAATTTGATGTAGGAGTTTACTCTACTTCAAATCCTAAATATACTCATATCATTGCAGTATGTAGGTATCAATCTATAATGGGAACGTAAGACACCAGGAATGCAATAGATTATCTAATTCCAGCAGGCATAAATGGTGATTGAAACTATAAAACTAATGACTAAGAGGGACTTCAAACAAGCAAGAGCAAGCAAAATAAACAGAGAAACTAACACAGGTTCTAATTCAACCAATCGAAGACTAGTGGGCTTGAGATAGGGTATTGATCTAGGGAGACTCGTGGCCTAACTAGTGTTGCTTTAAGACATTCCAAACAATGCTATTCCTAGGCCTAGAATTTATAGCTATAGCTAGCTCAATTCCTTGACACTAACTACTTTGCTAAACACATATTCAAGACAAATTCATTTACTCAAACATCTGACCAGCAAGCAATTACAAACAGCTAATTCAATTCTATATTGCTAATATAATTCTTAGACAGCTAATTCTTTAGGCTAAGATAAGCAAATCTCTTACTTGACTCATTCAGGCAATTCATCAAACACTTATCAGGCATAAGAGAACCCTAGGATCTAGATCAACTTAGCAAGGGCTAATCTAGCATTAAACTCAATCAATAAGAAGGAACTATCATATTAAGAGCTAAGTAATCACTAGTCTAACCTTGAATCTCAATATCTCTATCCCATCTCAAACCCTAAGCAAACTACTCACTAATCATAATCCTAATCATAGCCCAAAGCAAGGAAGGATAACAAATCATGGTGAGAGAGTAGATAAACACCAACTATTGATTGAAAGAACAAGATTCAACAAGAGATTACAAGAAAAACTAAAGGAAATGCAAAATAAGACTATATCCAGAGGATAAAGGATGATAAGACTCTCTCTTATGTTTTTAGGTCGCAGCCTATATATAGTTTTCAGGAAAAACCCTTAGTAAACCGGAAATAAACCGGAAAGCAGCTGGTTTGGGCGCCTGATATCGACTTGTCACGTCGATACTCTGGTCGATATCGGTTGGCAGGAGAGTGTATCTACCAGGTCTAGCCGATACTCACATCGATACAGTCGCCCCTTGGTTAAGGCGTCTTGGGTGATCTCCTCGGTATGCTAATCGATACAATCGCCTTTTAGTTAAGGCTTGTCGAGCCTCAATGTCAATACAGTGGTCGATATACTTCCTTGGTTTCCGTATCGAGATGATGCTATGTCGATATGTTGGCTGGTACAAGAGCTTCAGATGAAGTGTATCGATCAGTCGTAGCTAGATATTCTTCTGGTGTCCTGTCTCCTTGTATCGACTCTGGGACCTTGATGTGCTGATCGATATAGCATCCCAGCATGTATCAACGTGTGATGTCGATATGCTGCTCTTTATGTTGTGTATCGATCTGCTATATCGATACCCTGCTCGATACGAAGCCTTCTCGCCTTGGCTCCTTCATCTTTTGATTCCCAGCTCTTCCTTTAGTCCTCAAACTCACGAAATGCACCTGCTAAGGGCTAGGGATGCACCTAATATGCAATGCAACTCTTATCTATACTCTAGATGATAAGTGGATGCAATAGGGACAAGAACATGTAGAAGTGCATGCTTGAAGACTACAAAACAATGCAAAAATGTATGCTAATATGGTGTAAATAATAATTATATCAATTCCTAAGGTTTGGTTTAAGTGGAGAGACATAACATTCACAGTTGATCCTGAATCACACTAGGCTCCCACATTGTCTAGCATTTTAAGATCACAAGTGATCAGAAAATTTCCTAGATTGGAAAGCTTGTTTAATGCTTTCAGCTCCTTGTTTCTCTTCAGATTAACCCCACATTCTCTAGGATTGGCTCCAATACTTCCAGCTTATCAAAAACTTCTTTAAGGAACCTGATTTAATCCTTCACCTCAAGCAAAGTGGTGCCATGAGGAAGTTTTATTCCAGCATCTTGTATGTCCTTCCTAAAATTTGAGTAGACTGCCATCTGAGCTTTTTTAAAGTGCATTGTGGGGTAAGGGATTGGTGGTTTATAAGCTTGAACTTCAAGAGCTTTACTCTTCTCATTGTTGCTTGAAGAAGTACCCATTTGTCGCTCATACAGCTCTTTGATGTTTTCAGGACTTTCTCTAGCCAAGACCATCAAGGTGTAGTATGTCTCTACAAGCTCCTTATCAGCTTCATTGAGCTCTGGTTTGGATTCTTCTTCTGGAGTAACCAAGGCTTTCTCAGCCTCTTCCTTCTCAACAGCTTCTCTTTCAGCTCTCTCTTGCTCTAAAGCAAGCTCTTCTTCTCTATTCAAGCTTTCATCTAACCCTTGGAGGAACTGTTCTACAATATCAACAACTTCTTGATCATCAATGGTAACATTCAAGACATTCGCCCCACACTCAGCCTTTAACATGTCCACATGTAACAACATCTCTTGAAGCATTATACCAAGGCCTTCTAATAAAGCATCTTCATCATCAAACTCTTCATCCTTTTCAGCGAGCAAATGGCAGAATTCCTTAGGATTTGCTTCACTCATTCCTGGTAATTGATTATGAGGCTTTGAAGATGAAACTCCTTTGCTTTCTAGAGACTTAACTCTATGGCTTAGAGAGTCTAGCTTGCCATTCAGGTCACAAGTAGTAGTGTCTATCTTGCTATGCACTTCAGCAAACTTTGTGTGCAGTTCTGTAGTGGTTTGGCTCCTTGGTTTTGTTGAGCAGCTTGTGAGGGATAGACTTGGTGTTGAGGATTAGCCAGGTTGGTGCTTCTATAAGAGAAGTTAGGATGATTCATGTAGTTGTTAAAGCCTCCTACTTGATTCATATAGAAAGCTTCTTCCTCTACAACTGTCCCATCTTCCTCTTGTGTAGCAACACCATCACCAACATAGCTCACATTCTTGAAATACACTCTCATCAGCTTGTCTAACTTGTCACTCAAAGCTGTAATCTCCTTCTTTGTTGTACTCTCACCTTCAGCGCTACAAGAGCTCTAGATGTTATGTCATACTCCTCACCATAGTTTCCATCAGATAGTGTCAGATTCTCCACAAGAGCTAGTCCATCAATAACTGTATTCGCCATGAAATTTCCATTTGATGTTGTATCCAAGAGCATCATGTACTTAGGCGTCACTCCTCTGTACAATGTAGACAACAAACTTTCATTTGTGAACCCATGATGAGGGCACTGCAAAGTGTATGACTTGAAGCGCTCCCATGCTTCAGCAAATGTTTCATTTCCATGTTGAGTAAAGCTGCTAATAGTACTCCTGAGCTTTGCTGTTCTTGTTGAGCTGAAAAAATTGTTGAGGACTATTGTCTTGCATTCATTCCAAGTGGATATAGAACCTTTTGGAAGTGTCTTCTCCCACTGATGTGCTTTGTCTCCTAGACTGAATGGTAACAAGTGCAGCTTCAAAGCATCTTCAGAAACTTCTTGAATCTTGGTCATACCACACACTTTGTCAAACTGATCCAAATGGTCTAAAGGATCTTCATTGGGCAGACCATGAAATCTGCTGTCTTACACCATGTTGATTAACCCAAGCTTGATCTCAAAGTGGATTTTGTGCACAGCTGGAGCATGAATCCCATTCCTGTTGTGATGAGTATCAGGCGTATCACCAACTCCTATAGGTCTTGCAACTCTAGGTGCATGAACTTGTACTCTCAAACCCTGGACTCCAGCAGCTTGGTTCAAAGCATCTTGTGCTTCATCTATGTGTGCTGCAACTTGTTGTAAAGGTGCTTGTCCTACATCACCAACATGTGGTAACTGAGCTTCTTGCTCTGCCATCCTCTGTTCTTCTAACTCTTAAGCTCTATGTCTTACAGCTCTTCTTCTACGGATGTTATCAATAGAAGGGGTCAGATTTGATGAGCCTTTGGACCTCAGATTCATACAAGTACCTAAAAAAAAAACCAGAGCAAAGAAAACAGAGCAAATTAGTGACTATAATGAAAAGAACGTAGTCTAAGAAGAATGTTAAACTCAAAGAATCCACAAATGGCAATGGCGCCAATTTGAAGCAAGGGTTTTTGAGGCCCTTGTTAATTTTGAAAGTAATCATAATCCCCAAATCTGTTGTAGTATAGGGTCTTTGGTGTGAAATACACTTGTGGATATTGAGATACAAACAATGATGTAAGCTAAGCAAGGTTGGGAATTTTGATTGTGAAATAGTAACTCTAGCAACCTAACAATGCAATAAAAAGAAACCATGAATCAAATGCAAGTGAACTAAGTCTAAGCAATGAAACCAAAGCAAGTACTAAACAAGAACTAAATGAGAAAAACAACTTAAGCAAAACTAAACAAGATGAAGACTGAATTTAACTAGCAAATATGACTAAGCAAGATGATCTTAAGACAATTAATAAAAAGCAAGACTCAAGGTTCTAAGAAATAATGGGATTAGTGGCTTTCAAGAGTGATAAAGGGGATTTCTAGCAAAGGCAAACATCAAGCATCCATAAGCAAGCAAATCTCAATGTTATACTCCTAGACAAGGTATCTAAAAGGAATCAGCTTGACGTCAATAAGCAATTCAAATTCAATAATATTGAAGTGTCAAACCCACTTGTGATGGCGTGTTCTTCAACCATGAGCATAAAGATCAAAACCATTCTAGCCTAAGAGAAGTACTAACAACTTTCACCCAAGCAAGAATTCAGATCAACCTATCAATCTTGTGAATCATATAGGGACCTAGGTAACTAAACACCAATCAAGAATATGGACTTAAGCACACCATTGCGAGATCCTAACAATGCTAAGCAATGAAAACGAATCAAACAAAGGCAAGATCTTTCAATGCATACTATCTAACCATCAAGCAAGAATCTCATAACCAACACTATATAGCCCTAAGCGAACCATCTAGCAAGGTGAACTATCACTTTGGTGTCACTGAACAAAGAAAACATAGACCAAGCTAAACTATCAAACCAAATAAGCGAACCATGCTTAGAAATGAGATATCAAGCCATCAAGTGAACCATATGCATCAACAATACCATATTCAATCAAAAGGAGCAAGCTTTATGAATAATAATCACTTTGCAAGAGAAGGAGAGAACAGAGAACAAACTAATCAAGACTAATCACCCTTAATCACATATTAATCACCACTTTCCCTACTTAGAACCCTAAATCTAAGGTAAACTACTCACTAATCATGTTTAATCCTATTTGTTTAGAGTTAAACATGATTAGATGAGATTAAAATGCAAAGATAAGAAAATTAAACTACCAGGGTGCTAAAACAAAGATTAAGAGACAAGATTAAACCATAAAATGCAAACTTTATTATAGGAAAAGGATTTAGAGCAAATCGCCCTTTAAGGTGCAAGAACAAGATGAAAAGATAAAGCTTTTGATATAAAGCAATAAGATGAGATAAAGACAATGTTTTATGGGTTCCCTTTTATAGTAGGGAAGCAAAAGAAGGATAAAAAACCTAAAAATAAGATAAGGTCAACGAGTGGATAAGTTGTATCGGGGTTGTACAGACGGTGTTCTCCTCGATGTACAACCTCGATATGGCTCGTGCAGCGTGTATCGGCTTCCTTCCTCGATGCTGGACCTCGATGCAGACCCAAGGCTTAGACTCCTCGAACCGATCCTCTTCCTCACGTCCTGCAGCTTACATCAAGCACACTCCACAGAGGTTTTGCTGTCGAACAATTGAACTCCACTCACCAGCTTTGCCGGAGAAACCATCCAGCTCCCTGTCAAAGTTAGCAGGCTCATAAAAACAATCGACTTCATGGTCGTAGATCATCCGGCTCCATTTTACGCCATACTTGGCAGGCCTTGGCTATACGCGATGAAAGTTGTAGCTTCCACATACCACCAATACGTCAAATTCCCAACCCATAGGGGTACCAAAACGATATGCGGTTCCCAACGAGCCTCGAGAGATTGCTATATAAGCAGCTTCTTGAGAGCCAAAAAATCTCCTATATAGCAATTACAGAAAGAGGAGGAGCTCGCAGTCCGACAACTCAAATACAGAAAAGTCCCCTCCGTCTGTGAACCTCTTACAAAATTAATCGAGCAAGTATGTTTAGACGAGGAAAACCCTGAAATGTGCATTGACATTAAGGTCGGTCTCGTGAAGCCAATTCACGATGAGCCAATCAATTTCCTAAAGGAAAATATAAGCACTTTGCATGGTCCACCGTGGACATATCGGGTATCGTTACAGGGATCGCCGCACAAGAGCTCAACATCGACCCATCTATCAAACCCATTAGACAAAAACGCCGCAAGCACGGCCCAGATCGGGCTAAAGCGGTAAATGATGAGGTAGACAAACTACTCAAAGTATGATCAATCAGGGGAGTAAAATACCCTGACTGGTTGGCAAACCCCATGGTCCTCAAAAATAAAAACAGAAAGTGGAGAGTATACGTTGACTTCACCAACCTGAACAAGGTGATACAATATTGAGGATAGCATCAACAATGAAGCTGAGGATCAACGGACATGATGGTCTAGCCAAGGGTAAAAGGGAGACGATCTCTCTTGGGGAACATGTCATGAATAAAGGAAATACTATCTTTCATGATTTGTTCCTTCTAGACCTCAATCCCTCCGTTCATTCAGACTCAACCAAGACTTGTAGAGCATACTCAACTCACCTAGATTTCATCACGAAGAAGAATCAGCTAAAAAGGAGTTCATATGAGAAAGATATTGAAGATACAAGTTGGCAGATCTTCAATGGACCCGATGGAGATATGCGAGTACTAAATAAATCATTTCGGCCAAACCACGACGAACCAAGCAACGAAACCGGATATTTTGGAAATTAAACTCATCAAAGAACCGAGGAGAATTTGATTCATGCCAAAATTCATTACGGTTTAAAAGTTATTCAACTTCTAAATTGGATGATGCTCAACCTGCCTTATTTGGAAGCTCTTGGGATTATTCATTTACTAAGAAGACTTTGGCGACCAGGAGAGTTTATTAATTATCTAGAAGTTACCCAAGACGTCTTACCATACTCGAGCACCCAGAGGATTAGGCGAATCCTTGATCATTCCCACTTCCCTTACTTGGACACAAAAGCATTCAACACATTCACTCTTGGAGCCTTTACTCTGCAACGGCTCTCTTGCCCAAGCTGCTGCTTTATGGACGTCTTATTTACCACCCAGAATGTCCCATAGAATCTCATTTATCCCCTCAAACCGTGCAGATACAAGAAGACCCCAGTTTCCATATTTTTGGTTGATTTCCTCATTATGGCCCAATAGCTAGTTTTTATTCAATGCTTTGATTTTTTTTCTTGTTTCTACATTATAGACAGTTAGTTTACTCATGTAAGAGCTCCATATAAAGCTCATTTCGTTCTTTGAACAATGCACCCTTGAATATACATTTTTAATAAACAGAAGTTTTTCTTTTCAAAGTAAAGTCTTTGAAGTTGTTACTTTTTCTTTAGCCCTTAAGTGTGTGATTCACTTTGGTACTATTGAAGCCACGAATCAGATTGTTTGAGTGATTCAAACACTCTAGTTCTCTCACTGGTTGAGTGAGTCAGTCATCATCCATCCTCCATCTCTACCATCTTTTCCACCTTCCGCAAGATTAAGGTTGGAATCTTTTGGTCATCAAGTGATCATAAGTTGGAGGGATTCCAATCTTATATCATTTGGTATCAGAGCTAAAAGCTCCTATCATCAAGTTGTATCTCTTTAACCTTTATCTTTTAAATTTTCTGCTTTGTTTTATTTCTTTACATATAACAAAAAAGAATCCACAAAAATTGCTCTTGTTTATTCCTTTTAATTTGTTTCATTTGTTTCTTATAAATAAATAAAAAACCAAATAAAAATATATTTTTTTCATTCCTTGTTAAGTTTTATTTTCATAATCCAAAATTTAAAAAAATAAATCATTTGTTATTTATTTCTATTTTATTTTAAAAAAAAAAAGAAAAAAAATCTGAAAAAGTTGTTTCTTGTTTTGTTTTGCTTTCATAAAACAAAAACCAAAATAAAAAATTTATTTTTGTTAATTTCTGAATTATTTCGTCCTAATAACATAAAAAAACAAATTTGTTCTTTATAATTTATTTTTATTTGTTAAATTTAAAACCAAAAAAATTACCATAAAAAAAGTTTTATTTCCATTTTTGAGCTTATTGCCAATATTCTTGATATTCCCTGTTGTGAGGTTTGATTGAGCACGAAACTGATCTATCCCCTATATATTAAAAGAGAAGTACTTTTAAAGAATAACCTTAATTTTTTCAAATATTACGGAGTGTCATTTTGCTGATGTGTCGTCACCATAATCATTTTTAGAAAAGTTATATAAATAGATTTATATTACTTGATTAATTACATATTATGCCACTCACATTAATTTAGATATACATTAGTTTATATCAATTATATTGATGATGATTCATCAAGATATTTTCTTTTTCTATTTCTTACAAAAAAATATCATATTAATTATTTCTTTAAATACTATATTTTATCTCCTATTTTTGTAAAAAAAAATAAATCCTCACATCATTCATAAAGTTATATATATATATATATATATATATATATATATATTCGAATTTTATAAAATAGATATAAATTACTCAAATGATTAATAAATAAAAATCTGTTTTAAAATACTAAAATTGAAAATAAGGATGTGTAGATAGATGATTCATAAATCAATATAAAAAATACGTAAATGATAAAAAAAAAACAGGAAGCTTAATTCAATATATATTATTATTATTATTATTATTATTGGTTTCATATGGTTTCAGAACCATATAAATTAACCAAATAATATAAATATTTAAAATTTATAATAAGTAAAAAATATTAATAAAAAGTTTAACTATAAAAAAATAGTTGAATATGTTAATAGAATATAATAGTATACATATTTTATTTGATTAAAAAGTTAAATATCATAAAGTTTTAATTTAAACAACAAAATCACTTGATGAAACATTAAAATATTTTTGTAAGTATATTATATTATAATTTTATTAACCATTTTGATATTAAAAATATTTTTATTGAATCAAAAAGTTAAGAATGTATAAGTATTGACTCATTTATATACAATTTTAGATAATTTATTTAAAATAATAAAAAAAATATATAATCTATTTTTATATAATTCTTATGTATATTTAGTATTTAAAATAAATTTCAGTGTAATTTTTTTTTTAAAGTTAAAATTTTTATGACCATAGTTGTTGCGGGTTAATCTAAATATACATTTATATTCGTATAAGAAATATTAAAATCGATTATAAAATCTCATAATTAAATTTGTTTTTACAATTTTAATACTCTCTATTTCAGATGAAATATAAGTTGTTTTTTTATCAAAGCACAAAGATTAAAATGCAGCTTTTCTTTTAAAAAGTAATCATTTAGTATATAAATTAAATATAATTCAACTAATTATGAAAAATTGAAAAATATAATCGGTCATTATAAACAACTTATATAAAATCAATTGTATTTTGTTATATGATTTTAAAATTATAGTATATTAAATAAATAATTATTATTTTACCCCACACAGGGTGCGGGTTATTACCTAGTTATAATTGTTGTTTTGCAAGGTAAAACTTCTAGAAACAAGCAGGCATGGATTATGAAGATGAATCAAGTGAATTTAACACCTCTGAAATAGACTGGGGTGAAGAATCAAGCAACTCATTGGAGGAAGGGGAAGTCCACGACAATGCCTCATGGAGTGGGGAAACTGATTCTGAAATCAGTTATGGAGGAGAGCTAGAATGTGATGTAGAAGAAATATGGACAGAGGAAGACTACTCAAATTCTGAGGCTGAAAAAGAAACATATGAGGAGGGAATGGATCCAGAACCACCAGACTGCTATAGAAGCTGCTCAAATACATTGTGGTGGGAAGAAGATTCAGAGGAGGACTCATATGAAGAATATAATCTTTCCAAGAGAGCAAAGAAGCCATTCAGCCATGGAGTTATTTCATACCAAGTAACAGCTCAACCAAGATCAATCAGCCTAAGGAAGCAAGTCAACAAAAAGAGTGGTTACATATCTAAATCTCTAGTCTTATCAGGATAAGTAAAAACCCTGAAGTGTATCTAAGTTGGGAAAGCAACTTGAAGAAGTGGCTACAATCCAACAACAT
Organism: Thlaspi arvense; assembly: GCA_911865555.2. Classification (NCBI taxonomy): domain Eukaryota; kingdom Viridiplantae; phylum Streptophyta; class Magnoliopsida; order Brassicales; family Brassicaceae; genus Thlaspi; species Thlaspi arvense. The sequence goes on along the minus strand of OU466861.1, from coordinate 29,082,600 downwards.
TCTCAAGGAAAAGAAGTTATCTCAAGCTGTCCAAGCACTTACAGAAAAAGCTTATGAATGGTGGCTAAGGGAAAACACTCAAAGACATAAGGAGCCAGTGCTAGATTGGGGAGACCTTAAAGCACAAATGTACAAAGAGTTTGTGAAGAAGAACCAGACTCACAAGAAGATCACTATGAAGCCTATATACCAAGCAACATCAAGGAACGTGATGTGTACACCACACTTGCAGCAGGTTCGTGATCAGAAGCTTGTCAAGGGGTCTAAGCACAACGAAGTTACAACAAGCACCTTGACAAATCATGGCAGAGCTAAGCAAACAGTTTGTTTAGAGGAGGTTCCACAAAACTCGAATTCAACATCCTTATATGAACCCCAAAGCAACTCATTTCAAGGTAAGTCCTCTAACTCTAGCTTTGTTAAATTAAATGAACCAACATGTTATAGATGTCACAAGAGAGGACACATTGCTGCAACTTGCCCTGAAAGACAAGTCATAATATCAACATCACTAAACCATAATTTAAATTTATCTCAGTTTAGTGATTGTCTTGATAAAACGAGTTTTAATTTTTCCAATTCTAGTATAATGCACTTGTCTTTTCCCAAAGATGTTCCTACAGGTTTTGATCATATCATGGAGCACACAACCAAAAGAATAAGCCCCAATGATGCTAAACACGAGCTGAATGAGTCATTAAACCAATATGAAGTGGTAGACATAAAAAACAAACTCACCAAGGAGTTTAATCAAGTAAGTAGTCCTTTGATGAATTTTATCTCTAATAATTCAAAGGCTGTGATAATGAGTTTGTTAATTACAGAAGAGAATGAAGAAGATTTAGATTCTTTAGATAATTCTAAGAATCAAAATCATTTTCTAAAAGCACAAACAAGTATGGAACAATTGAATATCAAACTTCAAACCACTGAATTGTTTCAAGCTGAAACTTGTTTACATGTTAATTCCATGACTGCCATAACACACTTGTTTCTTGCCAATAGTGTTGATAAATTTGCAGGTACTAAACACACAGAGGAACAAAGAGCAAGAGGTAGAGAAGCAGCTCTAGAAACGGACCAAAGCATTAGCAGCATTGAGCATCAAGTCAATGAGAAACAAGAAATTGTTTCTTCTCCAGAAAGTGTAAAGGTTCATTCTGAAAATTATGCCTTTGTTTTTAACATTGCCACGACTTTGTTAATACATTTTCTTCTTGCCAAAAGTGTAGAGACTAATGCAGGAACAAAGGTGATATACTGGTGCAAGCACCATACCAGATGGAGACCAACATGACGTACCCATGGTGAAAGGACCGATGACACGTTCAAAGGAGAAAGCCTTGAGGGACAAGTTTAACTTAGCCGTGGAATGGATCATGCACACACGTACCGCGGTCGAGCACATTACGAGGACGGACGAGAGCATTACGAGCTGGTACGATGATATTACAGGATGGGATGATGACGTGACGAACCAACCCCGTACCACGGACGAAGGCATTACCATGCGGGACGACCACAGTACCAATCCAGCCCGTACCGCGGATAAGTGCATTATGGGACGATTGACCGAAGAACAACAAGATATCATGGGCCAAGACTTAGACACTTTTCAAGGCATTCACGCCCCACCTAAGCTCAAGAAAGATCCAAGCCCCAACGAATGGCCACTCCTCAAAGACATATCCGGCCCAAATTTGTTCATCATCAACCCACTCCAAAATGGAAACACTTAGATGATTGATGACCAAAGACAACTTGCCATTTTCACATCACGGATCAAGAGGCAACGGTAAGCTTGTCAATTACTACAATATATTCGTGTTTTCCTTTCTTTTGCAGGCAATAAACATTAGTTTCTTTTGTTACTTTTCACATTTAAGCCGATGTAATCTTTAGTTTATTTTCTTGTATTTTTGGTTTATTTTTTTTTGCTTTTATTTTTAGACCCTAGAAGGTCAAAGTCGAAGAGCTATTAATAAAGCTCCACTGCGACATTGAAGTTCATAACTTTTTACCCCATATCAATAAAATCGGCAGTTCTTCTTCAAGTTAAAGTCTTGAATCCTTGCTTGTTCCTTCGCGTGTGTGATTCACCAAAGTCACAAGTGTTTGCTGTATCAGAGATCATTCCATACTCTATGTGGTGCCATCGATCCCCCAACACTCATCATTCATTGAATCAACGTGAGAGAGTCTAAGGCCAGCACGTTCATTCACATCCCATAAGATCCGGTCATCCGAGTCTTATACCATATACATAACACATGAGCCACCAGATTCATCAAACTACATCAGAGGCAAAACTAAGAGAGAAAACATAAGTGAGATAGAAGATTTCATAAGTGATGATGAGATTCTGTGTCAGCCACACAAACATGGTTCCATCTACTCCCTGTTAATAAAAGAAGTACCACCAGATGCTCAAGCACAACCCCAACCGAGCCACCTACAAAACTGTATCCAAGGTAAACTTCTAAACTCACATTTATTTCAAAAAACTAACTTGACTTATCTATGTGCAGAAAACAAGTTTTGAGGACAAAACTTTTTGAAAAAGGAGAGTATGATACAATATTGAGGATAACATCAACAATAAAGCTGAAGATCAACGAACATGATGGTCTAACCAATGGTAAAGGGAAGAGAATCTCCCTTGGGGAACATGTCATGAATAAAGGAAAGACTATCTTTCATGATTTGATCCTTCTAGACCTCAATCCCTCCGTGCATTCAGACTCAACCAAGACTTGGAGAGCATACTCAACTCACCTAGAGTTCATCACGAAGAAGAATCAGCTAAAAATGAGTTCATATGAGAAAGATATTGAAGATACAAGTTGGCAGATCTTCAATGGACCCGATTGAGATATGCGAGTACTAAATAAATCATTCCGGCCAAACCACGACGAACCAAGCAACAAAACCGGATGTTTTGGAAACTTAACTCATCAAAGAACCGACGTGAATTTGATTCATACCAAAATTCATTACGGTATAAAAGTCATTCAACTTCTAAACCGGATGATGCTCAACCTGCCTTATTTGGAAGCTCTTGGGATTATTCATTTACTAAGAAGACTTTGGTGACCAGGAGAGTTTATTAATCATCTAGAAGTTACCCAAGATGTTTTACCATGCTCCAGCACCCATAGGATTAGGTGAATCCTTGATCATTCCCACTTTCCTTACTTGGACACAAACGCATTCAACACATTCACTCTTGGAGCCTTTACTCTCCAACGGCTCTCTTGTCCAAGCTGCTGCTTTATGGACGTCTTATTTACCACCCAGAATGTCCCAGAGAATTTCACTTATCCCCTCAAACCGTGCAGATACAAGAAGACCCCAGTTTCCATATTTTTGGCTGATTTCCTCATTATGGCCCAATAGCTAGTTTTTATTCAATGCTTTGGTTTTCTTTCTTGTTTCTACATTATAGACCGTTAGTTTACTCATGTAAGAGCTCTATATAAAGCTCATTTCACTCTTTGAACAAGGCACCCTTGAATATACATTTTTAATAAACAGAAGTTTTTTTTTCAAAGTAAAGTCTTTGAAGTTGTTACTTTTTCTTTAGTCCTTAAGTGTGTGATTCACTTTGGTACTATTGAAGCCACAAATCAGATTGTTTGAGTGATTCAAACACTCTAGTTCTCCCACTGATTGATTGAGTCAGTCATCATCCATCCTCCATCTCTACCATCTTTTGCACCTTCCGCAATATTAAGCTTGGAATCTCTTGGTCATCAAGTGATCATAAGTTGGAGGGATTCCAATCTTATATCACAAGGCCTATCCGAAAGACAGCTTCCCACTTCCACACATCGATCGCCTGGTCGAAGCCACAGCTGGCCACCAGCTCCTGTCCTTCATGGACGCCTTCTCTAATATAATTAAATCAAGATGAACCCAGAAGATCAAAAAAACACATCTTTCATCACCGATCGAGGTACATATTGCTATAAAGTAATGCCTTTCAGACTGAGAAATGCAAGAGCAACCTATCAACAGCTCGTGAACAAAATGTACGCGAATCAGCTTGGTAAATCTATAGAAGTGTACATCGACGACATGCTTCTTTCAGATACACAAACCACGTCGCCCAGCTCAGAGAATGCTTTGCAATCTTAAACTAATATGAATTGAAGCTCAACTCGACCAAAGGCACATTCGTAGTCGCCTCAGGTGAATTCCTTGGTTACCTAGTAAGCAAACGAGGAATCGAAGCGAACCCGAAACAAATCATGATATTCCTCGAAATGCCATCTTCCAGAATAACTCGGGAGGTACAACGTCTGACAAGTCGGGTTTCAGCCCTTAATCGGTTCATCTCACGGTTAACTGATAAGTGTCTCCCATTTTACCAGCTCCTCAAAGGAAACAAAAAAATTCCAGTGTGACGAGAAATGCGAAGTGGCACTTACCCAACTCAAAACCTACCTCACCGAGCCTCCTATCTTGGCCAAGCCAATCAATTGAGAACCTTTATACCTCTACATTGCGGTCTCTCCAACTGCATTAAGTTGTGTTCTAGTTTGGGAAGAGCTCAACGAGCGAAAACCGATCTTTTACAAAAGTAAAACTCTGATTGATATCGAAACAAGGTATCCAGCTATGGAAAAACTAGCACTAGCTGTAGTAATGTCGGCTCGCAAGGTCCAACCTTATTTTCAGTCACACTCAATCGTGGTGATGACTTTGCAACCTTTGCAAACTATAAACTTCACAGTCCTAACCAATCAGGATGCCTCGTAAAATGGGTCATCAAGCTCAGCGAGTACGATATCGAATACTGGACCAGGACATGCGCAAAAGCCCAAATCCTAGCAGATTTCGTGGTCGAGCTGGCTCAAAAAGCCAGCTCCGGAAACTCATCATCCAAGACCTGGACTCTTTATGTAGATGGAGCATTGTCCAAACAAGGGTCTGGAGTCGGTGTCCAGCTCACCTCTCCAACCGGAGAGGTAATGGAACAATCTTTTCATCTCAGATACATCTCGTCTAACAATGAATCCAAGTACGAAGCACTCATAGTTGGACTCCAGCTCAAAATTGGCGTAGATGAAAGCGAAATGAAAGCTCACAGCGACTCTAGACTTGTAACCGGCCATTACAGAGGCGAGTACGAAACAAGAGACAAACGCATGTAAGCTTACTTAACTATAGTTCGCAGCCTTCCAGAACAGTTCACTCGTTTCGAGCTTGTCCACATACCCCAAGGCGAAAACACAGCAGCAGATGCTCTAGCAGTGCTAACTTCCACCTCGGACCCCGTGGTAAAACTAATAATCCCAGTTGTAGAAATAGAAATGCCCAGCATAGACCTAGCACTCAAAACACTGGATGTAAACGCTATCACCACACGATCATCAACCCGGTCGCAAACGCAACAGTTCTAAGATCCGGGACTTTCCAACACGGCCGACCATCCCGACGAGGATGAGCCAGATAACAATCCTCTTGAGGATGTGGAATCAAACCCGAACTCATCTCAGAGTACTCAAGACTCAATAATCCACACAGTACCCTCTGCACTCACTGACAAAACCAACCTTCAAGGACGAGGTCGTCGTGAGACCCGACTGGAGTGTACCCATCCTCGAATACATCCAACATGGAACAATTCCCCCGATAGATGAGAAGCTCAAAAACTCAGAGTAAGGAGTGGCCGATATAGCGTGTTATTCGAAGAAAAGCAATACAAGCAAGGACTATCTGAACCATACCTTAAATGCGTGCACGGCGAGGAAGCCTACACTGTAATGTCCGAGACTCGCCAAAGCCCTTGCGGAAGCCATGCTGGAGGCCGAGTGCTCTTCATTCGAATCAAGACACTTGGTTACTTCTGGCCAACTATGATAGCGGACTGCCAGAGATTGTCCAAAAGCTGTGACAAGTGTCAAAGGCATGCCCCAATTATTTACTGTCCCACTGAAAGACTCTCATCAATCTCGCACCCTATCCACTTATGAGATGGTTAATGGACATAGTAGGACCAATAGTTCCCGCGAGACCGAAACAATTCAAGTACATGCTGGTCCTCACCGACTGCTTCACCAAATAGATAGAATCTAAAGCTTATCAGCAACCACCCGAACTCCAGGTATGCGTTCATCTGCAAAAAATGTGATTTGTCGTCACGGACATCCCTACAAAATCATTACAAATAAAGGTTCGCAGTTCATATCCCATAACTTCAGAGACTTCTGCTCGAAGTGGGAGATAAAAATATCTTACTCCACGCCTCGTTATCCTCAAGGAAATGGGCAAGTTGAAGTAACAAAGAAAACCATCTTGAGTAACATCAAGAGACGGGGACTTTACTCATCGATTCAAAAAAAGAGAGGTGGTCTGAACACATTTCCGCCATACTCTTGGCTTGTCGAACCACACCTCACAGAGCAACCAGCAAAACACCGTTCTCACTATCATACAGGCTGGAAGCTTTAATCCCAATAGAGACCTCGGTTCCCAGTCTTTGTCGGGCTTTATGCCCAGCGAGGGATCAGCTCGATCTGATCGACGAACATCGAGATCAAGCATTGATCAGGATCTAAAATTATCAGCAGGCCGATGCTCGTTACTACAACTCCAAAGTCAGACACCAGAGGTTTAACGTAGGAGACATGGTCCTGCGCAAGTTACAACAACACCAAAGAGCCCAGTTCTGGAAAATAAGGAACCAACTGGAAAGGTCCCTATCGCATCACCGAAGTAGTTCGCGACGGCATCTATAGCCTACAGGCTCACGAAAGTACGAAACCGTGTACCCGAGATAAGACCTTGGAAAGTAATGAACCTCAAGAGGTATTATCACTAAGCACTTACAACAATCAAACTACGTCATGGTTTGATCCCTTTACGGGGTACGTAGGCAGCTCGACCCACAAGTCCAGCTATTATTCTCTATTATTCAGATTTTATTCTTTAGCATGACAACATTATTAGGAGAGCTATACACGACGACCCTACTTTATATAATCTCTCTTTCATCTTTACTTAGAATAATAATTCTCTTTTCAGCAACAATTATAATTGTCAAAACCGAGTTCACGAACTAAAACAGTTCGGACCACCCTCGTCATACATTTATAAGCTGAAATACAATAAGCCAAAAATTAAACTCGAGCTCCACCGCTCGATCTCGAAGTTAAAGCACTCCCACCCTCCCACACCCCGAGAACAAGCGAGCTACATCCCATGCGTAACTTACTCCTTCAACAGGAGGGGGAGCCACCTATCCTATATGCCTTTCCCAAAAACACCAGGTACATTTTCCTCATTTCGCAAACTAACTACGTCAGGAGTTTGACTCCACTTCAACAGATGCGGTTAGGATTACAACTCACCCCCAAGCATAGTCAAAGCTCTGGACCTCCAATCAAGGAGCTCAATGCGGCTCACAGTTTGCCTGGTACGACTGAGCTCTATCTCTGGAAACTAAGAGTAAAACCCAATCCCCTTCCTTATTTCAAAGCCGAAACTGAGAAAATCCTAGTTCAAAGGAAAGCAAACTCAACTTCGAACACAAAAACTTCATTACGAAGCTGTTCGGCCTTTCTTCTTTCCTAAGGAAATCAACTAAGTCCAAAAGAACGGATCATACTCTGCTACCAGATCATTTCATCCAATCCGACGAGCTTACGAACCAAAGAATCGGGCTGCAAGCTCAACGATCTCGGTCCACTTGAGTCAAAAACAACTAACCAAAAATCCCCAACAAAACAATCCAAAAGCAATGCATAAAACTAATCATTCAAAGGCACCAACGCCTAAATGCATTAAAAACAAAGACCTTTCGGGCACGGTGGAGTTTGAAACAGAAGGATAAAAGCCCTCCTGGGTACCAAAACAAGCATAAAACCCCCGCTGGGGAACCATGTTCGAAAATAAAATGAAATAAAGGATTAGGGAAAGAGAGAAGAGTCGAGATCAGCCTTCAACGCTAACCCCTTCAGTACTTCTACCATCTTCAACATTCGAGCTGAACTGATTAAGACCTAGAGGCGCACCGTAGCTGGATCCACCTCCATCGCAACCGAGTCTTTAGAGATCACTGGGAGATTCAATTTTCCGATCGAGAATTCTGAGATCTGGGTAGCCTTGAAAGTTTCTCCCAGGTTTACCTCGCTAGCCTTCACCAATTCCAACTCCTCTTCGATTGTGCAGGTCCCGAAAATGATCGCCTTAGCATTTTCTTGTTAGACCCAGCCTCCTAGAGACCGCACTCAGCCATGTTTTCGGCCTTCTTCCTATACGACTTAACCTTTAAGCCTTCGAGCACCTCCATGAACCTCTGGGGAATCACCGTTTGGGCTTGGCGGCTGGCTTGACGAATGGCATCCTTGCGCTCACAGGTAAGACGGAGGTTCTCCCTCTCTAGATCAGCTGCCCACTCAAAAGCCCACACTGCCTTGGCCTGGGCCTCGGAGAGCTGTTCGGTGGCGATCCTGAACTTCTCGCCTTTTTCAGCCACCTCATTCTCGAGGTGAGCAAGATGAGCTTCTTGGCTCTTAAACTGCTTGAGCATGTTGGCCTGGCGAGTGACCTACGTGTCGGCAGCATCGAGGTTGGACTTGAGCTTGTTGACTACCCTCCTCATCTCTTCGATCTCTCCCGGGTGAACATCACGTAGCCTCCTCTCTAGGCGAGCATAGAGCCAATTTCCAGCCTTTACAGCCTGCAAACAGCGGCAATCGAAAGGTTAAGTGCATAACACTTAACCAGCAAATATATAAAAAAAGGGGACACCTTTTACCTTCCCATTGGCCACCGTCATCTCCACAAAGAACTCCCACTTGATCATATTCATAAGAGGGGGGGGTTGGAAACTGGCGGGCTTGAAGTGACGCCACATAGCTGCCAAACCCTCAGGATCATCTGTGATCGGATGGTCCTTGATGTGCTCCAACTTCGAGTGAAAAGGCCGGGTATCCATCCAGCCACCGCTCCCGTTGGATACTGCCAGATGCGCCTCTGCGGCCCGACCTCCCTCATCACACCTCAACCGTTTCAAAACAAGCAGAGACGACTGCTCGAGCTCCTGGCCCGCAGAGTTCTGGGTCCTACTCGAGCTGACAGTTATCACCCCAGACTCTTGGATATGAGGGTTAACCCAAGGAACCATCATTTGATTGACCTCCTCGTGATGGAGTGTGGGAGCGGCAGTCGACGCCAATGCAGCCTCTAGAGCTGCCTTAACACTTCCTAAGTGAACTCTGGGTTCGTTGGGGTCAACAGGGGCTTTCCCGGCTCTTTTTTGAAAGGTCGGTTTGCAAGACAGGGCTGAAGTCATGCTTGCTGCTGAACTGGAAGCCTGCGCCAGGAGAGGAGGTATTACCCCAGCAACTACAAAAAAAATCAACACATTAACACTGAAATTCGCTAAGCAAAATCTTGTAGCCCTAGCATGACGAAAGCTTACCAAATAGAATGAACGGATCCGGAACAGGCGAAGTAAGGACTCGTCGAACTCGTTCTCGTGTGAACTTACTCCACATGACGTCACCTCGTTAGAATAATCCCATTCGGTGGTCTACATCCCCATCTCGCGGTGCTTTAGATAGCTTGCCTGACAAACAAAAACAAATGAAGGTCATAAATCAGACCAAGCAAGGAATCCGAGTTCTAGCTAGCAAACATATAAGCCTAGTTAAACAACCGCTGCTCGCAAATTTGACCGGCAGCCGAGTGAAATGGAAGCTTCCGACGGATGCTTCATTAACTCTGAACTTAATCCTCATCCTCTCCCATCCGGAATCCTTCTCAGGACTGTCCACGATAAACCGCCGGTTTGATCTCGGAGATGCATAAAAGGTTCTGGGATGACGGGCATTGTACTTAACAGAGAAAAACTCATTTAGCTCCTAAGGGCAAAAGATGACAGCATCTTCCCGAGCCCACACGGCACACCCCACGATGGCCCAAACCAGATTTGGGCACTTCTGCGGGAAAGCCATCCGCAAGTCGGCAAGCACATCAAGGACGAAGCACATGGTCGGAAAGAACAACCTACAATCCCAGAAGTACGTCATGTATGCATAACAAAAAAATCGGCTCGACGTTTGCCGGAGTCTCCATTGGCGCCAGAATCGCCAACACTAAACCATTGGTCGTCCAAGACCTTCGATTCGTTTATCTTCAAGGATCCAGAGCCCCAGAGTCCTTCATGACCCCTTCGGTCTTCATGGCTTTTGACATCGGAAGAAGGACATTAAGGAAGGGAGGAGATAAAGATTCCATACCCAGAAAACAAGAAAAACACGCGAGAAATCTAAGGCGATTCGCAGAAATCCTTGCTTAAAATACACAAAGCAAGCAGTCGGGCAAAATCCAAAAGATTTTCGATCACAAAAATCTCTCTTTCTCGACCAAAAAAATGTGACGAACAAAAAGTTACAGAAAATAAAAGAGAAGAAGAGAGAAAACTACTTTTAATCGTCGAACATATGCAGTTAAAAAGCAGTGGAGAAGGTGGAATTTATAACGCAGTAATAATTGCTCACTTTCGAAGATTGTGAAAAATCCAACTATGCCATTAATCTTCACTGTTCGATTCCGGGATCTCAACCGTTGAATATTCAACTCAGCAGATTTGACGTGATGCATAACTCCAATTAACCAAGGCCATCAGATCACTTATTTTTTGGATCTAAACCATCCACGTCGAAAAAGCATCCATGCAAATCTTCTCGGGAATTGCACTTGTCCCCGGGAAGCTCGATCGCTGAAATTGAAGTAAATAAGTATATTCACTTTGAATCTGAACTGTCCATCTTTAAAGGATAACAACCGCAAGATCTCGTTGTGCGAGCTGCGATCCTTATGGTTGATCCTCGGCCGTACGATCAGTTGGACTTTTCATCTTTCCAAGTCTGAGCCGTTGATCTTGAATGATCACCTGACACCATGACGTCAGCACACTAGATGTGAAATCTTTCAAAAATAACAACTCGTTATTGTTAACGGGCTAGGGGCAATTGTTAGAACTAGATTTTACACAATGAATCCAGCCCACTCAAGCCCAACAAGCAAGTTCAAACTAAGCATAAATTAACTGGACCTCGTTAATACGAACCATGCTCAATCCTTTGCAACGATCTAAGCCTGAACATTAGTGTTCCGTTTGACGAGGTCGAGCTGGAGCTCGATAAAATCCTGAGAAACAAGGAAGGATCTAGACTAAGTCAAAGCATATTCCCACCAGTTCAAGCGAGCTCGAGATTTCTGGAAAAAGTTGCTGCACGTAGCCGAGATATGCGTTGGAGATTGAAGCTTGACGTGGCAAACTATATAAAAGAGGCAAATAGCTTAGTTTAGAGAACTATTTTTTTATACTTTCGGATACTCAAAAACACTGTAATCGCTCTTGGAGTTCTTTCCATTTTCTTTTAGGAAAATTCTATAACTGTTTCATTCATCCGATTAATATCAAATCCTTATTTCAATTGATACTTGCTTATACTGTCAATCTGTTCAAGAGAATCTAACCCTTAATTTTCTTATAATTATTTTTTTATAAAAATACATAAATTTTTAGTGTAGATTTCTACATCCATAAAAATACTATTAAATTTTTATATTTTTAAAATTGCTAATTCAGTAACCATAAATATTTTATATGATTATGACGGTTTAATTCGATTAAATTTTAATTTTCATCATTTTAAGAAAACGTAAGAAAAAAATACCTTTGAAATTTAGATTGAGGAACATTATTTGAGAAAGAGCGTGAAGACCAAAACAGCTGGAAGTTATGAAGACGGGCATGTGGTTGCCTATCTAATTTGGTAAGAGAATGGTGGCTTCATTAATTACATTTTATACTAGTAAAAAATTTATAAATTAATAATATTGAAACTATGAAAGTTTATAAACCCTTATTAATATATAATGATTATTAATTACTAAATATATTGTTTAGTAGTAAATTAATTTTAGAATTAATAAAAAATATTAAGTTATCGAAATATTAATGTATCGAATATTGCTTTATAGAAGTTTCGCTATATATCTTTATATGCTCTCATTTGTTAACTAAACAAAAGCATTATGTTGTGAAAATGCTAGTAATATATTTTATATTCATGTGCTCTTTCTTTAATGCGTTCTAACGCTTCCCGATGCTTTAACTGCCAACTCAATACAGTAAGTTCTATAACACATGGAGGTGGAATTTAAAGCGAACCGAGAGTAAAAAGAAAATTTCATTTCTAAGCCGAGTATAATTTTATAAAGACCAAATCAAATATGGAATTAAAAACAACAACTTAAATTAAAATTAATCTATTTATTTACTATTTTCGATTGAATTTGATATGATATTTTCTGATTTTATTTACTAACCGAGTCAAATAATATTTTTGTTCTCCTTCAAACCATCACCATTTTTTTTAACCTAACAAAGAAATCAAATAAATTGAACCGAATGGAGGACAAGAACTGAAATTTTCACCCTAGCAAGTAGCAAATATACTAGTATATAATTAAATTTCAAGATTTATCATTATATAATTCATTTCCATACAAAGGTGGTTTGCTCATTAATTTTTTTTTTTTGGTAATAGTTTGCTCATTAATTTAGTTTTGATGTAATGTAACGGTTTTAAGATACTGTTATGATTTAAATGGCTGGCTTCCATAGTACTATCACAAATTTCTTATACGATTTTCTAACATAACAATCGAAAAGGAACCTCATATATCTCCGTCAGGAAACAGTTGGTTCCTTCTGAAGCATAAATCGAATTGAGGAATTTAAAAACGCAGAAGCTTTAGACGGTCCGAAAACTCACCAAAACTTAATGCAGTTTTTCAAATGTAGAGAAAAAATAAGAAAGAAAGTGGGTGGTAGTTATAAACACGCATTAATGACATCGAACAAAAAAACCTATAATATGGCATTGTTTTCGCTTACAAGATTTGATTCGCAAAGACGCTCTTAGACCAACGCATAAACAATGTCCAACGTTGCAGTAATCGCCGCTATTCTGATTGCTGTTTCGCTAACCGGCCACGTGTCAGCTCAAATCGCTCCATCTCCTTCGTCAGGAACGTCGGGTGCAGCAGACTGTATGCCGAATCTGTTGAACATGACGGACTGTCTCTCGTACGTTACGGTCGGAAGCGGTGGTGATCCGGCCAAGCCGGACAAGGCTTGTTGTCCGGAGCTGGCGGGGCTGGTTGATAGCTCGCCGCAGTGCCTCTGTTACCTCCTCGCTGGAGACATGGCGGCTCAGTATGGAATCAAGATTGATAAGGCAAAGGCTCTCAAGCTTCCGGGAGTTTGCGGCGTCGTTACTCCAGATCCCTCCCTTTGTTCACGTAAATTTTAACCTACATATATTAATTTTAAAGTTATTAAATTAATAATCTTGCATTCGAGTATAATATGACTACCAACGAACTTACCCACTGTATATTACTAAAAATATTTTTTAAAATAAGAAGCTAGTATGTATATGAGATATTGAAGGAAACTATTTTTCTGTCAAATATTTAATACACTTATCAAAAGCTTAAAAAAAAATTATTCTGTATTTTTTTATGTTTATCTTATTTACCGGAATTCCAAAGATCCATTTCGTCAATGGCTAGCATATGATTTTGAATTCATATATGTAGTTAGTTTTTATTTCTTAGCCAATTTTATAGAAAATAAAAATGTGATCTAGGTCTATCGAAATTGAGAAATGAGAATCTAATGATATGATCATATGATGACTCTCATTCATACCAACACAAAGTTCTTTAGAATGAATCAAATTATTTTTGTATATACTAAGAAGGTTAGAATGTGAATATTTGTTATTGTAAATGTTAAAATGTAAGTAAATATAAGCTGTAAGAAATTTAATCAAAATATAATAATTAATAGAGAATATGATATTTATTGGCCGAACTATCTAACCCTTACAACTCATCTACTCGCACATTTAATATACTTTTTGTCGGTTTCGTGAAAAGTATCACATGTTTTCAAACTATTTGACTTAATTGTATATTTGTCTTTTTAGACGTTAAAGTTACTGAATTATGAAATATGCTTACAATTTTATAAGGAGCATCTAATATGAGCTCAGACTGACGCAATGTATTTTATGGAAACGGATTTTGTTTGTACTTTGTACTTATTTAGCACTTGAACAAAGTTTTTAATTATTGATGGGTGACTTAAAGATGAATTTATTACGATTAGACAATTATTGTATAATGTTTGCACCTTTTAGTCTAATATTTATATTGTAATTAACAGTGTTTGGAGTTCCCGTTGGAGCACCTGAAGCTATGGGTAACGAGGAAGCCTCCCCAGCCTTGGCTCCAACTTCAGGTAAACGATCTACTTCATAATTTCCATTTGATGTATGAGTGAACATTTTGCTTTTAGATTCTATATTAGTTAGTTGTTTTTAATTTTGCCCCTGCTAAAAAGAAAACACAACCACTTAAAATCCATTTTACTTGTTTTTTTTGGAAACTTTTTATGTTTCTGGTCTGCTTTTTTTTATTTTTAATAGAAAAGATGCACTATATAATCAAATTTTACCGCGTCTATTTTCTAAAATAACATCGATTTCATGTGAGTTCTTAACAATTATCATCTCCTATAATCACTATGATATTATTCCACAAAAGACACACGTTCTTATCAGTATATTTTTCTGCCAATTTAATTAAAAATGAATATTGGTTTAATATTTCATACGGTATAGTTCATGTACTATTCAATCTTAATATATAACATTCAAGAAAGGAAAAAAAAAACACAATCAATCCATTTTGAATAATATGTATAGGTGCGGAATCACCTGGACGTTTTGCGTCGGGTCCTTCGGCTGGCAGAACGAGCGATGCACCAAGCAGTGCACCTTATTATCTTTTTCTCAATCTTATAATTTCCCCAGTCGCTTTAGCACTATATATCTATTTCTGATTTCTTTTTCTTATTAGCAACACCATTATTTGTATTGTACTTTCTTAAAAAGAGTATTGTTGCTTTTGTAGGTTTTTTTTGCTGAATTTATTACTTTGTGTATCCATGGATTATCTCTTCATTCATTTTATCGAATAAAGTTTATTGTCATAAAAATACTGAGATTTCTCCACCGGTTTGAATTTTTAAACCGTTTAAGAGTTAAAATTGTTGACAAAAAAAAAACGTAAAAATTAGACATTCAAAACAATTTCAACCATTAAGAAGGTATCAAAAAACTTTTTTGTTCAACATCTGATGTTATTATATAGTAAAAGAATAATACAAATAGTTCAATATTCAAATAGATGGATTAAAGAACAGATTGCAGTGGTGACAAAAAAAAAAAAGAACAGATTGCAGATATCTCTAATTTATACATCTTTTTAGACAAGATATATCCAATAAGATTACTTTGTCTGTTAACATGTCCTAAAGAACAGATGGGTAATTTATTTATCCAAAATCAAACATCCAATAGCAGATTACCTAATTCCATGCTTCCTCGGCTTTGATTAATAATTTGTGTTAATTGAAGACTATATCTCCTTCAGACCAAACATTCCTTCAGCCCTTAGTCCAAATAAGCTGTACAACATACAGGAAACCATAAGCTTCTGCTTATACTGGTGTATTTACCTGAGGCAATTTCACACATTTTGATTCCATATGCCTCCCTTGATTATCTCTAATTATCCATCATATAGCCATTAAATCTAAATCACGTCGGTACTTACTATCAAACATAGATTTTAACCAACTTAATTCTGAAGATACCAAAAATCTATCTGAAAATTTTTAATTTTTCAAAAAAAAATATTATTTTATAAATAAATAATAAAATTAGTTCTATCTAGAATTGCATAAAGATTTTTCATAGTATTATGACTAAAGATAATAAACACTCAAGACCATGTCACAAACTAATTAGGGTTAAGGCCGTAAGTTACTCGATCGTAAATGCTTTTTGATTCCCAATGTGTTGGGCTAAACCCAACATACCACAAGAGAAAAATTCAGCACCTAACCTAAAATGTTTAGACAACGAAAGAAAGTTAAACAAGAGGCGAAGAAGCTCGCACATTGAATATAGGGACAAAGAGGTGGATGACAAGATTTGAGCAAAAAATTAGCAAAGAAACAAATTGAAAATAGGTTAGAAAACACTAGCTAAAAGATACCCATTGATAAAAGTACAAATAGAAATTACAACTATGCCATCAATTGCGCCTAGGTTTGTAGCCTTGTATCTCTCTCTCTTATTCTTTTATTTTCCTTTCTCTTAGTTCCCCTTTTTTGGAAAATAAATATAATACAAAAATTCAACATATATGCAACAGGTTAGAATAAATAAATGTTTTCATGCATATGTTAGCAGAAAACAATAGAAGAATGTTAACATAAATATATTAATACGAAAATTAACATGTGAATAAATAAAATTAGCAAATTAAGTAAAATATTAGAGATCTATATATATTAATATGAAACAAAAAATAAGTTAGCATATTAAAAAAATATATAACTTTACATTTAACAATATATATATGTCTTTATTATTTTAGACATTTATATAAGGTTATAGATATAATTTCCATAACAAAAAGATAAGTTAACATGTTAAAAAAACTTATAACTTTACATTTTACAATATATACATATATTTATTATTATGAATAAAAAGCATGAGTTATTTTATTATTTTAGACATGCATATATATGAATAGAGTGTGTTTGTGTAGTTAATTGAATAAGAGATTGAGAGTAGGTAAGATGAGTTTGAGTTCTCCAAAAAATTTAGAGATTAAGTCAATAAATTTGTTTGATTATATCAAGTGATTCAAAAATCGATTATCTATGAAATTGGCTTTCATGAGAGAAAGAAAAGAAAAGAAGTTACCAGTATTTTATCTACCAATTTTGGTATGCTTTGTAAAGAAATTGTATGTATAAGTAACATAGAAAACAATGATTACCTATAAAATGGTCGAACAACCAGGAACACTGGCCAAGTTGTCCAAAGCGAGTCTTTGCCTGTGATTTTTTTTTTCTGGTGTTTTTTGTGTCGAGCAGATCTAAGTTTTGTAGAGATCTTGAGATTATAAAATGTTGTAGCAGAAGATACTATAGAAAAAGATAAGAGAAAGCACTGAATTGTTATAAATAAATGTAAGCAATTATTAGTTTAGCTATGGGATACGTACTATGAATTACACAAACGAAATTAGTTAGGTGCGTGAGGATATTATGGACAGAACTAGTGGCAAAATATTTTGATGTTTGAACTTTTAAATGAGTCTGATTCATTCTATTAATTTATTACCGGTCCTTTGTCATCAAGTGATATATATCTTAAATATATCAGTCGAAATACATACTGACATGTTCCAAAGAAAATGGGGGTTGATAATTATATTATTTATACATTTAGTATAGCATGTACATTGTCTTGAGGAGGTATATTGTTCGGTGAACTTAAATGAAGTGAATGTTTCCGTGAAGTAAATGGGGGTTGATAATTATATTATTTATACATTTTATTATTCATTTAGTATAGCATGTACATTGTCTTAAGTATATAATTTGTCAAATATGGTCTACTATGCATTCATTTTAGAGTTAATAAGTTTTAACATATGACTTGCATGTTTGATGTATTTTGAGTGTTCTATTAAGTGCTATGGAGCTTGTGGAGACTTGCTGGAGCTTGGGAAATGAGGTAGGACAAATGAGAGATGAAAAAGGAGCAAGCAGAAGTTCAAAGTGTGCATATCGAGATGTGGTACTACATCATGTCAATACAAGTGAGACAGAGGAGGCCATATTAAGATGTCCATACTGATGTAACACATCGATATAAAGGTGGTAGGAGATCACATCGATGTGCCATATCGAAATATTGTACATGCAACAAGTCGATACAAACGAGACATAACAAGTCAGGACTAACCGTATCGAGGAGACTCTATCAATGTAATACATCGATATGGAGGTGGCAGGAGACCATATGCAACAAATCGATATGACCCTTTCACCTGACCTGATGTGGACATCAGCACCAAACAAACTGCCTTAGATGTTGGAGGACATACATAAGCTTACTTGGAGTTAAACTTGCTAGTAGCTAAGGAACAAAGGAGGCTTAAGGCTGTTTTCAAAGGAGCTAAAGACTTAAACACAGAACACTGTCATTCTATACTCAATGAGGACGTTATGATCAAGCTAAACCATGACTGGTCCAGTTTAATTCACAAGAAAATCAAGCCAAACTACCAGAACCACCAAATCACATGAATGAACCCACCAGATCAAGCTATAAATCACATCAAACCATCCCAAATCGAAGGAGATATCACCATGAAGGCAGTTTCCTTTTCTAAGCATGTTAACTTTGCTCCAAAGGGAAACTATGACCAAGGACCACTCTCTCTCAGCAATCTCTACCCTCCATTCTCTAAAAAAGATCATAGACGTTCATACAAAGATCAAGACCACAAGATTCGTTCCCCCTCTCTCATTGCCCCAAATCAAGCTTCCCCCCCCCCTCATGCCCAAAGACTATCTACAACTAAAGCCAGACTTTATGATTTGTTTTATTACAGTAGAACTTCTATAAATTAATACTCGATAAATTAATAATCACTATAAATTAATAATTTTTACCGGTCCCAAGTCGGACCAGTGTAAAAATTGACAAAATTCGATAAGATAATAAGATAATACTTTTTTTGAAAGTTCTATGTACAAATATGGTCCCAATAGTAATATAAATTAATAATTATATATTTAGGTTTATATTAATAATATAATATAATAAAATATGATAATATTGTGTTTCAAGTTTAGAAAATTTGTTTGATTTATCTTCTAAATTCATTATTATGACATTTTTTGAATGAATTTTACATTGTTGAAAATATTGATTTTGTTTTTTTGATAAATATTAAAAAATCAAACTCAAAATATCTCTATAAATTAATAAAATATTAATTTATCGATAAATTAATAATTATTAATTTATCGATTAATTAATAACTCTATAAATTAATAAAATTTGAGAGTCCCAACATTATTAATTTATAGAGGTTTTACTGTACTTTGTTACGATTTTATACACTTCATTTTGAGCACTATATAAGCTCATAAGCTTGTACTTTCATATTCACCAAATTATTAAATCAAAAACCCCTTTGTTGTTTCTGAAGAAGTACTTCTTTAAATCATTTGTTCTTGCAAGTTTTTTTAAGTATTTGTGGAATAAAGCTTTGAAACTCTTGTGGAGAATTTAGAAGTCCATGTGAGGAAGAGCCCTTGGATTCTAGAGTCTCAAAACCGTGTTTGTGGAATCAGACACATCCTGCTACTTCATCATCATTCAATAAACTCCATCTTCAAGCTTAAAAATATCTTGATTCAAGTGTGTTAAGAGTTGGTGGATTCCATTCCTATATCATTTTTATCAGAGCTTAAAAGCTCCTATCAAGGTGTATCTGTTTGTTTTGCTATTTTATTTTCATATCACTCAATTTGTTTCATTTAAAACCCAAAAACTCATAAAATTATTCTTCCGCTTATTTATCTTCTCTGACTTTTATAAACTTCATAAAAACTCAAAAGAAAAAATACTTTATCTTTTGATTCTGCTCATTTAAAGTCTTAAAATAAAATTGCTTTCTAAAAATTAGCAAGTCATTTGGTAATTTTAAATCGATTTTCAAATTAACTTCTTATTTCAGTGATATATATTGTTTCTCTGTTTTGCTTTTGATTAAACAGAACTTTGATTTGTTTATATTGATTTTTGCCAGGTACCAACATGGAGAATACACCAACAGATCCTATGCAAACCATGATGGCCATATTGCAAGCTATGAATCAAACCATGACTGAAAGAATGTCAATACACTGAAAATCATTACTCCAGCCTACACTATGTGAATGGACAACCACCTTACATGCCTTGAAAGAATAAGGGCTGAAGCAGCGACTTTGCTAAACAAACCATATCAACAATACAAGGAGCCAAGACCACCTGATATACCACCACCACCTCGAGCACCAGATCTAATCCAAGTTGCGGTAGAAGGAGAGCTTCTAGTAATTCAAAGATCTTTGAATACACAACAAGTACTAGAAGATTAGGGGCAAAGAGACAATCTCTTCCATTCAAGATGTAGAATCAAAGACAAGGTATGTCATTTGATTATTGATAGTGGTTCTGGTGCTAACATTGCTAGTGTTTCTCTAGTAGAAAAACTTGGTCTTACCACAAAACAGCATCCAAGACCTTACAAACTCAAGTGGCTGAGTGACAAAGAAGAGCTGAAAGTTACAAAGCAAGTAGAAATACCACTCAACATTGGCAAACACATAAATAAAATATTGTGTGATGTTGCACCAATGCAAGCTAGTCATGTTTTGCTTGCATCACCATGGCAATATAATAGAGAAGTAACCCACAATGTCAGAACCCATGAGTACTCCTTCACCATCAAACAATGTAAGCACATTCTGGCCCATTTAGCTCAAAAGACATTAGTGTTGTTCGTTTGGCAGCCGCAGGCAGCAGCGGTGGTGGCAGCTGTAACATTGCTGCAGCTTGTTGTTCGTTTCGTTGCTGCTGCAGCAATTTTTTTTTGTTCATTTTAAAGCCGCAAGTTGCAGCCACAAGACGCATGATATTGTTCGTTTTGCAGACTTTGCGAAATTTTTTCATATAATTCATATTTTATTTTTATAAATTTGTATAATTATATTTTTAATCAATAAAATGTAATTTAAATATATTTTTACATCCATAAAAAATATCATATTTAGTTAGTAATAATTTTTAAGTTAAATATATAACTATAACAACATATTTTGTGATAAATCATAAGGTAAACTAAAATAAAGGTAATAAACATTTAACTGAAATAAAATAAAAGTACTACACCAATTTCTGAATAACCAAAGTCATAAAAAAAAGTCATAGTCATTATATAAAATAATAAATAAAAAGTCATAAACAAAGTGATAAGCAAAAACTTAATAATGTAAACGACTTCTACGATATTCATTTGTAATATTATCACGCAAAGTTTGCATCACTCTATCACCGTCGGCTCATATCCAATATGTCCACCATGATCTTCATCACTATCAGTTCTTCTCCTTCTCAATCTCCTTATGTGCTTTGCCAATGTACAAAATCTTGGTCTTCTTGATGTGAATCACGTATAAAATTGTGTAGTGCCATTGCCACTGTTACAAGCTTAATCCATTTGGTCAGACCATACTTAAAATGCTTTCGATCTAAAATCCTCCATTTTGCTTTCCATACTCCAAATGTCCTGTCAATCAATGATCACAAACCTGAATGCTTTTTGTTGAATAACTCCCGTGCATTTACTGGTGGTCCTCCTCTAGCAAATTGACCAAGATGATATCGCATTCTACGATGCGGACCAAGATATCCTGTCCTAGTAGAATATCCGTAGTAAACTAGGTAGTACTTTCCACTAGGCGGATGTGGGAAAGAGGGCTCATTCCTCGCACAATGAGTTAAGACTTTTGTATCATGTGCTCTACCAGGAACACCGACATATGTATATATGAACTTCATATCTAAGTTACATATAACAAGGACATTCATTGTGGGTTCATGCTTTCTACCTTTATATGCTTCTGTACTTCGTCTTGGAGGGCGAACTCGGACATGAGTTCCATCAAGTGCTCCAATGCAATCTTTTAAAAGAGGCATATATTTATCATCATTCCTCAAAACAGGGTTTACTCTTGTAAACTCACTCTCTTGTGGTTTTAGTGTATCTGCTGCAAACTTGAGGAGAACACTTAAAATTTCATCAAGCTTCCTTCTCACTATATCTATTAACCATTAATACCTATCAGCTAAATCCCGCATAGTCTTATCCTTACCAACCACCTCAAGAAACATTGCAACGTATTACTTAACATAGACATTTTCCGACTCTTGTAATCCATATCGCCTAGTTAGCATCTTACATAAATCTCCAAATGTTCTCTGATTCATTCGAAGAATGTCATAGCACTGCTGATCTGATCCATGCATGAGTTGTTGAACATGACGCCAACCTGCTCCTCGATCTGTTCTATGACTCAATCTCTCAGTACCAAGTGAATCTGGCAAACCAACTTCATCATCATCATCATCATCATCATCATCACCCAAAATCCATCTTCTAACCATCTGCAAACACAAGATATTCATCATCATTATTTTTGGGTTCAAACAATGAAACATTATTTTCAATCATAAAGGGTTCAAACATAAGCAATTTAAATGTGACGATGTTATGATGATGTAACTGTGACATGTCAATTTTTAGTATATGTGGCTTGTGACATGATATTATTTAATCTATGAATAAAATTTGATGTTAAAACTTTGGTGTTAAATTTGAATACTCAAGTTTTTGGTGGAAATTTTGGGAAATGATATTTTTGATAAATAGATTTGAAATCATATTTTTGACTCAAAATATTTGTCGGGAAATTTATAGATTTTAATTATTTAGCAAAAAATTTGTGGCAACTTTTTTTGCCATAAATTTTTTGATTCACAATTTTTACAAAAAATTCACAAAATCAAATGAAAATACTCTCAAATAAATGTTTTGGTGGGAAAGTTACAAATTCATGTTTTTTGGCGAAAATTTCTGGAATCGAGTTTTCATGGAAATATTTTTAAAATATATTTTTAAGAAGGTTTATTGGCATAAGAAATACGGCTTTACTTGTTTGGTGGAAAATTCATGAAATCAAAATTTTGACTCGTAGCTTTTGGAATCACATTTTCAATATAAATTTTTTGGTGAATTTTTTTATGGATTCACTTTTTGGCAGAAAAATCCCAAAATTGAAAATCTGAAAAAATATTTGTGGAATCATATTTTTGACGTAATGTTTTTAATTGAATTTTTTTTTTTGGCAGTAAATTTGTTGAATCGGGTTTTTGACGGAAATTTTTGGAAATCTTAGGTTTAAGTAAGTTTTTTGGCAAAATATTTACAAGTTCAAGTTTTTTATGTGAAATTTATAGAATCAGCTTTCTGGAAGGAGAATTTCTTAACTTTTATTATCATCTCAGCTTGTCCCATTACAAATAAAGAACAAAAGTTTATATTGCATTGAATGTATTCCAATTGTATAGCAAGAATTAGGAATCATAAATAGGACGAAAGATGACAAAATGAGATGAAAAACTATAATAAGATGAAAGAGTTATGAATAAAAAGTAGAAGACAAATAAGACAGAAAATAAAGAAGAATCATTTTTCTATTTTAAGTATTTTGAATTTTGTATATATTTTATTTTTTGTTATATACAATTTTTCAAATTTTTTAAAATAATTTTTCACAAACTAAATATTTTTACAATTATATTACTGTTAATTATTATTAACTAGTTTTTATTTAATTTTTATATTGGCACATATGTATGGACCAGCCACCTAGTAGTAGAAATATAAAAATAAACAAAAAATAATGTGATAAAGTAAAATCATTGTAAATTATAATAAATATTGAATTATTAGATGAGGAAGAAGCTTAAATAGAAAAAATCATCTACAATATATAAAAAGTTGATGGCATAGTGCATTGAGGACGTCCACATAAGATGAAAAAACTCAATCCGATTGGTCCACATCATCGTTTTTCATTAATCATAAAAATGTTAAGTATGATTAAGGTGAAGAAACTCAATATGACTGGTCCACATCAGCATTTTTCATTAAACATAAAAAATATTAAATTTGATTTAAACATTACAAAATTAATTTTTATTTTTCAAAAATACTAATTTCGTTTTATATATGGAAAATCTATCTAAACTATTATTTGACAAGCATGTTTAATGAAAAAATCTGATGTGTCATCACCTTAGCAAAAGTTAGTGTAAATTAATGGTGACATGTAATTGTGACATGAAAATGTAACATGGCAAATTTTCTAAAATAAATAAAATATTTTGATTGGTTGAATTATAAATAAATAAATTATAACATTAATAAACAAGATTATAACACTAAAAATAATAAATTTAAATTTACAAAAAATAATAATTACTATGATTTCAATTTGATGTTACATATATTCATAATAGATTGCATAAAATATGATTACAAAAATTTTACAACCAATATATATTTATATTTTATATAAAAAAATAATAATAGACTATCCAATAAGATAGTATATACACTATATATTAAAAATATTAGGAGTATTATATATTATTATTTGTATATAATTTTTTTAACATTTATATATTATTGTTTTTTGGAATTTGTATAGCTTACTTTACCATTTCATTTTATTTCTTATCATTTTTTAAGTAAATAAAAAGTTTATATCATAATCATATATAGTCTCATTGTAGGTTGAGAATTAGAGATCAAAAATAAAACGCAATGTAACCGGATGAAAAAATAAATTATAAATAAGAAAAAATAAATATGACTAAAGTAGAAGTAAAAATAAAAATAAATCTCTACTGTTTTGTTTTTCCGTAACACTCTTAAATTTTATTGTATGGAGTCATTTAAAAATCTAAAGAAATAAAATTTATAATAAATGCATGTGTGGTTCAAATTTTATAAGGAACATATGCGTGCAGACCAACCATAAGAAATTTATTTTTTTCATCAAACCAATTCCTCAATATTGGACAAAGAGATGAATGGAGAGTTACCGTAGAATTTTATAAAATATGATTTCATAAATTTTATAACAAATGAAATTTTATTTGATATAAATAAACATATGAATAAGAAGTTGAAGTAAAGGTAAAGGTAAAACTGAATCTTTACGACTTTGATTTTCTGTAAAAATCTGAGATTATGTCTTTGGTTTAAAGCATATCTAACCCATCTTTATTTTAAATCTTCTAATTTAGAGGAAAAATAGTGATGTTATTTTTTCTTCTATAATTAGAGGAAAAAGTAACAATCTTTCTTTTTTCTTTAAAATAGAAATAGGTTGGAGAGAAATCCATCTATATTTTAGAGGAAAAAATAGAAAAATGCATTAGAGATGATCTTATTGTTTAATATATTATTCAAGGTTAAGAAACAAAATATGAGTCAAAGAAGACAAAAAAACAAAGAATAGGTTTGATCTATTTTTTTTTTTTTTTTGAAATGTTTAAAAATATTATCTTACACGTATTAATTCTTTCATGCATATATTTTTTTAAGTACTTAAAACATTCTTTCATGAATCAAATTTTGTATATATTATGGTTCATTATATATAAGAATAACACATATATTAAAGTTAGAACAAAAAAACTCTTATTTTTTAATATAATAATTAAATATTGAATATATTATTTTCACCTTCAATTATACACATATAAGTTTAGGATCCAGCTGGTTTAAACATTGCGGTTACAGGGAGTTTGTGGAAGCAAGCGATTGTGGGCTATAAAAAATTTCACGAAGAGATGAGCGGAGAGATACCAGAGAATTTTATAAAATAAGAATTAACAAATTTTATAATAAATTTTTATCATAATTATTATTCAGAAATCATATATCACAAAACATTGAAAAATAAAAAATTTTGATTAAATACAAAACGATAGAAACGGTTTTCGTGATTATTGTTAAACGCCAGAAGCGGTATCGTATAAAATCATAACTTTTGCGGAAAATATCAGAAAAACTAACCAATACCTAAATATTACTATTTACTTATGTATAACTCATACCTACATACATAAATATAGGTATTTTTTATTAAAAAAATCAAACATACATTATAAAAATAAATATACCAAAACATATATTTTGTTATTTTCTTTTAACACATAAAAGCCATACTTCAATATTTTTCACAAATATGCATATAGATATAAATATTAATTGTGCAAAAATCAAAGTTGTATGCAAACTTGTTGTGCATATATTTTCTTAACCTCGATTACAGTCCAATTTTAATTTTATTTATTAGTCATTTTGTATTTATTAAAAAATTTGTATATGTCCTAAGAGCAGTGAGGTTGTTGGTATCCACGAATATGCGGACCAACCATCTACCCACTCTTAGAATAAGTAGTGATGGTAAAACCTATTTTTATTTACTTAGCAATATGTCAAAGAAAAATATACTTAAAATTTATATATATTGACAAAATTATACTGTGCAAAGGAAAAAAGAAATATAATATAGATAATATTTAAAACATATTATAAGAATTTAATTATTATTTAATATAACTTTTATATTTGTAATTATATGTTACTATAAAGACTAGAAAAAAAAGTTTTCAAAAGACACAAAACGATATGAAACGTTTGTGTGATTGTTGTTAAACACTAAAAGTGTATATGTATAGAAATGTAACGCTTACATAATAAATTTTCTTAAGACACAAAATGATGTAAAATGTTTGTGTGACTGTTGCTAAACACTAAAACTGTATATGTATAAAAACATAATGCTTACATAATGTATAAGAAAATTAATCAATACTTAAATATTACAACTAAATATAATTATAAAAAACTATATTTGCACATGTCTGCGGGCCAACCATAAAATTAAATAAATTATTATATATTTTAATGTTTTCAATTTATTTAGTTATCATATTTACATTTTTTTATCTAATGAAGTATTTTAAAAAATAAATATTTTTTAATCTTCAATTTCTATTGAAATCTATAATATTTTTTATTTAATTTATTGTTATTTTTTATTATTAAAT
Source organism: Thlaspi arvense (assembly GCA_911865555.2). NCBI lineage: Eukaryota > Viridiplantae > Streptophyta > Magnoliopsida > Brassicales > Brassicaceae > Thlaspi > Thlaspi arvense. Next base: position 29,055,889 of record OU466861.1, on the reverse strand, counting down.
ACTTATATAATGTTATTATTAATACATAATTAATCATATATAAATACAAAAATTTTAATATACAATATTAATCATATATTTAACATATAAAATATTTTATAGCCCGCACACAATGCATGCCGATCACCTAGTAAGAATATATAAAAGTTGATGGCATAGTGCATTGAAGGTGTCCACATGGGATTAAAAAACTCAATCTCATAGTTCCACATCAACATATTCATTAAATAAAAAAATGTTAAGTTTGATTAGGACGAAGAAACCCAACCTGATTGCTCCACATATGCTTTTTCATTAAAAACAAAAAGTTATATTTAATTAGCAATTTAAATAAATTGAAATATGTAGAAAATATATAAAAACTTTCAAATTAGAATGGAAAATTAAGATAAAAAATATCTAATTAACAAAACAGATTAAATAAAATTATGTCACAAATCCAAATTTATAATGTCTATCAACATAAAATAGAAATCCAATATCACAAAACCTAAATCAACAAAACAAAAATCACAAAAATAAGGTTGAATTAAAAAAAAATTCAAAATAAAAATATCAAATCAATAAATTTACAAGTTTTTATCTAATAAAAGCAAAAAAAAACTTAGCTAACAAAAAAATATGAAACTTTAAGCTAACTATTAAAGAAATCAATATAAAACATAAACAAAAAATGAAAAGTTAATTATGTTTTACAAAATATTCATACAATAAATATAAAAATTAATTTCGGAAAATTAATGTTTTTCAAAATAATCATCTAAAAAAATTGATTATCTAAAAATTAATATAAAATAGCCTCATTAACAGAAAAATAAAATTATATATGTAAAATACCTATATTTTCAAAAAAAATGTTTCAAAATAAAGTAAACATTAATATCGGAAGAGGTAAATTAACAAAAACAAAAATCGTATAAAAGAAAACTAACTTGATATTTAGTCTAACATTTTTAAAAAATCAACAGAAAAAATTTAACTAAGAAAAACCAAATGATGTTATAAGCTTTTGAGAGAGTTCCGCATAAGATTTAAAATAAACAGTTATAGAATGTAAAATCAGCATTATAACAAAATGAAAATTAATATGAAAAAAACAACTTAAATAAAGAAAAATCATTCGTGTACAAGAAATTAACTTGATGTATTTGCTACATATTTTGAAATTCAACAATATAAAAGCTTAATAAAAAAAAATATAAGTCCTAAGTATATTAAACATACAAAATTATATAAATTAAAATAGAAAATAAAATTACTCTCAAAAGATGTAAAGTATATATAAAAAAAGTTAAGCGAAACTAATTTAAAATTAGTTTCAAAATTTTCTGATTTCTAAAATAGTGGTATCGATAATGAATAACTATCTAAAGTTGCAATCGGTTTACATGAGTTTCTAAATCAAATATATTTTTAAATATACAAAGACTAAAACATTGTGTGTCTCTGATTTAAAAATAACAAAGAAAGACACTACATAAGAATTTTACACTTAAAATTAAGAAATAATAAAATCTGATTTCTATACATAGCTTATACTTATATCTGAACTAACATTAATAACACATGGATAACATATTCTAAAATTTTATTTAAATAATAAAGTATGATGGATTTATGAATGAAACACAAATTAGTATAAGGAGCTAATATATTCAAATGAAACATGCAGAAAGCACACAAAAGATAAATATAATGAAAAATAATAAAAAGACTCCACACCGTAAATTCTACAAGTTTCAAAATTAAAATTATCAAATATTAGACTGCAAAAAAAAAAGAATACTGAAATAACAAATTGAATAAAAATATAAGTTAAAATTGGTGGTAGATCTGAAGTAGAAGCTTTGCATAATCATTGCAGCATCCTAACAAAACTAAATGTGAATCAATATGAATCATGAATTATACATGCATAGGTACACAACATCAATGAGACATTCAATTAAAAAACTAAATATTTGAACATGTAAACCTTAAAGAAAAAAGAACTCTAGAAATCATATCGAAAACAAAACAAAACATCAAGATCTTAGCAATAAAATATTTCTCTAAATCAAATTTATGTGTACGTCAAAGTTATATAATTCGATAGGTGTCATTGTTATTATAAAAACATTTATGTTAAACTAACAAAAGAAAAAGTCATCTAAAACTTGATATTTAGTCTAATTATTTAGAAAATCAACTCAAAAAGCTAAACTAACCAAAAAAGTTTAACTAACAAAAAACCAAAAATAAAATATTTTTTCCAATATGTCAATACAATTAAAATGAAAATTCATAATGAAAAAGTTAAATTAACAAAAAAGAGGATATTAACTTGATATTTATACTATTTTTTATTTAATAAAATTAATATAGACAATTGTTTTTGTGCACCATTGGTATGTATAAGATCAGAAACCAACATGTTAGATTTCTCGCCAATGGGTTGAGGTGGTCTTGGAGAAACCAACATGTATAAGAACAGTACTATCCTACAACACACAATTTCGGACCAAGACGTGCCTTAATCTGTTTAAAAAATATTAGCCAAAAAAAAAACTAAATCAAATTATTAATACAGATTCACGCGTAGCTAGAATTAAAAACCTAGTCTATAATATATAAAAGTTGATGGCATAGTGCATTGAGGACATTAACATAGGACGAAGAAACTCAATATGATTGATCCACATCATCGTTTTTTATCAAACAAAAAAATGTTGAATATGATTAGTAATTTGAATAAATTAAAACATACAAAAATAGAAAATTTGCATAGTATAATGAAAAATTAAGATAAAAAAATTTAACTATAAAAAGAGATAAAAGAAAGTTAAATCCAAATCTATAGCGTTTTGTCAAAATAAAATGGAAACTTAATATCACAAAAGCTAAACTAACAAAAAAATATATGTAAATCAATAACAAAAAGAAAAATTTAACATATATAATAAGTAGTTTTATTTAAATATAGCATTAAACTAACTATTTAAAAAATCAATATAAAATATGAAAAAATAAATAAAATGTAAATAAAATTAAAATCAAAATTAATAACAGAAAAGATAAATATTTTTAAAAAATAATCTAAAAAATTGACTTGGTCTCATTAACAACAAAAATGAGAAAATTATGTCTGTAAAATGTCAATATTTACAAAACATTATGTATCAAAATAAAATAGTAATTAATATCGAAAAAAATAAATTAACAAAGAAAAAAAGTCATACAACAAAATTTGATATTTAGTCTAACATTTTCAAAAATCACCATAAGAAAACTTAGCAAAAAAGAAAATGATGTAGTAATATTTTCAGAGAAGCAGATATAAAATTTTTTTAAAAAATTATAATATGTCAAATCAGCATTATAACTAATATAAAAAATAAAATTTAAAAAGGAAAAATCATTCAAGTAAAAGATATTAACTTGATATCTATCCTACCTATTTTGAGAATCTACAAAATAGCTTAATCATAAAAAAATACAAATCCTAAGTATATCAAACATACAAAATAAATTTCTATAAATTAAAATAAAATATAAATTTATTATCAAAAGATGTAAAATATCAAATTTTTAAAATATTGGTATCGATAATGAATAACTATCTAAACTTGCAATATGTATAAATTTAAGTATGAGTTTCTAAATCAAACATATTCTTTAAATATACAAAGATTAATACATTGGGTGCTTCTGATTTAAAATCTAACAAAAAAAATACTACATTAGTAATTTTACACTAAAAATTTAACATGCAGAAAAATCTGATTTTTATATATAACTACTGCTTGTATCTGAACCAACATTAATAACACGTGAGTAACACCTTCTAAATTTCTATTTAAATTATAAAGTACGACAGTTATGAATCAAACTCAATTGATATACTAGATAAAATATTTAAATCAAAATATGCAAAAAGCACACAAAAGATAAAAATAGTGAAAAATAATCTGAAGACTCCACACCACTGATCCTACAAGTTAAAAAACTAACATTATCAAATATTAGACTGCAAAAAAAAATCTCAATGACTGAATAAAGATATGTGGAAGATCTCATAGAGAAGCAGGAAACGGTTTTATATGATCATTGTAGTTTCCTAACAAAAATAAATGTGAATCAACATGAGTCATTGATTATATATGCATAGGTATACAACTTTAATGAGATATTCAATCAAAGAATTAAATATTTTAAAATATAATTATATTTTGCTATTCTCTGTGCTTTTTCCAAAAATAATATCAACACTTTCTAGTTGTTGCAAAATCATTGAACCAGATGGGGTAATTGGAGGGCTTCTTAACTCTTCACTTCCATCAAAATGCTGCTTATCAAATCACAACTTATGATCAGACTGAAGAAACCGCCGGTGACCCATGAAACAATTCTTTTGACCATGTTGCAGACGTCGCTCAGTAGCATCATAATTACAGGATGGACAAGCGAGGCTTGTATATGTATTCCAGCCAGATAGATTTCCTAACCCCGGAAAATCACTAATAGTCCACATCAAAGCTGCACGCATGGTAAACATTTTATTTTCTGAAGCATCAAATGTTTTCACACCATCAGCCCACAACTCCTTCAGTTTTTTTATCAAAGGTTGCAAGTAAACATCAATATCATTTCCAGGCATTTGTTTTCCAGGAATAATCATCGATAATATCATAGAAGACTGCTTCATTGCCATCCAAGGAGGGAGATTTTATGGAAATAAGAGAACTGGCCATATACTATAGTTCGTGCTCATACTACCAAAGGGGTTAAAACCATCAGTGGCTAATCCAAGTCGGACATTCCTAGGTTCTGCTGAAAAGCATGGAAACCTTTGATCAAATGATTTCCATGCTAAACCATCTCTAGGATGACGTAGTTTTCCATCTTTATTTTCTTGAGAAACATGCCCTTTCATATTATCTGCCGTCTTGGTTGACATAAATAATCTCTGTAAACGTGGCTTCAAAGGAAAATACCGTAAAATCTTTGCAGCTTGTCTTCTTTTCTTCTTTTTCTTTCCCGAAGCTTCCTTATCTTCTCCATTTCTGGTTTTCCATCGTGGTTTTTCACAAATCTTGCAAACATCCCGATCAATATCTTCTCCCCAATACAACATACAATCGTTTGGACAAGCATGTATTAATTTGTAATCCAAACCAAGTTTACGAATTGTCTTTTTCATATCTTGGAATGACTCTGGCAGCTTTGCATGTTTGAACGCTTCTTTTAGAAGATCAATTATCATGGAGATCTCTTTATCACTAATCCTAGTGATGCATTTGATGTGATATAACTTGAGCATAAAAGACAGCTTTGAGAATGAAGTACACCCTTCATAGAGTTCTTCACTAGCATCTGAAACAAGCTCATCAAACGCTCTTTTTTCAGCAGAATTGCGTGACTCATCACAAAAATCTTCTGCATTAGGCAACTGATCAGATGAACCAACTCCAGCTTCAAAATCTCTACCAATGGTTGGGAATACATCATCTGATAGCTCCATTGTTGAATCTTCAACTAAATTGATATCACTATCAATTTGTTGCTGAGTTTCTATTGGCATTGGAGTTTCTACGACATTCAATCGTTCTCCATGTAAATACCAATTTGTATAAGTGGGTAGAAACCCATTATACATCAAATCTCCATATATCTCATCTCTATACTTATACTTTATTAGGCAACACCGACGACATGGACATTTTAACATGTCTGCATTATTTTTAGAAAATGCAAATTCTAAAAATCTTTCCACCCCAGCAATGTATTTTTGAGATAAACGAGGTTCTAAGATCCATGACTTATTCATATTAATCTAAATCAAGGCAAAAACATAAACAATGGGTTATTTTCCTATTTATTAGTTATAAGAGTCAAGATTGGCATTAATAAAGCATCTATGTAGTCAAAACCCAGAACACAAGACCATAATGAACATATCTAAGAGTATAAAACATAGAATTAAGAAGATGAGAAAGAGCTCATGAACGATAAAAACAGGATATACTTTCTAGTCGATGGTCAGCTTACAATACCATATATTTCACAGAACAGATCACAAAGAGCATAAAAGATCAAGAGACGTACCTGGAATATAGCTCAAAGAAGTGTATGTAGTGAGTTATTGTTTCCAGCAGTTCCAGCGAGAGAATAATCGATTTGATTTCTGATATGTATAGCAAACTCATAGTTAATTATCAGCTGAAATCAAAGCACAAAGTTTCGAAATATGTACAGCATTTCAATGAAAATTGATATCCTAATCTAACCTTAGATTAAAGAACCCTAAATTTTCATTCTAAATCAATTCCAATCACGGTACATCACATCGACCCACAAAGACGAGTTCTATTGAATCAAAGACGGAAACGACTAATGTTGAATCAGCAATTCTCACCTGAGAATTGGAGTGACGAGAAAAATGAAACGAAGACGGTAATGCGATTTATTGAATCGGAGACATAGATGTAACTCAGTTTCGCCGGAGATAAGATTTGTTGTGACGGAGACGAAGAAGAATCGAATCAAATAAGGAGCTGAGATTATCAATGGATCGAGTTATATTTTTTAATATCCAGGAAAGCAAATCGGAGATGGCGATGAGATTAGAGGAAACGAATATAATACTAAGAAGAATCGAATCGAATCAGAGAGGGAGCCGAGATTAAGGAGAAAGAATCGATGACGGAGAAGAATAAATCTGCGGGAAACAACAACCAGCGATGAGGATATTATTTTTCTGATTTAATTTTAATAAAAAAGTATAAAATTGCATCGCTTGTTTAAAAAATGATGCAAAGGAAATATATCTAGCATCACATATAATAAGTGATGCGAATCCTTTTCTTTTGTTTTTAACTATTTATGTCAGTTTTGTAAGTGATGCTATATAAGTGATGCAAAATAATTATTTTCTAGTAGTGTAAACTTTAAAGAAAAAAAGAAATGTAGAAATTCTATGAAAAGCAAAACAAAACAAAACACAAAAATCTTAGCAAGGAAACTTTTCTCTAAATCAAACGTAGGTGCGCCGAAGTTGGATAATTTGATACGTGTCATTTTTATTATTTTACTTAATAAGATTTAAATTTTTATATAAAAAAGGAAAAGTACACATTGTATTTTAAATTCTCTTATATAAAAGGAAATATATATATATATCTCTATTATGGTTTTGATAATTTTAAAAATAGTTACTAAAAAGAATTGAACCAAACTATTGATACAGACTCGCGTGTAGCGAGAATTAAAAACCTAGTCTATACTATATAAAAGTTAAAAACATAGTGTATTGAGAGCGTCCACATGATATTAAAAAACTTGATATGACTGGTCAACATCAGCATATTCATTAAACACAAAAATGTTAAGTGTGATTAAACCTTAATTTCGTTTTAATCATGGAAAAATTAAATAAAAAAGTTTAAGTAACAAATAGAAAAGAAAATTATGTTAAAAAACTAAAAAATAGTATTCTTAAAAATAAAATATAAATTTGTTGATCGGTACGAGAAAGTGGAAATCTGTTAATTGAATCAGCTATTAATGGAAAGCTGTTAACCAAATTAACAAAACTAAATAATCGGTTCTCTCTCTCTTCTTATAAATACAAAATAATTATGTTAAAAACTAAAAAAAAAAATAGTATCCTTCAAAATAAAATGGAAATTTGTTTTCAAAAGAGATAAACTAACAAAAAAAATCAATATGATAAAATTACTCTCAAAAGATGCAAAGTATATATATAAAAAATATAAACAAAATTAATATAAAATAGTGGTATCGACAATGAGTAACTATCTGAAGTTGCAATTGGTTACAAGAGTTTCTAAATCAAATATATTTTTGAAATATAAAAAGATTAAATCACTGTGTGTTCTGATTCAAAAACTAACAAAGAAAACACTACACAGGTAATTTTACACTTGAAATTTAAAAAGCAGTAAAATTTGATTTCTATACATAACTACTACTTATATCTGAATCAATAATAATAACACATGGGTAACACATTCTAAAATTCTATTTAACTAATCAAGTATGATAGAGTTATGATTCAAACACAAATTAGTATATGTAGCTAAAATATTCAAATGAAAACATGCTGAAAAGCACACAAAAGATAACAATAGTAAAAAAAATAATGCAAAAACTCCACACCATCAATCCTACAAGTTTTAAAACTAAAATTATCAAATATTTGACTGCAAAATAAAAGATCTCAATAATAAACTGAATAAAGACATAAGCTAAAACTTGTGGAAGACCTGATGCAAAAGCAAAAAGGGCTTTGCACGATCATTGCAGCTTTCTAAATGCAAATCAATATGAATTATAGATTACATATGCATAGATACACAATATCAATGAGACACTATATAAAAATACTAAATATTTGAACACGTAAACTTTAGAGAAAAAAGGAACTGTAGAAATCCAATGTAAAACAAAACAAAACAAAACATCAAAATCTTAGCAAGAAAATTCTTCTCTAAATCAAATGTATGTGTACGCCAAAGTTGGATAATTTGATATGTGTCATTGTTATTATTTTACTTAATAAGATTAAAAATTTTAAAATAAAAATAGGAGAAATCTACAAATTATATTTTAAACTTTATTATATCAAAGAAAATTTCTATAAATTTATTATAATTTTGATAATTTAAAAGATAATAGTTAAAAATAATTAAACAAAATTATTAATACAGATTTGTGCAAGGCGAGTTATAAACCTAGTAGTCTACTAATAGATTGGTAAAGTGCTTGTAATTGTTGTTTTCTCTTATATTTAACAAAGTTACATTTGAATATTTTTCTGAACCTTTGCACTTGTTGTAGTTTTTTCATTTAGAAATATACATCAACAAGGATAAAATAGTAAAAGCAACAAAAAAACAAACCCTACCCTAATCTTCTTCCTCCGCAGTATCACAAAAACCAGTTGAGACACATAAGAAAAAGATTCCAACTTCTATCATTCGAAACCTCCGATTAAGTCGCACAACCCGGTTTCTTTTAGAAATTGGATCGAGGGTTCTGATCCTTTAGTCATGCCAAAGCGCAACGATGAAAAATTTGTTTTTGATGACGGAGAAGACGAAGACAGGGAAGATCCAGTGGCCATTAGAGATGGCTCCGATGAAGACGAAGACGATGAAGAGGCTAATGAAGATCTTAGCTTGAAGATATTAGAGAAAGCTTTATCGAGGCGTGATTCAAAGGAGACAAGTATGTCGGATCTCTGCGGCTCTGGTGTAGTAAGTACTGTGATGGTCAATGGAGGAACTTTTAAGAAGATGACGAGAAACAATCTAGAAGATACCCACCAAAATGTCAGTATGAACGGTTCTCTTCTCTATCATAACTTTGAAATCAGTCGTCTTCGAATTGCAATTTGTTATTTGTTTAGGAAAGTTTGATGCTTGTGGTTTGATGCTCTTCGATTTTTTTCCTAAATTGTATCAGTCCATTACTCTAAAAGACCAAGAAGAAGATAACATGGTGGAAGAATTAATAACAAAAGGGGAAGAGGATGTTGATGATGAGGTTGAGAGATCTGCTGAACCAAAACCTGGAGAAACATCTAGCAATATGGTTTTGAAAAAGCTTCTTGTGAGTTGAAAAAACACGGCTCTTATCTCTCATTTTGTGTTTTTGTGGGAAAACAAAACTTTATATTACTTCTCTGTGATGACTCTTGTTGAGGGTCTTGTGTTATCAGCGTGGCGCTAGGTACTTTGACCCTCCTGATGCTGGTTGGGTGAGTTGCTATAGTTGTGGGGAGCAAGGTCATATAACTGTCAATTGTCCAACTCCCACAAAGCGTAGGAAGCCTTGCTTTATATGCGGGAGTTTGGAACATGGTGCAAAGCAGTGTACAAAGGTGCGGTCTTAAGCGTAATTGTATACTTTTTATGTGGCTGCCTCGCTCTTCTATTCTCCAATATAGTCCTTAAGAATCATGTATAAGCTCGCGGAAGTGTTTTAGTGTAGTTACCATGGAAGATCTAGGACGACTAGTTTGGTTATTGCATAGGGTTGCTGAGTGAATGTTTGATTCCTTATTTTCTGCAGGGACACGATTGTTATATTTGCAAAAAAGGTGGCCACCGGGCGAAAGATTGTCCGGATAAGTACAAGAGCGGGTCTAAAAGAGCCGTATGTTTAAGATGTGGAGATTTTGGACATGACATGATTTTGTGCAAGTATGAGTACTCTAAGGATGATTTGAAGGTAACGTTGGTCCCATCAGATTCATTTCTCTTGCTTATGATTGAGGATTTATCATTTTTTCATGACTCTCTTTAACTTGAGGATGTATCCTCTACTACCCAGCGGCTTTCACGTTTCTTGATTTTCTGATTGGTTTAGTATAATTACATTATATGATAGAGATCAGACAAATGGTGCTAATGCTTTGCCCTATTTACTTTGACCAGGATATACAATGCTATGTCTGTAAAAGCTTCGGCCATCTCTGCTGTGTCGAACCGGGTAACACACCATCATGGGCTGTCTCTTGCTACAGATGTGGCCAACTTGGTCACATTGGACTGGTAAGTTGTTGAGATTTTAAACTTGAATCATCTACACCGTTGATTGAGTTTGCGTCTCTGAACAGAATATATCTATTCTCATTTTAGCTAAAATAAAGATGCTGGGTTCATTATCTAACTAAAATATGTCTCTAGGCATGTGGTAGATACTATGAGGAAAGCACTGAAAAAGATTCTGCCAGTTCATGCTTTAGGTGTGGGGAAGAAGGGCATTTCTCACGCGAATGCCCGAATTCGTCGATCATAAGCACTTCACAGGGCAGAGGCTCACCAAGTTTATGCTACAGATGTGATGGAGCAGGACATTTTGCTCGTGAATGCCCGAATTCCTCCCAGGTAGGCTTTACCTCTCTCTCCATTTGGTGCTTTGAGATCTTCACTTGTTTCCTGTCTCGCTCTTGTTATGACTCAGCGTTCCTTTTTTTCTACATGTAGGTTTCTAAGAGGAGCCGCGAGCCATCTACACCGTCAAGCAAGCCCCACAAGAAAATTAAAGAAAACCCGGAAGATGTTTCTACTCCCCTTGAATCCAACGGGAAGACAAAGAAGAAGAAGAAGAAGAAGAAGAATAAAGAAAACTCGGAACTCAATTCTACCCCACATGAATCCAACGGGATGACAAAGACGAAGAAGAAGAAGAAAGAAAACTCTGAACCCAATTCTACTCCCCATGAATCCAACGGGAAGACGAAGAAGAAGAAAAGTCATAAAGGAGAACAGTCCCAGACTACACCACATATATCAAATCACAGAGGCGGTTGGATGAGAGAAGATCTGGAAGAAGAAGATTCTTTCCAAAGAGGGAAGATAAGGAGGCCAAGATCTCCCATTACACCATCAGGTCACAACCACCATAGGTCTCCCATTACACCATCAGGTCATAACCACCATAGGTCTCCCATCAAACCATTGGGTCGCTACAACCTTAGGTCATCAACATTCAACTCCGGTGGGCATTACTCGGGTTCTCAGCCGACCACACCTTATGGTAGTAGAAACCATAGAAACTCATCATTCGGGTCTAGTGGGCATCTCTCGGGTCCTCCAGCTTCAAGGTGGCAGCCTTATTATACTCCTTCCCATCATCACGATCATCATCAGCATCAGCAGCACAGATATGCACCTGCGCCCTCAAGGTATGGTCCGGCTCGCCAATATGGCGAGTTTCCAGGGAACCATGATCGGTGGTAGTATCAAAGCCGCAGATGATTTTGCTCGAAATCTATTATGCTTGATGGTGTTTGTTGGGATCAAAGGTTATCTTCTCTAAATCTCCTGTATTTGATTTGGGTTTTTGGGGTTTAGATTCTTGTTGTTTTGTTTTCTTCTGTTTACACAAGTAGTTTGTTTAGTCCTTCATTTCCCCACCCAAGTCAGATAACTTCTTTTTTAATTGAAACTCGTAAAAGCGAATTTTGTAGTTGTTATCAAGTATGATTTCATTTTATAAATTTGATTATTGGAAAACAGTAAGAAAGAAGCCAATCTCCAGATTGATTTTCAATGTAGAAGCTAATAAACTTGATGTATTACTCATAATCTCGAGTTAGCTCTTAATTGCCACTCCAAATAGCTCTCAATGATGTCAAGGCCACATAGCTCCTTCACAACGGGCATTGTAGCCGGAACCGGCAACTGAAACGTCGAACCTGAACCATCCTCACCTTTCCACATCCTTAGCTGCTTCCGTGCTTCTTTGACCGCCTCTCTTGTCGCGCAGTGAACGGAAGCTGCCAGTAGCAACGGAGGCTCTCCCGAAGCTGTCATTTACGTATGATCAAATAAATTTAGATTGGAAGTTTTTGATACTGGTTTTGTGTACGAACGAACGATGATGACTGACCTTTAGAAGAGAGTACACGTTTTTCATGGCATCCACTGTTTAGTATCTCGACGTTGAATCGTCTAGGAATGGTGTCTATAGTAGGGATCTTGTATGTCCATGTGCCGTCTGTCACAACGAGTCCTTCTGAATCTGTTATGTACTCTTCAAGCATGAAAAAGCCAAGTCCTTGTACAAAAGCTCCTTCAATCTGAAGAACAGCAGAAAAACATTTCACAAAAGGGATTGTAGGTGAAGAAGAACCAATGTGGCTTTGTTTGTTCTCTTCATTCATATTACCTGTCCTAAATCAACAGCTGGATTTAGACTTTTTCCACAATCATATAAGATATCTGTCTGTACAACCGTTGTTTGTCCAGTCACAAGGTCTACTTCAACCTATATTAAGCACCATTGAAACACCAAAGTTACTTCATTTCCACCCTCAAAGTTAGTTTTCAAATAACTGAGAAAAGAAACCGGAACTTGCCTCGCTAACTGCAACACCGTAGTTCAGGTATCGCGTGGGAGTTTCTTGTGGAGTATACAAGTCGCTAGCTGATAAGTTCACGGATTGAGCATAGGCCTGCGTTTGGAAACATGAAGAATCAAGAATGAAAATCAAGATACATGATCAAGAAATAATGCGTTTAGAAACAAAAAGAATCAAGAATCAAGAATCAAAATCAAGAAACATGATCAAGAAGCAATGCGTTGGACACAAGAATCAATAAGCAATGCGTTGGACACAAGAATCAAGAAGCAATGCGTTGGACACAAGAATCAAGAAGCAGTGCGTTTAAAAACAAGAAGCAGTGCGTTTAGAAACAAGAAGAATCAAGAAGCAGGGAGAGTCGAGAAAGACAAACCTGAGAAATCAGCTTATTCCAGCTGATGGGACCACCCGACTTCTCCATTAAAGGTTTCAATCTTTTGACTAAGGTTTCGCAGCAGAGACGAACAGCTGCGCAGCTTCCCTCGGAGGTTGTGCTGCCTCCTGTAAAGTTTCCTTGTACCATACTCAATGTATCTGATTGTACAACTCTTATCTTCTCCACGAGATCTTCAGCACCATCGCATTGCAGCAAACCAAGAATATAACCAGTCATTTGCTTCACCTTTGTCCATAGCCCTTGTCCAAGCTCTATTCCACCAACCTCAACAATGATCGAGCCATCGCTCAAAACACTTACTCTCCCTGGAGTTGCAAACATGGAAACCGGATAAATACTGGGTACTCGAGATATCCCTCGTTTCTTCCATATGTTAGACTCGTTGAACTCTTTAACAATCGAAACCCGCTCTTCAAAGTTAGAAGATACACCCAAGTTATCCCACATGGAAGACAAAGTATACTCATGTGGTTCACCAGCACCATCCTTGTAGAACAGAGCTAAGCTCTCATAGGTATGGAGATTGATCTTTCTTATGGTATCAGTCTCCAAGGAGAGACTAGAGCCTACGTTTTCGATAATGGCTTCAGCGATATAAGTACCCTGCACATCCCCTGGTGCTCTCATGATTGCTTTGCTTAGAAGATTCGTTTTACAAAGTTTGATATCAAAAGATAAGGCTCCCCAATTGTACTTCTTTAGCGCCCCTATGATATTTGTTGGCATTAACATACTTAGACCGAGTGTTGCCCCTGCATCAATTAGTATTTCTAGCTCCAAAGCTGTGATCTTCCCTGTGGATTTGAATCCTACAGTGTACGTAATCTTCATAGGATGCCTTCCACCAGTCATGATCATATCGGTCTTTCGGTTTACATATGTCCTCACAGGACGCTGCAGTTTATTAGCAGCAACCGCGCACGCTGTTGCAACCTGAGACAATGCATAGCTTTTGAGGTTGGTTTCTTGGTCCATTTCTTGAAAAAAATTGGATAATTCTTGAAACTTACAGGCATTGCTTTGACAGCTTTTCCTCCAAAACCTCCACCGACACGTCTTGTTATGACACGGACGTTGTTTTCAGGGATACCGAGGCAAGTAGCGACCGAGGATTGTACATACTGAGGGGTCTGACATGAACTATAGACTACAATGGAGTTGTCTTCATCTGGTACTACAAGAGCTGTTTGTGTCTCCATGTAGAAGAAGTATTGTGACCCGAGTCTAATCTGTTTCACCTTCAAAGTTATAAAGATTGAACATATATATAATTTAGAAACGTTCAAGAAGAAGATACTATATTACATACTTGTGAGCTGAGAATTCGATGATCAGCTTCAGCCATTCCTTTTGATGTGTCTCCAACTTGTTGTGGGTATAAGAAAGGGTAAATCTCGAACATGCTCGATTTCTTGATCGCGTCTTCCACAGATAAGACCGGTGGGTCCAAATCCTCTGTTTCGTATTCAACCACTGCAAGATTGGCTGCAGTATCCGCGTGTCTCTGCGTATCTGCGACCACTACGGCGATGCATTGGCCTACATGAACGGTGAACTCCTCCGCGAATAAAGGCTCAATGCCAAATCCAAACTTCATACCAACATTCTGTCCACCTTTAGGAACATCTTTACAAGAAATGACTTCAAGAACTCCATCAAGAACCGAGTTTTCCTTGAACCGAATACCTTTTATCCTCGCATATGGATTTTTGCTATAGATGAAAGCTCCATAGAGGCAGTTTTCAGGCGCTGGAATGTCGTCCACATAAACAGCCTCACCGGAAGCTTGAAGAGAGGCTCCAGATTTAGCAATAGGCTCACCAATTGGATAATACTCATTGTTTAAAGGAACCTTTTGTGAAGAAGACAACATTGGCATTGGTTTTGGCTGATCCAAGTGCTGACCATTTGAAGGTTTATCTGTTATTAAGGAGTGGAAGAACTCGAAAAGAAAGCCCGGCGCTAAGCTTGACCTGTAAGCAAGATTACTTGTACCGTCTTGAGGCACAATGATCTTGCCAAGTAAGGTAATTGCTTCATGAAGAACATTTTCAGTGGTCACTTTCCCTGAGAGGAACTCTTCAACTTCCTTACACCTTATGGCGTGTTTGGTCCCGTAAGCCCCGAAAGCCAATCTACAGCTAATCACCATTGTATCCTTCACTTGAGCCAAGAAAGCAGCATTCAAATAAGCCAGAGCACTTCCATTAGGACGCGGTGCAGCTCTATAGGTTTCAAAGATCAGTTCAGTGTTTGTTTCACAAGTTTCAAACGGAATCTCGATACTCAAGACCAGATCATAAGCCTCGAGAGGATTACTATGAAGGAACTCTTCAAGTGTTAGCTTTTCAAGTCCTCTTAACAAACTCATTATGTTAACAAATGCACCAGCTGCAAGAAGTATCGTAGCCATATCAGAAGGAAACTGTTTCCTCTGAGCCATTACAAGGTTTCCTCCAATGCTACCAAAGTTCCTAATAAACCTCGCAGCTATCTTCTCCATATGAGTAGCAAGCTTCCCAAACATCTTTTCGACTCCAGGCGAGACCTGAATCTCCTTTAGAGAAGCTATAACTTTAGATATTGTCACAGCAGCTCCTATCTCAACCCCATTCTTGCTTTCTCTTATCTCTTTCATCTCCGGTATTCGAGTTATGTCCACGTATTTATCATAACTCCGTTCTCTTTCCTCCTTATAGTACCCATTACCAGTATTACCAGCAACCAATTTGATAGAAACTCCATCACCATTAGCCTTACAAGCTCCCAATAACCTTTGAAGCTCATCAACACTCTCAGGGCTACACCATTGATACATTCCAGAATCTATAGACTTAATCTCATCTTTCAGAAACTCTGGAAATGTACAGACACGCTTCTCACTATCAAATCGAGGTAAACTCTTATTAGAATCACCTTTCTTGCAGAAAGAGTTGAAACCAAGATCCTCAATGTCAACATCAGAAGCAAAGCTCTTGCAAGCATCAACGATGGGACGGTATCCGGTACACCGGCATAAGTTTCCTGAGACGGCTTTCTCGGCGTCAATAACAGTGAACTCAGAGGAAGATTTGGACTTTTCAGAGTCTATGAGAGCAGAGAAGAGAGAAACACACATTCCAGGTGTGCAGAAACCGCATTGAGAAGCGTGGAAACCAGAAAATCGATTGTGAATCGAGTGGAAACCGTCTCTGCTGTTCCCAAGTCCTTCTGATGTCGTGATGCTGCAATGGTTTAAGCTGCAGATGAGAGAGAGGCAAGAGCTGACTGTGAAATCTTCGACGTTTTGTTGAATAGGGTCGTATTTGGAGAGAAGAACAACACAAGCACCACATCCTCCTGAACTAAATCAAGTAGAGGAAAAGGAGAATCAAGAAATGAAGAAGAAGACGAAGAAAAGGCGGAGAATCAAGATGTACTCTCACCTTCGCCGCAGCTGAGCTTAACGCTCTTGAAAGGAGTCTGATAACGGAGGAACTCTAACAAAGTTGTTGAAGGGTCGACGGAAGAGAGGTCAAGCTCGAACCTTTGTCCATTAATGGCGAAAACCAAGCTCATCCTCTCTCTCTCTCTCTATCTCTATCTCTATCTCTATCTCACTCCCTCTGTACCTCTCTCTTCTCTGTCTCTCTCTCTATCTATATTATCACTTACTGTACGCACACGTATTCGGAATAATGTTTGTCCACGTATAAAGAGATATTGACGACTTTAATTTTGAGAGATCTTTGAATTTTGAATGGAGAAGAGACTGGACAATCGCTTTCACCACTAAATTGAGAATATTGACTTTTGTACATACATTTTGCCTACAGTTTCTTTATGTCTCAAAATGGCTAAAAATATGCCAACAAAAAGATACATACCATAATAACACGTCTTTTGACGAATTGTCTACTCTCTAGCTCCAAAAGAATAATAATGTTGCTCTTGATTGGGAAATTGGTAAAATGGGTACATATCAAAGTGGGAAGAAATTTGCTCAAAGCGATATTAAAAAGATAAGAGGAATGGGTCAAAGCGTTACAAATCTCTAAAAGTGAGTTGAGGTAAGAAAGGATTAGAGTTTCTTTCAAGAAGATGAAAAAAATCTAAATTGTGATTTGGTGTTCAGATTTTGAACCTATATACTTAAATGACTTTCTAAAAAATAAATAAAATAATATATATAAACTATACTTATAATATTTTCTATAAATATTAAATAGTATAAAATATAATTATTTTAAATCTAAAGAGTTAATTTACAAATAAAAAAGTCTAATTCCAAAATAGAGTAGAGTTTAGATCTACTCCAAATATGAAGTAGAATTTAGGTTTACTTCATTTTGGAGTTGAAAATAGAATAGAATTGAAGAGCATTTTACTCCAAAATAGCATTTGGAGTTGAAAATAGAATAGAGTTGGAGATGCTTTTAGACAATCGTAAACTAGTCTTTCTATTTTTAATAATTTTCTTTTACTTTTAATGATTTTTTTAAAAAAAATTATCAATAATTTCCTATTTTTAAATAGTTCAATTATTATATTTTTTTAAACATAAATATATTTTATAACAAAATCTTCATAATTTGCATAGATCATAAGTTTATTACATTAAAAATCCATTTGATGTTTTGTCTCGTTCATTTGTAACGTTCTTTCTTACCAATTTTTATTTATTTATTTATTTTTGTGTGTGTGCAAATCTCTTTTCTTTATTTGTTAAAAATCCATTTACCACTTTCGGCCACCAAACACATGCTTTTAAAAGTAGTGATAGAACAAAAAAAACTAAAACTTATTCGTGTGAAAACTGTATCGAATATAAAACACAAAAAGATCGAGATGACTCATGTTTTTACAGATCCACACTTTTAGTCAGAGTGAGACTGGAAGAACTTAAATAATTTAACCCCAAAAAGAACTTTAATAATAGAGATCTCAATGATTCGTGTGAAGACTATTGAATTAAACACACAAAAAATATGGAATGAATTCATATTTTACAAAAACAATATACAACACAAAAGTCTCATCATCACATATCCACTACATATTATTAAAAATAGTTGATTTGTCAACACTACAGCCAAAATTAATGCTTTTAATCTATGACATGTAAATATGATATGTCAAACTTCCTAAAATAAACGAAATGTTTTGATTAGTTGAATTAAAATTATAGAAATTATGGAATTAAAACATAAATAAACTAGATTATATTTATAATACTAAAATTAACAAATTTAAATTAACAGAAAATAAAAGTTATTATAATTTCAATTTTTTACACATATTCATAATTTCATAAAATACAATTACGAATTTTTTTCAACAATATATATATATATTATAATTTCATATAAAATGAAAAAATAATACTAAATTATCTAATAGAATAATAAAAATTCTATTTATTAATAATACTTTAAGTATGATATATTTTTATTTCAGAAAGTTATTAATTTACAAAATATATTAATACCATCTAAACAAGTTTTAAATAAACAAATTATTAAATAATACAATTTTAAATAAAATACAATCATGATAAAAATAATTTAAAGAATAAAATGTTAAAAATAATAAAATTAATCAACTTTTATTGAATTGTTTTTTTTAAAAACGTAATTTTAAATAATTTTTTTTTTCAAACCAATATTTACTAAATGAATAAAGTATATACTAATTATTATTTTATAAGATTAATAGGACCATATATTTTTCTATAACTTTTATCATCTTTTTATTGTTGTTTTAAATGTACATAACACATATGTATATATATATACATAAATTTATTTTTATTGTATATCAAAATCTTGAGAACATAAATAAAATGAAAAATAACTGAAACAATATGAATAAGAAATAAAAATTGAAGTATATAAAAATAAATCTCTCGCACTTTGTTTTACAAAGTCACTTGAAAACTTTTTAACACCTAAAAGTCATATTTCAATTTTTTTTTACAAATACACGTATATACATAAATATTAATTGTACATTAGTTGAAGTCATATGCGAACTTTTCCGTGCATGTATTTTGTTAGGACTGATTACAGACTAATTTCTATTTTAATTATTATACAATTTATATTTTTTTTAAAAATATTTATCTATTCTAAATGTAGTGAAGTGGTTGGTAAGTCCGCACATGCGTGCCAACCATCTATCCGCTCTTAAAAATAAGTAAAAATGATAAAAATTATTTCAGTTTAATTTGCAATAAATCAAGAAAAATATATACTTAATATATATTATATATGTATTTACAAATTCATATTATGTAAGACGCAAAAAAACATATTGTAGATTGTGTAAAGAGAAATCAAGCATATTATAGTAATATTCAAAAAATATTATAAAAATTTAATTATTATTTAACATAATTTTATATTTGTGATTATATATTATTACAAGTATTATAAAAATAAAGTTTTTAAAATACATTGGTTTCAAAAAGAAGTTTGTGAAATATTAAAACAATATATATACAAATATGCCAATGTTTAAAAAAATTAATCAATATTTAAATATTACAACTAATTATATATAAAAAAAATTATACCCGCACATATATGCGGGCAACCACCTAGTTGGTTCTTAAGTAATAAGAGCAAAGATGTTAGAATCATGAAGGATATCTGAATAATAAAGGTTGAAATTAAGGCAGTCCCAAAAGCGTGAAAGCCCAAACCTCCCATGTTTTGGTGATCTCAAGTGACACAAATGCAGATCTTTCAACTCTTTGTCAAACTTCTGCTTCACCATCATCACCTGTTTAACGTGAAGATACACAATCTCAGATCTCTCAACCAAACTGAAAACACGAATCTTTTTTGTCCTGACATGTTCTTCTTTTACCTGAGATGTGTTTATGCCGAGCGTTTTTGTCCACGAATCGTTTGGAACTCGACCTGTACTCTGAGTGCCTCTCGGAAGACAAGATCCGAAGTCGATTGCGCATTGTAAGATGTTCTCTATAATGTTAGATATGACTCGGGTTTCGTCAGATAGGAAACATCTGCAAGTGTTTGATAACATGCGGTTTAATCAAGTAAGTCAAAACTACAGTGCCTGAACCCTGAAACCGATAGAAAACATGACTTACATGCGCAGAGCTTCACTTAGATAAGCCATATGCACAGACTCAAGATCCATCATATCCTTGACCTGAAAAATCAGAGGAAGTGGGATGTTTAATTCTTATGCAGGAAACCAATTAAAGAGAAATCCGCTACTGAAATTGTAATATCAGTAACACACTAAGCACTTTGGTTTTAGTGTAGCTAAGCAATGATGCTAAACCGAAACTATGGTGACATAAGTTTGCTAGAAAGAAAGAATCTTACTTTTCGGTAACATAACATTTCAACAAGCCATTATCATAGAAGCAAATTTATATTGACCATATAAACTGTAGAGTGTTAATGTGCCCACCTGATGCTTCAGGGAATGAAGGAACTTGGACCATGATACGTGAGACAATTCCGAATGTACATATTGCTGTAGTGTTGATACAAAATGGTTGACCTGATGCCTGGCACACAAAAGAGATACGTCAAAAAGATACACAGGAGACGTAGAGACTCCCTGATCTGAAATATGTATTGCGTATAATACAAACACGGTGATGACGGAACAATACAAATGTTTATCCAAAGATTTTCAGCAGTTTCACAGGTATTACATATATTGAAATCAATGCTTTCTGTTACTTCTATAATGGTCATGCCAGAAGAAAATGATCATGCAGTCGCATTGCCAAATAGACACTTTACTCAATGAGTCATGAGAAAATTTTGAATTTACCTTAATTTCATCAATATGTTTAACCACCGGAGTTCTTGCTTTGCCATCCCCTCTTTCTTCTCTTGCATCGTATGACGTACATCCTAAAACGACATCACAATTATTATGCCATCAAAATCCTAGAAGGTGAATAATTGTACAAGAAATATCAGGCAGGACAATAAAACAGATTTCAAATAACATTTTTCAGTGAAGAATTTAGAAAACTGCTACTCTTATGCATCTTTTTCTCTCACATCCTAAAAGGAAAGAATAGTCATTGTGCCATCAAGTCGTGCACAACAAAAACAATTTATTGTGCCATCAAAATCCCAAAGGATGAATATATATCAAGCAGAAGTTTTAAAAAGATTTCAAAAAAATCTCCCCACGAAGAATTTAGAAAATTTAAACAATCAACAGAGTTCTGAACCTTTTACCTTCACTGAACACCAGGCATCAGTTAATGCATATGCTGCCAGTTTCACTTGAACCAGAAAACTAAATACATCAGCATATGCTTTCAGCGCATCACATGTTAAAACTATACTGATTGGCCAGTCAACTCGGTACCCCAACCCTACGAAATCAAAAGAACGCACTCCTGCAAATTTCCAAACATCAGTATCAGATTAACAATTCACCACGGACATTAGTAACTAATTTGCGAGAAGTACAAGACCATACCAATGGTTGATGGCGGAAGATGCATTGTGCCTTGTCTTTTGTACAAAAATAGCCTGTCCTTACAAGTATCTCGTTCACATGACGATCTCTGTATTGATGATTCTAGAAACCCTTGGATTTCTGAAATTCTCTTATCTGCTTCTGTAACAAGCCATTTCTGGGAATCATCCAAACGAGAGACCATATATATAAGCATCACCTAGAGATGTTGAATAGAATCATCACAATAAAATAGATTGATAGCAGACGTACATGATGCCAAAGTGTCACTACAAATACATCTGCCCAATCTGCTAGCTCCATAAATTGATATCTGCGTAGAGCTAGCAGATGTTCTTGCAAGCCAAATCCTTCTTCGAGCAATTTGATAGCTAGCTTACTGACATAGTTATATCTTTTTTTTGTTAAGCGAAAAGTGATAAGTGAATCGTCATGACATGTTATCATGAGAAAAAGACCCGTAAAAGAGAAAATAACAACCAAATGTCAAATTATAAATCTAAACAGGTATATCTACAGCAAATGAAAGCATCTAGAAGGATACTGAAGACGTATTTCCTGCAGTAGACACTTGTCTATAACAAAATCAAGTGGTAATTCAAATGTGCCGGAGGAGCTCTGTCTGCAATCACTAGATGCACTAGTTTCAGGGTCATTTGATCTGAGAAGCATACCCTCCCATCTACTTCCACCATATGCGTTTGATTTTTTCTCTTCAATGCAACCTTGTGAACCCGGAGATAAATGACTGCAAGAAACTATACGATCTTCAACATCAACCCTATCTATCCCACTTTCTTGGTTGGCCTGCCGATGACTCTTTCTATCAGTCTGAGAACTATGAGATTCCACGTGAAAATCAACATGAGATCCTACAGGTATCCTGGCAAGACACTTTTTGGAAGGATCATCCACCGCAGAAAAATCGAACCAGGGCAATGATTTCCCCTGGTCCCTGCTGTTTGTGGTTCCATGCTTGCCCAAGAAATCACATCTCAGCAAAGGATTCATGCTGAGCACCTCGTAAGGGTACTTCACCGTTGTACCTTTCAACAAATTATGCTTTCTCTCCTGCTTTGAATAACTACCACCGGTCGGAATGTTGTTTGATAATTGCGTGCTTTCAACAGTATTCAGTAAGTGCCTCTGTTCAATCTTATCTCCCGAAACACTAGGTGGAAATTCTTTCTCATCTTCCACGTACTTCTCAGCACAAAATGGATTTCTAGGTAATCCGCCAAAGGGCCATGACTTGATAGAAAGAAGACCTCTAAATTTATCATCCTCACATACTTCAGTCGACTCTTCTGGCTCAGTATCAGGCTTCACACCTTTCCTCACACAATTATTTTCTGTATAACCTACTTCACCATGCTGAACCAGATTCTGATAGGCAACAGAGAAACGTAGAGCTGATAAATAACTTTGTGAAGGCATTAATGTACTTTGTGAATCAAGGATTCCAACATCATATACTTCCAAAGAATCCCTAGTGGATGAACATTCAGATGAGCATGACGCATCTATCTCTGAAAACCATATGTCATCTGTTTTCTGGTCATCAGAATCCGAACAACTCAGGTCCCTGAAATCCCAAGAAAATGTCATCAATTCATGTTTAGCAGAATAGAGTAAATGATAAACTGAATCAGGAAGAACACCTGGTCAAGTCCATTGCCTCTGCTGAAGGATTTAGTAAACTCTCATCCAGTATGAAATAAACGGAACTTTTTTGAATATTTCCTCTGTCGCCATTGGATATTGGTAAAGAGATTGCTCCAGGAACCTAACATTAAAATGTTGATAAAACTGAAAAAATTAGAGCAGACATAATTTCTCGATAGCTTTAAACGCAACCAAAATATTTGATCTCGTTCGAGATATACAATACACATGATTCCTAGAAAAGAACTAGACAACATATACAAACAAAGAATTCAACTGAACTTATTAGTAAGATATGAAGTTACTAAGGGAAAACTGATTTCACAACAAAGTAAAACCACCTATGGCCAATTAAACGAGTAAAGTCAGAGCTATCAAAGCCATGAGAGACTATCATCAAACACGTAAACCAAAAAGACCATAGCTTCGGAAATAATAGCAGAGCTAATGATTGGTATATTAAATCAAAAGAAGCGCGATACCTGCCCAATGAACAGTTCAAACTTTTTTGAAAGGTCACCAAGTTTTTTTTGAATTCTTCTGTAGTAATCGTCTCTTTTCTGTATCATCACTTCTATATGCAATTTGTTGAAAGTTATTGGAGATGGGTACGTTGAACTAGTGGTACAATAATGAGTCCAACAGGGAAGAAGATCTGCGTAATATTTGTGTCCAGATGCAGAAAGATTACACAACTCAAGAAGTTTTGTAATTACTTGGAGCTGTTGACCAGCCCTTAGTATAGGTATCAAGAAACCATCCAGGAAACATGGAACAAGCCCTCCTTCTTGCTCCTACAGTGCAGAAATGGAACCAAATCGCTATCAATGGTATAAAGATCCTAAAATCAGAGATACAGAAAACAAGAACATACTATTACCCTGACCCTCTTTAACGGGGAGACACCAGGTTTATTCCAAGAAAGAGATGTCGATTCACTTACACATTCCAAAATGAACTCCTTATGAGGATCGTTAAGTTCGGCTTTATATATCCAAGATCTTATAAACTCACAATATGGCTCACATGATTTGAGGAACAAAAACTTAAGCATAGCACTATGAGCAGAATCAGCAACCTAGAACAAAATATGTTGTGAAGAGATAGTCAGAACAAAAGATTTAAATAGCACAAACTCGTGGCTCAGTATATATAGTTTAAGCAAGTGTGAATTCCAGACTCGTCAGGCTATGTATTTCACTTACTCTAAGCATAACTTGCACAGTCAATCACCATATCAAGTGGTCCACATCAAAAGGTGCATAGAATTATTTAATGCCATCTATAAACTAGAAATCCAGGAGGTAATATTGGTAGCCTAAGGAGTACAGAGATGCAAAAACTAATGACACAAACAAACGAGCACTGAAATGTGAAAATAACTGACACCGAAGGTGCCTCTATAGTACATTAACTGATAACTATGTGCATCAGGAAAGAATAAAAAACAAAGAGGATGAATATTAGAGGAGGAACATATTTTAGCCTGACCTTCAGTTGTGAATATAAGTAAGTAAGCAGGTCGCTTCCTCTGTAGAACCCATGAAATCCCGCGGTTGCTTCAGTAATCAGACATTCCCAAGGAGAGCCACAGTAAGATAGGGATATATCATACAAACCACATATGTTCGCAAGAGCGTCAATCTGTGTTCGTAACTCTATCGTATGTAGAAAAACATCCAATAATGTTATATTTTGATGAACGACGTTTGTAAGGCAGCCTAGCCAAGAGGACTCGTGGTCAGACCTATCCACAATGTTTGATGAACGCCTCAGTTCTATCGACGCACATAACGTATCCAGTCCAGATACATAGCCTTCTAGGACCTTTCTCACAGCAATAGCAAAAGCCTGATTAACAAGTGTATAGCAGCTCTTGCTGTTGGGTTCTTCATTTTCACCTAAATTATAGCTCCCTTGTGCTGTTTCCACCTCCAAATCCAAGCTTGTGAAATGGTCTACGAACTTATGGAGAAGAAAGACCAAAGAACCAAAGCAGCCTATATTTCTAAGAATCTGTCCCAACGCATCAGTGCTTGACAATCGATGCCATAAGCTCGGAATTGTGTGGGTGGTCCTATCAGCTGGCTCAGAGCATAATACAGAAGAGAGCTTCTCTATGCTAATAAGAGAAGACTCAACACCTTGGAGAGCATTCAACGCCAACCTGACCAAGCTCGATTCCTATTACAAAGAAATCAGAATTTGCAGCAGAAAGGAGCATTAGCAAATGACACACTATCATCACACTGAATTCGGAACACAAAACCCTAGATTGATCCTGACAAAACTCAATAAAAAAAATCACTCACTAAAATTGATACTTTAACCAAATCCACTATTGGGTTTTCGATCCACGCCATAAAGTTACTAGAAGCAAATAGATATTCACGCAAGAGCGAAATGTTAGTTCTTCTTTCTACACATACAAACTTGAAAAGTGTAAATCGCTTGCGGCTCTAAACTTACAGAGACAGAGGAAGAAGACGACGGAGAAGCAGAAGCACGAGGAGGAAATCTACCGCTCTGAGAATGTAAGGATTCCCAATTTCGCGGTGGAAGGTAAGGCTCCTCCACTTTGAGCTTCTCCAGCAGCGAAGCGAGGCTCGTCGCCACCACCATTATTTTACTCGACGGCAAATTTCGAACAGTTGAAACTGAGAAGAAATCCCAATAGCAAAATTGCAGGATAAACAATCACTGAAAAGTCGAAACCAGATATTTAGCAGAAACACTGAAATTGTTTAACGATGAGCTCCGGAAAAAACCAAAATAATTACCGGAAATTAATAAAAGAGATTTACATATTTAGGCATTTTATCCCAAACTGGAAATATATTGATTTAATATTTCCTTTTCTCTCTCTTTTGTGCTAGTTCATATTTGGGGAAGTCCGTGCTTAGATTTGTTAGAGCACCTCCATCAGAACATCTTAGTTGATTTTTAGACAGTTGCTTAAGTGAAAAAAATAAAATAAAAATCGTTTTTGTCTCAATTTTACAAGAATCGAGTCTTGAAGAAGAGGTTTAAGAATTGTTAAAAACCTCTAATGTGTCATTGTATTAATGGTTAAACTATTTTAACAAAAACAAAAAATAAATCATATATGTTATCTCTTTTTTTTTCTCTTCGTTTTTTTTTCATTGATGATCAAAATCAAAAGATTATTTGGCTCTTTAAATCTGTCGACTACCGACCAAATCGGTGGCACTGGGCTGCATAAATGGGATTGCTTTAGATCGATCAAAGCTCTGCGTTGGGCTTGGTTCTTCGAATCCATCAACGGGAATCCATCGACGGAGGGACCAAATTGGTGGCACGGGGATTCTGATTCTGATTTACAACCGATTTCAACCCATCCTCAAGAGTAAAGTCCTTAATCTCTATCATAGATTCATGCACATCACTTCGTGTTTTAGTATATTGGATTCAGTCTGATGATTTTGCTTTTCCAATTTATCCATCAAGCCTTTCTGCTCGCAAAACTGTGATTTTATTTACGATGCAGTGAGTGGATTGCTTTGGGCTCAATGTTATTGTCTTTGTTTGATTACTTTTACAGCCATAGAGCCTCCTCTGATTATCTCTAGCTTGTGTGTTTGCAGTGATATAAACTTTTTTCGACATCTCCAAAGCCAAACGGGATTTTATTGAGGCTGATGAAGCTGAGGAGCTTTTCAGCGTGATTTCAGCAGAAATAAAGGAGGTGGTTCTCATAGGGATTGCTCTTGATGATGAAAAGAGAGTAGAATTTAACAAAATTGAACAGGTTTGTTTTTTAAGCTGTTGACAAATAAATGTAAAGCTTGTTTAGTGATTTGTTCTATGTTTTCATATGCTTACTCGATTCAATGTTTAGTACTTCCTGGGATCCAGCTGTTCAAGGCAACATGTTGACGAAGTCAGCTACAGCATGCCTATCAAAAACAATACTTTGATGTTGATTTTCCTGGTTTGTCTCACTGTGGTTCGTTCTCTTTGCTTCTTTGTTTCTCGTTCAAGTTTTGAATTAAAAAATTAGGGAGTCTTCGATGTTATATTCAGTGATGTTCATGTCAATTTCTAGTGCCTTAAGGTTGCAAAGGAAGGTACAACAATGCTGCCTCCGAGCTCTACGTTTGTGCTAACTAGGTATTCTTCTGTCTTCACCTCTTATTTTATCATTGATGAATGGTTTACAAAGTTGTAATTTAGGTTCTATGGTTGTGGTGTTATAAATGCTTGTTAGTTAAGGACATGTTTTCAGAGTATGGTTGTTAAATGCTTGTCATATTAGAACCAGAACTAGACTGGTTTTAGTTTGGTTTTGTCATTGAAATTGTGATAACTGGTTTTCACATCGCCTCTTGTAATTGTGTTTAGTTTGGTTTGGTTTTGTTTGGACTGGTTTTACTACTTGCAATTGAGATAAATGTTTGTCACGTCGTCTTTTGTGATCAATGTGTGTTAGTTGTAGATTAGGCAAATACATAAGTGCCATTGAATGTTTAAAACTACCAAAGACACTTGCAATTTTTTCTATATATTAAACTATAAACCACCACTTCTCTTCATCGCTTAATTTATATTTCTTAAACATAGTTTATGGATCCATTTACTCCGTTTTCTATGGATTCATGTAGTCACCCTTCTAATTTCATAGATCTTTTAAATAGCCAACAAGAACCTCAAATTCCTGAGAGTTTTTCCCCTACTATGGGAATTGGATCATCACAAGTTTCACGGTTTGTTACCCAAATGAGTGAGGATCCTGAGCAACTTCAAGAGATACATGAGGACGTAGAGAAAGGCTCAAATGGACTCCAACTGACGATATTGTGCTATGCAGCTCGTGCCTAAACACAAGCAAAGATGTCGTTGTGGGGAATGAGCAAAAAGGATCAGCATTTTAAAAACGTATTGCTGCTTATTTTAACGCATCTCCTAAGCTTGCTGGTTTTCAAAAGCGAGAGACCAGCCACTGTAAGCAAATGTGGCAGAAGATAAATGAAAATGTCTGCAAATTCGTGGGCTGCTATGAGGCTGCAAAGAGGCAGAAAACTAGTGGGTACAATGACTCTGATGTTCTAAAGGTGGCTTACGAACTCTTCTTCCATGATTACAAAGTGAAGTTCAACCTTGAGCACGCATGGATAAAGCTTCGTAATGATCAGAAGTGGTGTGACGCTTCAACATGCAAATGTGAGGGAAGTTCAAAAAAAAGGAAGGTTGATGTTCAATCTGAAAGCTCACACACAGTCACGCAACCAAAGGATCAACCAATGGCTCGTCCCGAGGGTGTGAAGGCAGCTAAAGCCAAAGGCAAAAGAAGTGTAAGCAAGCCATGTACAATGAATAGCAAATCCACTCTGTTGGAGTTTCAGAACATGTGGACCATTAAGGAGAAGGAATTAGCTATAAAACAAAGAGTGTCCATGGCGGGACTGTTAGAAAGTCTCATTGCAGAAAAAGAACCACTTTCAGAGATGGAAGTAGCTCCGAAGAACAAGCTAATAACTGACATGCTTTCTATTTAGTGAACTTTGTATTCGCATGAGCTTTTAGTTTAACTTTTATTGTACTAGATCGGAGACAGTTTAAGTGTTGTTTGTGATGAATGCTTGTTTGTTTAAGTGTTGTTACTTTCTGTGTAAGAAATGCCACTTTCTGTTTGTGAAATGAATGAAGCCTTTTTCATCTTTCTTTCTTTGTTTTGGGTTTATGAATCCTCAAGAATTGTCTCAGATTTTTTTTGTAATGAATGAAGCCTGTATGTAATGTATGTTTCTTGATTTTTCTCTGAATGTCCGGTTTGTGATTTATCTTATCGATTTTAATCTTGTAAAAACAGAATCATCTGCAAATTCTCTAATCTTGTGTTTTGATTTGGCTAGTTACAGATATAAACGAATGTAAAGAGAGTATGGTGCAACAATAGTGAAGACACTCAGTGACAAAAATCATTTGTTATACAGGTTTTCTTTAATTTGAAGACATACAACAAAAGACATGTGGAATTCAGAAACCACAAAGGAGACACCCGTGACATAATCTTTTTTTTGCCAGCTTTTTTTATTTTTGCCAGCACCCGTGACATAATCACCCGTGAGAGAATCATTTATTTTTTCTCTCTGTTTTGTAGCTTTGTGTTACACACCCGTGAGAGAGTATTTTGCTATATATGTCATTCATAGTTTTTATACAATCCACTTCTTACAAACACAATTAATCTATGTCTTCTTTCTTACCATATTGTTCTATATAGTTCTTTTTTTTCTACAAAAACTAATAATTTCTTGCAAATGGCATCTTCTTCTCGTAATTCGAAAGAATTAGACGACTTATTTGAGCAAGGATTCGATGAAAAATTCGATAATGTGTTCAATAGTTATGTTCTGCCTACAGAAGAAAAGAAAAAAAGGCGATATATAGAAAGAGAATGCGAGCAAGGCCACAATCGCTTATGGAACGATTATTTCTGGGAAGATGCAACATACCCATCTTATTTGTTCCGACGACGTTTCAGAATGAACAAGCACTTGTTCATGAAAATAGTTGATCGACTCTCCACTGAAGTTCCATATTTTCAACAAAGAAGAGATGCTACCGGAAAGTTTGGTCTATCCGGACTACAAAAATGTACAGCAGCTATCCGTATTATGGCATATAGTTGTGCGGCTGACAAGGTTGACGAATACCTTCGGCTCGGTGAAAGTACTGCACTCTTATGCTTGGAAAATTTCGTGGAAGCAATATCTAAGAAGACGTACACCAGATGATCTTCAACGGCTACTCCATGTTGGAGAAGTACGCGGATTTCCCGGGATGATAGGGAGCATCGATTGTATGCATTGGGAGTGGAAGAACTGCCCCACCGCTTGGAAGGGGCAATATACCCGTAGATCTGGAAAACCAACAATTGTTTTAGAGGCTGTAGCTTCACATGATCTCTGGATTTGGCACGCGTTTTTTGGATCTCCAAGTACTTTAAACGATATCAATGTACTTGATCGCTCACCAGTATCTGATGACATTTTAGAAGGTCGAGCTCCATCAGTGAATTACTTTGTCAATAGATACGAATATCATTTGGCATACTATCTCACGGGTGGTATTTATCCAAAATGGGCAACTTTTATCCAATCAATTCCAATTCCTCAAGATCCTAAAGCATCGTTATTTGCTACAAATCAAGAATCTGTCCGAAAAGATGTTGAACGTGCTTTTGGAGTCTTGCAAGCTCGATTTGCGATTGTCAAAAACCCGGCTCTTTTTTTGGGATAAGGTAAAAATTGGAAAAATAATGAGAGCATGTATCATACTTCACAATATGATAGTTGAAAACGAACGAGATGGATACACTCATTTTAATGCATCGGAATTTGAACAAGGAGAAGAAAACAGAACTGCACAAGTGGATTATACGTACTCTACCGATATGCCTACAAATCTCCTCAATATGATGGCCAATCGAGATCAAGTCCGTGATAAAATAATGCATCAACAATTGAAAGCCGATCTGGTGGAGCATATATGGCAAAAATTTGGCACAAATTAAGATTACAACTGAATGTTTTTTTTATTTATAATTTGCAAATCTCTATTTTAAATGTTTTTATATGACTTGTATGTTTCAAATTTCATTAAATGCAATATATTTAAGTTTTATTAATTGTATTTTGTTTACAATAAAAAATTTCATAATATATATTTTTTTTATGAATCGCATTAAGAATTCTACCAATGGAAGACCAAAAAATTAAAATTAAGTGCAAGAGTTCTTAAAAGAAAAAAGATGAAAAATTTATATTAAAAAATGCTTAAGAAACCCCATATGGATATCACCAATGGAGATGGTTATATTCTGATATCATACAATAATAATATTTATATTGTAATATGTTTGTTTAATAATAATATGTAAAAAGATTAATTAAAGGTTTAAAATTATTATATTATTTCATTTTAATAATAAAGATATATTGTTTTGTAATATAATAATTCAGAAATATATCTACGGTGAAATTTATGATTATAAAATAAAATATTAGTATTTTTTAGTTTTTCTAGGGTTATCAAGACATATATCACATTTACCATCTTTTTATTTTGTAGTTTATGTTTGTGTAGTTGATTTTTTATTGTTGACGGAGTGAACGCATAATTTAGAGATAGAGTTTATGGTTAATTGATGGGGTAAAAAGAATTCTCCTGTAATATAATGCATATGGTATATTTTCCATAGGATTTTTGGTAAAACTAAAAAATTGATTTGTTAATAGAATGCTCTCTGGTGTTTTCTATTTGTAGTTTATGGAGTTTTTAATAGTATTTAAATATTTTTATTATTTCGGTTAAGTGTAATTATACTATTTTTGTTAATGTTTTATTTTCTATTTGTTATTTGTGATGTGGTAAGATAATATAGTTATTTTTTTGTTAAAATAAAATATATGTTCTTTCAGCCATTTTTTTCTCTAAAAAAACGGTGATTCAAAACACGATCTAGGGTTCTCAAGGATCTATGGTAAATCTTGTTGGGAGATCAGTCGGAATTTGTGAGATTGAATAAGATAATGCCAAGGAGGATTGCGATTTACTATGGGTAAAAACGCTGGGGTCTTCGCTCAATAAACGGGAGTTGATCGGGATTTTAAGGGTTTAGTGATCAATTTGGGGCTTTTACGGATCCTATCCCAGGAGGCTCGGCTTATTACTGGGGGCAAATAGATCAACACAGGACACATATATTGGGCAATCTATAAGATGTCGATGTTCTGGCTTGGGGCAAGACTCGGGATTCGGGTGAGTACAAGGAATTTGGAAAACTCAGAGCTGGAAAGGGAGCGAGAAAGGAAGGCTATATTGTCAGGTCATGTTATATCTCGATTATGATTTCATGATTCAACCAAATTCTAAGGAGCTAGATTTTAAGGCTCATATCCGAAATTGCAGGATATCAAAAGTTAACGGAGATAGTTTGTGTATCAGGATTGCGAGAGGATTCCTGAAAAGCTGGTATATGATCCGGAGAAAAGGTGATTAAAGGAAACATACTATGTTCCGTGTGTTACGGTTTCGTCGACAGGAGATTTGGTGAATTGGGATCTATGGGGATTATTGACTTCCCTGCATTAACGGGAATTTATAGTGTCAAAGAAGGACAAGATACGATCGAGGTAATGAGGTGTTTGTGGATACTGGTATCATTGATTGGTGCCTTATATGGCAAATATTTTGGTTTTCATTTGGAGATAATATTAGTTGCCGTATATGGAATCATGGATGTGAATGGGAATATTATAAAGGATGTCATTGACTGGATCGCATACTCATACTTTTCTCTCATTGCTCTCTTCCTTTACTTACGAACATTCCTCAAATTTGGTGTCTCAGGCTCAAGGATGACTCAAGCAAATCAACTGGTCATTGGAGGCTCGAGTAAAAGAAAAAAACACTGGTGCCACGCCTAAAAATCATGGTTCCCCGTTTCGATAACTCACAGCTGGTTAAGGGTTACAACCGCACTCTTATTGGCCGCTGTATGAATCCAACAGTTCAGGAGATGAAGGCGCTCCTCTTCATGCTACCACGAATCTGGAAGGGTGAAGAGCGTGTGGCGGGAGCAGACTTTGGAATGGGAAGATTTCAATTCGAGTTTGATGATGAGGAAGACATCCAGGCGGTATTACAAATGGAGCCTTTCCATTTTGATGGATGGATGGTGGCTCTTGTAAGATGGGAACCAATCATAGAGCTCAATTAACCATCAGTGATCATCTTTTTGGGTATGAATGGTGAGAGTCCCTGTGGTAACCCAACCCGGTAAACCGTACCGCGGCTGTGTACCACTACATCCTCTAAGTCCGTTTCTATACTTAGCCATATTTTTAAACTTTTTCTTCATTCTTATTCTTTCTTATCAATACACAGCGGAATATAAAGCAACTCATTTCTTTCATTTAACTTGCATAAAATCACTTATCAGGATTCGGGGCTAACTTAAACAAATCACAATGGTTCGCTAATGAATACAAACGATCATCTAGCAACCTAAATAGTCAATCACCAAAGCCATAAGACAAAGCACAACGTCTTAAACATAAATAAAACCCAGTCCCGATCCATCCATATCCATCACTGCCGCCTGATCTCGCCCCTTTACTGTTTAGTACCTGCACACTCAAGATGAGAGGCATAAGTATTTTATAAATACTTAGTGAGTACGATCATCCTGTAACACCTGGTCAGTACCAAACACGCAATCATACTTTCGGATTCAACATTCAACACAATCAATTCGCAATAGACATAACAATATCAAACGGCCATGATCATCTAGCCTAACCAACCAAGATCAATCCCTTTTTAAGACCCATGTCTACTTCAGCGAGAATCCCACATCCCCTAAGCTAGTACATGATCCGGATTACCCTGAGGTTAACTAAACATCATATATGCCACGGTAAACACCAGAATATATCATAACATAGGAATTGCTTATCAGTTCTAACACATAACATGAAAATCACACAATCAACATGCAAACATTCTAGCAATCCTACAGTCCTAGACACCAACCACAGTCACGCACTCACCTTAGACAAGGCTGGAGACAGATTGGTCAGAAGAAATCCCGATGAAAACCGTACCAAAACAAAGATATCCGATCTCCCTAAGAATCTCTCAGCTGGCCGTACGATCCGATCCTTATCCCCTCGGCCATCTCTTGATCCGTCCACCTTTCTTCGAGCCAAAATCTGTTTTCCCTCAGAAACCCCACAAAAAAGGCTATTAGCTCGAGGTTATCCGATGAAAACTCAACACTTAGGGAAATATCCGATCGCTTACCAATTTATCTCGGTGATGGTCGGATCTGCTCGGCGATAACCTGATCTCTCTCGGATGTCCTCGGGATAAACTGTTTTTCTTAGGGTTTTCTCTCGACTATTCTTTTTCTTTGCTTTATTGCTCTCGAATAAACACAAATCTCCCGAGAAAAGTCTCAAAATCCCTTAAATACTCGCAAAACCCTAGATAACCCGGACTTATCCGACGTTTTCCTGGTTCCAGTAGGTTTTATCCCGGTCCGATTCGATTCTCTCGGCTATTCCCTGTACCTGCTCGACCATTCCTTCGATAAACCACAAAATAGCCGATCAAACACTTGGTCCACGGCCTAAATCCCTTCCCACTCGGATAAAGCGCCCTTATCCGAGGTGTTTTCCATTTTTCACCCGTATATTCCTATTTCTCTCGGATAACTTGTCCCATCTCGGCTAATCCTCTATTTCTCTCGGAGGTTTCCTTTTCTCCCTCAGAGACAGTCCACTGACACTCGGACTAACCTCCCAGACTCTCGGATAAATCTCACTGCACCGGGATAAATCCCATTCCCACGGACTGGACCTTGTTTTCCCTCGGATATGGTCCATCCGGCTCGGCCATCCAGCCCATACCCGACTATTTCCTCGGTCATCACCCGACCATAGTCCGAACCTCCATTCCCCAGCCAATATCCGACCCTTGGCTTGATTATTCCTCGGACAACGCCCTGTCCGGTACGATCATTCCACATTTTCTCGGATACGGATGCTACAACTCTCCCCCACCCGTTCTGGATTCGTCCTCGAATCCGACTCATCCGTTTGCAACTTGTCAAACCATTTGAGATACTCAGCTTTCATCCTAGCCTCATTCTCCCAAGTGACCTGTTCCTTACCGTCACAGTCCCATACGACCTGAACCATTCTGACCAGCTTCCCACGCTTAGTCTTTTCTTTCCGACCTATCACCCGAACCGGCCTAGCCACTACTACAAGATCCTCTTGCAAGTCCGATGGCGGCTCCTCTATAACCGTTTCCCGTTCAGTAATGTGCTTCCTCAGCTGTGACACATGGAATACATTATGGAACGCTCCCATTTCTGATGGCAAGTCCAACTTATAAGCCACTGCGCCAACTCTTTCCAGTATCCGGTACGGCCTCATGTACCTCGGATTCAACTTGGCACTCTTAGCTGATCTATCCTTTCCCTTATAAGTCAGTGCCTTTAGATAAACCATATCACCCACACTGAACTCCAAATCCCTGCGACGCTTGTCCGCATAACTTTTCTGCCTGTCCATAGCCTCTTTCAGCTTAACCTTTAACAATCTGATATTTTCTGTAGTAGCCTCGACCACTGCTGGCCCCATTACACTACTCTCCCCCACTTGTGTCCAACACAATGGTGTTCTACACGGCCTGCCATACAATGCCTCATACGGAGACATCTCAATGCTCCTTTGGTAACTATTGTTGTATGCAAATTCAGCCAACGGCAAGTAGTCTTCCCAACTACCGCCCCAGTCCAGTACACACGTTCTCAACATATCCTCCAATGTCCTGATCGTCCGTTCTGATTGCCCATCAGTCTGAAGATGATACGCTGTACTCATATACAACCGCGTTCCACACGCTTCCTAGAACACTTTCCAGAACCTCGAAGTAAACTTCGGATCATGATCTGAGATGATACTCACTGGCACTCTATGCAATCTCACGATCTGATCAATGTACATTTCCACCAGCTTTGGTACTCCATCCGTCTTTTTCATTGCTAAGAAGTGAGCAGGCTTGGTCAAACGATCCACAATGACCCATATCCCGTCATACAACTTCTTAGTCTTAAGTAATCCCAGTACAAAGTCCATGGTGATCATGTCCCATTTCCATTCCGGCATTGGCAACGTTTGCAACAAACCACTCGGAAACTGATGCTCTGCCTTAACCAATTGGCACGTCTCACATCCGGCTACCCACTTAGCCACGTCTCGTTTCATCCCAACCCAATGATAGTACCGTTTCAAATCCTGATACATCTTGGTCATTCCCGGATGAACAGAAAACCTTGACTGATGTGCCTCCTTCAGGATCTCATCCCTTAACTCCTTCACATCTGGAACACAGACCCGTCCGTTCACAACAATGGTCCCATTGTTTGAAGTTTGATATTCCGTCTTATCATTCTGTGACACCTTTTTCAGATTCTCATCTTGCTCCTGAGCAATCCGAATCCTAGTCAACAAGTCAGCTCTATCCGCAGCATCCAGACCCAACGGTTCAACCCCTTCTGTTACTGTATTCAGCTACAATGTCCTTAGCATGTTCACAATGCTTCCAACCTTCTGCTCAGATGATATGCTAGCCCTTCTCCTACTCAACGCATCCGCCACCAAGTTGGCCTTTCCTGGATGGTATACTATCTCCAAGTCATAGTCTGCTACCAACTCCATCCATCTACGCTGTCTCAAGTTCAAATCCGGTTGAGTAAAGATGTACTTTAAACTCTTATGGTCCATGTATATCTGCACCTTCTCCCCATACAAGTAAGATCTCCATATCTTAAGTGCAAATACCACATCCGCCATCTCTAAATCATGCGTAGGGTAGTTTCCTTCATGCTTCCGTAGCTGCCGTGAAGCATAAGCTATCACCTTACCATTCTGCATCAGAACACAACCTAGTCCTTTTCTGGATGCATCCGTGTATAGCACGTATGGCTCACCCGGTTCTGGTAACGCCAGTACTGGTGCACTAGTGAGTAACTCCTATAACTTTGAGAAGCACTCTTCACACTCATCCATCCAGACATACTCCACGTCCTTACCAGTCAGCTTTGTCATTGGCTGAGCCATGCTTGCAAAACCTTTGACAAACCGCCTGTAGTAACCTGCTAGTCCGAGAAAACTCGTTATCTCTGTAGCATTCTCTGGTCTGGGCCAATCCGCAATAGCCTGAATCATCTCTGGGTCCACGGACACTCCCTTATCCGAAACAATGTGACCCAAGAACCCTATATGCCGTTGCCAAAAGCTACACTTACTGAGCTTGGCATATAACTTCTGTTCTCTCAACTTCTCCAGAACAGTCCGCAAATGACTCTTATGCTCTTCCTCATCCTTAGAGTATACTAGAATATCATCTATGAAAATGATCACAAACTCATCTAGGTACTCTCTGAATACGCCATTCATCAACTTCATGAATGCAGCTGGCGCATTCGTCAAACCAAACGGTATGACCACAAACTCGTAATGACCATACCTAAAGGCAGTCTTACGCATGTCTGTCTCCTTTATGGGTATTTGATGGTACCCTGATGCCAAATCGATCTTAGAGAACCAAGTAGCTCCCCTGAGTTGGTCCAACAACTCATCTATCATGGGAAGTGGATACTTGTTCTTCACGGTCACACGGTTCAATCTGCGGTAATCAATGCAAAGCCTGAAGCTCACATCCTTCTTCTTCACGAACAACACTGGTGCTCCCCACGGTGAACTACTAGGTCTAATAAAACCTTTGTCCAACAACTCCGTTAGCTGCTTCTTCAGTTCCGCCATCTCTGCTGGCGCCATCCGGTATGGTGCTTTAGACAATGGAGCTGTCCCCGGCTCAAGTTCAATCGTGAATGGATCTGAACGAGCTGGTGGCAGTCCTGCCAACGCCTGAAAAACATCCTCGAATTCCTGCACCACCGGTATACTGCCCAAGTCTACATCCGGTCCTCCTTCTGTGGTAGTGATCGTTGCTAGATACTCCTCACAACCCTTCTCATCAGTCGTTCTGCTTGAATAGCTGAAACCACCAATCTTCTTGAGGTGGGTCTAACTCCCTGATAAACCAAGACCTCTCCGTCTCTCTCAAACCGCACCCTTCCACGGTGACAATCCAAGTGAGCTCTGTGCTTGCCTAACCAGTCCATTCCCAAAATGACATCGTAGGACTTAACTCTACAGATCACTAGATCCGCTGGCATATTTACTTCACTAAACATCACTGAAACTTTCTTAACCGTTCCTAATGAAAACATCACTTGGCCTCCAGCCGCCTGAACTAATCCAAAGTCCTCTCCGGGTTCCTTCCGGAACTGTCTCTTTCTGATCATGTCCGGATTAACAAAACAATGACTCACTCCCGAGTCAAACAGAACATGGGTTTCAACCTCACCCATTAGCAAGGTCCCTACACATTCATTCCCTAGAATGCTAAGACTCTATACTAACACACATCACGCAAAAGCATTTTAAAGAAAACTCTATGTACCACACGTACCAGTAATCAGATGAGAAGTGCTCGGTTCCTCGGCTGCTGCTGCACTCGTCATGTACACCCTCGGCATAATGGCCTGTCTCTTGGCCTGTGATGCAAGCGCCTCCCCTGCTCTCTTCCCTTGAGCCACGGCCTGCTCCACCACTCCCGCCTTAGGACACTCACGCTTGAAATGCCCTGGTTCTCCACAACCATAGCAAACCCGAACCGCACCATCACTGCCAGACACACAAACCACTCTCTGATCCTCCTCCGGACAGTCTCGTACCCGATGCTCTAAACTCCCGCACCTGTGGCATCTACTACCACCGCGCCTACACTCGCCAACGTGAGCCTTGCCACACTTACTGGACACGCTGCATCCCCCAGATCCTTTGTTCGGTACTCCTTTCCCAAACTTCCGGTTCTGTCCACTAGACTGACCCGTCTTGGTCACGGCTGTACTAGCCCCAGCTGACATCAACGCAGCTTCCGCCTGTCTTGACTCCAACAATGCCGCCTTCTCCACAAGCTCAGCAACTGTCCTGAAGTCACGAAAAACACATCCGTTCCTAAGCTCAACTCGCAGTCTACTCATAAACCTGCGAATCAGCTTCTCCTCCGTGTCAAACTCATGAGACACATACTTCCTCAGCTGGTTAAACTGAGTCTCATACTGCCTCACTGTAAGCGTCCCCTGACTAAGGTACAAGAACGCATTCTCCAACTCGTTGTAAGCTTCCTGTGGGAAGTACTTACACTTGAACATCGCTGAAAATGTCTCATAAGAACAATTCGCATTCACCAGCCTTCCAACGATTCCTTTCCATCACGTGTGTGCATCACCCTCCAAGTAGTGCACGGCAATGTCTCTCTTGTAACCCTCTGGACATCGGATAGACTCAAAATTCCGTTCTAGTCTCATCCTCCACTCATCTGCCTCAATCGGTGTAGAACCTCCAGCAAAGAACTTGGTTCCCAACCGCACCATGTGATCCAAAACCTTGAGGTAACTCGGAACCCTCTCCACTTGATCCGCTTCCTCCCTAATCACATCCATGTGAACCCCCACCGGTGGTACTACTTGTGGTTCTGCTGCAACCGCCGGAGCAGGAGCCACCACAGGTAGCCTAGCTAGTACCTGTGCTAACATCCCAAGCACAGCCTCTAACCCCACTGGTGCTACATTCGCAGCAACCCCAGTTACACCGCAGCATTCCTAGCCACGTTCTCAGCATCCGCAACATTCCTTGCTGCTTCCACGGCTGCCACTCTAGTCGCCTCATTTGCAACCGCAGCTGCCTGTCTCTCGGCTTCCCTTGCCCTCTCAACAACATCACCGTTGACTGAGCTCACAGACCTCGTAGCCTGGTTGTCCCCATTGTTTCTCACGGTTCTTCTGGTATCAACCATCTGCAAGTACACAATGCCAGTTAGCCGAAGCTAACTCAAAACGTATTTTACAACACCACACAACAACTTACCGCGAGACCTTGGCAGTGAAGAATGGATCGGACCCCCATAA
This sequence comes from Thlaspi arvense, assembly GCA_911865555.2. Taxonomy (NCBI): domain Eukaryota; kingdom Viridiplantae; phylum Streptophyta; class Magnoliopsida; order Brassicales; family Brassicaceae; genus Thlaspi; species Thlaspi arvense. The sequence continues at coordinate 29,015,914 of OU466861.1, read as the reverse complement.
ACCCCAAACAAACAAACAACAGCAGTCACCAATTTCAGTCCTAGAAGTGTTAAAACGCTCTGATACCAACTTGTGGTAACCCAACCCGGTAAACCGTACCGCGGCTGTGTCCCACTACATCCTCTAAGTCCGTTTCTATACTTAGCCATATTTTTAAACTTTTTCTTCATTCTTATTCTTTCTTATCAATACACAGCGGAATATAAAGCAACTCATTTCTTTAATTTAACTTGCATAAAATCACTTATCAGGATTCGGGGCTAACTTAAACAAATCACAATGGTTCGCTAATGAATACGAACGATCATCTAGCAACCTAAATAGTCAATCACCAAAGCCATAAGACAAAGCACAACGTCTTAAACATAAATAAAACCCAGTCCCGATCCATCCATATCCATCACTGCCGCCTGGTCTCGCCCCTTTACTGCTTAGTACCTACACACTCAAGATGAGAGGCATAAGTATTTCATAAATACTTAGTGAGTACGGTCATCCCGTAACACCTGGTCAGTACCAAACACGCAATCATACTTTCAGATTCAACATTCAACACAATCAATTCGCAATAGACATAACAATATCAAACGGCCATGATCATCTAGCCTAACCAACCAAGATCAATCCCTTTTTAAGACCCATGTCTACTTCAGCGAGAATCCCACATCCCCTAAGCTAGTACATGATCCGGATTACCCTGAGGTTAACTAAACATCATATATGCCACGGCAAACACCACAATATATCATAACATAGGAATTTCTTATCAGTTCTAACACATAACATGAAAATCACACAATCAACATGCAAACATTCTAGCAATCCTACGGTCCTAGACACCAAACCACAGTCACGCACTCACCTTAGACAAGGCTGGAAACAGATTGGTCAGAAGAAATCCCGATGAAAACCGCACCAAAACGAAGATATCCGATCTCCCTAAGAATCTCTCGGCTGCCCGTACGATCTGATCCTTATCCCCTCGGCTATCTCTCGATCCGTTCACCTTTCTTCGAGCCAAACTCTGTTTTCCCTCAGAAACCCCACAAAAAAGGCTATTAGCTCGAGGTTATCTGATGAAAACTCAACACTTAGGGAAATATCCGATCACTTACCAATTTATCTCGGTGATGGTCGGATCTGCTCGGCGATAACCTGATCTCTCTCGGATGTCCTCGGGATAAACTGTTTTTCTTAGGGTTTTCTCTCTACTATTCTTTTTCTTTGCTTTATTGCTCTCGAATAAACACAACTCTCTCGAGAAAAGTCTCAAAATCCCTTAAATACTCGCAAAACCCTAGATAACCGGGACTTATCCGATGTTTTCCTGGTTCCAGTAGGTTTTATCCCGATTCGATTCTCTTGGCTATTCCCTGTCTCGGCTATTCCCTGTACCGATTCGATTCTCTCGGCTATTCCCTGTACCAAACACTTGGCCCACGGCCCAAATCCCTTCCCACTCGGATAAACCGCCCTTATCCGAGGTGTTTTCCATTTTTTACCCGGATATTCCTATTTCTCTCGGACAACTTGTCCCATCTCGGCTAATCCTCTATTTCTCTCGGAGGTTTCCTTTTCTCCCTCGGAGACAGTCTACTGACACTCGGACTAACCTCCCAGACTCTCGGATAAATCCCACTGCACCGAGATAAATCCCATTTCCCACGGACTGGACCCTCTTTTCCCTCGGATATGGTCCATCCGGCTCGGCTATCCAGCCCATACCCGATTATTTCCTCGGTCATCACCCGACCATAGTCCGAACCTCTATTCCCCAGCCAATATCTGACCCTTGGCTCGATTATTACTCGGACAACGCCCTGTCCGGTACGATCATTCCACATTTTCTCGGATACGGATGCTACAGTCCCCCTCCACTTCTGGGCTGAGCCTACATTCCGTAGCATTGGACAAGCTATTGGGACAGTGAATCAGGTGGACTTGGATGGAGGAAGAGTCCAAATAGCCATCGACGGTTCAAAGCAATTGTCTTCGAAACAGCAGTGGAATTCCATAGTGGCGAGGAGACAACGGTTATTCTTCGGTACGAGCGTCTGTATGGATATTGTCGGGAATGCCTGAGTCTCTGCCATGAGTCCAGCAGATGTCCTACATTGCTACCGAAGATGGAAAGAACAGATGAGATTCGGTATACAGAGGAGAAATCAGATGGGGGAGCAAAGAGTTACAAAGGCGCACTTTGGGGTTCGGGAGAGAGAATGAAAGACATCACAGATCAGGAAAAACCGATTAAGAATCCTCCAAGGGGAAAGGAAAGGTATCGGAAACCCGAGAGGAGCAGAGATCCTCTCGATCAGAGGGGTTGCAACGGAGGCCAAATGGTGATGTTTTGAGGAGATTCTCTATACCATTACCACCAAGAGAAGACAGGATAGGTTCGGTGGGAATTCTAGAAGCATCCACCGAGCTACGGAGGATCGTAATCCAGGATTAAGTATTACTAAGGTTCGAATGGAGGAAGGAACAAAGAGTAAGCATGGGAAAGCAATAAAGACAGTCCTCCTCAACACTCTGCTAAGAAGGTCCGCAAGGGGTTAAACTTTGAAGATAGCACGATGAGGGTGGATTATTTGGATGCTGGAAGTAACCAAGTTTTTATGGAAGACGCTGAGAAAGCAGTTATCGCAGGAACATAGGCAGGGATTCAGGCCGAGGAGAGAGGAGGAGCAGAAGATGATCAGATCGTCGATTTCGAATCAGACCCGAAGGCGCTTATGGTTGATATTTCCGGCGACTTTGATATCGCTGATCTGGAGGATGTGTTAGAGGAGGACGGCGAAACTCAACCTGCAGGTATTGACAGTAATACCATTGAGACGCTCAATCTTGATCAAGGGTAACTGCCATTCGGAAATGGACGTGAAGATAATATACCCAATGAGAAGTTGAAGGTACCGGTTAGAGCAGGCACAAAGAAGAGGTTATTTAAGTCTTCATTTGCAGTGGGGGGAGGGTCGAGGAAAATGATGAATGATACAACACCAAAGAAGAAGGGGATTTTAAAGGAGATTACACGTGGTGGAGAGAAAGGGGTGGTTCAATAGAGGAAGGGAGAGGTTCCGATGGAGGGACAGGGCGATAATTATAAAGTTTAATGCAGATTTTGAGCTGGAATTGTCAAGATCTGGGGAATAGGTACACAATAAGCTATCTCAGGGAGGTTTGGCGAAAATTCAGACCGGATTTTCTCTTTCTTTATGAAACAAAGCAGTGTTTTAATTTTGTTGAGCAATTTCAATTGCAGTTTGGTTATGATTTATTGTTTACGGTTGATCCGTGTGGTGCCAGTGGAGGCCTAGCATTGTTTTGTAAAAAAACCTTTGATGTTAAAGTTTTATTTTCTAATAAAAAGATTATTGATATAGAGGCTTTGTTTGAAGGAAATTTAATCTATATATCCTTTATATATGGTGACCCGGTTAAACAACAAAGAGATCAGGTTTGGGAACGGATAACAAGAAGGGGTTTAACAAGAAATGGACCATGGTTTTTAATTGGCGATTTTAATGAAATCATGGGAAATCATGAAAAGCAGGGAGAAATAATTAGACAAGCGTCGTCCTTTATTGGGTTTAATACAATCATTAGTAATTGTGGTTTAATTGATATTCCAAATCGAGGCAACACATTGTATTGGAAGGGTAGACGTGATGGACAAAATGTCCGCTGTAGACTAGACAGAGCACTTGCAACGGAGGAGTGACATGACCTATATCCATATTCATATGTGGAATATTTAAGGATGATTGGCTCAGATCACCGGCCTATTGTAGCAACAACTGAATCGAGAAATATTAAACGGAAGAAACAATTTAGGTTTGATAAGAGATAGATTGGTCAGGAGGGACTAATGGACGCAATAACACGAGGCTGGCAGGACCATGTTGCTCATCCAGACCTGTCTCTGGTGGACAGGATAGTTACTTGTCGACATGAAATCTCCAAATGGAGCCAAAATTGTAAACTTTTTGGCAGAGATAAGATTGAAGAACTACAACAGCAATTGGAAGAAATACAGACAGATGATACGTATACCCAAACAGAGCTTAATGAGATTACTCAAAAGCTTAGGGAAGCATATCGGGAAGAGGAGGAATATTGGCATCAGAAAAGTAGGAATCTTTGGAACAGATGTGGGGATCTCAACACAAAATATTATCATACTATTACAGAGCAACAGAGGACAGTCAATAGACTAGTCAAGCTATATGATAGTCATAACACCTGAGTAACTGGGGAAAACAGGTAGAAAAAGTAGCAGTAGAATATTTCTCAGAACTATTTAAGTCCACCTTACCAACGGAGTTTGAGAATGTGTTGGGAGAGATAGATTCAGAAATAACAGAACAGGAAAATGAGGAACTTACAAAACCGGCAACTGAGAGAGAAGTAAAGCAGGTGTTATTTATGATGCATTCCACAAAAGCCCCGGGCCCATATGGTATGACGGCATTATTTTTTCAGAAATCTTGGGATATCATTAAAAGTGATGTCGTACATCAAGTGAATCGGTTTTTTGAGTCAGGGACCTTTGATAAGAGACTTAATTTGACAAATATATGTCTGATCCCAAAGACAGACAGACCAACTAGGATGACAGAATTACGGCCCATAAGTCTTTGTAATAAGATATAAGATAATCTCCAAAGTATTATGTCAACGATTACGGAAATTATTACCACGGTTAGTATCAAAAACACAATCGGCTTTCGTATCTGGAAGGCTCATTTCAGGTAATATTCTAATAGCATAGGAACTGTTCCATGGGTTGAGAACAAATAATTCTTGCATAAAACAATTCATGGCAGTTAAAACGGATATGAGCAAGGCTTACGATTGTGTGGAATAGTCCTTCATTAGAAACCTTCTCATGAAATTCGGTTTCGCAGAGAAATGGATCATTTGGATTATGTGTTGTATTGAATCAGTCCAGTATAATATATTAATTAATGGAAGGGCAAGAGGTAATGTGCAACCAAAGAGGGAACTTAGACAAGGGGGTCCTTTATCACCTTATCTTTTTTATCCTGTGTACTAGGTGTTAATTGCTAATGTGAAGAAAGCAGAACAGGATAGGTTACTTACGGGTATAAATGTTGCTCGGGCGAGTCCGTCGGTTTCCCAGTTGTTCTTTGCGGATGACAGTGTATTTTTCTGCAAAGCGACGCAATCTGAGGCGATGGTACTGTTACATATTTTACAACAATTTTACAACAATTTGGATACAAGGTCCCACCGGCGAGACATGAACTTTTAAACAATACCCTAGGTATTGCCAATACAGGGGGAATGAGCTCATATTTGGGGATTCCGGAAAGTCTGGGAGGCGCTAAAAAAAAGTCTTTAATTTTATTTTGGAAAAACAACAAAAACGGAGAAATGGCTGGACAGCAAAAATGTTATCTAGAGGAGAGAAAGAAGTGCTGATGAAATCAGTACTCACAGCAGTCCCGACATACACTATGTCATGTTTCAGATTACCAAAGACTATTACTTCAAAATTAACAAGCTCTGTAGCAAAATTTTGGTGGAGTTAAAACAGACAAACACACGGAATGCATTGGATGGCATGACAAAAACTCTGTAAATCGAAAGCCGAAGGTGGCCTATGATTTCAGGTGATTGAGGATTTCAATACGGCTCTTCTGGCCAAACAATTATGGCGACTCATCGAATGAATACCCAGATTCGCTATTTGCAAGGGTATTCAAAGGGAGATACTTTAATGATGGGACACCTTTGGATCCTATAAGGTCGTATTCTCCGTCTTATGGATGGAAAAGTATAATAACTGCTAGATCTCTGGTATAAAAAGGGCTTATCAAAAGAGTTGGGTCAGGACACTCAATCTTAGTCTGGAATGATCCATGGATCCCATCTCACGCTCGAGATCAGCTACATGCAAGGGGTTTAATTATTATCATGAGCTAACAGTCAATCAACTAATTGACCCTCAAACTGCAACGTGGAATATACCACTACTGGAACAAATGATAATTTCAGATGACATCCCTTTGATTACGGGATTGGCAACAACACGAGAATATCGTCCAGATCGTTGGGGTTGGAATTTTACTAAGACGAGGAGGTACACTGTAAGATCGGGATATCTCACAGAGCAAATATACCCAGATAAGGCATCTTCCAGGATTATAAGGCCCGATGTGAGCCACTTACAGGCAACAGTATGGAATATTAAATGTCCACCTAAGCTCAACCATTTTATGTGGCAAGTGCTTTCTGGATGTTTAGCGGTAACATCACACTTGCAAGCCCGGGGAATCAATTGTGATCCTCAATACAGCAGATGTATTGCTGACAAGGAAACCATAAATCATACCTTATTTGAATGCCCTCCGACAATCCAGATATGGGCCCTTTCGCCAATACCTATGCCAATAGAAACTTTCCCTACAAAAGAACTTTACACTAATATGGCATACTTAGTCTGGAATCTTCCAAAGCATGAGGATATGAAGGCATACCCTTGGATAATGTGGTACATCTGGAAAATGCGCAATGAAAAGATATTTAAAAACAGCGACATGGACCCTCGAGATATAATCAAGACCGCAATGACAGAGGCTTATGCCTGGGATAGCGCACAGACGGAGGATATAAGGACAATCACTCCACCAGGCTCAGAAAATGGAACTCAGATAAGGGATGGGATTATTTGCTATACAGATGGATCATGGAAGGCGGATACTTCGAATACAGGATTAGGCTGGTATTGTGAAGAGATAGGAACCACGAGTATATTAATGGGTGCCCGGAAGTTAGGAAGGACTCTCACACCTTTACATACAGAATTATAGGCGCTAATATGGGCAATGCATTGTATGCTTGACAATGGGAAAACAACTGTAAAGTTTTTAACGGCTGGCTCAGAATTGTTGAAGATGGTGTCTGACCCAAAATGATGGCCAACATTCTTCCTACATTTAGAGGAATTAAAGGAGACTAGGAAGGAGTTTGAATTCTTCTCAATCACAAAAATTCCTCGTGCGCAGAACACAAAGGCGGACAAGCTAGCACAGAGTGCTCATGATCACTTTTATCATCTCTACTAGTGTTTTGCCCACGCTACGCATGGATTGTATAGTTATATTGTAGTTTTATAAAAGATTGTCAATTAATTTTGTGTTTAATATTGTGATAAATTATAGAGTAGTATATTTGCATGTGATTCTTAGATATAATCGAACGAAGTAAGTATCAGAAGGATGTATATATATATGTGAAAAGATGATCGAAATTTTTGTATAATAATTTGAAGTAGATTAATATACTTTTTGGATAAGTTAATTTTTTTTAAGAGTTCATGCATGTTTTTGCAAATATGAAGGGTAAAGTTTGATATTTTTGTATAATAATTTGATTTGTAATTTGGTTATATTTTTTGTTTATGTAAATAGTATCCACATGAACTATATATTATATTAGAAATATATTGCCTAAATTTGGACATCTTATGTTATAATGCTATTTCATTAGTGAACACCATGAGTATTTTTTTATACTTTTAAAAATATTTTGCATAAGCTTCCCTTTCGCTTGATGCTTTTAAAAAGAAAAACTTAATCTTTTCTCCATTTTTGTTTCATATTGTGTATTAGAATTTTGTTTTTAATTTTCATATAGTATGCATTTCTCTACTTATCAATTTTTTAAGATTCACTATGTACATAGATGTTTTATAATTAGTTCATATGTTCAACGAAGAAAACAAATGGCAATTAATAATAAAATTTTATTATTATATGAGCTCTTTATTGATTGATATACTTGTTTGATAATTTAGCTAGCTCAATCATTTGCCAATATTGGTGAAGAGTGTGAAATTTATCATTATATGTTATTTGAAAAAAAAAATTTCAGTTTTATGTTTCATGTAATTTTGCAAATAAAAATTAAGAAACGGTGAGTAACTGTCTTTAATCACCAGTTCTTTAGTTAGGTTTTTACTTCAGTTTTTCTACAATATCGGATTACAACGAACAATATAGAACTCTACATCAGCTTTAGAAACTTGAAATCTGTTATAAGTCAAAAAGTTACAATTGTATAAATTAATTTTCTCTAGACGAAAGAAAACTGAGTCGTTCCTTAAGTTTTACTTTTGGCGAGAAAGACGTTCTCCAGTTTCAACAATACTATGATTCAGACTCATTCTACTTGATTCACATTATAAATATAAATGCAAAACAGTTGTGAAATTGTATTTTTATGTTGCTTACAACAATCTCAAGCATGAGACACATTAGACTTCATTTGTAATAGAGCTGTGTATTATTTATATCATATGTGGCTCATCGCTATGTCTTTTTTTTTGACATCCTCATTGCTATGTCTTTTGGATTTCCAAATATTTATACTCCACTTATTTAAGTTTTATTGTTTATCACCAGTTTGGTTGTCATTAATTAATAAGTAAAATTTGTGCTTAGTGACGGCTGATTCTGTTTCTGGTGAGTCAGAGGCGAGATGATTGGAAACCGAGAAGACGATGACTCCATAAAATAAACTTTTGTTTAAGCATTATAATTGAGTTTTAGTGTAATTCGTTTTCAGGTGTATGAACCTTAGATCAAGAGGCTCTAGCAACTTAGTGGACTTCATAAATAACATTAACTTGCTGGACAGAGGTCAGAGGGCAAGGAGACAAAGGGAAATACAGCAGCACTTTGAGAGATTGGGGATGTGATACAAGAGTTTTGACTCTCTTGGTCAATCACCCATTGTACTTAATCAGTTGTAGCATATGGGTTTTAATGTCAATCCAAGGGGTTTTAGTTGAATAACAGAAGAGTTGCAAGCAGAAGTCTTTAAGTCAAGTGAAACAAGAAGGGTTATGTTGCTTAAGCAACTGAACTAACAACCTAAAGTGATCACACACCAAAGAGGACTCAAGAAGAGACAGTTTAGCAATAATCAAAGAAGCAAAACAGAGCAAATAAACAGAGTATGACAAATTCGAAATTCAGACAAAGAGAAGACAAGTTCCTAGATGTGGTTACTGATTTTGGGGAATTCAAAGACTAACTAAGGTTATTTCAAGCATCATTGATCAAGAAAACAAGCTAGCAATGCTGGTTCCTAGACATAGAGTTCACAAATAAGAAAGCTAAGTTCAATCTCTTGACAAATAACCCTTTGCTAAATACTTTGACAAGAACTAACTCTCATTAGTGCTAAAACATTCAACAAGCATTATAAACCAACTCTATTCATGTCAAAATACTCTTTAAACAGCCAATCTCTTGAGCTAAGGCCAGTAAATCCTCTATTAAACAAAATCACCATTTCATCAAACACTTGGTGGGCATAAGAGAAAGCCTAAATTACAGATTCATGAGATCAAGACAAATCTAGCTTAAGAACAGATTAATAGAGAAGAGCCCATGTTTTTAAGCACTAAACAAATCTTAATTAATCCCTAAATTCCCCTAATCTACCACATCTAAGAACCTTAACCAAACTACTCACTAAGCAACATGTTTAACATCAAATCACAAAGGAAAAAGATGATAATCATGATTAAAAGAGAGATTAAAAAAAGATTAAAGGCAAATACAAACTTATATTAAATAATGGAAGAAATTTGTCTTACAAACTCAAAGAAATCACTCAAGAACAGTAAATTGACAAGACCTTGTCGAAAATCTATTAAAATAGAGTATTTATACTTAAAGAGAAAAGCCCTAAAAGTAATGGCAGAATGGTCTACATGTGACCGATAAGGTGATCGATAGGCTTGCTATCGGTCTAGAAGGTGACCGATAGGGTGATCGGAATACGTCCGATATATTTCTATCGGTCACTTCTTTGACCGATAGCTTAGATTGATCAATAGCTCCTCTATCGGTTACTCCTTCACCGATAGCCTTCGTGCCTTGACCGATAGGGCTTGCAGAAATTGTCTGCCTTGGCTCCTCTTGCTCCATCTTAGCTCAGCTAGTCTCCTGGTTCATTCCCAAGGCTCCTCCTTGCTCCTCATAGCTCCATAAGCACCTGAAAACATCCTTGATGCAAAGAAAATGCAAACTACATCCTAAATGTAACCCTAAGTCTAAAAGGAGAAAAAGTAGAACTAAAGAGAAAGAAAACATGCAAAAGAAGACCAAAACATGAACTAAATGCAGAGCATAAATGATGGAAATGTATGAGATATCAACACCCCCACACTTGCCTTTTGCTTGTCCTCAAGCAAATAAGAACAAATGAGAGAGTAAGGTTTGAAGGTGGGCATTCAAATCAAAAAGTGCAAAGGTAAAAAGATGGAATCAATGCTAAGTGCCTAGTTGTGGGATACAAACATAATTAGCCATACTTTAAAGAACTTAGCTATGCTCATCATGTTTCAAAATGATCTCAAATCTCAACTTAAGGAAATGCTCAAATCAGCCAACTCTTTAACATTCAATTAAGCTCAAAAACATGAATCATGTTTATGCAAATCAAGTGAAGACATTTGGTTCAAAGGGTAAGGTTATGAGATTAAAATGATCTCATTCAAGCAAAGGGTTCACAAGCATAAGGGATCACTCAATGAAATGATTCTATCGTAGGCAAAATGCTAAAGGTAAAATCACACTTATGCATGCAATTCAAAGCTCTCTTCTACCCTTTTACCCAAAGATGAATTCCAAACACTTCTAAACCCCAAAGTGAACCCCTAAGTCTACTCTTTACCTAAACTCTACCCTTTTACCCTTCTTCATGGCTGGAGAAATTTCTTCTTTTTGCTTATGTGGTTGCTCCTTTTTTGTTGGGACTTGTTCTTATTTGTTGCATTGGCGCCATTCTTTACCTTTGGTGGTTTGCTTTGGGTCTGGTTTCTTCTTTGGATGGACCCTTCAAAGCCTTAAAGTTGCTGGCGCCATTCTTTCAAAACACTTGGAGCTTTTATCTCCCTTTACTTAACCACAAATTAGTCTTATTTACCCATACTACCATTTCAAACTTTTTCCTCTTCTTTCAAAGCATACAAACATGAAGATCAGACCACTAAACTCTACCCCTTTCATCCCCAAAACTCTTAACCTAGAATCAAGCTCAAAATGCAAGCTGCTATTTACAATAGAGCTTATCAGCGCCAGCCTTATTCCTAACACTATTTGCCAAGAAAAAACTCAAAAATGATATGCAAAGGCCTCACATCTCTCAAGATAGTGTTTAAGCTCAAAAGGAGGTTTGGTTAAGGGAGTGGATAAGCTATTTGGATCAACAAGGGATGTAAGAAGGGAAAAGATGATCCAAATATGTGTATGGTAGCAATGAATTCACTTTTCAATGCACAAACATGATAATTAGAAGATTCAAATTAAGATTCAAGTTGATAGAGTTGATTTTCAGAGAACAAATGCTTTCAGTATGAGATGAGAAGATCAAATTTATCAATCCAAGCATGGTTCAGTCTTAACTTCTAGCTTTCTTATGATGCATCAAACAACTAATCACTTAAATACTGAAATCATCTCTAAACACTAAGCACTTTACAAGGAAGATTTATGCCCTATGCAAATGCAATGCAACTTATATGTCAACACTAGTCTCAATCCCATAATAATGAAATGCAACTATATACTTTCTTTTTGGTTTGCAAAAACATGCAAAATTGTTTCAAATTTTTCGATTTTTTGTGATTTTCTATGCCTTAGATGAATGTGAATCAAGATGAAAGAAAATGAAAAACTAAGAAAACAAAACACAAAGTCAAACTTAAAAGCAACATAATATATTACAAAACTTAAACAAAATGAGAGAGAGAAGCAACATAATATCTACAAAACTTTAAAAAAAATGCAGTGGTATAGACAATGATAAGGATGTGGTACCTTTAAGTGGGAGGAGTGGTGGGATGATCCAGATGTCTGTGGAAGCTTACTAGCTCTCCTCTTGTTTTTTCTCTCATAGGTTTTTGAAGAGGTTGCTGCTTCTTGAGGTGGAGGAACCCAGCTTGGCCATAGCTTTTGAGCTTGAGATGAGTCACCTTGAGTACCCCATTGCCATATTGAATGAACCTTAGAAGGGGTGTAGGCTGGCGCTTCCCATGCTGATGGTATATGGGTCCTTGGCACATAAGATAAAGCCCTTGGTCGTGTCCATGTTCCCCATTGATCACTTGGTTGCACATGAAATGAGTTTCTTCCTTGGGGATTCCAAACAGCTTCCTCTTCTTCAGTAGATTCAGCTTTTTGCATTGGCTCTTCATGGTGAGAAGTGTACTCCTGAGTGTGGCTTTGATGGGAAGCTCCTCCTGATGTAGCTTTATCCTTTTTGAACTTTCCTTTGACCATCTTCACCAGCTTCTTGATGGCTTTGTCTTGCCACTTACACCATTTTTGAAGTGTGTTGATATGCTCATGAGCAAACTTCAGCGAGCTCCCTTGGCTTGGGACTTCATAGGGTTTAAAGTGGAACTGCTTAGAGTTGTAGTTCAGCACCTCATCTTCATCAAGCTCTTCTTCTTGGGATTCTCCTTGGCCTTCGGTGCCAGCAGCAACATCTCCTTGTACCTCTTCTTCACTCTCTTCTCCAACTTCTTCTCCACCTTCTTCTCCACCTTCTTCTGGCTCTACTTCCTCACTATCTTCTTTACCTTCTTCAGGGACAGGACCTCCATGGTAAAGCTGATCTTCACTTGGGCAGAAACTGATGTTGCTCCTCATAGTGATGGATGTATGCTGTGGATTAGGAAGGAGGATTCTTGTTGGCTCTTCAAAGTCATTGAGGAACTTGTAGACATGCTTTCCTTTAATGCTCTTCTCAATGTAGTGGCTCCTCCTAAGATAATCCATATCTATCCACAATGGCACCAAAGCATCCTCTTCATATTCCTCAAGATCTATATCACTGGCCATCAGAATGGCGGTCACAACTCCTCCAATGTGGAGCTGTGGGTTCCTCTTCCTCTTTCCTTTGTTTAAAACCCAGTTCCAATAGGTTAGGAGCTGCTCCATCAGCATGGTCACAAAGCATGGGTATCTGCGTGGTGGCTCTAGAGGTTTTCTATCTTTGCTGGTGACCACAAGTTCAAGCATCCCATTGTATATGAAGTCTCTCTCCTTTCCAGTGAGGTTTGTTGTTTCCTTCATTGCAAAAAATATGTTTGCAAGAGCCTTGTGAGCATATATCACTGCAGGATGCTTCAGACGTTTATTCCTTGTGGTTCCAGCTATGAACTGGCCAGCCCCAATCACGCCCCATAGCATTTTGTGCTGCTTTTGGGTGATTAAGAACTTGTTCATCTTGTGAGCATAAGACATCAGACCAAGCGCTTGAGAGAGCTCAAAGAAGGTTGTTGTGAACCTTTGTTTGCCAAGCTTGAAAGATATCCACCCATCTCCATTGGCAAGCTCACTCTCTTCATATCCAACCACCTTGAGAGTGGAGAGGAACTGATAAGTGAGCTGCTGGTAGGAGGGAAGTGGCATCTTCATAAAATCACCAAGCCCCATGTGCTCAAAGATGCTCTTGCAATCGCTTTAGATCCCAAGTCCATTCATGGTGTTAGCACAAGAGTATCTTGTAGCCTTGAAAGTGCATTGGTTGAAGGCTTCCATGAGTTCTCTAGCACTTGCCTCCTTGTATGGGACCTCTTCCTCTACAGCTTTGCCCTTTCCTTTGGGCTTGGCGGCTTTGTCTCCAACAAGCTTCTTCCAAGCAGCTTTTAATGACTGCCCAGCAGCAGTACTTTTGCCCTTATCTCTTCTAGCTCTTGGAGAAGTAGGCGCTTCCTCTTGTGGTGCTTTCCTTTGCTTCCAGCAGCAGTTTTGATTTCCCCATGCTACCTATAAAACAAAGCTTGAAGATACTATCAGTAAAAGAACAATAGTTGAGAAACCAACAACTAAAAGCTTTAGATAGAATCTCTACAAGCTAAAAGAAGTTTAACTAGTCCTTAAACAAGATTAAACTTTCAAAGAGCTAAAGGAATTCACAAGCTAACAGTCATAGACATGCTAGAGTTCATAATAAAAATCAAATATTTATGCATGTGAACCTAGCATGGTGGCTCTAAGCAAAAGTGAAGATGATTATGCAAAGTGAGATTCAGACAAGCAAGAAATGAGATTTAAACAGTAAACAATACTTAAACATCTTACTTGCTTAAATTAATCATATCCACTATGCAAAAATCAAAGCAAAACATCTTAAACTAAACAAATCCAGTTCTTAAAGCTATAGCTTTAATAACTTGAAACAAACTCAAAGTTTAAGAACAAGAAATAAATAGTGGAGAAAGCAAACCTTTGTGGAAATACTGAGCGCTTAGAAGAGATAAATGAGAGAAAAAGAGAGATAAAATTTCGAGCTTTAGGTGAGGGAAGTAAGAAAATGAAGTGTGAAGAGAAGGGAGGAGGTTGTTGGTTTATAAAGAGGTTAATGGAGAACCAAGGGAATCAAGTGGGTGGGAGACAAAAACAAAAGTGCTCAGGAGCTCTGCTAAGTGTTAGGAAGGAGCCAAAATTCAGATTTAAACCTCCTTGGCTCCAAACCAAGAGAGGGAAATTGTTTTGAAAATTTGAAGACTTACCTCGCTTGACCGATATGATGCTTATCGATCACTTGTGATCGATAGCTTGACTGATGGCTCTCCTGATAAATCCTGTCGGTCACATTCTGATCGATAGACTCACCGAAATACATCCAATTATTTTCTATCGGTCACTATCTAGACCGATAGAGTGATCGAAATACAACCGATGCATTTACATCGGTCAGTATCTGATCGATAGGATGACCAATAGCATTCACACTTTGCACTTCCTTTTTCATATCGATCATAACTGACCGATAGGTTGACTGGTGCATTTTGGCTCCACCACTATCGATCACCTCATGACCAATAGCATGACCGATAGGGTCTGTATCGATCTGGTCTTGATCGATATGGTGATCGATAGTAACCAAAATGCACATGTTCTTGTTCCCTTAAACACTTTCTCAAGCCCCAAACCAAATCCCTTCTTCTATAAACACTAACCGAGCATAAAAATAAACTAAAAAGCATAATATTTATAAAGGATACCATGGGACTACCTCCCAAGTGTGCTTGTTTAAAGTCACTTAGCTTTACTTTGATTACCTCACTAGTGGAGGTGAGGAGAAGGAGTGTTGGAACTCCTTGGTGTTGTCTTGCTTCCCTTGAATCTGGTGGTGACTCCATTCAGCTTAATCTTAGCAAAAGGCATGGTCTTCCCCTCTTGTTAAATCTTGAAGCAAACCTTACCCATGATTGAGCGATGTGGTTGCAAAAGCACCTCTCCTTTCTTAGTAACCAGCTTAATACCATTCAAATTATTGTAACTAACCACTTCAAGGACCTCCTTTTCAGTGGTGTCTTCAAACAACTTTGCCAAGCAACAGCCATCAAAACTCTCTCCTTGGCAGCCCTCAAACTCTGGCCAGTTCTTGTCAATGCCCTTCACCTTGTTAAGGTCCATAGAGAAAGCATGATCATGCTTCAGCTTGTTGCCTTTGCTGTCAAACCTCAAGACCTTGTTCTTTGTAAGCCTCGGTTCTGTTGTGCACTCTCTAGCATCAAATACAGCGCCAACTGAAGCAAGAAATGGCCTTCCAAGAATGATAGCATTCTTTAATCTGTCCTTCCACATCCAGCACCAAGAAGTCAGTAGGGATGGTTACTCCTTCAATATGCATAGTAATATCTTTGAGGGCTCCTAAAGGCATCTTTACAGTTCCATCAGCAATGGTAAGAGAGACGTTGCTTTACTGGAACTTAGTTTAGTCTAACTCCTTAGCAGTAGAAGCTGGTAACAGATTGATGCTGGCTCCTAGATCACACAAACTGCTCTTGAAGGTCTTGCCTTTGAGCTCACATGGGAGATTGAAACAACCTGGATCTCCAAGCTTGTTGATGCTCAGCTCCTTAACTTCAGATACTCCAGCTTTAGCTTTCAGTTTCTCAAGCTCCTCTTGACCATTCAGACCTCTCATTTCCATTTGAGCAGCATAGAGAGTTTCATACTTCTTGACTAGCTATTCCTTGAATTTTCCAGGAAATGGAATATCAGGCTGGTAGATTGGGATAACAGCAGCTCGAGTTTCCTTCTTAGCATCAGAAACTTGAACAAGTTCCTCCCCCTAACTTTGCTCATCAATGTCCTCATTGATCATGGACAGAAATTCATCTATAATAGATTCTTCCTCGAAGTGAAGCATCAAGGGAGTCAACAGCTTGGCAGTATTCCTTTGGATTGTTCTCACATTTTACAGGATGAGTACCTTGAGGGTGTGGTGCTGTTGCAACTCCTCTGTTGTTCTCTATGGTTTTCACCCTTGCAGCTAAGCCATCAAACTTGATGGTCAACTCCACATGCACATAATCAATCTTGTTATGAACTTTAGCAAACTTCTTGTTCATATCTAAGGTTGTGTTGACCTGATTCTGAAGCACTTGCTGCATTATACACTCAAGTTCAGGATCTTGGGAGCTTGAGGAAGCTTGAGCTGGTGCTAGAGCATTGAATCCTGGAGGGTTATAGGGCGTTCTTAGCTGTAAGTTGTTGTTCCTTTATTGAAAACCTTGATTATTGTTGTAGGGAACAAAAGGTCTTGGAGCAGCTTGCTGTTGTTGTTGAGGTGGGTACACTTGGTCTTGGGGATTTGCAACATTGTTGCTTCTGTATGATAAGTTGGGGTTTGGTCTATAGTTGCCATACCCATTGTAGTCTCCTTGGTTACCAAGATAGTTCATCTCCTCAACTTGGCAAGTCTCTTGATCATCAAGCTGAACCATATCTCCAACAAAGTGAACTTCTTTCCTTTCCCTTAGTAGTAGATCAATCTTTTCATGCAGAGCTTTGATCTCTTTCTTGCTAGACTCCAGTTCATCTTTAGCACTCCTTGGAGTTCTATCAAACTCATCATTGTAATTCCCATCAGACTTTGCTAAATTCTCAACAAGCTCCAATCCCTCATAAACATCTTTAGAAAAGAAGTTACCATTAGATGCAGTGTCCAGAAGCATTCTTATCTTTGGGAGGGCGCCCCTGTAGAGAGTTGAGAGCAGAGAAGCTTGTGAGAAGCCATGGTGAGGGCTTTGCAGTGTGTAACCCTTGAATCTTTCCCAAGCTTCATCAAAGCTTTCATCGTTCCTCTGTGCAAACCCTGAAATCTCATTTATGATCCTAGCAGTCCTTGAAGTAGAGAAGAACTTTGCTAAAAAGGCTCTCTTGCAGTCATCCCAACTGCTAATGCTTCCTTGAGGTAAGTTTTTCTCCCACTGGTGTGCTTTATCTCCAAGAGATAATCGGAACAACCTTAGTTTAGAGCCATCCTCACTTACCCCATTTATCTTTGTAAGGGAGCAAAGTCTGTCAAAATTATCCAGGTGATCCAATGGGTCTTCAAGTGGCTACCCATGGAACTTACTGCCCTGAACCATTGAAATCAATCCAGACTTGATTTCGAAGTTGTTATTCTGCACTGCTGGTGGAATGATCACAGTTCTGTTATTATAGGCATTATGTGCATCACCAGCGCCTATAGGTCTTGCTGCTCTTGGAACCTGAGCTGCGCCTCTTGGTCCCTGTTCACCTTGCAAGCCCTTAACACCTTGCTTACCTTGTAGACCTTGAGCACCAACACCTTGAGGGCCCTGGAATCTTATGTCATCCATAACAGGTGGGTCCTGATTGTTCATCCTTAGTCTCTGCAAGTGTTGCTGCCTTTCCTGCTGTCTTCTTGCTCTCTGACCTCTGTCCAACTGATTGATGTTGTCTATGAAGTCTACAAGATTGCTTGAACTTTTGGATCTTAAGTTTATAAACCTGAAAAACAGCAATGAGAGTCAAGGGAGATTAGTAACCAAAAACAAAAGAAACCTGATCTTAAAGATTCTACAAACTCTAATGTTTCAAACAGAAAACTTCAATGGTAACGGCGCCAAATTGATACAAGAGTTTTGACTCTCTTGGTCAATCACCCATTGTACTTAATCAGTTGTAGCATATGGGTTTTAATGTCAATCCAAGGGGTTTTAGTTGAATAACAGAAGAGTTGCAAGCAGAAGTCCTTAAGTCATGTGAAACAAGAAGGATTTTGTATCAGCTAGAGTGGCTCGATACTCTTTGCTTGTCCTGTCCCCTTGTATCAACTCGAGACCTTGATATGATGATCAGTATATGTCCTCAGCTTGTATCGACGTATGATGTCGATATGTTTCTCTATACGCTCTGTATCGACTTGCTAAGCCGATACCCTGCTCGATATGGGGCCTTCTCGCCTTTGTCTCTTCACCCAATGAATTCCAGCACTTCCCTTAGTCCTCAAACTCCTCCAACGCACCAGCCACATGCTCGAAATGCACCAAATATGCCATGCAACACCTAACTATACTCTAAATGCTAAATGGATGCAAATTGGGATATGAACATGTAAAAATGCATGCTTAAGAACCAAAAACCAGTGCTGAATGTATGCTAAAATAATATAAATATAGTGTATATCAACTCCCCCACACTTGCCTTTTGCTTGTCCTCAAGTAATCAAAAAAAAAATAAGAGAGAGAGGCTTGAAGGTGGGAGCTCAAAACTAAAAATGCCAATGAAAAATTGACTCAATGCCCAAGTTATATGTTCTAAGATGTATGGAGATTGTTCTACTTCAAAAGCTTTAGCCATATTCATCATAACAAACAAAGAACTCAAGCTTAGCCTACACAAGCATTTAAAATAAACCAACTCTTTAACATTCATTAATTGCAACCAATGGATCAAGTTTGTGCAAATCAAGTGAGAACATTTGGTTTAAGGGACAAAATTATAAGATAAAAATGATCTCATTCAAATCAGGCTCAAAGACTCAAGGGACTCAAAGAAATGACTTTCTCTTAAGGTAAAAGCACACTTATGCATGCAAGTTAAAGCTCTCTTCTACCCCTATTTTTTCACCCAAATATGATATAATAACTTATAAATTCCAAGTAAAACCCCTAGATCTACCCTTTCCCAAGGCACTTATGATCTTCTTCTTCTTTATATGTGGGGGAAACTCTTTCTTCATTTGCTTGTGTGGTTGACTCCTTTTTGGAACTTGCTCTCCTTTGTTGTGTGGCGCCATTTTCATCACCTTTTGGTGGATTGTTTGGTCTGGATTCTTCTTTTGGATGACATTAGTAAGCTTTGTTGTTGTTGGCACCTTCTTTAACACTTAGAGTTTTCTTCCTTTTTTCACTTAACCACAAAATCTATTTATTTTCCCAACATTATCGATTCTACACTTCTTATATTCTTAAAAGATGTAAACAATTAAAGATCAAACCACTTACACTACCACTTTCCCAATCTCCTAACCTAGTACCAAGCTCAAAATGCAAGCTCGCTTCTACAAGATAGCTTCTCTTTACCAGCCTTATTCCTATCACTTTTTTGCCAAGATAAAATAAAAAATGATGCAATGCAAGGCCTCACAACTCTCATTATAGTGTTTAGGTTTAGAAGGAAGGATTGGTTTAAGGTGTGGATAATTGTCCTATAATGATGAGGATCAGCTACTTGGATTAACAAAAGTGGTAATAAGGGAAGAAGATAATCCAAGTATGTATATGGGTAGCCATGTAATCGCTTCCAATGCACAAACAAGATAAATCATAATCAGGATTATGGTTCTAATAAGATAGGGTTAGAATCAAATCAAAGCAAGCTTTAGCATAAGTCAAGAGTGTCAATGCAAGAATTCAAAGCATGGTGCAGCCTTAACTTCAAACTCACTACTATACATTCTAACAACAAGTAACCAAGGCATTGAAAACAATACAAACATGGGCATCTTAACAAGTGTTTATCATCTACTCCCTATTCAAATGTGTGCAAAGCTATATGAAATGCATTGATATCCTCATAATTATGTTTTAGCTTGCATTTAGTTTAGTTTTTGGTCTCTTTCATGCATTCATTCATCATATTTTGTCACATTTGCATTCATATTAGACATAATAGGTTTTAGGTTAGACATTTGCATGTTCTGCATTGTTTAGAGTCTTTTTCAGGTCTAAATAGAGCAAAGAAGACATTTGGAGACTGGTGAATGATGAGGACATGAAGAACCAAGTATAATAGCCAAGATGACGGGTTTTAGGCTGCACCAAAGTCTTGAATCGACCAAAGCTGAGAGAAATCTGTATGATATGCAGATCAATATGAAATGTATGGGTCAAAACGAAGGTCTTCCGGTGCGATTCAGCCACCACGTCCTTCCTAGAAGTTGTAGAGGATCGAATAAGCTTTCCAACGGAGGAAGCATCAGGTCAATCCGATCAGTAGTTCAAAAGATAAGCCGGCTCAAGCATCACTGTATGTAACCAGAAGTTCCTATCGATCACCATATCGATCACCTACATTGAGAATCACCCCCTTCCTTTTGATCGATAGGTTTTGATCCGAGAAGCATCTTTGACCATCTTTGACTTTTTTTATTTTTGCTTCCTAAGACTATTTTGGGGATGTTCCCTATAAATAGCTAAACATAGATCTATTTTCTTTTATCATTTCTCTTCCCTAAAGCTTTGCTTTGGTTTTTCATATAACAAGAACAAACCCTTTGTGGGTTGAGATTGGATCACTTGTATATACTTTTATTTATGTTTTCTTCTTATTTTAATCATAAGTCTTTAATCTTTAGTCTTGGTCTTGCTTTTATTAATTTCGAATTTTCTCTTTGGGGTTTGATTTATTTTAGAGATTCATGATATTTTGTGATGCAAAAGTGTTGCTTTTGGATGCTTGATGTGTTAGGTTGCTAGATCCCATTCCTCTTCTTGCTGAATTGATCTTTAATGCTTAGTACCTCTTTGGAATAGATAACAATCATAGGCGTTTTATCCTGCACTCAATGTGTTTGATGAATTATCTTAGTGGTTTAAGTCTTGAAATAGATGCTTAGAATGTCATGAGTCTTTGCACCACCCATTGCTGAAAAGTTGCCCTTAGATAACTATAATAAACCTAACCAGTGAGTAGTTGTCTGATATATTCCAGCAAGTGATAAGTAATCATACAAGCCATCAAAAGTAGAGGTATGAGAACTTGTTAGATTTTATGGACCTTGTGCTTCTTGCTTGTTTTTTGGTAAATACACCACTAACCATGGGTTTGACATGCCAATGAACAAAGTATCTTGTATTGTTTTAGATGTCCTTATCTAGAGTTGAATTGTTCTCAATTTTATTTGATCCCATAACCATAAGCATGATTCACTTTGTTATCACTTTAGTCTTGAACCTTGCCTTTTTTGTATTTTGCTTAGGGTTTCTAGATGTGGTAGATTAGGGGAATTTATGGCTTGATTAAGGTTTGTTTAGTGCTTCATTATATGGGTTCCTCTTTATTGATCTGTTCTTACACTAGATTTGTCTTGATCACATTTATCTAGAATTTAGGCTTTCTCTTATGCCCACCAAGTGTTTGATGAAATGCTGATCTTGTTTGATTGGGGATTTGCTGGCCTTAGCTCAAGATATTGACTGTTTGAGGAGTATTTTGACTTGAATAGAGTTGTTTATGAATGCTTGCTGAATGTTTTAGCACTAATGAGAGTTAGTTCTTGTTAAGGTGTTTAGCAAAGGGCTATTTTACAAGACATTGGATTTAGCTTGCTTGTTTGTGAACTCTATGTCTAGGAATCACCATTGCTAGCTTGTTTGCTTGATCAATGCTTTTTGAAACAACTTTAATTAGTTCTTGAATTCCCCAAAGTCAATAACCACTTCTAGGAACTTGCTTTTCTCTTTTGTTATATTTCGGATATGCTCTATTTTCCTCTGTTTTGCTTGCTTAATCTTGTTTAAACTGCCTTTAGTCTTGTTAGATTTCCTTCTTATTCATCTTAGGTTGTTAGAGTTCAATTCCCTCTCTTTATTTGGCCTAGCTTAGCAAGTTTTCTGCATCTCATCTGTTCCTTAGCCTTTGGATTGGATTAACACCTCAAGTACTACAATGACATGTGTGTTTGAGGATTGAGTTAAGGCTTAAAAACCTCAACATCAATTGGCGCCGTTGCCAGTTCATTGTGTCTAATGCATTTGAGTTTGATTACTTGCTTAAACTAGGCTATTTTATTTGTGTTATTTTGATGATTGGAGAAGGAACATTAGTTCCATTGCACTCTCATCTTTGAGTTTCACTTGCTAAGTGTCAAGCTTAGTGACTATAAACAAGCATACTTGGAAGGTAGTTCCATGTTTATCCCTTGTCTATATATGCTCCTTTTGCTTTTGATTTCTTTTGTTTAGTGTTTCAGGGTTCTAAGATGGATCAAATAGTTCAAGACAAAGTGGACAATGCCAAGGAGCTACAACAGCTTATTCATTGAGCTAGTGCACTGATTATGGCCAAGAAAAATTGGTAGGCAACATACTGAGTACAAACCAGACATTTCTGCTCAGTCTTATTGCCTGTCTATGCACCAAGCTACTCTCTCAATGGCAATTACACCAAGAACCAAGAAAAAGGTGCACCTTGTTGAAGCGGCCAGAAACTTTACCTGCCAAAACCTGCTCGGAACAAGCATCTACACTCCGATTCAGCTTCAACAGTCTTCATAAATGTTGTCGCCCCGTGAGTTAGCTTGCTTCGGGAGTTGGTTTCAGGTCATTCCCATCAGCGTTTGAAAAGTTACCAAAGTTTTCGTGAAACCGCTCAACCCATATCGGTCAAGGAGTGACCGATACAAGCCGTATCGATCAAGGCTATCAGTCAGGAGTGACCGATACAAATGCACCGTGTATATTTCGGTCACCGTATCGGTCACCTTCTAGACCGATACTATTCATATCGATCAGCCCAGACCGATACAAATGACTAATAGGAATCACCCGAAGGACTATAATGACTAAAGATTAGCTCATATGAGGTGTTTCCATTCCGATTTGGCCTCGGAGTTCTTCATCAACATTGTAGCCCAGGGAGTTATCTTTCGTTTGGTGTTAGTTTTGAGCCATTCGCATCGGTTGTTAAAGAGTTATAGCGAATACAGTGAGGAAATATCCATCTCACGTTTCGACTGATCATCTTGACCGACTTGAAGAGCAGCCTGGACTAGGGGTTTGCGTCTCGATTCAGCCTCGGATGTCTGCATGAGAGTGATAGAAAATTGAGTTAGGTTTCGTATGCAGCTTGGTTCGTATCATTTGGTGCAGTGGATCAAGAAATACTGCAATTTTGGCAAAGGCGCTGCAAGAACCCCAAGTGTTACATCAAGCTGGATATCAGATGACTTGGTCGATATGACTCCTTGACCTTGCTCAATATGGTGCACACTGCTGGTTTCAAGGGAGTGCAGGCTTTCTTCTTCACTATTAAACATCCCAATCCATTCTTTAAAATATTTCCACTCCTTCTCTATTACAAGACTTAGAGGTATACTCCAACACCTTTGCATTTTTCTTCTTCTCTTCTTATCTTATTTTTTTTGAATTGTTTGTTGGATATTGGCTCCTCTTTCACTTTCATTACACATTGGATTACACAGAGACTGTGTAAATTAAGTGTGGAGGAGGGTGTGATACTAACAGTTCTCTTTCAAATATTTGCATTCATCTCTTGCATATCTCTCATACTTGCAAAATTTTGAAATTTTTGAAAGATTTTCGAATTTAAAAAAAATAAACGTTTTGAGTGATCATCTAGTTGCATCTTGCATTTTAGGATTGCATTTAGTTGCATTTGCAATGAGGTTTCATCAATTCGAAATTTTGAGCATGATGTTTGCCTTTGAGAGATGTTAATTTTTGAAATCACTTCATTGCCTAAGTTGTTAGTTCTTTGATGTTATGGTCTAGTTTGAATTGAATTTTGAACCACACTTGGAATTCTTTGCATGATTGATGAAGCTTGCATGACCTGAATTCAGTCTTTATTTACTAGAACCATAATTTGAATATTGAATTATCATGTCTTATGCATTGAAAGTGTTTTCATGGATACCATACACTTACTTGGGCTTTCTTTTTCCCTTCTTTGTCCCCTCTTGCTAGTCCAAGTAGATTTCCCTGCCATTAACCAAACCTTCATTCAAGCCAAAAATTGTTTGTGAGTGATTGTGAGGCTTTTTCTTTAAGGAATGAGCTTAGTAAAAAGTATTGGGTTAGAACTACAAAGGGACCCTTCCATTGTAGAACTAGCTCACCCTCTTGAGCTAGATAGGCTAGGATGTTTTGGTTAACAAGGGATGGTTTTGGGATTTAAATTTTGGGTTATCAAGTGAAGAAGGAAAAGAGAAAGCAAATGAAAAGGAGTGCACATAAGTAACCTTGGGAAGTTTGGCTAATCACTAAAAGCTTTATGCAAATGAAGAAGGTGTCCAAAGCTAGCAAAGAGAACACCAGCAAAGTAAAGAAGAGCAAAAACAAAGAAGAAATGGTCAAACCACCAAGAAGAATCAAAGAAGAAGATGCACTATCAAAGAAGCTCCAAAGGAGAATGAAGAATGGGATCAAAAGAAGCAAAAAGCTTCAAGAAAAAGGGTAGAATAGGATTATGTTTTGGGGAAGAAGCTAAGGAGTTTAGATCACTTATAGATTTTTGGGGTACATGGGAGTTTACCTTTGTATGCATAAGTTGTTCTTTACTCTTAGCATTTTACCAAAGCTCATTCCATTTTCTTGAGAGAACCCTTGCACTTAAATATAACCAGTTTGAAATTGTTTGAGGTCATCTTTGCCTCATAAGCCTTATCCTTAGCCAAATGAAAACACAAGATTTGCATGAGCATGATCCACTTGGTTGGTGTGTTAATTGAATGTTAAAGAGATTGGATGATGTGATTGCTTGTGTAAGATAGGCTTGAGTTTTCTTGTATATGCTTGTGATGAATGTGGCTAGATTTTCAGTAAGAACAAACATCATTTTCATCTTAGAATCATTAACTTGGACAATGACTTGATTTTTATTATTGGCATCTTTCAAACCAAATAGCTCATACTTTCAAGCTTCTCTTCCACCATGTTCATACTTGCTTGAGGGCAAGCAAGATCTAAGTGTGAGGGTGTTGATATCCTCATAATTTACCATGTTTTAGCTTGCATTTAGTTTAGTTTTTAGTCACTTTCATGCATTCATTCATCATATTTTGTTACATTTGCATTCATATTAGACATAATAGGTTTTAGGTTAGACATTTGCATGTTCTGCATTGTTTGGAGTCTTTTTCAGGTATAAATGGAGCAAGGAAGACATTTGGAGACTGGTGAATGATGAGGACATGAAGAACCAAGTATAATAGCCAAGATGACGGGTTTTAAGCTGCACCAAAGTCTTGTATCGACCAAAGCTGAGAGAAATCTGTCCGATATGGAGATCGATATGAAATGTATGGGTCAAAACGAAGGTCTTCCGGTGCGATTCAGCCTCCATGTCCTTCATAAGGTTCTAGAAGATCGAATAAGCTTTCCAACGGAGGCTGAATCAGGTCAATTGGAGTAGTAGTTCAAAAGATACAGCGGTTCAAGCATCACTGTCCGCAACAAGAAGTTCCTATCGATCACCATATCGATCACCTACATTGAGCATCACCCCCTTCCTTCTGGTCGATAGGTTTTGGTCCGAGAAGCATCTTTGACCATCTTTGACTTTTTTATTTTTGCTTCCTAAAGCTATTTTGGGGATGTTCCCTATACATAGCTAAACCTAGATCTATTTTCTCTTATCCTTTCTCTTCCCCAAAGCTTTGCTTTGGTTTTTCATAGAACAAGAACAAACCCTTTATGGATTGAGATTGGATCATTTGTGTATACTTTTATTTATGTTTTCTTCTTCTTTTAGTCATAAGTCTTTAATCTTTAGTCTTGGTCTTCCTTTTATTAATTTCGAATTTGCTCTTTAGGGTTTGATTTATTCTAGAGATTCACGATTTTTTGTGATGCAAAAGTGTTCCTTTTGGATGCTTGATGTGTTAGGTTGCTAGATCTCATTCCTCTTCTTGCTGAATTAATCTTTAATGCATAGTACCTCTTTGGAATAGATAATAATCATAGGCATTTTATCCTGCACTTCATGTGTTTGATGAAATGTCTTAGTGGTTTAAGTCTTAGAATAGTTGCTTAGAATGTCATGAGTCTTTGCATCACCCATTGGTGGAAAGTTGCCCTTAGATAACTACAATAAACCTAACCAGTGAGTAGTTTTCTGATATATTCCAGCAAGTGATAAGTAATCACACAAGCCATCAAAAGTGGAGGTATGAGAACTTGTTAGATTTTATGGACCTTGTGCTTCTTGCTTGTTTGTTGGTAAATACACCACTAACCATGGGTTTGACATGCCAATGAACAAAGTAGCTTGTCTTGTTTTAGATGTCCTTATCTAGAGTTGAATTGTTCTTTATTTGATTTGATCCCTTAACCATAAGCATGATTCATTTTGTTATCACTTTAGTCTTGAACCTTGTCTTTTTTGTATTTTGCTTAGGGTTTCTAGATGTGGTAGATTACGAGTATTTAGGGCTTGATTAAGGTTTGTTTAGTGCTTCATTATATGGGTTCCTCTCTATTGATCTGTTCTTAAACTAGATTTGTCGTGATCACACTTATCTAGAATTTAGACTTTCTCTTATGTCCACCAAGTGTTTGATGAAATGCTGATCTTGCTGGCTTTGGCTCAAGATATTGACTGTTTGAGGAGTGTGTGTGCTGGATTTCACACAATAGAATTTGTCTAAATAAAAACAAAATAGGACGTAAAGATTCTATGTTAAAACACGAGAGAGCAAAGATCCAAAGATGGTGATTTTATTAGTGCTGCTTTGATAAGCTTTTGGTACAAGTATTTTGCTAAGTCTTTCGCTAGGTCCTAAAGATGTTCGCGCTAATGAGTTAAACTCTCTATTTATACAACTCCTAGTCGTAATCTAAACGAAGATCTCGGAGTATATTTGCGCAGATAACCCTTCCTCATTCCCTTTGCGGCGCCTTCTTCCTCAAGGCTTCGTCTTCTAGGGTAAATGACGCTTCGGAATTCTTCGTGGATTTGGGCTCGACCCACTTGCACATTGCCTTGTCTTGGGTCTGACTAGGGGCTTCGACTTATTGCTTCGTGGGCCTTCACCTTTGGGCTTGATTTGAAGTTTTCCTCGTCCATGCACGGTTTGGGCGAGGTGATTGGCTTCGCCCGGCTTTCGCACGGTTCACCTCACCTGTGCACGTTTTGGGCGAGGTGATTGGCTTCGCCCGGGTTTTGCACGGTTCACCTCGCCATGCACGGTTTGGGCGAGGTGATTGGCTTCGCCCGGGTTTTGCACGGTTCACCTCGCCGTACACGGTTTGGACGAGGTGATTGGCTTCGCCCGGGTTTTGCACGGTTCACCTCGCCGTGCATGGTTTGGGCGAGGTGACTGGCTTCGCCCGGGTTTTGCACGGTTCACCTCGCCGTGCACGGTTTGGGCGAGGTGATTGGTTTCGCCGGGTTTTGCACAGTTCACCTCGCCGTACACGGTTTGGGCGAGGTGACTGGCTTCGCCCGGGTTTTGCACAGTTCACCTCGCCATACACGGTTTGGGCGAGGTGACTGGCTTCGCCCGGGTTTTGCACGGTTCACCTCGCCATGCACGGTTTGGGTGAGGTGACCGGCTTTGCCCCTGCAAAGTCTGGGCATCGCCAAGAATCACTTCCATACTTAGCCATTTTCCCGTTGATCTCGCTAGGGTAAAAACCGACCTCAACAATTAGCCTCCCAGCTCGTTAGACTCAAAGGTTAGGGTGACGAGGTGTCAAGAGAGGCGAGGTCGATGGTAAAGAGTTTTTGCTTCGCCATGATGAGATGCTTCGTTTTGGCAGGACGAGGTGAAAATGCCTCCACATCCCCTCGTCGGGGCGAAGCAAAACTGCCTTACTTCACCTTGCCGGAGCGAGGTAAAAATGCTCTGCTTCTCCTCGCCAGGGCGAGGTGAATGTGCCATGCTTCACCTCGCCAGAGCGAGATGAAAAGGCTCCGCTTCTCCTCGCCAGGGCGAAGTGGTTATGCCTTGCTTCTCCTTGCGATGGCGAGGTGGCTATGCCTTGCTTCTCCTCGCGATGTGAGTTGGATATTCAGCTAGCGAAGCGAGGCAAATCCCTGCGTGAGCGAGGAGTCTGCTTCGTCGTGGCGAGGTGTTTTGTTCAGCTGGTGTGAAGTGTCTTTCTTCGCCGAGTTACATCTTGCTTCGCCATTGCTCAGCCTGGGCATAACGTTTCGCTCTAAGTTGACGAGGTGATTCCCCACTTTGAGCGAGGTGGAGAAAACTTCCTTCTTGATGAAGCGATATGATTTTTTTTTACGCTGGTGAGGTGAAATGACTCGTTGGTCCATAAGTTTGGCTTCGCCCTTGCCTTGCCGAAGCGTTGTGTTTCAGAACATCTTCTTCTGGATTTGTTAATGGGTCTTGACTTTTGATCTCTTTGGGCCTAAAAAGCCCGTTTAGAAATCAATCCTCCTTGGAGACTGTAACCGTTTCGCGTACTCCTGAGGCGAGGTGTTGAAGTGGCTATAAGTAGCGAGGTCTCTCCAACTTTTTTTCATTACCTTCAATCTTCAAATAATTTCAAAGGTTTGTTTTCTCTCTTCTCTTTATCTCCCCTTTTTTTATGTTAGAGTTCCGATTATGGTTTTTCTTTTCTTGGCCGTTCCGCCGCCGTCCGCCTTAAATACTCTGGTCCGTCTTTGATCTTTCTCCAAAAACCTCCATGGCATCTTCTCCCTCTTCTGGGTCCGAGGTGAATCCTTTGACTGCTGGATCCAACCAAGGCGACGCATGCTCCAGAGCTTCAATGTCTAGTCGGGGCGAGTCGAGTCGTCGGGACAAGGTTGGTGTGTCGTCTCGACGAGGCGAGGTAGGACCTCGCAGCGAGGTGAGATCTCGCAGCGGTGGGAGTTTTCAGAGCGAAACCGTCGGGTCGCCCTGCCGAGGCGAGGCGGGATCTCGTGGCGAGGCGAATGTATCATCTCGCCGAGGTGAAGGATCCTGTGGCGAGGCGAGCGTATCATCTCGTCAAAGTGAGGAATCCCGTGGCAAGGCGAGCATATCACCTCGCCGAGGTGAGGCCTCTCATGGCGAGACGAGTGTATCATCTCGCCGAGGTGAGACGGGATCTCGGGGCGAGACGAGTATATTATCTCGCAGAGGCGAGGAGAGTCATTGCGGCGAGGTCGATTCAAGCCTTGATGGCTGAGTTAATTCTTTGAGTAGTGGACCGAACGAAGCGGGTTTCGGGGGAGACGCTCCGGTCATCGAGGGTGAGAATCCCCATACCACAGTCAAACATCTTTCTCAAGCAGTTGAGGCGATAAAGACAAAACCCGAGGAAGAGGACTGGAACTGGGACCCAACCGTGGCTAGGAGAGAGCTTGCAGAGATGGTGAAACTTCAGAAGGAGCAACAGCCAAAGTAGAAGAGGGCGAAGAAGAAAGTTGCTGATCCGCCATGGTCTACGCTCTCGACTATTGAAAGTTTAAGAGATCTGAGAGCTCGCTTCAATATCAGCGAAGAGGTTGAGTTCCTGCTACCCACTTCGGCAGAGCGAGTAGACCATCCGCCTTCCGAGTACTTTACAGTTTATGAGAGTTTCTTCTACCTTTGCCTTCTTTGGTTTCCCACCCCGGAAGTTATCTCTCAGTATTTATGGAAATACAAGTTTGCCTTGGCCCAGATTACACCTCGAGGCCTTCGCCATCTTATTGGTCTTGTCGTTCTCAGCTACGAGTGCGAGGTCGAGCTTACTGTTGGTCATCTTCTTAACTTTTTGGATATTCGTAGGAATCCAAAATCCGAGACGTACTGCATTGGTAACAAAAGGGATTGGCGGATTATCCACGGATTTCCTAGTAATGACAGAGACTGGAAGAGCCGTTTCTTCTGTGTTTTGATAAACGATGCATCCGTGCCCGTGGCATGGCTTGAGGAGGTCAAGACGGACTGGGGGCGAGTCGGTAGCGGATCGTTGCCAAACTTAAGGATTTTGTACCCGAGTCGATGTGAGTATCGTTGCTAACATTTATTTTTATTTTTTTGTTGCAGAGCGTCAGATCGTGCTAAGGATTCGCGAAGGTTTTCTCGACTCGGTCAAGCTTTTTTGCTAGAGGAGGACTTATTGGACGAGGAGTTTCACGTTGCAAAGGGTTGAACGTGCTCGAGCTTTTAACCTCGGGATCGATATAGATTACTCCGAATCTTCTCATTCATCCGACGTCGATCTGATTTACAAGCTGGTGGCCAAAATGACTCTTCGCGAGCGGGAGAAAAGGAGAAAGAACCAGTTAGGTCGAAGGAGGCGAGCCCTAGAGTTTTGGGCGAGGCAAACGCGAGCTCCACGATTCCGGGCAAGGTGAACACTGGTTCGAAATTCTCAAGTGAGGCGAGGCCAAAGGCAGCTAGAGTTTCTTCTGAGATCATCGCGGGTTTGAAGTCTTCTCTGTGACCTGAGGGATCCTCTTTGTCTTGTCATGTGGAGAAATCAAAGGTGACTCCTCGAGCCGATGGAGGCGAAGCAGACAAAAGGGGTTGGAAGCGCGTCACGTTAAGGGAAGATAAGGGGGCGATGCAGCTGTTTCGTAGAAGAAAGCGAAGAAAGATCCTCTCGTTCCTACGTCTGTTCCCGACGCGAATCTTGCAACAGCTGCTTCGGATGCGCCTGCCGATGAGGCCGCAGCGTTTGTGACTCTCTTCTCCAAGATCACTCGTCCAGGAGATCGTCTTCCCGCGCCGGATACTCTTGCTTTGAGCAAGAAATACGCCAAGATGGCACTCAGAGGAGTCAAGGTAATTTTCTTTTGTCTCTGCCGCTCTTGTGATACGTGTGTATATATATATTTTTTTAACAAAGAGCTTGTGATCTTGTTTCAGTTTATCGAGGCAGCGAACGAGGTGGTCGCGGGCTATGAACGGGATGCCCGGGAGGATTTGCGTCATATTCAGGAGGCTCGCAGCGATGCCGTTGCTCTCAAGGCTAGTCACGACGAGGCCGAGCTAAAACATTCTGTCGAGCTGGAGAAGGCCGCAACTCAGATGAAGAAACTTGAGGACGAGAGGGACGACTTCAGGAAAAAATGAGACGAAGCCGAGGCCCTTGCCGTTCGTCTCAACGAGCAAAAGCTCAGACGTGAGTCGGGCATCGCTTCTCTCAAGCGACAGCTCGAGGCCGAGAGAGAGCTGCGCGAGGTTGTGGCCAGGAAAGCGTGTAAGGAGGCGAGGAGAGAACTAGGCCAGAAGTTCCAGGATTGCATTTGCCAAGTGGAGGAGAAGATCGAGAAGCTAAAGGGGCCTGCCCATACGAGGGTTGTTGAGCTTGCGCAAGCCTAGGGGAATCTCCAGCTCGTCGAGCTTCTTATGGGCGAGGACCCTCCTTCTCTGGATGCAGAGTTGGCGACCCTGACCGGATGGAAAGAGGAGCTTACCGATGCTGACGCAGAATTCGAGCGTCTTGCGACTGACCTGCGAGAGGATCTGAAGCTTTCTCCGGTTTCCAGCGATTCTGTCCCACCCTTCTTTGCTAATGAATCGACGGAAGTTATGGCTTCGAAGGCTGGCGTGGAAGATCCCGCAGGGTCGAACGTATATACTCCTAGGGTTGACGAGTTGATCGCCGAGAAGGGTTCTCAGCAGGACGTGTCGAAGGTGTCCAAGACCGCCGAGACTACTGAGGCTATAGTTTAGGAAATGCCTTCGGATGTTCATGCTTTGATTTGGTTTTTATTTGACTTTTTGTTGTTGCGCATCCATGCATCGGATGTGCTTTTTTGTTTCGAACTTGGTGCATGGATGGCTTTATCCGCTTAGACTTTATGCTATGGGTTTTTTTATGATATTATACTTTGTTATCGAGTCGAAGTGTTGCTGTTCTGTTTTGGATTGCGGCGAAACGAAGTGCTCAAGTTACTCACTTGAACATGTCTGATTTTTTTTATACTCAAAACAGTTTAAGAGTTTTTCCGACTCGTCTTTTTCTATAGGGCGAGCCATAGCCGAAAGAGGCGTAGTGGTTAGGATCAGTGCCGTTCAGAGGCGAGGTGACTATAGAGTCTAGGGTAGATCAACATGACCCTTTTATGCTTAATGATTAAGAGTTGAGTTGTGTTCGGGCGAAGCGTTTTGCTTTACTCGGAATTGCGGCGAAGCGATGGCTTCGTGTTCGTCCGATAAGGCCTACTTGTGAGGCGATTGTAAAGGTTAGACTTCGAGTTCGAAGGTATATAAACGAAGCATAATGTTGCCAAGTGGCGAAGTGTTTGCCTTGGTTTCAAGCTTGAATGTGTTTAGTATTTTTGTGATAAAACAGTGTTTCCGAAGTGTTTCGGGAAAAGACCTGAAAATGGGCGAGCTGCGGTATTTTGACCGCGATCACCCCACAGGTGCTTTGTAGCGTCTAGGACCAGTGTTGCTTAGAAGCGAGGTGTTTGCTGGGTTTATGTTTGAACATATTCGGATATTATGAACTTGATTGTGCACATCATATACGAAATTCCAAAAATGTTTTAAGTGACGAGCTGCGACTGGGCTAGCCGCAGTGTCTTGGTCGCGATGGACCTATATATGCTATGTAGCGTAAATGACCAGCGTTGCTAAGAAGCGAGGTGTTTTGTTGGATTTATGTTTGAACATATACGGATACCTCGTATTCTACGACCAACCGTGAATATTATGTTCGTGAGGTGTTGTAAGACCAACGTTTCTTAGGACGAACTGTTGTTGGGTTTAGGATGTTTTGCCACAGCTTTAGGACTTGCGAACCCAACTCGACTTAATTATCCGTTTTTCCGGCAAAAGATAAAGAACATCGAATAGGAATTACCCAATGATGTTTGACCTGGGTATACCTAGCCATGATTTATATAGCGCGCTTTAATCCGTGGAGGATGTTTGAGAACCCAATTGTCCAGTGAGAACGCAGGAGTTAGAATCCGTAAAGGATGTAATATTCGTCCGTTGTAGCCAACAACGGGCGGGGTGAGTGATAAGAGTTTAGATGTGAGTTGAATAAACTTGCTCTTTAATTTAAGCGAAGTGATTACAAAGCGTGGGAGTATACGAGTATACGTACCCCACTCCCCCCCCCCCCCCCTCCCACCTTTTTGGGAGGGGGGCAGTTTAACTCGTTGTTAGACGAGCTGCCTACATACCCCTTTCGGGGATCAAACCGCCCCGTAGTTCATGGTTTTGATAGAGTGACTTAGAAGTAGTACTTCTTTAAGTGCATCGCGTTCCAGGATCTTGGTACTGCGACGTCATTTGCGTTGTTGGCGAGCTCGTAAACGCCAGGTCGGACTACCTTGGTAATGTGGTAAGGCCCTTCCCAGTTAGCCCCCAGTTTTCCGGAGTTCCGTTTGGCTGTGTTTTGGAAAACATTGGGGAGAATGAGGTCTCCTTCGTTGAATCGACGGCTTCTTACGTTCGAGTTATAATATTTAGCCGTGGCTTGTTGATAGTTCTGCATCCGAATAAGTGCTTGGTCGCGTCGCTCGTTGATCAAGTCGAGGTTGCCTAAGAGCATGAGGTGATTCAGGGCTTCTTGTCCGAGCAGAAATCATCGGCAAACTCCTTGAAAATCTACCTCGGCTGGA
Organism: Thlaspi arvense; assembly: GCA_911865555.2. Taxonomy (NCBI): domain Eukaryota; kingdom Viridiplantae; phylum Streptophyta; class Magnoliopsida; order Brassicales; family Brassicaceae; genus Thlaspi; species Thlaspi arvense. The sequence goes on along the minus strand of OU466861.1, from coordinate 28,982,339 downwards.
ATTACACAATCCGTTCCGTAGACAAGTGCGAATGGCGTTTCGCCTGTTGCTCGTCTCGAGGTTGTTCGATGCGACCAGAGGACTCTTTCGAGCTCGTCTGTCCAGCGTCCTTTCTTTTCGTCGAGGCGTTTCTTCAGGCCATCGAGTATGATTATGTTCGCCGCCTCGGCTTGTCTGTTGCCTTGTGGATAGCGAGGCGTGGATTTACTGAGCCTTATCTTCCACTTTTCACAAAATGTTTCAAAGCGAGTGGAGATGAATTGGGAACCATTGTCGGTCACAATCTCGTAAGAGACTCCGTGCCAGCATATGATGTGCTTCCACACGAAATTCTTGACTTGGGCGTCTTTGATGCTAGCGTACGATTCCGCCTCGACCCACTTGGAGAAATAATCAGTAAGGACGAGGAGAAATTTCTTTTGCTTCCATCGATGTAACGGGCCAATGATGTCCATCGACCATCGCATGAAAGGGTACGGCGAGGAGATGGAAGACAGTAATTCCGTGGGTTGGTGGATCGTTGGGGCGTGGCGCTGGCACTTCTCGCATTTCCGCGAATATATTTCGCAATCTTTCACCATGGTTGGCCAATAATCTCCGTGACGCTTGATCTTGATTGCCAACGACCTTCCGCCAGAGTGATTTCCGCAAGAGCCCTCATGAACTTTTTTCATGACCTTCCTCGCTTCGGGGCCTTCAACGCACGTCATTAATGGTCTTGAGAATCTCCATTTGAATACTTCGCCATCGAGTAGAACATACCGAGCTGCTTGGGCTTTGAGTTTTCGAGGGGCCCATTTGTCTGTTGGAACTTCTCCGTCCAATATGTAGGATCGGATTGGTCTCATCCATTCATGGTCTCATCCGTACTCGCTCTCCTGTTGCGGTTCTGTTTCCATCTCCGCTTGTCCATCGTTGGCTGGCCCGACTTCCTGCACCTGTTCGTCGGCTACCACTTCATCTTCTTCCATCGGATTGATCAAGTTGACTGTTTCAGGATTTTTGATGCTAGGTCGCTCGATAAATTCCACTGGGATGACTCTCTTTAAACCAGGGACTCCGCTTGTCATATTCGCTAAGCTCCACTGCCCATTTGGCTAGTCTTCCGGATTGGCTTGGACTGAGCAATATAGTCCGTAGTGGGAAGGAGGTTAGCAATATGATGGAGTGCGACTGGATGTACGGCCTGAGCTTTCGTGCGCACATCACCACTGCGAGTGCCAACTTCTCCTTTTGCGGGTATCGCGTCTCCGCATCGGCCAGAGTTTGGCTTACGTAGAAGATGGGCTTCTGTTCGCCTCGCTTCTCTCGGACCAGGACTCCGCTTACCGCTGTAACTGAAACAGCGATGTATAGGTACAGTGGCTCTCCCTCGACTGGTTTTGCAAGCACGGGCGGGGTGGCGAGGTAACTTTTTAACTCCTGGAAGGCCTGCTCGCACTCCTCCGTCCACTCAAATTTCTTATTGCCCCGGAGCGTGTCGTAGAAAGACAAGCATTTATCTGTCGATCTTGAGATGGATCGGTTTAGTGCGGCGACGCGTCCAGTAAGTCGCTGTACTTCTCGTTTGTTCTTGGGCGCTGCCATCTGGATCAAGGCGCCGATCTGCTTCGGATTTGCTTCGATTCCCCGGTTTGTCACTAAGTATCCGAGAAACTCTCCGGAGGTTACTGCAAACCGGCACTTCGTCGGATTTAACTTCATGTTATGTTGATTTAGCTGGGCGAAGCAGTCTCTGAGGTGGGTGACGTGATCCTTCTCTTCGAGTGACTTCACCAACATATCATCTATATATACCTCCATTGTTTTTCCGAGTTGCACGGCGAACATCTTATTCACCAATCTTTGGTAGGTCGCTCCAGCATTCTTGAGCCCGAAGGGCATTACCTTGTAACAGTATATACCCAGGTCCGTTATGAATGCTGTCTTTTCTCTGTCGTCGGGATTCATCAGGATCTGATTATATCCAGAAAAAGCATCCATAAACAAGAGGAGCTTGTTGCCAGCAGTTGCCTCGACGAGGCGGTCTATGCGAGGTAGCAGAAAGCTGTCTTTTGGGCACGCCTTGTTCAGATCCGTGAAGTCTACGCAGATCCGCCATTTCCCATTCTTCTTTTTACTACTACTGGGTTCGCGAGCCAGTCGGGATACTTCACCTCAGCAATAGATCCCACCTTCGAAAGTCTATTTACTTCGTCGTTAACCACTTTCGCTCGCTCCGGCCCGAGCTTCCTTCTCTTCTGCTTCACGGGTTTGAAGGTCGGATCGACATTCAGTTCGTGGCAGGTAACATCGATGCTGATCCCGGGCATGTCTTCTGCGGCCCCTGCGAAAGTGTTAATGTTCTCCTTTAAGAAGGAGATCATCTCAGTTTTTAATGTCTCGTCCAGCTCGGCTCCGATTTCTATGCATCTCTCCGGGTTTGCCTCGTCTATGCACACCGAGATTACAGAGGCACACCTCGGCTGTTCCCCCTCTCCTTCCTCCGACTTCTGTAATTGCTATAAAAGTCTCGACCGCCTTAGCTTCGCTTCGCGGTTAGTCTTGATCTTCTTATGCTCCGTATCTCCCTTCACCTCGGTCTTGGGATTTCTGAGTTTGTGTTCGGCCATGAAGCCTATCCTGGACTCCTTTTGGCTTCCCCAGATCGTTTTTATCCCGTTCGGGCCTGGGAATTTCAAGCACAAGTGGTAAGTCGAGGCGACAGCTCGCATAAAATCAATCCATGGCGTTTCCATGATGATATTATAGATCGCCAGGCTATCAGTGACTGAAAAATCTACGATCCTAGTCACGTCTCTGGCTCAAACAGGCAACTAAATGGTTCCCAGCGTCATTATCGTATCCCCAGCGAAACCAGGCAGAGGACTCGGGGTCAGCTTGACTTCGGACATATCGACTCCCATTTTGACTAGGGTATCTCGAAAGATAACGTCTACAGAAATTCCAGTATCGATAAGGACTCTCGCCACGTCATGATCTTTTACGATCAGTTCGATGACAAGCGGGTCGTTATGCGGCCTATCGATGCCCGTAGTTTTGCGTTCTTCGAAGATGATGATATCGTTTGGATTTTTCGTTGGTGCGGACCAGTTGATGCTCGCGTCGGCTCGCCTATGAAAGGACTTGATCGCGGAGATAGTGTCTCGGCAATATTGTGATCCGCCCATGATCATATTTATCCTTTGTCGTGTACCCGGTTCAGTTTCCTTGTCATTCTTCTGATTACGCTTAGGGTTACACGTGGCCTCGCCTCGGGATCTCTCCTCGCCTCAGGATCTCTCCTCGCCTCGGGATCTCTCCTCGCCTCGGGATCTCTCCTCGCCTCGGGATCTCTCCTCGTCTCGAGGCCTTTTTCTTCTGGAGCTGGCTCGTCTCGTTGTTCTGCTTCCACTGCAATTTCTCCTTCGAGGTCCTTCAAGGTCACCGCATCGCCGAGCTCTTCTGCTATGAGTTTCTCTGTGAGTTTTGCTCCGATTTTTCGGCACTTTGACGTCGGATGTCCGTAGGTCTTGTGCACTTTGCAGTATGCTTTTTCGTCATATGAGTTCGAGTTTCTCGTCCAGGTATTACTCCACGGGAGTTTAATGGGCTCCGCGGAAGTTTGGTCCTTCATGGTGTACGTACGAGTTGCTCTAGTAACTCTTCTTCTGGGATGGTTGGCTCGGCGTCGCGACTTAACTTTTGCCACTCGCCTTCTCTGAACCAAAGCGTTGGTCTAAAGTTTTGAATTCCTCTTCTTCCAGTATGAAGTCCGAAGCGCGGTGCATAGCATCCTGGATAGTTTGCGGCTTGTTTCAGCTTATTTCCTTCCTAAACTCCGACTTGTACCAAAGGGATTTTCTCAAAGCGACGAGTGCTCCCTTATCGCTTACATTTTCCACTTTAGACATCACTGCGTTGAAGCATCCCATGAAGGCTCTTAGTGATTCGGTCGGTCCTTCGGACAAGGTCCATAGGTCGGCGTCGGAAACGCCTTGGTTCATGAACATGGAATATTGTTTCATGAATTCCCTGGTCAATTCTTTGAAGTTATCGATCGAGTTCTGTTCTAATCGCGAGAACCATTCAAGAGCTGCTCCTCGAAGGCTTTCTACGAAGAGAAGGCAAAAGCCAGCATCTCGCTCATGCTCCTTGAATTTGGATCTTGCCATCACGGTGTTGAATGATCTGACATGCTCCTTTGGATCGGTTGTTCCTTCGTAAGTGGGTAGTCGAATTTTTCCAGGGTCGGATACTCTCGCCTCCGTGATCCGACTGGTGAATGGGGTTTTTTGGACTTCCTATGGCAGCAAGTCTATCCCCGGCGCCGCGCTGGTTGTTATGCACCTCGGATCTGATGGCTATGCATCTCGGCATTCGCTCGTGCTAAAGCGGCTCGGATCTCACTAAGGGCATCTCCTCCTCGGCTCCCTTGAAAGTGTTGGATAACATGGCTCCGATATGCGGTTCTATGCTCCTCAGGGTATCGTGCTTGATCGCCCCATGCGAGATCTTCGTCCTCCTCGTCCGAGTCATGCTCGAGCTCCGCGTCGCCGACATCTCCTTCTGCTCGGGTCTGCATCGCCGTGATATTATTTGTATTAAGTTGGGTCGGATCCGTCTGCGTCTCCTCGGCCGTAACTTGATTGGCTTCGCTCCCAACTGGTTCATCACTGGCTGCGCCTGGCTGTTGGCCCCCCTGCTCCTGGGCGACTCCTCTCCGGTTCAAGCGTGGTGGGATTGTGATGTTTGGCCTCGTTGCGGCAGGTGTCTGTTCTTCGGGGGCAGTTTGTGATTGGAGAACTCCTGAACCTCTGAGTCTGCTGCCGCTCATCACTGGCGTAGAGAAATTGAGTGCCGTGGGGTTGAGTCTGTGTCTCCTGAACCTTCCTGGTGGGTTCGTCGATGGAAGGATGCTCCCGATGCGTTGGCTTTGGGTTCGACTCTCCACTGCTAACGCCTCAGAGGATTTTATCTTGCTCTCCTGCCTTCTTCGCCAGCGTCGCCAACATCTCTTTCACCTCGGCTAGGGCAATCGTGAGCGCCTCGGCTTGCGTCTGTTGATGCTGAACCGTATTGTCTGCGCCTCCATCGCCTCGCCTAGCTCTGGTGTTATCTCCGTCTTGTACTCGAGTGGACATCTCTTCAGATCTCGCGTCTCTCGGTTCGTGGGTGTAAGAATTCTTCTAATCCCCCCTCCTCCTAGCGCCAAATTGTGTGGGCTGGATTTCACACAATAGAATTTGTCTAAATAAAAATAAAAGAGGACGTAAAGATTCTAAGTTAAAACACGAGAGAGCAAAGATCCAAAGATGGTGATTTTATTAATGTTGCTTTGATAAGCTTTTGGAACAAGTATTTTGCTAAGTCTTTCGCTAGGTCCTAAAGATGTTCGCGCTAATGAGTTAAACTCTCTATTTATACAAAGGTCTTAAGGCTGATGCTAAGCAAGTGGAGTTTCCTCCTTTCACTCAAGCCAACGACTTGTGGGATCTGATCAGCAACGATGACTACAAGGCGAACACAGCCAAGATCAAGAGAGTCTGCAGTCTCGTGCTGAGATACACTCTCAAGCTCATCGCCAACACCTTCGTGGGCGGTCCGTGGCTCCTACAGTCACCATGAACGAGCTGTGTTTCTTGTTCCAAGACGTTAAGCATCTGCTGTGTGATCCCAAGGAGAACGACGAGCCAATAGAGGACGAGCTCGGAGATGATGTTAACTACGGTTGCATTCTAGCTGCTTCTTTGATGAAGTACAAGGCATGGGCGATGCGATGAAAGGCAAGTTCGGCGCTGATAGGAGGCTTCCTCACTCCGATGTTTGTTCAAGCCGGTGTACTACTTCCTGATTTCGTTCCTTGCGAAGAAAGAGCCTACATGGATGAGATTTATATGAGGAACACAGATAGCTTGGAACGCACGCCAGCTAAAGGCTTCTTTGCTTATTTATTCTATGACTGTGAGAATAAGAAGAGGGTGTGCATATTGCCAAACAAGGAGGAAACCGAGCTGCTAGGTGTTGGCAACGTGGAATTTCTGCCTAGTGTTGAGGAATGCTTTGCACATCTAGGAGGCAAAGCCGCTCCCGCACAAGCTTCTCGCCCACGTTCAGAGTCGCCTACATCAGATGCTGAGATGCCCGAGAGCTTTGTTCTCCCCACGCTTGACTTCGAGCCAAGAACCAAGGCCGAGAAGTTCCTTGCTTCAATCGTTGAGATGCAGCGCACGATCAACAAATGGCAAGGGAAGATGATCAAGAAACTTAGCAAGAAGTTCAAGGCGCTTAAAGGGAGCTCACCTAAGAAGACTACAAGCGTGGAGGTCGAGCAGCCCAAGAAGAGAAGGAGATCAACCGGAGGCATTGAGATCCGTGAGCCCCAAGCAACGAACCAACCTGCGCGCCACTCTCTCCATGAGGAAACGAGCAAGGATAAAGGCAAGGAGATTAGCCACAACACTCCTAAGAAGAGCAAGAAGTCTGGAGCAACCTCAAGCTCCAGCCTTACTTAGCTCCGAGGTACCAACAACAAATCCTTGTAAATACCATGCATCTCTTTAGATTTTTGCTTTGTGTTTTGACTCCTTTGAATTTGTTTGCCACCGAGAGTTTCATTCAAGTTTGAGGAAGTGTGTGGTGTGTTTGACATGTTTTCTTTGATCTTATTTTGTGTTATCATCCCTTGAGTCTTGCATTCCATCATAAGGCATAGAAAACACCAAAAAAATGATAAAAATTTTCAAAAATTTTCAAAAACATTCATGTAGTTGCATTCGAATTGTTAAACATTTTAGGATTGAGTCTAGAATTTTTGAGCATTTAGGTTGTTTACATTTGCATAAGGGGCAAAAGTTTTTCTTAAAAAGTGTTTTAAGCTCATGAATTGTTTCAAGGCCCTACTTAGTTGTTCTTTGATGCATTGTACACTCTTTGAAAGTAAGCTCTAACCATACTTGGATCATTTGTTTTGATTTTCGTGGCTTAAGTTGAACATTCATGAAATGAATCCTTTCCTAATAAGTGAGAACCTTAATTTGAATCTTTTTAATTATCATACTTATGCATTTGAAAAAGGATACATGGATCACTTATACATACTTAGGCTTTCTTCTTCCTTTCACCACTCTCTTGTAAGACTAAGTAGACTTCCCCATCTTTACCTTACCCTCCTTTCAAGCCAATGTTCTTGTGTGATAAATCTTTGTGAGGCCTCTTTTCGGTTGAACTTAGCATAAAGTGTTAGGTTTAGGCGACATGATTAAGCTTTCATATTGATGCTAGCTTTGCATTTTGAAGCTAGTTTTAGGCTTAGGATAGGGCGGGTATTCATGGGGATTGCTTTGTTTTATTTCGGTTTAAAGAGTTTGAAGTTTGGAAATTGAATAAAAGGGTTTTAATGGTTTTAAGTGGAAGGTTATTGTTTTAAAAATGAAAGCTATAGTTTAAATAAGAAGGTAGCTCTCAAAAGAAAAGAAAAAGAAAAGAAAAAGAGCCATAAGGCCAAATGTTTAAAAAGAAAAGAAAAGAAAAAAAATGAGTAGAGAGCTATCAAAGTAAAAAGAAAAGAGATATATATGTTTTCAGCCTAACCACTAGTCAAAAGGTTTTAAAATGAAGCTTTTATTTGGGTTTTTGCTTGGTGAATTGCCTTGATGATAAGGGTAGTCTTTAGGAGGGTGAGTGAGCTTAAAAGGAAAAGAAAAATGAGAGAGGATTCTAGGATCATTGTTAGTATATATGGGTAGACGAGAGTCTAGTCATGTATGCATCAATTGTCTTTACCTTTAGCATTATGCATAAGTTCGACCATTCTTTGACATAACCCATTGTTTGAATCGCCCTTATAAGTGAGATCATTTATATCTCGCAACCCTTGTCCTTTAGCTAAGTGTATTAGGTTTTAAAGTGCATAAGTGTGATTCACGGTTTTGAGCTTAATGAATGTTAAAGGTTAAGATTCTTGGATTGTTTGGGATATGAGAGTCATGATTTGAAATTCAATATGTGATGAGTATGGCTAAGTTCTTTGGAGTATGAGTGTGTGCATTGCATCTTAAGATTAAGAACTAGGACCATTGAATTGATTCATTTGAAAAAAACTTTTGCAAGAAGCTTGAATCCCCGTTTTAAAACCTCTTCTCCTTTCTTGAATTCTGTTTGCTTGAGGACAAGCAAAAGGCAAGTTTGGGGGAGTTGATATTACCATATATTTTGCATATTTTGCATGCATTTAGGATAGTTATTCATGCATTCATCTTGCATTATAGGCTAGTTTGTTCCATTTGTTGCAGTTTGGGTCCTAGGTCTCTTTGCATTCGCATTTTGCATATTTCTTGCACTTTTGCATCATTATCTGGTTGTTTGGAGCATTCTGGAGTTGTGGAGGTTATGTGGACGTGAGGAGGATCAAAAATAAGCTTGTGGACACTTGGAGAACTCAGCCATGCATGTAAAGGACCCGAGATCGAGTAGCGGATCGAGCAAGGCAGATCGATCTAGACGAGATCGACCAGAAGATCGAGTGACCCAAGTTGATGCAAGGGGAAGGACCAAGATCGAGAGAGGTGATCGATCGGGAGTACAGACGTGAATGATACCATGCAGAATGAGAGCTAGATCGAGACAACGACCCGATCACCCGAGGATCGACCACAAGGTCGAAATGGGAGCTCGATCCCTCCCACCAGATCGACTAGAACATCGTGAAGAACAAGGCTATCCATGAAGAAGATCGAGTGAGCTAATCGATCTCAAGGTCGATCTCTATGGCCTTAACCATTTTTGGCATCTAGTGAGAGGACCATTTGGAGGTGTTTGGCCATTTTAGGAAGGAGGCGGCTACCACTTTTTCATACACGCTTTGCTTTTAGCTTTTTCTGTTCTTATCTTAGGCGATTCGCCGTTGTTGAACCTTAAGCTTTCTTTTGTTTTTGAACTTGAATCTTTTCAATATCAAGCAGTTTTTCCTTGCTCGCTCTTTAATCATGCTTAGTTTATCTTTCATTGCATTTCATTCGGCTTTAATCATAATTAGCGAGTAGTTCTTTTTGGGATTTGAGGTTGAGGTGATTCAAAAGGTTTAAGAGGTTTAAGTTTTGTGTTTTTCCTATTCTTCATTCCTTCTCTTCTAGAATCTTGGGGTCTTATGGCTTAGAGAGTCTTGGAAAAGATCTCTATGATTCCAAGGCTATCATACCCTGACCGGATTCAGATGTTCTAGAAAACCAAATCCTAGAGGCTAATCGACCCTCTCCCAAACGCCATGGATGTAGAGGAGGTTAGTTAGGCCATAGATTGAAATCTGTTTTTCTTGCTTTTTGATCTCTTCTTCCACCAAACGCCATGGGTTTGGAGAAGAGATTGAGGAAGTGAATCTTACCACATGCCATGGATGGTTCTTGTTTTGTTTTCAAGGCTTAGAGAAAGCTGATCAATGAGTAGATCTATATGTTTTCAATCCAAAGCTTAAACCTTTGACACTCTTGAATATGACCCTCGACCCTGAACCCTCTTTTAGCATTTTAAAACCTCTGTTCAGCATTCTGTTATCGTAAAGCTTGCATCTTTGTTCATTTGAAATCATCGCTTTAAGTTGTTAGATCGATCTATTTTAGTCGACTCAGTGCTCGATTTTTATATTAGTAGACTTGCATTTTTAATCTTCTGTTTTCTCTTAGTGGTAGTTCTCTTCCAGGGATTCTAAAATAGTTTTGCATGTCATTTGGTTATTGTATTTAGTTTTCACCGATTTTACCAATCATTTACCCGATTTGCTTAGATTTGCTTCATCCTTGCATTCTTAGTGTTCTTCCTGCATACTAGGTTGGATTGATACCTCTTGCACACTATACTACATCCATAGGTTGCTTGAGTTTTGATAATACAACCTCCTGCTAAAATCCTGCTACCAAGCAACAAACAAAGAACTAAGCATTAATAAGGGACGATTAAAGAAAAACTGCTTAATATTCAAAAGATTCTAGTTCAAAAACTAGAAAAAGCTTAAAATTGTAACAATGACCGATATCGCCTAAAAAAAAGCTAGAAAGATAAGACAGAATGTGGGTGTTGAAAATGATGGCTGCCCTTTGCCAAAAATAGCCAAACCGCCAACTGGTCCCCCCCTCACTACAGTCCAACGCTGAGCTGGCCGGATAAGGTCCCAGAGATTGACTCGGGTCGCTCGATCTCTGGCTCGATCGTCTTCTTGGATCGTTTGCTTTTGATCAATCTTTGAGTCGATCCTTTGATGATCGGATCGGGAACTCGATCTAGCTCTCGATCTGCATGGCATGGCCCACTTCCGTACTCACGATCGACCTCCTCCCTCAATCTCATCCTCGATCCTCCTCCTTGAAACGACTTGGGTTATTCGATCTTCTGGTCGATCTCGTCTAGACCGACCTGCCTTGCTTGATTTGCTACTCGATCTCGACTCCTTTGCTGAACGATTAAGTCTTCCAAGTGTCCACAAGCAGCCTATTGATCGTTTGCATGTACAAGAAGCCTCCACAACTCCAGTGTGTCCCGAACAACCTGATAATGATGCAAAAGATGCAAGAAACATGCAAAATGCGGATGCAAAGTGTTCTATGACCTAGAGTGCAACAAATGGTATAACTTAGCCTATAATGCAAGCTATATGCATGAAAACTACACTAAATGAATGCTAAATATGCTAAATATGTATGTATATCAAGCTCTCAGTTTCTTAAGCTCTTCTTGATCATTCAAACCTCTTATTTCCATTTGAGAAGCATAAAGAGTCTCATACTTCTGCACTAGCTGCTCTTTGAATCTTCCTGGAAAAGGGATAGTGGGTTGATAGGTAGGGAGATCAGCAGCTTGAGTTACCTTCTTGGCATCATAGGCTTCAACAAAGTCTTCCCCTGTAGCATCAACAACCTCATGTGGCGCCCACCACTCTTCTTCTTCCTTGTTGGTTCCTTCTTCAAGAGAGTTCTCCTCAATGGCATAAGCTTCAATAAGCTCCTCTCCCCCACTCTGAATGTCAAAGTCCTCAATTGATTAAGGAAATGAAGTCTTCAACGATAGCTTCTTCTTCAAGAGGAGTAAAGGCAACTGCAGACTCAATAGCTTGGCAATACTCATAAGTGGTCTCTAAGGTCTGTATCTTGGAATCCAAATCATCAAACTTGGTGTTGAGCTCAGCATGAACAGAGTCTAATTTTTTATGTAACTCAGCAAATCCCTGGTTCATCTCCAATGTTGAAAGGAGTTGTAAGTTGAGGAATTCAGTGAGTATACTCTTGATATCAGCTGCAGTAGAAGTAGAAGCATTGAGCTGAGCTTGAGGGAGAGCAGGCGTGGGTGCAATCTGTGGGTGGGTATTGTAGCTGCCTGCAAAGTAGTTCATAGGCAGAAGCTCTTGGTAGAAGTTGTTGCACCTTTCAGTTTCAAAACAGAGGATCTTCTCTACTTGTAGAGATGTACCTGAAATGAAAATACTTGGAAAGGAGTGAATAACCAAATAAAACTAAAAAGCTTGATCTTAAAGATTTTACAAACTCTAATGATTCAAACAGAAAATCCAAATGGCAACGGCGCCAAATTGATGCAAGAGTTTTTGGGCTCTTAATGTCAATCACCCAAGCTTGTACAAGTCAGTTGAAGTATATCATGGGGTTTTTATCAATCCAAATGGGTTTTAGTTGAAAGCAGAAGAGTTGAGTGTAAAAATCCTTAAGTCAAGCAAGAGAAAAGGGTTTTGGTTGCCTAAGCAACCAATCTAATATCCTAATATGATCAAGCAGCAAAGAGAGTAAAGATAAGAGCAAACTACGCAAAACTAAGCAAGCAAAACAGAGCAAAACAGAGCAAATCCGAAATTCAGTAAAGAGAAAAGCAATTTCCTAGATGTGGTTATTGACTTTGGGGAATTTATAGACTAACTAAAGCTGTTTCAGACAACATTGATCAAGCAAACAAGCTAGCAATGGTGATTCCTAGACATGGAGTTCACAAACAAGCAGGCTAGATCCGATCTCTTGTAAAATAGCCATTTTCTAAACATCTTAACAAGAACTAACTCTCATTAGTGCTAAAACATTAAGCAAGTATTAGATCACAACTCTATTCAAGTCAAAATGCTCCTCAAACAGTCAATCTCTTGAGCCAAGGCAAGCAATTCTCTATTAAACAAGATCAGCATTTCATCAAACACTTGTTGGGCATAAGAGAAAGCTAACAACCTAGATAAGTGTGATCAAGACAAATCTAGCTTTAAGAACAGAATAATAGAAAGGAACTCATAAACTGAAGCACTAAACAAGCCTTAATCAAGTCATAAATTTCCTTAATCTACCACATCTAGAAACTCTAAGCAAACTACTCACTAATACTCATGTTTAACACCAAATCACAAAGGAAAAGGATGTTAATCAGGATTAGAAGAGAGAATAAAGAATGATTAAAGGAAAATACTCAAATATATTAAATAATGCAAAGGATTTGTCTTACAAACTCAAAGAAAATACTTAAGAACAGTAAATTGACAAGACTTGTCAAAAATCTGGAAAAGAGACTATTTATAGCCTAAGGAAGGAAGCCCTAGAGTAATGGTAAAAGTGTAAATAAAACAGGCTCGGAAAGGGTTTACATCGATCAGTTACAACAGTCAGGGTTGATCGTTGTAGATCGTATCGGTCTGGGTAGTGATCATTGCAGTGACCGAAATTAACTAGATCAAGACAAATCTAGCTTTAAGAACAGAATAATAGAGAGGAACCCATAAACTGAAGCACTAAAGAAGCCTTAATCAAGTCCTAAATTCCCTTAATCTACCACATCTAGAAACTCTAAGCAAACTACTCACTAATACTCATGTTTAACACCAAATCACAAAGGAAAAGAATGTTAATCATGATTAGAAGAGAGAATAAAGAATGATTAAAGGCAAATACTCAAATATATTAAATAAAGCAAAGGATTTGTCTTACAAACTCAAAGAAAATACTTAAGAACAGTAAATTGACAAGACTTGTCGAAAATCCGGAAAAGAGGCTATTTATAGCCTAAGGAAGGAAGCCCTATAGTAATGGCAAAAGTGTAAATAAAACAGGCTCGGATAGGGTTTACATCGATCAGTTACAACAGTCAGGATTGATCGTTGTAAATCGTATCGGTCTGGGCAGTGATCATTGCAGTGACCGAAATTAACTCTGGGCGTTTGTATCGATCACTCTTGATCGATACATCTGATCGATGTGCTCGTATCGGTCACTTCTTGATCGATGCTCCTGACCAAAAATCTTGTATCGATCACACCCTTGATCGATGTCCTCCATGCTCTGACTAAAAAGCTCTGCAGAGATTGTCTGCTTTGATCCCTTTTGCTCCCTTTGGTCCAGCTAGCTTCCTATATCATCCTCAAACATCCTCCAAGCTCCTTTTAGCTCCATAAACACCTTAAAACATCCGAAATGCAAGAAAAATGCAAACTATATCCTAAATGCAACATAAGTCTAAAAGGAGAAGAAAATGGGACAAAAACTAAGGAAAACATACAAAAGAGAACCAAAACATGTACTAAATGTAGGCCTACATGGTGTAAATACAAGAGATATCACACAGAGGTACCTTCAGGAAATCGGAAATGAGCCAAGAGTGATCGACGCCTAGCCAGCCGGGCTTCAGTGTCTGAAGAAACAGAATCCTCGTCAACCATGCAGGCAAAGACTAAAGCGAGATCGAGAAATCGATTAGAAAGAAGAAACAATTTGAGCATGATGGAGGAACACTTAAAAAGAAAGAGTAGGAAAGTCAATCCCACACTCCACCTATTAATAGAACCGGTAGGAGATGAAGAGTCAATTGCAAGTCTTTAGCCAGTGGTGAAAAACGATAAAGTCCTAGGGCTGAGTTTGCAATTAAGTTTGTCTCGAGCCATGCACAAACACGGTTTAATGGAACGGTTGACGCAACCGTTCCTAACCTTGGGAAGGGAAGAAGCACTAGTTCACGAGAAGCAAGTGAAACAGTGCAGCATAACTTCCCACGCACCAGGCGAACGGAAATCCGCCACATGGATCGCACTCACAAAAAAAAAAAATTTCTAAGGCGACATGTGGCCCAATTTTACCACGAATAATCCTGATTTGACATGTGGCTATTGGGCATGTTGGTGGAAAACTTAAAAAGAAAGAGTAGGAAAGTCAATCCCACACTCCACCTATTAATAGAACCGGTAGGAGATGAAGAGTTAATTGCAAGTCTCTGGCCAGTGGTGAAAAACGATAAAGTCCTAGGGCTGAGTTTGCAATTAAGTTTGTCTCGAGCCATGCACAGACACGATTTAATGGAACGGTTGACGCAACCGTTCCTAACCTTGGGAAGGAAAGAAGCAGTAGTTCACGAGAAGCAAGGGAAACAATGCAGTGTAACTTCCCACGCACCAGGCGAACGGAAATCCGCCACATGGATCGCACTCACCAAAAAAATGATTTCTAAGGCGACATGTGGCCCAATATTACCACGAATAATACATGTGGCTATTGGACTTTGCTAGAGCACTAACCTTCTCCCACTAGGCCTACCACCAACCTCCTAACGGACTGTTCCCGGTCAGATGGCGTGCTTACCTAGTCAGGCATGCTGTATTTAGCTGCCTGCTCCCGCGGCGTGCTGCACGAATGAGACACGACGAGGGAGATGAGGTATAAAATAAGGCATAAGGCTAAAGGAAAAGGGAAGGCTGGATCAGAAGAAACAGAATCCTCGTTAACCATGCAGGCAAAGACTAAAGCGAGATCGAGAAATCGATTAGAAAGAAGAAAAAATTTGAGCATGATGGAGGAACACTTAAAAAAAAAGAGTAGGAAAGTCAATCCCACACTCTACCTATTAATAGAACCGGTAGGAGATGAAGAGTCAATTGCAAGTCTCTGGCTAGTGGTGAAAACGATAAAGTCCTATTTATAATTGTTTTACTAACACGAATTATATTGTTACTCACAAATATTATTAACATATACATTAAACCAATTGTATTAATTTTGTTTTAAATAATTTCAAATTTATGTTTAATAAAATAGGTTATAGATTCTTCATGGGGATATAACAAACACAGAATTAGTACCTCGTACATATTAAACTCACAAAACATTTACTTTAGACTCTCGCCAAACCATATACAAAATAGAAAATATAAAAAAATAAAAATATTGTGTAAAAAATAAAAATAATAAATGAAAATACAAGTCCTATGATCAGATATGATTAATTTACGAAGTTAGACCAGCAGTGTAGCTTATACCTGTTGCTGGCAACCACAAGTTTCCTTGTATGAACTGAGCAACCGTAAAATTGATAGCCTCGGTCGACATATTCAGAACATGGTATCCTGGCCATTTAACACGACGGTCAAGGCTAGCACCCAGTCCATTGTTCATATACTCGCCATAGTACAATGTGTCCAATGCAAAATCTCCGTTCCATTCGAGCCATCCTTCGGGTTTGAGTACATCACTCATGTAGTTTTGCATGAACACTGTTCTAGAATATAGTTTCCAAGGACGACCCAAATAAGTAGCGGTCGTATTTAAGTTTGGAAGTAAGTCAGCATCAGCCGTTATGTTGCTAAATTGGATCGTGAATCCGGTCGGCTGGTTTGGATCCTTCCGTCCTTGAGCCGTGATGCTGTTCTTCTGGTTTGGTAAACCTTGTTTGGCTTTGATTTGGCAGTCTTGGAATACGGCTGTGGCATCTCCGAATATGAAGTCTACGGTGCCTGTTATGATGCATTCTCTAAAGAATTGACGCATTGTGTGGGCGTAGAGAGTATCTTGGTAACCTCTCATAGCGCATCTATAGAAAACCCCGAGATCCGAGTCCAACCGAATTGCAACCGCCTGGTGTTTATCCGGCCCCACTCTGTTTTGAAATGTTATGTCTTGTGAGATAAATCCTCTTCCACTCACAGCTGCCAAATGGTTTTGGTAACAAGCTCAAACTCTTTATCAATAGTAAAGAAAAAAAGTTACAAGATGTTGTTGGAATTGTCCCACATCGGAAGTTTGGGAGATTTGTGGCCAATATAAATAGTATGAGGCAACCCTCCACTCTTGAGCTAGCTTTTGGGTGTGAGTTAGGCCCATTACTAATATGGTATCAGAGCCCAGGTTATACCCAACTGTCTTGATTGTGGCCTCCACTCGCGATTATACTCCACGCTTCAGACTTAGAATTCTGAGCGTGAGGGAGCGTGTTGGAATTGTCCCACATCGGAAGTTTGGCAGATTTGTGGCCAATATAAATAGTATGAGGCAACCCTCCAATCTTAAGCTAGCTTTTGGGTGTGAGTTAGGCCCATTACTAATAGATATTATACTATAAAATTTAAATACTTGGCAATCAAACAATATATTTGAAAATTAAAAAATTATACTTAGCAAACAACCGTGTTGAAAAATAATTTTTATATTTCTACTATTAGTAATCATTTGGATTTTGCTAAATCCGTACGTGATGGGATAATATATCTATTAGATTAATGTTTTGATAAATTAGGTGAATAAAAAATAATGTTTAGTTTGTTACTAACCAAAAGTAGCAGACCGAAAAGTGGTCCAACCATCGATGAAGCTTCGGTTACCGGTGATTACTGTGGCGTCAATGCCATCACCAACCATCATAATGTTCCATTTCTTCTTTTTAATCTCTACATTTTCCACATATACACCTCTTTTCACATGTATCTCATATCTTTTGGTACCATAGTCTGGTGCAGCCAACACCGCCTCGCTTATCGTGGTGAAGTTCCCCGTCCCGTCTGCTGCTACAACTGCATCGGCCACCATTGATAAGCCACCAGTCTGCAGCAACTTACAATCACCGGGTCCAACACATGAGGGAAATTTAGTGAAGCCCCTATGAGCGGTGGTTGTTTTGTGAGCTTCATTGGGCTTAGGCTTGGGCTTGGATTGAGAATGAACCATGGTTAGAAGATTTCGGACAGTTTTACCGACCTGGCTGAGACCACCGGCCACAACTTTTTTGATAATTCCATTAGTGCCCTCGAAGCCGTCGAGACATGTTTCCTGGTTGGAAAGGGCGGCGCTTATCCATGTCCTTAAATCCATAGCCACGTCCCCAGTACTATTCTCTTTACCTGACAGTGACATTATGATGTATTCAACTAGAATTTTTAATCGTCGGAGAATGTATCAGAAAAAGAATAAAGAAAAGATTGAGATTATACTGGAATTAAAAAAAAAAAAAACTTGAATGAAGAATTAATGATGAAAAAAAATAAAAAAAAAAGAATTGATGATTCTGTTAAATGCATGCCCCTGTTTTTTAATTTTTACTAGGTGATCGGTCTGTACCGTGTGCGGATTATAAAACATTTTATATTTTTAACATATGATTTATATTGTATATTGAAGAAGTTTTATTTGTACATGATATATATTTTTTCTTGATCTATTGTTAATTAAACCAAAATGGATTTTACCATACTTATCATAAGAGCGGATAGATGGTTGGCTCACACATTCGTGCATACCAACCACTTCACTGCTCTTAGGATATATAGAGATTCTTACAAAAATATAAATGGTCTAATAATTAAAATTAATATTGCACTGTAATCGAGGTTAACAAAATGCATGCACGACAAGTTGGCATGCGACTATGACTTTTGCATAATTAATATTTATATTCACATGTATATTTGTGGAAAAATCAAAGTATGATTTTTATGTATTAAAAGAGAATAACAAAGTATGTGTTTTGTAATATATATATTTATAATATGTTATAATTGAATTTTAAAAAGAAATAAAGATTTATATATATATATATACATGTAAGTATGAACTATAAATAAGTGAATTATAATATTTAGATGTTGGTTAGTTTTTCTGATATTTTACGCAAACATTATGTTTTTACCCGATGCAGTTTTCGGCATTTAACTACAATCACGAAAATCGTTTCTATCGTTTAGTATTTAATAAAGATTTCTTATTTTCAGCATTTTATGATATATGGTTTCAAATTAAAAATAGTAACAAAATTTACTAAAAAACTCTAAAAATAATAAAATATAAGATTTGGCTTTACCATGAAGATAAGTATAGTACATTGGGTAATTTATTAGTAATTTTCCTTTTCAATAAAAATTATAATAAACATTTGTTATAAAATTTGTGAAATCATATTTTATAAAATTATCTGGTAGCTCTCCGCTCATCTCTTCGTCCAATATTAGGTGTTATAGTAGAATTTTTTTATGCATGATTTGCACGCATGTGTTTATTATAAATTTTGGTATGCACATTTGTTCATTAAAAATAACACGTCTTTTTATGATTTTTTAAATGACTTTGTCAAACAAACCGCGAAGTTCTAACAAAAAATCAACACTGTAAAGATTTATTTGTATTTTTACTTCTTATTTATATTTGATTCATCTTATTATCATTTATTCGATTATTTTTCATTTTATTTCTAATCCTAAATTCCCGATATACAATGAAAATGTGTATATATATATGAATATGATATAATTTTTTTTTTTTGTAAAATATGATAAAAGATAAGATGAGATGGTAACAAAACTATGTAAATTTCAAAAAACAACAGTACTAAAAATTTTAAAATTATATAAAAATATATGGTCATCTTAATACTATAAAATAGTAATGAATATACTTTATTCATATGAATATAATTATATAAAAATGGTTCAAAAAGACATATTATTTTAATTTATGTTATTTTTTAAACTTTCAATAAAAGTTAATAATAATTTTATTATTTTTAACTATTTTTATTCTTTAAATTATTTTTATCATGATTGTATTTTACTTTTTTATTCTACTATTTAATAATGCATCTAATCAAAACCTTTTTAGATGTTATTATTAGAAATTTTCATAAATTAATAACTTTTCAAAATATAAATATATCATACTTTAAAGATTATTAATATATAGAGTCTTTGCTAATCTAATATTATTATTTTCTTTTTTATATGAAATTATAATATATATGTATATATGGATATATTGTTGTAAATTTTTTATAGTAATACTTTATGTAATTATGATTATATGTAAAAAAACTTAATCATAATAATTATAATTTTTTGTTAATTTTAATTTATTGATAATTTAGTATATATATATATGTTTAATGTTAAATTTCTATAATTTTAAGTCAGCCTATCAAAACATTTCGTTTATTTTATAAAATTTGACATATCACATTTACATGTCATCATTAAAATACACTAACTTTGATTGTAAATATGACACATCAGCATTTTTTATTAATTGACTTAAATCGTATAATATATAAAAGTTGATGGCATAGTGCATTGAGAGCGTCCACATGGGATTAAAAAACTCGATCTAATTGGTCAACATCATTATTGATTAAATAAAAAAATGTTAGGTATGATTGGACCAAAAAACATGATTTAATTGGTCCACATCAGCTTTTAAATCAATCCAAAAATTGTTAAGTATAATTAAAACATTAAAAATTAATTTAACAAATTATTTCCATCAAAAAAAGTAAATTCAATCTGATTGATCCAAATCAACATATTTATTAAATCAGAAAATGTTAATATGGTTTAAAAATTTAAAATTTAAATAAAAATTAACAATTAACAATACATGTATAAAAAAGTAACCATTATCAATTATCACTTTATAAAAATCTACAACAACTCGATTTAACAATTAAAACAATGAAAACTGAGTAAAAATATAACATAAAACTCTTGGAATGCATGATGGAGAAGGAAAAAATAGTTTTACATGATCATTACAGCTTCTTAACAAAATTAAACGTGAATCAACATGAATCATGGATTATATATACAGAGGTACACAACATCAAATAGACTTTCAATAAAAAACTAAATATTTGAACACATAAACCTTCAAAAAAAAAAGAACTATAGAAATTTTATGAAAACAGAAAATAATATCAAAATTTTAGCAAGATTATATTTCTCTAAATCAAATGTATATGTACGTCAAAGTTGGAGAATTCGATAGGTGTCATTGTTATTATTTTACCTAATAGTTTTTTAAAATTTATAAATAAAAATAGGATAAATTACACGTTATATATTAAATTCTCTTATGTAAATGAAAATTTCAAATATATATAATTTTTAATGATTTTAAAAATAGTAGCTAAAAAATAAACCAAAATATTAATACAGACTTGCACGTAGCGCGAGTTATATACTTAATAATATGTAGAAGATGGCACCATCAAATTAAACATTTTTAATGTCTATCGTACAATTTATATATTAGAAAAAAATCTAAATTTGTAACTGAAATCGAAGAAACAAACAAAAGAATAATTGAAGTGTTGAGTATAGTAAGTGCAACGAGCTAGACCATTAAATAACAAGAAATCAAAGAAACAGAAAAACTAGCAAGAATCATTTGAAAAATAACGAAATCTTACTTTTTGATATATTGTGTAGTCTTTTGCTTTTCGTAAAATTCATATCAATTGAAAAACATATCATATGTGGGTTGGCCTAATAAACTATATTTTAGAAACGACAACGTAATTAATTACCGACGTTGCTGCTATATTCATTATTCATATAATATCCAAGATCCACATAATTGCAAGTTTTTAGCAAAATGTTCAATTCACACACCGAAGATCAACCACCGACGGTATAATATTCCAAATCACTTTTTCTTTAAAAGTTAACAAATATAAGAAAACGTAAAGCAACAGAAAAAGGAATAAATGTATAAATTGCATGACCACGTGAAGAACTGAAACCTACTTGGTGGGTTTTGTAACTTTGAATTAAATTAAGTTGGTAATCTAGTTGAAACTGTGTATTCCTTTATAATATATTACTTTAGTATTTTAGACTGAATTAGAGATTCATATTTGTTTATTTTTTTGGGCGAATAGAGATTCATGTTTTAAAATACGATTTTTTTGAATGAAAAAAAAAAGAAGTGCAAGCGTTAAACTTGATACCGTTGGGGTTCTGAGAGGCAGAGATTGTGACACCCGACTCCGGTCAATAAAACCGAACCGGCAATGTCAAGATAACCGTCTGTGCCATAAGCCAAACGCATTATCCACTTTACAAGTTTTAGGCGATCACACAATCACAGAAGAGATCCAAACAGCAATCAAACAAGCAGAGTGTTTCAAGCACAAGTAAATGTTTCTTTTAAGTCTCCTGCAACTTCAGTTTCAATACCCTAAACACATCTAGGTGATTCACAGAGCAATCAACAACCTAATATGACCTAGCTGGGACTCAGTTCTAAAGCAGAAAGTAGGTTATGCTTGGTTTAACCCCAAACTATGCATTCAGGAAAGCAGAGTTCACGATTTTCAAGCACAGATTCATCCTCACCTTGGCCTAGGTGGCGAAGGAGGTGGCAAGGGGAGGTAAGGAGAAGAAAAGGAGGCGAGATGCTCCACGGCGGCTAACCACGCAGGGTTGATCGATCTCCGGGGTGATGCTGCGGCGGCGTATGGCTCCGGGAGGACTCCGGCTCCTCATCAACGTGGAACACCAGGGCAGGGCGGCTGGAAGGGGCGGCTACGGGTCCATCCCAAAGGTAGTGGACTCGCGGCTGCTCCACCGCACCGGTGGACGATGATGGCTGCTCCGGGGAGCGGCTAGGGCGGTCACCAGAAGGCGGGGATGACGAACGGCGTGACATGGTGAAGAGAGAGAGGATGCGGTGATGAGAGAGAAAGAAAGAGGAGAGAGAGACGGCGGAGAGAGAGTACTACGGCGCCAGAAAAGAGAGAGAAGAGAGTTCTAGGGTTTCTCTGTTCTCTGGAAGGTTTAGAATGAAGAAAAAGAATGAGAAGAGCTCTCTATTTATACCCAATGGGAGACTTGGGTAAAAAGTAAAGATAACCACGAAAAAGGAAAAGATAATTATGAATAAGAATATTCACAATTCATTTAGGAAAAGGTTCATTAATATCACATTAAAAATGTAATATTTATCTAAACCAAGAATTAATTATCTCTCGAAGGAAAAAGGAAATATCGAGAAATAGGAAATGGGTTTAAACCGTCTTAGTCGGGATTGAATTTTCCAAACGGGTCTGGTTTGTAAAACCGGGTCGTTATAATTCTCCCTCCCTTAACGAGAATTCGTCCCGAATTCTAAGGCATGAACCTCCACGGCCGGCTTAAGGCGATGAGGAAGACTTGGAAGTCATACCAAAGAAGGCTAAACCAAAATGTTCATAGAACAGAAGACTCGGAAGGCAATCATTTCTAAGTAAGCAAAACTTTTTATTAAATTAAATCAAGCAATCAACCAACATAGAATAGGGCTCTTAATTCTAATGCATAAATTAAAAACTAAGTTAATTTCTAAAATGTAAAAATGAATTCCCCCTCCAATATCCCAAAAACGCAGCCCTAATCTAGATAGTCTTCAAGCAGCTTCTCCTAGCCACGTCTCGGGTCGAAGTCGTCATCACCGAGGACCTCGCATTCGGACGGGTCTGACTCAGAGTCACCCTCATCCTCCTGCCTCCGCTCCTCCTCGATTTCCTGCTCGATCAGCTGAGCCATGTGAATGACTTGGCCAGTCGACTCGATGAGTCCGCCCTCCTCGGGATGTGGTATACTCCCTCGGATTTCCGGTCTCAACCCTTCTCGGAAGGCTATGACTAAGTGGAGATCACAGCAAGTAGCCTGACCATTCACTTCCATCTCATGGAGATAAGCCATGCGGTACTGCCCAACAGAACGTGCTCCCTGGTTTAAACGAGGGAAAGACGGCTGAACTCCCGGCCTAACATTTGGCGCAGGGTTCTTGCGGGGCCATCCGCGCTTACGTGCTGGTTGGGTCTGTTGGGCCATCACTCTACCAGAAGAGGATCGACACGAACCCCGAGCTTGTACAGCTCTGAGTACGTCTGTCGCTAGCGCGGCACATGCATTCACCTCCTCACGGGTTGGCATCTTCCGAGCTGGTCGGGCGAGTTTAGCAGGAACCACGTGGATCGGAGTGGTCCGTTTCCGGGCTGTCTCGCGGGTATGACCCCTGTTTGGCACGGGAAAGAAAAGCTAAGAGTCAGATGTCAAGTATGCATAGGTGTAAGTCACAACAGTTGCAAAGCAAGCCAAGTGTGCACAAAGGTTTCACAAACACTAAAACTTTTTAGGACTGATCCTTCAGAACAAAGCTGAAGAGTCTTAACCTTGGCTCTGATACCAAACTTGTGATATCCGATCCCGGTCAATAAAACCGAACCGGCAATGTCAAGATAACCGTCTACGCCATAAGCCAAACGTATTATCCACTTTACAAGTTCTAGGCGATCACACAATCACAGAAGAGATCCAAACAGCAATCAAACAAGCAGAGTGTTTCAAAGCACAAGTAAATGTTTCTTTTAAGTCTCCTGCAACTTCAGTTTCAATACCCTAAACACATCTAGGTGATTCACAGAGCAATCAACAACCTAATATGACCTAGCTGGAACTCAGTTCTAAAGCAGAAAATAGGTTATGCTTGGTTTAACCCAAAACTATGCATTCAGGAAAGCAGAGTTCACGATTTTCAAGCACAGATTCATCCTCACCTTGGCCTAGGTGGCGAAGGAGGTGGCAAGGGGAGGTAAGGAGAAGAGAAGGAGGCGAGATGCTCCACGGCGGCTAACCACGCAGGGTTGATCGATCTCCGGGGGTGATGCTGCGGCGGCGTATGGCTCCGGGAGGACTCCGGCTCCTCATCAACGTGAAACACCGGGGCAGGGCGGCTGGAAGGGGCGGATACGGGTCCATCCTGAAGGTAGTGGACTCGCGGCTGCTCCACCGCGCCGGCGGACGATGATGGCTGCTCCGGGGAGCGGCTAGGACGGTCACCAGAAGGCGGGGATGACGAACGGCGTGACATGGTGAAGAGAGAGAGGATGCGGTGATGAGAGAGAAAGAAAGAGGAGAGAGAGACGGCGGAGAGAGAGTAATACGGCGCCAGAAAAGAGAGAGAAGAGAGTTCTAGGGTTTTTCTGTTCTCTGGAAGGTTTAGAATGAAGAAAAAGAATGAGAAGGGCTCTCTATTTATACCCAATGGGAGACTTGGGTAAAAAGTAAAGATAACCACGAAAAAAAAAAAGATAATTATGAATAAAAATATTCACAATTCATTTAGGAAAAAGTTCATTAATATCACATTAAAAATGTAATATTTATCTAAACCAGGAATTAATTATCTCTCGAAGAAAAAAGAAAATATCGAGAAATAAGAAATGAGCTTAAACCGTCTTAGTCGGGATTGAATTTTCTAAACGGGCCTGGTTTGTAAAACCGGGTCGTTACAGAGATGATCCAAGAAAACTCTTCGGAGGCAGAATCAAGAAGATCGACACAATCAAAACTCGCATTGTCCACTCATGAGTTCCCGAATTTCTTGTCGAATTTTGACACTACAGCTCTGGCTTTTCTGATCGCGTCAACAGCGGTTCTGGCCGCTCCAGCGAATTCTGACGGTGGGACTCTCAAGCATTCTATTTAAACATATCCTGTAAAGGAAACATCCTCTTTTTTGGCAGAACATAGAGAGAGGATCAGAAAGAGGAAGAACATCGATGAAACCACTTCTCGTAACTTCGTCATCTCCGCTGAAACAGAGTGCCTCTCTCTCACTCTCTATAATATCTTTGTGAAGAGATCTGATTGAAGAATGGTGGTGAGTGATGTGTGATGTTATTTATGAGAAAAAGAAAGAGAGAGGCTACTTGGCTAGGCACGAAAATAGATGACGACCTACCCTCGCTTTTATACCACCGGTTATGGTAAAAAGTAGAGAATACTTTTATATAAATATGGCTACTCGAAAATCCATTGGATTTGGACTTGATTTTTCTTGAAAATCTGTCGGACCACTATCTACCTATTTGGGTAAAACGTTAGATTGTTGAGACTTGTGGATGACATATCTATATATATATAATAATATTTTCATTCTTCTCTTTCAAATACATCAACATATTTTTTTTTTTGTCTAAAGTTCATTAACACACAAAGGAAATAAGGTGGAATATATTAGTAAGATACATGGATTTAGTACTCAAGCAAGCGAATATACAAACTTTTGGAGATAACAGCTGTTAAACCATAAAATCACCACTAGGGTTTTGATTTACGATTTGGGTTTAGGAGAATATCAAATTAGATCTCGGAGATTATCGAAAAGATGAACTACTTGAAGTTTTTATCAAGTTATAGCTGGACCTTTAAGAAATGCTGCATACGTACCCTTGCAAAGGGATCAAGTCATTCGTAGTTCGATTGCGAAGTGTTTAGACAGAAGAAATATAGAGAGAATCAGGCCTTCTCTTTAGATTATAGATTTTTCGGTGGTTGCTTTAGGTCGGGTTTTCATCCGTTTTCTGATGATCTTCAACTAATGAGAATCTCTCTATTTATAAGAAGACGATGTCGGTTTCTTTGACCTCGTTTCTCTTTTTTATTTAGGAATATTTCTCCTTTTCCGTTTAGGAAAAGTTCTTTTTTTTTCTTATTCTTCAGAAGTTTTCCATTATCTTGAAAGATTCTTCCTTAATCCGCAAGTCGGAGTGATATTCCTTATCTTGATGGGCTTATGTTATTGCTAGAGAAAGCCTTTTAGGAAATGTGCTCATTTCCCCTCTAACAGTAAGTCCCCCACCCCCCAGTTCGGTGAGACTGATTGTAAATCAGATCGGCGGACTTCATGAAGTAAAATTGGTTTGATCTTGCAATAAGCGTCAGCTCGTCGAGAGTGTCTTCCATAATTCGAGCTTGGCCTGTTAAGGATAATTCTTCAAGAAAGTAATTGCTGGTTTGGATTTACATCGCACTTCGGCGATTTTGATTTCACGTTCCACTTCAGCGGATGCAGAGTGTTGCATTTTATTGAATAAAGATTTTCTTCCTTTTTGTAATGCAGCGCTGCTTTGGCGAGAATGCTTTTTGCATCGAAGTTTATGCAACTGTTTTTAGATGACTAAACCAGATAGAATGCTAATTTTATCAGACGAAGCAATAAATTTATCTAGTCGACTTAGATAAATCAATCAGTCGAAGTGATAGTGTGGAGATGCTTTTCAAAGCGTGTAATGGTCTTTTAAAGACATAATGCTTAAACACTCGTTGACGAGGTGATCCTTAATTTTGAAGGATTTGCGAAGTCAATTTTTCGACTTGCGATGCGGGGGCATTCTTTAGGCCGGTGCTGGAGGCGAGATTCATTTGCTCGTTTTATACCAAACGACAACAAGATCGAATACCAAGCTTTCAGGATTCACTTTGGCCCGAAAGGTATGATCAAGGGTCATGCGAGTATTGTCCTCGGCTTTCATCTTATCCACTTCGGAAGTACTTAAATCAGACCAAAGTATCAAAGGAGTGGTGATCAGCCACTAATTTAATTTTTGCTTTTTGCTTTCTCGAATCGAATGTTTGGCCAAAACATCGATTCAGCAACATGCATTCGCATAAGGAAAGATTTCTCTACGTGCCGAGCTTGTTAAGAGTTTGAGCATTCTCTAGTTCAACAGTGTGAACATCCTTTTGCTTTTTACTTGCCGTAGTTCTCACTTTTGGAGCTTCTTTTGTTCCAACATACGTGTAGTGACCTCATTCGAGAAGAGATTGCAGAGTGAATTTGATGTTTATGATGAAAGTTTGACAGAAGATAAACTTCAAGAACTTTGTTATTGTCGCCGAGATGGGTCGTGATGATGTGACAATGTCGTGAGACTCGTAGCTCAGCTTTCAAAAAAAATTTGTATGTTGCTATGCCACGAGATAGTGGCCTTCTGAAGAATGCGATGAATCATCTTTTGAGATTCTGACTGAAGCTTTAAAGCTTGTTTTTCTTGGAGCGTGGTCTTGAGAGTTTGTTCTTGAACTCGCGATTGAGCTGAGCGTGAACTGGAGAAGTTGTGAAGACAGATGTTGTGGCGAAGTTGGAGTGATAATCGTGATAGAAAACACACGAGCCTCCCATGTTTGTTTGAAACTGATTTTTTTACAGTGATATCGTGCCAAACTTCGAGCTGATTTTGCGGATTGAATATACCTCGGAAAGGGTAAAGGGAGTAAGATCTGAATAGCTGACATCAAGAGCTTTCCAACCGTATGTAGATCGTTCTCTGGATCCTTCGGAGTCGTCTGGAAATTGCCTCGAAAAACTCTTCTCAGAACCTTTTTTTTGTGTCTGAAAGTCGCAGGTTTTGATGATTTTTTACAAAATTGTGAAGCGATTTATGGATGGATTTTAACTCCGATTGATGCACTGTAAGTTCCTAAAGATTATATGCAAAGAGATCTTTCCATAGCTACCTTGAGTGAGATCTGAATCTTCTTGGTTATTCGGGAATTCTCCTCGAAATGTCGTCACTTGTACTGTTTTTCTAGGTTTTAGATTGCAGGTTTTGCAGAGATTTCTTGTCCGAAAAGCAAAGTCTCCAAGTGTTTTTTTTCTGCTATAGCTAGGGTTCTGTCTTGCTCTTTTTGAACTCCTGGATTGACAATGTTGCTGTTGGTAACTTCTATGCACTCAACCGGTGTTTCCTTTGCTTTCGGCTAGTTTTCGAAGTAGCCTTCTCTGCGCTATTCTTCTTTAGTTAAATATTCGTTTTATTTTTTTTTGTCTTCCAAATTCTGTTGTTCGTCTCCACATCTTCTTTGGTTATCTTAGTGCCCCATCTTTCTCTTAGGTGAGCAACCTTCTCTTTTTGCTTGTAGTCTTTTGATAAGAACAAACTGCTTTATTACTTATCAATCAACGATTACAGAGTAAACCGAACGAATCTCACAAGCTGAGATCTCGTTCCTCTCAGTTTCACAATGTAATCTCTCTCCCTCTCACGAAAATACAATTCGATGATTCAAAACAATTGTTTCTTTCATTTATTTATACTAATGAAGACTCTTCGAAACCTCTCGTCTTCTCAGAGTGTTTGCTTGTTGACTTTCTTCTCTTCACACTTTAGCATTCTCCTCGTCAACTCACACTCTGTTTTTCTTCAAGTCACTCTGTTTTTCTTCAAGACGTAGACTCTCCATGGTTTATCATCTTTGTTTGATTATCATCACGTTATCCTTTCAACGTGAATCGTCTAATGACGTCTGTTTTGTTGAACGAGTAGTGCATGTTGTCTCATCTTTTTTTTTTTGAATCGCCACTGTCTCTAGTGGTTAGGAGTAGAGAGGTTAATGTAGTTCCATCGTGAAATTCAGAGCTTCAGCGAGATCTATATTCGATGGAGAGTGATTTTTAACTCCGACTCGAGAGAGCTTCTTTAGAAGAGAGGATTTCCTTTACGAACTCGTTTCTTGTATAAAACGTGATACACCGCTTTGATTTTGAACCGTCTTGACTCCGTTGCAGAACTTATTCTTTATCGAGTTGCATCTCGTTTAGATGCAATATAAACTTGGTTTATTGATGAATGCTTTTGGTCTCTTTGAGTGCCTTTGATTTT
Organism: Thlaspi arvense; assembly: GCA_911865555.2. Classification (NCBI taxonomy): domain Eukaryota; kingdom Viridiplantae; phylum Streptophyta; class Magnoliopsida; order Brassicales; family Brassicaceae; genus Thlaspi; species Thlaspi arvense. Next base: position 28,953,878 of record OU466861.1, on the reverse strand, counting down.
GCTTTATTTGTGATCGAATTTTGATTGTGCGAGGCTTACGATGCTCAGCTCGTCCTTCTTCCATCCTTTTCCATCATGGTTTTATTTTGCCATTGATTTGCTTAATCTTCTTGTAACGTTTTGTTCAACGAATTTTGTGAGCCATTATTTTGAGAGTTCTGCGTTGAATGTGCGAGATTAGGTGCTCAACTTTGACTTTGCAAGATTTGGAGCTCGGCTTTGACTTTGCGAGGTTCCTTTTCTTCTTCTTTTTTAGGTTAAAGTTGTGCCGGAGACGGAGATTTGAATCTTGGTTCTTTTTGTAACACCGCCTCTCCTCATATGAGATGACGTGTTAAACACTCAACTTTCCAACCAAGTTACCACAACTTTAACTCCAAATCAATACTCATTTCATAAATATAAATCCAAATAGTCTTGCAAATAACCAACTTAAACTTAAATAAACCATATTCAAGTCTCAAAACCAACCGAAAACCATTTGAAATAGAAAGCTAAGTGTCTTAAGGACCCCAAGGACCGAACTAGAGAACCAGCTCGCCACCATCACACGCCAATCACTCCTGCTGCTCCTGCTCACCTGCGCAAGGGGGAACGGGAAAAGAGGGGATGAGTAATTTAGATTACCCAAGAGAATGCATACACGTGGTCCACCACATATATCATTACCCAACCTGTCGCTAGCTAGAGCCAAACGAACAAGCGCAGTTTAATGATTCCTCTAACAATCAACAAACAAATATGCAATGAACAAAGCGAGCATACTGAACGCCTTTCGTTACAGTATCCCATGGATTAACCTCCACAAGTTTCATATGTCTTACACCCTTGATAGGGGACGCATCTCCGCAAGAGTCTAAGTCGCTGCACGACTGGCCCGTCGACCTGAGCGCCACATGGCACTACGACAGGCACAACCTCTGTCGCATGCCTCAATCATGCCAGCAGTGCCTGTCACTGCTGGGTTCTAATGCAGTTTGTGCTTTCACACACTATATGCAATGCAATGCAAATTCACAATTCTCACAAGCAATATTCAACATCAAGCAACAATCAACCATATTAATCCATACCTAGATCTATGTTCTGAAAGTAAATAACAACCTAGCAAACAGCATAGATCTACAAGTTACGACCTAGAGCGGAACTTGTATGGGATTTAGAGGACTTGGAAGTCAGATCTAATCAGGAGAAGCTAGCTAACAATATCGAAGGGAAGACATGAACACATCCTCACCTTTGCCTAATCGAATGAAAGCTAAAAAGGGATCTAGGGTTTAAGGGATCTAACGACGGAAAGCAAAGGACTCAAGAAAACGGCGGCTAGGAACGGCGGAACGACGGCGGCTCTCCTCGGCAGCAGCGGTCAGCGGCGAAGACGAACGGCGGCGGCGGCTTGCTCGGTTAGGGTTCCTAGGTTCTATCTCTGAGTGCTTTGGGAGTTGCGAAGTGTTTAGATAGAAGAAATATAGAGAGAATCAGGTCTTCTCTCTAGATTATAGATTTTTCGGTTGTTGCTTTAGGTCGGGTTTTCATCCTGTTTTCTGATGATCTTCAACTTATGAGAATCTCTCTATTTATAAGAAGACGAGGTCGGTTTCTTTAGCCTCGTTTCCCTTTTTTTATTTAGGAATATTTCTCCTTTTTCGTTTAGTAAAAGTTCTTATTTTCTCTTATTCTTTGGAAGTTTTCCATTATCTTTAAAGATTCTTCCTTAATCCACAAGTCAGAGTGATTTTCCTTATCTTGATGGGCTTAGGTTGTTGTTAGAGAAAGTCTTTTAGGAAATGTGCTCATTTCTCCTCTAACAACAGCCTCACTTACTTGGCGAGAAATTCTTGTATCAAAATTTTGATTCATAGTTTTTTAAAACACATATTCAATATAAAGTTTTCCGCAAAAGCGTTTTGTAATCTTATTTTTGAATATGTTTTTTTGGCGAGACACATACAAATTCAAGTTTTTATGTGAAATAAAGAAGAAAAAATTATATTTTCTTAACTCTTATTACTGTCTTATCTTTTCATAGTGTCTTAACTCTTATTACAGTCTTATCTTGTCACATTACAAATAAAAAAGAAAAACTTATATTTGAATGTATTCCAATTATATAGTAAGAATTAGAGACCATAAACAAGACGAAAATTATCGGAAAGAAACGAAAAACTATTATAAGATGAAAAAATATGAATAAAAGTAGAAGGAAAAGAATAAAGAAGCATTATTATTTTTTTTCATTTAAGTATTTTGAGTTTATGTATATTTTATTTTTTGCTATATACAATTTCTCAAACATATTAAAATTTTTTTCACAAACTAAAACTTTGTATATATATATTATTGAACAGGCCAATCACTTATCTATTATAAATGATAAATATAATTTATTGACTAATTTTTATCAAAATTCTCATGTATGTACATACGTGTTGGTCAATCACTTGATTATTAATATATTGAGTATTTAGAATCCTATTATATAATCTTTCTTTCTTTTCTATACAAAATATATTATATATATATTAGTTGTAAAAATGTATATCATATATTATGCAATTTATTTTGAATATATGTAAAAAATTAAAATTATAATAATTATCAGTTTCTACTAATTTTAGTGTTATGATGTAGTGTATTTATGTTTTAATTTCATGATTTATTTATTTTAACTCAATTAAAAAAAATATTTTATTAATTTTATAAAATTTGACTTGTCACATTTTCACATCAACAATAGAAAACACAAACTTTTGTTCTTCTTATTATATATTGTTCAAGAGCAAATTTTGGGATGCCACATGGAGAGATCTGATTGGTCGTCGGATTTGTGGGGGAGATTTGAACTATGGGGGGATGTGTTAGCCTGCAACGGGAGAACAAAGAGAGAATCTCAGTGAATTGGAAAGGGGGTGCCCATCTGATTATACTCTGACGCTCTAGTCAGAAAAGACACGTGACTAGACGAAGTGTATAAAGATATCGTAAGAACTATAGAATAAGGCGCTCTATCAACTCGAAGGGATCTTGATAGAGCTTTTAGGGAGTGCTTATCTATGAAGTGCAGCTAGAAGATGAAGTTATCGTTCTAGGGCGCTCTCCTCCTCTTATTGGCGCGAGGAGTGCGTTTTATAAGAGATACCTGGTTCCGGGTCGGACCCGGGTTCGGATCATTAAATTCCCCAGGTCGGGTTCCTGTTATTGTCTTTTGTCATCATTATCACCATTCACGGACTCTTCCATGCATGTAGTTAGAGGGGAGGTTGCCGATCTGCTCCGCCTTTTCCTAGCCGCCATCATTGCGGCCTTCTTTGGTAGGTGCAGCGCATTTAATAATCCTCAGGTTCCCACCGCGTCTGTTGCCCACGCGTTGGGCCTCATGAGTCGTAATCACATTTTGCGGCCCAACAGTTGCCCCCAATTTTTGGGGCTCGCTCACAGGGTCCGGAAGTCTAACCTGCACACAAGTTCACTAAGAGACAGAAGATCGCAAGATATAATTCGGTTGTACCTTCGTCACGAGGCAAATCCTATCGTGATGACATGGATCTTTATGAAAGCTTCGCTTCTAGACTGGCCCGAGTAACCGTCTCGAGAAGACCACTTTTGGAGGGTATATCCCTGGAGGGCGTGCCCCTGGAGGCTGTCTCAGAGAGACTATTCCCGGAGGAATGGAGGGCGTGCCTCTGGAAGGTGTCTCGGAAAGACTATTGCCGAAGGAAGTTCCCTGGAGGACGTGCCCTTAGAGGCTGTCTCAGAAAGACTATTCCCGGAGGAAGTTTCCCAAAGGGCGTGCCCCTGGAGGCTGTCTCAGAAAGATTATTCCCAGAGGGCGTGCCCCTGGAGGCTGTCAAGGAAAGACTATTCTCAGAGGTAGATCCCCGGAGGGCGTGTCCCTGGAGGCTGTCAAGGAAAGACTACTTCCAGAGGAAATTTCCTGGAGGCTGTCTTGGAAAGACTATTCTCGGAGGAATTTCTCCAGATGGCGTGCCGGTGGAGGCTTTCTCGGAAAGACTATTCCCGGAAGAAGTTCCCCGGAGGGTGTGCGTCTGGAGGCTGTCTTGAAAAGACTATTCCCGTAGAAAGTTCCCCGGAGGGCGTGCCCCTAGAGGCTGTCTCAGAAAGACTATTCCAGGGGGAAGTTCCCCGGAGGGCATGCCACTAGAGACTGTCTTGGAAAGACTACTCTTGGAGGAAGTTTTCTGGAGGGCGTGCCCCTGGAGGCTGTCTAGGAAAGACTACTCCTGGAGGAAGTTTCCCGGAGGGCGTGTTTTTTGATTTCTCGAACCGAGATCTGAATTTTTGGGATCCAGGCCCCACCTAGACTGATGAGCTTAACTGGGTCCCAGTGTGCGATAGACATGTCGCACGATGAGTGGCTCACATTTAAGAAGGGGAAGGGTTTTTTGCGCGTTGATATCTCTTGTATTTACACTATTTAGGACTGCATTTAGTACATGTTTTGGTTCTCTTTTGCATGTTTTCCCTTAGTTTTTGTCCCATTTTCTTCTCCTTTTAGACTTAGGTTGTATTTAGGATATAGTTTGCATTTTTCTTACATTTTGGATGTTTTTAGGTGCTTTTGGAGCTAAAAGGAGCTTGGAGGAGCTTTAGGGATGATTCAGGATGCTAGCTGGATAAAGGGAGCAAAAGGGATCAAAGCAGACAATCTCTGCAAAGGTTTTCAGTCAGAGCACGGAGAACATCGATCAAGGGGGTGACCGATACCAGATTTTCGGTCAGAAGCATCGATCATCAGGTGACCGATACGAGCACATCGATCATCAGCATCGATCAGAAGTGATCGACACAAATGCCCCGAATGAATTTTGGTCGCCACATCGATCACTGCCCAGACCGATGGAATTTACATCGATCACTAGCATCGATCACTTATGACCGATGTAAACCCAGTCTGAACCTGTCTTATTTACACTTTTGCCATTACTCTAGGGCTTCCTTTTCTTGGCTATAAATAGCCTCTTTTTCTAGATTTTCGACAAGTCTTGTCAATTTACTGTTCTTAAGCATTTTCTTTGAGTTTGTAAGACAAATCCTTTGCTTTATTTAATATATTTGAGCATTTGCCTTTAATCTTTCCTTTTTCTCTCTTCTAATCATGATTAACATCTTTTTTCTTTGTGATTTGGTGTTAAACATGAGTATTAGTGAGTAGTTTGCTTAGAGTTTCTAGATGTGGTAGATTAGGGGAATTTAGGACTTGATTAAGGCTTCTTTAGTGCTTCAGTTTATTGGTTCCTTTCTATTAATCTATTCTTAATGCTAGATTTGTCTTGATCACACTTATCTAGGTTGTTAGCTTTCTCTTATGCCCACCAAGTGTTTGATGAACTGCTGATCTTGTTTAATAGAGGATTTGCTGGCCTTGGCTCAAGAGATTGACTGTTTGAGGAGCATTTTGACTTGAATAGAGTTGCTATCTAATGCTTGCTTATTGTTTTAGCACTAATGAGAGTTAGTTCTTGTGTCAAGATGTTTAGCAAAGGGCTATTTTACAAGAGATTGGATCTAGCTTGTTTGATTGTGAACTCTATGTCTAGGGATCACCATTGCTTACTTGTTTGCTTGATCAATGTAGTTTGAAACAGCCTTAGTTAGTCTATGAATTCCCCAAAGTCAATAACCACATCTAGGAACTTGCTTTTCTTTTATTTGAATCTCGGATTTGCTCTGTTTTGCTTGCTTAGTTTTGCTTAGTTTGCTTTTATCTTTACTCTCTTTGCTGCTTGATCATTTTATGATATTAGATTGGTTGCTTTGGCAACAAAAACCCTTTTCTGCTAGCTTGACTTAGAGATTTTTACTCTCAACTCTTCTGTCTTCAACTAAAACCCATTTGGATTGATAAAAACCCTATGCTATACTACAACTGACTAGTACAAGCTTGGGTGATTGAATCAAGACCTCAAAAATCTTGTATCAATTTGGCGCTGTTGCCTTTTGGGTTTTCTGTTTGAATCATTAGAGTTTGTAGAATCTTTAAGATCAAGTTTTTAGTTTTCTTTGGTTACTAATCTCCTTTGACACTCATTTCTGTTTTTCAGGTATATGAACTTGAGATCCAGAGGTTCAAGCAATCTTGTGGACTTCATAGACAACATCAATCTGCTGGATAGAGGACATAGAGCAAGGAGACAGCAAGAAAGGCAGCAACACCTGAAAAGACTTGGTATGAACAATCAAGAACAAGTCATGGATGACATCAGATTTCAGGGTCCTCCAGGCGCTGTTGGAGCTCAGGGCATACAAAGACATCATGGTGTTCAAGGCTTACAGGGTGAGCAAGGACCAAGAGGCGCTGCACAAGCTCCAAGAGCAGCTAGACCTATTGGCGCTGGTGATGCACCAAATGCCTACAACAACAGAACAGGTATCATTCCACCAGCTGTCCAAAACAACAACTTTGAAATCAAGTCTGGATTGATTTCAATGGTTCAGAGCAGTAAGTTTCATGGGCTGCCACTTGAATAGGCTGTGCTCACTAACAATGATCAATGGAGTGAGTGAAGATGGCTTCAAGCTCAGGTTGTTTCTCTTCTCACATGGAGATAAAGCACACCAATGGGAGAAGAATCTGCCCCAAGGAAGTATCACCAGCTGGGATGAGTGCAAGAAAGCCTTTTTAGCAAAGTTCTTCTCCACTTCAAGAACTGCAAGAATAAGGAATGAGATTTCAGGGTTTGCACAGAGGAACAATGAAAGCTTTGGTGAAGCTTGGGAGAGATTCAAGGGTTACACATTGCAATGCCCTCATCATGGCTTCTCACAAGCCTCTTTGCTATCCACTCTCTACAGAAGAGCCTTGCCTAAGATCAGAATGCTTTTAGACACTGCCTCCAATGGGAACTTTCTGTCAAAAGATGTGGATGAAGGCTTGGAGCTGGTAGAGAATTTGGCTCAGTCTGATGGAAACTACAATGAGGAGTTTGACAGAGCACCAAGAAGTGCAAAGGATGAGCTAGAGACTAGCAGGAAAGAAATCAAGTCTCTACATGAGAAGCTGGACCTGTTGCTAAGGGAAAAGAAAGAGGTTCACTTTGTGGGAGACATGGATCAGCTTGATGATCAGGAACAATGCCAAGTTTAGGAGATGAACTATTTGGGAAATCATGGTGGTTACAACAACTATGGAAACTACAGACCCAATCCCAACTTGTCTTACAGGAGCAACAATGTTGCCAACCCACAAAATCTGGTTTACCCTCAACAGCAACAGCAAGCTGCCCCAAGACCTTTTGTTCCCTACAACAATCAAGGTTTCCAGCAGAGGAACAACAACTATCAGCCTAGAGCGCCCTACAACCCTCCAGAATTCAATTCCCAAGCTCAAGGACAAGCTTCCACCAGCTCTCAAGACACTGAACTCAAGACCCTCATGCAATAAATGATCAACACTCAAGTCACCACAACCTTGGAAATGAACAAGAAGTTTGCAGAGGTCCACAACAAAATTGATTCAGTGCATGTAGAGCTCACCAACAAGTTTGATGGATTGGCTGCAAGAGTCAAAACACTGGAGAACAACAAAGGCATAGCTGGTCCCAAGCCTCAAGGACACTTTCCTGGAAAACCAGAAGCTAACCCAAAGGAGTTCTGCAATGCCATTGTCATACAAGAAGAGAGCTTCTCAGCTGAAGAGGAGGCTATCATTGAAGAGTTCCTCCACTTGTTCACTGAGGACACGGAACCTCTAAGTGGGGGGGGGGGGGGGGGGGGGGGGGGGGGGGGGGGAAGAGTTCTTAGAAGTTGAATCTGACCAAGGAGCTGTAGAAGAAGAACCCTTTGGAGATGGGGAGAACTCAGAAGATGAAGAGTGGTGGGCACTACATGAAGTTGTTGATAACACAAAGGACTACTTGGTGGAAGCTGCTTATGATAAAGAGAAACCTCAAACTACTACCCTTCCAGTCTATCAACCAACCATCCCTTTTCCAGGAAGATTCAAGGAATAGCTAGTTTAGAAATATGAAACCCTCTATGCTGCTCAAATGGAGTTGAGGGGTTTGAATAGCCAAGAAGAGCTTGAGAAGCTAAGGGTAAAGGCTGGAACACCTGAGGTTAAGGAGTTCACTATCAAGAAACTTGGAGATCCAGGATGTTTCACTCTCCCATGTGAGCTTAAAGGGCAGACTTTCAAAAGCTGTCTTTGTGACTTTGGAGCAAGTATCAACCTTCTTCCATCCTCTACTGCTAAAGCTATTGGCTACACTCAACTTCAAGAGAGTAATGTATCCCTTACCATAGCTGATGGGACAGTGAAGACACCACTTGGGAGTCTCAAAGATGTACCAATGATGATTGAAGGGGTAACCATCCCCATTGATTTTTTTGTACTTGATGTGGAAGGCCATATAAAAAATGCTATCATTCTAGGAAGACCTTTCCTAGCCTCAACTGGAGCAGTGTTTGATGCCAAGGAATGCACAATTGAGCTGAGACTGACCAGGAAGAAGGTTCTAAGGTTTGACTCGAAGGGGAATAAGCTGGAGAATGAGCAATCCTTCTCAATGGACATAAAGAAGCTGAAGCAGCTTGGTAAACATTGGCCAGATTTTGAAGGCTACCAAGGAGAGAGTTTTGATGGCTGCTGTCTGCCAAAGTTGTTTGAAGACACCACTGAAAAGGAGGTCCTTGAAGTGGTTGGTTACAAGAACCTTAATGATATCAAGATGGGTACTAATAAAGGGGAGTTGGTTTTGCAACCAAGTGTCTCTAAGAGGGGAGAGTTTAGCTTCAAGCTTCACCAAGAGGGGAAAACTATGCCTTTTGCCAAGATCTGGATGAATGGAGCCTCTGCCAGTGTCCAAATGAGCAAGCCACCACCAAGGAGTTCCAAGAGTCCTTCCCTTCACCTCAACTAAAAGAGGTAAGCAAAGTCAAGCTTAGTGACTTTAAACAAGCACACTTGGGAGGTAGTCCCATGGTATCCTTTTGTACATATTATGCTTTCTAGTTTCTCTTTTATGATTTGTTATAGTGTATAGAAGCAGGAGTTCGAATTGGGGGTTGAGAAAGTCTGAAGAGGACAAAGAACAGGTGTTTCCTGGCTGACATCGATCAACTGTATCGGTTATGACAAGACCGATACACACATTTCGGTCATGAATATCGATCATATTTGATCGATGTCAGTGGAGCCAGTTTACACCAGTCAAGTGATCGATATGGAAAAAAGTTTGAAAGGGGAATACATTTCGATCATTCACAATATAAACCCGCCAGACTAATTTCGGTCAAGTGTATTGAACAGTTGGTGATCGATGTGATTCTTTGAAATATATCGGTCACCAACATCGATTATACACTGATCTATATAAACCCAGCAGATGAATTTCGGTCAAAAACATCGATCATGTGATGACCGATGTGATCTCCAGGAGTAACATCGATCACTAGCATCGATCACTTATGACCGATACTGACATTTCGGTCAGTTACAACAGTCATTTGTTATCGATGTTCCACCCGAGGTAAGTACTTCATCTTTCAAAAAAATTTTCCTCCTTTGGTTTGGAGCCTAAGAGGTTTAAATTTACACATTAGATTCTTCCTGACCTCTTTCATAGCTTCTGAGCACTTTTGTTTTTGTCCCCCACTCATTTGATTCCTTTGGTTCCCTCACCAACCATTGATTCCTTTGGTTCCCTCTCTTTCTTTCTATTTAAACCAACAAACTTCTTCACTTTTCTTCACACTTCAGCTCACTCCTCTTCTCACCTAAAGCACAAAATTATTAGTTCTCTCTCTCTTTTATTGCTTTCTCTAAGTGCTCAGAGGCTCCACTAAGGTTAGCTTCCTAAACTATCATTCCTTTGCTCTTAATCTCTGCATGTGCTCATAATCGCTTAGTATATGTTTTTAAGAGCAAGCTTTGATTAGTTCTAAATGTTGTGCTTTGGTTTTGCAATGTGGATTTGTTTACTGTTCATCCATCTCATTACTTGCTTAATTATCATCCTTTTGCATGATCATCATTTCTTTTCCCTAGGAACCATTTTGCTAGATTTACACGCATAACTGCTTATTCTTCGTGCATTCTAGCTTACCTAAACTGTTAGCTTTTGATTTCTTCTAGCCTTATAGAAGTTTAACCTTGTTGCTAAGACTTGTTAAGCTTACTTTAGCCTAGAGAGTTTTCTTTTTAAAGCTTTCAGTTATATGGTTCTCCAGCTTTTGTTCTTTCACTTACACTGTTTTCAAGCTTTGCTTTTGAAGGTACCATGGGGAGAACAAACATAGCTGCTAGGAAAAAAGGAAAGGCACCACAGGAAGGAGCAACCACTTCACCAAGAGCTAAGAAAGAGATGGGAAAGGGCGCTGATGCTGAGACTTCATCCAAGGCCGCTGGAAAGAGGCCAGTTGGAGACAAGAGCACCAAGCAGAGAGGCAAGGGAAAAGCTGCTGAGGAGGACATGCTATCCAGGAAATACAGTGCTAGAGAACTCATGGAGGCATTCAGTCAATGCACCTTCAAGCCAACAAGATACCCATGCCCCACAACAGTGAAAGAGCTAGGGATCTATGAAGACTGCATTTGCCTCTTTGAGCACATGGGGCTTACAAAGCTGTTACAGCCTCTTCCCTCCTATGAGCGCTTCACTCATCAGTTCCTCTCCACTCTCAAGGTGGTTAACTATGAGATGAGTGAGCTCCTTGACCGTGATGGATGGATCTCCTTCAAGCTTGGAAAACAGAGGTTTACAATCACCTTCCAGGAACTCTCTAAGGCGCTGGGGCTAAGCACCTATTTTAAAAGAGGAAAAAATTTCTCAATCCATGAATCACAGTACACAAGGCTATGGGAAATGATTGGAGTTGGGGAATTCAAAGCTGGAATTACAAGGAACCAACACTTGAAGTATACTGCAGTTAGATATGCACACAAGACGCTTGCAAACACATTCTTTGCAAGGAAGGAAACCTCACACCTAACTGGCAAGGAGAGAGACTTCCTCTACAATGGATTGTATACCAGTGTGGCCACCAACGAGAATGCAACACCTATTGGTCCACCAAGAAAATTCCCATGCCTTGTAAGACTGTTGATGGAGCAGCTGCTAACCTACCAGAGCTGGGCCATAAACAAAGGAAAAAGGGAGAAGAACCCACAACTTCACATTGGAGGAGTTGTGACAGCCATACTCATGGCCTGTGATGTGAATCTTTAGGAGCATGCTGAAGATGCTCTAAGTCCTTCCTGGATAGACATGGACTATCTGAAGAGAAGAGTTCCTTCAGAAGAGTGTCCAAGACAGGCATGTCTACCTATTCCTCAATGATCACCAAGAGCCAGTAAGAGCCCTTCTCCCTAACCCAAGGCTCACCTCCTTTACCACATGGACCAACATCAACTTCAATCTGAGTGAGGAGGAGCTCTAGAAAGGCGGCACTATCCCTGGAGAGAGAGAAGAAAACAGTGAGGAAGGAAACACTGAAGAGATTGGAGAGGAAGCTGAAGAAGATCACCAATGGAATGCTGCTGCTGGCGCTGAAGGCCAGGGAGGAACCTATGAAGAAGATGAGCTTGAAGAAGAAGAAGTGTTGAGCTACAGTTCAAGGCAGTTCTACTTCAAACCCTATGAAGCACCCAGCCAAGGAGGCTCTTTGAAGGTAGCTCATAAGCACATCAACTCTCTACAGAAGCGGTGTAAATGGCCAGACAAAGCCATAAAGAAGTTGGTGAAGATGGTTAAGAGGAATTTCAAAAAGGACAAAGCAAAATCAGCAAGAACTTCCCACCAAAGCCATACTCATCTGCACACTCCTCATTTGGAAGAGCATATACAACAAGATGAGCTAACTGAAGAGGAGGAAGCTGTTTGGAACCCCCATGGAAGACACTCTTTCCATGCACAGCCAAGTGATCAATGGGGGACATGGGCACAACCAAGAGGTTCATCATATGAGCCAAGTACCCATGTACCATAAGCTTGGGAACCAACTCCTACTCTCTCTGTAATTCATGAGACATGGCAATGGGGTCAACAAGGGAACTCTTCTCAAGCAGAGCAGCTATGGTCAAGCTGGGTTCAATCACCTCAAGAAGCAGAGCATTCCACAAAGCTTTATGAGAGGAGAAACAAGAGGAGGGCTAGCAAGTCTCCTCAAACCACAGGATCATCCCACCACTCCTACCACTGAAGCAAGTACCACATCTTCTCCACTGTTTATACCATTGCATCTTTTTCAGTTTTGTATTATATTTTGTGCTTCTGTCTCTCATTGCTTTCATTACACAAGAGACTGTGTAATTTAAGTGTGGAGGAGAGATTTGGGGTTTGACTTTGTGTTTTGTTTTCTAAGTTTTTCTTTTTTTTTCACTTTGAGTCTCATGCATATCATGCATTCATGTAAGGCATAGAAAAAAAAATCAAAAATTTTGAAAAATTTTGCATTTTTGCAAACCAAAAAGAAAGCATGTAGTTGCATTTCATTCTTCTAGGATTGAGTCTAGTGTTGACATATAGGTTGCATTGCATTTGCATAGGCATTATAATGAATTTTCTTTGTAAAGTGCTTAGTGTTTAGAGATGATTTCAGTGTTTAAGTGGTTAGTTGTTTGATGCATCATATGATTGCTAGAAGTTAAGGCTGAACCATGCTTATATTGCTAACTTTCTCATCTCATTCTGAAAGCACTTGTTCTCTGAAAATCAACTCTATCAACTTGAACTTTAATTTTTGGACTTTTAATTATCATTTCTTATGCATTGAAAAGTGAATTCATGGCTACCATATACATATTTGGATCATCTTTTCCTTTCTACCACTCTTGTTGATCCAAATAGCTGATCCTCATACTTATGGGACAGTTACATCCTCACCCTTAACCAAAACATCCTTTTGAGCCTAAACACTATTGTGAGAGCTGGGAGGCTTTTGCATTGCATTTTAGATTTTGTCTTGGCAAAAAGTGTTAGGAATAAGGTTGGCAATGATTAGCTCTCTTGTAGATATCAGCTTGCATCATGAGCTTGATTCTAGGATAGGATTTTTGGGTTTAAAAGGGTAGTGTAAGTGGTTTGAACTTCATGTATATATGTTTTGAAAGAAAAGGAAAAGATCTGGTAGAAAAGGGGAAACAGTATAGAATTGTGGTTAAGTAAATGGAAGAAAAGGCTCTAAGTACAAAGAAGAAAGGCGCCAGCAACAAAGCTCAGGAAGGTCCAAAGAAGAAAAATCAGACCAGGAGCAATCCACCAAATGTGATGAAGGTGCCAATACAACAAAGAAGAGCAAGTCCCAACCAAAAAGAAGCAACAACACAAGCAAAGAGAAGAGGTTTCCCCAGCCATGAAAAAGGTAAAGGGTAGAGTTTAGGAAAGGGTAGACTTAGGGATTAACTTTTGGGTTTAGAAGTACTTAGGATTCATCTTTGGGTAGAAGGAAGCTTTAATTTGCATGCATAAGTGTGCTTTTACCTTTAGCATTTTGCCTAAGATGAAATCTTTTTCATTGAGTGATCCCTTATGTTTATTAACCTTTTACTAAAATGAGATCATTCTTATCTCATGACCTTACCCTTTCAACCAAATGTCTTCACTTGATTTGCATAAGCATGATTCATGTTCTGATCTTAATTGAATGTTAAAGAGTTGGTTGATTTGAGCATTTTCCTAAGTTGAGATTTGAGATCATTTTGAAACATAATGAGCATGGCTAGGTTCTTTAAAATATAGCTGATTATGTTTGCATCCTACAACTATTCACTTAAGCATTGATACCATCTCTTTACCTTTGCACTTTTGGAATCTGAATGTCCACCTTCAAACCTCACTCTCCCATTTGTTCTTATTTGCTTGAGGACAAGCAAAAGGCAAGTGTGGGGGTGTTGATATCTCTTGTATCTACACCATTTAGGACTGCATTTAGTACATGTTTTGGTTCTCTTTTGCATGTTTTCCCTTAGTTTTTATCTCATTTTCTTCTCCTTTTAGACTTAGGTTGCATTTAGGATATAGTTTGCATTTTCTTGCATTTTGGATGTTTTTAGGTGCTTTTGGAGCTAAAAGGAGCTTGGAGGAGCTTTAGGGATGATTCAGGATGCTAGCTGGATCAAAGGGAGCAAAAGGGATCAAAGCAAACAATCTCTGCAAAGGTTTTCGGTCAGAGCATGGAGAACATCGATCAAAGGGGTGACCGATACCAAATTTTTGGTCCGAAGCATCGATCATCAGGTGACCGATACGAGCGCATCGATCAACAACATCAATCAGAAGTGATCGACACAAATGCCCCAGATAAATTTTGGTCACCATATCGATCACTGCCCAGACCGATGGAATTTACATCGATCACTTATGACCGATGTAAACCTAGTCCGAACCTGTTTTATTTACACTTTTGCCATTACTCTAGGGCTTCCTTCTCTAGGCTATAAATAGCCTCTTTTTCTAGATTTTCGACAAGTCTTGTAAATTTACTGTTCTTAAGCATTTTTTTTGAGTTTGTAAGACAAATCCTTTGCTTTATTTAATATATTTGAGAATTTGCTTTTAATCTTTCTTTTTTCTCTCTTCTAATCATGATTAACATCCTTTTCCTTTGTGATTTGGTGTTAAACATGGGTATTAGTGAGTAGTTTACTTAGAGTTTCTAGATGTGGTAGATGAGGGGAATTTAGGACTTGATTAAGGCTTGTTTAATGCTTCAGTTTATGGGTTCATCTCTATCAATCTATTCTTAATGCTAGATTTGTCTTGATCACACTTATCTAGGTTGTTAGCTTTCTATTATGCCCACCATGTGTTTGATGAAATGCTGATCTTATTTAATAAAGGATTTACTGGCCTTAGCTTAAGAGATTGACTATTTGAGGAGCATTTTGACTTGAATAGAGTTGTTATCTAATGCTTGCTTAATGTTTTAGAACTAATGATAGTTAGTTCTTGTTAAGATGTTTAGCAAAGGGCTATTTTACAAGAGATTGGATCTAGCTTGCTTGATTGTGAACTCTATGTCTAGGAATCACCATTGTTTACTTGTTTGCTTGATCAATGTAGTTTGAAACAGCCTTAGTTAGTCTATGAATTCCCAAAAGTCAATAACCACATCTAGGAACTTGCTTTTCTTTTATTTGAATCTCGGATTTGCTCTGTTTTGCTCTGTTTTGGTTGCTTAGTTTTACTTAGTTTGTTTTTCTCTTTACTCTCTTTGCTGCTTGATCATATTAGGATATTAGATTGGTTGCTTTGGCAACAAAAACCCCTTTCTGCTTGCTTGACTTAGAGATTTTTACTCTCAACTCTTCTGTCTTCAACTAAAACCCATTTGGATTGATAAAAACCCTATGATATACTACAACTGACTAGTACAAGCTTGGGTGATTGAATCAAGACCTCAAAAATCTTGTATCACGCGTCGACCCTTAGACTTTTCATGTATTTTTCTTGTTGGCGTGGAATTTTTCTAATTTTCGCCAACAGACCGCCTCGATCCCCAGAAAGGTTTACTTCTTTTTGCTATGGCTACACGTTTGCTTTTGGCCCTTATGCTGTTCCGTGTCGCCGATTATCTTTTTCCGCGAGTCGTTTTTTGCGTCGATCCCGCAATTTTTTTTCCTTTTTCTTCTCGGTAAGATTGCTCTTCCCCTTGATTCTCTTGTGAGTCCATGCCCCGAATGCCTAAGCCGAGTAGGATGACATCATCCGGATCCGAGGCCGGTTGTTCTGGCTCCTCCGTTGATCGCCAGGAGGAGCCATTGCTTCTCGGATACGAGGTCAGCACTCCTCTTCTGTTGTCTTCTGAGCACCTTTATGACGGGATGCGCGGTAGGGAACCTTCTAACATCTCAGGGGACGGCGTTTCCACTGGGAATCTGACAGATTTCTGATCTTTGTGGAAATTAGTTCGTCCCCCCAGTTTGGTGCCACTGGTTTTGACCCTTCAGCTTCCGATTTGCGAGCGCGTCCTGGTTGCATCACGCTTTATGCCGGCTAATGGTCGAACGGTCTTCGATGTCACTTTCCAACGGTCTCGATCGATTTCTGTCGGCTAGCCGGGATTCGCCCTATCCAGTTGGTTCCTGCCGCTTGGTGGGCGAGGCGACGAAGGCTGGTGATCTGCGCGCCGAGGTGAAGGAACTCCGAGCCCAAATCTCTGAAGAGAGATCTGTGACTACCAGTTCATAAGGGCTCATCGAGGAGCTGCGTTTGGAGCTCGATGCCCTTGCTTCCGCATGAGAGTTAGAGATCGGAGATGCTAACGAGCAGTGGTGCCATTGTGGTCATTCAGGGGTGCCGGGAACACGGCTTGGATTGCTTTGACGAGGAAGGTATTTGGGAGTGTATCAGGCAGAAGTGGAGGTGGCTCAGGTCGCAGAGGCTTCAGTGTTCATCGTGTAGGATGTCGTTGCATCCCTTGCTCTGTTTCTCCGCCCGACCATTCTGACCGAGGCCATCGCCGTTAATGCTCCGTTTGTGGATAACCCTTCCACCTCTCAACTTTTCCCGGGGGGAACGCGGGACAGTCCCTCAATGGCAGGATCTTCGGGGGTTCCTGACGAGGTCGCCCCTTCCCAAGTTCCTGGTGTGAGCCTCTCTTCAGAGAGGGTTGTATATGAGTTCCCATCGAGGTGCCTTTTTGTTTTTGAATTAGTTGCCGCGTGTCGGCATCTGTGTATTTGGACATTTACCTGTTTTGTTTTTTTAAAGCAGTAATATTTTACATTGACGAATTTCATGGAACGCATACATGATTTTCAGAAATAGTACATTCTAAGATTTATAGCGTTCCAGGAATCTTTGAGGCATTTGCCGTTATTCTCCCTGAGACGGTAGGCTTTCGATACTAGCACTTCGATGATCTCGTATGGTCCTTCCCAGTTGGGACTAAGCTTTCCGTAGTGGTGCTTGGTGTTGCGGAATGCCCTGCGGAGGATCCATTGTCCTTTGCGAAAGGTTCTGGATTGGACCTTTGTGTTGTAGCTTCGGGCCACCGCAGCCTGGTAGCATTCAATCCTTATCACCGTGGAATCCCTCTAGTCGTCCAGGAGGTCCAAGTTCGCTAGCAACATCTCGTGATTCTCCTCCTCAGTTGACGTGAATTCGGTGCAGTGTGATGGTCTCGTCCGTCTCCACCGGAATGACTGCCTCCGATCTGTACGCCAGTGAGAAAGGGGTTTCGCCCGTGGCCACCTTCACTGTTGCTTGGTATGCCCATAGAACTCTGGGGAGCTCTTCGGCCCACGCCCTTCATGTCCGGGTTATTCGTTTCTTGAGGAATTTTAGGATGGTCTTGTTGGAGGATTCCACATGTCTGTTAGATTGAGGGTGGCTGGGTGTGGCATAGCTTAATTTAATCTCATACGGATTTTATTGTGTCGTCTTCAGTGATGCCCATATATGGTTCTGCTTCGATCCACTTGGTGAAATAGTTTGTTCCTACCAGTATGTATTTGTGCGCGCTTGACGAGGTGTGGAACTTTCCGACGATGTGCAGGCCCCAACTTCATGAACGACCAGGGAGATCTGATGGTTTTGAGGCTCTAGGGTGGCAGATGTGGCACGTTGGCAAAATATTGGCATTGGTCGCATTGCTGCGTGAATCTCCTCGCGTTGGCCCTCAGATACGACCAATAGAACCCTGCTCCGAAGACTCTTTGCGTGAGCGTACTTCCTCGTGAATGTGCCCCGCATTCACCTTGATGTATTTCATTTAGAACGCCTTGTCCTTCGTACATGCTTATGCATTTGAGGGCGGCGCCGCTGTATGACTTCTTGTAGAACTGTCCTCATGAGGTGGTGTAGCGTGAAGCTTGCTTCCGCAGCTTTTCCGCCTTTCGAGTGTTTTCCAGGAGCTTTCCTTCGTGGAGGTAATCACAGATTGATTGCATCCAGCCTTTATAGCCTTCTATGTTGTTGATTTAGACCAGGCTCTCGTCTTCAATGGCCAAGCGTGTTGGCCATTGCATGTGAATAACTGTGATGCTTTTTTTTTGGCATTTCGGTTAGGGATGATCTTAATTTTGCCAAGGCGTCAGCCGTACTATTCTTCCCCCTTGGGATTCTCTCTAAGCGGATGGATGCGAATCTTTGCATTGCATTTTTGACCGCGTCCAAGTAGGAGAGTTTCACAAGAGAACACCTCGACTAGTACGAGTTCCACAAGGATAAGGGGCATGCTACTGAAGAGTGATATGCGCTAAATAAAGAGATCCTTGAGCTCATCGACAAGGGGCTACTCACCCACCTCCTCTCAGAAAAAGTGCGGGCTCGCCTGCTCGAGCAAAAGAAAGGGGGAGCCATGGAACAAGCCCCAGAAACTGCGAGCCACCCTGCCCATAGTCAAAACATTAGGTGGTAAGCCCGACCCGATTCAACGGAAGATAAGCCTCCAACCGAAGAGACGGCCAGACGGAAAATATGTTTCCTAACGCCTGCAGTAACCTCGATTCACAATAAACTGCTTGTGATCTCTCTCGAAATCTCAAGATTCCAGGTTAAACGATTGCTAGTCGACACTGGGAGTACTAGAATCGTGCTATTCATGGAAGCCCTGCACAAAATGCGGATACAGATCTCGGACCTCGTACCCCCGTACGTCACCATGGTAGGATTCAACGGCGAAGCCACAATGTCACTGGGGGAGATAACCCTCCGGGTAACAGCAGGACCAATAACTAAAGACAAGACCTTCTTAGCCTCTGGAACCCCTTCGAAGCACAACGCAATCATGGGAAACACCTTAGATTAACACGAGGGCCGCTGTCCCGTCCACATACTACCAATCTCTGCGATTCCTCACGGCAAACAACATGGTAGAAATCAAGGGAACCGAGGTCAACAACGCACCTACAGATGACCCACCCGCCAACACCGTCCTGTAGCAATTACAGTGTGGCGATGAGCTACCGACAATCCCAACAGCAGAGGAAGAAGTCAAGGAAATCCTCGCCTTGTCAGACTACTCGGACCAAATCTGAGAATCAGGAAAGACTTTACCCAACGCTGCGAAGCCATCATCACCCTACTCCGGGAAAGCCTAGACTGCTTCACTTGGACGCACGCCGACATACTGGGAATCAGCGCCGAGATAATCTCATACCACCTCGACGTCCACCCGAAGTATATCTCGGTTAAGCAAAAATGCCAGAAATTCGCGGCAGAACATGATGCAGTCATCAGTGAAGAGGTTCAAAAACTAGTCCAAGCGGGGTTCGTACGCGAAGTCCAATACCTGGAAAAGTGCACCACAAAAGAAGAAGAAGAAGCCACAGACGTCCTAGGAAGGATGTGAGGATGCCGGGGAGCTGTTTCCTCGGAAGGGCCTTCGCCAGCAGGGCGCTTCCAAGTGGTACGCTGCAGGCGAAGCGGAGATGCATGGTATTCATCCAAAGAGCCACCCCAACCCCCCCCCCCCCCCCCGTCCCATTTTAGATATGCTGGCTAAAACCTCTGGGGAACCTATGGAAGAGCCCAAGGGCAGTCGATTTAGGACTTCGTTAGATGAAAAGGTATGCATGACCAAGCTAGGGCGAAGAATAAATACCTTTGCCGACATAAGTGGAGCCGACCAGCACGCAAAGAGAACTCGCAGCAAGACAGCGTTTGGAGAGCAGGAGCGATTGACTCATAGCTCGAGCAGAATCTTAGTAAGACGTCTCCCCAAATCGGCGACGTCCCCCAGAATGGCTAGCTTACGTTGTCATGGTCAAGAAGAAAATCAGGAATTGGAGGACTTACATCGATTACTCAGACCTTAACAAAGCTTGCCCCATAAACTCCTTCCAACTCCCGCATATCGACAAACTCGTGGATGCCACCGCCGGACACGATCTGCTCACCTTCATCGACGCGTTCTATGGCTACAATCAAATCCGGATGCACCCGCCAGATGAAAATTAAACAGCATTTGTAACCTCAAAGTGCACATACTGTTAAACCATGATGCCATTCGGAATGAAAAACGCGGGGGCAACGTACCAACGCCTCATGGGAAAAATGTTTGCCGATGAAATAGGTAAGACAATTGAGGTCTACGTCGACATCATGATCATCAAATCCCTCAGCCGAGATTTGCACCTGGAACACTTGAACAACTGTTTCAAAAAACTCCAGAGAGAATGATATGAAGCTCAACTCGGCTAAGTGCACATTCGCCGTCAGCTTCGGGAAATTCATGGCATACATTTTCACCAGACAGGCATCAAAGGAAACCCATATCAGATTTGCTGCATCCAAGAGCTCGAGCCCCCGCGGACATCAAAGATGTCTAGCGCTTAGCCAGGCGAATCGTCCCTCTCAGCCGATTCATCTCCCGATTCTCGGACAAGGCACATCCCTTTTTTCTAGAAATGCGAAAGTTTGGACCATTCGACTGGATGACGGAATCTGGGAATGCATTGCAGAATAAAAAAACACTATCTCACCATTGCCCCGGTCTTGTCGAAACCAATAAACGTAGAACCACTACTGTTATATCTAGCAGTATCGGATGGCGCTGCGTCTTCCGTACTAGTCCGCAAAGACGGGGGCAAACAATTCCCAGTATACTACACGAGTCACACCCTGCTTGATGCCAAAACACGCTACTCGAAACTGAAAAAAATAGCCCTCAACTTAGTACTCAGCAGTAGGAGGCTCCGCCCGTACTTCCAGTCCCATCACATCCACGTCGTCACTGCAGCACCGCTAAAGAACATACTAAGCAAGCCAGAATCATTGGGCCGACTGATAAAATGGACTGTTGAACTGGGACAAATCGACATCCAGTATGTAGCAAACACTGCCATCAAATCACAAGCCCTGGAAGACTTCATAGCCGACTTCACACAGCCAGTAGTAGACGATGACACACGCAAACAAATCGAGACAGTGTCCCCATCAAACTGTTTATTGATGGGGCCAATAACTTCCAGAGCGCGGAACTATGAGTCGTACTCATCTCTCCAGAAGGAGACGTGGCGCACAGATCAATTCGATGCAGATTCAACTCCACCAACAATGAAGCAGAGTATGAAGCCGCCATAGCCGGGCTTGACATCGCCTACGACCTTGGAGCTAAGGATATAATCATATATAGCGACTCCCAGCTTATCGTGAACCAGGTCTGTGGCGAGTACCAAACGAAAGACGCACGCATGACCGCTTACTTAGACGCGGTCAAGAAAGCTATGGGAAGATTCACGACTATCCGCTTAGAGAGAATCCCACAGGGGTAGAATAGTACGGCTGACGCCTTAGCAAAGCATCAGATCCAGAGGATCTTACCCCTCTGCGCTTAAGCATCTGAGACGTAGACTAACAAAAGAGTCGAGGAAGAAAGGAATCTTACCGAGAAAAAGGGAAATAAATTTGTGGGATCGACGCAGCAAGAGAAACGACTCGCGAAGATGGATAAACAGCTGCGTGGAAGAAGAAAGTGCCAGAAGCAGACGCGTAACCCTAGCGTAGAAAAGCAAACCTTTTATGGGGATCGAGGTGATCCGCATTCGAAAATTAGGAAAATCCCGTGTCAACAAAAGAAATTCGTGGAAATCTAAGGACCAACGCGAAAAAAAGCTTTCCCCTTCTTAAGAAACGAGCAACTCATCATGTGACACGTCGGCCATAGCTGGGACCCACTTAGTACGCCAGTTGTGGTGGAGCCCGGATCCCAAAAATTCTGGATCTCGGTCCGGAAAACCAGAAACAGTCCCTCTGAAGAACTTCCTCCGGAAATTAGTCTTTCTGAGACAGCCTCCAGGGGCACGCCCTCAGTGGAACTTCCACTGGGAATTACTCTTTTGAAGACAGCCTCCAGGGGCACGCCCTCCGGGAACTTCCTCCGGGAGACATCCTTCAGGAGCACGCCCTCCAGGGAACTAGTATTTCCGAGACAGCCTCCAGGGGCACGCCCTCTGGGATACTCCCTCCGGGAATTAGTCTCTCGGATACAGCCTCCAGGGTCACGCCCTCCAGGGAACTTACTCTGAGAATAAGTCTTTCCGAGACAGCCTCCAGGGGCACGCCCTCCGGGGAAATTCCTTCGGAAATTAGTCTTTCCGATACAG
This sequence comes from Thlaspi arvense, assembly GCA_911865555.2. NCBI lineage: Eukaryota > Viridiplantae > Streptophyta > Magnoliopsida > Brassicales > Brassicaceae > Thlaspi > Thlaspi arvense. Next base: position 28,931,869 of record OU466861.1, on the reverse strand, counting down.
CTACCAGTGGCACGGCCTCCAGAGAAATTCCTCCAGAAATTAGTCTTTTCGAGACAGTCTCCAGGGGCACGCCCTCCGTGGAACTTCCTCTAGAAATTAGTCTTTTCTAGACAGTCTCCAGGGGCACGCCCTCTGGGGAACTTTCTCCGGAAATTAGTCTTTACGAGACAGCCTTCAGGGGCAAACCTTCCGGGGAACTTCCTCCTGGAATTAGTCTTCCGAGACAGCCTACAGGGCCACGCCCTCCGGGAAACATCCTCCGAGAATTAGTCTTTCTGGGATCGCCCTGAAAGGAGCATCTTCCGAGAAATGCTTTCCCAACAAAGTCGCCATAAAATCCGTGCTATCGCGATAGGGCCCAGCATATATCAAACACACTTATAGAACTGATATCTTTTATTCCTTTGCGTCTTAACATGCTACTACATAGGTCAGACTGTTAAACCTCCTAAACGAGCTCCGTAAGTCGGGGGCAACTGTTGTGCCGCAAAATACGATTGCAGCCCACGAAGATCCAACGCGTGAGCAACGGACGCGACAGGAACCCAAGGTGCATTAAATGCGCCACACCTACCAAAGAAGGCCGCAATGATGGTGGCTAGGACAAGGCGGAGCAGGTCAGTAACTTCTCCTCTGACTACACTCATAGAAGAGTCTGGAAATGGCGATAGTGATGGCAAATCATGAAAGTAAGAAACCGACCCGGGGAATTTGGAGACCCGAACCCGGGCCCAATCCAGAACCAGGTATTCTCTATAAAACACACTCCTCGCGCCAACGAGAGGGGGAGAACACCCTAAAATGATAACTTTAACTTCTAGCTTCACTTGATATCTACAAACTCTCTTAAAAAGCTCTATCAAGATCCCTCTGAGTTGGTAGACCTCCCCCCCCCCCCCCCCCCCTTTCCTTAGTTCTTCTGATATCTTCATCTACTCCGTCCAATCACGTGTCCTTTCTGACTAGGGCGTCATAACGTAATCAGAAGGGCAATCTTTTTCCGGTTCACATGAGATCATCTTCCTTTGTTTTCTTGTTGCAGGCTGACCCATCACCCATAGTTCAAATCTCCTCCGCAAGACCGACGACCAATCAGATCCTTCCCTCCATGTGGCAACCCAAAATTTGCTCCCGAACAGCTATATACAATTCCTAAAATCTATTAAAACATTTTCACAAACTAAAACTTTTTACATATATATTACTGAACAGACGAATAACTTACTTATTATAAATGATAAATATTATTTATTAACTAATTTTTATCAAATTTTTTATATCCGCACATACGTGCAGGCCAATCACCTTGTTATTAATATATAAAATATTTATTACCCTACTAGATAATGTATTATTATTATTCAATATAAAAATATAATGTATATATATTTGTTGGGCTTACTTTTACCATGACTAATTTCAGGGCAACACATGGCGACTGGGCCTCGCTAGAGCGCTGACCTTCTTCCACTAATCCTGCCACTAGCCCCATAGCGGTCTGCTCCCGTTATGTGGTGACCGAATCAGGCATGCTGTACTGAGCCGACTGCTCCTGCGGCGTGCCGCACGGATGGGATGGGAGGAGGGAGTTGGGATATAAAAGAATGCCTAAGGCCAAAGGATAAGGGGAGGCTGGATCCCAGGTGAGCCGCATTTAGGGCAAATCCGAGAGTGAGAGTGTATGAGATATACCCAAAGGAGAAGGAGGGGAAAACCTCCAGCCTACGTCTCATCGGAGCTCACCCTGAACCCCGTGCTGCAGCGAGACTGAAGGGGAAGGTTCACCGTTTCCCGGAAGAAACGCTATCAAAGATAACCGTTCTCCTTGCCTTATATCCCTTATTCAATCCTCGTGCGGTGAGAGTTCCTACCTCACTCTCTTCAGGCCCATCCTTTATGTTCTTCCATCAACTAACACCAAACGGATATCACGATCTTCGGACGGGATATCCAATCCTTAACAACCTCAAAATCTACCATCCTGGGTACTTATTCCCAGTTGGTCATGCACTGACTTATGCATTGGAGAACCTTCAGGAGAGGAATGCCTTTTCGGTCGACCCGGCGCCTCAATTCACTCATCCTCCTAGAGGATGAAACTCGGAGACAGAGCTCCCCCAGGCAAGAGCGCCTGCACCCCGGTGCACACTAATCGGTCAAAGTAACAGCCCCCGTCACCACGAGAGTGCGTGTGGAAGGGCTGAAAGCTCGCTTTAGGCAGACAAGGCATGCACCAGGGGTAAATGGATCTCGGGGGTTGAGTCGGATATCTATCCCCCCCCCCCTCCCCAGAACCGCAGCATTCAGAGTGTGTGCGAGCATTCAATTAGTTCCAAAAAGCTAACTGGGGGCATTTCTGGTGCTCGCCCCGAGCTAGAGAGTTAGTTCGTTTGAAGTACAAGTCAAGTCCGGTTAAGATCGTTAAAGGCACAAGTTAAAGTTCCCGGGAAGAGAAATGAAGAAAACACTAGAAAAGTAATGTTTATTCATATAATGAACCTCGGCGGTGCAAGGACTACAGCAAAGTCCGAAAGCCTGCACCCACCATAGACATGGAGTGCAAGAAGCGAAAAAAGGCGAAATCCCTGAAATCTGGGAGTTTGGCCAAAAAGAACGCAGGAGAAAGGAGATGGTGGAAGAGGCGCAGCAGAAGATGAGCCATCGTGCGGCTGATCGCATGGGCGACTGGAACTTGGAAAATGAGCCGCCAAGGAGAACGAATGCAGAAGATAATCCAATCTTAGCCACCTCTTCCTTCTCTTGGGACTCGGGGACCCAGAGCACCGGCACGGTCTGAACGCCTGACCTCAGGCTCATGGCATCCCCGTAAGCTCCATAATCTGAACGCAAGCCAGAGTTCACTCAGCTTGCCCCGTAGCTCTGTATTGGCCGCCCAGAGATCCGCCGCCAAAATCGCAAACTCTGCAAGGCTGTCTGAGAGATCCGGCTATTCTCCCGGTCCTTTGCCATCAGTGCCTGATGTTATTCTCAGGGATGCGGCGTCACAAACCGCCTGTGGCGCCTGGCCAGAGACCAACACCAGATGCTTCTTAAGGATTCAAATCTCCCCTGAGAGAGCGTCTACCCGACAGCGCTCTGTATGCAAACGCTCTACAAGGAGGGAAAACCCGGGGCCTGATCCGGGAGCTTAAAGGGCTTCCTCAAGACCGGAAGAGCTATTGCCCAAGAAGTCCTGAGATTTCACTATCGGATGCAGCCGCCGCACTTCCCCCAAGGCTCTTTCTAATGCGTTCCTGTGCTCACATAAGGGAGTCTCAGAGATATGCCACCAACCCAATTGGCTTCGCTAGACCGTGGATAACCAGGTATGCAGAGCGGGTATAACCATCACACTGGGATGCTGCTTCTTGGCCATTGGGCTCCGCTAGAGCACTAACCTTCTCCCACTAGGCCTGCCACCAACCTCCTAATGGACTGTTCCCGGTCAGATGGCGTGCTTACCTAGTCAGGCATGCTGTATTGAGCTGCCTGCTCCCGTGGCGTGCTGCACGAATGAGACACGACGAGGGAGATGAGGTATAAAATAAGGCCTAAGTCTAAAGGATAAGGGAAGGCTGGATCCCGGGTGAGCCGCATTTAGGCCAATTCCGAGAGAGAGAGAGAGAGAGAGAGAGAGAGAGAGAGAGAGAGAGAGAGAGAGAGAGAGAGAGAGAGAGAGAGAGAGAAAGAAAGAAAGAGAGAGAGAGATACATCTAAATGAGGAGGAGGGAAAACCTGCGACCTCTGTCTCACCGGAGCTCACCCCTCACCCCTTGCTGCAGCGAGACGGAAGGGGAACGCTCACCGTTTTCTGGAGGAAACACCTTTCGAGATAAGTGTTCTCCTTACCTTCTACTCCTAATTCAATATTCGTGCAGAGAGAGCTCCTATTTCACTCTCTTTACGATCAATCATTTATGTTCCCCCATTCACTAAACACCTGACGGATATCACGATTTTCGGACGGGACATCCAATCATTAACCACTTCAAAATCTACCTTTCTGAGTATTTGTTGCCAGTATACCGTGCATTGACTTATACGTTGGAGAACTTTTGGGAGTGAAACCCCCGTTTGGTCTACCCGGAAACCCGATTCATTCGTTTGTCCTTGTATGCAGGATCTACTAGACTTTCATCTCGGAGCGGTATATCGCTCATCCTCTAAAGAACAAAACTTATACAGCTCAACAACTCAAGACGCCCCATAAGCATCTCGAAATTTGCTCCGAAACAATATTGATTGTAAAAAAATTAGAATCATACATGCAATCTATTATAAATATATACAAAAAATTGAAATCATAATATTTATCATTTTCTATTAAATTAAATTTATTAATTTAATATTATAATTAAATATATTTATGTTTTAATTTTATAATTTATTTATTTTTAACTTAAGTAATCAAAATATTTTATTTATTTTAGAAAATTTAACATTTCATATTTCCATATTAACAATAAAAATCATTGAAAGACTTCTGAAATAATAATTATAATTTTAATTATGAAATAAGCTGATATTTGTTTTCACATAAACATTCAATTTGTAATCGTTTGAGTAAGAAAATAAATGATATAACACGTGTTAAATTAAGAGTGGTTTAACCTCTGAAAGACAAAGAAAGGGATAAGAGGATCATGCCTGCAAAAGCAAAAGTACCGAGTTAGGAGGTTGGCTACGGCGAACTTCTTTTCTTTTTTTCTTTCGGGATAATTCTCATATTTTGGATATGGAGATATTATTTTCTTCCTGATTCAGTGGAGATTCTTCATTATCTTCGAATATTCTTATTTAATCATCAAGTCCACATGATTATCCTAGTCTTGATGGACTTATGTTATTGCTAGAGAAGGGAATCAGATTTTGATAAAAGCATTCCTTTGTTGAACCATTGAGTTTCCATCTTCTCATGTCGATCTTCGCTTTCCTTGTAAAGAATTTCCAATTTTAAGCCATCTTGTTCGGGTTTGCTCTTGGATTCCTTTCCCGAGAATGGGGTTGAAAAGAAGAAACAAGATTTCTTTGGTCCAAAGTCGATATTCCAGGGTGTCCTTTAGGTAAAAAGCCAAGAATAACGACTCCGCCGAGAGATCCTCTGCTGTCCAAAGATGCTTGGGCGGTTAATGATGATAATCCTGCCGTTAAGGTTTTTGATGCATGATCTTCCGATTCGCCTCCGCCGAGGATTTTGACCGAGAGTTCGATGGGTGGTTCTTCAGTCAGGGGACAAGATCCCACTTTTAAGGAAACTGAAGGCCAGAAAACCAATTCACCGCTTTCTACAAATAATTATTCAGAGATCCCGGAAAGTGAACGCGAAAAGCTTGAGTTATAACTTGAACTCCAAGGATTCAAAGTTGAGTCCTCCAAAGAAAGGCAGCATCATAGGGAGAATTTGGAGAAGAGGACTGTCGAAGAAAGGGACCTGAGTGCTGCTGCAGAAGAGGAGTTTCACAAATTTCATCGGAGATCCATCGAACATGTTGCTCGTTCGGTGCTTGATTGGTATTATTCCCGTATTAGCCGAATAAAAGCATTTTTGGCGCAAGAGGAGAAAATTCATTGACTTTAGCTGAAGATTGTTGATGCCGAAGCGTCTGTAACTTGTTATGAACATATGCGAGTTTCGGGTCGCGAAATCCCTATCTAGAAATTCCTAGCCCTTAAGATCAAACTTGACCGTTCGAAGGTAAAGCGTTGTGGTATAAAGGAAGCTCCCATTGCGAAAGAGGGAAGGGTAACCAATAATTAGAAATTACCTTTCTGATATCGTCATCCGAATAGACTTTGATTTTCTTTTTTATTTCATACCGACGGAAGCGGACATATTTTTCTTGAGTCCTGAATTCAAAGCAGCGAGAATTTGAACGCTGAGGCGAGACACATCGGGACCAAACCTTTGTTTTGTTTTGTGCTTTTATGTTTTGTTTATTGTAATGGTATTTTTTTTTGCGAAAATATGGTAAGTGCCACTTGCTGCGATATTATTCTCATAGGATTCAAACAATGGAGTTAAAGAATTTGCCAAGTAAATCAGATAGGATTCAAACAATGGATCTAAAGAATTTGCCAAGTAAATCAGACGAAGTGATAAACTTATCTAGTCGACTTAGATAAATAAATCAATCGAAGTGATTTTTAGGGGGGGGGGGGGGGGGGGGGGTACGCGAAGTGTGTGTAACGATCCTTTATTTTGAAGGATCATTGAATTGCGATGTGCGGAAACCTTTTAGTCCGGTATTGGAAGCGAGATTCGTTTGCTCGTCTTATACCAAACGAGAATAAGATCGAATACCAAGCTTTCAGGATTCACTTCGGCCCGAAAGGTATGACCAAGAGTCGTGCGAGTATTATCCTCGACTTTCTTCTTATCCACTTCAAAAGTAATTAAATTGAATCGAAGCATAAAATGGGTGGTGATCAGCCTCATAATTTATTTGCGTTTTATGAATCAAACGTTTGGCCAGAACATTGATTATAGAATATAGTCGTATTTGACGTATATATGGATTTTTGATGCACTTTACTTTGAACGCCGAGCTGGTTGACAAAGATAAAGATGATTTTATTAAAATTGTGACTGAATCCGGAGGCTGCCTATGTACCCTCCGTAATTCTTTTTAGTTAACAAATACAAATTCAAATGCTGAGCCATTTATTTTAAGGATAATGTTTCCTTAAATTAAACGAATTTCGTGCTCGCTTTACAGGCTTTCCATTTATTTTTTCCAACATGTTGATATACACTTTATTTACACCATATTAGCATACATTATGCATTGTTTTATAGTCTCTAAACATGCATTTTTGCTTGCTATTGTCGCATTTGCATTCCATTAGGGCTTAGTGTAGATTTAGGGTGTGCATTGCATGTTTTGTGCATCTGAGGAGTTTGGCAGGTATGTTTGGAGAGTTTGTAGACTACAAAGAGCATGGGAGATGATGGTAGATGCAGCACAAGACATGAACAGAGCCAAGAAGAAGGTGCACCTTGGTTAAGCGGCCAGAAACTTCACCTCGAAAAGACCTTCCTCTGAGTGGATATGTGGAAGTACGCTATGATGATCCAGAGAAACGTGTGGTTTGACAAAACCGGCTCGGACAAAGCACCTTTAACCCGATTCAGCTTAAACAGTCTTCATCAATGTTGTAGCCCCCGGAAGTTTGCTTGCATCTGGAGTTGGTTTCATATCATTCCCATCAGCAGTTTGGAAGTTACAGAAGTTATCGTGAAACCGCTCAACCTGCATCGGTCAAGGCACGAACCACATTGATTAGTGATGATCGATGTAAAGCAACAGAGAAGCTGGTGAATCACATCAGTCATCAACGTCGATCTTTAATGACCGATATGAAGAGACAGGACATCCACATTGATCAACAGCATCGATCAAGACTGATGGATGTAATGGACCCGAGGGCCTTGAAGAACACATCGGTCATCAGCTGACCGATATCAAGTAACCGAAGGACCATATCGACTGAAAATCAGCTCAGATGAGGTGTTTGCATTCCGATTTGGCCTCGGTGATAGTTTCGAGCCATTCCTGTCGGTGGTTGAGGAGTTATGGCTAATAAAGTCAGCACATGAAGATCAGCCTATATGAAAGGTTTCCCTTCGGCGATAATCAACGACCTGCAGGAGATGGCCAACCGGATGCTGGGCGCTGGATTCGGTAAGGTGTGCTCCCACGTTTATAGTGCTTACAGGAGAGAGTTTCTGGAAGAAAGCATGTCGAGGTTAGGGCTATAGAAGCTGAGTATCGAAGATGTTCATAAGATGCCGTGGCAGGAGCTGGAGGATGAGATAGACCAGTGGATCAAAGCCGTTAACGTCGCTCTTCGCATCCTCTTTCCGAGCAAACGCCGCCTCTGCGACCGTGTCTTCTTCGGTTTCTCCTCGGCTGCCGATCTCTCGTTCATGGAGGTATGTCGCGGCTCTACCATTCAACTCCTGAATTTCGCAGACGCCATTGCCATAGGAAGCCGTTCGCCTGAGAGATTGTTCAAAGTGCTCGACGTGTTCGAGACGATGGGGGATTTGATGCCTGAGTTCGAGTCTGTGTTCTTGGACCAGTTTTGCTCAGTTCTTAGGAATGAAGAAGTAACCATTTGGAAACGATTGAGAGAGGCGATAAGAGGTATATTCATGGAGCTTGAGAATCTGATCCGGCGAGACCCGGTGAAAGCTGTCGTTCCAGACGGTGGTCTCCACCCAATCACTCGTTACGTCATGAATTACCTCCGCACGGCCTGCAGATCCTGGCAAACCTTAGAGCAAGTGTTTGAGGATAGCAATGGTGTGCCGTCTAACGACTCGACTCTGTTGACTGTACATATGTCTTGGATCATGGAGCTTTTAGAGAGTAACTTGGAAGTAAAATCAAAAGTGTATAAAGATCCAGCGTTGTGCGCTGTGTTTCTGATGAACAACGGGAGATAAATTGTTCAGAAGGTTAAGGATGGGGACTTAGGGTTGCTCTTAGGAGAGGATTGGATCAGGAAACACAACGCCAAAGTAAGGCAATACCATTTGAGTTATCAGAGAAACTCATGGAACAAGATGCTTGGGATGCTGAAGGTGGACAATACACCTGCAGGCATGCACAGATTGGGGAAAGCCATGAAAGAGAAGCTGAAGCAGTTCAATACGCAGTTTGATGAGACATGCAAGGCGCACTTGATGTGGGTTATGTTTGACGAGCAGCTGAAAGAGGAGCTGAGGATCTCACTCGCCAGGTTGTTGTTGCCTGCGTACAGGAACTTCATCGGAGGAGTTTGGCAGGTATGTTTGGAGAGTTTGTAGACTACAAAGAGCATGGGAGATGATGGTAGATGCAGCACAAGACATGAAAAGAGCAAAGAAGAAGGTGCACCTTGGTTAAGCGGCCATAAACTTCACCTGACAAAACGAGCTTGGATAAAGCACCTTTAACCCGATTCAGCTTAAACAGTCTTCATCAATGTTGTAGCCCCCGGGAGTTTGCTTGCGTCTGGAGTTGGTTTCAGATCATTCCCATCAGCGGTTTGGAAGTTACAGAAGTTTTCGTGAAACCGCTCAACCTGCATCGTTCAAGGCATGAACCACATCGATTAGTGATGATCGATGTAAAGCAACAGAGAAGCTGGTGAATCACATCGGTCATCCACATCGATCATTAGTGACCGATGTGAAGAGACAGGAGATCCATATCGATCAACAGCATCGATCAAGACCGATCGATGTAATGGACCCGAGGGCCTTGAAGAACGCATCGGTCAGGCACATCGGTCATCAGCTGACCGATGTCAAGCAACCGAAGGACCATATCGACTGAAGATCAGCTCAGATGAGGTGTTGCATTCCGATATGGCCTCGGCGTTAGTTTCGAGCCGTTCCTGTCGGTGTTTGAGGAGTTATGGCTAATAAAGTCAGCACATGTCCATCTGGAGTTTCGACTGATCATCTTGTCCTCATAAGCCTTCTCTACTACTTGGGACTCTATTTCTGAACATAGCATGCGCTGATATTGACTTCACCAAAGAGAGAGTCACCCTCAAGAAAGTGAATGGTGGAGTTAGATATGCAATGAAGCCCCCACCTTCTAGCTTTTGTGGAAGCATCACTAATATGATTGTTCTTAATGCTTTTGTGGAACAATCATATGGAGACTCCCAAATTGCTCTCTTCCTTTACTTACGAACATTCCTCAAATTTGGTGTCTCAGGCTCAAGGATGACTCAAGCAAATCAACTGGTCATTGGAGGCTCGAGTAAAAGAAAAGAAACACTGGTGCCACGCCTAAAAATCATGGTTCCCCGTTTCGATAACTCACAGCTGGTTAAGGGTTACAACCGCACTCTTATTGGCCGCTGTATGAATCCAACAGTTCAGGAGATGAAGGCGCTCCTCTTCATGCTACCACAAATCTGGAAGGGTGAAGAGCGTGTGGCGGGAGCAGACCTTGGAATGAGAAGATTTCAATTCGAGTTTGATGATGAGGAAGACATCCAGGCGGTATTACAAATGGAGCCTTTCCATTTTGATGGATGGATGGTGGCTCTTGTAAGATGGGAACCAATCATGGAGCTCAATTAACCATCAGTGATCATCTTTTTGGGTACGAATGGTGAGAGTCCCTGTGGTAACCCAACCCGGTAAACCGTACCGCGGCTGTGTCCCACTACATCCTCTAAGTCCGTTTCTATACTTAGCCATATTTTTAAACTTTTTCTTCATTCTTATTCTTTCTTATCAATACACAGCGGAATATAAAGCAAATCATTTCTTTCATTTAACTTGCATAAAATCACTTATCAGGATTCGGGGCTAACTTAAACAAATCACAATGGTTCGCTAATGAATACAAACGATCATCTAGCAATCTAAATAGTCAATCACCAAAGCCATAAGACAAAGCACAACGTCTTAAACATAAATAAAACCCAGTCCCGATCCATCCATATCCATCACTGCCGCCTGGTCTCGCCCCTTTACTGCTTAGTACCTGCACACTCAAGATGAGAGGCATAAGTATTTCATAAATACTTAGTAAGTACGATCATCCTGTAACACCTGGTCAGTACCAAACACGCAATCATACTTTCGGATTCAACATTCAACACAATCAATTCGCAATAGACATAACAATATCAAACGGCCATGATCATCTAGCCTAACCAACCAAGATCAATCCCTTTTTAAGACCCATGTCTACTTCAGCGAGAATCCCACATCCCCTAAGCTAGTACATGATCCGGATTACCCTGAGGTTAACTAAACATCATATATGCCACGGTAAACACCACAATATATCATAACATAGGAATTGCTTATCAGTTCTAACACATAACATGAAAATTACACAATCAACATGCAAACATTCTAGCAATCCTACAGTCCTAGACACCAACCACAGTCACGCACTCACCTTAGACAAGGCTGGAGACAGATCGGTCAGAAGAAATCCCGATGAAAACCGTACCAAAACAAAGATATCCGATCTCCCTAAGAATCTCTCAGCTGCCCGTACGATCTGATCCTTATCCCCTCGGCCATCTCTCGATCCGTCCACCTTTCTTCGAGCCAAACTCTGTTTTCCCTCAGAAACCCCACAAAAAAGGCTATTAGCTCGAGGTTATCCGATGAAAACTCTTAACACTTAGGGAAATATCCGATCGCTTACCAATTTATCTCGGCGATGGTCGGATCTGCTCGGCGATAACCTGATCTCTCTCGGATGTCCTCGGGATAAACTGTTTTTCTTAGGGTTTTCTCTCGACTATTCTTTTTCTTTGCTTTATTGCTCTCGAATAAACACAAATCTCCCGAGAAAAGTCTCAAAATCCCTTAAATACTCACAAAACCCTAGATAAACCGGACTTATCCGACGTTTTCCTGGTTCCAGTAGGTTTTATCCCGGTCCGATTCGATTCTCTCGGCTATTCCCTGTACCTGCTCGACCATTCCTTCGATAAACCACAAAATAGCCGACCAAACACTTGGCCCACGGCCCAAATCCCTTCCCACTCGGATAAACCACCCTTATCCGAGGTGTTTTCCATTTTTCACCCGTATATTCCTATTTCTCTCGGATAACTTGTCCCATCTCGGCTAATCCTCTATTTCTCTTGGAGGTTTCCTTTTCTCCCTCGGAGACAGTCCAATGACACTCGGACTAACCTCCCAGACTCTCGGATAAATCCCACTGCACCGGGATAAATCCCATTTCCCACGGACTGGACCTTGTTTTCCCTCGGATATGGTCCATCCGGCTCGGCTATCCAGTCTATACCCGACTATTTCCTCGGTCATCACCCGACCATAGTCCGAACCTCCATTCCCCAGCCAATATCCGACCCTTGGCTCGATTATTCCTCGGACAACGCCCTGTCCGGTACGATCATTCCACATTTTCTCGGATACGGATGCTACAACTCTCCCCCACCCGTTATGGATTCGTCCTCGAATCCGACTCATCCGTTTGCAACTTGTCAAACCATTTGGGATACTCAGCTTTCATCCTAGCCTCATTCTCCCAAGTGACCTGTTCCTTACCGTCACAGTCCCATACGACCTGAACCATTCTGACCAGCTTCCCACGCTTAGTCTTTTCTTTCCGACCTATCACCCGAACCGGCCTCGCCACTACTACAAGATCCTCTTGCAAGTCCGATGGCGGCTCCTCTATAACCGTTTCCCGTTCGGTAATGTGCTTCCTCAGCTGTGACACATAGAATACATTATGGAACGCTCCCATTTCTGATGGCAAGTCCAACTTGTAAGCCACTGCGCCAACTCTTTCCAGTATCCGGTACGGCCTCATGTACCTCGGATTCAACTTGGCACTCTTAGCTGCCCTATCCGTTCCCTTATAAGTCAGTGCCTTTAGATAAACCATATCACCCACACTGAACTCCAAATCCCTGCGACGCTTGTCCGCATAACTTTTCTGCCTGTCCATAGCCTCTTTCAGCTTAACCTTTAACAATCTGATATTTTCTGTAGTCGCCTCGACCACTGCTGGCCCCATTACACTACTCTCCCCCACTTGTGTCCAACACAATGGTGTTCTACACGTCCTGCCATACAATGCCTTATACGGAGACATCTCAATGCTCCTTTGGTAACTATTGTTGTATGCAAATTCAGCCAACGGCAAGTAGTCTTCCCAACTACCGCCCCAGTCCAGTACACACGTTCTCAACATATCCTCCAATGTCCTGATCCTCCGTTCTGATTGCCCATCAGTCTGAAGATGATACGCTGTACTCATATACAACCGCGTTCCACACGCTTCCTGGAACACTTTCCAGAACCTCGAAGTAAACTTCGGATCATGATCTGAGATGATACTCACTGGCACTCTATGCAACCTCACGATCTGATCAATGTACATTTCCACCAGCTTTGGTACTCCATCCGTCTTTTTCATTTCTAAGAAGTGAGCAGGCTTGGTCAAACGATCCACAATGACCCATATCCCGTCATGCAACTTCTTAGTCTTAAGTAATCCCAGTACAAAGTCCATGGTGATCATGTCCCATTTCCATTCCGGCATTGGCAACGTTTGCAACAAACCACTCGGAAACTGATGCTCTGCCTTAACCAATTGGCACGTCTCACATCCGGCTACCCACTTAGCCACGTCTCGTTTCATCCCAACCCAATGATAGTACCGTTTTAAATCCTGATACATCTTGGTCATTCCCGGATGAACAGAAAACCTTGACTGATGTGCCTCCTTCAGGATCTCATCCCTTAACTCCTTCACATCTGGAACACAGACCCGTCCGTTCACAACAATGGTCCCATTGTTTGAAGTCTGATATTCCGTCTTATCATTCTGTGACACCTTTTTCAGATTCTCATCCTGCTCCTGAGCAATCCGAATCCTAGTCAACAAGTCAGCTCTATCCGCAGCTTCCAGACCCAACGGTTCAACCCCTTCTGTTACTGCATTCAGCTACAATGTCCTTAGTATGTTCACAATGCTTCCAACCTTCTGCTCAGATGATACGCTAGCCCTTCTCCTACTCAACGCATCCGCCACCAAGTTGGCCTTTCCTGGATGGTATACTATCTCCAAGTCATAGTCTGCTACCAACTCCATCCATCTACGCTGTCTCAAGTTCAAATCCGGTTGAGTAAAGATGTACTTTAAACTCTTATGGTCCATGTATATCTGCACCTTCTCTCCATACAAGTAAGATCTCCATATCTTAAGTGCAAGTACCACATCCGCCATCTCTAAATCATGCGTAGGGTAGTTTCCTTCATGCTTCCGTAGCTGCCGTGAAGCATAAGCTATCACCTTACCATTCTGCATCAGAAGACAACCTAGTCCTTTTCTGGATGCATCCGTGTATAGCACGTATGGCTCACCCGGTTCTGGTAACGCCAGTACTGGTGCACTAGTGAATAACTCCTATAACTTTGAGAAGCACTCTTCACACTCATCCATCCAGACATACTCCACGTCCTTACCAGTCAGCTTTGTCATTGGCTGAGCCATGCTTGCAAAACCTTTGACAAACCGCCTGTAGTAACCTGCTAGTCCGAGAAAACTCGTTATCTCTGTAGCATTCTCTGGTCTGGACCAATCCGCAATAGCCTGAATCATCTCTGGGTCCACGGACACTCCCTTATCCGAAACAATGTGACCCAAGAACCCTATATGCCGTTGCCAAAAGCTACACTTACTGAGCTTGGCATATAACTTCTGTTCTCTCAACTTCTCCATAACAGTCCGCAAATGACTCTTATGCTCTTCCTCATCCTTAGAGTATACTAGAATATCATCTATGAAAATGATCACAAACTCATCTAGGTACTCTCTGAATACGCCATTCATCAACTTCATGAATGCAGCTGGCGCATTCGTCAAACCAAACGGTATGACCACAAACTCGTAATGACCATACCTAAAGGCAGTCTTACGCATGTCTGTCTCCTTTATGGGTATTTGATGGTACCCTGATGCCAAATCGATCTTAGAGAACCAAGTAGCTCCCCTGAGTTGGTCCAACAACTCATCTATCATGGGAAGTGGATACTTGTTCTTCACGGTCACACGGTTCAATCTGCGGTAATCAATGCAAAGCCTGAAGCTCACATCCTTCTTCTTCACGAACAACACTGGTGCTCCCCACGGTGAACTACTAGGTCTAATAAAACCTTTGTCCAACAACTCCGTTAGCTGCTTCTTCAGTTCCGCCATCTCTGCTGGCGCCATCCGGTATGGTGCTTTAGACAATGGAGCTGTCCCCGGCTCAAGTTCAATCGTGAATGGATCTGAACGAGCTGGTGGCAGTCCTGCCAACGCCTGAAAAACATCCTTGAATTCCTGCACCACCGGTATACTGCCCAAGTCTACATCCGGTCCTCCTTCTGTGGTAGTGATCGTTGCTAGATACGCCTCACAACCCTTCTCTATCAGCCGTTCTGCTTGAATAGCTGAAACCACCAAACTTCTTGAGGTGGGTCTAACTCCCTGATAAACCAAGACCTCTCCGTCTCTCTCAAACCGCACCCTTCCACGGTGACAATCCAAGTGAGCTCTGTGCTTGCCTAACCAGTCCATTCCCAAAATGACATCGTAGGACTTAACTCTACAGATCACTAGATCCGCTGGCATATTTACTTCACCAAACATCACTGAAACTTTCTTAACCGTTCCTAATGAAAACATCACTTGGCCTCCAGCCGCCTGAACTAATCCAAAGTCCTCTCCGGGTTCCTTCCGGAACTGTCTCTTTCCGATCATGTCCGGATTAACAAAACAATGACTCACTCCCGAGTCAAACAGAACATGGGTTTCAACCTCACCTATTAGCAAGGTCCCTACACATTCATTCCCTAGAATGCTAAGACTCTATACTAACACACATCACGCAAAAGCATTTTAAAGAAAACACTATGTACCACACGTACCAGTAATCGGATGAGAAGTGCTCAGTTCCTCGGCTGCTGCTGCACTCGTCGTGTACACCCTCGGCCTGTCTCTTGGCCTGTGATGCAAGCGCCTCCCCTGTTCTCTTCCCTTGAGCCACGGCCTGCTCCACCACTCCCGCCTTAGGACACTCACGCTTGAAATGCCCTAGTTCTCCACAACCGTAGCAAACCTGAACCGCACCATCACTGCCAGACACACAGACCACTCTCTGATCCTCCTCCGGACAGTCTCGTACCCGATGCTCTAAACTCCCGCACCTGTGGCATCTACTACCACCGCGCCCACACTCGCCAACGTGAGCTTTGCCACACTTGCTGCACACGCTGCGTCCCCCAGATCCTTTGTTCGGTACTCCTTTTCCAAACTTCCGGTTCTGTCCACTAGACTGACCCGCCTTGGTCACGGCTGTACTAGCCCCAGCTGACATCAACGCAGCTTCCGCCTGTCCTGACTCCAACAATGCCGCCTTCTCCACAAGCTCAGCAACTGTCCTGAAGTCACGAACAACACATCCGTTCCTAAGCTCAACTCGCAGTCTACTCATAAACCTGAGAATCAGCTTCTCCTCCGTGTCAAACTCATGAGACACATACTTCCTCAGCTGGTTAAACTGAGTCTCATACTGCCTCACTGTAAGCGTCCCCTGACTAAGGTACAAGAACGCCTTCTCCAACTTGTTGTAAGCTTCCTGTGGGAAGTACTTACACCTGAACATCGCTGAAAATGTCTCATAAGAACAATTCGCATTCCCCAGCCTTCCAACAATTCCTTTCCACCACGTGTGTGCATCACCCTCCAAGTAGTGCACGGCAATGTCTCTCTTGTAACCCTCTGGACATCGGATAGACTCAAAATTCCGTTCTAGTCTCATCCTCCACTCATCTGCCTCAATCGGTGTAGAACCTCCAGCAAAGAACTTGGTTCCCAACCGCACCATGTGATCCAAAACCTTGAGGTAACTCGGAACCCTCTCCACTTGGTCCGCTTCCTCCCTAATCACATCCATGTGAACCCCCACCGGTGGTACTACTTGTGGTTCTGCTGCAACCGCCGGAGCAGGAGCCACCACAGGTAGCCTAGCTAGTACCTGTGCTAACATCCCAAGCACAGCCTCTAACCCCACTGGTGCTACATTCGCAGCAACCCCAGTTACACCCGCAGCATTCCTAGCCACGTTCTCAGCATCCGCAACATTCCTTGCTGCTTCCACGGCTGCCACTCTAGTCGCCTCATTTGCATCCGCAGCTGCCTGTCTCTCGGCTTCCCTTGCCCTCTCAACAACATCACCGTTGACTGAGCTCACAGACCCCGTAGCCTGGTTGTCCCCATTGTTTCTCACGGTTCTTCTGGTATCAACCATCTGCAAGTACACAATGCCAGTTAGCCGAAGCTAACTCAAAACGTATTTTACAACACCACACAACAACTTACCGCGAGACCTTGGCAGTGAAGAATGGATCGGAACCCCATAAACCCCAAACAAACAAACAACAGCAGTCACCAATTTCAGTCCTAGAAGTGTTAAAACGCTCTGATACCAACTTGTGGTAACCCAACCCGGTAAACCGTACCGCGGCTGTGTCCCACTACATCCTCTAAGTCCGTTTCTAAACTTAGCCATATTTTTAAACTTTTTCTTCATTCTTATTCTTTCTTATCAATACACAGCGGAATATAAAGCAACTCATTTCTTTCATTTAACTTGCATAAAATCACTTATCAGGATTCGGGGCTAACTTAAACAAATCACAATGGTTCGCTAATGAATACGAACGATCATCTAGCAACCTAAATAGTCAATCACCAAAGCCATAAGACAAAGCACAACGTCTTAAACATAAATAAAACCCAGTTCCGATCCATCCATATCCATCACTGCCGCCTGGTCTCGCCCCTTTACTGCTTAGTACCTACACACTCAAGATGAGAGGCATAAGTATTTCATAAATACTTAGTGAGTACGGTCATCCCGTAACACCTGGTCAGTACCAAACACGCAATCATACTTTCAGATTCAACATTCAACACTATCAATTCGCAATAGACATAACAATATCAAACGGCCATGATCATCTAGCCTAACCAACCAAGATCAATCCCTTTTTAAGACCCATGTCTACTTCAGCGAGAATCCCACATCCCCTAAGCTAGTACATGATCCGGATTACCCTGAGGTTAACTAAACATCATATATGCCACGGCAAACACCACAATATATCATAACATAGGAATTGCTTATCAGTTCTAACACATAACATGAAAATCACACAATCAACATGCAAATATTCTAGCAATCCTACGGTCCTAGACACCAACCACAGTCACGCACTCACCTTAGACAAGGCTGAAAACAGATTGGTCAGAAGAAATCCCGATGAAAACCGCACCAAAACGAAGATATCCGATCTCCCTAAGAATCTCTCGGCTGCCCGTACGATCTGATCCTTATCCCCTCGGCTATCTCTCGATCTGTTCACCTTTCTTCGAGCCAAACTCTGTTTTCCCTCAGAAACCCCACAAAAAAGGCTATTAGCTCGAGGTTATCCGATGAAAACTCAACACTTAGGGAAATATCCGATCACTTACCAATTTATCTCGGTGATGGTTGGAGCTGCTCGGCGATAACCTGATCTCTCTCGGATGTCCTCGGGATAAACTGTTTTTCTTAGGGTTTTCTCTCG
This sequence comes from Thlaspi arvense, assembly GCA_911865555.2. NCBI lineage: Eukaryota > Viridiplantae > Streptophyta > Magnoliopsida > Brassicales > Brassicaceae > Thlaspi > Thlaspi arvense. The sequence continues at coordinate 28,913,748 of OU466861.1, read as the reverse complement.
ACTATTCTTTTTCTTTGCTTTATTGCTCTCGAATAAACACAACTCTCCCGAGAAAAGTCTCAAAATTCCTTAAATACTCGCAAAACCCTAGATAACCCGGACTTATCCGATGTTTTCCTGGTTCCAGTAGGTTTTATCCCGATTCGATTCTCTCGGCTATTCCCTGTCTCGGCTATTCCCTGTACCGATTCGATTCTCTCGGCTATTCCCTGTACCAAACACTTGGCCCACGGCCCAAATCCCTTCCCACTCGGATAAACCGCCCTTATCCGAGGTGTTTTCCATTTTTTACCCGGATATTCCTATTTCTCTCAGACAACTTGTCCCATCTCGGCTAATCCTCTATTTCTCTCGGAGGTTTCCTTTTCTCCCTCGGAGACAGTCCACTGACACTCGGACTAACCTCCCAGACTCTCGGATAAATCCCACTGCACCGAGATAAATCCCATTTCCCACGGACTGGACCCTCTTTTCCCTCGGATATGGTCCATCCGGCTCGGCTATCCAGCCCATACCCGATTATTTCCTCGGTCATCACCCGACCATAGTCCGAACCTCCATTCCCCAGCCAATATCTGACCCTTGGCTCGATTATTCCTCGGACAACGCCCTGTCCGGTACGATCATTCCACATTTTCTCGGATACGGATGCTACAGTCCCCCTCCACTTCTGGGCTGAGCCTACATTCCGTAGCATTGGACAAGCTATTGGGACAGTGAATCAGGTGGACTTGGATGGAGGAAGAGTCCAAATAGCCATCGACGGTTCAAAGCAATTGTCTTCGAAACAGCAGTGGAATTCCATAGTGGAGAGGAGACAACGGTTATTCTTCGGTACGAGCGTCTGTATGGATATTGTCGGGAATGCCTGAGTCTCTGCCATGAGTCCAGCAGATGTCCTACATTGCTACCGAAGATGGAAAGAACAGATGAGATTCAGTATACAGAGGAGAAATCAGATGGGGGAGCAAAGAGTTACAAAGGCGCACTTTGGGGTTCGGGAGAGAGAATGAAAGACATCACAGATCAGGAAAAACCGATTGAAGAATCTTCCAAGGGGAAAGGAAAGGTATCGGAAACCCGAGAGGAGCAGAGATCCTCTCGATCAGAGGGGTTGCAACGGAGGCCAAATGGTGATGTTTTGAGGAGATTCTCTATACCATTACCACCAAGAGAAGACAGGATAGGTTCGGTGGGAATTCTAGAAGCATCCACCGAGCTACGGAGGATCGTAATCCAGGATTAAGTATTACTAAGGTTCGAATGGAGGAAGGAACAGAGAGTAAGCATGGGAAAGCAATAAAGACAGTCCTCCTCAACACTCTGCTAAGAAGGTCCGCAAGGGGTTAAACTTTGAAGATAGCACGATGAGGGTGGATTATTTGGATGCCGGATGTAACCAAGTTTTTATGGAAGACGCTGAGAAATCAGTTATCGCAGGAACATAGGCAGGGATTCAGGCCGAGGAGAGAGGAGGAGCAGAAGATGATCAGATCGTCGATTTCGAATCAGACCCGAAGGCGCTTATGGTTGATATTTCCGGCGACTTTGATATCGCTGATCTGGAGGATGTGTTAGAGGAGGACGGCGAAACTCAACCTGCAGGTATTGACAGTAATACCATTGAGACGCTCAATCTTGATCAAGGGTAACTGCCATTCGGAAATGGACGTGAAGATAATATACCCAATGAGAAGTTGAAGGTACCGGTTAGAGCAGGCACAAAGAAGAGGTTATTTAAGTCTTCATTTGCAGTGGGGGGAGGGTCGAAGAAAATGATGAATGGTACAACACCAAAGAAGAAGGGGATTTTAAAGGAGATTACACGTGGTGGAGAGAAAGGGGTGGTTCAACAGAGGAAGGGAGAGGTTCCGATGGAGGGACAGGGCGATAATTATAAAGTTTAATGCAGATTTTGAGCTGGAATTGTCAAGGTCTGGGGAATAGGTACACAATAAGCTATCTCAGGGAGGTTTGGCGAAAATTCAGACCGGATTTTCTCTTTCTTTCTGAAACAAAGCAGTGTTTTAATTTTGTTGAGCAATTTCAATTGCAATTTGGTTATGATTTGTTATTTACGGTTGATCCGTGTGGTGCCAGTGGAGGCCTAGCATTGTTTTGTAAAAAAACCTTTGATGTTAAAGTTTTATTTTCTAATAAAAAGATTATTGATATAGAGACTTTGTTTGAAGGAAATTTAATCTATATATCCTTTATATATGGTGACCCGGTTAAACAACAAAGAGATCAGATTTGAGAACGGATAACAAGAAGGGGTTTAACAAGAAATGGGCCATGGTTTTTAATTAGCGATTTTAATGAAATCATGGGAAATCATGAAAAGCAGGGAGAAATAATTAGACAAGCGTCGTCCTTTATTGGGTTTAATACAATCATTAGTAATTGTGGTTTAATTGATATTCCAAATCGAGGCAACACATTGTATTGGAAGGGTAGACTTGATGGACAAAATGTCCGCTGTAGACTAGACAGAGCACTTGCAACGGAGGAGTGACATGACCTATATCCATATTCATATGTGGAATATTTAAGAATGATTGGCTCAGATCACCGGCCTATTGTAGCAACAACTGAATCGAGAAATATTAAACGGAGGAAACAATTTAGGTTTGATAAGAGATAGATTGGTCAGGAGGGACTAATGGACGCAATAACACGAGGCTGGCAGGACCATGTTGCTCATCCAAACCTGTCTCTAGTGGACAGGGTAGTTACTTGTCGACATGAAATCTTCAAATGGAGCCAAAATTGTAAACTTTTTGGCAGAGATAAGATTGAAGAACTACAACAGCAATTGGAAGAAATACAGACAGATGATACGTATACCCAAACAGAGCTTAATGAGATTACTCAAAAGCTTAGGGAAGCATATCGGGAAGATGAGGAATATTGGCATCAGAAAAGTAAGAATCTTTGGAACAGATGTGGGGATCTCAACACAAAATATTATCATGCTATTACAGAGCAACAGAGGACAGTCAATAGACTAGTCAAGCTATATGATAGTCATAACACCTGAGTAACTGGGGAAAACAGGTAGAAAAAGTAGCAGTAGAATATTTCTCAGAACTATTTCAGTCCACCTTACCAACGGAGTTTGAGAATGTGTTGGGAGAGATAGATTCAGAAATAACGGAACAGGAAAATGAGGAACTTACAAAACCGGCAACTGAGAGAGAAGTAAAGCAGGTGTTATTTATGATGCATTCCACAAAAGCCTCGGGCCCATATGGTATGACGGCATTATTTTTTTAGAAATCTTGGGATATCATTAAAAGTGATGTCGTACATCAAGTGAATCGGTTTTTTGAGTCAGGGACCTTTGATAAGAGACTTAATTTGACAAATATATGTCTGATCCCAAAGACAGACAGACCAACCAGGATGACAGAATTACGGCCCATAAGTCTTTGTAATATAAGATATAAGATAATCTCCAAAGTATTATGTCAACGATTACGGAAATTATTACCACGGTTAGTATCGAAAACACAATCGGCTTTCGTATCTGGAAGGCTCATTTCAGGTAATATTCTAATAGCATAGGAACTGTTCCATGGGTTGAGAATAAATAATTCTTGCATAAAACAATTCATGGCAGTTAAAACGGATATGAGCAAGGCTTACGATTGTGTGGAATGGTCCTTCATTAGAAACCTTCTCATGAAATTCGGTTTCGCAGAGAAATGGATCATTTGGATTATGTGTTGTATTGAATCAGTCCAGTATAAGATATTAATTAATGGAAGGGCAAGAGGTAATGTGCAACCAAAGAGGGAACTTAGACAAGGGGGTCCTTTATCACCTTATCTTTTTTATCCTGTGTACTAGGTGTTAATTGCTAATGTGAAGAAAGCAGAACAGGATAGGTTACTTACGGGTATAAATGTTGCTCGGGCGAGTCCGTCGGTTTCCCAATTGTTCTTTGCGGATGACAGTGTATTTTTCTGCAAAGCAACGCTATCTAAGGCGATGGTACTGTTACATATTTTACAACAATATGAGTCAGCATCTGATTAACAAATAAATTTTATGAAATCATCAGTACAATTTGGATACAAGGTCCCACCGGCGAGACAGGAACTTTTAAACAATACCCTAGGTATTGCCAATACAGGGGGAATGAGCTCATATTTGGGGATTCCGGAAAGTCTGGGAGGCGCTAAAAAAAAAGTCTTTAATTTTATTTTGGAAAAACAACAAAAACGGACAAATGGCTGGACAGCAAAAATGTTATCTAGAGGAGAGAAAGAAGTGCTGATGAAATCAGTACTCACAGCAGTCCCGACATACACTATGTCATGTTTCAGATTACCAAAGACTATTACTTCAAAATTAACAAGCTCTGTAGCAAAATTTTGGTGGAGTTAAAACGGACAAACACACGGAATGCATTGGATGGCATGACAAAAACTCTGTAAATCGAAAGCCGAAGGTGGCCTATGATTTCAGGTGATTGAGGATTTCAATACGGCTCTTCTGGCCAAACAATTATGGCGACTCATCGAATGAATACCCAGATTCGCTATTTGCAAGGGTATTCAAAGGGAGATACTTTAATGATGGGACACCTTTGGATCCTATAAGGTCGTATTCTCCGTCTTATGGATGGAAAAGTATAATAACTGCTAGATCTCTGGTATAAAAAGGGCTTATCAAAAGAGTTGGGTCAGGACACTCAATCTTAGTCTGGAATGATCCATGGATCCCATCTCACGCTCGAGATCAGCTACATGCAAGGGGTTTAATTATTATCATGAGCTAACAGTCAATCAACTAATTGACCCTCAAACTGCAACGTGGAATATACCACTACTGGAACAAATGATAATTTCAGATGACATCCCTTTGATTACGGGATTGGCAACAACACGAGAATATCGTCTAGATCGTTGGGGTTGGAATTTTACTAAGACGGGGAGGTACACTGTCAGATCGGGATATCTCACAGAGCAAAATACCCAAATAAGGCATCTTCCAGGATTATAAGGCCCGATGTGAGCCACTTACAGGCAACAATATGGAATATTAAATATCCACCTAAGCTTAACCATTTTATGTGGCAAGTGCTTTCTGGATGTTTAGCGGTAACATCACACTTGCAAGCCCGGGGAATCAATTGTGATCCTCAATGCAGCATATGTATTGCTGACAAGGAAACCATAAATCATACCTTATTTGAATACCCTCCGACAATCCAGGTGTGGGCCCTTTCGCCAATCCCTTGCCAATAGAAACTTTCCCTACAAAAGAACTTTACACTAATATGGCATACTTAGTCTGGAATCTTCCAAAGCATGAGGATATGAAGGCATACCCTTGGATAATGTGGTACATCTGGAAAATGCGCAATGAAAAGATATTTAAAAACAGCGACATGGACCCTCGAGATATAATCAAGACCGCAATGACAGAGGCTTATGCCTGGGATAGCGCACAGACGGAGGATATAAGGACAATCACTCCACCAGGCTCAGAAAATGGAACTCAGATAAGGGATGGGATTATTTGCTATACAGATGGATCATGGAAGGCGGATACTTCGAATACAGGATTAGGCTGGTATTGTGAAGAGATAGGAACCACGAGTATATTAATGGGTGCCCGGAAGTTAGGAAGGACTCTCACACCTTTACATACAGAATTATAGGCGCTAATATGGGCAATGCATTGTATGCTTGACAATGGGAAAACAACTGTAAAGTTTTTAACGGCTGGCTCAGAATTGTTGAAGATGGTGTCTGACCCAAAATGATGGCCAACATTCTTCCTACATTTAGAGGAATTAAAGGAGACTAGGAAGGAGTTTGAATTCTTCTCAATCATAAAAATTCCTCGTGCGCAAAACACAAAGGTGGACAAGCTAGCACAGAGTGCTCATGATCACTTTTATCATCTCTACTAGTGTTTTGCCCACGCTACGCATGGGTTGTATAGTTATATTGTAGTTTTATAAAAGATTGTCAATTAATTTTGTGTTTAATATTGTGGTAAATTATAGAGTAGTATATTTGCATGTGATTCTTAGATATAATCGAACGAAGTAAGTATCATAAGGATGTATATATATATATGTGAAAAGATGATCAAAATTTTTGTATAATAATTTGAAAGTAGATTAATATACCTTTTGGCTTAGTTAAACTTTTTTTAAGAGTTAATGCATGTTTTTGCAAATATAAAGGGTAAAGTTTGATATTTCTGTATAATAATTTGATTTGTAATTTGGTTATATTTTTTGTTTATGTAAATAGTATCCACATGAACTATATATTATATTAGAAATATATTGCCTAAATTTGGACATCTTATGTTATAATGCTATTTCATTAGTGAACACCATGAGTATTTTTTTATACTTTCAAAAATATTTTGCATAAGCTTCCCTTTCGCTTGATGCTTTTAAAAAGAAAAACTTAATCCTTTCTCCATTTTTGTTTCATATTGTGTATTAGAATTTTGTTTTTAATTTTCATATAGTATGCATTTCTCTACTTATCAATTTTTTAAGATTCACTATGTACATAGATGTTTTATAATTAGTTCATATGTTCAACAAAGAAAACAAATGGCAATTAATAATAAACTTTTATTATTATATGAGCTTTTTATTGATTGATATAATACTTGTTTGATAGTTTAGCTAGCTCAATCATTTGCCAATATTGGTGAAGAGTGTGAAATTTATCATTATATGTTATTTGAAAAAAAAAATTTCAGTTTTATGTTTCATGTAATTTTGCAAATAAAAATTAAGAAACGGTGAGTAACTGTCTTTAATCACCGGTTCTTTAGTTAGGTTTTTACTTCAGTTTTTCTACAATATCGGATTACAACGAACAATATAGAACTCTACATCAGCTTTAGAAACTTGAAATCTGTTATAAGTCAAAAAGTTACAATTGTATAAATTAATTTTCTCTAGACGAAAGAAAACTGAGTCATTCCTTAAGTTTTACTTTTGGCGAGAAAGACGTTCTCCAGTTTCAACAATACTATGATTCAGACTCATTCTACTTGATTCACATTATAAATATAAATGCAAAACAGTTGTGAAATTGTATTTTTATGTTGCTTACAACAATCTCAAGCATGAGACACATTAGACTTCATTTGTAATAGAGCTATGTATTATTTATATCATATGTGGCTCATCGCTATGTCTTTTTTTTTGACATCCTCATTGCTATGTCTTTTGGATTTCCAAATATTTATACTCCACTTATTTAAGTTTTATTGTTTATCACCAGTTTGGTTGTCATTAATTAATAAGTAAAATTTGTGCTTAGTGACGGCTGATTCTGTTTCTGGTGAGTCAGAGGCAAGATGATTGGAAACCGAGAAGACGATGACTCCATAAAATAAACTTTTGTTTAAGCATTATAATTGAGTTTTAGTGTAATTCGTTTTCAGATGTATGAACCTTAGATCAAGAGGCTCTAGCAACTTAGTGGACTTCATAAATAACATTAACTTGCTGGACAGAGGTCAGAAGGCAAAGAGACAAAGGGAAATACAGCAGCACTTTGAGAGATTGGGGATGTGATACAAGAGTTTTGACTCTCTTGGTCAATCACCCATTGTACTTAATCAGTTGTAGCATATGGGTTTTAATGTCAATCCAAGGGGTTTTAGTTGAATAACAGAAGAGTTGCAAGCAGAAGTCTTTAAGTCAAGTGAAACAAGAAGAGTTATGTTGCTTAAGCAACTGAACTAACAACGTAAAGTGATCACACACCAAAGAGGACTCAAGAAGAGACAGTTTAGCAATAATCAAAGAAGCAAAACAGAGCAAATAAACAGAGTATGACAAATTCGAAATTCAGACAAAGAGAAGACAAGTTCCTAGATGTGGTTACTGATTTTGGGGAATTCAAAGACTAACTAAGGTTATTTCAAGCATCATTGATCAAGCAAACAAGCTAGCAATGCTGGTTCCTAGACATAGAGTTCACAAATAAGAAAGCTAAGTTCAATCTCTTGACAAATAACCCTTTGCTAAATAGTTTGACAAGAACTAACTCTCATTAGTGCTAAAACATTCAACAAGCATTATAAACCAACTCTATTCATGTCAAAATACTCTTTAAACAGCCAATCTCTTGAGCTAAGGCCAGTAAATCCTCTATTAAACAAAATCACCATTTCATCAAACACTTGGTGGGCATAAGAGAAAGCCTAAATTACAGATTCATGAGATCAAGACAAATCTAGCTTAAGAACAAATTAATAGAGAAGAGCCCATGTTATTAAGCACTAAACAAATCTTAATTAATCCCTAAATTCCCCTAATCTACCACATCTAAGAACCTTAACCAAACTACTCACTAAGCAACATGTTTAACATCAAATCACAAGGGGAAAAGATGATAATCATGATTAAAAGAGAGATTAAAAAAAGATTAAAGGCAAATACAAACTTATATTAAATAATGGAAGAAATTTGTCTTACAAACTCAAAGAAATCACTCAAGAACAGTAAATTGACAAGACCTTGTCGAAAATCCATTAAAATAGAGTATTTATACTTAAAGAGAAAAGCCCTAAAAGTAATGGCAGAATGGTCTACATGTGACCGATAAGGTGATCGATAGGCTTGCTATCGGTCTAGAAGGTGACCGATAGGGTGATCGGAATACGTCCGATATATTTCTATCGGTCACTTCTTTGACCGATAGCTTAGATTGATCAATAGCTCCTCTATCGGTTACTCCTTCACCGATAGCCTTCGTGCCTTGACCGATAGGGCTTGCAGAAATCGTCTGCCTTGGCTCCTCTTGCTCCATCTTAGCTCAGCTAGTCTCCTGGTTCATTCCCAAGGCTCCTCCTTGCTCCTCATAGCTCCATAAGCACCTGAAAACATCCTTGATGCAAAGAAAATGCAAACTACATCCTAAATGTAACCATAAGTCTAAAAGGAGAAAAAGTGAAACTAAAGAGAAAGAAAACATGCAAAAGAAGACCAAAACATGAACTAAATGCAGAGCATAAATGATGGAAATGTATGAGATATCAACACCCCCACACTTGCCTTTTGCTTGTCCTCAAGCAAATAAGAACAAATGAGAGAGTAAGGTTTGAAGGTGGGCATTCAAATCAAAAAGTGCAAAGGTAAAGAGATGGAATCAATGCTAAGTGCCTAGTTGTGGGATACAAACATAATTAGCCATACTTTAAAGAACTTAGCTATGCTCATCATGTTTCAAAATGATCTCAAATCTCAACTTAAGGAAATGCTCAAATCAGCCAACTCTTTAACATTCAACTAAGCTCAAAAACATGAATCATGTTTATGCAAATCAAGTGAAGACATTTGGTTCAAAGGGTAAGGTTATGAGATTAAAATGATCTCATTCAAGCAAAGGGTTCACAAGCATAAGGAATCACTCAATGAAATGATTCTATCGTAGGCAAAATGCTAAAGGTAAAATCACACTTATGCATGCAATTCAAAGCTCTCTTCTACCCTTTTACCCAAAGATGAATTCTAAACACTTCTAAACCCCAAAGTGAACCCCTAAGTCTACTCTTTACCTAAACTCTACCCTTTTACCCTTCTTCATGGCTGGGGAAATTTCTTCTTTTTGCTTATGTGGTTGCTCCTTTTTTGTTGGGACTTGTTCTTATTTGTTGCATTGGCGCCATTCTTTACCTTTGGTGGTTTGCTTTGGGTCTGGTTTCTTCTTTGGATGGACCCTTAAAAGCCTTAAAGTTGCTGGCGCCATTCTTTCAAAACACTTGGAGCTTTTATCTCTCTTTACTTAACCACAAATTAGTCTTATTTACCCATACTACCATTTCAAACTTTTTCCTCTTCTTTCAAAGCATACAAACATGAAGATCAGACCACTAAACTCTACCCCTTTCATCCCCAAAACTCTTAACCTAGAATCAAGCTCAAAATGCAAGCTGCTATTTACAATAGAGCTTATCAGCGCCAGCCTTATTCCTAACACTATTTGCCAAGAAAAAACTCAAAAATGATATGCAAAGGCCTCACATCTCTCAAGATAGTGTTTAAGCTCAAAAGGAGGTTTGGTTAAGGGAGTGGATAAGCTATTTGGATCAACAAGGGATGTAAGAAGGGAAATGATGATCCAAATATGTGTATGGTAGCAATGAATTCACTTTTCAATGCACAAACATGATAATTAGAAGATTCAAATTAAGATTCAAGTTGATAGAGTTGATTTTCAGAGATCAAATGCTTTCAGTATGAGATGAGAAGATCAAATTTATCAATCCAAGCATGGTTCAGTCTTAACTTCTAGCTTTCTTATGATGCATCAAACAACTAATCACTTAAACACTGAAATCATCTCTAAACACTAAGCACTTTACAAGGAAGATTTATGCCCTATGCAAATGCAATGCAACTTATATGTCAACACTAGTCTCAATCCCATAATAATGAAATGCAACTATATACTTTCTTTTTGGTTTGCAAAAACATGCAAAAGTTTTTCAAAATTTTCGATTTTTTGTGATTTTCTATGCCTTAGATGAATGTGAATCAAGATGAAAGAAAATGAAAAACTAAGAAAACAAAACACAAAGTCAAACTTAAAAGCAACATAATATATTACAAAACTTAAACAAAATGAGAGAGAGAAGCAACATAATATCTACAAAACTTTAAAAAAAATGCAGTGGTATAGACAATGATAAGGATGTGGTACCTTTAAGTGGGAGGAGTGGTGGGATGATCCAGATGTCTGTGGAAGCTTGCTAGCTCTCCTCTTGTTTTTTCTCTCATAGGTTTTTGAAGAGGTTGCTGCTTCTTGAGGTGGAGGAACCCAGCTTGGCCATAGCTTTTGAGCTTGAGATGAGTCACCTTGAGTACCCCATTGCCATGTTGAATGAACCTTAGAAGGGGTGTAGGCTGGCGCTTCCCATGCTGATGGTATATGGGTCCTTAGCTCATAATATAAAGCCCTTGGTCGTGTCCATGTTCCCCATTGATCACTTGGTTGCACATGAAATGAGTTTCTTCCTTGGGGATTCCAAACAGCTTCCTCTTCTTCAGTAGATTCAGCTTTTGGCATTGGCTCTTCATAGTGAGAAGTGTACTCCTGAGTGTGGCTTTGATGGGAAGCTCCTCCTGATGTAGCTTTATCCTTTTTGAACTTCCCTTTGACCATCTTCACCAGCTTCTTGATGGCTTTGTCTTGCCACTTACACCATTTTTGAAGTGTGTTGATATGCTCATGAGCAAACTTCAGCGAGCTCCCTTGGCTTGGGACTTCATAGGGTTTAAAGTGGAACTGCTTAGAGTTGTAGTTCAGCACCTCATCTTCATCAAGCTCTTCTTCTTGGGATTCTCCTTGGCCTTCGGTGCCAGCAGCAACATCTCTTCATATCCAACCACCTTGAGAGTGGAGAGGAACTGATAAGTGAGCTGCTGGTAGGAGGGAAGTGGCATCTTCATAAAATCACCAAGCCCCATGTGCTCAAAGATGCTCTTGCAATCGCTTTAGATCCCAAGTCCATTCATGGTGTTAGCACAAGAGTATCTTGTAGCCTTGAAAGTGCATTGGTTGAAGGCTTCCATGAGTTCTCTAGCACTTGCCTCCTTGTATGGGACCTCTTCCTCTACAGCTTTGCCCTTTCCTTTGGGCTTGGCGGCTTTGTCTCCAACAAGCTTCTTCCAAGCAGCTTTTAATGACTGCCCAGCAGCAGTACTTTTGCCTTTATCTCTTCTAGCTCTTGGAGAAGTAGGCGCTTCCTCTTGTGGTGCTTTCCCTTTGCTTCCAGCAGCAGTTTTGATTTCCCCATGCTACCTATAAGAACAAAGCTTGAAGATACTATCAGTAAAAAAACAATAGTTGAGAAACCAACAACTAAAAGCTTTAGATAGAATCTCTACAAGCTAAAAAAAGTTTAACTAGTCCTTAAACAAGATTAAACTTTCAAAGAGCTAAAGGAATTCATAAGCTAACAGTCATAGACATGCTAGAGTTCATAATAAAAATCAAATATTTATGCATGTGAACCTAGCATAGTGGCTCTAAGCAAAAGTGAAGATGATTATGCAAAGTGAGATTCAGACAAGCAAGAAATGAGATTTATAAACAGTAAACAATACTTAAACATCTTACTTGCTTAAATTAATCATATCCACTATGCAAAAATCAAAGCAAAACATCTTAAACTAAACAAATCCAGTTCTTAAAGCTATAGCTTTAATAACTTGAAACAAACTCAAAGTTTAAGAACAAGAAATGAATAGTGGAGAAAGCAAACATTTGTGGAAATACTGAGCGCTTAGAAGAGATAAATGAGAGAAAAAGAGAGATAAAATTTCGAGCTTTAGGTGAGGGAAGTAAGAAAATAAAGTGTGAAGAGAAGGGAGGAGGTTGTTGGTTTATAAAGAGGTTAATGGGGAACCAAGGGAATCAAGTGGGTGGGAGACAAAAACAAAAGTGCTCAGGAGCTCTGCTAAGTGTTAGGAAGGAGCCAAAATTCAGATTTAAACCTCCTTGGTTCCAAACCAAGAGAGGGAAATTGTTTTGAAAATTTGAAGACTTACCTCGCTTGACCGATATGATGCTTATCGATCACTTGTGATCGATAGCTTGACTGATGGCTCTCCTGATAAATCCTGTCGGTCACATTCTGATCGATAGACTCACCGAAATACATCCAATTATTTTCTATCGGTCACTATCTAGACCGATAGAGTGATCGAAATACAACCGATGCATTTACATCGGTCAGTATCTGATCGATAGGATGACCGATAGCATTCACACTTTGCACTTCCTTTTTCCTATCGATCATAACTGACCGATAGGTTGACTGGTGCATTTTGGCTCCACCACTATCGATCACCTCATGACCAATAGCATGACCGATAGGGTCTGTATCGATCTGGTCTTGATCAATATGGTGATCGATAGTAACCAAAATGCAGATGTTCTTGTTCCCTTAAACACTTTCTCAAGCCCCAAACCAAATCCCTTCTTCTATAAACACTAACTGAGCATAAAAATAAACTAAAAAGCATAATATTTATAAAGGATACCATGGGACTACCTCCCAAGTGTACTTGTTTAAAGTCACTTAGCTTGACTTTGATTACCTCACTAGTCGAGGTGAGGAGAAGGAGTGTTGGAACTCCTTGGTGTTGTCTTGCTTCCCTTGACTCTGGTGGTGACTCCATTCAGCTTAATCTTAGCAAAAGGCATGGTCTTCCCCTCTTGTTAAATCTTGAAGCAAACCTTACCCATGATTGAGCGATGTGGTTGCAAAAGCACCTCTCCTTTCTTAGTAACCAGCTTAATACCATTCAAATAATTGTAACCAACCACTTCAAGGACCTCCTTTTCAGTGGTGTCTTCAAACAACTTTGCCAAGCAACAGCCATCAAAACTCTCTCCTTGGCAGCCCTCAAACTCTGGCCAGTTCTTGTCAATGCCCTTCACCTTGTTAAGGTCCATAGAGAAAGCATGATCATGCTTCAGCTTGTTGCCTTTGCTGTCAAACCTCAAGACCTTGTTCTTTGTAAGCCTCGGTTCTGTTGTGCACTCTCTAGCATCAAATACAGCGCCAACTGAAGCAAGAAATGGCCTTCCAAGAATGATAGCATTCTCTAATCTGTCCTTCCACATCCAGCACCAAGAAGTCAGTAGGGATGGTTACTCCTTCAATATGCATAGTAATATCTTTGAGGGCTCCTAAAGGCATCTTTACAGTCCCATCAGCAATGGTAAGAGAGATGTTGCTTTACTGGAACTTAGTTTAGCCTAACTCCTTAGCAGTAGAAGCTGGTAACAGATTGATGCTGGCTCCTAGATCACACAAACTGCTCTTGAAGGTCTTGCCTTTGAGCTCACATGGGAGATTGAAACAACCTGGATCTCCAAGCTTGTTGATGCTCAGCTCCTTAACTTCAGATAATCCAGCTTTAGCTTTCAGTTTCTCAAGCTCCTCTTGACCATTCAGACCTCTCATTTCCATTTGAGCAGCATAGAGAGTTTCATACTTCTTGACTAGCTATTCCTTGAATTTTCCAGGAAATGGAATATCAGGCTGGTAGATTGGGATAACAGCAGCTCGAGTTTCCTTCTTAGCATCAGAAACTTGAACAAGTTCCTCCCCCTAACTTTGCTCATCAATGTCCTCATTGATCATGGACAGAAATTCATCTATAATAGATTCTTCCTCGAAGTGAAGCATCAAGGGAGTCAACAGCTTGGCAGTATTCCTTTGGATTGTTCTCACATTTTACAGGAAGAGTACCTTGAGGGTGTGGTGCTGTTGCAACTCCTCTGTTGTTCTCTATGGTTTTCACCCTTGCAGCTAAGCCATCAAACTTGATGGTCAAATCCACATGCACATTATCAATCTTGTTATGAACTTTAGCAAACTTCTTGTTCATATCTAAGGTTGTGTTGACCTGATTCTGAAGCACTTGCTGCATTATACACTCAAGTTCAGGATCTTGGGAGCTTGAGGAAGCTTGAGCTGGTGCTAGAGCATTGAATCCTGGAGGGTTATAGGGCGTTCTTAGCTGTAAGTTGTTGTTCCTCTATTGAAAACCTTGATTATTGTTGTAGGGAACAAAAAGGTCTTGGAGCAGCTTGATGTTGTTGTTGAGGTGGGTACACTTGGTCTTGGGGATTTGCAACATTGTTGCTTCTGTATGATAAGTTGGGGTTTGGTCTATAGTTGCCATACCCATTGTAGTCTCCTTGGTTACCAAGATAGTTCATCTCCTCAACTTGGCAAGTCTCTTGATCATCAAGCTGAACCATATCTCCAACAAAGTGAACTTCTTTCCTTTCCCTTAGTAGTAGATCAATCTTTTCATGCAGAGCTTTGATCTCTTTCTTGCTAGACTCCAGTTCATCTTTAGCACTCCTTGGAGTTCTATCAAACTCATCATTGTAATTCCCATCAGACTTTGCTAAATTCTCAACAAGCTCCAATCCCTCATAAACATCTTTAGAAAAGAAGTTACCATTAGATGCAGTGTCCAGAAGCATTCTGATCTTTGGGAGGGCGCCCCTGTAGAGAGTTGAGAGCAGAGAAGCTTGTGAGAAGCCATGGTGAGGGCATTGCAGTGTGTAACCCCATTTATCTTTGTAAGGGAGCAAAGTCTGTCAAAATTATCCAGGTGATCCAATGGGTCTTCAAGTGGCTACCCATGGAATTTACTGCCCTGAACCATTGAAATCAATCCAGACTTGATTTCGAAGTTGTTATTCTGCACTGCTGGTGGAATGATCACAGTTCTGTTATTATAGGCATTATGTGCATCACCAGCGCCTATAGGTCTTGCTGCTCTTGGAACCTGAGCTGCGCCTCTTGGTCCCTGTTCACCTTGCAAGCCCTTAACACCTTGCTTACCTTGTAGACCCTGAGCACCAACACCTTGAGGGCCCTGGAATCTTATGTCATCCATAACAGGTGGGTCCTGATTGTTCATCCTTAGTATCTGCAAGTGTTGCTGCCTTTCCTGCTGTCTTCTTGGTCTCTGACCTCTGCCCAACTGATTGATGTTGTCTATGAAGTCTACAAGATTGCTTGAACTTTTGGATCTTAAGTTTATAAACCTGAAAAACAGCAATGAGAGTCAAGGGAGATTAGTAACCAAAAACAAAAGAAACCTGATCTTAAAGATTCTATAAACTCTAATGTTTCAAACAGAAAACTCCAATGGTAACGGCGCCAAATTGATACAAGAGTTTTGACTCTCTTGGTCAATCACCCATTGTACTTAATCAGTTGTAGCATATGGGTTTTAATGTCAATCCAAGGGGTTTTAGTTGAATAACAGAAGAGTTGCAAGCAGAAGTCCTTAAGTCATGTGAAACAAGAAGGATTTTGTATCAGCTAGAGTGGCTCGATACTCTTTGCTTGTCCTGTCCCCTTGTATCAACTCGAGACCTCGATATGATGATCAGTATATGTCCTCAGCTTGTATCGACGTATGATGTCGATATGTTGCTCTATACGCTCTGTATCGACTTGCTAAGCTGATACCCTGCTCGATATGGGGCCTTCTCGCCTTTGTCTCTTCACCCAATGAATTCCAGCACTTCCCTTAGTCCTCAAACTCCTCCAACGCACCAGCCACATGCTTGAAATGCACCAAATATGCCATGCAACACCTAACTATACTCTAAATGCTAAATGGATGCAAATTGGGATATGAACATGTAAAAATGCATGCTTAAGAACCAAAAACCAGTGCTGAATGTATGCTAAAATCGTATAAATATAGTGTATATCAACTCCCCCACACTTGCCTTTTGCTTGTCCTCAAGTAATCAAAAAAAAATAAGAGAGAGAGGCTTGAAGGTGGGAGCTCAAAACTAAAAATGCCAATGAAAATTTGACTCAATGCCTAAGTTATATGTTCTAAGATGTATGGAGATTGTTCTACTTCAAAAGCTTTAGCCATACTCATCCTAACAAACAAAGAACTCAAGCTTAGCCTACACAAGCATTTAAAATAAACCAACTCTTTAACATTCATTAATTGCAAGCAATGGATCAAGTTTGTGCAAATCAAGTGAGAACATTTGGTTTAAGGGACAAAATTATAAGATAAAAATGATCTCATTTAAATCAGGCTCAAAGACTCAAGGGACTCAAAGAAATGACTTTCTCTTAAGGTAAAAGCACACTTATGCATGCAAGTTAAAGCTCTCTTCTACCCCTATTTTTTCACCCAAATATGAATATAATAACTTCTAAATTCCAAGTAAAACCCCTAGATCTACCCTTTCCCAATGCATTTTTGATCTTCTTCTTCTTTATATGTGGGGGAAACTCTTTCTTCATTTGCTTGTGTGGTTGACTCCTTTTTAGAACTTGCTCTCCTTTGTTGTGTGGCGCCATTTTCATCACTTTTTGGTGGATTGCTTGGTCTGGATTCTTCTTTTGGATGACATTAGTAAGCTTTGTTGTTGTTGGCACCTTCTTTAACACTTAGAGTTTTCTTCCTTTTTTCACTTAACCACAAAATCTATTTATTTTCCCAACATTATCGATTCTACACTTCTTATTTTCTTAAAAGATGTAAACAATTAAAGATCAAACCACTTACACTACCACTTTCCCAATCTCCTAACCTAGTACCAAGCTCAAAATGCAAGCTCGCTTCTACAAGATAGCTTCTCTTTACCAGCCTTATTCCTATCACTTTTTTGCCAAGATAAAATAAAAAATGATGCAATGCAAGGCCTCACAACTCTCATTATAGTGTTTAGGTTTAGAAGGAAGGATTGGTTTAAGGTGTGGATAATTGTCCTATAATGAGGAGGATCAGCTACTTGGATTAACAAGAGTGGTAAGAAGGGAAGAAGATAATCCAAGTATGTATATGGGTAGCCATGTAATCGCTTTCAATGCACAAACAAGATAAATCATAATCAGGATTATGGTTCTAATAAGATAGGGTTGGAATCAAATCAAAGCAAGCTTTAGCATAAGTCAAGAGTGTCAATGCAAGAATTCAAAGCATGGTGCAGCCTTAAATTCAAACTCACTACTATGCATTCTAACAACAAGTAACCAAGGCATTGAAAACAATACAAACATGGGCATCTTAACAAGTGTTTATCATCTACTCTCTATTCAAATGTGTGCAAAGCTATATGAAATGCATTGATATCCTCATAATTATGTTTTAGCTTGCATTTAGTTTAGTTTTTGGTCTCTTTCATGCATTCATTCATCATATTTTGTCACATTTGCATTCATATTAGACATAATAGGTTTTAGGTTAGACATTTGCATGTTCTGCATTGTTTAGAGTCTTTTTCAGGTCTAAATGGAGCAAAGAAGACATTTGGAGACTGGTGAATGATGAGGACATGAAGAACCAAGTATAATAGCCAAGATGACGGGTTTTAGGCTGCACCAAAGTCTTGAATCGACCAAAGCTGAGAGAAATCTGTCTGAAATGGAGATCGATATGAAATGTATGGGTCAAAACGAAGGTCTTCCGGTGCGATTCAGCCACCACGTCCTTCCTAGAAGTTGTAGAGGATCGAATAAGCTTTCCAACGGAGGAAGCATCAGGTCAATCCGATCAGTAGTTCAAAAGATAAGCCGGCTCAAGCATCACTGTCTGTAACCAGAAGTTCCTATCGATCACCATATCGATCACCTACATTGAGAATCACCCCCTTCCTTCTGATCGATAGGTTTTGGTCCGAGAAGCATCTTTGACCATCTTTGACTTTTTTTATTTTTGCTTCCTAAGACTATTTTGGGGATGTTCCCTATAAATAGCTAAACATAGATCTATTTTCTTTTATCAATTCTCTTCCCTAAAGCTTTGCTTTGGTTTTTCATATAACAAGAACAAACCCTTTGTGGGTTGAGATTGGATCACTTGTATATACTTTTATTTATGTTTTCTTCTTATTTTAATCATAAGTCTTTAATCTTTAGTCTTGGTCTTGCTTTTATTAATTTCGAATTTTCTCTTTGGGGTTTGATTTATTTTAGAGATTAATGATATTTTGTGATGCAAAAGTGTTGCTTTTGGATGCTTGATGTGTTAGGTTGCTAGATCCCATTCCTCTTCTTGCTGAATTGATCTTTAATGCTTAGTACCTCTTTGGAATAGATAACAATCATAAGCGTTTTATCCTGCACTCCATGTGTTTGATGAATTATCTTAGTGGTTTAAGTCTTGAAATAGATGCTTAGAATGTCATGAGTCTTTGCACCACCCATTGCTGGAAAGTTGCCCTTAGATAACTACAATAAACCTAACCAGTGAGTAGTTGTCTGATATATTCCAGCAAGTGATAAGTAATCATACAAGCCATCAAAAGTGGAGGTATGAGAACTTGTTAGATTTTATGGACCTTGTGCTTCTTGCTTGTTTTTTGGTAAATACACCACTAACCATGGGTTTGACATGCCAATGAACAAAGTATCTTGTATTGTTTTAGATGTCCTTATCTAGAGTTGAATTGTTCTCAATTTTATTTGATCCCATAACCATAAGCATGATTCACTTTGTTATCACTTTAGTCTTGAACCTTGCCTTTTTTGTATTTTGCTTAGGATTTCTAGATGTGGTAGATTAGGGGAATTTATGGCTTGATTAAGGTTTGTTTAGTGCTTCATTATATGGGTTCCTCTCTATTGATCTGTTCTTACACTAGATTTGTCTTGATCACATTTATCTAGAATTTAGGCTTTCTCTTATGCCCACCAAGTGTTTGATGAAATGCTGATCTTGTTTGATTGGGGATTTGCTGGCCTTAGCTCAAGATATTGACTGTTTGAGGAGTATTTTGACTTGAATAGAGTTGTTTATGAATGCTTGCTGAATGTTTTAACACTAATGAGAGTTAGTTCTTGTTAAGGTGTTTAGCAAATGACTATTTTACAAGACATTGGATTTAGCTTGCTTGTTTGTGAACTCTATGTCTAGGAATCACCATTGCTAGCTTGTTTGCTTGATCAATGCTGTTTGAAACAACTTTAATTAGTTCTTGAATTCCCCAAAGTCAATAACCACATCTAGGAACTTGCTTTTCTCTTTTGTTATATTTCGGATATGCTCTATTTTCCTCTGTTTTGCTTGCTTAATCTTGTTTAAACTGCCTTTAGTCTTGTTAGATTTCCTTCTTATTCATCTTAGGTTGTTAGAGTTCAATTCCCTCTCTTTATTTGGCCTAGCTTAGCAAGTTTTCTGCATCTCATATGTTCCTTAGCCTTTGGATTGGATTGACACCTCAAGTACTACAATGACATGTGTGTTTGAGGATTGAGTTAAGGCTTAAAAACTTCAACATCAATTGGCGCCGTTGCCAGTTCATTGTGTCTAATGCATTTGAGTTTGATTACTTGCTTAAACTAGGCTATTTTATTTGTGTTATTTTGATGATTAGAGAAGGAACATTAGTTCCATTGCACTCTCATATTTGAGTTTCACTTTCTAAGTGTCAAGCTTAGTGACTATAAACAAGCATACTTGGAAGGTAGTTCCATGTTTATCCCTTGTCTATATATGCTCCTTTTGCTTTTGATTTCTTTTGTTTAGTGTTTCAGGGTTCTAAGATGGATCAAATAGTTCAAGACAAGGTGGACAATGCCAAGGAGCTACAACAGCTTATTCATTGAGCTAGTGCACTGATTATGGCCAAGAAAAATTGGTAGGCAACATACTGAGTACAAACCAGACAATACTGCTCAGTCTTATTGCCTTTCTATGCACCAAGCTACTCTCTCAATGGCAATTACACCAAGAACCAAGAAAAAAGTGCACCTTGTTGAAGCGGCCAGAAACTTTACCTGCCAAAACTGGCTCGGAACAAGCATCTACACTCCGATTCAGCTTCAACAGTCTTCATAAATGTTGTCGCCCCGTGAGTTAGCTTGCTTCGGGAGTTGGTTTCAGGTCATTCCCATCAGCGGTTGAAAAGTTACCAAAGTTTTCGTGAAACCGCTCAACCCATATCGGTCAAGGAGTGACCGATACAAGCCGTATCGATCAAGGCTATCAGTCAGGAGTGACCGATACAAATACACCGTATATATTTTGGTCACCGTATCGGTCACCTTCTAGACCGATACTATTCATATCGATCAGCCCAGACCGATACAAATGACTAATAGGAATCACCCGAAGGACTATAACGACTAAAGATTAGCTCAGATGAGGTGTTTTCATTCCGATTTGGCCTCGGAGTTCTTCATCAACATTGTAGCCCAGGGAGTTATCTTTCGTTTGGTGTTAGTTTTGAGCCATTCGCATCGGTGGTTAAAGAGTTATGGCGAATACAGTGAGGAAATATCCATCTCACGTTTCGACTGATCATCTTGACCGACTTGAAGAGCAGCCTGGACTAGGGGTTTGCGTCTCGATTCAGCCTCGGATGTCTGCATGAGAGTGATAGAAAATTGAGTTAGGTTTCGTATGCAGCTTGGTTCGTATCATTTGGTGGAGTGGATCAAGAAATACTGCAATTTTGGCAAAGGCGCTGCAAGAACCCCAAGTGTTACATCAAGCTGGATATCAGATGACTTGGTCGATATGACTCCTTGACCTTGCTCAATAAGGTGCACACTGCTGGTTTCAAGGGAGTGCAGGCTTTCTTCTTCACTATTAACCATCCCAATCCATTCCTTAAAACATTTCCACTCCTTCTCTATTACAAGACTTAGAGGTATACTCCAACACCTTTGCATTTTTCTTCTTCTCTTCTTCTCTTATTTTTTTTGAATTGTTTGTTGGATATTGGCTCCTCTTGCACTTTTATTACACATTGGATTACACAGGGACTGTGTAAATTAAGTGTGGAGGAGGGTGTGATACTAACAGTTCTCTTTCAAATTTTTGCATTCATCTCTTGCATATCTCTCATACTTGCAAAATTTTGAAATTTTTGAAAGATTTTCGAATTTAAAAAAAAAAACGTTTTGAGTGATCATCTAGCTGCATCTTGCATTTTAGGATTGCATTTAGTTGCATTTGCAATGAGGTTTCATCAAATCGAAATTTTGAGCATGATGTTTGCCTTTGAGAGATGTTAATTTTTGAAATCACTTCATTGCCTAAGTTGTTAGTTCTTTGATGTTATGGTCTAGTTTGAATTGAAGTTTGAACCACACTTGGAATTCTTTGCATGATACTCTTGTCTTGATGAAGCTTGCATGACCTGAATTCAGTCTTTATTTACTAGAACCATAATTTGAATATTGAATTATCATGTCTTATGCATTGAAAGTGTTTTCATGGATACCATACACATACTTGGGCTTTCTTTTTCCCTTCTTTGTCCCCTCTTGCTAGTCCAAGTAGATTTCCCTGCCATTAACCAAACCTTCATTCAAGCCAAAAATTGTTTGTGAGTGATTGTGAGGCTTTTTCTTTAAGGAATGAGCTTAGTAAAAAGTGTTGGGTTAGAACTACAAAGGGACCCTTCCATTGTAGAACTAGCTCACCCTCTTGAGCTAGATAGGCTAGGATGTTTTGGTTAACAAGGGATGGTTTTGGGATTTAAATTTTGGGTTATCAAGTGAAGAAGGAAAAGGGAAAGCAAATGAAAAGGAGTGCACATAAGTAACCTTGGGAAGTTTGGCTAATCACTAAAAGCTTTATGCAAATGAAGAAGGTGTCCAAAGCTAGCAAAGAGAACACCAGCAAAGTAAAGAAGAGCAAAAGCAAAGAAGAAATGGTCAAACCACCAAGAAGAATCAAAGAAGAAGATGCACTATCAAAGAAGCTCCAAAGGAGAATGAAGAATGGGATCAAAAGAAGCAAAAAGCTTCAAGAAAAAGGGTAGAATAGGATTATGTTTTGGGGAAGAAGCTAAGGAGTTTAGATCACTTATAGATTTTTGGGGTACATGGGAGTTTACCTTTGTATGCATAAGTTGTTCTTTACTCTTAGCATTTTACCAAAGTTCATTCCATTTTCTTGAGAGAACCCTTGCACTTAAATATAACCAGTTCGAAATTGTTTGAGGTCATCTTTGCCTCATAAGCCTTATCCTTAGCCAAATGAAAACACAAGATTTGCATGAGCATGATCCACTTGGTTGATGTGTTAATTGAATGTTAAAGAGATTGGATGATGTGATTGCTTGTGTAAGATAGGCTTGAGTTTTCTTGTATATGCTTGTGATGAATGTGGCTAGATTTTCAGTAAGAACAAACATCATTTTCATCTTAGAATCATTAACTTGGACAATGACTTGATTTTTATTATTGGCATCTTTCAAACCAAATAGCTCATACTTTCAAGCTTCTCTTCCACCATGTTCATACTTGCTTGAGGGCAAGCAAGATCTAAGTGTGAGGGTGTTGATATCCTCATAATTTACCATGTTTTAGCTTGCATTTAGTTTAGTTTTTGGTCACTTTCATGCATTCATTCATCATATTTTGTCACATTTGCATTCATATTAGACATAATAGGTTTTAGGTTAGACATTTGCATGTTCTGCATTGTTTGGAGTCTTTTTCAGGTATAAATGGAGCAAGGAAGACATTTGGAAACTGGTGAATGATGAGGACATGAAGAACAAAGTATAATAGCCAAGATGACGGGTTTTAAGCTGCACCAAAGTCTTGTATCGACCAAAGCTGAGAGAAA
Organism: Thlaspi arvense; assembly: GCA_911865555.2. Classification (NCBI taxonomy): domain Eukaryota; kingdom Viridiplantae; phylum Streptophyta; class Magnoliopsida; order Brassicales; family Brassicaceae; genus Thlaspi; species Thlaspi arvense. The sequence goes on along the minus strand of OU466861.1, from coordinate 28,890,653 downwards.
TCTGTCCGATATGGAGATCGATATGAAATGTATGGGTCAAAACGAAGGTCTTCCGGTGCGATTCAGCCTCCATGTCCTTCATAGAGGTTGTAGAAGATCGAATAAGCTTTCCAACGGAGGTTGAATCAGGTCAATCTGAGTAGTAGTTCAAAAGATACAGCGGTTCAAGCATCACTGTCCGCAACAAGAAGTTCCTATCGATCACCATATCGATCACCTACATTGAGCATCACCCCCTTCCTTCTGATCGATAGGTTTTGGTCCGAGAAGCATCTTTGACCATCTTTGACTTTTTTTTATTTTTGCTTCCTAAGACTATTTTGGGGATGTTCCCTATAAATAGCTAAACATAGATCTATTTTCTTTTATCAATTCTCTTCCCTAAAGCTTTGCTTTGGTTTTTCATATAACAAGAACAAACCCTTTGTGGGTTGAGATTGGATCACTTGTATATACTTTTATTTATGTTTTCTTCTTATTTTAATCATAATTCTTTAATCTTTAGTCTTGGTCTTGCTTTTATTAATTTCGAATTTTCTCTTTGGGGTTTGATTTATTTTAGAGATTAATGATATTTTGTGATGCAAAAGTGTTGCTTTTGGATGCTTGATGTGTTAGGTTGCTAGATCCCATTCCTCTTCTTTCTGAATTGATCTTTAATGCTTAGTACCTCTTTGGAATAGATAACAATCATAAGCGTTTTATCCTGCACTCCATGTGTTTGATGAATTATCTTAGTGGTTTAAGTCTTAGAATAGTTGCTTAGAATGTCATGAGTCTTTGCATCACCCATTGGTGGAAAGTTGCTCTTAGATAACTACAATAAACCTAACCAGTGAGTAGTTTTCTGATATATTCCAGCAAGTGATAAGTAATCACACAAGCCATCAAAAGTGGAGGTATGAGAACTTGTTAGATTTTATGGACCTTGTGCTTCTTGCTTGTTTGTTAGTAAATACACCACTAACCATGGGTTTGACATGTCAATGAACAAAGTAGCTTGTCTTGTTTTAGATGTCCCTATCTAGAGTTGAATTGTTCTTTATTTGATTTGATCCCTTAACCATAAGCATGATTCATTTTGTTATCACTTTAGTCTTGAACCTTGCCTTTTTGGTATTTTGCTTAGGGTTTCTAGATGTGGTAGATTACGAGAATTTAGGGCTTGATTAAGGTTTGTTTAGTGCTTCATTATATGGGTTCCTCTCTATTGATCTGTTCTTAAACTAGATTTGTCGTGATCACACTTATCTAGAATTTAGGCTTTCTCTTATGCCCACCAAGTGTTTGATGAAATGCTGATCTTGCTGGCCTTGGCTCAAGATATTGACTGTTTGAGGAGTGTGTGTGCTGGATTTCACACAATAGAATTTGTCTAAATAAAAACAAAAGAGGACGTAAAGATTCTATGTTAAAACACGAGAGAGCAAAGATCCAAAGATGGTAATTTTATTAGTGCTGCTTTGATAAGCTTTTGGTACAAGTATTTTGCTAAGTCTTTTGCTAGGTCCTAAAGATGTTCGCGCTAATGAGTTAAACTCTCTATTTATACAACTCCTAGTCGTAATCTAAACGAAGATCTCGGAGTATATTTGCGCAGATAACCCTTCCTCATTCCCTTCGCGGCGCCTTCTTCCTCAAGGCTTCGTCTTCTAGGATAAACGACGCTTCGGAATTCTTCGTGGATTTGGGCTCGACCCACTTGCACATTGCCTTGTCTTGGGTCTGACTAGGGGCTTCGACTTATTGCTTCGTGGGCCTTCACCTTTGGGCTTGATTTGAAGTTTTCCTCGCCCATGCACGGTTTGGGCGAGGTGATTGGCTTCGCCCGGCTTTCGCACGGTTCACCTCGCCTGTGCACGTTTTGGGCGAGGTGATTGGCTTCGCCCGGGTTTTGCACGGTTCACCTCGCCATGCACGGTTTGGGCGAGATGATTGGCTTCGCCCGGGTTTTGCACGGTTCACCTCGCCGTACACGGTTTGGACGAGGTGATTGGCTTTGCCCCTGCAAAGTCTGGGCATCGCCAAGAATCACTTCCATACTTAGCCATTTTCCCGTTGATCTCGCTAGGGTGAAAACCGACCCCAACAATTAGCCCCCCAGCTCGTTAGACTCAAAGGTTAGGGTGACGAGGTGTCAAGAGAGGCGAGGTCGATGGTAAAGAGTTTTTGCTTCGCCATGATGAGATGCTTCGTTTTGGCAGGACGAGGTGAAAATGCCTCCACATCCCCTCGTCGGGGCGAAGCAAAACTGCCTTACTTCACCTTGCCGGAGCGAGGTAAAAATGCTCTACTTCTCCTCGCCAGGGCGAGGTGAATGTGCCATGCTTCACCTCGCCAGAGCGAGATGAAAAGGCTCCGCTTCTCCTCGCCAGGGCGAAGTGGTTATGCCTTGCTTCTCCTTGCGATGGCGAGGTGGCTATGCCTTGCTTCTCCTCGCGATGTGAGTTGGATATTCAGCTAGCGAAGCGAGGCAAATCCCTGCGCGAGCGAGGAGTCTGCTTCGTCGTGGCGAGGTGTTTTGTTCAGCTGGTGCGAAGTGTCTTTCTTCGCCGAGTTACATCTTGCTTCGCCATTGCTCAGCCTGAGCATAACGTTTCGCTCTAAGTTGACGAGGTGATTCCCCACTTTGAGCGAGGTGGAGAAAACTTCCTTCTTGATGAAGCGATATGATTTTTTTTACGCTGGCGAGGTGAAATGACTCGTTGGTCCATAAGTTTGGCTTCGCCCTTGTCTTGCCGAAGCGTTGTGTTTCGCCTCGCTATTTTTTTATACTTAGAATTTTTCAGAACATCTTCTTCTGGATTTGTTAATGGGTATTGACTTTTGATCTCTTTGGGCCTAAAAAGCCCGTTTAGAAATCAATCCTCCTTGGGGACTGTAACCGTTTCGCGTACTCCTGAGGCGAGGTGTTGAAGTGGCTATAAGTAGCGAGGTCTCTCCAACTTTTTTTCATTACCTTCAATCTTCAAATAATTTCAAAGGTTTGTTTTCTCTCTTCTCTTTATCTCCCCTTTTTTTATGTTAGAGTTCCGATTATGGTTTTTCTTTTCTTGGCCGTTCCGCTGCCGTCCGCCTTAAATACTCCGGTCCGTCTTTGATCTTTCTCCAAAAACCTCCATGGCATCTTCTCCCTCTTCTGGGTCCGAGGTGAATCCTTTGACTGTTGGATCCAACCAAGGCGACGCGTGCTCCAGAGCTTCAATGTCTAGTCGGGGCGAGTCGAGTCGTCAGGACGAGGTTGGTGTGTCGTCTCGACGAGGCGAGGTAGGACCTCGCAGCGAGGTGAGATCTCGCAGCGGTGGGAGTTTTCGGAGCAAAACCGTCGGGTCGCCCTGCCGAGGCGAGGCGGGATCTCGTGGCGAGGCGAATGTATCATCTCGCCGAGGTGAAGGATCCTGTGGTGAGGCGAGCGTATCATCTCGTCAAAGTGAGGAATCCCATGGCGAGGCGAGCATATCACCTCGCCGAGGTGAGGCCTCTCATGGCGAGGCGAGTGTATCATCTCGCCGAGGTGAGACGGGATCTCGGGGCGAGACGAGTATATTATCTCGCAGAGGCGAGGAGAGTCATTGCGGCAAGGTCGATTCAAGCCTTGATGGCTCAGTTAATTCTTTGAGTAGTGGACCGAACGAAGCGGGTTTCGGGGGAGACGCTCCGGTCATCGAGGGTGAGAATCCCCATACCACAGTCAAACATCTTTCTCAAGCAGTTGAGGCGATAACGACAAAACCCGAGGAAGAGGACTGGAACTGGGACCCAACTGTGGCGAGGAGAGAGCTTGCAGAGATGGTGAAACTTCAGAAGGAGCAACAGCCAAAGTAGAAGAGGGCGAAGAAGAAAGTTGCTGATCCGTCATGGTCTACGCTCTCGACTATTGAGAGTTTAAGAGATCTGAGGGCTCGCTTCAATATCAGCGAAGAGGTTGAGTTCCTGGTACCCACTTCAGCAGAGCGAGTAGACCATCCGCCTTCCGGGTACTTTACAGTTTATGAGAGTTTCTTCTACCTTTGCCTTCTTTGGTTTCCCATCCCGAAAGTTATCTCTCAGTATTTATGGAAATACAAGCTTGCCTTGGCCCAGATTACACCTCGAGGCCTTTGCCATCTTATTGGTCTTGTCGTTCTCAGCTACGAGTGCGAGGTCGAGCTTACTGTTGGTCATCTTCTTAACTTGTTGGATATTCGTAGGAATCCAAAATCCGAGACGTACTGCATTGGTAACAAAAGGGATTGGCGGATTATCCACGGATATCCTAGTAATGACAGAGACTGGAAGAGCCGTTTCTTCTGTGTTTTGATAAACGATGCATCCGTGCCCGTGGCATGGCTTGAGGAGGTCAAGACGGACTAGGGGCGAGTCGGTAGCGGATCGTTGCCAAACTTAAGGATTTTGTACCCGAGTCGATGTGAGTATCGTTGCTAACATTTATTATTTTTTTTTTGTTGCAGAGCGTCAGATCGTGCTAAGGATTCGCGAAGATTTTCTCGACTCGGTCAAGCTTTTTTGCCAGAGGAAGACTTATTGGACGAGGAGTTTCACGTTGCAAAGGGTTGAACGTGCTCGAGCTTTTAACCTCGGGATCGATATATATTACTCCGAATCTTCTCATTCATCCGACGTCGATCCGATTTACAAGCTGGCGGCCAAAATGACTCTTCAGGAGAAAAGGAGAAAGAACCAGTTAGGTCGAAGGAGGCGAGCCCTAGAGTTTTGGGCGAGGCAAACGCGAGCTCCACGATTCCGGGCAAGGTGAACACTGGTTCGAAATTCTCAAGTGAGGCGAGGCCAAAGGCAGCTAGAGTTTGTTCTGAGATCATCGCGGGTTTGAAGTCTTCTCTGCGACCTGAGGGATCCTCTTTGTCTTGTCATGTGGAGAAATCAAAGGTGACTCCTCGAGCCGATGGAGGCGAAGCAGACAAAAGGGGTTGGAAGCGCGTCGCGTTAAGGGAAGATAAGGCGGGCGATGCAGCTGTTTCGTAGAAGAAAGCGAAGAAAGATCCTCTCGTTCCTACGTCTGTTCCCGATGCGAATCTTGCAACAGCCGCTTCGGATGCGCCTGCCGATGAGGCCGCAGCGTCTGTGACTCTCTTCTCCAAGATCACTCGTCCAGGAGATCGTCTTCCCGTGCCGGATACTCTTGCTTTGAGCAAGAAATACGTCAAGATGGCACTCAGAGGAGTCAAGGTAATTTTCTTTTGTCTCCGCCGCTCTTGTGATACGTGTGTATATATATATTTTTTTAACAAAGAGCTTGTGATCTTGTTTCAGTTTATCGAGGCAGCGAACGAGGTGGTCGCGGGCTATGAACGGGATGCCCGGGAGGATTTGCGTCGTATCCAGGAGGCTCGCAGCGATGCCGTTGCTCTCAAGGCTAGTCTCGACGAGGCCGAGCTAAAACATTTCGCCGAGCTGGAGAAGGCCGCAACTCGGATGAAGAAACTTGAGGACGAGAGGGACGACTTCAGGAAAAAATGAGACGAAGCCGAGGCCTTTGCCGTTCGTCTCAACGAGCAAAAGCTCAGACGTGAGTTGGGCATCGCTTCTCTCAAGCGACAGCTCGAGGCCGAGAGAGAGCTGCGCGAGGTTGAGGCCAGGAAAGCGCGTAAGGAGGCGAGGAGAAAACTAGGCCAGAAGTTCCAGGATCGCATTTGCCAAGTGGAGGAGAAGATCGAGAAGCTAAAGGGGCCTGCCCGTACGAGGGTTGTTGAGCTTGCGCAGGCCTAGGGGAATCTCCAGCTCGTCGAGCTTCTTATGGGCGAGGACCCTCCTTCTCTGGATGCAGAGTTGGCGACCCTGACCGGATGGAAAGAGGAGCTTGCCGATGCTGACGCAGAATTCGAGCGTCTTGCGACTGACCTGCGAGAGGATCTGAAGCTTTCTCCGGTTTCCAGCGATTCTGTCCCACCCTTCTTTGCTAATGAATCGACGGAAGTTATGGCTTCGAAGGCTGGCGTGGAAGATCCCGCAGGGTTGACGAGTTGATCACCGAGAAGGGTTCTCAGCAGGACGTGTCGAAGGTGTCCAAGACCGCCGAGACTACTGAGGCTATAGTTTAGGAAATGCCTTCGGATGTTCATGCTTTGATTTGGTTTTTATTTGACTTTTTGTTGTTGCGCATCCATGCATCGGATGTGCTTTTTTGTTTCGAATTTGGTGCCTGGATGGCTTTATCCGCTTAGACTTTATGCTATGGGTTTTTTTATGATATTATACTTTGTTATCGAGTCGAAGTGTTGCTGTTCTGTTTTGGATTGCGGCAAAACGAAGTGCTCAAGTTACTCACTTGAACATGTCTGATTTTTTTTATACTCAAAACAGTTTAAGAGTTTTTCCGACTCGTCTTTTTCTATAGGGCGAGCCATAGCCGAAAGAAGCGTAGTGGTTAGGATCAGTGCCGTTTAGAGGCTAGGTGACTATAGAGTCTAGGGTAGATCAACATGACCCTTTTATGCTTAATGATTAAGAGTTGAGTTGTGTTCGGGCGAAGCGTTTTGCTTTACTCGGAATTGCGGCGAAGCGATGGCTTCGTGTTCGTCCGATAAGGCCTACTTGTGAGGCGATTGTAAAGGTTAGACTTCGAGTTCGAAGGTATATAAACGAAGCATAATGTTGCCAAGTGGCGAAGTGTTTGCCTTGGTTTCAAGCTTGAATGTGTTTAGTATTTTTGTGATAAAACAGTGTTTCCGAAGTGTTTCGGGAAAAGACCTGAAAATGGGTGAGTTGCGGTATTTTGACCGCGATCACCCCACAGGTGTTTTGTAGCGTCGAGGACCAGTGTTGCTTAGAAGCGAGGTGTTTGCTGGGTTTATGTTTGAACATATTCGGATATTATGTACTTGATTGTGCACATCATATACAAAATTCCAAAAATGTTTTAAGTGACGAGCTGCGACTGGGCTAGCCGCAGTGTCTTGGTCGCGATGGACCTATAAATGCTATGTAGCGTAAATGACCAGCGTTGCTAAGAAGCGAGGTGTTTTGTTGGGTTTATGTTTGAACATATACGGGTACCTCGTATTCTACGACCAACCGTGAATATTATGTTCGTGAGGTGTTGTAAGACCAACGTTGCTTAGGACGAACTGTTGTTGGGTTTAGGATGTTTTGCCACAGCTTTAGGACTTGCGAACCCAACTCGACTTAATTATCCGTTTTTCCGGCAAAACATAAAGAACATCGAATAGGAATTACCCAATGATGTTTGACCTGGGTATACCCAGCCATGATTTATATAGCGCGCTTTAATCCGTGGAGGATGTTTGAGAACCCAATTGTCCAGTGAGAACGCAGGAGTTAGAATCCGTAAAGGATGTAATATTCGTCCGTTGTAGCCAACAACAGGCGGGGTGAGTGATAAGAGTTTAGATGTGAGTTGGATAAACTTGCTCTTTAATTTAAGCGAAGTGATTACAAAGCGTGGGAGTATACGAGTATACGTACCCCACTCCCCCCCCCCCCCACCTTTTTAGGAGGGGGGCAGTTGAACTCGTTGTTAGACGAGCTGCCTACATACCCCTTTCGGGGATCAAACCGCCCCGTAGTTTATGGTTTTGATAGAGTGACTTAGAAGTAGTACTTCTTTAAGTGCATCGCGTTCCAGGATCTTAGTACTGCGACGTCAGTTACGTTGTTGGCGAGCTCGTAAACGCCAAGTCGGACTACCTTGGTAATGTGGTAAGGCCCTTCCCAGTTAGCCCCCAGTTTTCCGGAGTTCCGTTTGGCTGTGTTTTGGAAAACATTGCGGAGAACGAGGTCTCCTTTGTTGAATCGACGGCTTCTTACGTTCGAGTTGTAATATTTAGCCGTGGCTTGTTGATAGTTCTGCATCCGAATAAGTGCTTGGTCGCGTCGCTCGTTGATCAAGTCGAGGTTGCCTAAGAGCATGAGGTGATTCAGGGCTTCTTGTCCGAGCAGAAGTCATCGGCAAACTCCTTGAAAATCTATCTCGGCTGGAATTATGCAATCCGTTCCGTAGACAAGTGCGAATGGCGTTTCGCCTGTTGCTCGTCTCGAGGTTGTTCGATGCGTCCAGAGGACTCTTTCGAGCTCGTCTGCCCAGCGTCCGTTCTTTTCGTCGAGGCGTTTCTTCAGGCCATCGAGTATGATTTTGTTCGCCGCCTCGGCTTGTCCGTTGCTTTGTGGATAGCGAGGCGTGGATTTACTGAGCCTTATCTTCCACTTTTCACAAAAAGTTTCAAAGCGAGTGGAGATGAATTGGGAACCATTATCGGTCACAATCTCGTAAGAGACTCCGTGCCAGCATATGATGTGCTTCCACACGAAATTCTTGACTTGGGCATCTTTGATGCTAGCGTACGATTCTGCCTCGACCCACTTGGAGAAATAATCAGTAAGGACGAGGAGAAATTTCTTTTACTTCGATCGATGTAACGGGCCGATGATATCCATCGACCATCGCATGAAAGGGTACGGCGAGGAGATGGAGGACAGCAATTCTGTGGGTTGGTGGATCGTTGGGGCGTGGCGCTGGCACTTCTCGTATTTCCGCGAATATATTTCGCAATCTTTCACCATGGTTGGCCAATAATATCCGTGACGCTTGATCTTGATTGCCAACGACCTTCCGCCAGAGTGATTCCGCACGAGCCCTCGTGAACTTCTTTCATGACCTTCCTCGCTTCGGGGCCTTCAACGCACGTCATTAATGGTCCTGAGAATCTCCATTTGAATACTTCGCCGTCGAGTAGAACATAACGAGCTGCTTGGGCTTTGAGTTTTTGAGGGGCCCATTTGTCTGTTGGAACATCTCCGTCCATTATGTAGGATCGGATTGGTCTCATCCATTCATGGTCTCATCCGTACTCGCTCTCCTGTTGCGGTTCCGTTTCCATCTCCGCTTGTCCATCGTTGGCTGGCCCGACTTCCTGCACCTGTTCGTCGGCTACCACTTCGTCTTCTTCCATCGGATTGATCAAGTTAACTGTTTCAGGATTTTTGATGCTAGGTCGCTCGATAAATTCCACTGGGATGACTCTCTTTAAACCAGGGACTGAGGACGAGGCAAGTGCTGCCAATGCGTCGGCTTGAGCGTTTTCGCCTTGAGGTATTCTTGTTAGTTCGAACTCTGAAAACTCTTTAGCGAGTGTTTGGACGACGCTCAAGTATGCTTCCATTATCTCGTCCCTCGCCGTGTATTCTCCATTAAACTGGTTCGCGACGAGTTGAGAGTCGCAAAAAGCACGAATTTTTTGGACTTTAAGCCCGCGAGCCAATCTGATCCCGGCGATCAGGGCCTCGTATTCAAGTTTATTGTTTGACGCATGAAAGGCCAATCTGAAAGACTGCTCCAATATTTCGCCAGTTGGCGAAGTCATCCGGATCCCGACTCCGGACCCTTGCTTTGATGATGAGCCGTCGACATGGAAGATCCAAGTAGAATCTTGGGTTGGTTCATCGGTCCCTTCGGTTGGGAGTTCGATCAAGAAATCCGCTAGGACTTGAGATTTCGCGCAGGTTTTGCTCCTGTACTCGATGTCATATTCGCTAAGCTCCACTGCCCATTTGGCTAGTCTTCCGGATTGGTTTGGACTGAGCAATATAGTCCGTAGTGGGAAGGAGGTTAGCAATATGATGGAGTGCGACTGGAAGTACGGCCTGAGCTTTCGTGCGCACATCACCACTGCGAGTGCCAACTTCTCCATTTGCGGGTATCGCGTCTCCGCATCGGCCAGAGTTTGGCTTACGTAGAAGATGGGCTTCTGTTCGCCTCGCTTCTCTCGGACCAGGACTCCGCTTACCGCTGTAACTGAAACAGCGATGTATAGGTACAGTGGCTCTCCCTCGACTGGTTTTGCAAGCACGGGCGGGGTGGCGAGGTAACTTTTTAACTCCTGGAAGGCGTGCTCGCACTCCTCCGTCCACTCAAATTTCTTATTGCCCCGGAGCGTATCGTAGAAAGGCAAGCATTTACCTGTCGATCTTGAGATGAATCGGTTTAGTGCGGCGACGCGTCCAGTAAGTCGCTGTACTTCTCGTTTGTTCTTGGGCACTGCCATCTGGATCAAGGCGCCGATCTGCTTCGGATTTGCTTCGATTCCCCGGTTTGTCACTAAGTATCCGAGAAACTCTCTGGAGGTTACTGCAAACCGGCACTTCGTCGGATTTAACTTCATGTTATGTTATTTAGCTGGGCGAAGCAGTCTCTGAGGTGGGTGACGTGATCCTTCTCTTCGAGTGACTTCACCAACATATCATCTATATATACCTCCATTGTTTTTCCGGAGTTGCGCGGCGAACATCTTATTCACCAATCTTTGGTAGGTCGCTACAGCATTCTTGAGCCCGAAGGGCATTACCTTGTAACAGTATATGCCCAGGTCCGTTATGAATGCTGTCTTTTCTCTGTCGTCGGGATTCATCAGGATCTGATTATATCCAGAAAAAGCATCCATAAACAAGAGGAGCTTGTTGCCAGCAGTTGCCTCGACGAGGCGGTCTATGCGAGGTAGCGAAAAGATGTCTTTTGGGCACGCCTTGTTCAGATCCGTGAAGTCTACGCAGATCCGCCATTTCCCATTCTTCTTTTTACTACTACTGGGTTCGCGAGCCAGTCGGGATACTTCACCTCAGCAATAGATCCCACCTTCGAAAGTCTGTTTACTTCGTCGTTAACCGCTTTCGCTCGCTCCGGCCCGAGCTTCCTTCTCTTCTGCTTCACGGGTTTGAAGGTCGGATCGACATTCAGTTTGTGGCAGGTAACATCGATGCTGATCCCGGGCATGTCTTCTGCGGCCCCTGCGAAAGTGTTAATGTTCTCCTTTAAGAAGGAGATCAGCTCAGTTTTTAATGTCTCGTCCAGCTCGGCTCCGATTTCTACGCATCTCTCTGGGTTCGCCTCGTCTATGCACACCGAGATTACAGAGGCACACCTCGGCTGTTCCCCCTCTCCTTCCTCCGACTTCTGTAATTGCAATAAAAGTCTCGACCGCCTTAGCTTTGCTTCGCGGTTAGTCTTAATCTTCTTATGCTCCGTATCTCTCTTCACCTCGGTCTTGGGATTTCTGAGTTTGTGTTCGGCCATGAAGCCTATCCTGGACTCCTTTTGGCTTCCCCAGATCGTTTTTATCCCGTTCGGGCCTGGGAATTTCAAGCACAAGTGGTAAGTCGAGGCGACAGCTCACATAAAATTAATCCACGGCGTTCCCATGATGATATTATAGATCGCCAAGCTATCAGTGACTGAAAAATCTACGATTCTAGTCACGTCTCTGGCTCAAACAGGCAACTAAATGGTTCCCAGCGTCATTATCGTATCCCCAGCGAAACCAGGCAGAGGACTCGGGGTCAGCTTGACTTCGGACATATCGACTCCCATTTTGACTAGGGTATCTCGAAAGATAACGTCTACAGAAATTCTGGTATCGATAAGGACTCTCGCCACGTCATGATCTTTCACGATCAGTTCGATGACAAGCGGGTCGTTATGCGGCCTATCGATGCCCGTAGTTTTGCGTTCTTCGAAGGTGATGATATCGTTTGGATTTTTCGTTGGTGCGGACCAGTTGATGCTCGCGTCGGCTCGCCTATGAAAGGACTTGATCACGGAGATAGTGTCTCGGTAATATTGTGATCCGCCCATGATCATATTTATCCTTTGTCGTGTCCCCGGTTCAGTTTCCTTGTCATTCTTCTGATTACGCTTCGGGTTGCACGTGGCCTCGCCTCGGGATCTCTCCTCACCTCGGGATCTCTCCTCGCCTCGGGATCTCCCCTCGTCTCGAGGCCTTTTTCTTCTGGAGCTGGTTCGTCTCGTTGCTCTGCTTCCACTGCAATTTCTCCTTCGAGGTCCTTCAAGGTCACCGCATCGCCGAGCTCTCCTGCTATGAGTTACTCTGTGAGTTTTGCTCCGATTTTTCGGCACTTTGACGTCGGATTTCCGTAGGTCTTGTGCACTTTGCAGTATGCTTTTTCGTCATATGAGTTCGAGTTTCTCGTCCAGGTATTACTCCACGGGAGTTTGCCTCAGTCAGTGCCTATTTGATAGTTATGGGCTCCGCGGAAGTTTGGTCCTTCATGGTGTACGTACGAGTTGCTCTGGTAACTCTTCTTCTGGGATGGTTGGCTCGGCATCGCGACTTAAATTTTGCCACTCGCCTTCCCTGAACCAAAGCGTTGGTCTAAATTTTTGAATTCCTCTTCTTCCAGTATGAAGTCCGAAGCGCGGTGCATAGCATCCTGGATAGTTTGCGGCTTGTTTCAGCTTATTTCCTTCCTAAACTCCGACTTGTACCAAAGGGATTTTCTCAAAGCGACGAGTGCTCCATTATCACTTACATTTTCCACTTTAGACATCACTGCGTTGAAGCATCCCATGAAGGCTCTTAGTGATTCGGTCGGTCCTTCGGACAAGGTCCATAGGTCGGCGTCGGAAACGTCTTGGTTCATGAACATGGAATATTGCTTCATGAATTCCCTGGTCAATTCTTTGAAGTTATCGATCGAGTTCTGTTCTAATCGCGAGAACCATTCAAGAGCTGCTCCTCGAAGGCTTTCTACAAAGAGAAGGCAGAAGCCAGCGTCTCGCTCATGCTCCTTGAATTTGGATCTTGCCATCACGGTGTTGAATGATCTGACATGCTCCTTTGGATCGGTTGTTCCTTCGTAAGTGGGTAATCGAATTTTTCCAGGGTCGGATACTCTCGCCTCCGTGATCCGACTGGTGAATGGGGTTTTTTGGACTTCCTCTGGCAGCAAGTCTATCTCCGGCGCCGCGCTGGTTGTTATGCACCTCGGATCTGATGGCTATGCATCTCGGCATTCGCTCGTGCTAAAGCGGCTTGGATCTCACTAAGGGCATCTCCTCCTCGGCTCCCTTGACCGTGTTGGATAACATGGCTCCGATATGCGGTTCTATGCTCCTCAGGGTATCGTGCTTGATCGCCCCATGCGAGATCTTCGTCCTCCTCGTCTGAGTCGTGCTCGAGCTCCGCGTCGCCGATATCTCCTTCTGCTCGGGTCTGCATCGCTGTGATATTATTTGTATTAAGTTGGGTCGGATCCGTCTGCGTCTCCTCGGCCGTAACTTGATTGGCTTCGCTCCCAACTGGTTCATCACTGGCTGCGCCTGGCTGTTGGCCTCCCTGCTCCTGGGCGACTCCTCTCCTGTTCAAGCGTGGTGGGATTGTGATGTTTGGCCTCGTTGCGGCAGGTGTCTGTTCTTCGGGGGCAGTTTGTGATTGGAGAACTCCTGAACCTCCGAGTCTGCTGCCGCTCGTCACTGGCGTAGAGAAATTGAGTGCCGTGGGGTTGAGTCTGTGTCTCCTGAACCTTCCTGGTGGGTTCGTCGATGGAAGGATGCTCCCGATGCGTTGGCTTTGGGTTCGACTCTCCACTGCTAACGCCTCAGAGGATTTTATCTTGCTCTCCTGCCTTCTTCGCCAGCGTAGCCAACATCTCTTTCACCTCGGCTAGGGCAATCGTGAGCGCCTCGGCTTGCGTCTGTTGATGCTGAACCGTATTGTCTGCGCCTCCATCGCCTCGCCTAGCTCCGGTGTTATCTCCGTCTTGTACTCGAGTGGACATCTCTTCAGATCTCGCGTCTCTCGGTCGTGGGTGTAAGAATTCTTCTAATCCCCCCTCCTCCTAGCGCCAAATTGTGTGGGCTGGATTTCACACAATAGAATTTGTCTAAATAAAAATAAAAGAGGACGTAAAGATTCTAAGTTAAAACACGAGAGAGCAAAGATCCAAAGATGGTGATTTTATTAATGCTGCTTTGATAAGCTTTTGGAACAAGTATTTTGCTAAGTCTTTCGCTAGGTCCTAAAGATGTTCGCGCTAATGAGTTAAACTCTCTATTTATACAAAGGTCTTAAGGCTGATGCTAAGCAAGTGGAGTTTCCTCCTTTCGCTCAAGCCAACGACTTGTGGGATCTGATCAGCAACGATGACTACAAGGCGAACACAGCCAAGATCAAGAGAGTCTGTAGTCTCGTGCTGAGATACACTCTCAAGCTCATCGCCAACACCTTCGTGGGCGGTCCGTGGCTCCTACAGTCACCATGAACGAGCTGTGTTTCTTGTTCCAAGACGTTAAGCATCTGCTGTGTGATCCCAAGGAGAACGACGAGCCAATAGAGGACGAACTCGGAGATGATGTTAACTACGGTTGCATCCTAGCTGCTTCTTTGATGAAGTACAAGGCATGGGCGATGCGATGAAAGGCGAGTTTGGCGCTGATAGGAGGCTTCCTCACTCCGATGTTTGTTCAAGCCGGTGTACTACTTCCTGATTTCGTTCCTTGCGAAGAAAGAGCCTATATGGATTAGATTTATATGAGGAACACAGATAGCTTGGGACGCACGCCAGCTAAAGGCTTCTTTGCTTATTTATTCTATGACTGTGAGAATAAGAAGAGGGTGTGCATATTGCCAAACAAGGAGGAAACCGAGCTGCTAGGTGTTGGCAACGTGGAATTTCTGCCTAGTGTTGAGGAATGCTTTGCACATCTAGGAGGCAAAGCCGCTCCCGCACAAGCTTCTCGCCCACGTTCAGAGTCGCCTACATCAGATGCTGAGATGCCCGAGAGCTTTGTTCTCCCCACGCTTGACTTCGAGCCAAGAACCAAGGCCGAGAAGTTCCTTGCTTCAATCGTTGAGATGCAGTGCACGATCAACAAATGGCAAGGGAAGATGATTAAGAAACTTAGAAAGAAGTTCAAGGCGCTTAAAGGGAGCTCACCTAAGAAGACTACAAGCGTGGAGGTCGAGCAGCCCAAGAAGAGAAGGAGATCAACCGGAGGCATTGAGATCCGTGAGCCCCAAGCAACAAACCAAGCTGCGCGCCACTCTCTCCATGAGGAAACGAGCAAGGATAAAGGCAAGGAGATTAGCCACAACACTCCTAAGAAGAGCAAGAAGTCTGGAGCAACCTCAAGCTCCAGCCTTACTTAGCTCTGAGGTACCAACAACAAATCCTTGTAAAAACCATGCATCTCTTTAGATTTTTGCTTTGTGTTTTGACTCCTTTGAATTTGTTTGCCACCGAGAGTGTCATTCAAGTTTGGGGGAGTGTGTGGTGTGTTTGACATGTTTTCTTTAATCTTATTTTGTGTTATCATCCCTTGAGTCTTGCATTCCATCATAAGGCATAGAAAACACCAAAAAAATGATAAAAATTTTCAAACATTTTCAAAAAAATTCATGTAGTTGCATTCGAATTGTTAAACATTTTAGGATTGAGTCTAGAATTTTTGAGCATTTAGGTTGTTTACATTTGCATAAGGGGCAAAAGTTTTTCTTAAAAAGTGTTTTAAGCTCATGAATTGTTTCAAGGCCCTACTTAGTTGTTCTTTGATGCATTGTACACTCTTTGAAAGTAAGCTCTAACCATACTTGGATCATTTATTTTGATTTTCGTGGCTTAAGTTGAACATTCATGAAATGAATCCTTTCCTAATAAGTGAGAACCTTAATTTGAATCTTTTTAATTATCATACTTATGCATTTGAAAAAGGATACATGGATCACTTATACATATTTAGGCTTTCTTCTTCCTTTCACCACTCTCTTGTAAGACTAAGTAGACTTCCCCATCTTTACCTTACCCTCCTTTCAAGCCAATGTTCTTGTGTGATAAATCTTTGTGAGGCCTCTTTTCGGTTGAACTTAGCATAAAGTGTTAGGTTTAGGCGACATGATTAAGCTTTCATATTGATGCTAGCTTTGCATTTTGAAGCTAGTTTTAGGCTTAGGATAGGGCGGGTATTCATGGGGATTGCTTTGTTTTATTTCGGTTTAAAGAGTTTGAAGTTTGGAAATTGAATAAAAGGGTTTTAATGGTTTTAAGTGGAAGGCTTATTGTTTTAAAAATGAAAGCTATAGTTTAAATAAGAAGGTAGCTCTCAAAAGAAAAGAAAAATAAAAGAAAAAGAGCCATAAGGCCAAATGTTTAAAAAGCAAAAAAAAGAAAAAAAATGAGTAGAGAGCTATCAAAGTAAAAAGAAAAGAGATATATATGTTTTCAGCCTAACCACTAGCCAAAAGGTTTTAAAATGAAGCTTTTATTTGGGTTTTTGCTTGGTGAATTGCCTTGATGATAAGGGTAGTCTTTAGGAGGGTGAGTGAGCTTAAAAGGAAAAGAAAAATGAGAGAGGATTCTAGGATCATTGTTAGTATATATGGGTAGACGAGAGTCTAGTCATGTATGCATCAATTGTCTTTACCTTTAGCATTATGCATAAGTTCGACCATTCTTTGACATAACCCATTGTTTGAATCACCCTTATAAGTGAGATCATTTATATCTTGCAACCCTTGTCCCTTAGCTAAGTGTATTCGGTTTTAAAGTGCATAAGTGTGATTCACGGTTTTGAGCTTAATGAATGTTAAAGGTTAAGATTCTTGGATTGTTTGGGATATGAGAGTCATGATTTGAAATTCAATATGTGATGAGTATGGCTAAGTTCTTTGGAGTATGAGTGTGTGCATTGCATCTTAAGATTAAGAACTAGGACCATTCAATTGATTCATTTGAAAAACACTTTTGCAAGAAGCTTGAATCCCCGTTTTAAAACCTCTTCTCCTTTCTTGAATTCTGTTTGCTTGAGGACAAGCAAAAGGCAAGTTTGGGGGAGTTGATATTACCATATATTTTGCATATTTTGCATGCATTTAGGATAGTTATTCATGCATTCATCTTGCATTATAGGCTAGTTTGTTCCATTTGTTGCAGTTTGGGTCCTAGGTCTCTTTGCATTCGCATTTTGCATATTTCTTGCACTTTTGCATCATTATCTGGTTGTTTGGAGCACTCTGGAGTTGTGGAGGTTATGTGGACGTGAGGAGGATCAAAAATAAGCTTGTGGACACTTGGAGAACTCAGCCATGCATGTAAAGGACCTGAGATCGAGTAGCGGATCGAGCAAGGCAGATCGATCTAGACGAGATCGACCAGAAGATCGAGTGACCCAAGTTGATGCAAGGGGAAGGACCAAGATCGAGAGAGGTGATCGATCGGGAGTACAGACGTGAATGACGCCATGCAGAATGAGAGCTAGATCGAGACAACGACTCGATCACCCGAGGATCGACCACAAGATCGAAATGGGAGCTCGATCCCTCCCACCAGATCGACTAGAACATCGTGAAGAACAAGGCTATCCATGAAGAAGATCGAGTGAGCTAATCGATCTCAAGGTCGATCTCTATGGCCTTAACCATTTTTGGCATCTAGTGAGAGGACCATTTGGAGGTGTTTGGCCATTTTAGGAAGGAGGCGGCTACCACTTTTTCATACACGCTTTGCTTTTAGCTTTTTCTGTTCTTATCTTAGGCAATTCGCCGTTGTTGAACCTTAAGCTTTCTTTTGTTTTTGAACTTGAATCTTTTCAATATCAAGCAGTTTTTCCTTGCTCGCTCTTTAATCATGCTTAGTTTATCTTTCATTGCATTTCATTCGGCTTTAATCATAATTAGCGAGTAGTTCTTTTTGGGATTTGGGGTTGAGGTGATTCAAAGGGTTTAAGAGGTTTAAGTTTTGTGTTTTTCCTATTCTTCATTCCTTCTCTTCTAGAATCTTGGGGTCTTATGGCTTAGAGAGTCTTGGAAAAGATCTCTATGATTCCAAGGCTATCATACCCTGACCGGATTCAGATGTTCTAGAAAACCAAGTCCTAGAGGCTAATCGACCCTCTCCCAAACGCCATGGATGTAGAGGAGGTTAGTTAGGCCATAGATTGAAATCTGTTTTTCTTGCTTTTTGATCTCTTCTTCCACCAAACGCCATGGGTTTGGAGAAGAGATTGAGGAAGTGAATCTTACCACACGCCATGGATGGTTCTTGTTTTGTTTTCAAGGCTTAGAGAAAGCTGATCAATGAGTAGATCTATATGTTTTCAAACCAAAGCTTAAACCTTTGACACTCTTGAATATGACCCTCGACCCTGAACCCTCTTTTAGCATTTTAAAACCTCTGTTCAGCATTCTGTTATCGTAAAGCTTGCATCTTTGTTCATTTGAAATCATCGCTTTAAGTTGTTAGATCGATCTGTTTTAGTCGACTCAGTGCTCGATTTTTATATTAGTAGACTTGCATTTTTAATCTTCTGTTTTCTCTTAGTGGTAGTTCTCTTCCAGGGATTCAAAATAGTTTTGCATGTCATTTGGTTATTGCATTTAGTTTTCACCGATTTTACCAATCATTTACCCGATTTGCTTAGATTTGCTTCATCCTTGCATTCTTAGTGTTCTTCCTGCATCCTAGGTTGGATTGATACCTCTTGCACACTATACTACATCCATAGGTTGCTTGAGTTTTGATAATACAACCTCCTGCTAAAATCCTGTTACCAAGCAACAAACAAAGAACTAAGCATTAATAAGGGGCGATTAAAGAAAAACTGCTTAATATTCAAAAGATTCTAGTTCAAAAACTAGAAAAAGCTTAAAATTGTAACAATGACCGATATCGCCTAAAAAAAAGCTAGAAAGATAAGACAGAATGTGGGTGTTGAAAATGATGGCTGCCCTTTGCCAAAAATAGCCAAACCGCCAACTGGTCCCCCCCTCACTACAGTCCAACGCTGAGCTAGCCGGATAAGGTCCCAGAGATTGACTCGGGTCGCTCGATCTCTGGCTCGATCGTCTTCTTGGATCGTTTGCTTTTGATTAATCTTTGAGTCGATCCTTTGATGATCGGATCGGGAACTCGATCTAGCTCTCGATCTGCATGGCATGGCCCACTTCCGTACTCACGATCGACCTCCTCCCTCAATCTCATCCTCGATCCTCCTCCTTGAAACGACTTGGGTTATTCGATCTTCTGGTCGATCTCGTCTAGATCGACCTGCCTTGCTTGATTTGCTACTCGATCTCGACTCCTTTGCTGAACGATTAAGTCTTCCAAGTGTCCACAAGCAGCCTATTGATCGTTTGCATGTACAAGAAGCCTCCACAACTCCAGTGTGTCCTGAACAACCTGGTAATGATGCAAAAGATGCAAGAAACATGCAAAATGCGGATGCAAAGTGTTCTATAACCTAGAGTGCAACAAATGGTATAACTTAGCCTATAATGCAAGCTATATGCATGAAAACTACACTAAATGAATGCTAAATATGCTAAATATGTATGTATATCAAGCTCTCAGTTTCTTAAGCTCTTCTTGACCATTCAAACCTCTCATTTCCATTTGAGAAGCATAGAGAGTCTCATACTTCTGCACTAGCTGCTCTTTGAATCTTCCTGGAAAAGGGATAGTGGGTTGATAGGTAGGGAGATCAGCAGCTTGAGTTACCTTCTTGGCATCATAGGCGTCAACAAAGTCTTCCCCTGTAGCATCAACAACCTCATGTGGTGCCCACCACTCTTCTTCTTCCTTGTTGGTTCCTTCTTCAAGAGAGTTCTCCTCAATGGCATAAGCTTCAATAAGCTCCTCTCCCCCACTCTGAATGTCAAAGTCCTCAATTGATTAAGGAAATGAAGTCTTCAATGATAGCTTCTTCTTCAAGAGGAGTAAAGGCAACTGCAGACTCAATAGCTTGGCAATACTCATAGGTGGTCTCTAAGGTCTGTATCTTGGAATCCAAATCATCAAACTTGGTGTTGAGCTCAGCATGAACAGAGTCTAATTTTTTATGTAACTCAGCAAATTCCTGGTTCATCTCCAATGTTGAAAGGAGTTGTAAGTTGAGGAATTCAGTGAGTATACTCTTGATATCAGCTGCAGTAGAAGTAGAAGCATTGTGCTGAACTTGAGGGAGAGCAGGCGTGGGTGCAATCTGTGGGTGGGTAATGTAGCTGCCTGCAAAGTAGTTCATAGGCAGAAGCTCTTGGTAGAAGTAGTTGCACCTTTCAGTTTCAAAACAGAGGATCTTCTCTACTTGTAGAGATGTACCTGAAATGAAAATACTTGGAAAGGAGTGAATAACCAAATAAAACTAAAAAGCTTGATCTTAAAGATTTTACAAACTCTAATGATTCAAACAGAAAATCCAAATGGCAACGGCGCCAAATTGATGCAAGAGTTTTTGGGCTCTTAATGTCAATCACCCAAGCTTGTACAAGTCTGTTGAAGTATATCATGGGGTTTTTATCAATCCAAATGGGTTTTAGTTGAAAGCAGAAGAGTTGAGTGTAAAAATCCTTAAGTCGAGCAAGAGAAAGGGGTTTTGGTTGCCTAAGCAACCAATCTAATATCCTAAAATGATCAAGCAGCAAAGAGAGTAAAGATAAGAGCAAACTACGCAAAACTAAGCAAGCAAAACAGAGCAAAACAGAGCAAATCCGAAATTCAGAAAAGAGAAAAGAAATTTCCTAGATGTGGTTATTGACTTTGGGGAATTTATAGACTAACTAAAGCTGTTTCAAACAACATTGATCAAGCAAACAAGCTAGCAATGGTGATTCCTAGACATGGAGTTCACAAACAAGCAAGCTAGATCCGATCTCTTGTAAAATAGCCATTTTCTAAACATCTTAACAAAAACTAACTCTCATTAGTGCTAAAACACTAAGCAAGTATTAGATCACAACTCTATTCAAGTCAAAATGCTCCTCAAACAGTCAATCTCTTGAGCCAAGGCAAGCAATCCTCTATTAAACAAGATCAGCATTTCATCAAACACTTGTTGGGCATAAGAGAAAGCTAACAACCTAGATAAGTGTGATCAAGACAAATCTAGCTTTAAGAACAGAATAATAGAGAGGAACCCATAAACTGAAGCACTAAACAAGCCTTAATCAAGTCATAAATTTCCTTAATCTACCACATCTAGAAACTCTAAGCAAACTACTCACTAATACTCATGTTTAACACCAAATCACAAAGGAAAAGGATGTTAATCAGGATTAGAAGAGAGAATAAAGAATGATTAAAGGCAAATACTCAAATATATTAAATAATGCAAAGGATTTGTCTTACAAACTCAAAGAAAATACTTAAGAACAGTAAATTGACAAGACTTGTCGAAAATCTGGAAAAGAGACTATTTATAGCCTAAGGAAGGAAGCCCTAGAGTAATGGCAAATGTGTAAATAAAACAGGCTCGGAAAGGGTTTACATCGATCAGTTACAACAGTCAGGGTTGATCGTTGTAGATCGTATCGGTCTGGGTAGTGATCGTTGCAGTGACCGAAATTAACTAGATCAAGACAAATCTAGCTTTAAGAACAGAATAATAGAGAGGAACCCATAAACTGAAGCACTAAAGAAGCTTTAATCAAGTCTTAAATTCCCTTAATCTACCACATCTAGAAACTCTAAGCAAACTACTCACTAATACTCATGTTTAACACCAAATCACAAAGGAAAATGATGTTAATCATGATTAGAAGAGAGAATAAAGAATGATTAAAGGCAAATACTCAAATATATTAAATAAAGCAAAGGATTTGTCTTACAAACTCAAAGAAAATACTTAAGAACAGTAAATTGACAAGACTTGTCGAAAATCCAGAAAAGAGGCTATTTATAGCCTAAGGAAGGAAGCCCTATAGTAATGGCAAAAGTGTAAATAAAACAGGCTCGGATAGGGTTTACATCGATCAGTTACAACAGTCAGGATTGATCGTTGTAAATCGTATCGGTCTGGGCAGTGATCATTGCAGTGACCGAAATTAACTCTGGGCGTTTGTACCGATCACTCTTGATCGATACATCTGATCGATGTGCTCGTATCGGTCACTTCTTAATCGATGCTCCTGACCGAAAATCTTGTATCGATCACACCCTTGATCGATGTCCTCCATGCTCTGACCAAAAAGCTCTGCAGAGATTGTCTGCTTTGATCCCTTTGGTCCAGCTACCTTCCTAGATCATCCTCAAACATCCTCCAAGCTCCTTTTAGCTCCACAGACACCTTAAAACATCCGAAATGCAAGAAAAATGCAAACTATATCCTAAATGCAACATAAGTCTAAAAGGAGAAGAAAATGGGACAAAAACTAAGGAAAACATACAAAAGAGAACCAAAACATGTACTAAATGTAGGCCTACATGGTGTAAATACAAGAGATATCACACAGAGGTACCTTCAGGAAATTGGAAATGAGCCAAGAGTGATCGACGCCTAGCCAGCCGGGCTTCAGTGTCTAAAGAAACAGAATCCTCGTCAACCATGCAGGCAAAGACTAAAGCGAGATCGAGAAATCGATTAGAAAGAAGAAACAATTTGAGCATGATGGAGGAACACTTAAAAAGAAAGAGTAGGAAAGTCAATCCCACACTCCACCTATTAATAGAACCGGTAGGAGATGAAGAGTCAATTGCAAGTCTCTAGCCAGTGGTGAAAAACGATAAAGTCCTAGGGCTGAGTTTGCAATTAAGTTTGTCTCGAGCCATGCACGGACACGGTTTAATGGAACGGTTGACGCAACCGTTCCTAACCTTGGGAAGGGAAGAAGCACTAGTTCACGAGAAGCAAGTGAAACAGTGCAGCATAACTTCCCACGCACCAGGCGAACGGAAATCCGCCACATGGATCGCACTCACAAAAAAAATGATTTCTAAGGCGACATGTGGCCCAATTTTACCACGAATAATCCTGATTTGACATGTGGCTATTGGGCATGTTGGTGGAAAACTTAAAAAGAAAGAGTAGGAAAGTCAATCCCACACTCCACCTATTAATAGAACCGGTAGGAGATGAAGAGTTAATTGCAAGTCTCTGGCCAGTGGTGAAAAACGATAAAGTCCTAGGGCTGAGTTTGCAATTAAGTTTGTCTCGAGCCATGCACAGACACGATTTAATGGAACGGTTGACGCAACCGTTCCTAACCTTGGGAAGGAAAGAAGCACTAGTTCACGAGAAGCAAGGGAAACAGTGCAGCGTAACTTCCCACGCACCAGGCGAACGGAAATCCGCCACATGGATCGCACTCACCAAAAAAATGATTTCTAAGGCGACATGTGGCCCAATATTACTACGAATAATACATGTGGCTATTGGACTTTGCTAGAGCACTAACCTTCTCCCACTAGGCCTACCACCAACCTCCTAACAGACTGTTCCCGGTCAGATGGCGTGCTTACCTAGTCAGGCATGCTGTATTTAGCTGCCTGCTCCCGCGGCGTGCTGCACGAATGAGACACGACGAGGGAGATGAGGTATAAAATAAGGCATAAGGCTAAAGGAGAAGGGAAG
Source organism: Thlaspi arvense (assembly GCA_911865555.2). NCBI lineage: Eukaryota > Viridiplantae > Streptophyta > Magnoliopsida > Brassicales > Brassicaceae > Thlaspi > Thlaspi arvense. The sequence goes on along the minus strand of OU466861.1, from coordinate 28,867,549 downwards.
GCTGGATCAGAAGAAACAGAATCCTCGTTAACCATGCAGGCAAAGACTAAAGCGAGATCGAGAAATCGATTAGAAAGAAGAAACAATTTGAGCGTGATGGAGGAACACTTAAAAAGAAAGAGTAGGAAAGTCAATCCCATACTCTACCTATTAATAGAACCGGTAGGAGATGAAGAGTCAATTGCAAATCTCTGACTAGTGGTGAAAACGATAAAGTCCTATTTATAATTGTTTTACTAACACGAATTATATTGTTACTCACAAATGTTATTAACATATACATTAAACCAATTGTATTAATTTTGTTTTAAATAATTTCAAATTTATGTTTAATAAAATAGGTTATAGATTCTTCATGGGGATATAACAAACACAGAATTAGTACCTCGTACATATTAAACTCACAGAACATTTACTTTAAACTCTCGCCAAACCATATACAAAATGGAAAATATAAAAAAATAAAAATATTGTGTAAAAAATAAAAATAATAAATGAAAATACAAGTCCTATGATCAGATATGATTAATTTACGAAGTTAGAGTAGCAGTGTAGCTTATACCTGTTGCTGGCAACCACAAGTTTCCTTAAAATTGATAGCCTCGGTCGACATATTCAGAACATGGTATCCTGGCCATTTAACACGACGGTCAAGGCTAGCACTCGGTCCATTGTTCATATACTCGCCATAGTACAATGTGTCCAATGCAAAATCTCCGTTCCATTCGAGCCATCCTTCGGGTTTGAGTACATCACTCATGTAGTTTTGCATGAACACTGTTCTAGAATATAGTTTCCAAGGACGACCCAAATAAGTAGCGGTCGTATTTAAGTTTGGAAGTAAGTCAGCATCAGCCGTTATGTTGCTAAATTGGATTGTGAATCCGGTCGGCTGGTTTGGATCCTTCCGTCCTTGAGCCGTGATGCTGTTCTTCTGGTTTGGTAAACCTTGTTTGGCTTTGATTTGGCAGTCTTGGAATACGGCTGTGGCATCTCCGAATATGAAGTCTACGGTGCCTGTTATGATGCATTCTCTAAAGAATTGACGCATTGTGTGTGCGTAGAGAGTATCTTGGTAACCTCTCATAGCGCATCTATAGAAAACCCCGAGATCCGAGTCCAACCGAATTGCAACCGCCTGGTGTTTATCCGGCCCCACTGTGTTTTGAAATGTTATGTCTTGTGAGATAAATCCTCTTCCACTCACAGCTGCCAAATGGTTTTGGTAACAAGCTCAAACTCTTTATCAATAGTAAAGAAAAAAAGTTACAAGATGTTGTTGGAATTGCCCCACATCGGAAGTTTGGGAGATTTGTGGCCAATATAAATAGTATGAGGCAATCCTTCACTCTTGAGCTAGCTTTTGGGTGTGAGTTAGGCCCATTACTAATATGGTATCAGAGCCCAGGTTATACCCAACTGTCTTGATTATGGCCTCCACTCGCGATTATACTCCACGCTTCAGACTTAGAATTCTGAGCGTGAGGGAGCGTGAGGGAGCGTGTTGGAATTGTCCCACATCGGAAGTTTGGCAGATTTGTGGCCAATATAAATAGTATGAGGCAACCCTCCAATCTTAAGCTAGCTTTTGGGTGTGAGTTAGGCCCATTACTAATAGATATTATACTATAAAATTTAAATACTTGGCAATCAGACAATATATTTGAAAATTAAAAAATTATACTTAGCGAACAACCGTGTTGAAAAATAATTTTTATACTTCTACTATTAGTAATCATTTGGATTTTGCTAAATCCGTACGTGATGGGATAATATATCTATTAGATTAATGTTTTGATAAATTAGATGAATAAAAAATAATGTTTAGTTTGTTACTAACCAAAAGTAGCAGACCGAAAAGTGGTCCAACCATCGATGAAGCTTCGGTTACTGGTGATTACTGTGGCGTCAATGCCGTCACCAACCATCATAATGTTCCATTTCTTCTTTTTAATCTCTACATTTTCCACATATACACCTCTTTTCACATGTATCTCATATCTTTTGGTACCATAGTCTGGTGCAGCCAACACCGCCTCGCTTATCGTGGTGAAGTTCCCCGTCCCGTCTGCTGCTACAACTGCATCGGCCACCATTGATAAGCCACCAGTCTGCAGCAACTTACGATCACCGGATCCAACCCATGAGGGAAATTTAGTGAAGCCCCTATGAGCGGTGGTTGTTTTGTGAGCTTCATTGGGCTTAGGCTTGGGCTTGGATTGAGAATGAACCATGGTTAGAAGATTTCGGACAGTTTTACCGACCTGGCTGAGACCACCGGCCACAACTTTTTTGATAATTCCATTAGTGCCCTCGAAGCCGTCGAGACATGTTTCCTGGTTGGAAAGGGCGGCGCTTATCCATGTCCTTAAATCCATAGCCACGTCCCCAGTACTATTCTCTTTACCTGACAGTGACATTATGATGTATTCAACTAGAATTTTTAATCGTCGGAGAATGTATCAGAAAAAAAAATAAAGAAAAGATTGAGATTATACTGGAATTAAAAAAAAAAGAAACTTGAATGAAGAATTAATGATGAAAAAAAATAAAAAAAAAAGAATTGATGATTCTGTTAAATGCATGCCCCTGTTTTTTAATTTTTACTAGGTGATCGGTCTGTACCGTGTACGGATTATAAAACATTTTATATTTTTAACATATGATTTATATTGTATATTGAAGAAGTTCTATTTGTACATGATATATATTTTTTCTTGATCTATTGTTAATTAAACCAAAATGGATTTTACCATACTTATCATAAGAGCGGATAGATGGTTGGCTCACACATTCGTGCATACCAACCACTTCACTGCTCTTAGGATATATAGAGATTCTTACAAAAATATAAATGGTCTAATAATTAAAATTAATATTACACTGTAATCGAGGTTAACAAAATGCATGCACGACAAGTTGGCATGCGACTATGACTTTTGCATAATTAATATTTATATTCACATGTATATTTGTGGAAAAATCAAAGTATGATTTTTATGTATTAAAAGAGAATAACAAAGTATGTGTTTTGTAATATATATATTTATAATATGTTATAATTGAATTTTAAAAAGAAATAAAGATTTTTTTTTATATATATATATATGCATGTAAGTATGAACTATAAATAAGTGAATTATAATATTTAGATGTTGGTTAGTTTTTCTGATATTTTACGCAAACATTATGTTTTTACCCGATGCAGTTTTCGGCATTTAACTACAATCACGAAAATCGTTTCTATCGTTTAGTATTTAATAAAGATTTCTTATTTTCAGCATTTTATGATATATGGTTTCAAATTAAAAATAGTAACAAAATTTACTAAAAAACTCTAAAAACAATAAAATATAAGATTTGGCTTTACCATGAAGATAAGTATAGTACATTGGGTAATCTATTAGTAATTTTCCTTTTCAATAAAAATTATAATAAACATTTGTTATAAAATTTGTAAAATCATATTTTATAAAATTATCTGGTAGCTCTCCGCTCATCTCTTCGTCCAATATTAGGTGTTATAGCAGAATGTTTTTATGCATGATTTGCATGCATGTGTTTATTATAAATTTTGGTACGCACATTTGTTCATTAAAAATAACACGTCTTTTTATGATTTTTTAAATGACTTTGTCAAACTAACCGCGAAGTTCTAACAAAAAATCAAAACTGTAAAGATTTATTTGTATTTTTACTTCTTATTTATATTTGATTCATCTTATTATCATTTATTCGATTATTTTTCATTTTATTTCTAATCCTAAATTCCCGATATACAATGAAAATGTGTATATATATATGAATATGATATAAATTTTTTTTTGTGTAAAATATGATAAGAGATAAGATGAGATGGTAACAAAACTATGTAAATTTCAAAAAACAACAGTACTAAAAATTTAAAATTATATACAAATATATGGTCATCTTAATACTATAAAATAGTAATGAATATACTTTATTCATATGAATATAATTATATAAAAATGGTTCAAAAAGACATATTATTTTAACTTATGTTATTTTTTAAACTTTCAATAAAAGTTAATTATAATTTTATTATTTTTAACCATTTTTATTCTTTAAATTATTTTTATCATGATTGTATTTTACTTTTTTATTCTACTATTTAATAATGCATCTAATCAAAACCTTTTTAGATGTTATTATTAGAAATTTTCATAAATTAATAACTTTTCAAAATAAAAATATATCATACTTTAAAGATTATTAATATATAGAGTCTTTGCTAATCTAATATTATTATTTTCTTTTTTATATGAAATTATAATATATATATATATGGATATATTGTTGTAAATTTTTTATAGTAATACTTTATGTAATTATGATTATATGTAAAAAAACTTAATCATAATAATTATAATTTTTTGTTAATTTTAATTTATTGATAATTTAGTATATATATATATATATATATGTTTAATGTTAAATTTCTATAATTTTAAGTCAGCCAATCAAAACTTGACATATCACATTTACATGTCATCATTAAAATACACTAACTTTGATTGTAAATATGACACATCAGTATTTTTTATTAATTGACTTAAATCGTATAATATATAAAAGTTGATGGCATAGTGCATTGAGAGCGTCCACATGGGATTAAAAAAGTCGATCCAATTGGTCAACATCATTATTGATTAAATAAAAAAATGTTAGGTATGATTGGACCAAAAAACATGATTTAATTGGTCCACATCAGCTTTTAAATCAATCCAAAAATTATTAAGTATAATTAAAACATTAAAAATTAATTTAACAAATTATTTCCATCAAAAAAGTAAATTCAATCTGATTGATCCAAATCAACATATTTATTAAATCAGAAAATGTTAATATGGTTTAAAAATTTAAAATTTAAATAAAAATTAACAATTAACAATACATGTATAAAAAAATAACCATTATCAATTATCACTTTATAAAAATCTACAACAACTCGATTTAACAATTAAAACAATGAAAACTGAATAAAAATATAACATAAAACTCTTAGAATGCATGATGGAGAAGGAAAAAATAGTTTTACATGATCATTACAGCTTCTTAACAAAATTAAACGTGAATCAACATTATACAGAGGTACACAACATCAATAAGACTTTCAATAAAAAACTAAATTTTTGAACACATAAACTTTCAAAAAAAAAAGAACTATAGAAATTCTATGAAAACAGAAAATAATACCAAAATTTTAGCAAGATTATATTTCTCTAAATCAAATGTATATGTACGTCAAAGTTGGAGAATTCGATAGGTGTCATTGTTATTATTTTACCTAATAGTTTTTTAAAATTTATAAATAAAAATAGAATAAATTACACATTATATATTAAATTCTCTTATGTAAATAAAAATTTCAAATATATATAATTTTTAATAATTTTAAAAATAATAGCTAAAAAATAAACCAAAATATTAATACAGACTTGCACGTAGCGGGAGTTATATACTTAATAATATGTAGAAGATGGCACCATCAAATTAAACATTTTTAATGTCTATCGTACAATTTATATATTAGAAAAAAATCTAAATTTGTAACTGAAATCGAAGAAACAAACAAAAGAATAATTGAAGTGTTGAGTATAGTAAGTGCAACGAGCTAGACCATTAAATAACAAGAAATCAAAGAAACAGAAAAACTAGCAAGAATCATTTGAAAAATAACGAAATCTTGCTTTTTGATATATTGTGTAGTCTTTTGCTTTTCGTAAAATTCATATCAATTGAAAAACATATCATATGTGGGTTGGCCTAATAAACTATATTTTAGAAACGACAACGTAATTAATTACCGACGTTGCTGCTATATTCATTATTCATATAATATCCAAGATCCACATAATTGCAAGTTTTTAGCAAAATGTTCAATTCACACACCGAAGATCAACCACCGACGGTATAATATTCCAAATCACTTTTTCTTTAAAAGTTAACAAATATAAGAAAACGTAAAGCAACAGAAAAAGGAATAAATGTATAAATTGCATGACCACGTGAAGAACTGAAACCTACTTGGTGGGTTTTGTAACTTTGAATTAAATTAAGTTGGTAATCTAGTTGAAACTGTGTATTCCTTTATAATATATTACTTTAGTATTTTAGACTGAATTAGAGATTCATATTTGTTTATTTTTTTGGGCGAATAGAGATTCATATTTTAAAATACGATTTTTTTGAATGGAAAAAAAAGGAAGTGCAAGCGTTAAACTTGATACCGTTGGGGTTCTGAAAGGCAGAGATTGTGATACCCGATCCCGGTCAATAAAACCGAACTAGCAATGTCAAAATAAATGTCTGTGCCATAAGTCAAACGCATTATCCACTTTACAAGTTTTAGGCGATCACACAATCACAGAAGAGATCCAAACAGCAATCAAACAAGCAGAGTGTTTCAAGCACAAGTAAATGTTTCTTTTAAGTCTCCTGCAACTTCAGTTTCAATACCCTAAACACATCTAGGTGATTCACAGAGCAATCAACAACCTAATATGACCTAGCTGGGACTCAGTTCTAAAGCAGAAAGTAGGTTATGCTTGGTTTAACCCCAAACTATGCATTCAGGAAAGCAGAATTCACGATATTCAAGCACAGATTCATCCTCACCTTGGCCTAGGTGGCAAGGGGAGGTAAGAAGAAGAGAAGGAGGCGAGATGCTCCACGGCAGCTAACCACGCAGGGTTGATCGATCTCCGGGGGTGATGCTGCGGCGGCGTATGGCTCCGGGAGGACTCCGGCTCCTCATCAACGTGAAACACCAGGGCAGGGCGGCTGGAAGGGGCAGCTACGGGTCCATCCCGAAGGTAGTGGACTCGCGGCTGCTCCACCGCGCCGGTGGACGATGATGGCTGCTCCGGGGAGCGGCTAGGGCGGTCACCAGAAGGCGGGGATGACGAACGGCGTGACATGGTGAAGAGAGAGAGGATGCGGTGATGAGAGAGAAAGAAAGAGGAGAGAGAGATGGCGGAGAGAGAGTACTACGGCGCCAGAAAAGAGAGAGAAGAGAGTTCTAGGGTTTCTCTGTTCTCTGGAAGGTTTAGAATGAAGAAAAAGAATGAGAAGAGCTCTCTATTTATACCCAATGGGAGACTTGGGTAAAAAGTAAAGATAACCACGAAAAAGAAAAAGATAATTATGAATAAAAATATTCACAATTCATTTAGGAAAAGATTCATTAATATCACATTAAAAATGTAATATTTATCTAAACCAGGAATTAATTATCTCTCGAAGGAAAAAGGAAATATCGAGAAATAAGAAATGGGTTTAAACCGTCTTAGTCGGGATTGAATTTTCCAAACGGGTCTGGTTTGTAAAACCGGGTCGTTACAATTCTCCCTCCCTTAACGAGAATTCGTCCCCAATTCTAAGGCATGAACCTCCACGGCCGGCTTAAGGCGATGAGGAAGACTTGGAAGTCATACCAAAGAAGGCTAAACCAAAATGTTCATAGAACAGAAGACTCGGAAGGCAATCATTTCTAAGTAAGCAAAACTTTTTATTAAATTAAATCAAGCAATCAACCAACATAGAATAAGGCTCTTAATTCTAATGCATAAATTAAAAACTAAGTTAATTTCTAAAATGTAAAAATGAATTCCCCCTCCAATATCCCAAAAGCGCAGCCCTAATCTAGATAGTCTTCAAGCAGCTTCTCCTAGCCACGTCTCGGGTCGAAGTCGTCATCACCGAGGACCTCGCATTCGGACGGGTCTGACTCAGAGTCACCCTCATCCTCCTGCCTCCGCTCCTCCTCGATTTCCTGCTCGATCAGCTGAGCCATGTGAATGACTTGGCCAGTCGACTCGATGAGTCCGCCCTCCTCGGGATGTGGTATACTCCCTCGGATTTCTGGTCTCAACCCTTCTCGGAAAGCTATGGCTAAGTGGAGATCACAGCAAGTAGCCTAACCATTCACTTCCATCTCATGGAGATAAGCCATGCGGTACTGCCCAACGGAACGTGCTCCCTGGTTTAAACGAGGGAAAGACGACTTATCTCTTCCAACCCTTCCGTCCGCGCTTACGTGCTGGCTGGGCCTGTTGGGCCATCACTCTACCAGAAGAGGATCGACACGAACCCCGAGCTTGTACAGCTCTGAGTACGTCTGTCGCTAGCGCGGCACATGCATTCACCTCCTCACGGGTTGGCATCTTCCGAGCTGGTCGGGCGAGTTTAGCAGGAACCATGTTGATCGGAGTGGTCCATTTTCGGGCTGTCTCGCGGGTATGAGCCCTGTTTGGCACGGGAAAGAAAAGCTAAGAGTCAGATGTCAAGTATGCATAGGTGTAAGTCACAACAGTTGCAAAGCAAGCCAAGTGTGCACAAAGGTTTCGCAAACACTAAAACTTTTTAGGACTGACCCTTCAGAACAAAGCTGAAGAGTCTTAACCTTGGCTCTGATACCAAACTTGTGACATCCGATCCCGGTCAATAAAACCGAACCGGCAATGTCAAGATAACCGTCTACGCCATAAGCCGAACGCATTATCCACTTTACAAGTTCTAGGCGATCACACAATCACAGAAGAGATCCAAACAGCAATCAAACAAGCAGAGTGTTTCAAAGCACAAGTAAATGTTTCTTTTAAGTCTCCTGCAACTTCAGTTTCAATACCCTAAACACATCTAGATGATTCACAGAGCAATCAACAACCTAATATGACCTAGCTGGGACTCAGTTCTAAAGCAGAAAATAGGTTATGCTTGGTTTAACCCAAAACTATGCATTCAGGAAAGCAGAGTTCACGATATTCAAGCACAGATTCATCCTCACCTTGGCCTAGGTGGCGAAGGAGGTGGCAAGGGGAGGTAAGGAGAAGAGAAGGAGGCGAGATGCTCCACGGCGGCTAACCACGCAGGGTTGATCGATCTCCAGGGGTGATGCTGCGGCGGCGTATGGCTCCGGGAGGACTCCGGCTCCTCATCAACGTGAAACACCGGGGCAGGGCGGCTGGAAGGGGCGGCTACGGGTCCATCCCGAAGGTAGTGGACTCGCGGCTGCTCCACCGCGCCGGCGGACGATGATGGCTGCTCCGGGGAGCGGCTAGGACGGTCACCAGAAGGCGGGGATGACGAACGGCGTGACATGGTGAAGAGAGAGAGGATGCGGTGATGAGAGAGAAAGAAAGAGGAGAGAGACGGCGGAGAGAGAGTAATACGGCGCCGGAAAAGAGAGAGAAGAGAGTTCTAGGGTTTCTCTGTTCTCTGGAAGGTTTAGAATGAAGAAAAAGAATGAGAAGGGCTCTCTATTTATACCCAATGGGAGATTTGAATAAAAAGTAAAGATAACCACGAAAAAGAAAAAGATAATTATGAATAAAAATATTCACAATTCATTTAGGAAAAAGTTCATTAATATCACATTAAAAATATAATATTTATCTAAACCAGGAATTAATTATCTTTCGAAGGAAAAAGGAAATATCGAGAAATAGGAAATAAGCTTAAACCGTCTTAGTCGGGATTGAATTTTCCAAACGGGTCTGGTTTGTAAAACCGGATCATTACAGAGATGATCCAAGAAAACTCTTCGGAGGCAGAATCAAGAAGATCGACACAATCAAAACTCGTATTGTCCACTCATGAGTTCCCGAGTTTCTTGTCGAATTTTGACACTACAGCTCTGGCTTTTCTGATCGCGTCTACAGCGGTTCTGGCCGCTCCGGCGAATTCTGACGGTGGGACTCTCAAGCATTCTATTTGAACATATCCTGTAGAGGAAACATCCTCTTTTTTGGCAGAACATAGAGAGAGGATCAGAAAGAGGAAGAACATCGATGAAACCACTTCTCGTAACTTCGTCATCTCCGCTGAAACAGAGTGCCTCTCTCTCACTCTCTATAATATCTTTGTGAAGAGATCTGATTGAAGAATGGTGGTGAGTGATGTGTGATGTTATTTATGAGAAAAAGAAAGAGAGAGGCTACTTGGCTAGGCACGAAAATAGATGACGACCTACCCTCGCTTTTATACCACCGGTTATGGTAAAAAGTAGAGAATACTTTTATATAAATATGGCTACTCGAAAATCCATTGGATTTGGACTTTTGATTTTTCTTGAAAATCTGTCGGACCACTATCTACCTATTTGGGTAAAACGTTAGATTGTTGAGACTTGTGGATGACATATCTATATATATAAAATAATATTTTCATTCTTCTCTTTCAAATACATCAACATATTTTTTTTTTGTCTAAAGTTCATTAACACACAAAGGAAATAAGGTGGAATATATTAGTAAGATACATGGATCTAGTACTCAAGCCAGCGAATATACAAACTTTTGGAGATAATGTTATACCATAAAATCACCACTAGGGTTTTGATTTACGATTTGGGTTTAGGAGAATATCAAATTGGATCTCGGAGATTATCGAAAAGATGAACTACTTGAAGTTTTTATCAAGTTATTGCTGGAACTTTAAGAAATGCTGCATACATACCCTTGCAAAGGGATCAAGTCATTCGTAGTTCGATTGCGAAGTGTTTAGACAGAAGAAATATAGAGAGAATCAGGTCTTCTCTTTAGATTATAGATTTTTTGGTGGTTGCTTTAGGTCGGGTTTTCATCCGTTTTCTGATGATCTTCAACTAATGAGAATCTCTCTATTTATAAGAAGACGAGGTCGGTTTCTTTGACCTCGTTTCTCTTTTTTATTTAGGAATATTTCTTCTTTTCCGTTTAGGAAAAGTTCTTTTTTTTCTTATTCTTCAGAAGTTTTCCATTATCTTTAAAGATTCTTCCTTAATCCGCAAGTCGGAGTGATATTCCTTATCTTGATGGGCTTAGGTTGTTGCTAGAGAAAGCTTTTTAGGAAATGTGCTCATTTCCCCTCTAACAGTAAGTCCCCCACCCCCTAGTTCGGTGAAACTGATTGTAAATCAGATCGGCGGACTTCATGAAGTAAAATTGGTTTGATCTTGCAATAAGCGTCAGCTCGTCGAGAGTGTCTTCCATAATTCGAGCTTGGCCTGTTAAGGATAATTCTTCAAGAAAGTAATTGCTGGTTTGGATTTACATCGCACTTCGGCGATTTTGATTTCACGTTCCACTTCAGCGGATGCAGAGTGTTGCATTTTATTGAATAAAGATTTTCTTCCTTTTTGTAATGCAGCGCTGCTTTGGCGAGAATGCTTTTTGCATCGAAGTTTATGCAACTGTTTTTAGATGACTAAACCAGATAGAATGCTAATTTTATCAGACGAAGCAATAAATTTATCTAGTCGACTTAGATAAATCAATCAGTCGAAGTGATAGTGTGGAGATGCTTTTCAAAGCATGTAATGGTCTTTTAAAGACATAATGCTTAAACACTCGTTGACGAGGTGATCCTTAACTTTAAAGGATTTGCGAAGTCAATTTTTCGACTTGCGATGCGGGGGCATTCTTTAGGCCGGTGCTGGAGGCGAGATTCATTTGCTCGTCTTATACCAAACGACAACGAGATCGAATACCAAGCTTTCAGGATTCACTTTGGCCCGAAAGGTATGATCAAGGGTCATGCGAGTATTGTCCTCGGCTTTCATCTTATCCACTTCAGAAGTACTTAAATCAGACCGAAGTATCAAAGGAGTGGTGATCAGCCACTAATTTAATTTTTGCTTTTTGCTTTCTCGAATCGAATGTTTGGCCAAAACATCGATTCAGCAACATGCATTCGCATAAGGGAAGATTTCTCTACGTGCCGAGCTTGTTAAGAATTTGAGCATTCTCTAGTTCAACAGTGTGAACATCCTTTTGCTTTTTACTTGCCGTAGTTCTCACTTTTGGAGCTTCTTTTGTTCCAACATACGTGTAGTGACCTCATTCGAGAAGAGATTGCAGAGTAAATTTGATGTTTATGATGAAAGTTTAGCAGAAGATAAACTTCAAGAACTTTGTTATTGTCGCCGAGATGGGTCGTGATGATGTGACAATGTCGTGAGACTCGGAGCTCAGCTTTCAAAAAAAATTTGTATGTTGCTATGCCACGAGATAGTGGCCTTCTGAAGAATGCGATGAATCATCTTTTGAGATTCTGACTGAAGCTTTAAAGCTTGTTTTTCTTGGAGCGTGGTCTTGAGAGTTTGTTCTTAAACTCGCGATTGAGCTGAGCGTGAACTGGAGAAGTTGTGAAGACAGATGTTGTGGCGAAGTTGGAGTGATAATCGTGATAGAAAACACACGAGCCTCCCATGTTTGTTTGAAACTGATTTTTTTACAGTGATATCGTGCCAAACTTCGAGCTGATTTTGCGGATTGAATATACCTCGGAAAGGGTAAAGGGAGTAAGATCTGAATAGCTGACATCAAGAGCTTTCCAACCGTATGTAGATCGTTCTCTGGATCCTTCGGAGTCGTCTGGAAATTGCCTCGAAAAACTCTTCTCAGAACTTTTTTTTTGTGTCTGAAAGTTGCAGGTTTTGATGATTTTTTGCAAAATTGTGAAGCGATTTATGGATGGATTTTAACTCCGATTGATGCACTGTAAGTTCCTAAAGATTATATGCAAAGAGATCTTTCCATAGATACCTTGAGTGAGATCTGAATCTTCTTGGTTATTCGGGAATTCTCCTCGAAATATCGTCACTTGTACTGTTTTTCTAGGTTTTAGATTGCAGGTTTTGCAGAGATTTCTTGTCCGAAAAGCAAAGTCTCCAAGTGTTTTTTTTCTGCTATAGCTAGGGTTCTGTCTTGCTCTTTTTGAACTCCTGGATTGACAATGTTGCTGTTGGTAACTTCTATGCACTCAACCGGTGTTTCCTTTGCTTACGGCTAGTTTTCGAAGTAGCTTTCTCTGCGCTATTCTTCTTTAGTTAAATATTCGTTTTATTTTTTTTTGTCTTCCAAATTCTGTTGTTCGTCTCCACATCTTCTTTGGTTATCTTAGTGCCCCATCTTTCTCTTAGGTGAGCAGCCTTCTCTTTTTGCTTGTAGTCTTTTGATAAGAACAAACTGCTTTATTACTTATCAATCAACGATTACAGAGTAAACCGAACGAATCTCACAAGCTGAGATCTCGTTCCTCTCAGTTTCACAATGTAATCTCTCTCCCTCTCACGAAAATACAATTCGATGATTCAAAACAATTGTTTCTTTCATTTATTTATACTAATGAAGACTCTTCGAAACCTCTCGTCTTCTCAGAGTGTTTGCTTGTTGACTTTCTTCTCTTCACACTTTAGCATTCTCCTTGTCAACTCACACTCTGTTTTTCTTCAAGTCACTCTGTTTTTCTTCAAGACGTAGACTCTCCATGGTTTGTCATCTTTGTTTGATTGTCATCACGTTATCCTTTCAACGTGAATCGTCTAATGACGTCTGTTTTGTTGAACGAGTAGTGCATGTTGTCTCATCTTTTTTTTTTAATCGCCACTGTCTCTAGTGGTTAGGAGTAGAGAGGTTAATGTAGTTCCATCATGAAATTCAGAGCTTCAGCGAGATCTATATTCGATGGAGAGTGATTTTTAACTCCGACTCGAGGGAGCTTCTTTAGAAGAGAGGATTTCTTTTACGAACTCGTTTCTTGTATAAAACGTGATACACCGCTTTGATTTTGAACCGTATTGACTCCGTTGCAGAACTTATTCTTTATCGAGTTACATTTCGTTTAGATGCAATATAAACTTGGTTTATTGATGAATGCTTTTGGTCTCTTTGAGTGCCTTTGATTTTGCTTTATTTGTGATCGAATTTTGATTGTGCGAGGCTTACGATGCTCAGCTCGTCCTTCTTCCATCCTTTTCCATCATGGTTTTGTTTTGCCATTGATTTGCTTAATCTTCTTGTAACGTTTTGTTCAACGAATTTTGTGAGCCATTATTTTGAGAGTTCTGCGTTGAATGTGCGAGATTAGGTGCTCAGCTTTGACTTTGCAAGATTTGGAGCTCGGCTTTGACTTTGCGAGGTTCCTTTTCTTCTTCTTTTTTAGGTTAAAGTTGTTCCGGAGACGGAGATTTGAATCTTGGTTCTTTTTGTAACACCGCCTCTCCTCATATGAGATGACGTGTTAAACACTCAACTTTCCAACCAAGTTACCACAGCTTTAACTCCAAATCAATACTCATTTCATAAATATAAATCCAAATAGTCTTGCAAATAACCAACTTAAACTTAAATAAACCATATTCAAGTCTCAAAACCAACTGAAAACCATTTGAAATAGAAAGCTAAGTGTCTTAAGGACCCCAAGGACCGAACTAGAGAACCAGCTCGCCACCATCACACGCCAATCACTCCTGCTGCTCCTGCTCACCTGCGCAAGGGGGAACAGGAAAAGAGGGGATGAGTAATTTAGATTACCCAGGAGAATGCATACACGTGGTCCACCACATATATCATTACCCAACCTGTCGCTAGCTAGAGCCAAACGAACAAGCGCAGTTTAATGATTCCTCTAACAATCAACAAACAAATATGCAATGAACAAAGCGAGCATACTGAACGCCTTTCGTTACAGTATCCCATGGATTAACCTCCACAAGTTTCATATGTCTTACACCCTTGATAGGGGACGCATCTCCGCAAGAGTCTAAGTCGCTGCACGACTGGCCCGTCGACCTGAGCGCCACATGGCACTACGACAGGCACAACCTCTGTCGCAGGCGTCAATCATGCCAGAAGTGCCTCTCAATGTTGGGTCCTAATGCAGTTTGTGCTTTCACACACTATATGCAATGCAATGCAAATTCACAATTCTCACAAGCAATATTCAACATCAAGCAACAATCAACCATATTAATCCATACCTAGATCTATGTTCTGAAAGTAAATAACAACCTAGCAAACAGCACAGATCTACAAGTTACGACCTAGAGCGGAACTTGTAGGGGATTTAGAGGACTTGGAAGTCAGATCTAATCAGGAGAAGTTAGCTAACAATATCGAAGGGAAGACATGAACACATCCTCACCTTTGCCTAATCGAATGAAAGCTAAAAAGGGATCTAGGGTTTAAGGGATCTAACGACGGAAAACAAAGGACTCAAGAAAACGGCGGCTAGGAACGGCGGAACAACGGCGGCTCTCCTCGGCGGCAGCGGTCGGCGGCGAAGACGAACGGCGGCGGCGGCTTTCTCGGTTAGGGTTCCTAGGTTCTATCTCTGAGTGCTTTGGGAGTTGTGATGGAAAACCTAACTCTCTACCTCTATTTATATAGGGAAGACTCTGGGAAAACCCTAATACCCTTTCCTCTTGGGGTTCTGACACATGGGCCTTTCCTTTTCCTATTGGGCCTAGATCCATGGCGTTACAATTCTCCCCCTCTTTAGAGGAATTCGCCCTCGAATTCTTGTAACCACACTGCGATCCCCTCGCACCCTCAAAAAGTTCAGGACACCATTTCCTCATGTCATTTTCCTCTTCCCAGGTCTCCTCACTAATTCCATCTCTTTCCCAACACACCAAGACCATTCGGGTTTCCTTCCCCTGAACGTCCCTTGTCTGATATTCCTTTATCGAGACAGGCGTGCTCCGCACCCAGAGGTTTCCACTCACATCCACTGGCGGATCAGGTAGTATCAGCTCAGGCTCTCTAACTACCTTTCTCAACACAGATACATGGAACACATTATGGAAGTCAGACAACTCTTGTGGCAAATCCAATCGATAAGCCACATTGCCAACTCTCTCAATGATCCTATATTGTCCCATGTACCGTGGCTTAAGCTTTTTCAGCTTCCTAATCTCTTTCACACCGGTGAAGGTTCTCATTTTCAGGTAGACCTCATCTCCAACTGAAAACTCTAAGTCTTTCCTACGCTTATCGGCATAACTCTTCTGACGGTTGTGGGCTTCCTTAAGTCTGTCCTTAAGCAAGTCCACCTGTGTAACCGTCTCCTTGACCATGTCCGGCTCTAGGTCACGTCGTTCACCCACCTCAGTCCAACAGAGGGGAGTGCGACACGGTCTACCATACAGAGCCTCGTATGGAGATATACCGATACTCGCGTGATAACTGTTGTTGTAGGCAAACTCAGCTAACGGTAAGTACTCGCCCCACTTCCCCGCCCAGTCAAGAACACACGCCCGGAGCATGTCCTCGAGGGTCTGAATCGTCCTTTCCGATTGTCCATCCGTTTGGGGGTGATAGGCAGTACTGAGATGAACCTTAGTTCCTAATGCTTTCTGAAAAGCCTGCCAGAACATCGATGTGAACTTCGGATCACGATCTGATACTATGCTAACTGAAACTCCATGCAGTCTTACTATGGAATCCATATACTTCTGAGCTAAGCGATCGGCTCCATCCATTTTTCTAATAGCTAAGAAGTGCGCAGACTTGGTAAGGCGGTCCACGATTACCCAAATCGCATCCTTATACCCAGTAGTCCGCGGCAGTCCGGTGACAAAATCCATAGTTACCATGTCCCATTTCCATTCTGGTAGTGGTAAGTTCTGGAGTAGTCCGCTTGGAACCTGATGTTCTGCTTTCACTTGTTGACATGTCTGACACTGTGATACCCAGATGGCGATGTCCTTCTTCATACTGTCCCAATGGTAGTACCTCTTCAAATCCCGGCACATCTTTGTGCTTCCCGGATGGATAGCAAACCGTGACTGATGAGCTTGGTGCAGGATCTCGTCCTTCAAATCCTTTACCCTAGGAACACAAACCCTAACGCAGAATATATAAGTTCCATTGAGCGCAACGCGGTATCCATCCACATTGCGGTCAATCATCCTTCTGAGTGCATGGTCGTCCTTCTGAGCCTCGCGGATCCGTTCCAATAGGTCCGCTTGACCCACGGCTTCCAAACCGTTGGCCGGCTCACCGATGGTAGTGGTGCACAGACGCAGGCTGGCTACCATCGAGACTAGCTCCTCAGCTTCCTTAGCAACTGATACATCTGCCTTTCGTCTACTCAGGGCGTCCGCCACCTGATTGGCTTTCCCGGGATGGTAGACGATATCCAAATCGTAGTCTGCCAACAACTCTACCCACCTGCGCTGTCTCAGATTCAGGTCCCCCTGGGTAAAGATGTACTTAAGACTTTTATGGTCCATAAACACTTGCACCTTCTCCCCGTACAAGTATGAACGCCAAATCTTAAGGGCAAATACTACTGCTGCTAACTCCAAGTCGTGAGTGGGGTAATTGACCTCATGCTTGCGCAACTGCCGTGAGGCGTATGCGACCACCTTCTCCTCTTGCATGAGCACGCAACCGAGTCCAGTCCCCGATGCGTCTGTATACACCACGTATGGTACACCTGTCCTTGGTAATACCAAAACGGGGGTATCTGTCAAACGTCCCTTCAGATCTGCAAAACTCTTGGCACAAGCTTCCGTCCATTGGAACTTGACGTCCTTGCCTGTTAAGGCTGTCAATGGCTTGGCCAATGCTGCAAATCCTTTCACGTACTTCCTGTAGTACCCAGCCAGACCCAAGAAACTACGGACCTCAGTAGCACTTGTCGGCGCAGGCCAGTTGGTAATAGAAGTGATCTTTTCCGAATCCACTGCTACACCGGCTTCGGATACTACATGGCCTAGGAATCCGATCTTCCTCTGCCAAAAACTGCACTTACTGAACTTCGCAAACAACTGATGCTCCCTCAACTTCTGCAAAACGATCCGCATATGCCTGTCATGCTCCTCTTTACTCCTGGAGTAGACTAATATGTCATCAATGAAGACAATCACGCACTTATCCAAGTGTTCGCAAAAAACGTCATTCATCAATTTCATAAAAGCAGCGGGCGCGTTAGTCAGTCCAAATGGCATAACCACGAACTCGTAATGACCATAACGCATCCGAAATGCGGTCTTCTTCACATCCTCCTCTGCTATGGGTATCTGATGATATCCCGACACAAGATCGATCTTCGAGAACCAAGAGGCTCCCTGCAGCTGGTCCAACAGCTCATCGATCCGCGGCAAAGGGTACTTATTCTTAATAGTCACCTTATTCAAACCTCTGTAATCAATACAGAGTCTGAAGCTACCGTCTTTTTTCTTCACGAATAGCACAGGTGCTCCCCATGGCGAGCTACTTGACTGGATAAACCCTTTATCCAGTAAGTCCTGAAGCTGCTTCCTCAGCTCAGCCATTTCTGCAGGTGCTAAACGATAAGGAGCTTTTGATACGGGCGCCGTCCCGGGCTCAACTTCAATCGTGAAAGCATCACCTCGCGTGGGAGGCGGTCCTTGCAGCGGCTTGAATACGTCCACATATTCGGCGGCTACAGGAATCGCACTAAGGTCTGCCACTACTTCCTCTTCTACCATCGAAATGGTGGCCAGATATGCTCCATGCCCCTTCCCCAGAAGCTCTTTTGCTTGCAACATCGAGATGATTCTGACTCTTGACTTCAACTGAACGCCTTGGAATGTTATCCAACGATCCTCCTTGGGAATCCTGACCCGCGCCTTGTGACAGCCAAAGTCGCACGGTATCGGGCAAGCCAGTCCATTCCCAAGATGACCTCATAGTGGTTCAGCTTCATTTCTATGAGATCCCAAGGCAAATCCACACCTTCCAACGTTATGGGGACTTTAACGTGCACTCCCGTGGATTTTACCAGTTCGGTTCCAGCCGTCTGGATCCCCTTGGACTTCGGAACACAGGTTCCCTTGAACGTCCAAACCCTCGATATCTCCGGACAAACGAAGCTATGGGTAGCTCCCGAGTCGAACAGAGTGTGAGCTGCTATGCCTCCAACGAGGACCGATCCTACAGGGTTTCTACTTCTAAGGCTCTACTCTAGAAACACACAACTAACACACAGAACTTAAAACCTCTAAACCATAACAACTATGTACTTACCAGCGATCGGTTCCACACCAGCGTGGTCTCCTGCTATGAGCAAACACGGTCCAGGGGCGTGTCTCTTTGGTGCTGGCGGTAGCTGTCCCTGATTGCCTCCTTCGTGCGGTACTAGCATTCTGCAGTCCCTTGCATTGTGCCCAACCCGTCCACAGCGGTAGCACGATTCCACTGGCGCTACTGCTGGACAATCCCGAGCCATATGGCCCGGCTGGTTGCACCTGAAGCATGCCGTTCCACGACACGCTCCATGGTGGTACTTCCCACACCTGTTACACGGATGCGATGGACCGTTCCGTTGGTTCGCATTATCCCAAGTTCGCTTATGGGTTTCCATCCCCTTAGCGGCTTTAGCTTGGGCGTTCCGTGCAACCTTCTGCTCCTCTTCCATTCCAATCTCCTGAGTTGCAGCCGTTTCCACGAGGTCAATCATACTGTCATACCTTCTTATGGAGCAGCGATTCTTGAGTTCAACCCGCATTCCCCTAAGGAAAAGTCGGATCAACTCTTGCTCTCCTGGGTGTTGACCAGCAAATCTCCTCAAACGACTGAACTCCTCCTCATACTCGCGTACGGTCTTGCTTCCTTGACGCAAGTCTTGGAATGCATTCACCATCTTTTCCATCGCCTCGCGAGGAAAGTACTTACGGGAAAATTCCGTCCTGAAATCCTCCCAGGTGAGTTCATACCGTCCCTCAGCCTTCTCCACAAGACCTTCCCATCATACCAGTGCCTCGTCCTTCAAGTACTGGACGGCCAGGTCTCTGCGGTATGCTAGCGGACACCTTGCTCCATCAAGATTCCTCTCCAACTTCTTTCTCCAATTGTCTGCGGCAGTAGGATCGCTCTTACCCGCAAACATCTCAGTTCCCATGAGACGAACGTGATTCATAGCCTCCCAATAGGTCGGTACAGGCTCCCTGTCCTGCCCACGACCCAAAGGTGATGGCGGGGGTAAATGTACCTCCACTCGCGGCTCACCACGACGCGGATTGGCACCTCTATACACTCCTTCCGCATTAAGGTTTCCACGAAGAGGATTTCCATACCTCTCGCGGTACCTCAACAGCTCTTCTCTTTCAGCAGCTGCCTCTACAGCTCGAGCCTGCTCTGCAACACGAGTTTCCTCAGCAATGCGAGCCTGCTTGGCTACACGAGTTTCCTCTGCAATACGCGCTTGCTCCGCAACTCGCGCTTGCTCAGCCACACGCGCCTGCTCTTCCTGAGCCTGGGCGACGGCACGGTCCTGTTCCGCAGCTAAAGCCTGTTGCGCGGCTAAAGCTTGAGCACGTGCTTCCTCTGCCTGCCCCCTGGCACGAGTCCGCCCGGTATTGCCTCCACTCACACTTCCTGTTGAAGTGGCTTGGGTTCCTTCCTCACTCTCACGGCGTGCTGCAGCCCTAGTCAAACGTTGTCCCTTTGGTGGCATCTATTCACAAGAATAAGTAATCAGAATCGTGTCCTCCGATTCGATTAGCCACACCTAATGCAGTTACACAACAACTAATGCAGATACAGCAGACACTAGACGATGTAGACAACATATGAAGACAGTAGACACAATGTAGACTGTAGACAGCAGATGAAGATGAACTGAAGATAACTAAAAACACTAACTTATTGAGCCTGGAGAGCAGAGTGATGTGGTGTGATGATGCTGTTTTACTTTTGAAAACCCCAACCCACTTTTAAAAACTTTTGAAAACGGTTTTACTTTGAAAACATGTCTCCCGGGTCAGAACCGGTTTGACTGGTAACCTTGGCTCTGATACCAAACTTGTAACACTGCCTCTCCTCATATGAGATGACGTTTTAAACACTCAACTTTCCAACCAAGTTACCACAGCCTTAACTCCAAATCAATACTCATTTCATAAATATAAATCCAAATAGTCTTGCAAATAACCAACTTAAACTTAAATAAACCATATTCAAGTCTCAAAACCAACTGAAAAACATTTGAAATAGAAAGCTAAGTGTCTTAAGGACCCCAAGGACCGAACTAGAGAACCAGCTCGCCACCATCACACGCCAATCACTCCTGCTGCTCCTGCTCACCTGCGCAAGGGGGAACGAGAAATGAGGGGATGAGTAATTTAGATTACCCAGGAGAATGCATACACGTGGTCCACCACATATATCATTACCCAACCTGTCGCTAGCTAGAGCCAAACGAACAAGAGCAGTTTAATGATTCCTCTAACAATCAACAAACAAATATGCAATGAACACAGCGAGCATACTGAACGCCTTTCGTTACAGTATCCCATGGATTAACCTCCACAAGTTTCGTATGTCTTACACCCTTGCTAGGGGACGCATCTCCGCAAGAGTCTAAGTCGCTGCACGACTGGCCCGTCGATCTGAGCGCCACATAGCACTACGACAGGCACAACCTCTGTCGCAGGCGTCAATCATGCCAGCAGTGCCTCTCACTGCTGGGTCCTAATGCAGTTTGTGCTTTCACACACTATATGCAATGCAATGCAAATTCACATACTGGGTCCTATGTGCTCTCAGTGCTGGGTCCTAATGCAGTTTATTCTGATCACACACTATATGCAATGCATTGCAAACAGCATAGATCTACAAGTTACGACCTAGAGCGAAACTTGTAGGGGATTTAGAGGACTTGGAAGTCAGATCTAATCAGGAGAAGCTAGCTAACAATATTGAAGGGAAGACATGAACACATCCTCACCTTTGCCTAATCGAATGAAAGCTAAAAAGGAATCTAGGGTTTAAGGGATCTAACGACGGAAAGCAAAGGACTCAAGAAAACGGCGGCTAGGAACGGTGGAACGACGGCGGCTCTCCTCGGCGGCGGCGGTTGGCGGCGAAGACGAACGGCGGTGGCGGCTTACTTGGTTAGGGTTCCTAGGTTCTATCTCTGAGTGCTTTGGGAGTTGTGATGGAAAACCTAACTCTCTACCTCTATTTATATAGGGAAGACTCTGGGAAAACACTAATATCCTTTCCTCTTGGCTTCTGACACATAAGCCTTTCCTTTTCCTATTGGGCCTAGATCCAGGGCGTAACACTTTTGTTGTTTTATTTCCATGGTAGAGAGGAGGGATGGCGTTTATCTTCCCATGTTGGTTTTGATTT
The DNA here is from genome assembly GCA_911865555.2 of Thlaspi arvense. Lineage (NCBI taxonomy): Eukaryota > Viridiplantae > Streptophyta > Magnoliopsida > Brassicales > Brassicaceae > Thlaspi > Thlaspi arvense. The sequence continues at coordinate 28,845,659 of OU466861.1, read as the reverse complement.
ATTCGTTTTTATTGATGCAGAATTGTTGAGCTCTGTTTTTTTTTTTTTTTAGAGCTTGGCTTGTGGCTTCTCTGATTTTTTCGTCTTCCCCGTTTTTAATGATTTGTAGACCATTCCTTCCTTCTTTTTGGTGCTTGATTCGTTTGTCTTTGGTAAGCAGCCAAAGTAATTTCTTCAGGATTGCCTCCCTTTTGCTTTGATTAGAATTTTGCTCGTTATTTTTTATTTGCGAACAAAGCGCGGATGGGGGCGTTGATGAACGTCGGCAAGTCAGCATCAATTCATTCTCGATAGAGACAAAAGAGATGAAGTAATTCAGTACTCACGCTATTTGAGATTACCCACTATGAAAATAATGAAGCAATATTGGAGTTTGAAGACAAATAACCAAGTATGAATACGTAAGGGGTAGCAGCCTCCGATTAAATAATGTGATTATTTTATGATCATGCATAATAATTAAATACGAAAGTATGTAGCACTTATCTTAATTTTTTGGGCGTGATGCATGAAGCTAAAGGCATCGTTTGAGATGTGAAGACCAAGTTGCTGGGGTGGCTAGGGCTTCAGAGTTGACGTTCTCTTTATTCTGGAACCTCCGGCTTTCCGAGTTCGATAATTCTCTATTCCCCACAGACGGCGTCAACTGTTGAATCAGAAAATCACTACTAAAGTTTTGATTTACGGTTTGGGTTTAGGAGAATATCAAATTGGAGCTCGGAGATTAGATTATCGAAAAGATGAACTACTTGAAGTTTTTATCAAGTTATAGCTGGACTTTTAAGAAAGGCTGCCTACGTACCCTTGCAAAGGGATTAAGCCATTCGTAGTTCGATTGCGAAGTGTTTAGATAGAAGAAATATAGAGAGAATCAGGTCTTCTCTCTAGATTATAGATTTTTCGGTTGTTGCTTTAAGTCGGGTTTTCATCCTGTTTTCTGATGATCTTCAACTTATGAGAATCTCTCTATTTATAAGAAGACGAGGTCGGTTTCTTTAACCTCGTTTCCCTTTTTTTATTTAGGAATATTTTTCCTTTTCCGTTTAGTAAAAGTTCTTATTTTCTCTTATTCTTTGGAAGTTTTTCATTATCTTTAAAGATTCTTCTTTAATCCACAAGTCAGAGTGATTTTCCTTATCTTGATGGGCTTAGGTTGTTGCTAGAGAAAGTCTTTTAGGAAATGTGCTCATTTCCCCTCTAAGAACAGCCTCACTTACTTGGCGAGAAATTCTTGAATCAAAATTTTGAATATGTTTTTTTGGCGAGACACATACAAATTCAAGTTTTTATGTGAAATAAAGAAGAAAAAATTATATTTTCTTAACTCTTATTACTGTCTTATCTTTTCATAATGTCTTAACTCTTATTACAGTCTTATCTTGCCACATTACAAATAAAGAAGAAAAACTTATATTTGAATGTATTCCAATTATATAGTAAGAATTAGAGACCATAAACAAGACGAAAATTATCGGAAAGAAACGAAAAACTATAATAAGATGAAAAAATATGAATAAAAGTAGAAGGAAAAGAATAAAGAAGCATTATTATTTTTTTCATTAAAGTATTTTGAGTTTATGTATATTTTATTTTTTGCTATATACAATTTCTCAAACATATTAAAATTTTTTTCACAAACTAAAACTTTGTACATATATATTATTGAACAGGCCAATCACTTATCTATTATAAATGATAAATATTATTTATTGACTAATTTTTATCAAAATTCTCATTTATGTACATACGTGTTGGTCAATCACTTGATTATTAATATATTGAGTATTTAGAATCCTATTATATAATCTTTCTTTCTTTTCTATACAAAATATAATATATATATATATTAGTTGTAAAAATGTATATCATATATTATGCAATCTATTTTGAATATATGTAAAAAATTAAAATTATAATAATTATCAGTTTCTACTAATTTTAGTGTTATGATGTAGTGTATTTATGTTTTAATTTCATGATTTATTTATTTTAACTCAACTAAAAAAAATATTTTATTAATTTTATAAAATTTGACTTGTCACATTTTCACATCAACAATAGAAAACACAAACTTTTGTTCTTCTTATTATATATTATTCAAGAGCAAATTTTGGGATGCCACATGGAGAGATATGATTGGTCGTCGGATTTGCAGGGGAGATTTGAACTATGGGGGGATGTGTTAGCCTGCAACGGGAGAACAAAGAGAGAATCTCAGTGAATTGGAAAGGGGGTGCCCATCTGATTATACTCTGACGCTCTAGTCAGAAAAGACACGTGACTAGACGAAGTGTATAAAGATATCGTAAGAACTATAGAATGTGGCGCTCTATCAACTCGAAGGGATCTTGATAGAGCTTTTAAGGAGTGCTTATCTATGAAGTGCAGCTAGAGGATGAAGTTATCGTTCTAGGGCGCTCTCCTCCTCTTATTGGTGCGAGGAGTGCGTTTTATAAGAGATACCTGGTTCCAGGTCGGACCCGGGTTCGGATCATTAAATTCCACAGGTCGGGTTCCTCTTATTGTCTTTTGTCATCATTATCACCATTCCCGGACTCTTCCATGCATGTAGTTAGAGGGGAGGTTGCCGATCTGCTCCGCCTTTTCCTAGCCGCCATCATTGCGGCCTTCTTTGGTAGGTGCAGCGCATTTAATAATCCTCAGGTTCCCACCGCGTCTGTTGCCCACGCGTTGGGCCTCATGAGTTGTAATCACATTTTGCGGCCCAACAGTTGCCCCCAATTTTTGGGGCTCGCTCACAGTGTCCGGAAGTCTAACCTGCACACAAGTTCACTAAGAGACAGAAGATCGCAAGATATAATTCGGTTGTACCTTCGTCACGAGGCAAATCCTATCGTGATGACATGGATCTTTATGAAAGCTTCGCTTCTAGACTGGCCCGAGTAACCGTCTCGAGAAGACCACTTTTGGAGGGTATATCCCTGGAGGGCGTGCCCCTGGAGGCTGTCTCAGAGAGACTATTCCCGGAGGAATGGAGGGCGTGCCTCTAGAAGGTGTCTCGGAAAGACTATTGCCGAAGGAAGTTCCCTGGAGGACGTGCCCTTAGAGGCTGTCTCAGAAAGACTATTCCCGGAGGAAGTTTCCCAAAGGGCGTGCCCCTGGAGGCTGTCTCAGAAAGACTATTCCCGGAGGGCGTGCCCCTGGAGGCTGTCAAGGAAAGACTATTCTCAGAGGTAGATCCCCGGAGGGCGTGTCCCTGGAGGCTGTCAAGGAAAGACTACTTCCAGAGGAAGTTTCCTGGAGGCTGTCTTGGAAAGACTATTCTCGGAGGAATTTCTCCAGATGGCATGCCGGTGGAGGCTTTCTCGGAAAGACTATTCCCGGAGGAAGTTCCCCGGAGGGTGTGCGTCTGGAGGCTGTCTTGAAAAGACTATTCCCAGAGAAAGTTCCCTGGAGGGCGTGCCCCTAGAGGCTATCTCAGAAAGACTATTCCAGGGGGAAGTTCCTCGGAGGGCATGCCACTAGAGACTGTCTCGGAAAGACTACTCCTGGAGGAAGTTCTCTGGAGGGCGTGCCCCTGGAGGCTGTCTAGGAAAGACTACTCCTGGAGGAAGTTTCCCGGAGGGCGTGTTTTTCGATTTCTCGAACCGAGATCTGAATTTTCGGGATACAGGCCCCACCCAGACTGATGAGCTTAACTGGGTCCCAGTGTGCGATAGACGTGTCGCACGATGAGTGGCTCACATTTAAGAAGGGGAAGGGTTTTTTGCGCGTTGATATCTCTTGTATTTACACTATTTAGGACTGCATTTAGTACATGTTTTGGTTCTCTTTTGCATGTTTTCCCTTAGTTTTTGTCCCATTTTCTTCTCCTTTTAGACTTAGGTTGCATTTAGGATATAGTTTGCATTTTTCTTACATTTTGGATGTTTTTAGGTGCTTTTGGAGCTAAAAGGAGCTTGGAGGAGCTTTAGGGATGATTCAGGATGCTAGCTGGATAAAGGGAGCAAAAGGGATCAAAGCAGACAATCTCTGCAAAGGTTTTCAGTCAGAGCACGGAGAACATCGATCAAGGGGGTGACCGATACCAGATTTTCGGTCAGAAGCATCGATCATCAGGTGACCGATACGAGCACATCGATCATCAGCATCGATCAGAAGTGATCGACACAAATGCCCCGAATGAATTTTGGTCGCCACATCGATCACTGCCCAGACCGATGGAATTTACATCGATCACTAGCATCGATCACTTATGACCGATGTAAACCCAGTCCGAACCTGTCTTATTTACACTTTTGCCATTACTCTAGGGCTTCCTTTTCTTGGCTATAAATAGCCTCTTATTCTAGATTTTCGACAAGTCTTGTCAATTTACTGTTCTTAAGCATTTTCTTTGAGTTTGTAAGACAAATCCTTTGCTTTATTTAATATATTTGAGCATTTGCCTTTAATCTTTCCTTTTTCTCTCTTCTAATCATGATTAACATCCTTTTCCTTTGTGATTTGGTGTTAAACATGAGTATTAGTGAGTAGTTTGCTTAGAGTTTCTAGATGTGGTAGATTAGGGGAATTTAGGACTTGATTAAGGCTTCTTTAGTGCTTCAGTTTATTGGTTCCTCTCTATTAATCTATTCTTAATGCTAGATTTGTCTTGATCACACTTATCTAGGTTGTTAGCTTTCTCTTATACCCACCAAGTGTTTGATGAACTGCTGATCTTGTTTAATAGATGATTTGCTGGCCTTGGCTCAAGAGATTGACTGTTTGAGGAGCATTTTGACTTGAATAGAGTTGCTATCTAATGCTTGCTTAATGTTTTAGCACTAATGAGAGTTAGTTCTTGTCAAGATGTTTAGCAAAGGGCTATTTTACAAGAGATTGGATCTAGCTTGCTTGATTGTGAACTCTATGTCTAGGGATCACCATTGCTTACTTGTTTGCTTGATCAATGTAGTTATAAACAGCCTTAGTTAGTCTATGAATTCCCCAAAGTCAATAACCACATCTAGGAACTTGCCTTTTTTTTATTTGAATCTCGGATTTGCTCTGTTTTGCTCTGTTTTGCTTGCTTAGTTTTGCTTAGTTTGCTTTTATCTTTACTCTCTTTGCTGCTTGATCATTTTATGATATTAGATTGGTTGCTTTGGCAACAAAAACCCCTTTCTGCTAGCTTGACTTAGAGATTTTTACTCTCAACTCTTCTGTCTTCAACTAAAACCTATTTGGATTGATAAAAACCCTATGCTATACTACAACTGACTAGTACAAGCTTGGGTGATTGAATCAAGACCTCAAAAATCTTGTATCAATTTGGCGCCGTTGCCTTTTGGGTTTTCTGTTTGAATCATTAGAGTTTGTAGAATCTTTAAGATCAAGTTTTTAGTTTTCTTTGGTTACTAATCTCCTTTGACACTCATTTCTGTTTTTCAGGTATATGAACTTGAGATCCAGAGGTTCAAGCAATCTTGTGGACTTCATAGACAACATCAATCTGCTGGATAGAGGACATAGAGCAAGGAGACAGCAAGAAAGGCAGCAACACCTGCAAAGACTTGGTATGAACAATCAAGAACAAGTCATGGATGACATCAGATTTCAGGGTCCTCCAGGCGCTGTTGGAGCTCAGGGCATACAAAGACATCATGGTGTTCAAGGCTTACAGGGTGAGCAAGGACCAAGAGGCGCTGCACAAGCTCCAAGAGCAGCTAGACCTATTGGCGCTGGTGATGCGCCAAATGCCTACAACAACAGAACAGGTATCATTCCACCAGCTGTCCAAAACAACAACTTTGAAATCAAGTCTGGATTGATTTCAATGGTTCAGAGCAGTAAGTTTCATGGGCTGCCACTTGAATAGGCTGTGCTCACTAACAATGATCAATGGAGTGAGTGAAGATGGCTTCAAGCTCAGGTTGTTTCCCTTCTCACATGGAGATAAAGCACACCAATGGGAGAAGAATCTGCCCCAAGGAAGTATCACCAGCTGGGATGAGTGCAAGAAAGCCTTTTTAGCAAAGTTCTTCTCCACTTCAAGAACTGCAAGAATAAGGAATGAGATTTCAGGGTTTGCACAGAGGAACAATGAAAGCTTTGGTGAAGCTTGGGAGAGATTCAAGGGTTACACATTGCAATGCCCTCATCATGGCTTCTCACAAGCCTCTTTGCTATCCACTCTCTACAGAAGAGCCTTGCCTAAGATCAGAATGCTTTTAGACACTGCCTCCAATGGGAACTTTTTGTCAAAAGATGTGGATGAAGGCTTGGAGCTGGTAGAGAATTTGGCTCAGTCTGATGGAAACTACAATGAGGAGTTTGACAGAGCACCAAGAAGTGCAAAGGATGAGCTAGAGTCTAGCAGAAAAGAAATCAAGTCTCTACATGAGAAGCTGGACCTGTTGCTAAGGGAAAAGAAAGAGGTTCACTTTGTGGGAGACATGGATCAGCTTGATGATCAGGAACAATGCCAAGTTTAGGAGATGAACTATTTGGGAAATCATGGTGGTTACAACAACTATGGGAACTACAGACCCAATCCCAACTTGTCTTACTGGAGCAACAATGTTGCCAACCCACAAGATCTGGTTTACCCTCAACAGCAACAGCAAGCTGCCCCAAGACCTTTTGTTCCCTACAACAATCAAGGTTTCCAGCAGAGGAACAACAAATATCAGCCTAGAGCGCCCTACAACCCTCCAGAATTCAATTCCCAAGCTCAAGGACAAGCTTCCACCAGCTCTCAAGACACTGAACTCAAGACCCTCATGCAATAAATGATCAACACTCAAGTCACCACAACCTTGGAAATGAACAAGAAGTTTGCAGAGGTCCACAACAAAATTGATTCAGTGCATGTAGAGCTCACCAACAAGTTTGATGGATTGGCTGCAAGAGTCAAAACACTGGAGAACAACAAAGGCATAGCTGGTCCCAAGCCTCAAGGACACTTTCCTGGAAAACCAGAAGCTAACCCAAAGGAGTTCTGCAATGCCATTGTCATAGAAGAAGAGAGCTTCTCAGCTGAAGAGGAGGCTATCATTGAAGAGTTCCTCCACTTGTTCACTGAGGACACCGAACCTCTAAGTGGGGGGAGGGGGGGGGGGAAGAGTTCTTAGACTTGTTCACTGAGGACACCGAACCTCTAAGTGGGGGGGGGGGGGGGGGGGGGGGGGGGGGGGGGGGGGGGGGGGGGGGGGGGGGGGGGGGGGGGGGGGGGGGGGGAGGGGGGGGGGGGGGGGGGGGGGGGGGTGGGGGGGGGGGAAGAGTTCTTAGAAGTTGAATCTGACCAAGGAGCTGTAGAAGAAGAGTGGTGGGCACTACATGAAGTTGTTGATTACACAAAGGACTACTTGGTGGAAGCTGCTTATGATAAAGAGAAACCTCAAACTACTACCCTTCCAGTCTATCAACCAACCATCCTTTTTCCAGGAAGATTCAAGGAATAGCTAGTTTAGAAATATGAAACCCTCTATGCTGCTCAAATGGAGTTGAGGGGTTTGAATAGCCAAGAAGAGCTTGAGAAGCTAAGGGTAAAGGCTGGAACACCTGAGGTTAAGGAGTTCACTATCAAGAAACTTGGAGATCCAGGATGTTTCACTCTCCCATGTGAGCTTAAAGGGCAGACTTTCAAAGCTGTCTTTGTGACTTTGGAGCAAGTATCAACCTTCTCCCATCCTCTACTGCTAAAGCTATTGGCTACACTCAACTTCAAGAGAGTAATGTATCCCTTACCATAGCTGATGGGACAGTGAAGACACCACTTGGGAGTCTCAAAGATGTACCAATGATGATTGAAGGGGTAACCATCCCCATTGATTTTTTTGTACTTGATGTGGAAGGCCATATAAAGAATGCTATCATTCTAGGAAGACCTTTCCTAGCCTCAACTGGAGCAGTGTTTGATGCCAAGGAATACACAATTGAGCTGAGACTGACCAGGAAGAAGGTTCTAAGGTTTGACTCGAAGGGGAATAAGCTGGAGAATGAGCAACCCTTCTCAATGGACATCAAGAAGCTGAAGCAGCTTGGTAAACATTGGCCAGATTTTGAAGGCTACCAAGGAGAGAGTTTTGATGGCTGCTGTCTGCCAAAGTTGTTTGAAGACACCACTGAAAAGGAGGTCCTTGAAGTGGTTGGTTACAAGAACCTTAATGATATCAAGATGGGTACTAATAAAGGGGAGTTGGTTTTGCAACCAAGTGTCTCTAAGAGGGGAGAGTTTAGCTTCAAGCTTCACCAAGAGGGGAAGACTATGCCTTTTACCAAGATCTGGATGAATGGAGCCTCTGCCAGTGTCCAAATGAGCAAGCCACCACCAAGGAGTTTCAAGAGTCCTTCCCTTCACCTCAACTAAAAGAGGTAAGCAAAGTCAAGCTTAGTGACTTTAAACAAGCACACTTGGGAGGTAGTCCCATGGTATCCTTTTGTACATATTATGCTTTCTAGTTTCTCTTTTATGATTTGTTATAGTGTATAGAAGCAGGAGTTCGAATTGGGGGTTGAGAAAGTCTGAAGAGGACAAAGAACAGGTGTTTCCTGGCTGACATCGATCAACTGTATCGGTTATGACAAGACTGATACACACATTTCGGTCATGAATATCGATCATATTTGATCGATGTCAGTGGAGCCAGTTTACACCAGTCAACATATCGATCACTTGTGATCGATATGGAAAGAAGTTTGAAAGGGGAATACATTTCGATCATTCACAATATAAACCCGCCAGACTAATTTCGGTCAAGTGTATCGAACAGTTGGTGATCGATGTGATTCTTTGAAATATATCGGTCACCAACATCGATTATACACTGATCGATATAAACCCAGCAGATGAATTTCGGTCAAAAACATCGATCATGTGATGACCGATGTGATCTCCAGGAGTAACATCGATCACTAGCATCGATCACTTATGACCGATACTGACATTTCGGTCAGTTACAACAGTCATTTGTTATCGATGTTCCACCCGAGGTAAGTACTTCATCTTTCAAAAAAAATTTCCTCCTTTGGTTTGGAGCCTAAGAGGTTTAAATTTACACATTGGATTCTTCCTGACCTCTTTCATAGCTTCTGAGCACTTTTGTTTTTGTCCCCCACTCATTTGATTCCTTTGGTTTCCTCACCAACCATTGATTCCTTTGGTTCCCTCTCCTTCTTTCTATTTAAACCAACAAACTTCTTCACTTTTCTTCACACTTCAGCTCACTCCTCTTCTCACCTAAAGCACAAAATTATTAGTTCTCTCTCTCTTTTATTGCTTTCTCTAAGTGCTCAGAGGCTCCAATAAGGTTAGCTTCCTAAACTATCATTCCTTTGCTCTTAATCTCTGCATGTGCTCATAATCGCTTAATATATGTTTTTAAGAGCAAGCTTTGATTAGTTCTAAATGTTGTGCTTTGGTTTTGCAATGTGGATTTGTTTACTGTTCATCCATCTCATTACTTGCTTAATTATCATCCTTTTGCATGATCATCATTTCTTTTCCCTAGGAACCATTTTGCTAGATTTACACGCATAACTGCTTATTCTTCGTGCATTCTAGCTTACCTAAACTGTTAGCTTTTGATTTCCTCTAGCCTTATAGAAGTTTAACCTTGTTGCTAAGACTTGTTAAGCTTACTTTAGCCTAGAGATTTTTCTTTTTAAAGCTTTCAGTTATATGGTTCTCCAGCTTTTGTTCTTCCACTTACACTGTTTTCAAGCTTTGCTTTTGAAGGTACCATGGGGAGAACAAACATAGCTGCTAGGAAAAAAAGAAAGGCACCACAGGAAGGAGCAACCACTTCACCAAGAGCTAAGAAAGATATGGGAAAGGGCGCTGATGCTGAGACTTCATCGAAGGCCGCTGGAAAGAGGCCAGTTGGAGACAAGAGCACCAAGCAGAGAGGCAAGGGAAAAGCTGCTGAGGAGGACATGCCATCCAGGAAATACAGTGCTAGAGAACTCATGGAGGCATTCAGTCAATGCACCTTCAAGCCAACAAGATACCCATGCCCCACAACAATGAAAGAGCTAGGGATCTATGAAGACTGCATTTGCCTCTTTGAGCACATGGGGCTTACAAAGCTGTTACAGCCTCTTCCCTCCTATGAGCGCTTCACTCATCAGTTCCTCTCCACTCTCAAGGTGGTCAACTATGAGATGAGTGAGCTCCTTGACCGTGATGGATGGATCTCCTTCAAGCTTGGAAAACAGAGGTTTACAATCACCTTCCAGGAACTCTCTAAGGCACTGGGGCTAAGCACCTATTTTAAAAGAGGAAAGAATTTCTCAATCCATGAATCACAGTACACAAGGCTATGGGAAATGATTGGAGTTGGGGAATTCAAAGCTGGAATTACAAGGAACCAACACTTGAAGTATACTGCAGTTAGATATGCACACAAGACGCTTGCAAACACATTCTTTGCAAGGAAGGAAACCTCAGACCTAACTGGCAAGGAGAGAGACTTCCTCTACAATGGATTGTATACCAGTGTGGCCACCAACGAGAATGCAACACCTATTGGTCCACCAAGAAAATTCCCATGCCTTGTAAGACTGTTGATGGAGCAGCTGCTAACCTACCAGAGCTGGGCCATAAACAAAGGAAAAAGGGAGAAGAACCCACAACTTCACATTGGAGGAGTTGTGACAGCCATACTCATGGCCTGTGATGTGAATCTTTAGGAGCATGCTGAAGATGCTCTAAGTCCTTCCTGGATAGACATGGACTATCTGAAGAGAAGCCATTTCCTTCAGAAGAGTGTCCAAGACAGGCATGTCTACCTATTCCTCAATGATCACCAAGAGCCAGTAAGAGCCCTTCTCCCTAACCCAAGGCTCACCTCCTTCACCACATGGACCAACATCAACTTCAATCTGAGTGAGGAGGAGCTCTAGAAAGGCGGCACTATCCCTGGAGAGAGAGAAGAAAACAGTGAGGAAAGGAAACACTGAAGAGATTGGAGAGGAAGCTGAAGAAGATCACCAATGGAATGCTGCTGCTGGCGCTGAAGGCCAGGGAGGAACCTATGAAGAAGATGAGCTTGAAGAAGAAGAAGTGTTGAGCTACAGTTCAAGGCAGTTCCACTTCAAACCCTATGAAGCACCCAGCCAAGGAGGCTCTTTGAAGGTAGCTCATAAGCACATCAACTCTCTACAGAAGCGGTGTAAATGGCCAGACAAAGCCATAAAGAAGTTGGTGAAGATGGTTAAGAGGAATTTCAAAAAGGACAAAGCAAAATCAGCAAGAACTTCCCACCAAAGCCATACTCATCTGCACACTCCTCATTTGGAAGAGCATATACAACAAGATGAGTTAACTGAAGAGGAGGAAGCTGTTTGGAACCCCCATGGAAGACACTCTTTCCATGCACAGCCAAGTGATCAATGGGGGACATGGGCACAACCAAGAGGTTCATCATATGAGCCAAGTACCCATGTACCATAAGCTTGGGAACCAACTCCTACTCTCTCTGTAATTCATGAGACATGGCAATGGGGTCAACAAGGGAACTCTTCTCAAGCAGAGCAGCTATGGTCAAGCTGGGTTCAATCACCTCAAGAAGCAGAGCATTCCACAAAGCTTTATGAGAGGAGAAACAAGAGGAGGGCTAGCAAGTCTCCTCAAACCACAGGATCATCCCACCACTCCTACCACTGAAGCAAGTACCACATCCTCTCCACTGTTTATACCATTGCATCTTTTTCAGTTTTGTATTATATTTTGTGCTTCTGTCTCTCATTGCTTTCATTACACAAGAGACTGTGTAATTTAAGTGTGGAGGAGAGATTTGGGGTTTGACTTTGTGTTTTGTTTTCTAAGTTTTTCTTTTTTTTTCACTTTGAGTCTCATGCATATCATGCATTCATGTAAGGCATAGAAAAAAAAATCAAAAATTTTGAAAATTTTTGCATTTTTGCAAACCAAAAAGAAAGCATGTAGTTGCATTTCATTCTTCTAGGATTGAGTCTAGTGTTGACATATAGGTTGCATTGCATTTGCATAGGCATTATAATGAATTTTATTTGTAAAGTGCTTAGTGTTTAGAGATGATTTTAGTGTTTAAGTGGTTAGTTGTTTGATGCATCATATGATTGCTAGAAGTTAAGGCTGAACCATGCTTATATTGCTAACTTTCTCATCTCATTCTGAAAGCACTTGTTCTCTGAAAATCAACTCTATCAACTTGAACTTTAATTTGGACTTTTAATTATCATTTCTTATGCATTGAAAAATGAATTCATGGCTACCATATACATATTTGGATCATCTTTTCCTTTCTACCACTCTTGTTGATCCAAATAGCTGATCCTCATACTTATGGGACAGTTACATCCTCACCCTTAACCAAAACATCCTTTTGAGCCTAAACACTATTGTGAGAGCTGGGAGGCTTTTGCATTGCATTTTCGATTTTGTCTTGGCAAAAAGTGTTAGGAATAAGGCTGGTAATGATTAGCTCTCTTGTAGATATCAGCTTGCATCATGAGCTTGATTCTAGGATAGGAGTTTTGGGTTTAAAAGGGTAGTGTAAGTGGTTTGAACTTCATGTATATATGTTTTGAAAGAAAAGGAAAAGATCTGGTAGAAAAGGGGAAACAGTATAGAATTGTGGTTAAGTAAAGGGAAGAAAAGGCTCTAAGTACAAAGAAGAAAGGTGCCAGCAACAAAGCTCAGGAAGGTCCAATGAAGAAAAATCAGACCAGGAGCAATCCACCAAATGTGATGAAGGTGCCAATACAACAAAGAAGAGCAAGTCCCAACCAAAAAGAAGCAACAACACAAGCAAAGAGAAGAGGTTTCCCCAGCCATGAAAAAAGGTAAAGGGTAGAGTTTAGGAAAGGGTAGACTTAGGGATTAACTTTTGGGTTTAGAAGTACTTAGGATTCATCTTTGGGTAGAAGGGAGCTTTAATTTGCATGCATAAGTGTGCTTTTACCTTTAGCATTTTGCCTAAGATGAAATCTTTTTCATTGAGTGAGCCCTTATGTTTATTAACCCTTTACTAAAATGAGATCATTCTTATCTCATGACCTTACCCTTTCAACCAAATGTCTTCACTTGATTTGCAAAAGCATGATTCATGTTCTGATCTTAATTGAATGTTAAAGAGTTGGTTGATTTGAGCATTTTCCTAAGTTGAGATTTGAGATCATTTTGAAACATAATGAGCATGGCTAGGTTCTTTAAAATATAGCTGATTATGTTTGCATCCTACAACTATTCACTTAAGCATTGATACCATCTCTTTACCTTTGCACTTTTGGAATCTGAATGTCCACCTTCAAACCTCACTCTCCCATTTGTTCTTATTTGCTTGAGGACAAGCAAAAGGCAAGTGTGGGGGTGTTGATATCTTTTGTATCTACACCATTTAGGACTGCATTTAGTACATGTTTTGGTTCTCTTTTGCATGTTTTCCCTTAGTTTTTGTCTCATTTTCTTCTCCTTTTAGACTTAGGTTGCATTTAGGATATAGTTTGCATTTTCTTGCATTTTGGATGTTTTTAGGTGCTTTTGGAGCTAAAAGGAGCTTGGAGGAGCTTTAGGGATGATTCAGGATGCTAGCTGGATCAAAGGGAGCAAAAGGGATCAAAGCAAACAATCTCTGCAAAGGTTTTCGGTCAGAGCACGGAGAACATCGATCAAGGGGGTGACCGATACCAGATTTTTGGTCAGAAGCATCGATCATCAGGTGACCGATACGAGCGCATCGATCAACAACATCAATCAGAAGTGATCGACACAAATGCCCAAGATAAATTTTGGTCACCATATCGATCACTGCCCAGACCGATGGAATTTACATCGATCACTTATGACCGATGTAAACCTAGTCCGAACCTGTTTTATTTACACTTTTACCATTACTCTAGGGCTTCCTTCTCTAGGCTATAAATAGCCTCTTTTTCTAGATTTTCGACAAGTCTTGTAAATTTACTGTTCTTAAACATTTTCTTTGAGTTTGTAAGACAAATCCTTTGCTTTATTTAATATATTTGAGCATTTGCTTTTAATCTTTCTTTTTTCTCTCTTCTAATCATGATTAACATCCTTTTCCTTTGTGATTTGGTGTTAAACATGGGTATTAGTGAGTAGTTTGCTTAGAGTTTTTAGATGTGGTAGATTAGGGGAATTTAGGACTTGATTAAGGCTTGTTTAATGCTTCAGTTTATGGGTTCATCTCTATCAATCTATTCTTAATGCTAGATTTGTCTTGATCACACTTATCTAGGTTGTTAGCTTTCTATTATGCCCACCATGTGTTTGATGAAATGCTGATCTTATTTAATAAAGGATTTACTGGCCTTAGCTTAAGAGATTGACTATTTGAGGAGCATTTTGACTTGACTAGAGTTGTTATCTAATGCTTGCTTAATGTTTTAGAACTAATGATAGTTAGTTCTTGTTAAGATGTTTAGCAAAGGGCTATTTTACAAGAGATTGGATCTAGCTTGCTTGATTGTGAATTCTATGTCTAGGAATCACCATTGTTTACTTGTTTGCTTGATCAATGTAGTTATAAACAGCCTTAGTTAGTCTATGAATTCCCCAAAGTCAATAACCACATCTAGGAACTTGCTTTTCTTTTATTTGAATCTCGGATTTGCTCTGTTTTGCTCTGTTTTGCTTGCTTAGTTTTACTTAGTTTGTTTTTCTCTTTACTCTCTTTGCTGCTTGATCATATTAGGATATAAGATTGGTTGCATTGGCAACAAAAACCCCTTTCTGCTTGCTTGACTTGGAGATTTTTACTCTCAACTCTTCTGTCTTCAACTAAAACCTATTTGGATTGATAAAAACCCTATGATATACTACAACTGACTAGTACAAGCTTGGGTGATTGAATCAAGACCTCAAAAATCTTGTATCACGCGTCGACCCTTAGACTTTTCATGTATTTTTCTTGTTGGCGTGGGATTTTTCTAATTTTCGCCAACAGACCGCCTCGATCCCCAGAAAGGTTTTCTTCTTTATGCTATGGCTACACGTTTGCTTTTGGCCCTTATGCTGTTCCGTGTCGCTGATTATCTTTTTCCGCGAGTCGCTTTTTGCGTCGATCCCGCAATTTTTTTTCCTTTTTCTTCTCGGTAAGATTGCTCTTCCCCTTGATTCTCTTGTGAGTCCATGCCCCGAATGCCTAAGCCGAGTAGGATGACATCATCCGGATCCGAGGCCGGTTGTTCCGGCTCCTCCGTTGATCGCCAGGAGGAGCCATTGCTTCTCGGATACGAGGTCAGCACTCCTCTTCTGTTGTCTTCTGAGCACCTTTATGACGGGATGCGCGGTGGGGAACCTTCTAACATCTCAGGGGATGGCGTTTCCACTGGGAATCCGACAGATTTCTGATCTTTGTGGAAATTAGTTCATCCCCCCAGTTTGGTGCCACTGGTTTTGACCCTTCAGCTTCCGATTTGCGAGCGCGTCCTGGTTGCATCACGCTTTATGCCGGCTAATGGTCGAACGGTCTTCGATGTCACTTTCCAACGGTCTCGATCGATTTCTGTCGGCTAGCCGGGATTCGCCCTATCCAGTTGGTTCCTGCCGCTTGGTGGGCGAGGCGACGAAGGCTGGTGATCTGCGCGCCGAGGTAAAGGAACTCCGAGCCCAAATCTCTGAAGAGAGATCTGTGACTACCAGTTTATAAGGGCTCATCGAGGAGCTGCGTTTGGAGCTCGATGCCCTTGCTTCCGCATGAGAGTTAGAGATCGGAGATGCTAACGAGCAGTGGTGCCATTGTGGTCATTCAGGGGTGCCGGGAACGCGGCTTGGATTGCTTTGACGAGGAAGGTATTTGGGAGTGTATCAGGCAGCAGTGGAGGCGGCTCAGGTCGCAGAGGCTTCAGTGTTCACCGTGTAGGATGTCATTGCATCCCTTGCTCTGTTTCTCCGCCCGACCATTCCGACCGAGGCCGTCGCCGTTAATGCTCCGTTTGTGGATAACCCTTCCACCTCTCAACTTTTCCCGGGGGGAACGCGGGACAGTCCCTCAATGGCAGGAGCTTCGGGGGTTCCTGACGAGGTCGCCCCTTCCCAAGTTCCTGGTGTGAGCCCCTCTTCAGAGAGGGTTGTATATGAGTTCCCATCGAGGTGCCTTTTTGTTTTTGAATTAGTTGCCGCGTGTCGGCATCTGTGTATTTGGACATTTACCTGTTTTGTTTTTTTAAAGCAGTAATATTTTACATTGACGAATTTCATAGAACGCATACATGATTTTCAGAAATAGTACATTCTAAGATTTGTAGCGTTCCAGGAATCTTTGAGGCATTTGCCGTTCTTCTCCCTGAGACAGTAGGCTTTCGATCCTAGCACTTCGATGATCTCGTATGGTCCTTCCCAGTTGGGACTAAGCTTTCCGTAGTGGTGCTTGGTGTTGCGGAATGCCCTGCGGAGGATCCATTGTCCTTTGCGAAAGGTTCTCGATTGGACCTTTGTGTTGTAGCTTCGGGCCACCGCAGCCTGGTAGCATTCATTCCTTATCACCGTGGAATCCCTCTAGATGTCCAGGAGGTCCAAGTTCGCGAGCAACATCTCGTGATTCTCCTCCTCAGTTGACGTGAATTCGGTGCAGTGTGATGGTCTCGTCCGTCTCCACCGGAATGACTGCCTCCGATCTGTACGCCAGTGAGAAAGGGGTTTCGCCCGTGGCCACCTTCACTGTTGCTCGGTATGCCCATAGAACTCCGGGGAGCTCTTCGGCCCACGCCCTTCATGTCCGGGTTATTCGTTTCTTGAGGAATTTTAGGATGGTCTTGTTGGAGGATTCCGCATGTCTGTTAGATTGAGGGTGGCTGGGTGTGGCATAGCTTAATTTAATCTCATACGGATTTTATTGTGTCGTCTTCGGTGATGCCCATGTATGGTTCTGCTTCGATCCACTTGGTGAAATAGTTTGTTCCTACCAGTATGTATTTGTGCGCGCTTGACGAGGTGTGGAACTTTCCGACGATGTCCAGGCCCCAACTTCATGAACGACCAGGGAGATCTGATAGTTTTGAGGCTCTAGGGTGGCAGATGTGGCACGTTGGCAAAATATTGGCATTGGTCGCATTGCTGCGTGAATCTCCTCGCATTGGCCCTCAGATACGACCAATAGAACCCTGCTCCGAAGACTCTTTGCGTGAGCGTACTTCCTCGTGAATGTGCCCCGCATTCACCTTGATGTATTTCATTTAGAACGCCTTGTCCTTCGTACATGCTTATGCATTTGAGGGCGGCGCCGCTGTATGACTTCTTGTAGAGCTGTCCTCATGAGGTGGTGTAGCGTGAAGCTTGCTTCCGCAGCTTTTCCGCCTTTCGAGTGTTTTCCAGGAGCTTTCCTTCGTGGAGGTAATCCCAGATTGATTGCATCCAGCCTTTGTAGCCTTCTATGTTGTTGATTTAGACCAGGCTCTCGTCTTCAATGGCCAAGCGTGTTGGCCATTGCATGTGAATAACTGTGATGCTTTTCTTTGGCGTTTCGGTTAGGGATGATCTTAATTTTGCCAAGGCGTCAGCCGTACTATTCTTCCTCCTTGGGATTCTCTCTAAGCGGATGGATGCGAATCTTTGCATTGCCTTTTTGACCGCGTCCAAGTAGGAGAGTTTCACAAGAGAACACCTCGACTAGTACGAGTTCCACAAGGATAAGGGGCATGCTACTGAAGAGTGATATGCGCTAAATAAAGAGATCCTTGAGCTCATCGACAAGGGGCTACTCACCCACCTCCTCTCAGAAAAAGTGCGGGCTCGCCTGCTCGAGCAAAAGAAAAGGGGAGCCATGGAACAAGCCCCAGAAACTGCGAGCCACCCTGCCCATAGTCAAAACATTAGGTGGTAAGCCCGACCCGATTCAACGGAAGATAAGCCTCCAACCGAAGAGACGGCCAGACGGAAAATATGTTTCCTAACGCCTGCAGTAACCTCGATTCACAATAAACTGCTTGTGATCTCTCTCGGAATCTCAAGATTCCAGGTTAAACGATTGCTAGTCGACACTGGGAGTATTAGAATCGTGCTATTCATGGAAGCCCTGCACAAAATGCAGATACAGATCTCGGACCTCGTACCCCCGTACGTCACCATGGTAGGATTCAACGGCGAAGCCACAATGTCACTGGGGGAGATAACCCTCCGGGTAACAGCAGGACCAATAACTAAAGACAAGACCTTCTTAGCCTCTGGAACCTCTTCGACGCACAACGCAATCATGGGAAACACCTTAGATTAACACGAGGGCCGCTGTCCCGTCCACATACCACCAATCTCTGCGATTCCTCACGGCAAACAGCATGGTAAAAATCAAGGGAACCGAGGTCAGCAACGCACCTACAGATGACCCACCCGCCAACACTATCCTGTAGCAATTACAGTGTGGCGATGAGCTACCGACAACCCCAACAGCAGAGGAAGAAGTCAAGGAAATCCTCGCCTTGTCAGACTACCCGGACCGAATCTGAGAATCGGGAAAGACTTTACCCAACGCTGCGAAGCCATCATCACCCTACTCCGGGAAAGCCTAGACTGCTTCGCTTGGACGCACGCCGACATACTGGGAATCAGCGCCGACATAATCTCATACCACCTCGACGTCCATCCGAAGTATATCTCGGTTAAGCAAAAATGCCAGAAATTCGCGGCAGAACATGACGCAGTCATCAGTGAAGAGGTTCAAAAACTAGTCCAGGCGGGGTTCGTACGCGAAGTCCAATTCCTGGAAAGGCGCACCACAAAAGAAGAAGAAGAAGCCACAGACGTCCCAGGAAGGATGTGAGAATGCCGGGGAGCTGTTTCCTCGGAAGGGCCTTCGCCAGCAGGGCGCTTCCAAGTGGTACGCTGCAGGCGAAGCGGAGATGCATGGTATTCATCCGAAGAGCCACCTCCCCCCCCCCCCCCCCCCCCCCCCCCCCCCCTCGTCCCATTTTAGATATGCTGGCTAAAACCTCTGGGGAACCTATGGCAGAGCCCAAGGGCAGTCGATTTAGGACTTCGTTAGATGAAAAGGTATGCATGACCACGCTACACCACCTCATGAGGACAGCTCTACAAGAAGTCATACAGCGGCGCCGCCCTCAAATGCATAAGCATGTACGAAGGTTTTCCAGGAGCTTTCCTTCGTGGAGGTAATCCCAGATTGATTGCATCCAGCCTTTGTAGCCTTCTATGTTGTTGATTTAGACCAGGCTCTCGTCTTCAATGGCCAAGCGTGTTGGCCATTGCATGTGAATAACTGTGATGCTTTTCTTTGGCGTTTCGGTTAGGGATGATCTTAATTTTGCCAAGGCGTCAGCCGTACTATTCTTCCTCCTTGGGATTCTCTCTAAGCGGATGGATGCGAATCTTTGCATTGCCTTTTTGACCGCGTCCAAGTAGGAGAGTTTCACAAGAGAACACCTCGACTAGTACGAGTTCCACAAAGATAAGGGGCATGCTACTGAAGAGTGATATGCGCTAAATAAAGAGATCCTTGAGCTCATCGACAAGGGGCTACTCACCCACCTCCTCTCAGAAAAAGTGCGGGCTCGCCTGCTCGAGCAAAAGAAAGGGGGAGTCATGGAACAAGCCCCAGAAACTGCGAGCCACCCTGCCCATAGTCAAAACATTAGGTGGTAAGCCCGACCCGATTCAACGGAAGATAAGCCTCCAACCGAAGAGACGGCCAGACGGAAAATATGTTTCCTAACGCCTGCAGTAACCTCGATTCACAATAAACTGCTTGTGATCTCTCTCGGAATCTCAAGATTCCAGGTTAAACGATTGCTAGTCGACACTGGGAGTATTAGAATCGTGCTATTCATGGAAGCCCTGCACAAAATGCAGATACAGATCTCGGACCTCGTACCCCCGTACGTCACCATGGTAGGATTCAACGGCGAAGCCACAATGTCACTGGGGGAGATAACCCTCCGGGTAACAGCAGGACCAATAACTAAAGACAAGACCTTCTTAGCCTCTGGAACCCCTTCGACGCACAACGCAATCATGGGAAACACCTTAGATTAACACGAGGGCCGCTGTCCCGTCCACATACCACCAATCTCTGCGATTCCTCACGGCAAACAGCATGGTAAAAATCAAGGGAACCGAGGTCAGCAACGCACCTACAGATGACCCACCCGCCAACACTATCCTGTAGCAATTACAGTGTGGCGATGAGCTACCGACAACCCCAACAGCAGAGGAAGAAGTCAAGGAAATCCTCGCCTTGTCAGACTACCCGGACCGAATCTGAGAATCGGGAAAGACTTTACCCAACGCTGCGAAGCCATCATCACCCTACTCCGGGAAAGCCTAGACTGCTTCGCTTGGACGCACGCCGGCATACTGGGAATCAGCGCCGACATAATCTCATACCACCTCGACGTCCATCCGAAGTATATCTCGGTTAAGCAAAAATGCCAGAAATTCGCGGCAGAACATGACGCAGTCATCAGTGAAGAGGTTCAAAAAACTAGTCCAGGCGGGGTTCGTACGCGAAGTCCAATTCCTGGAAAGGCGCACCACAAAAGAAGAAGAAGAAGCCACAGACGTCCCAGGAAGGATGTGAGAATGCCGGGGAGCTGTTTCCTCGGAAGGGCCTTCGCCAGCAGGGTGCTTCCAAGTGGTACGCTGCAGGCGAAGCGGAGATGCATGGTATTCATCCGAAGAGCCACCCCCCCCCCCCCCCCCCCCCCCCCCCCCCCCCCCCCCCCCCCCTCGTCCCATTTTAGATATGCTGGCTAAAAACCTCTGGGGAACCTATGGCAGAGCCCAAGGGCAGTCGATTTAGGACTTCGTTAGATGAAAAGGTATGCATGACCAAGCTAGGGCGAAGAATAAATACCTTTGCCGACATAAGTGGAGCCGACCAGCACGCAAAGAGAACTCGCAGCAAGACAGCGTTTGGAGAGCAGGAGCGATTGACTCATAGCTCGAGCAGAATCTTAGTAAGACGTCTCCCCAAATCGGCGACGTCCCCCAGAATGGCTAGCTTACGTTGTCATGGTCAAGAAGAAAATCAGGAATTGGAGGACTTACATCGATTACTCAGACCTTAACAAAGCTTGCCCCATAAACTCCTTCCAACTTCATCGACGCGTTCTCTGGCTACAATCAAATCCGGATGCACCCGCCAGATGAAAATTAAACAGCATTTGTAACCTCAAAGTGCACATACTGTTAAACCATGATGCCATTCGGAATGAAAAACGCGGGGGCAACGTACCAACGCCTCATGGGAAAATTGTTTGCCGATAAAATAGGTAAGACAATTGAGGTCTACGTCGACATCATGATCATCAAATCCCTCAGCCGAGATTTGCACCTGGAACACTTGAACAACTGTTTCAAAAAACTCCAAAGAGAATGATATGAAGCTCAACTCGGCTAAGTGCACATTCGCCGTCAGCTTCGGGAAATTCATGGGATACATTTTCACCAGACAGGCATCAAAGGAAACCCATATCAGATTTGCTGCATCCAAGAGCTCGAGCCCCCGCGGACATCAAAGATGTCTAGCGCTTAGCCATGCGAATCGTCCCTCTCAGCTGATTCATCTCCCGATTCTCGGACAAGGCACATCCCTTTTTTTCTAGAAATGCGAAAGTTTGGACCATTCGACTGGATGACGGAATCTGGGAATGCATTGCAGAATAAAAAAACACTACCTCACCACTGCCCCGGTCTTGTCGAAACCAATAAACGTAGAACCACTACTGTTATATCTAGCAGTATCGGATGGCGCTGCGTCTTCCGTACTAGTCCGCAAAGACTGGGGCAAACAATTCCCAGTATACTACACGAGTCACACCCTGCTTGATGCCGAAACACGCTACTCGAAACTGAAAAAATTAGCCCTCAACCTAGTACTCAGCAGCAGGAAGCTCCGCCCGTACTTCCAGTCCCATCACATCCACGTCGTCACTGCAGCACCGCTAAAGAACATACTAAGCAAGCCAGAATCATTGGGCCGACTGATAAAATGGACTGTTGAACTGGGACAAATCGACATCCAGTATGTAGCAAACACTGCCATCAAATCACAAGCCCTGGAAGACTTCATAGCCGACTTCACACAGCCAGTAGTAGACGATGACACACGCAAACAAATCGAGACAGTGTCCCCATCAAACTGTTTGTTGATGGGGCCAGTAACTTCCAGAGCACGGAACTATGAGTCGTACTCATCTCTCCAGAAGGAGACGTGGCGCACATATCAATTCGATGCAGATTCAACTCCACCAACAATGAAGCAGAGTATGAAACCGCCATAGCCGGGCTTGACATCGCCTACGACCTTGGAGCTAAGGATATAATCATATATAGCGACTCCCAGCTTATCGTGAACCAGGTCTGTGGCGAGTACCAAACGAAAGACGCACGCATGACCGCTTACTTAGACGCGGTCAAGAAAGCTATGGGAAGATTCACGACTATCCGCTTAGAGAGAATCCCACAGGGGCAGAATAGTACGGCTGACGCCTTAGCAAAGCATCAGATCCAGAGGATCTTACCCCTCTCCGCTTAAGCATCTGAGACATAGACTAACAAAAGAGTCGAGGAAGAAAGGAATCTTACCGAGAAAAAGGGAAATAAATTTGTGGGATCGACGCAGCAAGAGAAACGACTCGCTAAGATGGATAAACAGCTGCGTGGAAGAAGAAAGTGCCAGAAGCAGACGCGTAACCCTAGCGTAGAAAAGCAAACCTTTTATGGGGATCGAGGTGATTCGCATTCAAAAATTAGGAAAATCCCGTGCCAACAAAAGAAATTCGTGGAAATCTAAGGACCAACGCGAAAAAACCTTTCCCCTTCTTAAGAAACGAGCAACTCATCATGTGACGCGTTGGCCATAGCTGGGACCCACTTAGTCACGCCAGTCGTGGTGGAGCCCGGATCCCAAAAATTCTGGATCTCGGTCCGGAAAACCAGAAACAGTCCCTCTGAAGAACTTCCTCCGGAAATTAGTCTTTCTGAGAAAGCCTCCAGGGGCACGCCCTCAGTGGAACTTCCACTGGGAATTACTCTTTTGAAGACAGCCTCCAGGGGCACGCCCTCCGGGAACTTCCTCCGGGAGACATCCTTCAGGAGCACGCCCTCCAGGGAACTAGTATTTCCGAGACAGCCTCTAGGGGCACGCCCTCTGGGATACTCCCTCCAGGGAATTAGTCTCTCTGATACAGCCTCCAGGGTCACGCCCTCCAGGGAACTTACTCTGAGAATAAGTCTTTCCGAGACAGCCTCCAGGGGCATGCCCTCCGGGGAAATTCCTTAGGAAATTAGTCTTTCCGATACAGCTACCAGTGGCACGGCCTCCAGAGAACTTCCTCCAGAAATTAGTCTTTTCGAGACAGTCTCTAGGGGCACGCCCTCCGTGGAACTTTCTCTAGAAATTAGTCTTTCCTAGACAGTCTCCAGGGGCACGCCCTCTGGGGAACTTTCTCCGGGAATTAGTCTTTCCGAGACAGCCTCCAGGGGCAAACCTTCCGGGGAACTTCCTCCTGGAATTAGTCTTCCAAGACAGCCTCCAGGGCCACGCCCTCCAGGAAACATCCTCCGAGAATTAGTCTTTCTGGGATCGCCCTGAAAGGAGCATCTTCCGAGAAATGCTTTCCCAACAAAGTCGCCATAAAATCCGTGCTATCGCGATAGGGCCCAGCATATATCAAACACACTTATAGAACTGATATCTTTTATTCCTTTGCGTCTTAACATGCTACTACATAGGTCAGACTGTTAAACCTCCTAAACGAGCTCCGTAAGTCGGGGGCAACTGTTGTGCCGCAAAATACGATTGCAGCCCACGAAGATCCAACGCGTGAGCAACGGACGCGACAGGAACCCAAGGTGCATTAAATGCACCACACCTACCAAAGAAGGCCGCAATGATGGTGGCTAGGACAAGGCGGAGCAGGTCAGTAACTTCTCCTCTGACTACACTCATAGAAGAGTCCGGAAATGGCGATAGTGATGGCAAATCACGAAAGTAAGAAACCGACCCGGGGAATTTGGAGGCCCGAACCCGGGCCCAATCCAGAACCAGGTATTCTCTATAAAACACACTCCTCGCGCCAACGAGAGGGGGAGAACACCCTAAAATGATAACTTTATCTTCTAGCTTCACTTGATATCTACAAACTCTCTTAAAAATCTCTATCAAGATCCCTCTGAGTTGGTAGACCACACCCCCCCCTTAGTTCTTCTGATATCTTCATCTACTCCGTCCAGTCACGTGTCCTTTCTGACTAGGGCGTCAGAACGTAATCAGAAGGGCAATCTTTTTCTGGTTCACATGAGATCATCTTCCTTTGTTTTCTTGTTGCAGGCTGACCCATCACCCATAGTTCAAATCTCCTCCGCAAGACCGACGACCAATCAGATCCTTCCCTCCATGTGGCAACCCGAAATTTGCTCCCGAACAGCTATATACAATTCCTAAAATCTATTAAAACATTTTTCACAAACTAAAACTTTTTACATATATATTACTGAACAGACGAATAACTTATTATAAATGATAAATATTATTTATTAACTAATTTTTATCAAATTTTTTATATCCGCACATACGTGCAGACCAATCATCTTGTTATTAATATATAAAATATTTATTACCCTACTAGATAATGTATTATTATTTTTCAATATAAAAATATAATGTATATATATTTGTTGGGCTTACTTTTACCATGACTAATTTCAAGGCAACACATGGCGACTGAGCCTCGCTAGAGCGCTGACCTTCTTCCACTAATCCTGCCACTAGCCCCATAGCGGTCTGCTCCCGTTATGTGGTGACCGAATCAGGCATGTGTACTGAGCCGACTGCTCCTGCAGCGTGCCCCACGAATGGGATGGGAGGAAGGGAGTTGGGATATAAAAGAATGCCTAAGGCCAAAGGAGAAGGGGAGGCTGGATCCCAGGTGAGCCGCATTTAGGGCAAATCCGAGAGTGAGAGAGTATGAGATATACCCAAAGGAGAAGGAGGGGAAAACCTCCAGCCTACGTCTCATCGGAGCTCACCCTGAACCCCGTGCTGCAGCGAGACTGAAGGGGAAGGCTCACCGTTTCCCGGAAGAAACGCTATCAAAGATAACCGTTCTCCTTGCCTTATATCCCTTATTCAATCCTCGTGCGGTGAGAGTTCCTACCTCACTCTCTTCAGGCCCATCCTTTATGTTCTTCCATCAACTAACACCAAACGGATATCACGATCTTCGGACGCGATATCCAATCCTTAACAACCTCAAAATCTACCATCCTGGGTACTTATTCCCAGTTGGTCATGCACTGACTTATGCATTGGAGAACCTTCAGGAGAGGAATGCCTTTTCGGTCGACTCGGCGCCTCAATTCACTCATCCTCCTAGAGGATGAAACTCAGAGACAGAGCTCCCCTAGCCAAGAGCGCCTGCACCCCGGTGCACACTCATCGGTCAAAGTAACAGCCCCCGTCACCACGAGAGTGCGCGTGGAAGGGCTGAAAGCTCGCTTTAGGCAGACAAGGCATGCACCAGGGGTAAATGGATCTCGGGGGTTGAGTCGGATATCTATCTCCCCCCCTCCCCAGAACCGCAGCATTCAGAGTGTGTGCGAGCATTCAATTAGTTCCAAAAAGCTAACTGGGGGCATTTCTGGTGCTCGCCCCGAGCTAGAGAGTTAGTTAGTTTGAAGTACAAGTCAAGTCCGGTTAAGATCGTTAAAGGCACAAGTCAAAGTTCCCGGGAAGAGAAATGAAGAAAACACTAGAAAAGTAATGTTTATTCATATAATGAACCTCGGCGGTGCAAGGACTACAGCAAAGTCCGAAAGCCTGCACCCGCCATAGACATGGAGTGTAAGAAGTGAAAAAAGGCGAAATCCCTGAAATCTGGGAGTTTGGCCAAAAAGAACGCAGGAGAAAGGAGATGGTGGAAAAGGCGCAGCAGAAGATGAGCCATCGTGCGGCTGATCGCATGGGCGACTGGAACTTGGAAAATGAGCCGCCAAGGAGAACGAGTGCAGAAGATAATCCAATCTTAGCCACCTCTTCCTTCTCTTGGGACTCGGGGACCCAGAGCATCGGCATGGTCTGAACGCCTGACCTCAGGCTCATGGCATCCCCGTAAGCTTCATAATCTGAATGAGAGCCAAAGTTCACTCAGCTTGCCCCGTAGCTCTGTATTGGCCGCCCAGAGATCCGCCGCCAAAATCGCAAACTCTGCAAGGCTGTCTGAGAGATCCGGCTATTCTCCCGGTCCTTTGCCATCAGTGCCTGATGTTATTCTCAGGGATGCGGCGTCACAAACCGCCTGTGGCGCCTGGCCAGAGGCCAACACCAGATGCTTCTTAAGGATTCAAATCTCCCCTGAGAGAGCGTCTACCCGACAGCGCTCTGTATGCAAACGCTCTACAAGGAGGGAAAACCCGGGGCCTGATCCGGGAGCTTAAAGGGCTTCCTCAAGACCGGAAGAGCTATTGCCCAAGAAGTCCCGAGATTTCACTATCGGATGCAGCCGCCGCACTTCCCCCAAGGCTCTTTCTAATGCGTTCCTGTGCTCACATAAGGGAGTCTCAGAGATATACCACCAACCCGATTGGCTTCGCTAGACCGTGGATAACCAGGTATGCAGAGCGGGTATAACCATCACACTGGGATGCTGCTTCTTGCCCAACCGGAGAACCAAATCGCAAGTCCATAAGTGGGGGGACGGAGAAGGTCCTAGGCCCCTCAAGAAGACGAGGACGCAGAGTTTGACGAAGAAGGGGCCGTGAAGAAGTGCTCATCCTGAGAATCGGCTTGCTCTTCAACCGACGAGAAGGTTTACTGCTGATCTTGCCTTGGGAGCCAGAAAGGACACCTTTGAGCCCAGAGGTACCTTCAGGAAATTGGAGATGAGCCAAGAGTGATCGACGCCAAGCCAGCCGGGCTTTAGTGTCGGAAGAAACAGAATCCTCGTCAACCATGTAGGCAAAGACTAAAGCGAGATCGAGAAATTGATTAGAAAGAAGAAACAATTTGAGCATGATGGAGGAACACTTAAAAAGAAAGAGTAGGAAAGTTAATCCCACACTCCACTTATTAATAGAACCAGTAGGAGATGAAGAGTCAATTGCAAGTCTTTGGCCAGTGGTGAAAAACGATAAAGCCCTAAGGCTGAGTTTGCAATTAAGTTTGTCTCGAGCCATGCACATACACGATTTAATGGAACGGTTGACGCAACCGTTCCTAACCCTGGGAAGGGAAGAAGCACTAGTTCACAAAAAGCAAGGAAAATAGTGCAGCGTAACATCCCACGCACCAGGCGAACGGAAATCCGCCACATGGATCGCACTCACCAAAAAAATGATTTCTAGGACGACATGTGGCCCAATATTACCACGAATAATTCTGAAGTGACATGTGGCCATTGGGCTCCGCTAGAGCACTAACCTTCTCCCACTAGGCCTGCCACCAACCTCCTAACGGACTGTTCCCGGTCAGATGGCGTGCTTACCTAGTCAGGCATGCTGTATTGAGCTGCCTGCTCCCGTGGCGTGCTGCACGAATGAGACACGACGAGGGAGATGAGGTATAAAATAAGGCCTAAGTCTAAAGGATAAGGGAAGGCTGGATCCCGGGTGAGCCGCATTTAGGCCAATTCCGAGAGAGAGAGAGAGAGAGAGAGAGAGAGAGAGAGAGAGAGAGAGAGAGAGAGAGAGAGAGAGAGAGAGAGAGAGAGAGAGAGAGAGAGAGAGAGAGAGAGAGAGAGAGAGAGAGAGATACATCTAAATGAGGAGGAGGGAAAACCTGCGACCTCCGTCTCACCAGAGCTCACCCCTCACCCCTTGCTGCAGCGAGACGGAAGGGGAACGCTCACCATTTTCTGGAGGAAACACCTTTCGAGATAAGTGTTCTCCTTACCTTCTACTCCTAATTCAATATTCGTGCAGAGAGAGCTCCTATTTCACTCTCTTTACAATCAATCATTTATGTTCCCCCATTCACTAAACACCTGACGGATATCACGATTTTCGGACGGGACATCCAATCATTAACCACTTCAAAATCTACCTTTCTGAGTATTTGTTGCCAGTATACCGTGCATTGACTTATACGTTGGAGAACTTTCGGGAGTGAAACCCCCGTTTGGTCTACCCGGAAACCCGATTCATTCGTTTGTCCATGTACGCAGGATCTACTAGACTTTCATCTCGGAGCGGTATATCGCTCATCCTCTAAAGAACAAAACTTATACAGCTCAACAACTCAAGACGCCCCATAAGCATCTCGAAATTTGCTCCTAAACAATATTGATTGTAAAAAAATTAGAATCATACATGCAATCTATTATAAATATATACAAAAAATTGAAATCATAATACTTATCATTTTCTATTAAATTAAATTTATTAATTTAATATTATAATTAAATATATTTATGTTTTAATTTTATAAATTTTTTTTTTTTAACTTAAGTAATCAAAATATTTTATTTATTTTAGAAAATTTAACATTTCATATTTCTATATTAACAATAAAAATCATTGAAAGACTTCTGAAATAATAATTATAATTTTAATTATGAAATAAGCTGATATTTGTTTTCACATAAACATTCGATTTGTAATCGTTTAAGTAAAAAAACAAATGATATAACACGTGTTAAATTAAGAATGGTTTAACCTCTGAAAAACAAAGAAAGGGATAAGAGGATCATGCCTGCAAAAGCAAAAGCACCGAGTTAGGAGGTTGGCTACGACGAACTTCTTTTCCTTTTTTCTTTCGGGATAATTCTCATATTTTGGATATGGAGATATTATTTTCTTCCTGATTCAGTGGAGATTCTTCATTATCTTCGAATATTCCTATTTAATCATCAAGTCCACATGATTATCCTAGTCTTGATGGACTTATGTTATTGCTAGAGAAGAGAATCAGATTTTGATAAAAGCATTCCTTTGTTGAACCATTGAGTTTCCATCTTCTCATGTCGATCTTCGCTTTCCTTGTAAAGAATTTCCAATTTTAAGCCATCTTGTTTGGGTTTGCTCTTGGATTCCTTTCCCGAGAATGGGGTTGAAAAGAAGAAACAAGATTCCTTTGGTCCAAAGTCGATATTCCAGGGTGTCCTTTAGGTAAAAAGCCAAGAATAACGACTCCGCCGAGAGATCCTCTACTGTCCAAAGATGCTTGGGCGGTTAATGATGATAATCCTGCCGTTAAGGTTTTTGATGCATGATCTTCCGATTCGCCTCCGCCGAGGATTTTGACCGAGAGTTCGATGGGTGGTTCTTCAGTCAGGGGACAAGATCCATCTTTTAAGGAAACTGAAGGCCAGAAAACCAATTCACCGCTTTCTACAAATAATTCTTCAGAGATCCCGGAAAGCGAACGCGAAAAGCTTGAGTTATAACTTGAACTCCAAGGATTCAAAGTTGAGTCCTCCAAAGAAAGGCAGCATCATAGGGAGAATTTGGAGAAGAGGACTGTCGAAGAAAGGGACCTGAGTGCTGCTGCAGAAGAGGAGTTTCACAAATTTCATCGGAGATCCATCGAACATGTTGCTCGTTCGGTGCTTGATTGGTATTATTCCCGTATTAGCCGAATAAAAGCATTTTTGGCGCAAGGGGAGAAAATTCATCGACTTTAGCTGAAGATTGTTGATGCCGAAGCGTCTGTAACTTGTTATGAACATATGCGAGTTTCGGGTCGCGAAATCCCTATCTAGAAATTCCTAGCCCTTAAGATCAAACTTGACCGTTCGAAGGTAAAGCGTTGTGGTATAAAGGAAGCTCCCATTGCGAAGGAGGGAAGGGTAACCAATCTTTAGAAATTACCTTTCTGATATCGTCATCTGAATAGACTCTGATTTTCTTTTTTATTTCATACCGACGGAAGCGGACATATTTTTCTTGAGTCCTGAATTCAAAGCAGCGAGAATTTGAACGCTGAGGCGAGACACATCGGGACCAAACCTTTGTTTCTGCGACGTTTTATTCTTTTATGTTTTGTTTATTGTAATAGTATTTTTTTTTTGCGAAAATATGGTAAGTGCTACTTGCTGCGATATTATTCTCATAGGATTCAAACAATGGAGTTAAAGAATTTACCAAGTAAATCAGATAGGATTCAAACAATGGATCTAAAGAATTTACCAAGTAAATCAGACGAAGTGATAAACTTATCTAGTCGACTTAGATAAATAAATCAATCGAAGTGATTTTTAGGGGGGGGGGGGGGGGGGGGTACGCGAAGTGTGTGTAACGATCCTTTATTTTGAAGGATCATTGAATTGCAATGTGCGGAAACCTTTTAGTCCGGTATTGGAAGCGAGATTCGTTTGCTTGTCTTATACCAAACAAGAACAAGATCGAATACCAAGCTTTCAGGATTCACTTCAGCCCGAAAGGTATGACCAAGAGTCGTGCAAGTATTATCCTCGACTTTCTTCTTATCCACTTCAAAAGTAATTAAATTGAATCGAAGCATAAAATGGGTGGTGATCAGCCTCATAATTTATTTGCGTTTTATGAATCAAACGTTTGGCCAGAACATTGATTATAGAATATAGTCGTATTTGACGTATATATGGATTTTCGATGCACTTTACTTTGAACGCCGAGCTGGTTGACAAAGATAAAGATTATTTTATTAAAATTGTGACTGGATCCGGAGGCTACCTATGTACCCTCCGTAATTCTTTTTAGTTAACAAATACATATTCAAATGCTGAGCCATTTATTTTAAGGATAATGTTTCCTTAAATTAAACGAATTTCGTGCTCGCTTTACAGGCTTTCCATTTATTTTTTCCAACATGTTGATATACACTTTATTTACACCATATTAGCATACATTATGCATTGTTTTATAGTCTTTAAACATGCATTTTCGCTTGCTATTGTCGCATTTGCATTCCATTAGGGCTTAGTGTAGATTTAGGGTGTGCATTGCATGTTATGTGCATCTGAGGAGTTTGGCAGGTATGTTTGGAGAGTTTGTAGACTACAAAGAGCATGGGAGATGATGGTAGATGCAGCACAAGACATGAACAGAGCCAAGAAGAAGGTGCACCTTGGTTAAGCGGCCAGAAACTTCACCTCGAAAAGACCTTCCTCTGAGTGGATATGTGGAAGTACGCTATGATGATCCAGAGAAACGTGTGGTTTGACAAAACTGGCTCGGACAAAGCACCTTTAACCCGATTCAGCTTAAACAGTCTTCATCAATGTTGTAGCCCCCGGGAGTTTGCTTGCATCTGGAGTTGGTTTCATATCATTCCCATCAGCGGTTTGGAAGTTACAGAAGTTATCGTGAAACCGCTCAACCTGCATCGGTCAAGGCACGAACCACATCGATTAGTGATGATCGATGTAAAGCAACAGAGAAGCTGGTGAATCACATCAGTCATCAACATCGATCTTTAGTGACCGATATGAAGAGACAGGACATCCACATGTATCAACAGCATCGATCAAGACTGATGGATGTAATGGACCCGAGGTCCTTGAAGAACACATCGGTCATCAGCTGACCGATATCAAGTAACCGAAGGACCATATCGACTGAAAATCAGCTCAGATGAGGTGTTTGCATTCCGATTTAGCCTTGGTGATAGTTTCGAGCCATTCCTGTCGGTGGTTGAGGAGTTATGGCTAATAAAGTCAGCACATGAAGATCAGCCTATATGAAAGGTTTCCCTTCGGCGACAATCAACGACCTGCAGGAGATGGCCAACCGGATGCTGAGCGCTGGATTCGGTAAGGCGTGCTCCCACGTTTATAGTGCTTACAGGAGAGAGTTTCTGGAAGAAAGCATGTCGAGGTTAGGGCTATAGAAGCTGAG
Source organism: Thlaspi arvense (assembly GCA_911865555.2). NCBI lineage: Eukaryota > Viridiplantae > Streptophyta > Magnoliopsida > Brassicales > Brassicaceae > Thlaspi > Thlaspi arvense. Next base: position 28,813,945 of record OU466861.1, on the reverse strand, counting down.
TATCGAAGACGTTCATAAGATGCCGTGGCAGGAGCTGGAGGATGAGATAGACCGGTGGATCAAAGCCGTTAACGTCGCTCTTCGCATCCTCTTTCCGAGCAAACGCCGCCTCTGCGACCGTGTCTTCTTCGGTTTCTCCTCGGCTGCCGATCTCTCGTTCATGGAGGTATGTCGCGGCTCTACCATTCAACTCCTGAATTTCGCAGACGCCATTGCCATAGGAAGCCGTTCGCCTGAGAGATTGTTCAAAGTGCTCGACGTGTTCGAGATGATGGGGGATTTGATGCCTGAGTTCGAGTCTGTGTTCTCGGACCAGTTTTGCTCAGTTCTTAGGAATGAAGAAGTAACCATTTGGAAATGATTGAGAGAGGCGATAAGAGGTATATTCATGGAGCTTGAGAATCTGATCCGGCGAGACCCAGTGAAAGCTGCCGTTCCAGACGGTGGTCTCCACCCAATCACTCTTACGTCATGAATTACCTCCGCACGGCCTGCAGATCCTGGCAAACCTTAGAGCAAGTGTTTGAGGATAGCAATGGTGTGCCGTCTAAAGACTCGACTCTGTTGACTGTACATATGTCTTGGATCATGGAGCTTTTAGAGAGTAACTTGGAAGTAAAATCAAAAGTGTATAAAGATCCAGCGTTGTGCGCTGTGTTTCTAATGAACAACGGGAGATAAATTGTTCAGAAGGTGAAGGATGGGGACTTAGGGTTGCTCTTAGGAGAGGATTGGATCAGGAAACACAACGCCAAAGTAAGGCAATACCATTTGAGTTATTAGAGAAACTCATAGAACAAGATGCTTGGGATGCTGAAGGTGGACAATACACCTGCAGGCATGCACAGATTGGGGAAAGCTATGAAAGAGAAGCTGAAGCAGTTCAATACGCAGTTTGATGAGACATGCAAGGCGCACTTGATGTGGGTTATGTTTGACGAGCAGCTGAAAGAGGAGCTGAGGATCTCACTCGCCAGGTTGTTGTTGCATGCGTACGGGAACTTCATCGGAGGAGTTTGGCAGGTATGTTTGGAGAGTTTGTAGACTACAAAGAGCATGGGAGATGATGGTAGATGCAGCACAAGACATGAAAAGAGCAAAGAAGAAGGTGCACCTTGGTTAAGCGGCCATAAACTTCACCTGACAAAACGAGCTTGGATAAAGCACCTTTAACCCGATTCAGCTTAAACAGTCTTCATCAATGTTGTAGCCCCCGGGAGTTTGCTTGCGTCTGGAGTTGGTTTCAGATCATTCCCATCAGCGGTTTGGAAGTTACAGAAGTTTTCGTGAAACCGCTCAACCTGCATCGTTCAAGGCATGAACCACATCGATTAGTGATGATCGATGTAAAGCAACAGAGAAGCTGGTGAATCACATCGGTCATCCACATCGATCATTAGTGACCGATGTGAAGAGACAGGAGATCCATATCGATCAACAGCATCGATCAAGACCGATCGATGTAATGGACCCGAGGGCCTTGAAGAACGCATCGGTCAGGCACATCGGTCATCAGCTGACCGATGTCAAGCAACCGAAGGACCATATCGACTGAAGATCAGCTCAGATGAGGTGTTGCATTCCGATATGGCCTCAGCGTTAGTTTCGAGCCGTTCCTGTCGGTGTTTGAGGAGTTATGGCTAATAAAGTCAGCACATGTCCATCTGGAGTTTCGACTGATCATCTTGTCCTCATAAGCCTTCTCTACTACTTGGGACTCCATTTCTGAACATAGCATGCGCTGATATTGACTTCACCAAAGAGAGAGTCACCCTCAAGAAAGTGAATGGTGGAGTTAGCTATGCAATGAAGCCCCCACCTTCTAGCTTTTGTGGAAGCATCACTAATATGATTGTTCTTAATGCTTTTGTGGAACAATCATATGGAGACTCCCAAAGACAAAGAAAAGGCGCCCACAACAAAGGAGCACAAAGAAGGCCACAACATAATGCGATTAAAGAAGAAGCATCCTTGAAAATGGCAAAGTGTGGAGAGTGTGAGAGTGTTGAGAAAGGGTAGTTAGGATTGGTTCTGATTTGGGATAAGAGTTTTGGGGTTTAAAACATTCTTAGGCATTGGATATGTAGTAATTTATCCTTGTATGGATAAGTTGTGTTTAACCTTTAGCATTATGCCCAAGTTCATTCTTTTTAGAGAGAAGCCCTTACACTTGAACCCATATTTTAATGAGATCATTTTTATCTCATGACCTTAACCCTTAGCCAAATGATTCCACTTGATTTTCTTGAACATGATTCCCTTGATTACAAAGTTTAAATGAATGTTAAAGAGATTGATTTATTTGAGCATTTGACTAGGCTGAGCTAGAGATCATGTTGAACTGGAAAGGTATGGCTAAGTTCTTATTAGTATGAGTGATTGTGTTTTGCATTCTACATTTAAGCACTTAGATATTGACTTCACTTATTTACCTTAGCATTTTTGGATTTGAGTGCCCACTTTCAAACCTCGCTTACTCATTGTCTTAGTTTGTTTGCTTGAGGACAAGCAAAAGGCAAGTGTGAAGGTGTTGATATCTCCATTATTTATACCATTTTAGCTTGCATTCATCACTAGTTTTAGTCTTTAAACATGCATATTTTCCTTCTTCTTGTCCCATTTGCATACATGATTTATTTGCATGCATTTGGAGTTTTATTCAGGTACTTGAAGGAATGTGGAGGTTATGTGGTGCAATGGGTGTGGGCTGGGAATAGAGCAAGACAAAGGACAAAGGCGGATAGACCAATATCGACATAGATATCGACATCATCTGATCGATACAGAGCATATCGATGGGAGTATCGACAACTTCAGCATCGATACAGTGAAGGCATGGTGAGAAAGAAGCATATCGACTAGGAGAAACCTTGATTCAGCAGAATGGAGTCCATACCAAGCAGTGTATCGATGTCCCAGACCGATACACATGGCAGGGCAATACCGAGGTGGCATTTCGACTTCCTTGATCGATGAGCCTTAATTAAAGGGTGATTGTATCGACTTCACACCATGGAGAGCCAAACCGATACAACTTGGAAGCCTTCTGTATCGACATGCATATAGACCAAGAGACATCGATACCCAGAGGAGAGATGATATCAACATGTGTATCGATGTTCACAGCCGATATGGACTGTCCGAGTCAGCTTATTTTCGGTTTGATCTTGGTTTACTAGGGGTTTTCTAGTTCCTATAAATACTAAGGTCCTAAAATGGTTAAGCAACATGGATCTAGTTATCTTTCTTCTGTTCTTGTACTTAAAACCTTTCTTTTTTCAGCTTTGCTTTGTAAAAACTAGTTTGATTTAGTGAATTTCTGTATTTGCCTTTGATTTATTCTTGTTTATTCTGCTCCCTAATGATGCTTAACCATTGTTTCTCTTTGGAATTTGTGGTTTTGACTATGGCTAGTGAGTAGTCTTATTTAGGGGTTTTAGGACTAGATTAATGATGTATTGTGCTTAATATGATTGTATTCTCTCTATTAGATGTGCTTAACACTAGATTAATCTTGGCCAGACTTGTTTAGAATTTTGGCTTTCTCTTGCGCCTGATAAGTGTTTGATGAAATGCTGCTTAGAGTCTCTTAGAAGATTTGTATGCTTGGCCTAAGGAATTAGATGTCTAAGATGAATTTTGGCTTTATAGGGTTGGATTTCTGTTCTGAATGCTTGCTGATCATGTGTTTGAGTAAAGGGATTTATCTGAAATATGTGCTTAGCAAGGTGATTAGTGTCAAGGAATTGAGCTAGTTATAGTTGTTAATCCTACGCCTAGAAGATAGCATGGTTTGAATGGTTTTGAAGCATCGCTAGTTAGATTCTAATCCCCTCTTAATCAATAACCCCCATCTTAGATCCTTACTTCATCTGTTTGAATTTCCTGCTTTGCTTAGTTCAGTCTTTAGACTTGTTTAGTTTGATCACAACTGCTTTCTTGAATCTAGCTTGACTTAAATTATTTGCTGTATTCTTGGTGTCTTAAAAACTCAGATGGATTGATACCTTACATGCTGCAATGACATGAGTATTTTAGGATTTCCTTAGCTAGTAATTTCCTGCTATCAAAAAACGATTTCATATGGGAGGTTGTGCCGGCATATAATGTATTCCCAGAAGAAAAGTTGGACCTCAATTGCTTTGATTGATGGATATGCTTTGGCCTCCACCAACTTTGTGAAGTAGGCGGTCATGACCAAGATATGCTCGTTGCGACCTAATTTAGGCATCATGCTGATTGCGTCCATAGACCACCTCATGAAAGGGTAAGGCGGAATGGCCGTTTGAAGAAATTCAGAAGGGGCGTTGATGATGAGTGCACGCTTTTGACTAGGTTCACACCGTTGAAGATGCGAGCGCCGCTAATGCGTCGGCGATGGTGTTTTCGGCTCGTGATATCTTTGTCAGCTCGAATGAATCGAATTGCTTAGTTATGTCTTGGACTTGCTTTAGGTAAGCATCTATTCGTTCATTCTTAGCATCGTAATCTCCATTAAACTGACTAGCGACAAGCTAGGAATTACATTAAGTGAGGATGTCTTTTGTTCCTACTTCTTTGGCAAGGTGGATCCCGGCAATCAATGCTTCGTACTCGGCTTCATTGTTTGAAGCTTGGAAGCCGAGCTTGAATGATTGTTCAAGAACTTCTCCCGTTGGTGAGCCCAAACGGATGCCGACTCCAGAACCTTACTTTGAGGAAGCTTCGTCGACATATAAGCTCCACTTCTTCTCGATAGGTGTTTTGTCATCCAACATGAAGTCGGCTAAAACCTGGGATGTAGCGCTGGTTCGGGCTGGAACTCAATGTCGTATTCGGATAACTCTATTGTCCATTTGGCCATTCGGCAAGACTGACTAGGACTATGCAAGATACTCCGAAGCGGTTGACTGGTGAAGACGACGATAACATGAGACTGGAAGTAGGGTCGTAGTTTACGTGCTGAGATTATTACTGCGTAAGCTAATTTTTCTAGGGCAGGGTAACGTGCTTCGGCTCCATCTAGAGTTTTGGTTATATAGAAGATGGGGTTTTGCTCGCCTTGATCATCTCTTACTAGGACTCCGCTTACAGCCGCTGTTGATACTGCAATGTAAAGATATAATGTTTCGCCGTTTTCTGGTTTCACTAAAATCGGTGGGGTGGTCAGGTATTCTTTTAGTTGTGTAAAGGCTTCTTCGCAATCTTCATCCCAATCGAAGTGCTTATTACTCTGGAGTAGCTGGTAGTAAGGTAAACATTTATTGGTAGATCGCGAGATGAATCTGTTTAGCGCGGCGATTCTCCAGGTTAGTCTTTGTACCTCGCGAGTACTCTTAGGTGAAGGACGATGTAGTATTGCCGAGATTTGCTTCGGGTTTGCTTCTATTCTTCTTTGGGTGACGACGCAACCTAGGAATTCCCCAGAGGTTACGCTGAAAGTGCATTTAGCTGGATTAAGCTTCATTACATATGTTTCGAGAGTCCAGAAACAGTCCTTGAGATGCCCAACGTGATCTTTGGCAACCGCGGATTTTACTAGCATGTCGTCAATGTAAGCTTCCATGGTCCGTCCGAGCTGACTTGCAAACATCTTGTTGACCAACCGCTGGTAAGTGGCTCCTGCATTTTTGAGCCCGAAGGGCATTACTTTGTAGAAATAGGTTCCGCGATCCGTGATAAATGTTGTTTTTTCTCTGTCGTCGGGGTGCATAAAGATTTGATTATAGCCGGAGAAAGTGTCCATAAAGGAAAGTAGCTGATTCCCGGCTGTTGATTCGACAAGTCGATCGATATGGGGGAGTGAAAAACAATCTTTGGGACACGCTTTATTCAGATAGGTGAAGTCGACACATACTCTCCACTTGCCGTTATTCTTTTTAACAACGACGGGGTTAGCTAACCAATCAGGGTACTGAACTTCTGTAATTGACCCAGCGCCAAGCAGTTTTTCCACTTCGTCAATCACTGTTTGAGCCTTTTCTGGGCCTAGCTTCCATTGTTTTTGCTTGGTTAGCTTGAATGTGGGATCGATGTTCAGTTTATGCGACATGATTTTGGGTCGATTCCTTTCATATCCTACATAGACCAAGCGAACAAATGTATATTGTTCCTTAGGAGCTTGACGAGCTCGGTTAAATGTCTTCCGCGAGGTCACCACCGATGCTGATGACTTTTTCGAGATGATGTTTGTAAATGTTTACTTGTATCACCCGTTTGGGCGTTGTTCTTCTGTGATAGGGGAGGCGTGGATCCATATCTCCATTAACCATGCACACCGATGTCGTTATGATCTTCTCTCGCTTAGGAAGCAGGTTCTTGCTATCAATTGATCCCCTCCTAAAGTGAATACGCCAATGAGTATTGAAAATTTGATGCATTGATAATATGTCAAGGTTACGGCTTTTATGCTATAGATCTATGGGGTTCGGAGTATTACCTGTAAATAGTCACACTATCGATAATTAAGAATTTGGTGTTCTTGGACAACGATATAGTGACCAAAATATTTGGATTTTGGACCTACCAAGCAGAGTAACACAAAAACAAATGCAGTAGAATGATACGCGCGCGAGGCACCGACACATGATGACCCCACAACTCTTCTTTAAATTTCAAACCTGACATTTTCGCTTTCTCTTTTCTCTATTTAGAAAAAGGCAATACCATTTTCTTACGAGATCGACAAAAAACATAGACATTAATATATTCGAAAGCTTTCATATTATTGGAATTTATGTGAAAAATCATTTATGAGTCATCTAAATGAACAAATAAATGAAATTTTTTTATTTAACATGGACAAGGGTGAAGAAATGTCCTATTTACAGGGATAAGAGAAGGGTGTGATCATAGATAAGCAATAACGAACAAAAGATTCTACTATTACATAGCTATTTTGTTGGTGCGTGATGTAACTCGACGCAAATTGCATGTTATTTAGCTACTTTATTACATTTTTTTCTACGTTTTTGTTTAGAAGCAAATTACAAATTATTTACTGAGTGTTTGTCAGATTGTAGGACTGAGCTTTTTCAATTCGTCCTTTGACGGATGAATAATATGCGATTCTGGAATGAGAATATGTTTAGGTCCTGCAATCATTTGAAATAAGTGAGTCAGATCTCCCGAGAAACAAAAAGAGATTTTCCTATCGAAGATTCTCCGATACTGAAATTAAATTATATTTAGGAACATGTATTCGGGAGGGACAGGTGGTGATGGTGTAATGGTTTGGATACACTGTCCGATGATTGTGGGATCCGTCTGTTATTTGGTGATGGGGAGACGTGAGATAAATAGACCATTGACAGAGTGGGTTGGAACTTTCTCTCGATAAGGAATAAAGCAAAAGTTTAGGAGAAAAGGAAAAAGCTTATCTTGGTTGGCATTCCTTACAAGGAACGTTGAGTGTGTCCCCTTCAACCCTGCCACTAGGTCTGTTCGATTGGTCGGCTTCCAGGGAGGTTGTAGTTCTCTAGTAGTACCTTCTTTTTGATGCTACATACCTCTTCTTCTCTCTCTCCTCCTCTATGAATCTGATCTCTCTCTTCTAGGTTTGTCTGCTTTTTGGCTATTGATAACAGGATTTTAGCAGGATGTTGTATTATCAAAACTCAAGCAACCTATGAATGTAGTATAATGTGCAAGAGGTATCAATCCAACCTAGGATGCAGGAAGAACACTAAGAATGCAAGGATGAAGCAAATCTAAGCAAATCGGGTAGATGATTGGTAAAATCGTGAGAACTAAATGCAATGACCAAATGAGATGCAAAACTATTTTAAAATCCCTGGAAGAGGGTTAACTAACACTAGGAGAAAACAGAAGATTAAAAATGCAAGTGTACTAATAACTAAAAATCGAGCACTTAATCGAGTAAAACAGGTCGATCTAACAACTTAAAGCGATGATTTCAAATGAACAAAGATGCAAGCCTTATGATAACAGAGCTACTCATTGATGAGCTTTCTCTAAGCCTTGAAAACAAAACAAGAACCATCCATGTCGTGTGGTATGATTCACTTCCTCAATCTCTTCTTCAAACTCATGGCGTTTGGTGGAAAAAGAGATCAAAGAGCAAGAAAAACAGATTTCAATCTATGGCCTAACTAACCTCCTCTACATACATGGCGTTTGGGAGAGGGTCGATTAGTCTCTAGGACTTGGTTTTCTAGGACATCTGAATCCGGTCAGGGTAAGATAGCCTTGGAATCATAGAGATCTTTTACAAGACTCTCTAAGCCTTAAGACCCCAAGATCCTAGAAGAGAAGGAATGAAGAACAAGAAAAACACAAAAATTAAACCTCTTAAACCCTTTGAATCACCTCAACCCCAAATCCCAAAAGAACTACTCGCTACTCATGATTAGAGCCGAATGAAATGCAATGAAAGAGAAACTAAGCATGATTAAAGAGCGATTAAAGAAAAACTGCTTAATATTGAAAATATTCCAAGTTCAAAACCAAAAGAAAGCTTAAGGTTCAAGAATGGCGAATCGCCTAAGATAAGAACCGAAAAAGCTAAAAGCAAAGCGTGTATGAAAAAGTTGTAGCCGCCTCCTTCCTAAAATGGCCAAACACCTCCAAATGGTCCTCTCGCTAGATGCAAAAATGGTTAAGGCTGTAGAGATCGACCTTGAGATCGATCAGCTCACTTGATCTTCTTCATGGATCGCCTTGTTCTGCCTGATCTTCAATTCGATCTGGTGGGAGGGATCGAGCTCTCATTTCGATCTTGTGGTTGATCCTCGGGTGATCGGGTCGTGGTCTCGATCTAGCACTCGTTCTGCATGGTGTCATTCACGTCCGTACTCCCGATCGATCACCTCTCTTGATCTTGGTCTCGATCCTTCCCCTTGCATCGACTTGGGTCATTCGATCTTCTGGTCGATCTCGTCTAGATCGACTTGCCTTGCTCGATCCGCTACTCGATCTCGGGTCCTTTGCATGCATGGCTGAGTTCTCCAAGTGTCCACAAGCTTAGTTTTGATCCTCCTCACGTCCACATAACCTCCACAACTGCAGAGTGCTCCAAACAACTTGATAATGATGCAAAAGTGCAAGAAATATGCAAAATGCGAATGCAAAGAGACCTAGGACCTAAAATGCAACAAATGGAACAAACTAGCCTATAATGCAAGATGAATGCATGAAAAACTATCCTAAATGCATGTAAAAATTGCAAAATATATGGTAATATCAACTCCCCCAAACTTGCCTTTTGCTTGCCCTCAAGCAAACATAATTCAAGAAAGGAGAAGAGGTTTTAAAACGGGGGTTCAAGCTTCTTGCAAAAGTGTTTTTCAATTGAATCAATTTAATGGTCATAGTTCTTAATCCTAAGATGCAATGCACACACTCATACTCCAAAGAACTTAGCCATACTCATCACATATTGAATTTCAAATCATGACTCTCATATCCCAAACAATCCAAGAATCATAACCTTTAACATTCATTAAGCTCAAAAACCGTGAATCACACTTATGCACTTTAAAACCGAATACACTTGGCTAAGGGACAAGGGTTGCGAGATAAAAATGATCTCACTTATAAGGGCGATTCAAACAATATGTTATCTCAAAGAATGGTCGAACTTATGCATAATGCTAAAGGTAAAGACAATTGATGCATACATGACTAGACTCTCATCTACCCATACATACTAACAATGATCCTAGAACCCTCTCTCATTTTTCTTTTCCTTTTAAGCTCACTCGCCCTCCTAAAGACTACCCTTATCATCAAGGCAATTCGCCATGCAAAAACCCAAATAAAAACATCATTTTAAAACCCTTTTGGCTAGTGGTTAGGCTGAAAACATATTTAGCTCTTTTCTTTTTTACTTTGATAGCTCTCTACTCATTTTTTTTCTTTTCTTTTCTTTTTAAACATTGGCCTTATGGCTCTTTTTCTTTTCTTTTTCTTTACTTTTGAGAGCTACCTTCTTATTTAAACTAGAGCTTTCAATTTTAAAACAATAAGCCTTCCACTTAAAACCATTAAAACCCTTTTATTCAACTTCAAAACTTCAAACTTTTTAAACCGAAATAAAACAAAGCAATCCCCATGAATACATGCCCTATCCTAAGCCTAAAACTAGCTTCAAAATGCAAAGCTAGCATCAAATATGAAAGCCTAATCATGTCGCCTAAACCTAACACTTTATGCTAAGTTCAACCGAAAAGAGGCCTCACATAGATTCATCAGACAAGAACATTGGCTTGAAAGGAGGGTAAGGTAAATGTGGGGAAGTCTACTTAGGCTTACAAGAGAGTGGTGAAAGGAAGAAGAAAGCCTAAATATGTATAAGTGATCCATGTATCCTTTTTCAAATCCATAAGTATGATAATTAAAAAGATTCAAATTAAGGTTCTCACTTATTAGGAAAGGATTCAATTCATGAATGTTCAACTTAAGCCACGAAAATCAAAACAAATGATCCAAGTATGGTTAGAGCTTACTTTCAAAGAGTGTACAATGCATCAAAGAACTACTAACTAGGGCCTTGAAACAATTCAGGAGCTTAAAACACTTTTCAAGAAAAACTTTTGCCCCTTATGCAAATGTAAACAACCTAAATGCTTAAAAATTCTAAACTCAATCCTAAAATGTTAATCAATTCGAATGCAACTACATGAATTTTTTTGAAATTTTTTTAAAAATGTTATCATTTTTATGTTTTTCTATGCCTTATGATGCAGTGCAAGACTCAAGGGATGATAACACAAAATAAGATCAAAGAAAACATGTCAAACACACCACACACTCCCCCAAATTTGAATGACACCGTCTCGGTGGCAAACAAATTCAAAGGAGTCAAAACACAAAGCAAAAATCTAAAGAGATGCATGGTATTTACAAGGATTGGTTGTTGGTACCTCAAAGCTAAGTAAGGCTGGAGCTTGAGGTTGCTCCAGACTTCTTGCTCTTCTTAGGAGTGTCGTGGCTGATCTCCTTGCTCATTTCCTCATGGAGAGAGTGGCGCGCAGGTTGGTTCCTTGCTTTTAGTGCACGGATCTCAATGCCTCCAGTTGATCTCCTTCTCTTCTCGGGCTGCTCGACCTCCACGCTTGTAGTCTTCTTAGGTGAGTTCCATTTAAGCGCCTTGACTTTCTTGCTAAGCTTCTTGATCATCTTCCCTTGCCATTTGTTGATCTTGCGCTGCATCTCAACGACTGAAGCAAGGAACTTCTCAGCTTTGGTTCTTGGCTCGAAGTAAAGCGTGGGGAGAACGAAGCTCTTGGGCATCTCAGCATCTGATGTAGGCGACTCTGAACGTTGGCGAGAAGCTTGTGTGGGAGCGGCTGTGCCTCCTAGATGTGCAAAGCATTCCTCAACACTAGGCCCACGTTGCCAACACATAGCAGCTCGGTTTCCTCCTTGTTCGGCAATATGCACACCCTCTTCTCATTCTCACAGTCATATAATAGATAAGCAAAGAAGCCCTCAGCTGGTGTGCGTCCCAAGCTATCTGTATTACTCATATAAATCTCATCCATGTAGGCTCTTTCTGCACAAGGAACAAAATCAGGAAGTGGTACACCGGCCTGAACGAACATCAGAGTGAGGAAGCCTCTTATCAGCGCTGAACTCGCCTTGCATCGCATCGCCCATGCCTTGTACTTCATCAAAGAAGCAGCTAGGATGCAACCTTAGTTAACATCATCTCCGAGCTCGTCCTCCATTGGCTCGTCGTTCTCCTTGGGATCACACAGCAGATTTTTAACGCCTTAGAACAAGAAACACAGCTCGTTCTTGGTGACTGTAGGAGCCACAGACCGCCCACTGAAGGTGTTGGCGATGAGCTTGAGCGTGTACCTCAGCACAGGACTCCAGACTCTCTTGATCTTGGTTGTGTTCGCCTTGTAGTTGTCGTTGCTGATCAGATCCCACAAGTCGTTGGCTTGAGTGAAAGGAGGAAACTCCACTTGCTTAGCATCAGCCTTAAGACCGTAGGCTTGGCAAAGCTCGGTGATGGAGAGATGATAGGCTTGTCTCCTGATCTTGATGGTGATGTGGCTTTGAGAAGGAGTGGGGAGGCTCAGATTCTCGTAGGTGAACTCCAAAGTGGCCAAGAAGTCCAAGGTTGCCTCGGGATAAGTTGGGCAATCCATTCTTGATAAGCACCGGAGCTCAATGTTCTTGAGAAGCTGATCAAAGTCTCCCAAGATCCCCATCTTAGCCAAAAGATACCTAATTGAACCGAAGCCTTTCCAGCCGTTTCTTGGCTTGCTTCTCCACTTTTGTCCATCTGACAATCTCTTGAACCACTTCTTGAGCTTCACCTTCTTGTGCTGTCTCTTCTCTTGTTCTCTTTGGAGCCATGGTACCTGACACACAATTCTCAAGCAAGAGAATGAGTCAAGGCGGCGGATGTTGAGAGAAAGACAAGGTAGAAGGAAAAACTTTTTAACAATTACCCTAAATTATAGCTAAATACTAGAGGAAAGAATCTAGAGATAGAATTAAATCTAGCAATTTTCCTAATATTTAGCTATTCCTAAAAATTATCCTAATTCCCTAACAACTACTAATCATCCTAAGCAAGCAAAAGGATATTTTCAAAAAAATTTAACAAGCAAATCATTAAGTCGAAAATACCTTTGTAAAAGATGAAAGCAAGAAGTTCTTGGCCCTTTAAAACAAAACTCACACTCTCTCTTTTTAGAAAACAACTCGCAAAGGATGAATGAGAGAGAGGTTGAATGCATGCAAATATAAAAGCCAAGAAAACCATGCGCAAAACAAGTGGTTTCTGACAAAAGTGTGGTCAAGGCACATCTTTCATGGTCAAAGATGCTTGCCTTAACCACAATTCAAATTTAAAAACAGGAGGGAAAAAGAAAAGAGGGAAAGAATTTACTTACCTCGGCACGAGATCGAGTCCATTTGGTCGATCTAGGACTCGATCTCATGCCCATGTTGACTAGGATCGAGAGGTTTGATCGATCAGGGACTCGATTCAGATTGCGTCGAGTCTTATATCGATTGTACCCTCTCGTTCCATGAGTTTTGGTTACTCAGGCTATGCTCCTTGATCGAGCCACGTAATCGATTTGGGGGTCTTTTGAGCTTTGATCGAGTGGCAGATCAAGTAGACTGATCGATCTAACCTCGAGGATCAAGTGAGGTCAGTCGATCCACACCATGTTTGCATTTCAAGCCAAACGTATGGGTGGTTTATCCTCGCATGATCGACTGACTCACTCGATTGTCTACTCGATCTCGTCTAGATCGACTGACTCCTCTCGATTCACTAGCTTGATCCAGTAAAGATCGAGCTAGGGTAAGTCGATCTAGCACTCGATCTCTAGCTTATACTTAGCCCTTCTCGCCTCCTTTGACTCCAAGAACATGGTCTACAATCCCTCATCCTTTCACCTACACACTTAAACATAAAAAGCATAAAACTGAAATAGAAAGAAAGTAAAAGTATGTACAAGATAGATATGGGCATGCCTCCCAAGTGCGCTTTCTTTAACGTCTTTAGCTAGACTTTACTTGGTTTAGGCCTGAGGTGGGTCTTGGAGAAGCATGGTGGTGCTCTCCTTGCTGCAATCACTCGTCAAGTAGGGCTTGACTCTATGCCCATTAACCGTGAAGGCATTCCCGCTCTTGCCAACCAATGTAACCGCTCCATAGGGCAGAACTTCCTTGATCTCAAGCGGTCCACACCATCTAGATTTGAGCTTTCCAGGGAACAGCTTCAACCTCGAGTCATAGAGAAGCACCAGACTGCCTTCTCTTAACTCCTTATGAACTAGCTTCTTGTCATGAACCGCATTGGTCCTCTCCTTGTAGATCTTAGCACTTTTGTAGGCTTCTAACTGTAGCTCATCAAGCTCATGGAGGTGAATCAACCGCTTCTCTTGCGCCGTCTTGAGACCAAAGTTTTGCTGCTTCACAGCCCACAGTGCTCTATGCTCCAGCTCAACAGGAAAATGACATGCCTTGCCGTATAGAAGAGTGAAGAGAGTGGTGCCTATGGGAGTCTTGAAAGCGGATTTGGTGCAGCTTAGCATGCAGAGTCATAGAGCATCATCTAGTTTAACCGCCCAATCCTTCCGAGTTGTTCCCACTGTCCTCTCTAAGATAGCTTTGATTTGTCTGTTAGAGACTTCTACTTGCCCACTGGTTTGTGGGTGATGAGGTGTAGCTACCTTGTGCTTCACGCCATACCTCTTCAAAAGACTTTCAAACACCTTGTTGATGAAGTGGCTGCCCCCATCACTGATCACTACTTTTGGAACTCCAAACCGTGGGAAGATGATGGTCTTGAAGAGCTTGATCACCACTTTTGCATTGTTTGTTGGGGAAGCTATAGCCTCAACCCACTTAGACACATAATCAACAACCACCACGATGAATTTGTTACCGTGCGAAGATGGAAATGAACCCATAAAGTCTATCCCCCATGCTCAAAGACATCAACTTCAAAGATTGGTACCTGAGGCATCTCATTTCTCTTGGTGATGTTCCCAGCTCTTTGACATGCGTCACAAGACTTAACAAACTCATGAGCATCTTTGAATAGCGATGGCCACCAAAAGCCGGCTTGTAACACCTTTGTAGCAGTCTTGAAAGAAGCGAAATGACCACCATATGAAGAGCCGTGACAATGTAGAAGAATGTCCTTAGCTTATTCCTTTGTTACACACCTTCTATACAAGCTTTTCACTCCCCTTTTGTATAAGTATGGCTCGTTCCAAAAGTAATGGGAAACATCTCTTATGAACTTCTTCTTGTGGTATGGTCTAGATGAGTGGGTTCCTCTCCACAAGCTAAGAAGTTCACTATATCAGCATACCAAGGCAGGTTTTCTTCTCTCAAAGCCAAAACATCTTCATATTGATCCTTTAACCGTGTACAAACAACCGTGTTGATCATCATGAGTTACTCTTCAGGAAGTGAATCATCCAAGGGTAAGGCTTCATTCACTCTCATCCTAGAAAGATGATCAGCAACACCATTCTCTATCCCCTTCTTGTCTTTTATCTCCATATCAAACTCTTGTAGAAGGAGAATCCACCTTAAGAGCCTCGGCTTGGTATCCTTCTTAGATTAGATGTACCTCAATGCCGCGTGATCCGTGTATACAACAACCTTAGAGCCCACCAAGTATGATCTGAATTTCTGAAAAGCAAACACAACGGCCAGCAACTCCTTCTCAGTTGTAGCATATCTCACTTGCGTGTCATCCAAGGTATGACTAGCGTAGTAGATAACATACAATCTCTTATCCTTCCTCTGCCCTAGAACAGCTCCCACGGCATAGTCGCTTGCGTCACACATGATCTCGAACGGTAGACACCAGTCTGGTGCTTGTAGTATTGGCGCAGAATCAAGAGCTTCTTTGATAGTCTTGAAAGCATGAAGACACTGCTCATCAAACACAAAGTCAGCTTCCTTGCACAACAGCCGCGTGAGGGGTCTTGCTATCTTGGAGAAATCTTTTATGAATCTCCTGTAAAAGCCCGCGTGACCTAAGAAGCTCCTAACTCCCTTTACATTAATCGGCGGCTCAAGACTCATCATAACCTCAACCCTAGCTTTATCAACCTCTATTCCTTTCTCTGATATCTTGTGGCCGAGTACAATCCCTTCATTCACTATGAAGTGACACTTCTCCTAGTTCAGCACCAAGTTTGTCTCCTCACACCGCTTAAGTACCTCGCAAAGATTCAACAAACAAGCAGAAAAAGACGCACCATATACAGAGAAGTCATCTATAAACACTTCTACCATCTCTTCTATAAGATCAGAGAAGATCGACATCATGCACCGCTGGAATGTTGCTGGTGCATTACACAACCCAAATGGCATCCTTCGATATGCGAAGGTGCCATAAGGGCATGTAAAAGTCGTCTTCTCTCGATCGTTTGGATGGATTGGTATTTGAAAGAAACCACTATAACCATCAGGAAAGCAATAATATGGATGATTAGCAAGTCTTTCAAGCATCTGATCAATAAAAGGAAGAGGAAAATGATTCTTTCTAGTAGCTGAATTGAGCTTCCTATAGTCTATACTCATTCGGTGACCAGTTATGGTTCTTGGAGGCATCAATTCATCTTTTTCATTCTTAATGACCGTGATCCCTCCATTTTTAGGCACCACGTGGACAGGAGAAACCCACATGCTGTCACTGATGGGGTATATCACGTCAGCCTCTAACAATTTCAGAATCTCTTTCTTAACTACTTCTTTCAAATTCGAGGAGTTCTCATTATCTAAGTGAATCCTATGAGTGCAAATCATTGGTGAAAGGCCCTTGATGTCACTTAGAGAGTACCCAATGGCCTTCCTATACTTTCTAAGCTCATTAAGGAGCGAGTGCAACTCATCATCACTCAAGTTCTCATTCACAATCACGGGATAAGTCTCATTAAGCCCTAAGAAAGCATACCTTAGCCCTTTTGGGAGCTCCTTTGGGTTCACCTTTGGGGCTAGCAGCTCGCTCCAGTCCTCCTCGTGGCTTGTGTTGACGTTCCTGTCCTCAGTAGCCTCATTAGAACCTGAGACATGAGCCTTAAGACTGCCTTCTTGAACCGTTGTCCCCTCTGAGATCAAGTCATCCAGTCGATCTTCCACTCCTTCTGGTCCGGATCGAGTAACTTCACTCGATTCACCTACTCGATTTAATATGGATCGAGCAGGAGATCGACTCCCCGTCTCGTTCTCTGAACTGATCGATTGGCTTCTCTCGATCTTCCCATTGATTGTTTTGCTGGTTCGACCAGCCTCTTCGATCTTCTTGTTGATTGCTGTTCTCGATCGAGTGATCTTCTCGATTTCCTGATCAATCTCTAGGCATCCGCCTTCATCTTCCTTCATGACTTTCCTAGAATCGAGAATATGAACGTATTCTTTAGTCCTCTCACTCAGAAAACAATGCTCCCCTGGCTCCTTTGTCAAGGCAAGCTGCAAGTGATCCTCATGTGCCAGCTCTTCAAGTAACTCGTCGGCTAGTTCATCTTAGGCTTCTTCAAGACCTCATTGATATCGCAGTATAGCTTCGTGTCCTTTCCCAAGTGCAGGGAGATCTTCCCGTTCTTTACGTCAATTATGGCTCCGGCGGTGGCTAATTATGGCCTGCCAAGGATTAGAGGATCTTTTGGCTCTTCATCCATCTCAAGCACAACGAAATCGGTTGGTACATTTACACCACGAATCCTCACGGGCAAATCCTCAAGTAAACCCACAGGAAGCCTTACGCTTCTGTCAGCTAGCACGAAAGAGATCCTACACTCCTTAAACCTTGTAAAACCGAGCTTCTTTTCTACGGAATAGGGCATGAGGTTTATACTTGCACCAAGATCACACAAACAGCTTTGAAACGTCAAGTGACCGAATACACATGGTATGGTGAACGATCCTGGATCTCCAAGCTTCTTAGGAACAATCTCTTTGTCAATAATAGCGCTGCACTTTTCAGTCAACACCAAAACCTCTTGACTTTCCTTAGTCTTCTTAGTAAGAGTGTTTTTGAAAAACTTTGCACACTTAGGCATCATGGCAAAACAATCCACCAAAGGTAGCTTGATCTCAACATCTTTCAATTGCTTCTCAAAGACTGCTCTATGCTTCTCTAGATGCTGTTTCTTGAACCGGCCAGGAAAAGGAAGCTTCGGCTTGTATGGTGGAGGAACAAATGCATCTTTCTCTTTGCTCACCTCCTCTACGCCCTTCTCTAATTGCTTGATCTTGTTGTTCAGATTTGTTATCTGTGTTGAGACGTCAGTAAGAGAGGAGTCTAGGCAGTTGTTCATCTCGGCACACTTCTGATTAGTAGAAGCTTGACCTTGAAGCAACTGCTGGAACATTGCTTGTACTGGATCTTGAGGTTGGGGTTGCATCTGTTGTTGTTGTGGAACGAAGCCAGGAGGAAACATATGAGTGTAGCCTTTGTTGCCTTGCTGTTGCTGCTGACCCTGAAAGTTCCCTTGCCTCTGCCCTTGAAAGCCACTATTCGGTTGAAAACCCTTGTTTTAAGGAACAAACGGCTTTGCTTGCTGAGGGGGGTACACCTGATCTTTAGGGTTCTCAACGTTTGTGCTCCTGTAAGACAGATTGTTGTTGGCTTGGTAACCTTGTGATTAACCCTGAGGCTTGTTGTAGTTCTGACCAGCAATCCAGTTAGCTTCTTCTTGACTCAAGTCTAACTCCTCTAAGACTTCTTCGGCTTCACCCACAAAGTGCACGTGCTTCTTATTGGCAAGCACTAGCTTGTCTATCTTCTCATGCAGCGACCTGAGCTCTTTCTTGTGAGACTCTAGCTCAGAACCTCGTGGTGCACGGTCATAATCTTTGGCGTAGTTGCCGTCACTCAAAGCCAAGTTTTCGATTAACTCCATACCCTCTTCCACTTCTTTACCAAGAAAATTGCCCTTACTAGCCGTGTCAAGCAACATTCTGATCTTGGGTAAGGCGCCAAGGTATATTGTGCTTAGGAGAGTCTCTTCACTGAAGCCATTGTGAGGACACTGAATGGTATAGTCTTTGAATCTCTCCATAGCTTCATTGAATGTCTCGTTCTGCCTTTGAGTGAATCCGCTGATCTCACTTTGCAGCCTTGCTGTTCTTGTGCTCGAGAAAAACTTTGAGAGGAACACTTTCTTACTTTCAGCCCAAGAGGTAATGGTGCCTTGCGGAAGGGTCTTCTCCCAATGCCTAGCCTTATCTCCAAGAGAAAATAGGAAGAGCCGTAGCTTGAAAGCATCTTCCAAGATCCCATTGATCTTTATCATCCCACAAACTTGCTCAAAATTTTCAAGATGCTCTAAGGGGTCTTCCACAGCCAGCCCATGGAAGAACACTAAGAATGCAAGGATGAAGCAAATCTAAGCAAATCGGATAAATGATTGGTAAAATCGGTGAGAATTAAATGCAATGACCAAATGAGATGCAAAACTATTTTAAAATCCCTATAAGAGGGTTAACTAACACTAGGAGAAAACAGAAGATTAAAAATGCAAGTCTACTAATAACTAAAAATCGAGCACTGAATCGAGTAAAACATATCGATCTAACAACTTAAAGTGATGATTTCAAATGAACAAAGATGCAAGCCTTATGATAACAGAATGATGAACAGAGGTTTTAAAATGCTAAAATAGGGTTTAAGGTAGAGGGTCATATTCAAGAGTGTTCAAAGGTTTAAGCTTTGGTTTGAAAACATATAGATCTACTCATTGATGAGCTTTTTCTAAGCCTTGAAAACAAAACAAGAACCATCCATGGCGTGTGGTATGATTCACTTCCTCAATCTCTTCTCCAAACCCATGGCGTTTGGTGGAAAAAGAGATCAAAGAGCAAGAAAAACAGATTTTAATCTATGGCCTAACTAACCTCCTCTACATCCATGGCGTTTGGGAGAGGGTCGATTAGTCTCTAGGACTTGGTTTTCTAGGACATCTGAATCCGGTTAGGCTAAGATAGCCTTGGAATAATAGAGATCTTTTCCAAGACTCTCTAAGCATTAAGACCCCAAGATCCTAGAAGAGAAGGAATGAAGAACAAGAAAAACATAAAACTTAAACCTCTTAAACCCTTTGAATCACCTCAACCCCAAATCCCAAAAAGAACTACTCGCTACTCATGATTAGAGCCGAATGAAATGCAATGAGAGATAAACTAAGCATGATTAAAGAGCGATTAAAGAAAAACTGCTTAATATTGAAAAGATTCAAGTTCAAAATCGAAAGAAAGCTTAAGGTTCAACAATGGCGAATCGCCTAAGATAAGAACCGAAAAAGCTAAAAGCAAAGCGTGTATGTAAAAGTGGTAGCCGCCTCCTTCCTAAAATGGCCAAACTCCTCGAAATGGTCCCCGCACTAGATGCCAAAAACGGTTAAGGCCGTAGAGATCGACCTTGAGATCGATCAGCTCACTCGATCTTCTTCATGGATCGCCTTGTTCTGCTTGATCTTCAAGTCGATCTGGTGGAAGGGATCGAGCTCTCATTTTGATCTTGTGGTCGATCCTCGGGTGATCGGGTCGTGGTCTCGATCTAGCACTCGTTCTGCATGGCGTCATTCACGTCCGTACTGCCGATCGATCACCTCTCTCGATCTTGGTCTCGATCCTTCCCCTTGCATCGACTTGGGTCACTTGATCTTCTGGTCGATCTCGTCTAGATCGACCTGCCTTGCTTGATCTGCTTCTCGGTCTCGGGTCCTTTGCATGCATGGCTGAGTTATCCAAGTGTCCACAAGTTTAGTTTTGATCCTCCTCACGTCCACATAACCTCCACAACTCCAGAGTGCTCCAAACAACCTGATAATGATGCAAAAGTGCAAGAAATATGGCAAATGCGAATGCAAAGAGACCTAGGACCTAAAATGCAACAAATAGAACAAACTAGCCTATAATGCAAGATGAATGCATGAAAAACTATACTAAATGCATGCAAAAAATGCAAAATATGAGGTAATATCAGCTATGCAGCCTTCCTCTTCTCTTTTGGCCTCCTCTCCCTCTTCATACAGCCTTCTCTATGGCCTGTCTCATCCGAAAGGCGCTCAGAGGGAGTAAGTGGGCTACGCCAGCTTGCTTATGACTTGGGAAGCTCGCCTATTTCCAGGGAACAGTTGGCTTCTGAGTTTCTGTGCAGGTCTGCACAGAAAACACATTATTACAGCTAGGCCTATGACACATGGCTTTTTATACCCTGTAGTGCAATCTCAGTTGCACTAGGTGTAGCATAGTTGCAATGTGTTAATCAATGCATACGTGGGGAAGTTAAAGAAGATGCAATGACACACGCCTACAAGCTAGTAACCGTGTATGGTGATGGGATTGGGCCGCTGGTTGTTCAACTCTTTCCGCTTGCAATAAATGGATAGACTATGGAAGTAAGTGGATCGACATGAGGGACCAAGCAAAGAGCCGTACAACTCTATTTGCAAGATCTAAGAGCGTGAGATGGATAGAGCAATGGAATGATAGTCGCCACAAGGTTCTATAAAGGGGAAACCTTGATAAGACAAAGAACTCTTCAAGCAATGAATCGCACAAAGCTTTAGAGAACAAGAGATTAGTACTTAACCAAGAAGTTCGTTCTTATTGATATGGTAAAAAAAAAAATACACGGCTGTGAGGGGACTTTATAAACAGTCTGAACAGCGTTGCCCTTCTAGGAGACTTGAAGCAAATACAAAACCCTTAGTTTAAAGAAATCGGCTAACAATGCCTTAAAACGAAAACTGTAAATAAAATGTGGCCAACATGCCTTATACTAATGTTTTAATGAAATAAAATGTGAATCAAAACAACCAAAGAAAGAGTCTTATTAGTTGAATAAACCATATTGAAATAAGAACTCGGATTTACCTCAGTTTAGGTGGCTTAGAAGCATTTTCACTTTAGTAGCATAATGCTAAATAAGGAAACTCCTTTGCTAGCATGAATCATTAGCCATCCGTGTGTATAAGCTATGCTTTTGATGTGAGGGCCGTGGATGATGTTTAAACCGTCTTCTTGACTAGCTTGGAAGTCTTCTTGCTCGTTGGGAATGCCTTCCTCATTTAGGGAGTCTTCTTGCTCGTTGGGAATGCTTCCTCATTTAGGCTTGCTTTCACCATGGCTGCGTCTTTGGTGATGCTCAGTTGGTTATGTTGAGTAGTGACATCTTCTAAGTGTTGAGAAGTGATCAGCGTCTCTACTGCTTGGTTAAAGCCTTTGGTAAGGTCTTTAGTCCCTGATCTTTTTCTTGGAGCTTTCCTCATGATGGGAACTTCAGCTTCAGCCTCTAAGTTTGTATCATCCTCTCCCCCTTGGAATGGTTCTGTCCTCAGAACTGATTCCCCTACATCAAACAGTAACAAGTCAGATACATTGAAGGTATTAGAAATGTTAAACTCACCTGGAAGCTCAATCTGATATGCATTATCAATGATCTTTTTAAGGAATTTGAACGGACCATCTCCACGCGGTAAGAGCTTAGACTTCCTCTGAACTGGAAACCTCTCGGTTCTCATGTGCAGCCAAACCCAATCACTAGGCTCAAAAGTAACTTCTCGGCATCCCTTGTCAGCATTCTTCTTGTAATGCTCGTTTCTCTTCTCTATGTTGTCCTTGACCTTCTTGAACATAGTCTTCATCAGCTCGGCCTTACTAAATATATCTTGACTCACTTGTTGCACCGGCGGTAAAGGAGTAAGATCTAAAGGAGCAAGAGGTCTAAAACCATAGACAATCTCAAAGGGTGAAAGCTTAGTAGCCAAGTGGGGTACTCTATTGTAAGCAAACTCAATGAAAGGTAAACAGTCTGGCCAATTCTTTAAATTTTTACCAACTGTAGCCCTTAAGAGGGTGGAAAGTGTATGGTTGACTGCTTCAGTCTGTCCATCGGTTTGTGGGGGACAAGTCGTTGAGAATAGAAGCTTAGTTCCAAGCTTTCTCCAAATGGTTCTCCAAAAGTGGCTCAAGAACTTGGTGTCTCGGTCAGAAACAATGGTCCTTGGAAACCCATGAATCCTCACCACCTCTTTAAAGAAAAAATCAGCAATCTGAGTAGCATCATTATTCTTGGCACATGGAATGAAATGCGCCATCTTAGAGAAACGGTCAACCACTACAAAGATTGAATCCTTGTTTCTGATCTTGGGTAAGCCTAAAACAGAATCCATAGAAATGTCTCCCCATGGTAGGTCAGGTATAGGTAAAGGAATGTATACGCCGTAAGGATGCAACCTGGATTTGGCTTTTAAGCAAGTGATGCACTTGGAGCAGAACCTCTCAATATCACGTCTAAGGTGGGGCCAAAAGAAATGATCCTTGACGATGCTAAGTGTTTTGTTCATCCCAAAATTTCCCATGAGGCCTCCACCGTGTGCCTCCCTTATGATGAGTTCTCTAACTGAGCTTTGAGGTAAGCATAGCCGGCGGTCCTTGAATAGAAAGTCATCATGCCTGTAAAAATAACCAAAAACTCCTCAGCTACATTGGTTATAAAGCTCTTTGAAGTCAGGATCCTCTCCATAGAGTTGCTTGAGATGCTCAAATCCCATGATCTTAGCCTCCATTGTTTAGATGAGGGCATGTCTCCTTGATAAAGCGTCCGCTACAACATTCTCCTTTCCCTTCTTGTATTTGATTACATAGGGAAATGTTTCTACGAACTCAAGCCAGCTAGCATGTCTCTTTTTCAAAGTTGTTTGTCCTCTCAAGTACTTAAGGGTCTCATGAACTGTATGAATATTAAACTCTTTAGATAAAAGATAATGCTGCCAAGTTTCAAGAGACCTTACTAGAGCTATAGTTCTTTTTCATAGGTAGGGTAGTTAAGGGCGGCTCCATTAAATTTCTCACTAAAGAAAGCCATGGGTTTCCCTCCTTGAGTAAGAACAGCTCCGGATCCTGTTCCTGAAGCATCACATTCAACTTCAAACATTTGATTAAAGTTAGGTAATGCTAAAATAGGTGCATGTGTAAGGCTATCTTTAAACCTTTGAAACGCTAGCTCCTGCTCTTTGCCCCAAGAGAAAGCGACGTTCTTCTTGATCACTGAGGTTAAGGGGGCGGCAATGGTGCCAAAATCCTTCCCAAATCTCCTATAGAAGCTGGCTAAACCGTGGAAGCTCCTGATGTGTCCGATGGTAGATGGAATTGGCCAATCCTGAATCACCATAATCTTCTCCTCATCCATCTTTAGCCCCTGTGAACTTACTAAAAAACCTAGAAACACCAATTGATCAGTGCAAAATGTGCATTTCTTTTGGGTTGCGTATAAACCCTCTATCCTTAGCGTTTCTAACACCTGATCAACATGTTTAATATGGTCATCTAAGCTTGAGCTATAGATGAGAATATCATCAAAGTACACAACTACTGAATTACAGATGTATGCGCGCAGTATATGATTCATAAGCCTCATGAATGTACTTGGTGCATTGGTGAGACCGAAAGGCATGACTAGCCATTCATATAGACCTCTCTTGGTCTTGAATGCTGTCTTCCACTCGTCTCCCTCTTTCATTCTGACTTGGTGGTAGCCACTCTTTAGATCAACCTTTGAAAAGATTGTAGCTCCACTCAACTCATCTAACATATCGTCTAGCCGGGGAATGGGATGCCTATACTTGATGGTGATGTTGGTTATAGCTCGGCAGTCCACACACATTCTCCATGATCCGTCCTTCTTTGGCACTAATATAACCGGTACGTCACATGGACTCAAGCTCTCTCGGATGTAGCCTTTGGACATAAGGTCTTGAACTTGTGCTTCTAGCTCCTTTGCTTCATCCAGGTTAACTCTATAAACTGGCCGGTTATGTAAAGGTGCTCCTGGTATAAGGTCTATATGGTGCTCAATGCCTCGGATGGGTGGTAAACCGGCTGGTATCTCATCAGGGAAGACATCTTTGAACTTTTCCAAAAGCTCATTCATCTCGGCGAGTAAAGCATTCTCCTCTTGACCTGAAAATAACCCTTCTCTAAAGATCATGAGTTGTATCTGCGTTTTAGAATCTAAAGCTTTTAAAACATTACTAGAAGTATCATAAAGACTAGTCTTGCTTACCTTAGCTCCTTTGTCCATAGCCTTTTGGAGGTTAAAGACTTCTTGGGGTGTAAGTGGAGAAAGGTTATGCTTCTTCTTGTTGTGAGAGAAGCTGTAAAAGTTGGTACGGCCATTATGTATTGTCTTCTTGTCAAACTACCATGGTCTACCAAGTAGAATGTGGCCGGCTTGCATGGGAACTACATCACATAGAACCTGATCTTCATACTTGCCAATGCTGAATGGTACTAGTACTTGCTCTCCTATCTTTAGCTCAGTCTCGTCATTCATCCATTTGAGTCTATAGGGCCTCGGGTGCTGATAACAGGATTTTTCTATGGATCGACGTAACAAGCAACTTAAACAGAACAACTTCTAATGATCAAGAATGCAAGCTAAATGACAAGTGAATGATTAACAGAGGTTTAAAACACTAAAAGAGAGGGTTTAGGGTAGATGGTCATATTCAAGAGTATCAAAGATTCAAGTTTTGGTTTGAAAACTTTTAGATCTACTCTTTTAAGAGGTTTCTCTAAGCCTTGAAAACAAAACAAGAACCATCCATGGCGTGTGGTATGGTTAACTTCCATCATTCTAGGGAGGCCATTCTTAGCTTCTGCTGGCGCAGTGTTTGATGCAAAGGAGTGCACAATAGAGCTAAGGTGACCAAGGAGAAGGTTCTGAAGTTTGACTCCAAAGGGAACAACCTGGAAGATAAGGAAGCCTTCTCAATGGAGGTCAAGAAGTTGAAGAAAGTTGGAGAGAATTGGCCAGAGTTTGAAGGCTATAATGGTGCAAGTTTCGATGGTTGCTCTCTGTCCAGGATGTTTGCTGATACCACTGAAGATGAGGCCCTCGAAGTGGCTGTTTCTGATTGTGTGAATGAAATTCTGCTCTGCTGGGTAACAAAGAAGATGGGGTTTTCTTGAAGTACTTTTGCTCTAAGTATGGTGAGATCCACTACAAGCTAAAGGAGGGAAGCAAGCCAAAGCCCTTTGCTGTGTTGAAGATTGATGGGGTCACCAGAAAGGTCAAGGGAGGCACATCAACACCAAGGAGTTCCAAGACTCCTGCTCCACACCTCAACTAAGGAGCTGAGGAAAGTCAAGCTAAGTGACTCTAAACAAGCGCACTTGGGAGGCAATCCCATGGTATCCTTGTATATAGCTTTGCATTTTTATGTTTTTGATGTTTGTGTGGGTGTTTTTGAGTGCCTCTTGTAACCAGGTTCGAGCTGATGTAGAAGGAACCACGCTTGGGAGAAGGAAGAGGTTGAAGAAGGGTCAATATCGACCAGCAAATCGGCCATGCACGTCGATACAACTCATGTCGGGCATGTATATCGAGCATCTCTTGCTTGATACAAGTATATTGGACTTGTATCGATGCGCATATCGGGATTATCCTGATCGATACACCTGTGAGGATTATTGTATCGATCAGAGTACCGATATAAGGCAACCCGATACGCTTTCATGAGCAATGTATCGAGCTACAAACAGTTCGATATACCTCAACTGGTATTCGTATCGATCACATGTATCGACGTACCAGGTCGATATGATATTAAGAAGTGTGTATCGAGCAATATTAAGAAGTGTGTATCAAGCACAATATCGACATAACACACCGATGTGCCTTAACTGCAAGGACAAAAGGCGATTAATCGCCTTTATTAAGGCATATCAAGGTACATATCGACGTCCCACGTTACACCTTAAGTGACAAATGAAAACATGCTGTTCATCATATGTCAAGGTGTATCGATGTGCATATCGACATGTTAGTCCGATATGGATTTTTTCCCAAGTCATACCGAGCTGAATATCGAGCTACTAGCTCGATATTGGACAGCTAAGTATGATGATCAGACTACATATCGACATAAGGGATGTCGATACAAAAGATGTCAAGCAGTATCGACATGCATACATGTCGATATCACGACCAAGACAACCGATATCAGCATGCATATCGATCGGACCAAGTCGATATGATCAATATCGATCATAATATCGACTTGGGTGGTCGATATTGCGCACTAGGTAAGCTTTCTTCAATTCAAAATTTTCCCTCTTTGGTCAAACTAGATCAAGGAATTCAAATTTGAATCCTTCCCCTTCCCAAGCACAAGTGGGACCTCTCTCTAGCACTCTTTGTCCCCTTGCTCCCCACAAAAAGATTCTCCAACCCTCTATATAAACTAACCCCACCCTTCTCTCTTTCTCACTTTCATTTTTCTAGTTTTCAACCACCAAATTTCCAATATTTGTGTTTTCAAAGTGCTTGAGAAAGTCAAACCACTTCAGGTATTGTCTCTTGGCTTTTAAATGTTTCAATTTTTGTTTTAATGCACTTAAGAACTTGTTCTTGTTTGGTGATTGATTTCCAGTCTAATGATTCATTGCCTCTTACTTATTTTTATTTATTTTGCATGGTGAATAGGCTGTCTTTGATTTTTGAAGCATTTCAATTAATGATTTCTTGCTTGTCAATGCCATCTATTTATCTTTGCAGTAGCATTTTAGTGCAATTGTTTAGATTCACCATGCTAGGATTCATTATTTTCGATTACTTGCTAAAATTAGTTTAGTGAATCATTTGCATGCATATCCAATTTAGTTGCTTCATAACTATTAGACGTTTACTTTTTAGTAAATAAACTCCTTTTTAGTGATTTTTAGCATCATTAGGCATTGTGTTTTGTTTCTTTAATGGTTCTCGTTTTTCTTTTGAGAATAGGTTGTAGGTACCATGGGAAGAACAACAAGAAGTGGAGCTAACAAAGAAGCTGAGAAGCAACAAAAAGGCAAGGGAAAAGCCAAAGAATTTGGGAGTCCAAGCGCCAAATCCCAAGGCAAAAAGAGAGTTGATGT
Organism: Thlaspi arvense; assembly: GCA_911865555.2. Lineage (NCBI taxonomy): Eukaryota > Viridiplantae > Streptophyta > Magnoliopsida > Brassicales > Brassicaceae > Thlaspi > Thlaspi arvense. The sequence continues at coordinate 28,786,585 of OU466861.1, read as the reverse complement.
TGGCGCTAGTGAGCAGGTCCCTCAAAAGAAAAAAAAAGGCACCACACCAGCTCTAAGGCAGCTGTATGACAAGCTGAAAAAGGTGGATGTGAGGCCAACTAGATACCCCCATGTGCCATCTCTAAAGGCCTGGGGATTTTATTAAGACTGCTCTTCTTTGCTGGAGACAATGGAGCTCACAAAGCTGGTGGGAACCCTATATTCAGCCAACAAAGACCAAGTCCTTCAATTCTTTGCAAGCTTTGAAGTGACATTCTATGAGCCAGGAGAGGAGACTCCTGAAGAAGATGGTGATGGCTTCATCACTTTCAGATTTTTCAAGAAGAACTATAGGATGCCTTTCTTAGCTATTGAAGATGCCTTTGGATTCTCTTATGGAAGCACTAGAGGACAGAATCTGGGGGTTAGCAAAGAAGAGATGAGCAACCTTGAGGAGCATGTAGCCAAGGGCACTTTCAAGCCAGGAAGAAGAAACGCTTCTCTGATCAGAAATCCAACATCCAGATATGTGCACAAGGCGCTAGCGCATACACTTTTTGCTAGGAAGGAAAAGAGAGCTGTTGAAGGAGGAGAATGGGAGATGATTGATCATGGTCTAATAAGTGTTTTGGACAGCACCAACCAAGGTGTGACGGTTAGGGGAGCAGATGGTACAACTGGAATAGTCACCATCTTCATGCAATAGCTTTTGGTCATCAAACTTTGGTTAAACACCAATGATGACAAGGTGCCAAAGCTGTATTGTGCTGGCCTTATTACACAACTGATGGAAGCTGCAGGAGTTGAGAGTGGACCACCAACAGTCAAGATTACATACTTGGACCTGCCATACTTGAAGAAAGCAAGGTTCCTTGGTGAACAAGTGGGTGACAAGTTCATCTACAACTTTATCCATGAAGATGGATCTACTGCAAAGCTTCTACTACCTGATGTGCATCTCACATCCTTCTCCAACCCCAACAAATTTGCCTTTCAAATTCCACAGCACCATCTTTACCAAGCTGGCGCTTCATCATCTCACACTTACCAAGGCGCTAGCATACCTCTTCCTCAAAGAGACTATCCCCTTGTGATCTTTGAAGGAGGGCAAATGGAAGAAGGAATTCAAGAAGAAGAAGAATCAAATGCTCCAAGCTACAACAGTGAGGAGTACCACTTCCAGCCCCATTATGTCTCACACCAAGGAGGACCTTTGAAGAAAGTCCATGAATACATCAACCTCTTGCAAAGATGGAACAAATGGCAAGAGAAAACCATCAAGAAGTTGGTGAGGGGTATGAAGAGCATGAAAGCTCAAATAAAGGACTTAAAGAAGAAGTTTAGTAGCGCCTCTACTTCTGTTACTCAAGAAGAGCAACAAGCTGAAAGCCAGGGATTGTTTAAAGCTCCTAGTAGAAGGCGCTCCTTTGCTCGTGGACGTAGCCAACACATCGTTGGTGAACCACGTTAAATCTGTGTCGTGTTATTTACGTTTACTGTTTTCTTCTCGCATCCGTCACAACATTTTTCATATAGGTTGCATTGCATTTTCATAGGGCATGATGATGATAATTCCTTGTAAAGTGCTAAGTGTTTAGGACTGATTTAAATGCATATGTGGTAAAATGTCTGATGCACCATAAGAAGTTAGAAACTAAGGCTGAACCATGCTCTTAATTGCTAAATCTGATCCTCTAGTCTCATGCTAAAATTGCTTACTCTCTGAAAATCATCCCTATTTATTAGAACCATTAATTTTAATTATTAATTATCATATTCTTGCATTGAAAAGTGGTTTCATGGATCACCCATACCCATATTTGGACATTCTTTCTTCCTTTTTACCTTTCTTGTTAGTCCAAATAGCTGATCCTCGTCATTAAGGGACAGTTACCACACCTTAACCTTACCTTCCTTTCAAACCCAAACACTATCTTTGTATGTGTGAGGCCTATTTTTGAATGAACTAAGCATAAAGTGTAAGCTAGACACGACAAGGATAGGTTGCTATGTAGAACTAGCTTTTCACTTTGAGATAGACATAGGTTTAGGATGGTAGTTATAGGTCTAGGCGGATTTGAGTGTTACAATGATCTAAAATGGGAGAGTCAGAGAAGGAAGAAAGTGAAAAGGGGAAAAGAATGAAGATGGGAAAGCAAACAAAAGCTCAACATGTGTAGAACCAAATAAGCTAAAAAAGGGTGGCCATTATGAAGATAGACTCTCAGCAATAACAAAGAAGGCATCAAAGCCGAAATACATCAAAAAGATGCAGAAATGGAGACTCCCAAATACAAAGAAAAGGCGCCCACGACAAAGGAGCACAAAGAAGGCCACAACATGATGAGATAAAAGAAGAAGCTTCGCTGAAAATGGCAAAGTGTGGAGAGTGTGAGAGTGTTGAGAAGGGGTAGTTAGGATTGGGTCAGATTTGGGGTAAGAGTTTTGGGGTTTAGAACATTCTTAGGCATTGGGTAGATAGTAATTTATCCTTCTATGCATAAGTTGTGCTTAACCTTTAGCAGTATGCCCAAGTTCATTCCTTTTTGAGAGAAACCCTTATACTTGAACCAACATTTTGATGAGATCATTTTTGTCTCATAACCTTAACCTTTATGCAAATGATTCCACTTGATTTGCTTGAACATGATTCACTTGGTGTAAAAGTTTAAATGAATGGTAAAGGAATTGATTGATTTGAGCTTTTGACTAGGCTGAGCTAGAGATCTTTTCGAAACTGGAAAGGCATGGCTAGGTTCTTATTAGTATGACTGATTGTGTTTTGCATCCTATATTTAAGCACTTAGACATTAACTTCACTTCTTTACCTTAGCATTTTTGAATTTGAGTGCCCACCTTCAAACCTCACTTCCTCCTTGTCTTAGTTTGTTTGCTTGAGGACAAGCAAAAGCGTGGGGGTGTTGATATCTCCATTATTTATACAATTTTAGCTTGCATTCATCACTAGTTTTGGTCTTTAAACATGCATATTTTGCTTCTTCTTGTCCCATTTGCATACATTTAAGAGATAGTGTAGTTTTATGAGCTGCATTGCATTTTGCATGTATTTGGAGTTTTATTCAGGTACTAGAATGAGTGTGGAGGTCATGTGGTGCAATGGGTATGAGCTGGGAATGGAGCAAGGTAAGAGATAAAGATGGATGGACCAATATCTATGATGATATCGACCTCATCTGATCGATACAGAGCATATCGATGGGAGTATCGACCACTTTAGCATCAATACAGTAAGGGCATGGTGAGAAGGCAGCATATCGACTAGGAGACACCTCGATGCAACAGAAGGGAGTCCATATCCAACAATGTATCGACGTCTCAAACCGATACACATGACATGACAATACCAAGGTGCCATATCGACTTGCTTGATCGATGAGCCTTAACTAAAGGGCGATTGTATCGACTTCACGCCATGGAGAGCCCAATCGATACAACTTACGAGCCTTCTGTATCGACGTGCATATCGACCAAGGGACATCGATACAACCCACAAGAAGCCTTAATATCGACATGTATATCAATGTTCACAGTCGATATGGTCTGTCCGAGTCAGATTATTTTTGGTTTAATCCTGGTTTAATAGGGGTTTCTTAGTTCCCCTATAAATACTTAAGTCCTAAAAATGGTTAGGCAACTTGGATCCTATTATCTTTCTTCTGTTCTTGCACTTAAAACTTTTTTTTTTCAGCTTTGCTTTGTAAGAACTAGTTTGATTTAGTGAATTTCTGTATTTGCCTTTGATATATTCGTGTTTAATCTGCTTCCTAATCATGCTTAACCATTGTTTCTCCTTGGAATTTGAGGTTTTGACTATGGCTAGTGAGTACTCTTATTTAGAGTTTAAGATGGGATATATTAGAGGGGTTTTAGGACTAGATTAGTGATGTCTTGTGCTTAATATGATTGTCTTCTCCCTATTAGATGTGCTTAACACTAGATTAGTCTTGGCCAGGCTTGTTTAGTATTTTGGCTTTCTCTTGCGCCTGGTAAGTGTTTGATGAAATGCTGCTTAGAGTCTCTTAGAGGATTTGTATGCCTAGCCTAAGGAATTAGATGTCTAGGGTGCATATTGGCTTTATAGGATTGGAATTCTGTTTTGAATGCTTGCTGATCATGTGTTTGAGTAAAGGAATTTATCTGATGTGTGCTTAGCAAAGTGATTAGTGTCAAGGAATTGAGCTAGTTATAGTTGTTAATCCTATGCCTAGAAGATAGCATTGTTTGAATGGTTTTGAAGCTTCACTAGTTAGGTTTTAATCCCCTCTTAATCAATAACCCCTATCTTAGATCCTTACTTAATATGTTTGAATTTCCTGCTTTGCTTAGTTCAGTCTTTAGACTTGCTAGTTTGTTCACAACTGCTTTCTTGAATTTAGCTTGACTTAAATGATTTGCTGTATTCTTGGTGTCTTCTGAACTCAGATGGATTGATACCTTACATGCTGCAATGACATGAGTGTGTTTGGATTTGCTTAGCTAGTCAAAACACCAGCTATGAGTCCCATATCGAGCAGATAGCCGAGTTTGTATTTCTTCTTATTGATCACATTCTTATTGCTTTTGATCATGGTTTCTCTCACCATCTATCTAGATTTTGAGGGATCAATCATGGTTTGTGAGTACTTAATTTATGGGTTTATGGAATGGTTATATCTTAGATGATTTATGGCTTGTAACTTGATGTTTAGGTGTAGATGATGTTAGATACTTCACTATTGGGTGTTCTTAATGCTTGAATCTTACTGATCATCTGATTTTAGAAATTAAGCGTTCTCTACATCGAAATTGTTTCTTGAAATGTCTAAACCAACCTCTTCATGGATTTGTTTATCCTTACACATGAGAATAGATGACTAGGGAGCTTATTGGTTAGATAGGACTGTTTCTTTATGCTTGATTGTTTCCTGATTACTAATGAGAATAAGATCTTGATTAGGTTGCATTCAAAGGAATCGTTGTCATAAGAATAAATCGATTTATGTGTTTAGAATTCTATGCTAAAGAATTATGGATTCATTGATTATTTGAACATCTTGCTAGATGCTGAAGATTATTCTAGGTTGATTATCCCATCCTGAACACTCTTGTTAATCATTTAATTATCTATTTTTTACTCAGTTTTGGTCTGTTTATTTAGTTTCTTAGACTTGAAGTTGTATTTTACTTGATTTGGTTTGCTGTTTAAAGTTTGATTATTGCTGTTTGATGACTAGTTAGGCTGTTAAAATCATAATCAACTCTTTCTTTCTGTGGCTTAGATTACAGAACATCATGCATTGTTTTTGATTCATCTCAATTATATTGATAACCTTAAGTGCTTTAATGACATAATTATAGACTTAAGGAATTGAGTCACAAGTGGGTGGAACCCTTGTATAATTTGGGCGCTGTTGCATATTGGAATTGTTTCATCATTGAAATTTTGATTTTCTGTGAAACTAAGTTCTTTATTTATATTGTTACTTACTGGTTTTGCTTTGACTTTGTTCTTTCAGGTGTATGTACTTGAGATCACAAGGATCAGACCAACTCCTGCCACTTTTGGATAACATAGACATAACTGTGAGAAGAAGCAGGATAAGAGCAGTCAACATGAATATCCCATAGGTTGTTGTTAGTGCACAAGATGCACAAGGACCTCAAAGAATGGTTGGCACTAATATCTCCATAATTTATACCATCTTAGCATGTAATCACTAATTTTAGTCTTTTAACATGCATATTTTGCTTCTTCTTGTCCCATTTGCATACATATATGAGTTAGTATAGTTTTAAGAGTTGCATTGCATTTTTCTTGCATTTTGAGTTTTATTCAGATACTAGAAGGAGTTTGGAGACCAAGTGGTGCAATGGATGTGAGCTAGGACTGGAGCAAGGATAAGGACAAGGTCAGATGGACCAATATCAAGCAGGATATTGAGGTGATCTGATTGATATCGCGCGTATCGGACTGAATATCGAAGACCATGTCGATACAAGAGGAACCAGGTGTACAGAGCAACATATCGACCAAGAAGACCTCGATACACCAGGATGAGCTTGTACCGAGCAATGTATCGGGCACCGAAGCCAATACACCGGAGACAGGGCAATATCAAAGAAGCATATCGACGTGATTCTGCTCTGTATGCCTTAGGAAAAGGGCGATTGTATCGATGTCTACACCAAGGAGAGTCAAGCCGATACACCCCTGAAGCCTTGTGTATCGAACAACGTATTGATAAAGACCATGTCGATACACCCTCAAGGAGAGCCAATATCGATGTCTGTAACGATTAGAGGAGCCGATATGGTCCAGCCGAGTCAGTCTAAAACCGGTTAATTCTTGGTTTATTATAGTATTCTAAGCCTCCCTATAAATACAAAATTCCTAAAATGTTTAGGCAACAGAATCTTATTAATTTCTCTACTGTTCTTGCATTAATAACCTTTCCTTTTTCAGCTTTTCTTTGTAAGACCTTGTTTGATTTAGTGAATTTATGTGTTTGCTTTTATCTATTCTTGTCTATTCTGCTTTCTAATCATGCTTAACCATTATTTTTCTTTGGAATCTGTGGTTTTGATCATGACTAGTGAGTAGTCCTATTTACGGTTTTATATGGGATATACTAGAGGGGTTTTAGGATCATATTAGTGATGTCTTATGCTTAATATGATTGTCTTCTCTCTTTTAGATTTGCTTAATACTAGATTTATCTTGGCCAGACTTGTTTAATATCTTGGCTTTCTCTTATGCCTGATAAGTGTTTAGTGAAATGCTGCAATGAGTCTTTTAGACGATTTTTTATCTTAGCCTAAGGGATTAGATGTCTAAGGAACAATTTTAGCTTTATAAGATTGGAGTTCTGTTTGAATGCTTGCTAATCATCTGTTCAGTAATGGAAGTTATCTAGAACATGAGTTTAGCAAAGTGATTAGTACCAAAGAATTGGGCTAGTTATAGCTGTTAATCCTATGCTTAGAAGATAACATTGTTTGAATGGTTTTGAAGCATAACTCGTTTGGTTCTAATCCCCTCTTAGTCACTAACCCCCATCTTAGATCCTTGCCTTAATCTATTTGAATCTGTTGTTTTTAATTTGCACTGCTTAGTCGTGTTTAGTTAATCATTTTAGTTTGATCACACTTGTTATCTTGAATTTAGCTTAACTTAAGTGAACTGCTGCATTCTTAGTGACTTACATGTCCAGATGGATTGATACCTTACATGCTGCAATGACATGAGTGTGTTGGGATCTGATTAGAACAAAAACCTCTTATCAAATTGGCGCTGTTGCCGGGGGCTTGATCTAAGCATTAGGATTTGTAGATTGTTTAAGATTAGGCTGTTATTTTCTGTTTAGTTACTGATTTGCAAGTTTTCTCTTCCTCTTATAGGTGCATGAACCTGAGATCTAGAGGAAATGAGAATCTGCTTCCCTATCAGGAGAACATTTTGCAGATTGAGAAGCAATGAGTCTTTTGTGAAGTATCGGAGAGATTCAAGGGCTATACACTTCAGTGGCCACATCATGGCTTCTCAACTGAATGCTTGCTGTCTGCACTATACAGAGGCGCTCTGTCCAAGATAAGGATGCTCCTTGATACAGCAAGTAATGGGAATTTTCTCTCTAAGGATGTGGATGAAGGTCTTGAGCTTGTTGAAAACTTGGCTCAAAGTGATGGAAATTACAATGAGGATTTTGGTAGAATTCAAAGAGGAGAAGAGGGAAACACAAAGAAGGAGTTAAATTCCACAAGAAGAGAGCTAAAGGAGCTAAACTCAAGGATTGACAAGTGATATGACTCAGGTTTTACCCAAATAATTTACTACTACAAGTGCACAGCAAAACAGTTGTAATATAAGAGGTTATCGAATCCCAAGGGAGCAAGTAAACTACACTAACAGTTATAGATTCAGACTAGGCTAAGAACTCGATGATAAATGTAATGTGAAATAGCTAAAACAATGAAAGTAAGCAAAATTTGATTGATCTAAGACTCAGAAAACTAAAAGCGCTAAGTCAGGACAATTTGCAGGTTGGATCCGAGAATGTAGAATGCTAGAAACCAGGAATAAATAAGAACCGTCTTGATAATAAATTGCAAAGATATAACTAATCAATTCTCATTGCAGAAGTTAACTATATTTAAATCACAGTGTTTCAAATCTCTTCGCAAACTCTAACAACTTAAACGTGCAATAATGATCAGGTTCAGTTGTTCACAAAACTCCTAAGTTAAATCTGTTTGCTGATAGGCGTTTTGCTCATCTAACACTAGTTCAGGTGATAAAAAATGTTCTCACATCTATTAAACAACCTATGTTTCGAAATTCCAGATGATGTGTCTAAGAAATCGTTATGAATGCAAGCACATGTGAAGAACAAAAAGATGTCCCTAGTAATTAGCAGTTCTACAAACTCTTCATCAACCTTTGAAAAACCCTAACTTAACTAACAAACCACTCAGACATGGTGATTTGAGAAAACATCATGAATAGAATAGGTTGCATAAAAGAAATAATAAATAAAGATAAATGAGGTCAAAATCTGCTCTGAAAGAGTGTGATTTATCTCTCCAAAAGCTCTGTAAACTAATCTCTCTCTCTCAAGCTCTCTAGAAAATAAGATACAAGATAAAAACCAATGGCTTAAAACCTAATATAAACAAGCTGAAACACGAGCTGGGGGCTTTTTGAAAATACTGAAACTTCTAGGTCAAAACTGCAATTTCCTCTCCATCTTTTGATAGAAGTCGCGATTTCTCTTCAGAGGTTGGTGACAAGCGTCACCCACTGCAGGACAATGGTTCTGACTTGCTTCCTTCGTGGTTGATCCTTGCAATGATCCAAAAAGCTCCAGAATATCCAATTATGCTACAATCATGCTAAAATCTGCAAAGACTCTACTAGGACTCTAAAAAGACCAAAAAGACACAAAAATGAAGACTTATATCATGGTTAAAAACCATAAAAGCCATGATATATCAACTCTCCTAGACTTAGCTTTTGCTTGCTCTCAAGCAAACATCAGACAAAGAAAAGGGTCGAGGTTTGAAAATTAAAACAGTCAACTAAACATCAGGAACACCACATTGATTAACACTTTCGAATCCACATACCACAGAGCCAACACAAGATTATATTTCAGTCTAATCATCACATGCTTAGCAAATCTCTCAAATCCAGTTAAAGCTCCTTCAAGAAATCCAAAATTTCTACTGCTAACTCCTTATATTTATCTAAGTGTGATATATAATCTAGGTTTTATCATATCAATCATTACAGATTCATTTCCCTAACTAAACAACTGAACAAAGCAATCTCAACAGAGCTCTCCTATTTTTTCTTCCCTTGATCTTCTTCTGATATTTTTCGATTTTGTAACTCTTTTCTCATTTTTCTTTACAATCTAAGATATGATGCTACACAATAATAGTGTTCCTTGTAAGGAAAAAGGTTCTTGAGTGTTCGTTACTATTGTTCCTTGTATGGAGACAGGGTCATTATGGCAATGGTTCTTATAAGTATCAACTTGTAATCAACTATTGTGGCAATGGTTCTTATAAGTATCAACGTTATGTGGTTAGTTCGAAGAAAAAACTAACAGTTTCAAAATTTTGACTCTATAAAACAGGTTTTTTACTCAATTTTAAGACTAAAAACTAAACAGAATGTACACAACGTCAGTAGCCACCTGCCCCAGACTTAAACAACATTGTCCCTATTATTATGAAGCCTAGAAATGGTCAAAAAGAAGGAAGTGAATGTGTAGAACCAAGTGATAAACGTGGTACCTTGCGAAGGGACGGGTGACGAGCGTCACCTATAGTGGTGACGATTGTAACCACGTCTGATACTCCAGAATCGTCTTGTTGGATGTGTTAATGCAATGCCATCATGTGTACTCTGAAGTCAGACTGTTAGAGCAATCAAAACACACATCAAAAACATCCAAGCGAAGCATAACCCATTGTTCAATAAGTTCACAAAACATCATCAAAACAAACTGAACAAACTGAATCTTTTTTTTTCTTTTCTTTTTTCTGATTTTCTCATGTTTTTGGTATATATATTTTTTTATATATAAACGAAAACTAGACTAAGCATATGAAAAAGAAAACTTACCAGTGGGTTAACTCCCAGCAAGCACTTGTTTAAAGTCATTAGCTCGACTTTGAATGCTGCTCAGACAGCTGGTGGATCAGAAGGTGGCAGTGAATGCCTTGGAGAAGAATGTCTCCTCATCCATGGTGATGTATAAGCAGCAGATGCATGAACTCGTCCAGGGAAGTCAGGAACATCAGTAGGGCGGGTGTTGACTGTGGGTGGGAAACTTCTTATTCCTGCAGAATCATCAAATGAAACACCAAGCTTTCCATGAGAATGTCATTGCTTGCATAAGTTTGAAGCAGCCTTTGCACTTTTTAAATTCTATTGATGAGATTAGGAGGTTTAGAAGTTTTTCCAGGAAGTGCATACCTTTGCTTTGTTAGAGGTTTGTAATTTGTGGAATGTTGAATTGTTGGTTTGGCAGCATAAGATGAACTTGCAGCGTAAGGATCTTGCTGCATTTTTGTGTCTGGACTGGTGACGAGCGTCACGAGGTCAGTGACGATCGTCACTACCCTGCAGTTCGAGTTTCCGCAGTTTTCCTGCAGTTCTGATCTGCAATCTTTGCTTCCATCATAAACTCATCTTCCTCCAGCAACTTGTCATTCAGTGGAACTTCTTTTTTCGAGCCTAGCGATGAAGATCATCCTCACTCCTATCCTCAAACCCAACAGCTTTGGCAAAGGTTTCAGATATTGCCCCTTGAACAGTTGGCTTATTGACTTGCCTATTAGTATCTGATTTATTGACATACCCAGCAGTAATGTCTTCTGAATGCTCCATAACTGGCTATTCATCTCAGGAAGTCCTTACTGAAAAAGTCTGGCCATCAATGCTGGAACTCCTTCTTAACTTATCCATGTCAAAGTTCATGACAACATCACCCAAATCAAGCTCTATCTTCCCCTTTATCACATCGATGAAGACGCCAGCACTAGCCAAGAATGATCTTCCCAGAATAAGAGGATATTTAGGTTTTTCAGCATATTTCAAGACCACAAAGTCTGTTGGAATCATGCAGTCTTCAATGTTAACAGGAACATCCTCTAAAATGCCTTCTGGGGTTCTTATGGATTGATCAGCTATGATAAGAGAGATCCCAACTGGCTTGAAATCAGTTATTCCAAGTCTAGCAGCAACAGAGGTAGGCATCAGGTTAATACTTGACCCTACATCACATAGAGAATGGAGACGTCCTATTGAGATTGAGCAATCAAGCACAAAGTTTCCTCGATCAGGTAGCTTCTCTGGAACTCTGCTTTGAATGATGGCGCTGACTTGTTCAGAAACAGTCACCTTCTTCTTCTTCTTTGGAACTGTCCTTAAGAGAATTGCACTGATGTCTCTGGTAAGCAATGCTCCTTCACTCAAATCTGAGACTGGAAATTTTTATCTTTAAACTCCATCAGTTGCACGATCTCCTCTGCACTCAACCTCTTTTTCAGAACAGTATAAAGCTCCTTTTCACTCCTGACTATAATGGCATTAATCTGGTGCTTGGGATTGATATCAGTCCTTCCAGAAGGAATCCCTCTTTCCTTTGAACAGCTCCTACAGTTTGAGTAACCTGAACATCCAACTTCTCCATGTGAGAGTTCAAACTCTCAATCTTTCCATTCAGGTCCTGGTACAGCGAATCTAGCTTCCCATTGAAGTCCACTGTCATCTTCTGCTGTCTTTTTAGGATCTGTTCCATCATAGCTTCCATCTTATTATCTTGAGGAGGTGCAGTTTGGTAGGAAGAAGAACCATAGTTCCTATTTAAGTTGCTGTTGTTTTGGTAAGGTTTCTGAAATTCTGTCTTCTTGAACTGTGGCTGCGGCGTGTAACCAGTTGCATTCTGGTTTCCTGTGAAAGTGCTCTTCTCATTATTGCCATTGTAACTTCTGTTCCATTGCTGATTCCCAAACCTTTGACTCTGAAAACCCCCTCCATTGATGAAATTAACATCCTTTTGCTCAAATTCTTCAGGATTTTCGAAAGTCTCCACCAGTGCAGCTAATTGGACTGATTTCTTTCCCACCAGAAGGCAGTGCATACTGTCTAACTTAGCCTTAGCCTCAGCTATTTGGTTCCCTTCATTCAAATCAGCCTGTTTCATCCTCTAAAAGTCAGCATTCTTGGTACTGTTACTGCAGGCCAAGTTTTCTATCAATCTGATTGCTTTTCCTGGTCTGTTTGTGTTTAAGTTGCCATTAATTGAAGCATCCAACGCCGTATGGTATTTCCAGTCAATGACTCTGAAGAAGATACCAAACAACTGTACTTGATTCAAACCAAGATGAGGACAGTTCCTTTTATAAGACATGAATCTCAGCCAAGAAGCATTAAAAGCTTTAATATGACCTTGGGAAAATGATGCAATTTTCTTCCTCAGGTCTTCTGATCTAGCATCATCAAAGAAGTTGTTCAGAAAAGCATTTTTGGTGTCCTTCCAAGTGGTCAGCGAACCAGGTTCTAGTTACTTCAGCCAATAAGCAGCTTCTCCTCCAAGTGAGTAAGGAAACAACTTGCATAACATGAAATCATTGCTAACTCCATTAGCTTTTACACTAGAAGCCAATGTGATCCATAGGATACTCATGAGGTAAGCCATGGAAAGGATGCTATCCCACCAGCTGATAAGAAGCAGGCTTGAGCTCAAATTTGTTCCTCTGAAAAGCAGGAGGGCGGATTGCAGCTCTATTGGCATAAAACTGGTCAGGTCTGTTGTAATCTCCTACAGTCATATGAACAAAACGTCCAGCAGTGTTATTAGAAGCATCTGGTGCCTGCTGAATCTCCTGTTTAGTGATGACATTCCCATTCTGAACCAGCCTCTGCCCTTCTGCACTCCTCCTGTTTTCATCTTTGCCAATTAAATGACCCTTTGCATCTTCAACCAACACAAGTGGAGCAACTATTTTAGACTGTTTCTTAGCTTTTCTGATGGTCCTCTCCAACTCAGCTAGCTCATCAATGCCTAAAGTCACAAACTCCTTCTCTTTGTTGCTTCCGGTACTGCGATTAGGCATGCACCTTAAACCAGCATAAAGAAACGTAGCAGACAGTCCATAAAAATATAAAAACTTAGACAAAATCCTAATACTAAAAATCGATAGGCAGATTTACTCTGCAGCAACGGCGCCAAAAACTTGATAGGGCTCAGGTTTTTCCCAATTAATTTACTACTCCAACTACACAGCAAAAAAGTTGTAGTATAAGGGGTTATCGAATCCGAAGGGAGTAAGTTAACTCCACTAAAGAGTTCAGGTTCGGATTAAGCTAAGCAATAAGTAATGAATGAAATGCAAAATAACTAAAATTTTGAAAGCGGCAATTTTGAAAGATCTAAGACTCAGAAAACTAAAAGCGCTATGTCAGGACAATTCGCATGTTGAATCCGAGAATGTAGAATGCTAGAAACCAGGAATGAATAAGAACCGTCTTGAAGAACCAAAAGATTTCCCTAGTAATTAGCAAATTTACTAACTTTTCATCAACCTTTGAAAAATCCTAACTTAACTAACAAACTACTCAGACATGGTGAAATGAGAAAACATCATGAATATAATAGATTGCATAAAAGAAATAAGAAATAAAGATAAAGAAGTTCAAAATCTGCTCTGAAGGAATCTGATTTGTCTCTCTAAAAGCTTTGTAAACTAATCTCTCTCTTGATAACAGGTTTTTATAATGCAAGCAAGAGGTTATCAAAACTCAAGCAACACACAGTTGTAGTATAGCAAGAGGTATCAATTCAATCCGAGGGAGCAGGAAGAGCAATGAGAATGCAAGGATCTAGTGAATCTAAGCGAATATGATAAATGATTGGTAAAATCTAGCAAAACTAAATGCAACGATCTAATGCAATGCAAAACAATTTTAAAATCTCTGGAAGAGGGTTAACTACCACGAGGAACAAGCAAAAGATAAAAAATGCAAAGCTACTAAAAACTAAAAATCGACTGAATCGACCATAGGATCGAGCACTGGATCGAGCAGAATTGATCGATCTAACAACTAACTTAAGCAAATGACTTTTGATGAACAGGATGTAAGCTAAATGACAAGCGAATGATGAACAGTGGTTTAAAACACTAAAAGAGAGGGTTTAGGGTCGAGGGTCATATTCAGGAGTATCAAAGATTCAAGCTTTGGTTTGAAAATGCTTAGATCTACTCTTTTAAGAGGTTTCTCTAAGCCTTAAAAACAAAACAAGAACCATCCATGGCGTGTGCTATGGTTCACTTCCTCAATCTCTTCTCCAAACCCATGGTGTTTGGTGGAAAAAGAGATCGAAGAGCAAGAAAGACAGATTTCAAACATTGACCTAACTAATCCCCTAAACAACCATGGCGTATGGGAAAGGAAGGATTAGCCTCTAGGATCTGGTTTTCCAGGACATCTGAATCATGTCAAGGTAAGACAGCCTTTGGTTCATAGAGACCTTTTCCAAGGCTCTCTAGGCTTTAAGATCCTAAGATCCTAGAAGACAAGGTATGAAGAACAAGAAAACACAAAGCTTTGGACCCTTTCAACCCTTTTGAATCACCTCAACCCTAAAAACCCAAGAAGACTACTCACTACACATGTTTAAGATCAAATCAAAAGCAATAAACGATAAGCTAAGCATGATTAACAAAAGATTAAAGAAAAACTTGCTTGATATTCAAAGATTCAAAAGTTCAAAAACCAAAAGCTTAAACTGTTCTACAATGGCGAATCGCCTAACTTCGAGAGAAAAAGGAAAAGACAGAATGAAGATAAGATAAAGGTGATGGCTGCTTTTGCCAAAAATGGCTAAACCATTAGCTGGTCCCCGCCCTCGCTAGCCGCCAAAGACAGCTGGACGGATAAGGTTCATCCGGGATCGACTCGGGTCACTCGATCTTCTGGTCGACCTGCCTTGCTCGATCCGCCACTCGATCTTGGGTCCTTAGCATGCACGTCTGAGCTCTTCAAGTGTCCACGAGCTTCCTCACGAGCCTTAGCATGTCCATGAATCCTCCACATCTCCAAAGTGTCCAAAAACAACCTGAATATGATGCATAATGCAAGAAACATGCGAATGCTAATGCAAAAGTGCTCTAGGACCTAAAATTGTGCAAACTAGCCTAAAATACGAGATGAATGCATGAGAAACTATCCTAAATGCATGCAAAATATGCAAAATATATAGTGATATCATCCCTCAAGCTCTTTAGAAAGTAAGATACATGATAAAAACCAACAATGGCTGAATACCTAATATAAAAAGCTGAAAGACGAGCTGGGGGCTTTTTGCAAATAGCGGAACTTCTGGGCCAAAACTGCAACTTCCTCTCAATCTTTTGATAGAAGTCGCGATTTCTTTTCAGAGGTGGGTGACGAGCGTCACCCATAAGTGGTGACGAGCGTCACCCACTGCAGGAAAATGGTGCTGACTTGTTTCCTACGTGGTTGATCCTTGTAATGATCCACAAAAGCTCCAGAATCTCCAATTATGCTCCAGTCATGCTATAACCTGCAAAGACTCTACTAGAACTCTGAAAAGACCAAAAAGATTCAATAAAAATGACTTATATCAAGGTTAAAAACGATTAAAACCATGATATATCAACAAGTTGCTTCAGATGCAGCATAAGGAGCTGAATTTTGTTGGTGAAATGATAGAGATGCCAAGTGAGGAAGAACTTGAAGTGGAAGAGATGAAGTACATGGGAAATCAGGGAGGCTACAACAACAACTATGGAAACTACAGGCCTAACCCCAACCTCTCTTACAGAAGCAACAATGTTGCTAATCCCTAAGATCAGGTTTATCCTCCAAAACAGCCTCAAGGGAACCAACAAAGACCTTTGGTACCCTTTAACCAAGGCTATGCTCCAAGGAATAACTTCCAAGGAAACTTTCAGACAAAGCAGTTTGCTCCTCCTGGTTTTTTACAAGGCCAAGCCAGCTCCTCTAACACCAATGAAGCTGAGATGAAGGAAATGCTGCAACAACTCCTTCAAGGACAACACACTATAGATGTGAAGTTCACAAAGAAGTTTGTTGAGGTTTATAACAGGATGGACTCTCTCCAAGCGGAACTATCTAACAAGATTGATGTGTTGGCTTTAAGATTGAAGACACTTGAGAACAACAAAGGCATCGCTGGCCCTAAACCTCAAAAAAACCTTCCTGGAAAACCAGAAGCTAATCCAAAGGAGTTTTGCAATGCTAAATCTACTGAAGAAGAGACTCTCTTAGCTGAAGAGGAGGCTATCATAGAAGACTTCCTTTCATTGCTCAATGAGGACATTGAACTTCAGAGTGGGGGAGAGGAGTTTCTAGCAGCTGATGCCAACCAAGAGGATGCAAAGGAAGAGTCTCTTGAAGAAGCAACCACTAAGGAAGAGGAGAAGAGTAAGCCACTTTTGACTGTCGAAGTTGAGAAAGAAACTGAAGCCTATGATCTTTCTCCTTACAAGCTAGCTCTCCCTTTTCCTGGATGGTTTAATAAGCAGCTTGTCGATAAGTATACCACTCTCTATGCTAATCAGATGAAGCTCAGAGGTTTAGATGTTGAGGATGAGCTGAAAGAAGCCATAACTAAGACTGAGGTATTGAACATCAAGAATCGTGGAGATCCTGGATGTTTCACCCTTCCTTGTGAACTCAAAGGGAAGACTTTCAGGAGTTGTCTTTGTGACTTAGGTGCAAGTATCAACACACTGCCCTCTTCTACAGCTAAGGCACTGGGCTACACTTCATTCCAGGAGAGTAATGTGTCGCTAACCATAACAGATGGCACAGTCAAGGTACTTGTGGAAGCCCGGCCCAGCAAACTATACCGCAGCCGTGCCCCACTACATATTAGCAGTTCAGTTCTATACTTAGCCAAATTTTTAAGCTTTTTCTTTCATTTAACCAATACAAAGCGGATTCAAAAACAACTCATTTCATTAATAAACTTGCATAAAAACACTTAATTAGATTTGGGGGTTAACTTAAACACATCACAATGGTTCGCTGATGAATACATCATATCATCTAGCAACCTAAAACGCTTAACACCCAACCCATAAGACAAAACACAAGTCTTAACTCAAAAATAAACACCCAATCCCCGATCCATTCATGTCCATCACTGCCGCCGGTCTCGCTCCCTTTACTGCTTAGTATCTGCACAATTAAGAAGAGAGGCATAAGTATTTGATAAATACTTAGTGAGTACGGCCATCCTGTAACACCTGGTCAGTACCATTCAGGCATTCATACTATCGGATTCAACATCCCACACAATCAATTCGCAATAGACATAACATATATCAAACGGCCATGATCATCTAACCTAACCACCCAAGATCAATATCTTTTTTTAAGACCATGTCTACTTCAGCAAGAATCCCACATCTCCTAAGCTAGTACATGATCCGGATCACCCTGCGGTTAGCTAGACATCATCTATGTCACGGTAACACCTCACAATATCTTAACATATAGTCGTTTAACACACGCTAACACCCTAACATGCAAATCACACAATCAAACATGCAAAACATCAAACCCTAGCAATCCAACGATCTCTAGAAACCAACCACAGCCACACACTCACCTTACACAAGGTTGGAAACAGATTGGTCAGAAGAAATTCCGATGAAACTCGCACTAAATTGAAGATATCCGATCGTCCTAGGAATCTCTCGGCTAACGGTAAGATCCGATCCCTTTCCCTTCGGCTATCTCTCGATTCGTTCACCTTTCTTCGAGCTAAACTCTGTTTACACTCAGAAACCCCACAAAACAAGGCTATTAGCTCGAGGTTATCCGATGAAAACTCAACACTTAGGGAATTATTCAGCCGTTTACCAATTTATCTCGGCGATGCTCGGATCTGCTCGGTGATAGCTCAATCTCTCTCGGATGTCCTCGGGATAAACTGCTTTTCTTAGGGTTTTTTCTCGACTAAACTCTCTCTTTGCTTTATTTAGCTCAAATAAACGCAACACCCTCGAGTTAAGTTTCAAAAATCCTTAAATACTCGCAAAACCCTAGGTAACTCGGACTTAACCGATGTTTTCCTGGTTCTAGTAGGATTTATCCCGAACCGATTAGATTCTCTCGGCTATTCCATATACCGACTGACCATCCGCGCGATAAACCAACAAAATAGCTGATAAAACACTTGGCTCATGGCCCAATTCCCTTCCCTCTCGGATAAATCGCCTTTATCCGAGTTATTTCCTTTTTTCACCTGGATATTTCCTTTTCTCTTGGACAACTCGTCCCACCTCGGCTAATCCTCTTTTTCTCTCGAAGGTTTTCCTTTTTCTCTCGGATACAGTCCACTGTCACTCGAACTAACCCCACTACACTCAGATAAATCATATTTTCTCTCGATTGGACCATTTTCCCTCGGATATGGTCCATCTGGCTCGGCTATTCCAGACATCTACCCTACTATTGTCCAAACCTCCCAGTTCCCAGCCAATATCCGTCCTTGGCTCGATCATTCCTCGGACAATGCCCTGTCCGGCTCAATCATTTCAAATTTTATCGGATACGGATGCTACAACTCTCCCCCACCTGTTCTGGATTCGTCCTTGAATCTGACTCATCTGTTTGCAAATTGTCAAACCATTTGGGATACTCGGCTTTCATCCTAGCCTCCTTTTCCCATGAAACTTGTTCCTGTCCGTCGCAGTCCCATACGGCCTGAACCTTTCTGACCAGCTTCCCACACTTAGTCTCCTCTTTCCTGTCAATCATCCGGACTGGCCTAGCAACCACTACAAGGTCCTCTTGCAAGTCCGCAGGTGCTTCCTCTATAACCGTTTCCCGTTTGGTTATATGCTTCCTTAGCTGCTACATATGGCATTCATTATGGAACGCTCCCACTTCTGATGGCAAGTCCAAATTGTAAGCCATTGTGCCAACTCTTTCCAGTATCCGGTACGGTCCTATGTACCTTAGACTCAACTTGGCATACTTAGCTGCTCTGTTCGTTCTCTTATAAGTCAGTGTCTTAAGATATACCATACCCCCTACACTGAACTCCAAGTCCGTGCGAGGCTTGTCCGCAAAACTTTTCTGCCTGTTCATTGCCTCTTTCAGCTTAACCTTTAAGAATCTGATATTTTCAGTAGTAGCCTCGACCACTGCTGGCCCTATTACGCTACGCTCCCCCACTTATGTCCGACATAAAAGTCTCCTACACGGCCTGTCATACAACGCCTCGTACGGAGACATCTCAATGCTCATATGGTAACTATTATTGTACGCGAATACAGCCAATGCCAAGTAGTCCTCCCAACTACCACCCCAGTCCAGCACGCATGTCCTCAACATATCATCCAATGTCCTAATCGTTTGTTCTGACTGTCCATCAGTCTGAGGATGATATGCTGTACTCATGTGCAACCGTGTCCCACACGCTTCAATGAAATTCCTTCCAGAACCTCGAAGTAAAATTCGGATCACGATATAAGATGATACTCACTGGCACTCCATGCAACCTCACAATTTGATCAATATACATATCCACCAACTTTGGTATCTATCTTTTTCATAGATATGAAGTGAGAAGACTTGGTCAAAAGATCCACAAGGACCCATACTCTGTCATGCAGCTTCTTAGTCTTTGGTAAACCCAATACAAAGTCCATGGTGATCATGTCCCATTTCCATTCCGGCATTGGTAACGTTTGCAACAAACCGCTCAAAAATTGATGTTCTGCCTTAACCAATTGGCATGTCTCACATCCGGCTATCCACTTAGCCACATCACGCTTCATCCCAGCCCAATGATAATATCGTTTCAGATCCTGGTACATCTTGGTCATTCCTGGATGAACAGAAAACCTTGACTGATGCGCCTCCTTAAGGATCTCATCCTTTAACTCCTTCACATCTGGTACACATACCCGTCCGTTCACAACAATGGTCCCATTGTTTGAATTCGGATATTACGTCTTATCATTCTATGACATCTTGTTCAGATACTCATCCTGCTCCTGAGCAATCCGAATCCTAGTCAACAAGTCAGCTTTATCTGCGGCTTCCGAACCCAACGGTTCGACCCCATGTGTTATTGCATTCAACCGCAATGTCCTTAGCATGTTCCCTATGCTACCAACGTCCCGTTCTAATGATACGCTAGCTCTCCTCCTGCTCAATGCATCCGCCACCAAGTTGGCCTTCCCTGGATGGTATGCTATCTCCAAATCATAGTCCGCTACCAACTCCATCCATCTACGCTGTCTCAAGTTCAAATCCGGTTGAGTAAAGATATACTTTAAAATTTTATGGTCCGTGTATATCTGCACCTTTTCCCCATACAAGTAAGACATCCATATCTTACGTGCAAATACCACAGCCGCAATTTCCAAATCCTCTCCGTCTCTCTCAAGCCGTACCCTTCCCCGGTGACAATCCAAATGAGCTATGTACTTGCCTAACCAGTCCATCCGCAAGATGACATCATAGGAACATTCTTGACCGTTCCTAGTGAAAACATCACCTGAACTTCAGCCGCCTGAACTAACGCAAAGTCCTCTCCAGGTTCCTTCTGGAACTGACCCTTTCCGATCATATCCGGATTAACAAAACAATGACTCGCTCCCGAGTCAAACAGAACATGGGTTTCAACCTCACCCATTAGCAAGGTCCGTACACATTCATTACCTAGAATACTAAGTCTCTATACTAACACACAACACGCACAAGCAATTCACAAAACTTTATGTACCACACGTACCAGTAATCGGATGAGAAGTGCTCGGTTCGTCAGCAGCTGCTGCACTCGTCGTGTACACCCTCGGCATAATGGCATATCTCGTGGACTGTGATGCAAGCGTCTCCCCTGCTTCCTTCCCTTGAGCCATGGCTTGCTCCACCACTCTTGCCTTAAGACACTCACGCTTGAAATGCCCTTGTTTTCCACAACCGTGGGGATCACACAAGAGTTGAGAAACACTCTGCCCACTTGGAGAACCACTTAATACCATCAGTCAAAAATGCTCTTCCACAAGAACCAGCAAGCAGATCTCTAACTCCTCATTCCCAACTAGTAGAATGGGTAACAAATCAAGCTAAGAAATGTAAAATAAGAGCCCTCTTGTGAGGTATTCCCATGTTATCATATATACTTTCTTTTGCTTTTAATTTTTCTATTTTTATTGTTGTGTGTGTCAGGTTTGCTTAGTAAATAGCCATGGAAGAAGAAGAAGAGCCAAAGAAAATATTAGGCCATTCATATCGGGGTGCGAGATCGGGCAAATACCCCATATCAAGGTAGGGGAAACCGTATCGGGGTATTAGTCAATACAGAAAAATCTAGAGAATTTCGGGACCTGTTGATATATCATGCTTTTTATAGTTTTTAGTCATGATATAAGTTCTTTTCATTGAGTATTTTTGGTCCTTTTAGATTCATATTAGAGTCTTTACTAGTTAATGCATGCATGGAGCATAATTAGAGATTCTGGAGCATTTTGGAGCAAAACAAGAGTTCTTCTCAAACTCAGTAACAAGGAGACATGATTGTGCATTGGTGACGATCGTCACACCTTACTTGGTGACCCTCGTCACCCATTCCGGGAGGAAGCATTGCGAACTAATTAAAAGATGAAGGAAGAATGCAGTTTTATCCTATAAATTTTACTATTTGTAAAACTGCCCCATTCGTGTTTTGATATGTATATTAGGTTTTTCAGCCATTCTTTGGCTTTTGAAGAAGACAATTCTGCACTCTTTTAGAGAAGATTTTGAACTCTTGTATCATTACTATTTCAGTTATGATCTGTCTATTAATCTTCATGTCTGAGTAAAGTGCCAGTTAGGTTAAGATGATTTAAAAATTGATGAGGAGTTTGTAGTGTTGCTATAAGATTAGGAAAATGCATTACTTCTTCATCTAGATTTGCATTCACATCGATTCTAGGATTGATCATCTATAAATCGAACCATAGATTGTTTAATAGATGTGAGAGCATTGTTAATCACCTGAAGTAATCTTAGATGAGCAAAATTACTATGTGTAAAGAGATTTAATTTAGGAATTTTGTGAAAAATTGAACCTGTTATTAATGCTTGCATGAATTAACTAAAGTTGCAAACAGATTTAAAATTCTGTAATTTAGGCCTTTATAACATCTGCAATGATATTTGATTAGTTTTAAATCAATGTTTCGAACTATAGACAGTTTTATTTATTTTCTGATTGCATGCATTCTACATTTTCGAATTCAACTTGCGAATTATCTTGGCCTAGCGTTTTTAGTCTCATGAACTTTAAGAACAATCAACAAATCGCGTGCTTCTATTTCATTTAGTTTTTGATCTACATTCATCTGTTTCGACCTAGCATAATCTGAATCTAAATTCTGTAGTATAGTTGCTGACTCCATTGGGATTCGATAACCCCTTGTGCTACAACTGCATTGTTGTGCACTTGCAGTAGTATTAAAAATTAGGTAAAACTCGCAAGATTATAGAGAACCAACAGGAAAACTGATGTTAAGGTTTTTAAGCTTTAACTCAATCCTCAAACACACATGTCATTGTAGTACTTGAGGTATCAATCCAATCCAAGGGCTAAGGAACATATGAGATGCAGAAGACTTGCTAAGCTAGGCCTAATCAAAAGAAGGGGAGTCTGATCTAACAACCTAAAACAAGAAATGCAAACTAGAAAACAGAGATTCAAGACTAATGAATCAAGGAGACTCTAAAAACATAATCAAAGTGAAAGAAACAATCAATGTATTAATCTCTAGGCAAGGATTACTGATGTAGACTAGTCCAATCTCTCAGCACCAATCCCTTATCTAATCACATATTTAAGATAAATCCCTTTACTCAAACACATGATCATCAAGCATGAAGGTCAAAGTCCATAGAGCCAAAAAGCATGCTAGACATCTAGTTTCCTATGCTAGGTTTTCTAATCTCTTGTGCAATAGAACTAACATTAACTCACACTCTCATGCATAATCAATGCCTAAAGAACAATTTCTCACCAATGTGGTGTTAAGTACTTAAGCACAAGCTATGCAAGACATGACATCAACCATAACTCATTCAAGCATTTCAGCAAACACCTTAAGTGCAATACTAGAAAGCCTAAGATCTACTTATCCTATAAAGAGGTACATTTCATATCGATCTGCATATCGAACAGATTTCTCTCAGCTTTGGTCGATACAAGACTTTGGTGCAGCCTAAAACCCGTCATCTTGGCTATTATACTTGGTTCTTAATTTCCTCATCATTCAAAAGTCTCCAAATGTCTTCCTTGCCCCATTTAGGCCTAAAAAAGACTCCAAACAATGCTAAACATGCAAATATCTAACTTAAAACCTGTTATGTCTAATATGAATGCAAATGTGACAAAATATGATGAATGAATGCATGAAAGAGACCAAAAACTAAACTAAATTCAAGCAAAAACATGGTAAATTATGAGGATATCAACACCCCCGCACTTAGATCTTGCTTGCCCTCAAGCAAGTATGAACTTGGTGGAAGAGAAGTTTGAAAGTATGAGCTATTTGTTTGAAAGATGTCAATAATAAAAATCAAGTCATTGTACAAGTTAATGATTCTAAGAAGAAAATGATGTTTGTTCTTACTGAAAATCTAGCCACACTCATCACAAGCATATACAAAAAAACTCAAGCATATCTTACACAAGCAATCGCATCATCCAATCTCTTTAACATTCAATTAACTCATCAACCAAGTGGATCATGCTCATGCAAATCATGTGTTTTCATTTCGCTAAGGATAAGGCTTATGAGGCAAAGATGACCTCAAACAATTTCGAACTGGTTATATTTAAGTGCAAGGGTTCTCTCAAGAAAATAGAATGAGCTTTGGTAAAATGCTAAGGGTAAAGAACAACTTATGCATACAAAGATAAACTCCCATCTACCCCAAAAACCCATATGTTATCTATACTCCTTTGCTTCTTCCCCAAAACATAATCCTATTCTACCCTTTTTCTTGAAGCTTTCTGCTTCTTTTGATCCCATTCTTCATTCTCCTTTGGAGCTTCTTTGATAGTGCATCTTCTTCTTTGATTCTTCTTGGTGGTTTGACCATTTCTTCTTTGCTTTTGCTCTTCTTTAATTTTCTGGTGTTCTCTTTGCTAGCTTTGGACACCTTCTTCATTTGAATAGAGATTTTAATGATTAGCCAAACTTCACAAGGTCACTTATGTGCACTCCTTTTCCTTTGCTTTCTCTCTTCCTTCTTCACTTGATAACCCAAAATTTAAATCCCAAAACCATCCCTTATTAACCTAAACATCCTAGCCTATATAGCTCAAGAGGGTGAGCTAGTTCTACAATGGAAGGGTCCCTTTGTAGTTCTAACCCAACACATTTTACTAAGCTCATTCCTTAAAGAAAATGCCTCGCAATAACCCACAAACAATTTTTGGCTTGAAAGAAGGTTTGGTTAATGGCAGGGAATCTACTTGGACTAGCAAGAGGGGACAAAGAAGGGAAAAAGAAAGCCCAAGTATGTGTATGGTATCCATGAAAACACTTTCAATGCATAAGACATGATAATTCAATATTCAAATTATGGTTCTAGTAAATAGAGACTGAATTCAGATCATGCAAGCTTCATCAAGACAAGAGTATCATGCAAAGAATTCCAAGTGTGGTTCAAACTAGACCATAACATCAAAGAACTAACAACTTAGGCAATGAAGTGATTTCAAAAATTAAGATCTCTCAAAGGCAAACATCATGCTCAAAATTGATGAAACCTCACTGCAAATGCAACTAGATGCAATTCTAAAATGCAAGATGCAACTAGATGATCACTCAAAACTTTTTAAAAATATAGAAAAGTTCTCAAAACTTTCACATTTTTGCAAGTATGAGAGATATGCAAGAGATGAATGCCAAAATTTGAAAGACAACTGTTAGTATCACACCCTCCCCCACACTTAAATTACACAGTCCCTGTGTAATCCACTGTGTAATGAAAGTGCAAGAGGAGCTAATATCCAACAAACAATTCAAAAAAAAATAAGAGAAGAGAAGAAGAAGAAAAATGCAAAAAGTTTGGAGTATACCTCTAGGTCTTGTAATGGAGGAGGAGTGGAAAGGTTTTAAATAATGGCTTGGAATGGTGAATGGTGAAGAAGAAAGCCTGCACTCCCTTAAAACCAGCAGTGTGCACCATATTGAGCAAGGTCAAGGAGTCATATCGACCAAAGCATCTGATATCCAGCTTGTACCTTTTGGGGTTCTTGCAGCGCCTTTGCCAAAATCGCAATATTTCTTGATCCACTGCACCAAATGATACGAAACCAGCTGCCTACAAACCCTAACTCAATTATTTATCACTCTCATGAAGACATTCGAGGCTGAATCGATACGAAAACCCGTCGTCCTGGTTGATCTTCAAGTCGGTCAAGATGATCGGTTGAGACTCCAGATGGATATATGCTCACTTTGTTCGCCATAACTTTTCAACCACCGATGGGAATGGCTCGAAACCAACGCCAGACGAAAGCTAACTCATAGGGCTACAATGTTGATGAAGAATGTCTAGGTCAAATCGGAATGGAAACACCTCATCTGAGCTGATCTTCAGTCGATATGGTCCTTCGGGTGATTCCTATCGGTCAGTTGTATCGGTCTGGCTTAATCGATATGAATCGTATTAGTCTGGAAAGTAATCGATACAGTGACCAACATTAACTCGGCACATTTGTATCGATCATTCCTGACCAATACCCTTGATCGATACTGCTGGTATCGGTCACTCCTTAACCGATAGCCTGTACGAAAGGGGTTGAGCGGTTTCATGAAAACTTCTCTAACTTCCTAACCGCTTATGGGAATGACCTGAAACCAACTCCAGAAGCAAGCTAACTCACGGGGCTACAACAATTATGAATACTGTTGAAGCTGAATCGGAGTTTAGATGCTTTTTTAGAGCCAGTTCTTTCAGGTGAAGTTTCTGGCCGCTTCAACAAGGTGCACCTTCTTCTTGCTTCTTGGTGTAATCGCCATTGAGAGAGTAGCTTGGTGCATATACAGGCAATAAGACTGAGAAGAAATGTCTGGTTTTTACTCAGTATGTTACCTACCAATTGTTTTTGGCCATAATCAGTGCACTAGCTCAATGAATAAGCTGTTGTAGCTCCTTGGCATTGTCCACCTTGTGTTGGACCATTTGATCCATCTTAGAACCCTGAAACACTAAACAAAAGAAATCAAAAGCAAAAGGAGCATATATAGACAAGGGATAAACATGGAACTACCTTCCAAGTGTGCTTGTTTATAGTCACTAAGCTTGACTCTTAGCAAGTGAAACTCAAAGATGAGAGTGCAATGGAACTAATGTTCCTTCTCCAATCGTCAAAAAAAAAAACATAAAGAAAATAGCCTAGTCTAACCAAGTAATCAAAATCAAATGCCTTAGACACAATGAACTGGCAACGGCGCCAACTGATGTTAAGGTTTTTAAGCTTTAACTCAATCCTCAAACACACATGTCATTGTAGTACTTGAGGTGTCAATCCAATCCAAAGGCTAAGGAACATATGAGATGCAGAAGACTTGCTAAGCTAGGCCTAATCAAAAGAAGGGGAGTCTGATCTATCAACCTAAAACAAGAAATGCAAACTAGAAAACAGAGATTCAAGACTAATGAATAACAAGGTGAATTTAAAAACATGAAGAAGGTGAAAGAAACAATCAATGCATTAATCTCTAGGCAAGGACTACTGATGTAGACAAGCCCAATCTCTCAGCACTAATCCCTTATCTAATCACATATTCAAGATAAATCCCTTTACTCAAACACATGATCATCAAGCATGAAGGTCAAAGTCCATAGAGCCAAAAAGCATGCTAGACATCTAGTTTCCTATGCTTGGTTTACTAATCTCTTGTGCATAATCAATGCCTGAAGAACAATTTCTCATCAATGTGGTGTTACGTACTTAAGCACAAGCTATACAAGATATGACATCAACCATAACTTCATTAAAGCATTTCAGCAAACACCTTAAGTGCAATCATAGAAAGCCTAAGATATACTTATCCTACAAAGTGGTACCATGCATGAAGAACAGTCACACAAGAAGAGATAATCAATGATCCAACATTCTAACACCTTAAATAATCACTAGAAACACTTTTGTTATTCAAAAACCAACAATCTCAAAACTCATGGATACAAATTCGAAAATACTAAGAAAGCAACACTAGAAGATGAAATACTTAAGATTAAAAGATGAAAGACATAAATAAAAAGTATATACAATGATCCAATCTCAACGCACAAATTGTTTGTTCTTGTTCTATGAAAAACCAAAGCAAAGCTTTGGGGAAGAGAAAGGATAAAAGAAAATAGATCTAGGTTTAGCTATTTATAGGGAACATCTTCAAAATAGCATTAGGAAGCAAAAATTAAAAAGTCAAAGATGGTCAAAGATGCTTTTCGGACAAAAACCTATCGATCAGAAGGAAGGAGGTGCTGCTTATTGTAGGTGATCGATATGGTGATCGATAGGAACTTCTGGTTGCAGACAGTGATGCTTGAACCGCCGTATATTTTGAACTACTGATCGGATTGACCTGATTCAACCTCCGTTGGAAAGCTTATTCGATCCTCTACAACTTCTATGAAGAACGTGGAGGCTGAATCTCACCGAAAGAGCTTCGTTGTGACCCATACATTTCATATCGATCTGCATATCGCACAGATTTCTCTCAGCTTTGGTGACACAAGACTTTGGTGCAGCCTAAAACCCGTCATCTTGGCTATTATACTTGGTTCTTCATGTTCTCATCATTCACCAGTCTCAAAATGTCTTTCTTGCTCCATTTAGACCTGAAAAAGACTCCAAACATGCAAAATATGCAAATGTCTAACCTAAAACCTGTTGTCTAATATGAATGCAAATGTGACAAAATATGATGAATGAATGCATGAAAAAGACCAAAAACTAAACCAAATGCAAGCTAAAACATGGTAAATTATGAAGATATCAAAAACCAAGAAACAATCTGCAATGGTTAATCCGATCATCCTGATGACAGATGAAAAAGGTCACTTGATTGACAAAGAATGGAACATGAGAAATGAAGAGGGGGCAGAGACTTGATGAGAATGGTGCTGTTATAGTTGAACATGCAGTTCAACTAGCTGGACAGCGATAGCAGCCACCGGCTGGGGTGAACGTTTTTGGTCGTGGGAGGACAGTGAGAGACTACAATAGGCCTGATCAGTTCTATGCTAATAGAGCTGCGATTTGCCCACATCTTTTTCAGAGGAACGACTTTGAGCTGAAGCCTGCCTACTACACACCTGTGGCTCATCACCATTTTCATGGTCTTCCTCATGGGCACCCCACATACCACATTGAGAGGTTCGAGGACTTGGTGACAAGTATCAAATAAAATGGAGTGTCTAATGGCTATCTCTTCTGCAAGCTCTTTCCATACTCTCTTGGAGGATATGCCTCTTACTGGTTGAAGCAGTTGCCACCATGATCACTGACCACTTGGGAGGACGCTAAGAACACATTTTTGAATAATTTCTATGATGATGCAAGGTTTGAAGAGTTGAGGACGAAAATCTTTAGCTTTTCTCAAGGACCTACTGAAGCTTTCCAGGCTGCTTGGCTGAGGTTCAGAGCATATCAAAGAGATTGTCCACACCATAGGTTCAGCGAAGTTCAGTTGTTGGGAATATTCTTCAGAGGAGTGGATGGAGATATCAAATGTCGTTGGATGCTGCTAGCAATGGTAACTTCAACACAAGGTTTCCAGAGGATGCATATGTGCTTATTGAGAATTTGACATCCAGTAACAGCACCAAGAATGCTGACTTTGAAAGGAAGAAGCAAGCTGGGGTGAATGATGGAAGTCAGATTGCTGAGGTCAAGGCCAAGTTATAGAGTTTGCACAGCCTCCTGGTGGGAAAGAAATCAGTCCAATTTGCTGCTGAAGTAGAGACTTTTAACAATCATGAAGAATTTGAAGAAGAGGATGTTAACTTTATCATTAGAGGTGGATTTCAGGGCCAAATGTTTGGGAATCAGCTGGGGAACATATGTTACGATGGAAATAATCAGAGGAGTACCTATACAGGAAACTGGGACTCTTCTGGTTATACTCCAAAGCCTCAGTTTTAGAAGACTGAATTTCATAAACCATATCAGAACAGCAGCAACTTCACGAGGAATTAAAGTTGATCCTCCTATCAGAATCAACCTGCTCAATCAGCAGACAGTAAGGTGGAGTCTATGCTGGAACAGCTCTTGGTAGGCCACCAGAAGATCACTGTCGATTTCAATGGAAAGATTGATGCTCTCTACCAGGATTTGAATGGGAATTTCGAAGCTCCGAACACTCATGTAAAGAAACCGGACATTCAAGTTGCTCAAACGGCTGGAACTGTTCAAAGGCAAGAGGGATTCCTACCTGGAAGGACAGATGCTAATCCCAAGCACCACATGAATGCCATCACACTAAGGAGTGGAAGAAGCCTTCAACCAATGTTGAAGAAGGGTTTGAGTGCTGAAGATATCGTGGAGCTGGAAGAGGTTGAAGATGATGAATTCTCTGCTGAGAATGAGGGAGTGATGATTGTCACCCAAGAGGGGTGGCTCGTCACCAAGTTTGCAAAGAAAAATTTTACATTCTGACAGAATGGTGACGAGTGAAGTCGTCACCAGGAGGGTGACACTTGTCACCAAGCGCGAGATAAAGCTGTTTTGTCTGAAACTGCAGATAATTGCTAGGAATGGGTGTATATGCCAAGGATACCATATCCCAAGCATCTTAAGAAGTCTAAAAAGGAGCTTGAAGATGACAAATGCAAAGCTATCATGGATAAGCTGGTGATTTAAATTCCATGGATAGATGCTGTAAGAATTATTGCTTTTATAATGAGGTATGTGAAGAAGATGGTCACCAACAATCTTAGTCTGGAGCGGGGAGTGATGATTATCAACGACCAGGTCAGTGTAGTGATTCTGAACAGAGTACCTGGGAAGCTTTAGATGCTGGAAGTTTTGTATTCGACTTCACCATCTTCTCATACAAATTAGAGAGATATTTGTGTGATTATGGTTCCACTATGAACCTGATGCCACATTCAGTTGCTAAAATCCTGGGGATGACCGATCGTAAAGCTACTAGGATCTCCTATTGTCCTAGCTGATAGATCAGTAAGGATCCCATAGGGCGTGATTGAGGATGTGCCTATCAAAGTGGAAGATTGTATGATTCCCATTGACTTTGTGGTTCTGGAGAATGGAGAAGAACCCAAGGATCTTCTAATTCTTGGGAGACCTTTCCTAGCTATAGCTGGAGCCATCATAGACATCAGGAAGGGGAAAATATAACTGAGTGTTGGAGATTTGGTCATGAATTTCGGAATGGATAAACTGATGAAGAGGCCAACAATAGATTGACATATATTCTATGTGGTTGCTCTCACCAACCTTGCTGAGCAAATCTTCCAAGAGACTAATCCAGCAGATTCTTTGGAGAGGGCATTGATAACTTCTACAACATAGGCAAAGTATCTGGATGAAGCTGCTGGTTGTTATGGCAAAATGTTGGATGCTACTGCACATGTCATGCAATTGGTTGCACAAGAAGAGCTGGTCACCACTTCTGAGAAAGCTGCAACAATGGGAGACTCTAGTGAAACTATAGCTCCAAAAATTGAGCTAAAACAGCTCCCTGCAGGGCTAAGGCATGCTATTATTGGAGATAACTCTACATACCCTGTCATTATAAATGCTTCATTGAACAATGCAGAGCTCACCCTATTGCTAAGTAAGCTGCACAGATTTTGCAAAGCTCTTGGCTACTCCCTTGATGATATTTCAGGTATCTCTCCAGACTTTTGCATGCATATGATACACCTGGAGGATGAATCAAAGTCATATGTTGAGCATCAGAGGGGAATGAATCGGAACCTGAAGAATGTTCTCAAGAACGAGATCATTTACCCCATATCTGACAGTGCTTGGGTCAGTCGAATACATGTGGTTCCTAAGAAAGGAGGAGTCACAGCGGTGAAGAATGAGAAGGATGAGCTGATTCCTACAAGGATAGTGACTGGGCACATGATGTGCATATACTACATGAAGCTGAATGCAACCACCAGGAAGGACCACTTCCCACTGCCTTTTATTGACCAGACGTTGGAGAGGTTGGTGAACCATCAATACTACTGCTTCCTAGATGGATATTCAAGGTTCTTTCAGCTTCTTATCCATCCAGATTACCAGGAGAAAATCACTTTTACATGTCTCTATGGTACATTTTCATATTGCACAATGCCATTTGGACTTTGTAATGCTCCTGCAACATTCCAGAGATGCATGATGTCTATCTTCACAGATATGATTGAAAGGTTCATGGAGGTCTTTATGCATGACTTCTCTCTCAATCGGTCTTCCTTCAAATACTGTCTCGACAACCTGGGAAGAGAAGCATTTAGTTCTTAATTAGGAAAAGTGCCATTTTATGGTCAAAGATGGCATTGTTCTTGGACATAGAGTCTCTGGAGATGGGAGTAAAGTGGACAGAGCGAAAATTGGTGCCATGACAAGCTTGCAGGCTCCTGATTGTGTTAAGTCAGTGAAGAGTTTTCTGGATCATGATGGGTTCTACAGAAGGTTCATCAAGGATTTCATTAAGATTGCAAGACCACTCACTGCTGTTTTCTGCAAGGATGTGAAGTTTGAATTCTCTGCAGAATGTCAATATGCCTTTGAGCAGATAAAATAAGTTTTGGTGACTGCCCCAATTGTTCAACCTCCAGACTGGAATTTTTCTTTTGAGGTGATGTGTGATGCGAGTGACTTTGCTATTGGAGCTGTACTGGGACATAGGAAGAACAAGTAGCTCCACGCCATATACAATGCCAGCAGGACATTGGATGATGCTCAGAGGAATTATGCTACCACTGAGAAAGAATTGTTGGCTGTAGTCTTTGCCTTTGAGAAATTTTGCCAGTACCTTGTTGGTTCAAAGGTCATCATCCATACAGATCATTCTGCACTGAAGTATATAAGGCAGAAGAAGGATGCAAAGTCAAGGTTACTCAGAGGGATTATGCTTCTCCAAGAGTTTGATATTGAGTCTAGAGACAAGAAGGGAGTTGAGAATGGAGTAACTGATCATCTCTCCAAGATTAGGATTGAAGATGACATCCCAATTAATGATTTCCTACCTAAAGAGAATGTTTACTTGATTGAAGCCAGATTGCAAGCCAAGAATACTGAGGACCTGCAGTTTTGTGATGCCAACAGCTCAGTGAGGAGCGACACCAGGAGGGTGACGCTCGTCACTCAATCTCAAGAGTCGCGAAGTAGTCGTGACAATGAACCAATAACGATCACCACCCTCCAGGTGACGCTCCTCACCCCTCAGAGACGATGGCAATAATTTATGCCATTATGGGAACTGCTTTTATAGGGAAAGCTTTTGCCATTACTGATCCCAACAGGCCATGGTATGCTGAGATTGCTAACTACTTAGCTGCAGAGGACAAACCACGTGATTTTAAAGGATATGCTGTGAAGAAGTTTATGAGAGAACTTAGGAGATTATACGGGGATGAACCATATTTGTACATGCACTGTTCAGATGTGATTTACAGAAGATGCATTGCAGAAACTGAGGTTCCAGATGTGCATTCCATTGTCATGGTTCTGAATATGCAGGACACTTTACCACTTTTAAAAGAGTGTCTAAGGTTCTTCAAGCAGGATTTTGATGGCCTACTATGTTCCAAGATGCACCGGCCTTCATATCCAAATGTGATACCTGTTAGAGGAGACGAAAAATTAGCAAAAAACTTGAGATGCCACAAAACTTCATCCTTGAGGTTGAAGTCTTTAATTGTTAGGGCATGGACATCATATGTCATTTTTCTTCTTCTTATGGGAACAAGAACATATTGGTGGCAGTGGATTATGTATCCAAATGGGTGGAAGCCGCTGCTAGTCCAACCAATGATGCTGCAGTAGTCTTGAAGCTGTCCAAACCATAAATTTCCCTAGATTTGAAGTATCTCGAAATGTTATAAGTGATGGTGGTTCTCACTTTGATAACAATGTTTTTGAAAAGCTGCTGAAGAAGCATGGTGTTTAGCACCGTGTGGCTACTCCCTATCATCCTCAGACCACTGGACAAGTTGAAGTCTCTAATAGATAGATCAAGTAGATCCTATAGAAGACTGTAGGGAAGACAAGGAAGGACTATGCTGCGAAATTAGACGATGCGCTTAAGGCCTACCGAACTGCATACAAGACACCATTTGGGAGTACACCATTATGTCTGCTCTATGGCAAGGCGTGCTATCCCCCAGTGAAATTGGAACACAAGGCAGTGTGGGCTATCAAGAAGATGAATTTAGACTTGAAGCATGCTGCATAAAGGTGTCTGGTACAGCTCAATGAACTGGATGAACTCATGTATCTGGCCTATGAAAACTCCAAGTTATACAAGGAGAGGATTAAGACATATCATGATAAAAAACTATCATCTCCATACATTTTGAGCCCAATAACCAGGTACTTCTCTATAACTCTTGTCTGCAATTATTTAATGGTAAACTGTGTTCTCGTTGGTAAGGTCCTTTCACCATGAAAGAGGTCAGACCGTATACAGCTATTGTCCACATAAACTCCAAAGGTGAGGAGTTCACTGTGAGTGGACAAAAGGTGAAACATTATTGGGCACAAGTCGAGATTCCAGTAGGACATATTGTGTCTTTGGATTATGCACCCGCTATCTGAAGAGCATTCCAAGTCAAGCTAATGACTTAAAACAAGCGCTTGGTGGGAGGTGATATCATTGCATATTGCATACATTCTGCATACTCATTAGGTAGTTTTTCATGCATTTGTATCATGTTTTAGGCTAGATTGCATCACTTAGGGTCCTAGAGCATTCTTGCATCAGCATGTGCATTTTCTCTGCATTTTGCATTCATTCCAGGTTGTTTCTGGTTGCTTTGGAGACACGGAGGTTCGTGGAGGTGTGGAGGCCGATGTAGCAGTTCATGGAAGATCGGGAGTGTGCTAAGGACCAGTGATCGAGGAGCAGATCGAGCATGGCCGGTCGATCTAGGAGTTGATCGACCAGAAGATCGAGCCAACTAGGCGATCCAAGGCTAATTATCGAGATGGAGATCGAGTGAAGCAATCGATATATCGGTACGGACGTAAATGACGCCATGCAGAGCGAGAGCTGGATCGAGTACACCACTCAATCCTTCCAAAGATCGATACCAAGATCGGATGCAGCACTCGATTCACCGAAGAAGATCGAGACCCGGATCGAGCCGAAGACACGATGGCCGGATATGATCGATAGAACAACTCGATCCAATGGTCGATCTCTGTCCTTTCAACCGTTTTTGGCTGTTAGCGAAGGGGGGACCATTGGACTGTTTTGACATTTTAGGCAAGGCGGCGAATGCTTTTTCGATAACTTTTAGATTTTCTAACTTTTTCCTTCAAGTTTTCTCTCTCGTTTTCGGAAGAACACCATTGTTAAACCAGTTTTCTTTTCAAGCTTTTGTATTCTCGAACCTTATCGTTTAATCTAGTCGTTGTTTCATGTTTATCGTTTCATCTCTTTCACCTTGCTTGATTTACTTTATGTGTAGTGAGTAGTTTACTTTGGGTTAGGGGTCGAGAGGATTAAGGGGTAGAAAAGATTCGATCTTCGTTTGTTTTCTAAACGTTTTTAAGGCTATCTCTTCTAAGGTGTTGAAAGCTTAATGCTTGAAGACTCTCACGCCAAGAGCTTCATGATCCGAGAGGTCCCTTACCTTGACAGGATCCAGGGGCCTCGGAAGATCTCACCTTAGAGACTAGTTACCCCTTCCCAAAAGCCATGGAAGTTTGGGGGACTAGTTAAGCCATTGTTCGAAATCTGTTTTCCTTGCCTTTCGACCTCTCTTTCCACCAAAAGCCATGGGTTTGGAGGAGAGGATGAAAGAGTGATCTATACCGAAAGCCACAGATAGATCTTGTTTTGTTTTCGTGGCTTAGAGATCCTCACCAAGTGAGTCGATCCAAAGTTTCAAACCCAAGATCGTTCCTTGAAACCCCTTATATGAATCTCAACCCTCAAGCCCTCTCTTCTAGCATATTTACGTCTCATATCATCTTTAGCTTGTTACCTGATAGCATCATGGTCTTTAGATTCATTGTTCTTACGGTTTTAGACGAGATCGATCGTTTCTGCTCGATCTAGTGGTCGATCCACTAGTCGAATTTTAACAATTCGAAGTTCTTCCCTTTAATTTATCTGTTTGTTCCTCGTGGTAATTGCTTCCTTTCTAGTATTTTTAAAATAGGTTTCACTCCGTTTAGGTTGCTGCATTTAGTTTTTAGATTATTTTTCATAAACTGTCTCATTCGCTTAGATTTGTCTTAGACCTTGCATTCTCTGTGGATTCTCTATCATCTAGAAGTGGATTGACACTCTCCTGCTTGCCTTACTACAACATTGCTTGCATTAGAGTTTTGATAACCTCTCTGCTGCATCAGACCATAAGAAAAGCGATTATCAAATGGCGCCGTTGCCATTCTAGGTTGCTTAGAGAACATAGAGATTTGGGTCTTAGCAAAGACTAAGTCTTTACCTTTTTCAAGTTACTAATCCTACTACTCTAAACAGTGTGTTTTCAGGTACATGAATCTTCGTTCAAGGGGAGACAACAATCTTCTACAACCCTTAGACAACATTCGTCAGCTTGGTCACTCACGGCAAAGAAGAGTCAGAGATCAAACAAGAGCCTTTGAGGAGATTGTTCAGCAAGGTCTGGTTAACTTTGAAGACATGGCTGCACACGAGCATCCAGAAGGACCACCCCCAGCAGGACGGGGCAATGGAAACCCCCAACACGCGGCTAGACCTCCGAGGATCATAGGAGCCGGAGATGCTCCCAATACCCACCACAATAGGTTTGGGATCACTCCTCCTCCGGTACAAAACAATAACTTTGAGATCAAGCCGGGGTTCATATCTATGGTACAAAACAACAAGTTCCACGGCTTAGCAATGGAAGACCCCTTGGAGCACTTGGACAATTTCGAGCAAGTGTGTGGAATGATTAAGATCAACGGTATATCAGAAGATGCCTTCAAGCTGCGTCTCTTCCCCTTTTCACTCGGAGACAAAGCTAGACATTGGGAGAAGACCCTCCCACAAGGCACCATCACATCATGGGCTGAATGTAATAAGGCTTTCCCCTCAAAGTTCTTCTCAAGCACCAGGACTGCTCGGTTGAGAAGCGAAATCAGCGGTTTCACTCAAAGGAACAATGAGACATTCAATGAGGCTATGGAGCGTTTCAAAGATTACACGATCCAATGCCCTCATCACGGGTTCAGTGAGGAGACTCTACTCAGTACCATATACCGTGGGGCTTCACCAAAGATCCGGTTGTTGCTTGATACAGCTAGCAAAGGGAACTTCCTCGGTCAAGAAGTAGAAGAGGGTATGGAGCTGATAGAGAACCTGGCGTTGAGTGATGGAAACTATGCTGAGGATTATGACCGAGCACCGAGGGGATCAGAATTAGAGTCTCACAAGAAGGAGCTCAAATCGTTGCATGAGAAGATTGACAAGTTGGTTTTAGCTAACCAGAAGCATGTTCACTTCGTTGGTGAAGCTGATGAAAACCAAGAGGAGTTAGAGCTAAGCTAAGCCAAGAGGACAAAACAACTACAAGTCTCAAGGCTACAACCAAGGCTACCAAAACAACAGTCTCTCTTACCGAAACACCAATGTAGCCAACCCTAAAGATCAAGTGTACCCTGCTCAACAAGCTAAGCCTTTCATCCCTTACAACAAAGGTTTTCAACCGAGCAGTGGTTTCCAAGGTCAAGGGCAAGGCAATTTCCAAGGTCAAGGGCAACAACAACAAAACAAGGGTTATACTACCAACTACCCTCCGGGCTTTACACCTCAACAGCAACAACAACCGATGCAACAACAAGTTGATCCGGTTCAAGCAATGTTCCAACAGCTAATACAAGGGCAAGCTTCTACAAATCAGAAGTTCGCTGAAATGAACACTCGGCTAGATTCATCCTTAACCGACTTCTCCACTCAAATCACAAACCTCAACAACAAAATAAAGCAGCTGGAGAAGGGCAAGGCAAGCACGAGTGGACAGAACAGCCTCCCGGGAAAGTGTGAGCAAAACCCCAAGGAGTATGCCAATGCTATTACGTTACGAAGTGGCAAAGAGCTTGAGCCTCCGGTCTCTACCAAGAACAACGAGGACGTTGTAATTCAAGAGGGGGAGGGTAAACTTTCAGCTGATAATGAGGAGATAAACTTTGACAACGTATGGATCCAAGGACCGAGAAGAGGTGACAAGGCATTCATTGAGAAAAAGGCTGAGAAAAACACCAAGGAAAAGGATGACTACGTGCCCCCACCTTACGTACCAAAGTTGCCATTCCCGGGTCGTTTCAAAAAGCAGTTAATAGAGAAACACCGGATCCTGTTTGAGAAGCACTTGAGAGACGTGGAGATAAAGTTGCCTCTTGTAGACTGTCTCGCTATGATGCCCAAGTGCGCCAAGTTTTTCAAGGACACCCTTGTGAAGAAGAACAAAGAAAGCAAAGAGGTGCTTGTACTAAGCGAAGAGTGTAGCGCGGTTATTCATAAGGAGATAGTGCCTAAGAAACAGGGAGATCCGGGAAGCTTCACCATACCTTGTGCTTTAGGTCCTCTAGAGTTCAAGAGTTGCTTGTGTGATGTCGGAGCTAGCATAAACTTGATGCCTCACTCCGTGGCTAAGAAGCTTGGTTTCACTCGGTTTAAGGAATGTCGGATCTCACTGGTGCTGGCTGATAGGAGCGTGAGATTACCGGTAGGGCTGCTCGAAGACTTACCGGTGCGAATCAGTGGTGTGAATGTACCTACAGACTTTGTAGTGCTGGAGATGGACGAGGAGCCGAAAGACCCACTCATCTTAGGGAGACCATTCCTCGCAACCGCCGGAGCCATAATAGACGTGAAGAATGGGAAGATTGCCTTGCATTTGGGGAAAGAGATCAGGCTAGACTTTGACATCAACAAGGTTCTAAAGAAGCCAACCATTGAAAGACAAGCTTTCTATATCGAAATGATGGATGCCTTGGCGGATGAGTTGCTGGAAGAGCTAGCTTTAGAAGACCATTTGAAGCTAGCACTCACTAAGGAGCCAGGAGAGTTTGGCTATGTGGACCAAAGGACCCAAGAGTACGTGAACCTGCTAGATTCGAGGAGAATCATCAAGAATGAAGAAGGATGTTGCCTAGAAATCGACCCCGAGATCGATGCTATCACTCGATCCAGGAGTCAGATCGACAAGCCAATCGAGAACCCAACTCGATCCGGTGCAACAATCGACCAACAGATCGAGAATGATGCTCGATCAGAAGAAACAATCGAGTTGACGATCGAGAAAGACCCCCCGATCATTTTGGAGTCCAATCAAGAGATCGACTCAACGTCTCGATCCCTTACTCGATCCATATCCAATCGAGTAAGTGAATCGAGTGAAATGGCTCGATCTAGACGACATCGAGAGGAGAATCGACCAGAGGACTCGATCACAGAAGGGATAGCGATAGAGGAAAGCAGTCTGAAGGGCCATGCCTCGAGTTCAAGGGAGAGTTCCAAGGAGGAGAACAACAACAACAGCCACGAGGATGACTGGAGTGAGCTGTTAGCCCCAAAGGTGGACCTTAAGGAGCTCCCAAAAGGGCTAAGGTATGCTTTCTTAGGACCTAATGATGATGATGAGTTGCACTCGCTCTTAACTGAGCTGAGAAAGTATAGGAAGGCCATTGGGTACTCTTTAAGTGACATCAAAGGCCTTTCACCAATGCTTTGCACTCATAGGATTCACTTGGATAATGAGAACGCCACTTCTGTAGAACATCAAAGGCGTTTGAATCCTAACTTGAAAGAGGTTGTTAAGAAGGAAATCCTTAAGCTTTTAGAGGCTGACGTGATCTATCCCATAAGTGACAGCACGTGGGTTTCACCTGTACACGTGGTGCCTAAGAAGGGAGGGATCACGGTCATAAGGAATGAAAAAGATGAACTTATCCCTACTAGGACCATTTCTGGTCATAGAATGTGTATTGACTATAGAAAGCTTAACCTTGCGACTAGAAAAGACCATTTCCCTTTGCCTTTCATTGATCAAATGCTGGAGAGACTTGTAAATCACCCTTACTACTGTTTTCTCGATGGGTATAGCGGTTTCTTTCAAATACCTATTCACCCAAACAATCAGGAGAAAACGACTTTTACATGTCCCTACGGTACCTTTGCATATCGAAGGATGCCGTTTGGATTGTGTAATGCACCGGCTACCTTTCAGCGGTGTATGATGTCGATCTTCTCCGATCTTATAGAGGAGATGGTAGAAGTGTTTATGGATGACTTCTCTGTGTATGGTGCGTCCTTTCCTGCGTGTTTGTTGAATCTTTGCAGGGTACTTAAACGTTGTGAAGAAACAAACCTGGTGCTGAACTGGGAGAAATGCCACTTCATGGTCAAGGAAGGGATAGTACTCGGTCACAAGATTTCAGAGAGGGGTATTGAGGTTGATTAGGCAAGGTTGAGGTTATGATGGGTTTGGAGCCGCCGGTTAATGTTAAAGGGATTAGAAGCTTCTTGGGACATGCAGGGTTCTATAGGCGCTTCATCAAAGATTTCTCCAAGATTGCACGCCCCCTTACACGGCTGTTATGCAAGGAAGCTGAGTTTGTATTCGATGAGGAGTGTTTGAAGGCTTTCGTGACCATCAAGGAAGCCCTCACGTCAGCCCCTATAGTCCAAGCACCACACTGGTCTCTCCCTTTTGAAATTATGTGTGATGCTAGTGACTATGCTGTAGGAGCGGTCCTTGGTCAGAAGAAGGACAAGAAGCTACATGTGATCTATTATGCTTCAAGGACCTTGGATGACACGCAATCACGATACACCACTACGGAGAAGGAGCTGCTTGCAGTAGTCTTCGCCTTTGAGAAGTTCAGATCGTATCTCGTTGGCTCCAAGGCTATTGTATACACGGATCATGCTGCTCTACGATACATCTACTCAAAGAAAGACACTAAGCCTCGGGTCTTAAGATGGATTCTCTTACTTCAGGAGTTTGACATGGAAATTAAAGACAAGAAGGGGATAGAAAATGGAGTCGCTGACCACCTCTCAAGACTAAGGATCAACGAGTCTCTCCCTTTAGACGATTCTCTTCCAGAAGAACAACTTATGGCGATTACTACTGCTGTATGTGGGAAGCTAGAAGGAAGGTTTGAGGAAGTGTTGAGTTTTAAAGAGGAGGATCTACCATGGTATGCTGATATGGTGAACTACCTAGCATGTGGTGAGGAGCCAACACATCTCAACAGCTATCACAAGAAGAGGTTTTTGAGGGAGGCTAGTGACTACTTTTGGGATGAGCCTTACCTATACAAAAGAGGAGTAGACAGCTTGTACCGAAGATGTGTTACAAAGGAAGAAGCCAGGGATTTCCTCTATCATTGCCATGGCTCTTCCTACGGAGGACACTTCGCTTCATTCAAAACTGCCACGAAAGTGTTGCAAGCGGGTTTCTGGTGGCCGTCTATCTTCAAAGATGCACACGAGTTTGTGAAGAGCTGTGAGGCATGTCAGCGAGCAGGGAACATTACCAAGAGGAATGAAATGCCTCAAGTTCCTAGCTTCGAGTTTGACGTGTTCGATGCGTGGGGTATTGACTTCATGGGGCCTTTTCCTTCTTCATACGGCAACAAGTACATCTTAGTAGCTGTGGATTATGTATCCAAATGGGTTGAGGCTGTTGCTTCCCCTACAAACGACTCTAAGGTTGTGATCAAGTTGTTCAAGAGTATCATCTTTCCAAGTTTTGGGGTACCCAAGGTTGTTATAAGTGATGGAGGAAGCCATTTTGTAAACAAGGTTTTTGAGAGCCTCTTGAGAAAGTATGGGGTTAAGCATAAGGTGGCTACACCGTATCATCCTCAAACCAGCGGGCAGGTGGAAGTCTCTAACAGGCAGATCAAAGCTATTCTGGAGAAGACCGTTGGAGCAACAAGGAAGGACTGGTCAGTGAAACTGGACGATGCTCTTTGGGCCTACCGTACTGCCTTCAAGACGCCGATTGGTACAACCCCTTTCACTCTACTCTATGGCAAGGGTTGTCACCTCCCGGTTGAGCTGGAACACCGTGCATTGTGGGCTGTAAAGAGGCTGAACTTTGATCTCAAGACGGCTCAGGAAAGGCGTCTTATTCAGCTACACGAACTGGACGAGTTGAGGTTGAATGCTTACGAGAGTTCCAAGATCTACAAGGAGCGGACGAAGGAGGCTCATGACAAGAAATTGGTTGCCAAGGAGCTTAAGGAAGGAGGACTGGTGTTGCTGTACAACTCGAGGCTAAAGCTCTTCCCGGGCAAGCTGAAATCAAGGTGGAGCGGACCGTTCGTGATTCAAGAGGTCTTGCCATATGGAGCTGTTACTCTGATGGGAAGAAGTGGTAGTGCATTCACCGTCAACGGACACAGAGTCAAGCCCTACCTGGCAGACAGCTTTGACAAGGAGAGTACCTCGGTGCTTCTCCAAGACCCACCATCCGCCTAGACCAAGTAAGGTCTAGCTAAAGACGTTAAAGAAAGCGCACTTGGGAGGCATTCCCATGTTTATCTTGTACATATTTTTGCTTTTATTTCTCTTTCAGCTTTATGTTTTTATGTTTTTAGTGTGTAAGAACAGGTATAAGAAATCTAAACCTTATCTTTGGGTTCCAAAAGGGGCAATAGGGGTTAAGATAAAGCTAGAGATCGAGTGCTAGATCGACTGATCCTGGCTCGATCTTTGCTAGATCGAGCCAGTGAATCGAGAGGAGCCAGTCGATCTAGACGAGAACGAGTGACAAGATCGACCTTGACGAAAAAGGATCGATCGATCCAAATAGGATCGACCGATCTAATTTCTCTCGGAAAATCTATTGAAAATTGATCGATCACTCGACTCGATCCATCACTCGATCTATGCTAAATCGACCCCTAAATCGAGGACATAGCTCGATCAGAGGGACTTAGCCGAGGAGCCAACATCTCAATGATCGAGAGAGCCAATCGATCCAGGGCTCGATTCACCTTGAATCGAGTCACAAATCGAGTAACCCTCTCGATCTAAGCCATTTTAGGCATGAGATCGAGTCCTAGATCGACCAAAAGGACTCGATCTCATGCCGAGGTAACAATTTTCTTTCTCTCCTTTACTCCTTTCCCTCTAATTTTTAAATTCAAAACTTGGTCAAGGCAAGCATCTTTGACCATGAAAGATGTGCCTTGACCAAGACTTTTGTCAGAAACCACTTTGACCACCCATTGTTTTGGTTTGTTAAACTCTTTAAATGTTTCAATCTATTCCTCACCCTCTCATTTCTGTTTGCTCGAGTTTTTCTTACAAAGAGAGTGAGAACTTAAAAGCTTTTCAAGTTTAGCAAAGATATCCTCTACTCTTGCAAAGGTATTTTCAAGGTTTAATGATTTTATTTCAAGAAAATCTTCTTAAAAATCGCAAGTTCTTGTTTTAGGATATAGGATCAGGTTTGAATTTTTAAAATTAGCTAAGTAATAGGAAAAATTCTTGATTTTCAGTATCTGAAAGATTTTATTTCCTTTTATCTAGCCATTATTTTTATTTGATCCCCAAAATTCTAGAGTAGTTTATATAAATCTTCTTCTCCTCTTCTCTTATTCTCATTCAATCGCCTCTTGCTAATCATTCTCTAGAAAAATTTGTTTCAGGAGCAATGGCACCAAAGAGAACAAGAGAGGAGCGAGTGCAAGAAGGCAAAACACAAGAAGTGGTGGTTCAAGAGAGGGTCCGGTGGAGCAAAGATGAGAAGAGGGATAAGAAGAGGTTGGAGAGGCTCCGGTTTGAACCTACAAAGTTTGCTGATCGAGAGTTTCTGTCCAGGCTCGGGATCCTTGGAGACTTCGACCAACTCCTCAAGAACATTGGTCTGAGGTGCTTATCGCGGATGGACTGCCCTACAATTCCCGAGGTGACGATAGATTTCCTAGCCACTTTGGAGTTCCGGTACGAGAATCCGAGTGCACCTGTCCCTTCTCAAGGCCGTCTCTATTTCAAGGTTGGCCGCCAAGCCTACACACTATCCATCCCCAAGCTTTGCCAAGCCTACGGTCTCAAGGCTGATGCACACAAGGTGGAGTTCCCAGCCTTCAAGAAAGCCGACGAGTTTTGGGACCTAATCAGCAATGAAGACTACAAAGCAAACACCGCCAAGATCAAGAGAGTTAGGAGTCCGGTGCTGAGGTATACTTTGAAGCTGATAGCTAATACATTCAGTGGGAGGTCTGTTGCTCCTACTGTCACGAAGACGGAGCTGTGCTTCCTTTTCCAAGGCGTGAAGCATTTGGTGTCTGATCCGGATGCGAATGAAGAACCCATAGAAGATGAACTCGGCGATGAAGTGAATTACGGCTGTGTGCTCGCGGCTTCTCTGGTGAAGTACAAGGCTTATGCCTTACGGTGCAAGGCAACCTCTTCCTATATTGGCGGTTTCCTTACTCCTTTGTTTGTACAAGCCGGTGTGCCCATCCATGACTTTGCTCACGTCCCAAACAGAGCTTTCATGGATGAAGCATACATGAGAAACACTGATAGCTTGGGACGCACGCCAGCAGAAGGGTTTTATGCTTACCTCTTCATAGATGAGGAAGACAAGAAGAGAGTGTGCATCCTCCCCAACAAAGACGAGACCGAGCTGCTTGGTGTTGGGAACATCGAGTTCTTACCCACGGAGGAAGAATGCTTTGCCCCTTTAGGAGGACCGCCTGCTTCAGCCATTGCCCCGCGCCAAAGGTCAGAGTCTCCAGGAACAGAGGATGAGATGCCCGAGGTTTACACACTTCCCAAGCTGGATTTTGAGCCTAAGACCAAAACCGAGAAGTTCTTAGCCTTGGTGGTGGAGATGCAGCGGAAGATAAACAAGTGGCAAGGGAAAATGCTTAAGAAGCTGGGGAAGAAGGTCAAACAACTACAAGGAAGCCAGCCTAAGCCAGCTGTAAGCCAGGAGATACAACAACCCGAGAAGAGGAGACTCTCAACCGGAGGAGTTGTGATCCGTGAGACCCAAGGAGAAAACGTTCAACCGGCTCGCCACTCCCTCCAAGAACCAGGAAACAAAGGAAAGGCAACAATCTCTAGCTCCTCTGGAACATCCTCAAGTTCCAGCCGAGCCTAGACAAGAGGTAACAACCTTCCTCCATTGTATATAACCGCACATCTTTGTTTCTTGCATTGTGTTTGTTTGCTTCTTCGGATGAGTTTGCCACCGGGACGGTGTCAAGCAAGTTTGGGGGAGTACTTGTGTGATTTAATCTTGTGTTCTTTGATCTTATTTCCCTTTTTGCATCCTTGAGTCTTAGTTCATGAAAAATTGGTAAAATTTTTAAAAA
Organism: Thlaspi arvense; assembly: GCA_911865555.2. Classification (NCBI taxonomy): domain Eukaryota; kingdom Viridiplantae; phylum Streptophyta; class Magnoliopsida; order Brassicales; family Brassicaceae; genus Thlaspi; species Thlaspi arvense. The sequence goes on along the minus strand of OU466861.1, from coordinate 28,742,027 downwards.
AATTTTCAAAGATTCATGTAGTTGCATTCATCTCTTTAAAAACATATTAGGATTGAGTCTAGAATTTCTCATATCACCTAGGTTGTTTGCATTTTGCATAAGGGGTTAGAATTTCTTAAAAAGGTGTTTTACTTATGAATCATTTCAATGCCCTAGTTAGTAGTTCTCTAACGCTTTGTTTATGCTTTGAAAGTAAGTTCTAACCATGCTTGGATCACTAGTTAGGATTTTCATGGCTTGAATTGAACTCTCATGATTTGAAACTCATCCTACTAAGTGAAAATCTTAATTTGAAAATCTAATTATCATTCTTATGCATTTGAAAATGAACACATGGTTTTAAAATATTTAGGCTCTCTTCTTCCTTTTCACCACTCTTTGTGAGCCTAAGTAGAACTCCCTCCTTGAACCTTACCCTCCTTTGAAGCCAAATGTTCTTGTGTGACATCTTTGTGAGGCCTTATTTTTGGTTTGAACTTGGCATAAAGTGTTAGGTTTAGGCGACATGATTTGGTTTTCATAATTGATTGCTAGCTTTACATTTTGAAGCTAGGTATAGGCTTAGGATAAGTTTGGGGGATCATTGGGGTTGCTTTCTTGTGAATTTGTTTTCGGTTCAAAAGAGTTTGTGTTTTAAGGAAAGAAATGAGGTTTTAAGTGAAAGATTTGTTTTTAAAACATAAGTATGCTCTAATTTCAGGAGGTAGCTCTCCATAATAAAATAAAAAAAAAAGAGAAACAAAAAGAAGAAAAAAAAAAATAAAAGAGCCTAAGTGCCAAATAAATAAAAAAATGAAGAGAAAAATAGTAATAATAAGAGAGCTACTAATAAGAAATTTCTAAGAGCAAAAATATTTTTCAAAACCTTTTCACTAGCCTAAAAAGTTTAAAAATGTCTTTATTTTGAATTGGGGATTGCTAAGTTGAGAAGAAGGGGTAGACTTTTAAGTGGTGAGTGAGGATTAAATTTCTTAAATGAGAGGGGTATATGACTGTTTGATAGTTTACATGGGTAGATGAAAATCTAATCATGTATGCATAAATTGTCTTTACCTTTAGCATTATGCATTAGTTCAAACCATTTTTGAGAGAAACCCTTGTCTAATTGTAAACCCTTTTCAAATGAGATCATTATATGCTCATAACCATAACCCTTAGCCAAATGTGTTTTGCTTTAAAGTGCATAAGTTTGATTCATGGTTCGAATGTTAATGAATGTTAAAGGATGAATTTCTTTGATTGTTAGGAATAAGAGACTCATGATTTGAATTTCTTTGTGTGATGAGTATGGCTAAGTCCTTTGGAGTATGAGTGTGAGCTTAGCATTTTAGAACTGTTAACTAGGACATTGAGATGATCATTTCGAAAGGCACCTTTGCAAAAAGTTTAAAACCCCTTTGAATTTTCTGAAAACCTCTCTTCCTTACTTGTTTTTTGTTGCTTGAGGGCAAGCAAGAAGTAAGTTTGGGGGAGTTGATATCATTGCATATTGCATACATTCTGCATACTCATAGGTAGTTTTTCATGCATTTGTATCATGTTTTAGGCTAGATTGCATCACTTAGGGTCCTAGAGCATTCTTGCATCAGCATGTGCATTTTCTTTGCATTTTGCATTCATTCCAGGTTGTTTCTGGTTGCTTTGGAGACACGGAGGTTCGTGGAGGTGTGGAGGCCGATGTAGCAGTTCATGGAAGCTCGGGAGTGTGCTAAGGACCAGTGATCGAGGAGCAGATCGAGCATGGCCGGTCGATCTAGGAGTTGATCGACCAGAAGATCGAGCCAACTAGGCGATCCAAGGATAATGATCGAGATGGAGATCGAGTGAAGCAATCGTTATATCGGTACGGACGTAAATAACGCCATGCAGAGCGAGAGCCGGATCGAGTACACCACTCGATCCTCCCGAAGATCGATACCGAGATCAGATGCAACACTCGATTCACCGAAGAAGATCGAGACCCGGACGAGCTGAAGACACGATGGCCGGATATGATCGATAGAACAACTCGATCCAATGGTCGATCTCTGTCCTTTCAACCGTTTTTGTCTGTTAGCGAAGGGGGGACCATTGGACTGTTTTGACATTTTAGGCAAGGCGGCGAATGCTTTTTCGATAACTTTTAGATTTTCTAACTTTTTCCTTCAAGTTTTCTCTCTCGTTTTTCGGAAGAACACCATTGTAAAACCAGTTTTCTTTGCAAGCTTTTGTATTCTCGAACCTTATCGTTTAATCTAGTCGTTGTTTCATGTTTATCGTTTCATCTCTTCCACCTTGCTTGATTTACTTTATGTGTAGTGAGTAGTTTACTTTGGGTTAGGGGTCGAGAGGATTAAGGGGTAGAAAAGGTTCGATCTTGGTTTGTTTTCTAAACGTTTTTAAGGCTATCTCTTCTAAGGTGTTGAAAGCTTAATGCTTGAAGACTCTCACGCCAAGAGCTTCATGATCCGAGAGGTCCCTTACCTTGACAGGATCCAGGGGCCTCGGAAAATCTCACCTTAGAGACTAGTTACCCCTTCCCAAAAGCCATGGAAGTTTGGGGGACTAGTTAAGCCATTGTTCAAAATCTGTTTTCCTTGCCTTTCGACCTCTCTTTCCACCAAAAGCCATGGGTTTGGAGGAGAGGATGAAAGAGTGATCTATACCGAAAGCCACGGATAGATCTTGTTTTGTTTTCGAGGCTTAGAGATCCTCACCAAGTGAGTCGATCCAAAGTTTCAAACCCAAGATCGTTCCTTGAAACCCCTTATATGAATCTCAACCCTCAAGCCCTCTCTTCTAGCATATTTACGTCTCATATCATCTTTAGCTTGTTACCTGATAGCATCCTGGTCTTTAGATTCATTGTTCTTACGGTTTTAGACGAGATCGATCGTTTCTGCTCGATCTAGTGGTCGATCTTGTGGTCGATCCACTAGTCGAATTTTAACAATTCGAAGCTCTTCCCTTTAATTTATCTGTTTGTTCCTCGTGGTAACTGCTTCCTTTCTAGTATTTTTAAAATAGGTTTCACTCCGTTTAGGTTGCTGCATTTAGTTTTTAGATTATTTCTCATAAACTGTCTCATTCGCTTAGATTTGTCTTAGACCTTGCATTCTCTGTGGATTCTCTATCATCTAGAAGTGGATTGACACTCTCCTGCTTGCCTTACTACAACATTGCTTGCATTAGAGTTTTGATAACCTCTCTGCTGCATCAGACCATAAGAAAAGCGATTATTAGGAGGCAACCTGCTGGTAAGTTTTCTAATTCATGTACATATTTTTATTTTTGTTCAGTTTAAAAGAAAAAAATTGGCGGAGTGGTGACCATCTGGGTCGTCACTGGAGCTCCCCACCACTGGTGACGATCATCACCCATCCGGACCAGGTACGCCGATAAAACATTCTCTTTTCTTCTTCTTCCCCAAAATTTTTTCTATCTCTCTCATGAACCTTTCTTCCCCAAATCATAGATTTTGCTTATATTAACCAAATCACTTATCTATCATTCAATTTCAAGATCTGCCAGGTATGTGTTCAAAAACCCTGATTTTCAATCCGCCATAGGTTTGATAAAACTCCAAATTTTGGCCACTTGGCTTGATTTATCTTTTCAATCATGGTTATTTAGGTTGTATTAGAGCAATGACCCAAACCTCAAGTGATTTTAATGGCTCAGTCGCAAGTTCTTGATATTTTCGAATTGGTAATTTTACTTGCAAAATATCTCGAATTTTGTAGAGGTTTAGGTCGAATGTGAGATTGAATTATGGTCATGGTAGTATTGCGAACGAATGCTAGTGGCTATTTCACCTTGAATCATTAATTTTTTGAATTTCTGATTTTTGTGTTTATTTTTTTGGATTTTGTTTTGGTTGGATTTTGATTGCAGATGGCCCCACGCGAGAAGAGACCACGATCATCCACTGATGAAGCATCCGGTTCCACACCACTAGAGACAACAAGACCACCGTGCAGGCCACCATGGCCTAAGATAGAAGGGAAGAAGATTATTTCGGGATTTGTTTGGGAAGGCACCCAAAAAAAAGAGACAGCTAAGGATGCATGTGTCTTTCGCCATAAATCGGAGAGCTGGGATGAGTATGAAACACAATTCTACAATGTGTGGTTGAATGTGAACATCCAGCCTACCCGATTCGCAGACACTAAGGTTATGCAGCAAATGAGCATTCAGGAAGTGGTTTTGCGGGTTTTGCGGAGGATTGGCATGGGAACTATGGCCACCAGGAAACACGATTTGTATCCCTGATAGCAGGTTATATTAGAGAATTTGAGGTTGCATTTCATACATCCATTCCTCTGTTTTTGCTTAGATTCTTAGCATTTTAGTCTTAATTGCATTTAGAAATAGCATTTCATGCATATAGCTTAGGATTGCATACATGTACATATTTATGATGTTTATCAGGTGTATTTGGAGAATTTGGAACTTGGAAAGAAAGTTGAAGCAGCTCACATTTATGAAGATCCAAGGAGTAGGAGCTTTTTTTGCTGAGTCTATATATGCATCTAAAAGAAGCATCGAGCAGGAGACCTGTGGAGTGTGCTCGATGTGGACCTCAGGATGCAAAGCACAAGGAGTGATTGAGGATCCCACTATGCAATGGGATGGTGTATCGGGCTAAGCAAGCCGTACAGGCTGATACGAGGAGATATGACATATTAGGGTCCAGCAACAAGCTGAACACCCAACAATCTCCCTGATACGACCTGAGACTTGCTGCATGACGAGGAACAACAAGAGTGACTGAGCCGCGACAAAAGCTATTCTGCATTGGGGTGGCGCATCGAGCAGAACACTGTCTATACTGCCCGATACGTCAACCCCGAGAGTTGACCAAACTTTGTCTACTCTTTGTCAAATCTTATCTTATGGCTTATTTAAGCCTAAACTTATCCATTTTAGCATGGATCTTCTTTCTTATCCATATTTTCGAGCTGTGGGAAACCACAAAGAGATTTTATGAGATTTTGATCTAAGATCATCTTTTTAATAAAGTTTTGCATTTCTTTTGTTATCTATCTTCTAGTTCTTATTCCATCATGCTTGATTTGTTATTTCTGTTTGTTTCTGTTGATTTTGTGATGGATCGTGAGTCTCATATGGTATGAGATTGGAGCAGATTTGGGGATGATTAGTTGATTAATTAGGGGATTTTAGCTTAATTCATGCTTGATATACCTTGCTTAGTTGATCGTAAGGCTTAAGTAACTTGATTGAGTGAAATAGATTATAGGTGTTTGCTGCATCTAAAAATGTTTCTTTAAGTGCCTGAAAGAACTAAGTTTCGAATAATTTCTTTGATAATTATATTGCATCCTATTATATTGTTTGGTCTTTGAGAGCCTTGTGTTATCATGCTGGTTTTGTACAAATACACCATCAAAAGTGGGTTTAACATGTGCATTACTTAGACATCTATGCTCTGATTACAAATTGATTGAATCAGTGGTTTGACTATGTATCTTGCTTGTTGTTAATTTGATTTCCCTAAGTATGAAGCTAACCCCTAAATCATCATTGCTCTAGCCATGAACCTACGCCATTTTGTTTTTTGCATTTGATGATTTTGTGCTCTGTTTTTAGTTGCATTGTTTTGCTTCATTTGAGTTGTCTCTAGTTTCATACCTTGCCTTGCACTTTAAGTTACTGCATTTAGATTTCATCTTGGTTCTTGCATTTAAATCTTTTCTTTCTTTGCTCTTATTGCATTTTGTTGTTTGCATTTAATTTGCTGCATTACTCTTTGTTAATCTTTCATTCACTTGTGCATTGTCACATTTTGACTTAGGTTGCTAGAAACTCTTCATTATCATATTGGTTAAGCTTAACTGGTGCCTTGCTTCTCTTTTATTCTGGCTCCTAGATGGATTGATAACCCTCATCTATACTACATCTGATTAGAGGAGAAATTGAGTTTAGACTTGCAAAAATCCTTCTTCAATCCCGATCTAGTCCATCAGTTTCTCGTCACTATTCGCGTTTACTACGAGAATGAGCTGGTCAAGAGTGGGCATTCTCACATTTCTGATACAAGGAGTGCGCTACATGATAAGTTTCCTTCAGCTCTGCGAGATCTATGGTTTTGATCAGGAGCGAACAGCTGTTCTCACACCTCTGCAGTATATGCATATGTTTTGGTCCAAGTTCAGGAATGGGACTTATGTGTCCAAAACGAGTACACAGACTGAGGTCAGGCACCCTGTGGTGAGCTACATTCTGCGCCTTTTGGGCAACACGATCTTGTGCATGTCTGCACCGTGCAACATACGAGTAGATGAGCTCGTTTTGCTCTACTATGGCTTTGCTGATATGTTTAACGATGAGATCCCACTTGGGAGTTTGATCAGAGCCAATTTGGGGGCTTTGTTTGCAGAGCACTTGGTCACGCTGAAGATCAAGCCTTTCTTGAGCTCAGGGACCAAAACAGAGAGTGTTGGCAGTCTTCTTACTCCCATCTTTCAGCATCTTGAGATCAGCACTAAGCCTTGTTAGATAGTTACTACCAGAGCTTTGAGGGATAAGCCGCATTTAGGGCATGCCACTTGGCTCAATCCCAGATTGATTTGGTGCTTTGCCACTCCTACTGGGGAGTATGTGGGCTTGCAGTTGCCCAACAAGGAGCTTGCTATTATTCAGGGTGATCCACGACAGCAGCAATTTCAACCCGACCTATCACTGCTCAAATCTCTTGTACCCACAAGTCGCCATCAAAGAGCTGCATCTGGTGCTTCTTCTGCTGATGCGGATGTGGCAGGACCGTCGTGACGCCAAACACTACCTACACCACAGCTTCCTAGTTTGAGGCGTCATGTTTCTCCTCAGACACCTATGGAGATGGCTGTTTTACAGGACTAGGTTATCCAGAGTTTTGAAAGTCTCTGGAACACCGTCGCGACAGTGAGCAACAGCGGTTGCGTTCGCCCCACTTCACCACTTTGTGATGATGACTAGCTCCTCCACCTATCCTGGCTACCTGTTCTTTTCCCTTTTATTTTTCTTTCTTTTTAGTCAGTTTTTTGTTCTTGTTTTGAGTTAGTTTGTCAGCTTTGATGATGTTTTAGAACTTGTTGAACTATGAGATTATGCTATATTTGGGTGTTTTTAACGTGTGTATGGGTGCTCTAACAGTCTAACTAAGGAGTACAAATGGTAACATCACGTTTTGACCATCTAACACGATGTATTGGAGTTTCAGACATGGTGACGAGCATCACCATTTCTGAGTGACGCTCGTCAACGACACCCACAAAAGGTAATGTTTTCTATCTCAGTTAAGTGAGTTGTGTTTCATCTATTTTACCAATTTCAGACTCGATAAAACTAGGGACAATGTTATTTAAGTCTGGGGGAGGTTGGTTATGACATTCTGTTCTGTTTTCAGAGCTAGTCAATTGTGTCAAAAACTTGTTTTATTGAGTCAATATTATTTAGGAACTAGGAACTTTCTCTTGATTGTTGATGTTGATTGTTTAATTTGAGTGACCATTACTGTAGGATTAATACCAATTTCTGACTGATGAAAAATCCTTAGGCTGACCAGTTAACTAGAAACAACCATAGCTCCAACAAAGTCCATTTAACATGAGCTTCAAAAAGACTAAGTTAGTAAGTTTGATGTTCATAAAGCTTTACTCCTCGTTCATACCTGAGAAATTGCGTACAGTGTTTGAAAAGTAATGGTACTACTCTCCCTTGTTTACTATTGAGAAATTTTAAAGCATGCTAAAAAAAAAAAAATTTAAGATGATTCTCTTTGGGAGAAAGGTAGGAAAATTTTCAATGATCTCAGTATTTGATTTTAAAGAGATGCTCACGGGAGGAAGTAAAGTTTGGATTATCCCGTGATACTATTATTTACCTACACCGGAAGTAAAAGAATGAAATTTAAGAAAAGAATAAGTCTGGGGGAGAGAAAGAGTACCAAAGTTTGTTTGATTGTGGTGCTAATTTATTAAGATATAGTAAGGGAATGAATCTAGAAGGTTCTTGAATATCTAGACTGCTAATGAGGTTTAGCAATGATGGTTATTGGACAATACTGTGAATTTATGAGTTGAATTTGAGAAGGTGTGAATGCCTAAGGAGAAGTACATGATGATTTGAATTGGTTTAATTACTGCAGTGTGTGGATTACAAGATCAACAGTCAAAATAAGTGTCTATGAGAAGGTTAGTTCTCGTGTTGTCAAACCTCGACTCTGTTCTTAGTTTTTTCTTTCCTTGAGGGCAAGCAAAAGCAAACTTCTATATGGTTTTTAACCATGATATAAGTCCTTTTAAGTGAGTCTTTTTGGTCTTTGTAGAGTCCTACTAGAGTCTTTACAGGTTAATGCATGCTTGGAGCATAATTGGAGATTCTGAGCATTTTGGAGAAAAACAGGAGTTCTTTCCAATCTCCGCAACAAGGAGACGTGATTGTGCATTGGTGACGATCGCCACCCCTTACTTGGTGATGCTCGTCACCCATTCCTGGAGGAAGCATCACGAACTAATTTAAAGATGAAGAAAGAATTACAGTTTTGGTCCAAAAGTACTATTTATGAAAGTACCCCATTCATGTTTTAGTCTATATATTAGGTTTTTCAGCCACTTTTTGGCTGATATCTAATTTTCTAGGGAGTTTTTGAGAGAGATTTATATTGAGCTTTCGAGGGAGAAAATGCTGCACTCTTTCAGAGAAGATTTGGAATCCTTGTATCATTACTATTTCTCTTTAATGCAGGTTTATGCAGTTATGTTCTGTCTGTTCATCTCAAAAGTTGATGAAGAGTTTGTAGATTTGCTATACTATTAGAAATATCCATTGGTTCTTCATCTAGATTTGCATTCATATTGATTCTAGGATTGATCATCTAGAAATCGCACCATAGGTTGTTTAATAGATGCGAGAGCATTGTTAATCACCTGAAGTAAAGTTAGATGAGAAAAATTACTATCTTCAAAGAGATTTGATTTAGGAATTTTGTGAACAATCGAACTTGTTATTAATGCTTGTCTGAATTAACTGAATTTGCAAAGAGATTTTAAATTCCGCAATTTAGGCATAGATAACTTCTGCAATGAGAATTGCTTAGTTTTAAATCAGTGTTTTGAGTTCTAGACGGTCTTATTTATTTCCTGAGTGCATGCATTCTATATTCTCGGATTTAACATGTGAATTACCCTGGCCTAGCGTTTTTATTCTCTCAAAATTTAAGAACAATCAACAAATCGCCTGCTTCTATATCATTTAGTTATTTTGATTTAAATTCATCTGTTAGGACTTAGCATAATTTGAATCCAAATTATGTAGTGTAGTTGCTTACTCCCTTGAGATTCAATAACGCTTTGTGCTACAACTGAATTGTTGTGCACTTGCAGTAGTATTAAAAATTAGGTAAAACTAGACCCATATCACCTGTTGATTCAGGTTATTATGCTATTTCAATTACTCAAACCCACTCATGTCATTGAAGCATTTGAGGTATCAATCCAATTGGGATATTTCTAGACAATAAGAATGTAATAGACTATCTATTCAAGCCAAATCAGTAAATAAATAGAACCTAGAATCCTAACAAGTGATCAAACTTCAAACAAGCAAAATCAAACTAAACAAGACTAAGCAAAGCAGCAGATTCGAAATTAATACTAATATGAAATAAAAAAGGACTCAAGATGGAGTTTATTAATATAGGGAGGTCTAAGAATGATCAATGATGCTTTATAAATCATATAACAATATTATTTCCTAGGCATAGAATTCAAACAAGCAAGACTAACCCAATCCCTTGGTGAAAATTCCTTTTTTAACCGCCTAAGGAAAAACTAATTCCTATTAGTCACCAAATGATTAGCAGGCAAGCAAAACAAATTCTATAAAGCGAAAATGCTCCCAGACATCTAATCCCTTAGGTTAGGATGAAAAAATCCTCTAAATGATATGATTATCATTTCAACAAACACTTCATAAGCATAAGAGAAAGCTATCACCTAAGCAATCTTGATCAAGGCTATCCTAGTATTAAAAATATCAAATAGAGTGGAAACAATAAGATTAAGCAAAAGATATCATTAACCTATCCTAAAATCCTGCATAATCTATCCCATCTCAAACCTTAAAATGGACTACTCACTAATCATTGCCAAAACCAAAAAAAATCAAAGAGAAAGAATGGTTAAGCATGATTAGGAAGAATAATAAACAAGGAAATATTAAGAGAAGTGCAGAAATTCATTAACCAAATCAAGGTTCTTACATGGTTTACTGAAAATATAAGGTTTTTAAGCTTAGAACAATAAAAGATAGATTGCCTAATGATATTAGGTGTTAACATATTTATAGGTGGGAGGAATATCCCTAATAAACCAAGAGTAAACCAGATTAGGTTTGGTTCAGATTGCACCATATCGGGCTGTCCAAGCCGATATCTAGGTCGATGTGAGCTTTTTCCTCCTTATATCAGCTTGCTCGTGCTTGATACGCAGGCTGGTATATCCATCTTCATGGGTTGTATCGAGCTAGCCTTGTCCGGTATGCAGGTCGATACAATCGCCTTTTAAGGTGTATCGGATTGCTCACCTCAATACTCACCCCAATATGGCTGTCCTGTCCCAAGTGTATCGGCTGCTCCAGCCCTGTATGCCCCTCGGTACGCCACTCACGCCTATATCGGCTTCTCTGCACCCCGATATCCAGCCCGATACAAGTCTTGAACGCTGTATCGATGTGTCTAAGCCGATATGCATCTCGGTATTGTCAATATCGGGTAGACTTGCTCGGTATCCAGCTCGAGATGGTCCTCCACGCCTTGGTTCTTCCTTGGCCTGCCTTGGTTTAATCAAAACAGTGGGTATCAAGGGCAAAGACAAGGGAATTTTCAGGGTCAGCAACAGCAAGGGAACAAGAGCTACTCTCCTGTGTTTCCTCCTGGGTTTGTTCCACAGCAACAACAAGTGCAACCGCCACCTCAAGATCCAATTCAAGCAATGTTTCAACAATTGCTTCAAGGGCAAGCATCTACAAATCATAAGTTTGTGGATATGAACAACAGGCTGGAAACTTCTCTCACTGAGGTCTCTACGCAGATTACTAGCCTCAACAACAAGATACGCCAGCTAGAGGTGTATGCAAACGTTATTACCTTGAGAAGTGGGAAAGCGCTTCCACTACGGTCTGTACCAGAAGACAATAAGGACATTGTAGTTCAAGAAGGGGGGGGGGGGGGGGGGGGGGGGGGGGGGGGGGGGTAAGCTTTCAAATGATCAGGAGACCATCTTTGATAACGTCTGGATTTAAGGGCCAATGAGAGGTGAAAAAGCAGTTTAAGAGAAGAAAGTAGAGGAGGTTAGCAAGGAGAATGAAACCGTTGTACCTTCAGCCTACAAGCCGAAGCTTCCTTTTCCTGGATGGTTCAAGAAGCACATTGAGAAGCACAAGGCACTGTTTGAGAAGCACATAAGAGATGTTGAGATCAAGCTGGGTTTGGTTGACTGTTTGGCCATGATGCCAAAGTATGCTAAGTTCCTAAAAGACACGCTGGCTAAGAAGGAAAAGGAAATTGATGAAGTCCTGGTTTTGAGTCAAGAGTGCAGTGCCATCATCCACAAGGAGATAGCACCAAAGAAGCTGGGAGACCCAGGATCATTCACCATACCATGTGCTCTTGGTCTACTGAAATTTCAGAGCTGTTTGTGTGATCTTGGTGCAAGCATAAACCTCATGCCCCATTCCGTTGCAAAGAAACTAGGTTTCACCAAGTTTAAGGAGTGCAGAATCTCACTCATACTGGCTGACAGAAGCATAAGGTTCCCTGCAGGCATGCTTGAGGACCTACCAGTGAGGATCAACAATGTGAATGTGCCAACTGATTTTGCAGTGCTAGAAATGGATGAAGAACCAAAGGATCCTCTAATCCTTGGTAGACCTTTTCTAGCAACTTCTGGAGCGATCATAGATGTGAAGAATGGCAAGATCTCTCTACAATTGGGCAAGGACGTCAAGCTGGACTTTGATATCTACGAAGTCATGAAGAAACCAACGATTGATGGGCAAGCCTTCTACATTGAGACTCTAGACGCTCTTGCTGATGAGTTGCTTGAGGAGTTGGCACAAGAGTATCACCTACAGCTGGCCTTGACAAAGGAGTGTGGGAAGTTTGGTTTTCTGAGTGAGCAGACTCAAGAATATGTACACATCCTTGATTTTTCAAGGTTGTGAAGGAAGATGAAGGCGGATGCCTAGAGATCGATCAGGAAATCGACGAGATCACTCGATCCAGGGAAATGATCGACAAAAAGATCGGGGGGGCTGGTCGATCCGGTCTAGAAATCAATGAGAATATCGAGAGAGGCAACTCGATCAGTTCAGAGAATGACTCAGTGAATCGATCCACTGCTCGATCCATATCAAATCGATCGATCTCAGATCTCAGAGGAGACAACGGTTCAAGATGGCAGCCTGAAGGCTCATGACTCGGGTTCTAAGGAGGCTAATGAGGATTGTAACATCAACACAAGCCACGAGGAGGACTGGAGCGAGCTGCTAGCCCTAAAGGTGAACCTAAAGGAGCTCCCAAAAGGGCTAAGGTACGCTTTCTTAGGACCCAATGACACTTATCCTGTCATTGTGAATGAAAATCTGAGTGATGATGAGTTAAACTCACTCCTTAAGGAGTTGAAAAAGTATAGGAAGGCCATTGGGTACTCTCTCAGTGACATCAAGGGCCTTTCACCAATGCTTTGCACTCATAGGATTCACTTAGAGAATGAAAACTCTTCTTCTATAGAACACCAAAGACGTTTGAACCCAAACTTGAAAGAAGTTGTTAAGAAAGAGATCTTGAAACTGTTAGAGGCTGACGTGATATACCCTATCAGTGATAGCACATGGATCTCTCCGGTCCATGTGGTACCAAAGAAAGGGGGTATCACAGTCATTAAAAATGAAAGAGATGAGTTGATTCCTACAAGAACAATAACTGGACATAGAATGTGTATTGATTATAGGAAACTCAACTCAGCTACTAGAAAATATCATTTTCCTCTTCCTTTTATTGACCAAATGTTAGAGAGGCTTACTAATCATCCATATTATTGTTTCCTAGATGGATATAGCGATTTCTTTCAAATTCCCATTCATCCTAATGACCAAGAGAAGACAACTTTCACATGCCCTTATGGTACCTTTGCATATCGAAGGATGCCTTTTGGGTTATGTAATGCACCAGCAACCTTTCAAAGGTGCATGATGTCTATCTTCTCTGATCTCATAGAGGAAATGTTAGAGGTCTTTATGGATGACTTTTCTGTGTATGGTGCTTCTTTTGGTGATTGTTGTCTAAACTGTGCAGGGTACACAAGAGATGTGAGGAGGCAAACTTGGTGCTGAACTGGGAGAAGTGTCACATCATGGTGAAGGAAGGGATTGTACTCGGTCATAAGATTTATGAGCAATGGATAGAGGTTGATAAAGCAAAAATTGAGGTCATGATGAGCTTGGAGCCTCCGATTAATGTCAAGGGGATAAGGAGTTTCTTGGGGCACGCTGGCTTCTATAGACGGTTTATCAAGGATTTCTCCAAGATAGCTCGCCCTCTTACATGGCTGTTATGCAAAGAAGCTGACTTTTTCTTTGATGAGGAGTGTCTTCATGCCTTCAAGACCATCAATGAACTCTTGTCACCGCACCTATAGTTCAAGCACCAGATTGGGATATACCGTTTGAGATTATGTGCGATGCCAGTGACTACGCCGTGGGTGCTGATTTGGGTCAGAGGAAGAACAAGAGGCTGCACGTGATCTACTATGCAAGTCGTACCTTGGATGACACGCAAGTGAAGTATGCTACCACCGAGAAGGAGCTACTAGCCCTTGTCTTTGCTTTTGAGAAGTTCAGGTCCTACTTGGTTGGTTCTAAGGTCATTGTATACACTGATCATGCTGCTCAGAGGTACATCTACTCTAAGAAAGACACCAAGCCTAGACTCTTGAGGTGGATTCTTCTCTTACAAAAGTTTGATATGGAGATCAAGGATAAGAAAAGGATAGAGAATGGTGTTGCTGATCATCTTTCAAGAATGAGTGTGAATGAAGTCTTACCTTTGGATGACTCACCTCCTGAGGAGCAGCTCATGATGGTCAACACAGTAGTGTGTGCAAGGCTGGATCAGAACTTTGAAGAAGTCTTAAGCTGCAAGGAAGAAGACCTGCCTTGGTATGCGGATATAGTCATATTCTTAGCTTGTGGAGAGGAGCCTACTCATCTGGACTACTACCACAAGAAGAAGTTCATGAGAGACATCTCTCATTACTTTTGGGACGAGTCTTACCTGTACAAGAGGGGAGTTGACAGTCTTTACAGAAAGTGTGTAACAAGAGAAGAAGCTAGGGACATTCTCCTTCACTGTCACGACTTACTATATGGTGGGCATTTTGTTTCTTTCAAGACGGCTACAAAGGTCTTACAAGCCGGGTTTTGGTGGCCAACACTCTTCAAAGATGTGCTCATGAGTTTGTTAAGTCTTATGAAGCATGTCAGAGAGCAGGGAACATCACAAAGAGGAATGAAATGCCACAGGTTCCCATCTTTGAAGTAGAAGTTTTTGACGCTTGGGGGATTGACTTCATGGGTCCATTCCCATCTTCTTACGGCAATAAATACATCTTGGTGGCTGTTGATTACGTGTCTAAGGGGGTTGAGGCTATAACTTCCCCAACTAATGATGCAAGAGTGGTGATCAAGCTATTCAAGTCTATCATCTTTCCAAGATTTGGGGTTCCAAAAGTAGTGATCAGTGATGGGGGCAGGCACTTCATCAACAAATTCTTTGAAAGTCTTCTGAAAAAGTATGGGGTTAGGCACAAGGTGGACACACCTTACCACCCTCAAACCAGTGGCCAAGTGAAAGTTTCAAACAGGCAAATCAAGGCCATACTGGAGAGAACCGCTGGAGCTACTAGAAAGGATTGGGCAAGCAAGCTTGATGAAGCTATATGGGCTTATAGAACCGCTTTCAAGACTCCCATTGGTACCACTCCTTTCAACCTCCTTTATGGAAAGTCTTGCCACCTCCCTGTTGAGTTAGAGCACAAGGCTCTGTGGGCAGTGAAGCAACTGAATTTCAACCTCAAGACGGCTGAGGGGAGACTGCTGGTGAAACTCCATGAACTTGATGAGCTAAAGCTAGATGCTTATGAGAGTGCTAAGATTTACAAGGAGAGGACCAAGGCGGTTCATGAAAAGGAGCTGGTTCATAAGGAGCTAAAGAAAGGCAGTTTGGTGCTACTCTACAACTCAAGGCTGAAGTTATTCCCTGGAAAGCTGAAGTTTAGGTGGAGTGGACCATTTGAGATCAAAGAAGTACTACCTTATGGAGCGGTTACATTGGTTGGAAAGAACAAGGAGAGCTTCACGGTTAATGGGCACATAGTCAAGCCCTACCTAGCGAGTGAATGCAGCAAGGAGAGCATTACACTGCTTCTCCAAGACCCACCTCTGGCCTGAACCAAGTAAAGTCTAGCTAAAGACGTTAAAGAAAGCGCACTTGGGAGGCATTCCCATGTCTATCTTGTACATATTTTTGCTTGCTTTCTATTTCAGTTTTATGCTTTTTATGTTTAAGTGTGCAAGTGAAAGGATAAGGGATTGAAGATCATGGTCTTGGAGTCAAAAAGGGCAAGGAATGAGGAAGTAGAGGCAAGAGATCAAGTGATAGATCGACCTACCCTGGCTCGATCTTTACTAGATCGAGCTAGTGAATCGAGTGAAGTCACTCGATCTAGATGAGATCGAGTAGAAAATCGAGTGAGTCAGTCGATTGTGAAAGAATGACCCACCCATGTGTTTAGCTTGAAATGCAAATGGGGTGTGGATCGACTGACCTCACTCGATCCTCAAGTTGGATCGATCAGTTTACTTGATCATGTCACTCGATCCTCGCCAAAACAGCCCCCAAATCGATCATGTGGCTCGATCCAAGGAGCATGGCCATAAGGATGTATAATCATGGAACGAGGGGACACACTCGATCTAGGACTCGATTGAAATCAAATCGAGCCCCCAATCGATCAACCCTCTCGATCCTAGCCACCATGGGCATGAGATCGAGTCCAAGATTGTCCAAATGGACTCGATCTCATGCCGAGGTAAGTCAAAGTTTTTCCATCCTTTCTCTTTTCCCTCCGGTTTTAAATTTGAATTGTGGTCAAGGCAAGCATCTTTGGCCATGAAAGATGTGTCTTGACCACACTTTTTCAGAAACCACTTATTTTACCCATGGTTTTTTTAGTCTTTATATTCACATGCATCCACACTCTCTCAATTTTGTGTTCGAACTGTTTTGAAAAGTAAAGAGAGAGTGTGAATCTTGTTTTAAAGCTGAGAACATTTAGCATTCATCACTTGCAAAGGTATTTTCGGTTATTTGAGTTTCTTGTTTAAAATGTTTTGGAAAATTTCCTTTTGTTAGTCTAGGGTGAATGTTAGTTGTTAGGGGATTAGGATAATTTTTAGAATTAGCTAAATATTAGAAAAATTGCTAGATTTGATCCTATCTCTAGATATTTCCTTCTAGTATTTAGCTATAATTTTTATAAATTCCCCAAAAATCTTGGCGTATTGTTATAAGTTTTCTTTCTTGCTCTCTCATTATCTCTATTTAGCCGCCTATACTCTTCTTCTCTTTGAGAATCTGAATTTCAGGCACCATGGCACCTAAGAGAAGCAGATAAGTGGAGGGACAAGCTCAACAAGTGGTGCAAGAGAGGGTTAGATGGACCAAGGAAAAGAAAAAGGCTAAGAAGAGACTTGAGAGGCTGCACTTTGAACCAACCAAATTTGCAAGCCGAGACCTTTTGGAAAGGATGGGGCTATTAGAAGACTTTGATGAGCTTTTCAATGACATGGGGCTAGCTTGCCTCTCAAGGATGGATTGCCCCATATATCCAGAGGCCAAGCTTGACTTCCTCTCAACCTTGGAGTTTTCCTATGAAAATCCGAGCCTCCCTACTCCATCCTAAGGCCACCTCACCTTCAAGATCAGGAGACAGGCTTATCATCTCTCCATCCAAGAGCTTTGCCAAGCCTACGGTCTAAAAGCTACTGCCAAGCTTGTGGAGTTCCCTCCTTTCGCACAAGCCAATGATCTATGGGACTTGCTATGCGACGAAGGCTACAAAAGTAACACGGCGAAGATCAAGAAGGTCTGCAACCCCCGTGCTGAGATACGCCCTCAAGATCCGTGGCTCCAACAGTCACCAAGAATGAGCTTTGCTTTCTCTTCCAAGGCATTAAGAAGATATTATGCAGCCAAGAAGAGAATGATGTGCCGATGAGGGATGAGCTTGGCAATGATGTCAACTATGGTTGCATCTTGGCCTCTTCTTTGGTCAAGTATAAGGCATGGGATTTGAGATGCAAGGCGAGATCAGCACTCATTGGAGGCTTCCTTGCACCGCTCTTCATACAAGCCGGAGTCCCCTTCCAAGAGTTTGAGCCTTGCGCGGAGAGAGCATACATGGATGAGGCTTACTTGTGCAACACTGACTCTTTGGGACGCACGCCAGCTCCAGGGTTCTATGCCTACTTGTTCTATGGCAAAAACAACACGAAGAGAGTGTGCATCCTGCCTAACGTGGACGAGACACTCCTAGAATGCTGTGGCACCATCGAGTTCGTCCTGAATGAAGAGGAATGTTTTGCACCTCTTGGAGCCACAGCCGCACCGCCTCAAGTTGCTCGTGAGTCTTCAGTGTCACCTACATCAGACGCCGAGATGCCAGCCAGCTTTGACCTCCCTAAGCTCGACTTTGAGCCAAAGACCAAAACCGAGAAGTTCCTTGCATCCGTGGTGGAGATTCAGCGGAAGGTGAATAAGTGGCAGAGCAAGATGATTAAAAAGCTTGCCAAGAAGATCAAGGGGCTCCAAAGAAACTCATCTGGTGCATCTTCAAGTGAAGAGGTCGAGCAGCCCGAGAAGAGAAGAAGATCAACTGGTGGGATTGTGATCCGTGAGCCTCAAGGAAGCAACACCCAAGCTGCACGCAACTCTGTACACGAAGGGACAAGCAAGGAGAAAGGCAAGGCGGTCACTCACGAGACTCCTAGAAAGAGCAGGAAGTCTGGAGCATCCTCAAGCTCCAATCATGCCTAGCTCTGAGGTACCAACAACCAAACCCTTATATATACCATGCATTTTTCTTATTTTTGCTTTGTGTTTTGAGCTCCTCTTGAATTTGTTTGCCACTGAGACAGTGTCATTCAAGTTTCGGGAGTATGTGTGTGCTTTGACATGTTTTCTTTGATCTTATTTTGAGTTATCATACTTGAGTCATCATGCATCACTTAAGGCATAGAAAATACAAAAAAATGATAAAAATTTTCAAAATTTTCAAAATTTTTATGTAGCTTGCATTTGCATTGTTAAATATTGTAGGATTGAGTCTAGAATTTTTAAAATCATTTAGGGCATTTGCATTTGCATAGGGAGCAATGATACAAAATTTTCCTTGTAAAGTGTTTTAAACTCATGAATTAGTTCAAGGCCCTAGTTAGTAGTTCTTTAATGCATTGTTCAAACTTTGAAAGTAAGCTCTAACCATATTTGGATCATTTGTTTTGATTTTCGTGGCATAAGTTGAACATTCATGAATTGAATCCTTTCCTATCAAGTGAGAACCTTAATTTGAACTTTTAAATTATTATACTTATGCATTTGAAAAAGGATACATGGATCATATACATATTTAGAGAAGAGGGCTATCAAAAATAAAAGAGAAGAGCTAAGTTTATGTATAAGACCATCCCACTAGCTATAAAAAGGTTGAGAATGATTTGAGTTTATTTGGGTCTTGCTTGGCGTCTTGCCTTGTTGTTTATGGGTAATCTCTAGGAGGGTGAGTGAGCTTAAAAAGAAAACAAAAATGAGGGGGGTTTAGGATCATTGTTAGTGTATATCGGTAGATGAGAGTCTAGTCATGTATGCATCAATTGTCTTTACCTTTAGCATTATGCATAAGTTCAGCCTTCTTTGAGAGAACCCATTTGCTTGAATTACATTACCCACTTGAATGAGATCATCTTTGTCTCATAACCTTTGTCCCTAGGCCAAATGTATCTGGTTTTAAAGTGCATAAGTGTGATTCACGGTTTGAGCTTAATGAATGTTAAAGGATAAGATTCTTGGATTGTTTAGGATATGAGAGTCATGATTTGAGATTCAACATGTGATGACTATGGCTAAGTTCTTTGGAGTATGAGTTTGTGTGATGCATCTTAGAATTGAGAACTAGGACCATTGAGTTGATTCATTTGTTTAAACACTTTTGGAAATTTGAGCTCCCACTTTTAAAACATCGTCTCCTTTCTTGAATTTTGTTTGCTTGAGGGAAAGCAAAAGGTAAGTTTGGGAGAGTTGATATACTTACATATTTTGCATATTTAGCATGAATTTAGAATAGTTTTTCATGCATTCATCTCTCATTTTTGGCTAGTTTGCATCATTTGTCTCATTTTAGGTCCTAAGTGCATTTTGCATTAGCGTTTGCATATTTCTTGCATTATTGCACCACATTCGGTTGTTTTGGACACACTGGAGCTGTGGAGGTTGAGTGGACGAGCTAAGGATCAAAATGGAGCTTGTGGACACTTGGGTGAACTCGGTCATGTAGCAAAGGAGCTGAGATCGAGAGGTGGATCGAGCTAGGCAGGTCGATCTAGATGAGATCGACTAAGCTCGGATCATTTCAAGGAAGGGATCGAGTTCAAGATCGACCAAGGTGATCGATCGTGTGTACGGACGTGAATCAAGCCATGCAGAATAAGAGCCAGATCGAGTGCACGACCCGATCATCCGAGGATCGAGTTGAAGATCGAGCAAAAGCAGACGATCCACGAAGAAGATCGATCACCCAACTCGATCTCTACAACCTTATCCGGCCAAGTCATTTTTGGACTCTTGTAAGGGGGACCATTTTGATGTTTTGGCCATTTTAGGCAATCGTTTCTCATCCATTCGATTTGTCTTGGACTTTTTAGCTTTTCTTACTGTCGAAGGAGAAAAACCTCCATTGTCACAATTTCAAGCTTTCCTTGTTTTAAAAACCTTAATCTTTACTTAATCATTGAGTATTTTTCTTAATCTATCTTCTTTAATAATGATTAGCTCTCTTTTCTCTACATTTCAATCCCTTTTAATCATGAGTAGTTCGTTTTTGGGTTTAAGGTTGGGGCGATTTAGAGGGTTTAAGGATTTAAATCTTGGGTCTTTTCTTGTTTTCAACTCATTCTCTTCTTGTATTTGGGGACTTAATGCCTAAAGAGTGTTGGGAAAGATCTTTATGATCTCAGTGATCTCCTTACCTTAGCAGGATTCAGGAGTCTCTTAACACCATATCCAAGAGATTAGTTTCCCTTTCCCAAACACCATGGTTGCTTAGAGGAATAATTAGGCCACTATTTGAGATCTAACCTTAATGTTCTTTAACCCATCTTTCCACCACAAACCATGGGTTTGGAGGAAGGGTTAAGGAAAGGGTTTATACCACAAACCATGGATAAACCTCTTTTAGCTTCTCAAGGCTTAGAGAATGCTCATCAAATGAGTAGATTTATGTTTTTTTCAAACCGAAGCTTGAACCTTTAACCTTCCTAATATAACCCTCAACCTTAGATCCTCCTTTTAGCATTTCAAAACCTCAAGTTTCATTTCCAAGTCTTTAAAGTTCGCATCTTTGCTTCTGTTTCATTGCATATTACCTTGAGTTGCTAGAAGTTCTCTATTTACTCGCTTTAGTTCTCAATTTTTAGTAATTAGTAGATTTATATTTTTAATCCTCTGTTTTCTTCTAGTAGTTGTTAACCCTCTTCCAGGGATTTAAAAATAGTTTTCATAGTAGTTTGGTCATTGCATTTAGTTTTTATCGATTTTACCATACATTTACCCGATTCTGCTTAGATTTGCTTTGCTCTTGCATTCTTAGTGGCTTTCTTCACCCAGGCTGGATTGACACCTCTTGCACTATACTACATCATAAACATGTGCATTTGGCATTGATTTACAACCTTATAAACATTCTGTTTATCACTGGCCAAATGGTGCTCTTTACTTAACCGAATGAATGGAAACGAGAGATGGATCGAATGGCACACACACGACTGATGTTAGAACCGTGATAATGTCTGTTTTGAACTCAAGAACAAAGGGGGAACTACACAATGCTTTAGAACTTGGCGGCGGCTTTCTTTGAAGAAAGATCGTTCTTTTATTGATAATAGGTAAAAAGGTGGGCTACAATGCTGCATGTGGGACTTTATTAATAGTCCTTCAGCCTTGACCTTCTAGGGTCAAAAATAAAAGAAAAATGCAAGACCGAAAATACAAATGAAATAACAAAAGATTACAACGTTTATTATAAAAGTTCTATAAGAAACAAGAATAAATCCCTGCAAAACAAAAGGAAAACACGAAATATAATTGAAATAAATGATAAATCTTACCATTGCCTCTTGAATGATTAGTGTCCGAGTATGGTAAGCCTTTGTCAACACGCTTGCTCTTAAACTTAGCCGTTTTAAAGTGGAGCGATAATCAACATGTTTGGGCCGAGGCTATCTTAGAGAAGAGGCCATTCATCGATGTTAGGACCCAACTCAAGCTTGGCTAGGCTTTGAACGTCTTGAAGTTTGGCTAAGTGTTGGCCCATTTGGTCATCTTGTCCTCCGGTCATACGTACCGTAATACTCTCGTCTGCGGTACGTGGCTGGTACGTAATGTGGTCGACCGTGGTACGAGGGTGGTATGTAATGCTACCGTCCCGTCATGTCTTCGTCCCGTACTGTCACGCCATTGTCCCATACCATCATGTCTTTGTCTTGTACCGTCATGCATTCTTCCTTGAGGACAAGCCGTTTGAGGAGAGTGTTGATGTCTTGTGTTTGATTGAGGTTGAGGAGAGTCTCCACAGCCTTATAGAACTCTTCTCTCATTGTCCTTGTTCCCCACCGGGTCTTTGGTGGTTCGTACATGGTGGGTACCTTAACCGGCTGGAGGTCCTCATCAAGAAGTTCTTAAGAGATGTCTCCCATTACTTCTGGGATGAGCCCTATCTGTACAAGAGATGGAATGATGGGTTGTTCAGAAGGTGTATAGCTGAAGAAGAAGTTTCCGGAATTTTGCATCATTGCCATGGCTCAGCCTATGGAGGACATTTTGCAACATTCAAGACAGCCTCCAAGGTCCTCCAAGCTGGTTTTTGGTGGCCTAGTCTGTTCAAAGACGCCCAAGCTCACATCTCCTCATGTGATGCATGCAAAAGAAAAGGAAACATCTCCAAGAGAGATGAGATGCCTCTGAACTCTATTCTTGAAGTGGATCTGTTTGATGTGTGAGGAATTGACTTTATGGGACCTTTCCCTTCATCTTATGGGAACAAGTACATCCTGGTGGCTGTTGATTATGTGTCCAAGTGGGTTAAAGCCATTGCCAGTCCAACAAATGATGCTAGAGTTGTGCTGATGCTCTTCAAGACAATTAACTTCCCAAGGTTTGGTGTTCCAAGGTGTGTGATCAGTGATGGTGGAAGTCATTTCATCAACAAGGTCTTTGAGAGTTTGCTCAAGAAGAATGGTGTCAAGCACAAGGTTGCCACTCCTTACCACCCTCAAACAAGTGGCCAAGTGGGAGTGTATAACAGAGAGATCAAGGCCATCTAAGAGAAAACAGTTGGTGTTACAAGAAAGGACTGGTCTAATAAGCTTGATGATGCTTTGTGGGCTTACAGAACAGCCTTCAAGACACCAATTGGCAGGACTCCTTTCTCACTCCTTTATGGGAAGTCCTGTCATCTACCTGTTGAGCTGGAATATAAGGCTTTTGGGCAAGAAATTTGCTGAACTTTGACATCAAGATAGCTCAATAAAAGAGACTCATCAACTTGCATGAGCTAGAGGAAAACCGCCTTGAAACTTTTGAGAGTTCTAGGATCTACAAGGAGAGGACAAAAACTTTCCATGACAAGAGGATCAAACACAAGGACTTCAAGGCAGGGGATCAAGTGCTGTTATTCAACTCAAGGTTGAGGTTATTTCCTGGAAAGCTGATGTCAAGATGGTCAGGTCCATTCAAGATCAAGGAAGTGTTGCCATATGGAGCTGTGACTTAGTTTAGCAAAGATGGAGAAGACTTCATAGCGAATGGGCACAGGCTGAAACCATACATGGCAAGTGAGTCTCTTGGAGATGAGGTAGACATCAGCCTTGAGGAACCTCCACAAGATTAATTAACCAACGAAAATCAAGCTAAGGACGTTAAACAAGCACACTTGGGAGGTATTGCCCTGTTATCCTTGTACATATTATTACATTTTATGCTTTCTTTTGCGTTTTTCTTTCAATAACAGGAGCAAGTGTGGTTAAGGCAAATTGTTATAAGTCTGGGAAACAAGAACAGATAAATTTTGGCTACTATCGATCACCATATCAGTCAAGACAAGACCGATATAGACCCTATTGGTCATGCTATCGGTCAGCTTGTGATCGATAGTGGTAGAGCCAGAATGTACCAGTCAACCTATCTGTCAGTAGTGATCGATAGGGAAAGGAGCTGAAACGTATGAATAGTATCAGTCTAGATATCGATCAGATACTGACCGATTTGATCACTCTATCGGTCTAGAGAGTGACCGATACAAAACGATCGGATGTATTTCGGTCAGTGTATCGATCAGATTGAGACCGATAAGATTCATCAAGAGGGCCATCGGTCATTGTATCGGTCACGAATGTGACCGATAGGAATTGGAAGCATATCGGTCTGGGAGAGACAGATACAACCTCCCAGTCTAACCAAACTCCCTCTAAGGTACACAACCCTGCTCCTTTGCTTCTGAATACTTCTGAGTACCTTCCATTACCCTTCTTCAAGCTTCTATTACACAAGGGGATGTGTAATTCAAGTGTGGGGGAGAGCATTGCATTTCACATGGTGTTTTGTTTTCTTATCTTCTCTTTTACATACTTGAGTCTTATGCATTCATGTATTCATCTATATGCACTGAAAATCCATAGAATTTTCAAATTTTTTGGAACCAAAAAGATCATTTAGTTGCATTTGCATAACTAAGATTGAGTCTAGATGCATTTCATAAAGGTTTGCATACATTTGCATAGGGAGTAGATGATAAACACTTGTCAAGATGTTGATGTTTGAACTGTTTTCAATGCTTTGGTTATCTGTTGTCTGATTGCATTGTAGTGAGTTTGAAGTTAAGGCTGCACCATATCTTGAATTCTTGCATTGATATTCATGTCTTATGCTCAAGCTTGCTTTGATTTGATTCCAACTCTATCTTATTAGAACAATAATCCTGACTTAGAATTATCTTGTTTGTGCATTGAGAGTGATTACATGGCTACCCATATACATACTTGGATTATCTTTTTACCTTCTTACCACTCTTGTTAATCCAAGTAGCTGATCCTCATCATTATGGGACAGTTAACCACACCCTAAACCAATTCTTCTTTCTGAACCTAAACACTATTGTGAGAGTTGTAAGGCCTTACATTGCATCATTTTAGATTTTATCTTGGCAAAAAAATGTTAGGAATAAGGTTGGCAAGGAGAAGCTCTCTTGTAGAAACCAACTTGCATTTTGAGCTTGGTATTATGTTAGGAGTTTGGTAAATGGTAATCTAAGTGGTTTGAGCTTTAATGTTTACATCTTTGAGAAGAAGAAGAAGTATGAGATTGGTAGTATGGTGGAATAATTTATTTTCTGGTTAAGTTAATTAGGAAGAAAGCTCAAAGTGTTCAAGAAGAAAGGTGCCAGCAACAACAAAGCTTGCAAAAGGTCATCTAAAAAGAGAAATCAGACCAAGCAATGCACCAAAGGTGATGAAAATGGCACCAATCATACAACAAAAAGAGCAAGTTCCAAAAAGAAGTCAACCACACAAGCAAAGCAAAAGAAGAAGGACTTCTCCAAATATAAAGAAGGAAGAGATCAAGTGCTTTGGGAAAGGGTAGATTTAGGAGTTTCACTTAGGATTTTAGAAGTTATTAGGTTCATCTTGGGTTAAAAAGGGTAGAAGAGAGCTTTGACTTGCATGCATAGGTGTGCTTTTACCTTTAGCATTTTGCCTAAAATAGAATCATTTCATTGAGTGATCCCCAAAATCTTTGAACCCTTATTTGAATGAGATAACTTTCATCGCATAACCATGTCCCTTGACCAAATGTCTTTTCTTGATTTGCACAAACATGATCCATTGGTTACTGATTAATGAATGTTAAAGAGTTGGTTGATTCGAATGCTTGTGTAGGCTAAGCTAGAGATCATTGTCTGCTATGATAGGTATGTCTAAAGTTTTTAAAGTAAAACAATCTCTATTCATCTTAGAACCTATAACTTGAGCATTGATTCAATTTTTCCATTGACATCTTTAGTTTTGAGCTCCCACTTTCAAACCTCACTCTCCCATTTGTTCTTATTTGCTTGAGGACAAACAAAAGGCAAGTGTGGGGATGTTGATATCTCTTGTATTTACATCATTTAGGCTTGCATTTAGTGCATGTTTTGATTCTCTTTTGCATGTTTTCCTTATCCTTTGTCCCATTTTCTTCTCCCATTAGACTTAGGTTGCATTTAGGATGTTGTTTGCATTTTCTTTGCATAAAAGATGTTTTTAAGGTACTCATGGAGCTTTGAGGAGCATGGAGGAGCTTTGGGAGTTAAGCAGGAAGCTGGCTGAGATGAAATGAGCAAGAGGAACCAAGGTAGACGATCTCTGCAGAGCCTATCGGTCAGAGCACGAAGGCTATAAGTCAAGGAGTGACCGATAAAAATCCTATCGATCAGCCTATCGGTCAGAGAAGTGACCGATAGAAGTACACCGTATGGATTTCGGTCACCTTCTAGACCGATAGGAATCCTATCGGCCACCTTATCGGTTACATTCAGACCGATAAGATTCCAGACTGAAGATCACTTATTTAGAATTTTGCCATTTTCGCTTAGACTCCTGTAAATACGAAAAATTCATAATTTCTGGGAACATACTTTTATCCAGCAGTTCTTTGTTCTCTGTTTTAGCTTTTTGATTTTGTAACTTGAATCTTTGCTTAATTTTAATTAAAGTTTGCATTTATCTTCTTGTTTAATCTCTCTAATCATGATTAGTCACCTTTCTCTCTTTGAATTGATGGCTTTAATGGTGTTTAGTGAGTAGTCTTTTTAGTGATTTGAGATGGGTTAGGTTTAGGAAATTTGAGACTCACTCTATGATGTCTTAGTGTTAATTCTTCTATTTCCTTTCTCGATTCCTGTGTTTAATGCTTAATTAGCCCTAGCTAAGTTGATTAAGATCTTAGGCTCGTTTTATGTCCACCAAGTGTTTGATGAAATGCCTGACTGCTTTGTACGAGAATTGCTTATCCTAGCTCAAGAGATTGACTGTCTAGGAAGTGATTTGGCAATATAGGGTTGATAGAATTGTCTTAATGCTTGCCTTTTGTCATTTCACTAATGAGACTTAGTTCTTGACTTGGTAATTAGCAAAGAGATTAGTACCAAGAGATTGGATTAGTCATATAAATGAATCCTATGCATAAGAAATAGCATTGTGTGAGTTTGTAAGTATCATAGGTTGAGTCAAGAGTTCCATAATACCAATTATCTCATCTCAAGTCCCATTTTTTCTATTTTTTTTTGTTTGAATTCGGATTTGCCTTTGTTTTAGTTGTTTTGCTTACTCTTCACTCTTTGTTTGATGTTCTCTTCATTTCTGTTTGATCTTTTGGTTGTTATACTTTAAAATCATCTTTGTTTTCTTGAATTAAGAGCTCTATTTCACTCTTACTGCTTCATTATCCCCTTTTGGATTGATAAAACCAGATGTTATACTACAACTGATTAGTACAAGCTTGGGTGATTGAACCAAGTCCTAAAAACTCTTGTATTAAAATCCCTTCTTTAAAGTAATAGAACTCATTCAACTGATTGAAGCCCATTCTGTAGTTATGCTTTCCCACTTTGAAATGAATGTACCCATCACCATAGCCTTCCTCTTCTTCTTTAACCTCATCATCAAAATCATCAAAGTAGTGCACCTTGACGAAAGAGGGGAATTGTCAAGCTTGAAGCTTGCGTGTAGGGTAGGCTGTGTTCAAGAACTTCTCCATGCCAAAATTATTAAAGAGAAGTTGAATATCTTCTTCAATGCCCATCTCACAAAACAAAGATAATGAGACATAGCGAGTGGGCAAGAACTCCACATTTGAGATAGCCTTGAAGAGTTCCTTTGTTATAGGGGTGCATAAGGATCTCTTTCTTCTTCAACAACAACCCTCTTCTCCTGGGATTTGTCTTGAGACTCCTGAGTGAGCATCAGAACTTTATTTTCTTGTGACATTGTACCTGAAACATGAACACTCAAGAGAATGTAAGCATTTTTGCACAAATAAGACAAATTCAAGCAATATTATCAATTATCAGAAAAGTCCAAAAAATTTCAAAAAAATTCAGAGTGAACAAAGATAAG
The DNA here is from genome assembly GCA_911865555.2 of Thlaspi arvense. NCBI lineage: Eukaryota > Viridiplantae > Streptophyta > Magnoliopsida > Brassicales > Brassicaceae > Thlaspi > Thlaspi arvense. Next base: position 28,714,505 of record OU466861.1, on the reverse strand, counting down.
CAAAAAACAATTTATAGCTCAAAAGAAAAATTACAAGCTCTAATTCAATTAAAATGATCAAATTCAGAAAATTTGACAAAATTGCTCAAGAACACATAAAAATCTTTCTCTCCACCAACAAGCTCAAACATTTAAAACTTTGAGACAACAAGCATTCCTAGTTCATTAAAGCCAAGGGTTTTTCTCAAATCAAGCAAACATATGAGGTTTAACAAATATATCTACAAGTAAACACTGAGAATAAACCATTGAAATATTTTGCAAGAAAATGGAGAATGTAAGCTTGAAGTATGAACCTAAACGCCAAGTTTATTTTCGAGTTTTTGGTGGAGAGTGACAAATGAACATGAATGCTCTAGTGCAAAAGAGAATGGAGGATATACATAGAGATAAATGTGAGATTTGAGAGAGTTTGGGAGAATCTTTTAAAAATTTAAATTTTGAAAACCATAATTTCATGCAAGGGAAACGAGGGGACAATACTTGAACCGAGCATGTATATTTGGGCCCAACTCGATTTGCTGTTTTGTGAAAAAATTAAAAATTTGAAAAATTTCACCCATATCGAGCAGGCAAGCAGGCCCTCGGTATGTCTGCTCGGTGTGTATCGAGCTCAGGACATCGGATCCAAGAATGCGATTCATAATTATGAGTAATCCAATTCTTTAACACTAATTATTTTGTTAATCATCTAATCAAGAACTAATTCCCATTAGTGAATGGATATTCAACAATCATTAAAACAAGCAGTCCAATTCTACATTGCCAATGTACTCCCTAAATATCTAATCCCTTAGGTTAGGATAATCAAATATCTTACTTGACTAGTTCAAGTATTTCAATAAACACTTGGCACACATATGTAAAGCCTATGTTCTAAATCAACTTCCCAAAGGGTAATTGTTATACTCTTATATTTCGCATATTTAGCATGCATTTAGAGTAGTTTTCATGCATACATCTTCCATTATAGGCTAGTTTGCACCATTTATCACATTTTAGGTCGTAGAATACTTTGCATTAGCATTTTGCATGTTTCTTGCATTCTTGCATTATATTCAGGTTGTTTTGGCTACACTGGAGCTGTGGAGGTTGCATGGACATGCTAAGGATCGAAAAGGAGCATATGATACCTGGAGGAACTCATGCATGCAGCAAAGGAACCGAGATCGAGGCGCAGATCGAGCTAGGCAGGTCGATCTAAACGAGATCGACCACAAGATCGAGAGACTCGGGTCGTTTCAAGAAAGAGGATCGAGACCAAGATCGACCGAGGTGATCGAACATGAGTACGGACACGGGACTAAGCCCGGGAAGAACGAGAGCCAGCTCGAGGTCACGACTCGATCATCCAAGGATCGACTAGAAGATCGATGGAAGCACTCGATCCACCCAACCGAATCGACCCGAAGATCGAGCAAAGGAAGACGATCCACAAAGACGATCGAGTTAAAGATCGATCACCCAAGTCGATCTCTAGAACCTTATCTGGACAGCTCACTTTTGGAGTTTAGTGAGGGGATCATTTTTTGGTTTTTACCCATTTTTGGGCAACAAAACATTATCGCTTTCATTACCCACGCTTTGTCGAGAACTTTTCAATCTTTCTTTTAGGCAAATTGCCATTGTTGAAGTTTTAAGCTTTTCTTAGTTTTTGTAAACTCTTAATCTTGCTTTAATCCAAGGATTTCTCTTAATCGCTCTCCTTGCTTAGTAGTTTAATCATGTTAAGCTTTTCTTCCTTTGCATTTACATCTGCTTTAAGCATGTGTAGTGAGTAGTCTTTCATGGGTTTAAGGTTAGGGTGAATAAGAGGGTTTAAGGGTTTAAGCTTGGGACTTTTCTTGTTCTTAACTCATTCTCTTCTTGGATTTTGGGGTTTTAATGCCTAGAGAGTCTTGAGAAAGTTCTCTTTGATCTCAGGGATTTCCTTACCTTGACAGGATTCAGAAATCCCCTAAAACCAAATCCAAGAGACTAGCTCATCCTTTCCCAAACGCCATGGTTGCTTAGGGAGCTAGTTAGGCCATTATTTGAGATCTATGCTTAATGTTCTTCGACCCATCTTTCCACTTCACGCCATGAGTTAGGAGGAAAGGTTGAGGAATGGGTTTATACCACACACCATGGATAAACCTCTTTTAGCTTCTCAAGGCTTAGAGATAGCACAAAATGTGTGGATCTAAGTTTTCAAAACCCAAGCTTGAATCTTTAACCTTCTTAAACATGATCCTCAACTTTGAATCCTCTTTTAGCATTAAAAACTCAAAGTAATCATTTCTTAGTTTAAAGTTTGCATCTTTAGTCTTAAAAATCATTGTTCTAAGTTGTTAGAAATTTCTCTGTTCATCTGCCTTGAGAGTTCGATTTTTATAAACTAGTAGTTTTGAATTTTAAATTCTTAGAAGTCATCTAGTAGTTGTTTGACCCTTAAAAGGAGATTTTAAAATAGTTTTCATAGTCATTTGGTAGTTGCATTTAGTTTTCATAGATTTTCTCCTCAAATAATCCGATTTCACTTAGATTTACAAAGTTCTTGCATTCCTAGTAACTTTCATCAACCTGAGCTGGATTGACACCTCTAGCACTATACTTACCACTATACTAGGCTTTAGGAATTGATAAAACTGACCGAATAACCTTGTTTATCAAATGGCGCCGTTGCCAACTTGGGTTTGAGTTGAAAGTATTAGGATTTGGAGCTTAGTAGAGACTAAGTCTTTATTTTTATTTTGGTTACTAATCTAGCTACCTTCATACTTGTCTTCTCAGGTACATGAATCTGAGGTCTATAGGTGACAACAATCTACTACAACCTCTAGACAGCATTCATGAACTCGGAAGTGCAAGGGAAAGAAGGACTAGAGAACAAGCACAAGACTTTGAGGAGATATTGCAACCAGATATTCTTGATTTTGAGGGTATGGCTGAGCAAGACCAAGCTGAGGCTCTACCTCACCGTGCTGCTGCTGCTAGGGGTAATGGCAACCCCAACCACGCCCCAAGGCAACCAAGGATCATTGGAGCTGGTGATGCACCAAACACTCATCACAAATGTTTTGGCATCACTCCTCCACTGGTGCAAAACAACAACTTTGAGATCAAGCCAAGCTTTGTATCAATGGTGCAGAACAACAAGTTTCATGGACTTGCTATGGAAGATCCTTTGGAGCACTTAGACAACTTTGAGAAAGTATGTGGCATGATCAAGATCAATGGGATCTGGGAGGACAGCTTCACGCTTAGGCTTTTCCTATTTTCACTTAGGGATAAAGCAATGCATTGGGAGAAGACCTTACCTCAGGGAACTATAACCTCATGGGCTGATTGCAAGAAGGCATTTCTGTCTAAGTTCTTCTCAAGTACAAGGAAAGCCTGCCTAGGGAGTGAGATTAACGGTTTTACACAAAGGCAGAATGAGACCTTTAGTGAAGCAATGGAGCGGTTCAAGGACTACACCATTGCATGTCCTCATCGTGGCATCAGTGAGGAGACAATCTTGAACACCATCTTTAGAGGAGCTCTTCCCAAGATCCGCATGCTTCTGGACATGGCAAGTAAAGGCAACTTTCTTGGCCAAAATGTAGAAGAGGGAATGGAGCTCATTGAGAATCTTGCTTTGAGTGATGGGAACTATGCTGAAGATTATGATTGTGCACCAAGAGGATCTGACCTTGAGGCAAACAAGAAGGAGCTGAAATCTCTACATGAAAAGATTGACAAGTTGGTACTTGCAAATCAAAAGCATGTACACTTTGTGGGAGAAGCTATGGATGTTATTGATGAGCTAGAGGAGAGCCAAGAGGAAGCAAATTGGGTCGGAGGTCAAGCCTATATTAAGACTCAGGGCTATGTTCAAGGGTATCAAGGCAACACAATCTCACTTACCAAAGTACCAATGTGGAGAACCCTAAAGATCAAGTGTACCCTCCTCAACAAGGAAAACCATTTGTTCCTTACAACAAAAGAGGATTTACACAAAACAGTGGGTACCAAGGGCAAAGACAAGGCAACTTCCAAGGCCAGCAACAACAAGTGAACAAAGGTTACCCTCCTGGTTTCGTGCCTCAGCAGCAACAAGTCCAAGCTCCACCATTCACACCACCTTAAGATCCGGTTCAAGCAATGTTTCAACAGTTACTTCAAGGAAAAGCTTCTACAAATCAGAAGTTTGTTGATATGAACAATCGACTGGACTCTTCTCTTACTGAGGTATCTACACAGATCACCAACCTGAACAACAAGATACGCCAGCTAGAGAAAGGAAAGGCCAGTCCAAGCGGTCAAGGAAGCTTACCCAGGAAATGTGAAGCAAACCCTAAGGAGTATCTAAATGCAATTACTTTGAGAAGTGGGAAAGAGGTGCCACCACGGTCTACACCTGAAGACAATGAGGACATTGTAGTTCAAGAGGGAGAGAGTAATCTCTTAAATGATCAAGAGATCACCTTTGACAATGTCTACATTGCAAGACCTAAGAAAGGCAAGGAAGCGGTTTTACAGAAAAAAGTGGAGGAAGTCAGCAAAGAGAAAGAAGATTTCATACCTCCACCTTACAAACCGAAGCTCCCTTTCCCTGGACGTTTCAAGAAGCAGCTGATTGAGAAGCATAAAGCCTTGTTTGAGAAGCACATATGAAACGTTGAGATCAAGCTGCCGTTGGTTGATTGCTTAGCTATGATGCCAAAATATGCCAAGTTCTTGAAGGATACGCTTGCTAAAAAGGATAAAAAGAGTGACGAGGTCTTGGTATTGAGTCAAGAATGCAGTGCAATCATCCACAAGGAGATAGCACCGACGAAGCTAGGAGATCCAGGGTCATTCACTATCCCTTGTGCACTAGGCCCTTTGAAGTTTGAAAGCTGCTTATGTGATCTTGGTGCCATTAATCTTATGCCTCACTCCATTGCCAAAAATCTAGGCTTTACCAAGTTTAAGGAGTGTACAATCTCACTCATTCTGGCTGACCGAAGTATAAGGCTCCCTGTAGGCTTGCTTGAGGACCTACCCGTGATTATCAGCAATGTGAATGTGCCAACAGATTTTGTAGTGCTAGAAATGGATGAGTAACCAAATGACCCTTTAATCCTTTGTAGACCCTTTCTAGCAACTGCTGGAGCAATCATTGACGTGAAGAATGGCAAGATCTCTCTGCACCTTGGCAAAAACATCAAGCTGAACTGTGACATCAATGAGGTCTTGAAGAAGCCAACGATTGATGGGCAGGTGTTCTACATTGAAACTTTAGATGCATTGGCTGATGATTTGCTTGAGGAGTTGGCACAAGAGGATCATCTACAGCTGGCATTGACAAAGGGGTGTGGGGAGTATGGTTTCTTGAGTGAACAGACCCATGAGTATGTACACATCCTTGATTCTCGCAAGGTTGTGAAAGAAGACAAAGGTCAGAGCCATGAAATCGACCTGGAAATTGAGCAGATGTCTCGATCCAAGCTAGAGATCGTTCTCACGATCGATCGAGACAACTCGATCTGTTCAGAGAACGACCTGGTGAATCGATCTCCTGCTCGATCCATATCAAATCGAGCAAGTGAATCGAGGGAGTGCAATCGATCCAGCCTAGAACGAGGGAACGATCGACCGACTGACTCGATCTCTGCAGTGGGAACGGTTCAAGAAGGCAGCATAAAAGCTTATGACTCGGGTTCAAAAGAGGTGAATGAGGACAGCAAAGAGAAGGACTGGAGCGAGCTGCTAGCCCCAAAAGTGGACCTTAAGAAGCTTCCGAATGGGCTAAGGTACGCTTTCTTGGGACCAAATGAAACTTATCCGGTCATTGTGAATGAAAATCTGAGTGATGATGAGTTAGACTCACTCCTTAAGGAGCTGAGGAAGTATAGAAGGGCCATTGGGTACTCTCTCAGAGACATCAAGGGCCTTTCACCAATGCTTTGTACTCATAGGATTCACTTAGAGAATGAAAACACTTCTTCCATTGAACATCAAAGACGTTTAAACCCGAATTTGAAAGGAGTAGTCAAGAAAGAAATCTTAAAACTTTTAGAGGCTAACGTGATACCTTATCAGTGATAGCACATGGGTCTCTCCGGTCCATGTGGTACCAAAGAAAGGGGGTATCACGGTTATAAAGAATGAAAAAGATGAGTTAATTCCTGCAAGAACAATAACTGGGCATAGAATGTGTATTGATTATAGGAAACTCAACTCAGCCACTAGAAAAGATTATTTCCTTTTCCCTTTATTGATAAAATACTAGAGAGATTAGCTAATCACCCATACTATTGTTTCCTAGTTGGGTATATCGGTTTCTTTCAAATTCCCATTCATCCTAATGACCAAGAGAAGACCACTTTCACATGCCCTTATGGTACCTATGCTTATCGAAGGATGCCCTTTGGGTTATGTAATGCACCAGAAACCTTTCCAAGGTGCATGATGTCTATTTTCTCTGACCTCATAGAGGAAATGGTAGAGGTTTTCATGGATGATTTTTCTGTGTATGGTGCTTCCTTTGGTGGTTTTTTGTCAAATCTTTGCAGGGTTTTCAAGAGATGTGAGGAGACAAACTTGGTGCTAAATTGAGAAAAGTGTCACTTTATGGTGAAGGAAGGCATTGTACTTGGGCACAAGGTTTCTGAGCATGAGATTGAGGTTGACAAAGCAAAGATAGAGGTCATGATGAGCTTGGAACCTCCGGTTAATGTGAAAGGGATTAAGAGCTTCTTGGGGCACGCCGGCTTCTACAGGAGGTTTATCAAGGATTTCTCCAAGATAGCACGTCCTCTTACAAGGCTACTGTGCAAGGAAGCCGAGTTCACCTTTGATGAAGAATGCCTTCAAGCCTTTAAGACCATCAAAGAAGCATTGGTCACCGCGCCTATAGTTCAAGCTCCGGATTGGGACTTACGGTTTGAGATTATGTGCAACGCGAGTGACTACACCGTGGGTGCTGTCTTGGGTCAGAGGAATGATAAGAAGCTGCATGTGATCTACTATGCAAGCCGTACCATGGATGACACGCAAGTGAAGTATGCAACCACCGAGAAAGCGCTTCTAGCCGTTGTCTTTGCTTTTGAGAAGTTTAGGTCTTACTTGGTGGGTTCTAAGGTCATTGTGTATACTGATCACGCCGCCTTGAGGTACATATACTCCAAGAAAGACACCAAGCCGAGACTCTTAAGATGGATCCTTCTCTTACAAGATTTTGATATGGAGATCAAGGATAAGAAGGGTATAGAGAATGGTGTAGCAGAACATCTTTCAAGAATGAGGGTGAATGAAGTCTTGCCTTTGGATGACTCACTCCCTGAAGAGCAGCTTATGATGGTCAACACAGTTGTATGTGCAAAGCTAGAGGAGAAGTTTGAACAGGTCTTGAGCTTCAAGGAAGAAGATCTACCATGGTATGCGGACATTGTCAACTACTTGGCTTGTGGAAAAGAGCCTACTCACTTGGACCACTACCATAGGAAGAAGTTCATGAGGGATATCTCTCACTACTTTTGGGATGATCCCGATCTGTACAAGAGGGGTGTGGACAGCTTATACCGAAGATGTGTCACAAGAGAAGAGGCAAGATTGAGGGGTCCTTTTGAGATAAGAGAAGTACTACCGTATGGGGCAGTTACTTTGGTTGGCAAAAGTGGAAAGGCTTTCACGGTGAATGGGCATAGAGTCAAGCCCTCCTTGGCGAGTGATTGCAGTAACGAGAGCACCACGTTGCTCCTCCAAGATCCACCTCTGGCCTAACCAAGTAAAGTCAAGCTAAGCGACGTAAAACAAGTGCACTTTGGGAGGCATTCCCATGACTATCATTGTACATATTTTTGCTTTCCTTCTGTTTCAATTTTATGCTTTTTAGTTTTAGTGTGTAGGTACAAGGAGATGGGAACCAGAGATCATGATCTTGGTGTAAAAAAGACAAGGAAAGGAGAAACAGGGACAAGCGATCGAGTGATAGATCGACCTATCCTGGCTCGATCTTTAATAGATCGAACTAGTGAATCTAGTGAAGTCACTCGATCTAGATGAGATCGAGTAGACCATCGAGTGACTCAGTCGATCATGAGAGATGACCCACCAATGCGTTTAAAACGGGGTGTGGATCGACTGGTCCCACTCGATCCTCGAACTGGATCGATCAGTTCACTCGATCAGCTCACTCGATCCTTGCCAGAACGACCTCGAAATCGATCAAAGAGCTCGATCCAAGGGGCATGGCCATAACCACGTGGAATATTGGAACGAGGAGCACACTCGATCTAAGGCTCGATTCAAATCAGATCGAGCCTCCAATCAAACATGCCACTCGATCACGGGCAGAATGGGCATGAGATCGAGGTCAAGATCGACCAATTTGACTCGATCTCATGCCGAGGTTTGTTGAATTTTTCCCTCTTCTTTTCTCTTTCCCTCCCATTTTAAATTTGAATCTTGGTCAAGACAAGCATCTTTGACCATGAAAGATATGCCTTGACCAACTTTTTCGGAAATCCACTTGCATGCATCCAAGATTTTTGTCTTTATAAGACTTTGCATCCACACTCTCTACACATTGCATTTCGAAACTGATTTTTAGAAAAAGAGTGTGTGAGTTCGGTTTTTAAAAGCAGAGAGCATCTCTTATTCATCTCATTTCGAAAGGTATTCTAGATTTTCTTGAATTGCATGTTTGAATTTCCAAGAAATCTTCCTTTTATTGATTTGGTTGGTAATATTTGCTAGGGATTAGATTGAATTTTTTAAAAGTAACTTAGTGTTAGGAAATTTTCTTGATTTAATCTTATCTCTTGAGATTTTCCTTTACCTTTTATTGATATAATTTAGAAAATCCCCAAAAATCTAGGATTTATGTTTAGAATTTTTCTTTCTTGCTTTTATCTCTTAATCGCCGCCTATACTCATCTTCTCTTTGAGAACTTGTGTTTCAGGTACCATGGCACCAAAGAGAAGCAGAGACTTGGCAACAACTCAAGGAGAAGCTCAGCAAGTGGTTGAAGAAAGGGTTAGATGGAGCAAGGAGGAGAAGAAGGCAAAGAAGAGGCTTGAGAGGCTACGGTTTGAACCTACGAAGTTTGCGAGTAGGGACTTCTTGGAAAGGCTAGGCTTGTTGGATGATATTGACAAGCTGCTCAAGGACATGGGGCTTGCGTGTCTATCATGGATGGACTGCCCTACTTACCCCGAGGCCACACTTGACTTCCTTTCTACTTTGGACTTCTCATATAAAGATCCAAGCATTCAAGCTCCCTCCATGGGTCACGTCACATTCAAGATCATGAAGCAAGCTTACCACCTCTCCATCACCAAGCTATGACAAGCCTATGGTCTCAATGCTGCAGCTAAGCTTGTGGAATTCCCTCGGTTCACATCTGCCAATGATCTATGGGACTTGATTTGCAATGACGACTACAAGGGCAATACAGCCAAGATCAAAAATGTGCGAAACCCTGTGCTAAGATACGCCCTCAAGCTACTAGCTAACACCTTCAGTGGAAGATCTGTGGCTCCAACGGTTACCAAGAACGAGCTGTGCTTCCTCTTCCAAGGGATTAAGAAGGTTCTTTGCGATGCCAAGGAGAATGATGAGTCGATGGAGGATGAACTTGGAGAATACGTCAACTACGGTTGTATCTTGGCGTCTTCTTTAGTCAAGTACAAAGTTTGGGCTTTAAGGTGTAAGGCGAGCTCAGCAAGAGGCTTCCTCACACCAATGTTCATACAAGCGGGAGTACCTCATTCAGAGTTTGAGCCTTGCGTGGAGAGAGCTTACATGGATGAGACCTACATGCGCGACACTGATTCCTTGGGGCCTACTCCAGCTCCAGGTTTCCATGCTTACTTGTTCTACAACAGTGATCATGAGAAGAAGGTTTGCATCCTACCAAATCCTGATGAGACACACCTAGAAAGCGTCAGCACAATTGAGTTCATACCGAGCGATGAAGAATGCTTTGCGCCTCTTGGAGGCACGGCTGCACCACCTCAGATCCCTCGTCCACCATCAGAGTCACCTCCTTCTGATGCTGAGATGCCCCAAGGCTTTGATCTTCCCAAGCTAGACTATGAGCCGCGTACTAAGGCTGAGAAGTTCCTTGCTTTGGTGGTTGAGATTCAGCGCAAAGTCAACAAGTGGCAAGGCTAGATGATCAAGAAGCTGGCTAAGAAGATCAAATACCTAAAAAGAAGCTCATCTGAGGCGTCTTAAAGTGAAGAGGTTGAGCAACCGGAGAAGAGAAGATGATCAACCGGAGGTATAGAGATCTGTGAGCCTCAAGGAAGCAATCAAGCTAGACGTCTTTCTCTCTATGAAGGCACGAGCAGGAGCAAGGACAAAGGCATCCTTCACGAGACCCCTAGAAAGAGCAGGAAGACTGGAGCATCCTCAAGCTCCAGCAATGCCTAGCTCCAAGGTACCAAAACTCAACCATTGTAAATATCATGCATTTCTTCTTAATTTTTGCTTTGTGTTTTGATCTCCTCTTGAATTTCTTTGCCACCGAGACGGTGTCATTCAAGTTTGGGGGAGAGTGTGTGCTTTGACATGTTTTATTTGGATCTTATTTTATGTTATCATCCTTGAGTCATCATGCATTATCTAAGTGCATAGAAAAATACAAAAAAATCATAAATTTTTTTAAAATTTAAAAAAAAACAAAAAAATCATGTAGCTTGCATTTGCATTGTTAAATATTTTAGGATTGAGTCTAGAATATTAATCATTTAGGTTATTTTCATTTGCATAGGGAGCAATGATATTTATTTTTCTTGAAAGTGTTTTAAGCTCATGAATTGGTTCAAGATCCTAGTTAGTAGTTCTTTGATGCTTTGTACATTCTTTGAAAGTAAGCTCTAACCATATTTGGATTATTTGTCTTGATTTTCGTGGCTTAAGTTGAACAAACATGAATTGAATCATTTCCTATCAAGTGAAACCTTAATTTGAATTTTTGAATTATCCTACTTGTGCATTTGAGAAAGGATACATGGATTACATATACATATTTAGGCTTTCTTATTTCTTTCACCACTCTCTTGTAAGCCTAAGTAGAACTCCTCACCTTTACCCTTACCTTCCTTTCAAGCCAATTTTCGTGTGTGACATTATTTTGTGAGGCCTTTTATTTTCGGTTGAACTTGGCATAAAGTGTTAGGTTTAGGCGACATGAATAGGCTCTCATATTGATGCTAGCTTTGCATATTGAAGCTAGTTTTAGGCTAGAGGATGGGATTGGGATTCACGGGTGTTGTTGCTTTTGCTTATTTGTTTTCGGTTTTGAAAAGTGTTGGTGTTTGGGATTTGAATAAAGGGACACATAGTTTTATGTGGGTGGTCTTGTTCTAATTAATAAAAGCTCAAGTTGAAAAGAAAAGAAGGTAGCTCTCAAAAAGAAAAAAATAAATATGAGAAAAGAGCCAAATAGCCAAATGTTAAAAAAAAAAAGGAAAAAAATGAGAAGAGAGCTATCAAAAGAAAAGAAAACAGCTAAAGTTATGTATAAGGCCATCCCACTAGCTATAAGAAGGTTTGAATGATGTGTTTATTTGGGTTTTGCTTGGCGCCTTGCCTTGTTGTTGTGGGTAGTCTCTAAAGGGTGAGTGAGCTTGAAAAAGAAAAGAAAAATGAGAGAGGCATTAGGATCATTGTTAGTGTATATGAGCATAAGTGTGATTCACGGTTTGAACTTAATAAATGTTAAAGGAACGGATTCTTAGATTGTTTGGATAATGAGAGTCATGATTTGAGATTCAATAGGTGATGAATATGACTAAGTTCTTTGGAGTATGAGTTTGTGCATTGCATCTTAGAATTGAGAACTAGGACTATTGAGTTGATTCATTTGAAAAACACTTGTCAAGGAATTTGAGCTCCCATTTTTAAACTTCTCTTCCTTTCTTGAATTTTGTTTGCTTGAGGGCAAGCAAAAAGTAAGTTTGGGGGAGTAATCTAGCATTAAGAGCATCAATAAAAAGAGAAATGAAAGATTTAATAGTAACCAGTCACTAATTAAGTATCAAAGTCCCCCAATCTATCCCATCTTAACCCCAAGAAATGCACTACTGATATATCATGGTTTTTATGGATTTTAACCATGGTATAAGTCCTGTTTATTGAGTCTTTTTGGTCTTTTCAGAGTCCTAGTAAAGTCTTTGCAGGAGATAGCATGATTGGAGCACAATTGGAAGTTTTAGAGCTTTTTGGATCAAAGCAGGAATAATTCCCGAAGGAACCAACTCAGAAGAGTTGTTCTGCACTGGTGAGGATCGTCACCACTCAAGGGTGATGCTCGTAACGCTCATATGAGAAGAATCACGTGGTTTATTTAAAAGATGGAGAGGAATTTGCATTTTTGGCCCAAGAGTACCATTATTTACAAAAGACCCCAACTCGTGTTTTAGCCTGTATATTAAGTTTTTCAACCATCGTTGGCTTGTATCTTGTATCTGAATTTCTAGAGAGCTTTTGATAGAGATAGTTTTCAGAGCATTGAGGAAGACAAATCCTGTACACTTTGAGAGAAGATTTCGAACCCTTGTATCTCTACTCTGTTCTATTTTATGCAATATTATTCAGCTATACATTGTTTATTCATAATCATATCTGAGTAATCTGTTAGTTAAGTTAGGATGATTTGAGGGTTGATGAAGGGTTTGTAGAATTGTCAAACTGTTAGGAAAATCCATTGGTTCTTCATTTGTGCTTGCATACATATCGATTCTTCGACTAATCATCTAGATTTCGAAACCCTGGGTTGTCTAATAGACGTGAGAACTTTGTTAATCACCTAAACTAGTATTAGATGAGCAAAACGCCTATTAGCAAAGAGATTTGACTTAGGAGTTTTGTGAACAATGGAAACCTGATCATTAATGCTTGCTTGACTTGTTAGAATTTGCCAAGAGATTTGAAATTTTGTGAATTAGGCATTGATTACTTCTGCAATTAGAATTGATTAGTTATATCATTGTGTTTCAAGTTGAAGACGGTTCCAATTCATTCATGATTGCATGTATTCTACATCCTCGGATTCAACCTACGAATTATCCTGACTTAGCGCTTTTAGCTTTATGAACTTTAGAACAATCAATCAAAATCGCATGCTTACATTCATTTAGTTATTTCGCATTACATTCAATGTTTACTGCTTAGCCTAATCTGAATCTAAAATCTATAGGGTAGTAACTTATTCCTTTGGGATTCGATAACCCTTTGTGCTACAACTGCTTTGCTGTGCACTTGCAGTAGTAAAATAATTGGGTAAAACTTAGACCCTATCAAGTTTTTGGCACCGTTGCCAGGGAGTAATAGCTGCCTATAGATTTTTAGTATTAGGATTTTGACTAAGTTTTATTTTGTTTACTAACTTTTGCTAATTTCATTGTGTTGGTTTCAGGTGTATGCCTAATTGCAGTACCAGAAGCAACAAGGAGAAGGAGCTTGTGACTTTGAGCATCGATGACCTAGCTAAGTTGGAAAGGATCATCTGGAAAGCTAAGAAACAGTCTACAATGGTCACTCCGATTGTCTTGATCGAAAATGCAGAAGGTCACTTGGTTGACAGAGATATAAAAATGAGGAATGAAGAAGGGCAGAGACTGGATCAGAATGGCAATGTAATAGTTGAACAGGTGATATATCATGGTTTTTATGGTTTTAAACCATGATATAAGTCCTTTTTATTGAGTCTTTTTGGTCTTTTTAGAGTCCTAGAAGAGTCTTTGCAGGTTATAGCATGTCTGGAGCATAACTGAAGATATTGGAGCTTTTTGGAGCATTGCAAGTTGAAGCCACGAAGTATCCAACTCGAAGAAGAAAGTATGCATATGGGTGACGCTCGTCACCAAGCTGGTGACGCTCGTCACCCACCAAGGAAGGAGGTCGTGGCCTGTTTTTAAAAGATTGGGAAGAAATTGCAGTTTTGGCCCAGAAGTTCCAGTTTTTGCAAAAAGGCCCCAGATCGTGTTTTAGCTTGTATATTAGGTTTTTCAGCCATTCTTTTTGCATCTATCTTGTATCTTATTATTTTAGAGAGCTTTTGGAGAAATCTTGGATCTTATTATTTTTGAGAGCTTTAGAGAGAGATTTGTAGAAGAGCTTTCGGAGAGACAAATCAGACTCCTTCAGAGCAGATTTTGAACTCCTTTATTTCTACTTCTTATTTCTTTTATGCAATCTATTCTTTTCATGATGTTTTCTCAAATCACCATGTCTGAGTAGTTTGTTAGTTAAGTTAGGGCTTTTTCAAAGGTTGAAGAAGAGTTTGTAGAATTGCTAAAAACTTATAGAAAATTCATTGGTTCTTCATCTGTGCTTGCATTCATATCGATTTCTTAGACACATCATCTGGATTTCGAAACCCTAGGTTTTTGATAGATGTGAGAGCATTATTATTCACCTGAACTAGTATTAGATGAGCCAAACGCCCTAGTACAAAGAGATTTGGCTTAGGAGTTTTGTGAACAATTGAACCTGATCATTACTGCATGTTTAGGTTGTTAGGGTTTGCAAAGAGATTTGAAACTCTGTGATTTAGACATAGATAACTTCTGCAATGAGAATTGATTAGTTATATCTTTGCGATTCATGTTCAAGACGGTTTTAATTCATTCCTGATTGCATGCATTCTACACTCTTAGATTCAACTTGCGAACTGTCCTGACTTAGCGCCTTTAGCCTTCTGAACTTTAAGAACAGTCTCAAAAACGCCCACTTGCTTTTATTACTTTAGTTATTTCGCATTACATTCATTACTTATCGCTTAGCTTAATCCGAACCTGAACTCTTTAGTGTAGTTTACATACTCCCTTGGGATTCGATAACCCCTTGTACTACAACTGCTTTTGCTGTGCACTTGCAGTAGTTTTTATTTGGGTAAAACCTGACCCTATCAACAGGTGGTTCAACAAGCTGTGAATGAATCTGTAGACGATACTGGCCGTTTTGTTCAGCGAACTCTAGGAGACTATAACAGACCTGACCAGTTTTATGCCAACAGAGCTGCAATCCGTCTTCCTGCATTTCCGAGAAACGATTTTGAGATCAAGCCTGCTTATTATTAGCTTGTGCATCAGCATCCTTTTTCATGGCTTGCCATATGATCATCCTATTGCTCACATAGCGAGGTTTGAGGATTTAGCTACAAGCATCAATGCCAATGGAGTCAGCAATGACTTCCTGTTCTGCAAGCTGTTCCCCTATTCTCTTGGAGGAGATGCAGCTTACTGGCTGAAGCAACTTGGGCCTTGATCGCTGACTACTTGGGAGGACACTAAGAACACTTTTCTGAACAATGTCTATGATGATGCAATGTCAGAAGAGTTGAGATCAAAAATTTATTCATTCTCCCAAGGACCCACTGAGGCTTTTAAGGCTTCCTGGTTGAGATTCAAGTCTTATCAGAGGGACTGTCCTCATCATGGTTTCAATCAGGTGCAGCTGCTTGGAATTTTCTTCAAAGGAGTGGAATGAAAATACCTGATGGCGTTGGAGCTGCTAGTAGTGGCAACTTCAACACAAACTTTCCAAAAGATGCAATCACTTTGATTGAAAACTTGGCATCCAGTAACAACACCAAGAATGGTGACTGTCAGAGGATGCAAAAAGCTGGTTCGAATGATGGAAACAAAATCGCTAAGGTCACGGCCAAGTTGGACAGCATGCATAACTTTCTGGTGGGAAAGATGTCAGTCCAGTTTGCTGTGGAGGTTGAGACTTTCGAAAACCCTGAAGAGTGTGAGCAAGAGGATGTTAATTTCATCAATGCAAGAGGATTTCAGAGTCAAAGGTTTGGGAATCGGCAATGGAAAAGAGGTTATAAAGGCAATAATCAGAAGATCACCTTCACAGGAAACCATAATTCTTCTAGTTATACTCCAAAGCCACAGTTCCAGTTCCAGAAGACTGAGTTTCATAAACCATACCAGAACAGCAGCAACTTCAACAGGAACTATGGTTCCTCTTCCTATCAAACTACACCTGTACAAGACAACAAGATGGAATCTATGTTGGAACACATCCTAGAGGGACAACAGAAGACAGATTCACTTTACCATGACCTGAATAAAAAAATTGAGAGTCTGAACTCTCACATGAAGAAGCTGGATACTCAAATTGCTCAAACTGTAGGAGCTGTTCAAAGGCAAGAGGGATTCCTTCCTGGAAGGACAAATACTAATCCTAAGCACCATGTGAATGACATCACACTGAGGAGTGCAAGAAACATTGAACCAGTGTTGAAGAAGGAGTTGAGTGCAGAGGAAATTGTGGAAGTTGAAGAAGTTGAAGATGATGAAATTCTTGCTGAGAATGACGGAGTGACGATCGTCACCCCTGAAGGGTGTCGCTTATAGCCAACTTTACAAAGGGAGAATTTACGGTTTGACGGAGTAGTGACCAAGGACTCGTCACCGACCAGTGGCGATCATCACCAGGAGGGTGACACCCGTCACCAACCCCGAACCAAAGCTGCTTCGCCTGTGACTGCAAACAATGCTAAGGAAATGGTGTATAAGACCAAGATACACTATCCTAAGCATCCTAAGAAGTCTAAACATGAGCTTGAAGATGCAAAATGCAAGGTTATTATGGGCAAACTGGTGATTGAAATCCCCTTGATTGATGCTGTGAGGATTACTCCTGTTATTAGGAAATATGTGAAGAGAATGTTCACCAACAACTTGAGTCTGGAATTGGGAGCCATGATGATCAATGAACAGGTCAGTGCAGTGATTCATAACAGATTACCTGAGAAGCTTTCAAACCCTATAAGCTTTATTTTAGACTGCACCATCTTTTTAGATAGGTTTGAAAGATCATTGTGTGATCTTGGTTCTATTGTGAATCTGATGCCTCATTCTGTTGGCAAGAGCTTAGGGATGACCAATTTTAAAGCTAATAGGATATCTCTTATCCTAGCTGATAGATCAGTTAGAGTCCCTGAACGTGTGATAGAGGATGTGCCTATTAAAGTGGGGGATTGTATAATTCCCATTGACTTTGTGGTTTTGGAGTATGGAGAAGAAACCCAAAGATCCTCTGATTCTAGGCAGACCTTTCCTGGCCACTTCTGGAGCCATCATAGATGTCAGGAAGGAAAGAATTAAGCTGAATAAAGGTGACTTGGTGATGAATTTCAAAATGGACAAGCTGCTGAAGAGGCCAACCATAGATGGACATGCATTCTATGTGGATGTTCTCACCAACCTTGCTGAGCAGATCTTCTAAGTGATGAATCCAGAAGATCCCCTAGAGAGAGCGTTGACCACTTCTACAGTAGAGGCTGAGCACCTGGATGCAGCTGCTACTCGGTATGCAAAGATGATGGATGCTACTGCACAAGTCATGCAACTGGTTGCACAAGAGGAGCGAGTCAGCACCTCTGTAAAAGCTGCTACAATGGGAGACTGGAGTGCAGCAAAAGCTCCAAAAGTTGAGCTCACTCAGCTCCCTACAAGGATAAGGTACACCTTCCTTGGAGAGAACTCCACTTATCCTGTTATTGTTAATGCTTCATTGAACAATGCAGAGCTCACACTTTTGCTAAGTAAGCTGCGCAGATTTCGCAAAGCTCTTGGCTATTCTCTTGATGATAATTCAGGTATCTCTCCGGACTGTGCATGCATAGGATACACTTGGAGGATGAATCGAAATCATCAGCGGAGCATCATAGGAAGCTGAATCCGAACCTGCAGGATGTTGTCAAAAAGAAGATCATGAAGCTGCTGCAAGCTGGGATAATCTATCCCATATCTGATAGCGCCTGGGCAGTCCGGTTCATGTGGTTCCTATGAAATGAGGAGTCACAGCGGTGAAGAATGGCAAAGATGAGCTCATTCCTACTAGTATAGTGATTGGACACAAGATGTGTATAGACTACAAGAAGCTGAATGCATGCATCAGGAAAGATCACTTCCCTCTGCCCTTCATTGATCAGATGCTAGAGAGGCTAGCGAATCACCTGTATTACTGCTTCCTAGATGGATACTCAGGCTTCTTTCAGATACCTATCCATCAGATGACCATGAGAAGACCACCTTTACCTGTCCTTATGGCACATTTACATATCGCAGAATGCCTTTTGGACTGTGTAATGCTCCTGCGACTTTCCAGAGATACATGATGTCGATCTTCACAGACATGATTGAGAGGTTTATGGAGGTCTTTATGGATGACTTCTCATTTTATTGGTCATCCTTCAAAGACTGTCTGGAAAACTTGTGTGCTGTTCTGCAGAGATGCGAAGAGAAACAGTTGGTTCTGAATTAGGAAAAGTACCATTTTATGGTGAAAGATGGCATTGTTCTTGGCCATATAGTCTCTGGAGATGGTATTGAAGTGGATAGGGCAAAAATTAGTGTCATGACAAGCTTGCAGGCGCCTGATTCTGTCAAACCAGTAAGGAGTTTACTGGGTCATGATGGGTTCTGCAGAAGGTTCATCAAGGACTTCATCAAGATTGAACGACCACTTACTGCACTTCTCTGCAAGGATGTGAAGTTTGAATTCTTTAAAGAATGTCAGTATGCTTTTGAACCGATCAAACAGGCCTTGGTCACAGCTCCTATTGTACAACCTCCAGACTCGGATTTGCCTTTTGAGGTGATGTGTGATGCTAGTGACTTTGCTGTTGGAGCTATCCTAGGAAAAAAGAAAGACAAGAAGCTATACGCCATCCACTATGCCAGCAAAATACTAGATGAAGCTCAGAAGAACTATGCTACTACTGAGAAGGAACTGTTGGCAGTGGTCTTTGTGTTTGAGAAATTTTGCCAGTACCTTGTAGGCTCCTAGGTCGTGGTCCATACAAATCATTCTGCACTGAAGTACTTGATGCATAAGAAGGATGCAAATTCAAGTCTGATGAGATGGATTCTTTTTCTCCAAGAGTTTGAAATTGAGGTTAGAGATAAGAAAGGAGTTGAGAATGGAGTAGCTGATTATCTCTCCAGGATTTGGATTGAAGATGATGTCCCAATCAATGATTTCCTACCTGAAGAGAATGTATACTTGATAGAAACTCGAATGCAGGAACGAAGTATTGAAAACCTGTAACTTTGTCGCAACTACAGAACAGTGACGAGCGACACCAGGAGGGTGACCCTCGGCACCAAAGCAGACAACTTCGTTGGTTACATCGATCATGAACATCGGACAAAGGAGCTCGATGTTGTGTGAACCAGGATGCATCGGGCAACTACGTCGATCACTTATGATTGATGTGGGAGAAGAAGTGTCTGGGGTTGATCACATCGATCACTTACATCATACGATGTAATCAACTCGAGAGTCAGACAAACAACATCGGTCAGGCACATCGTACGATGTGAGAAGAAGTTGAAAAAATTGGTGCACATCGGACACCAACATTGTACGATGTAAACTGACCGAGAGTTTGGCAATTTACATGGAGAACCAGCATTGATCAAAGGTTGCTCGATGTGCCAACATTGTACATCAACATCATACGCTGTTAATGGGCATGAGGTGTTGGAGCTTACATCGGTCAGCAACATCGAGCAAACATACTCGATGTGGTTCACATCGGTCATCCACATTTATTAAAAATGATCGATGGGGCCAGCGAGGTAAGTGGTTCTAACTTCAAAATTTTTTCCTCCCTTGGTTTGGAGCAAAAAGAGTTTGTATTTAATTTTTTTGGCTCCTCCCTGCCATTCAGACCCAATTCTGAGCACTTTTGGTTTTGTCTCCCACTCCTTAGATTCCTTGTCTCTCCTCCTTAACTTTATATAAACCAACAAACTCCTCTTCTCTCTTCACACTTCACATTTTCTCTTCTCTCACTTATAGCCACGAAATTTCTCAGCTCTCTCTCTCTTTTATTTGTCTTTGAAATTGCTTAGAAGTCCCAAAAGGTTTGCTCTCTTCCACTATTCATTTACTTGTTCTTATGGTTTGAACTTTAGATCTTATGAACCATATGCTTTAAGAACTAGTCTTGTTCTATTTAAGTGCTTGTTTTGATTTTGCATCGTGGAATTTGTTAGTTTAAGCAAGTTGAATGTTAGAGCTGTTTACTGTTGCTTATTCCATTAGCTTGCTTTGCTTTAAATTCATTATGCATAATCATGGTTCATCTTGTTTAAAAGCCACCATCCTAGGTTCATGTGCATAATTAGTTAAAATGTGTTTAGAACTCTAGCATGCTTATGATTTTTGCTCCTGAATTCTCTTAGTTCCTTAGAGGTTTGCGTTGTTTAATAACTAGTTAAGCCTCCCTTAGATTTGAGAAAATTTTTTTTAAGAGTTTTAAAATCATGATTCTTCATCCCTTTGTTTCCAAACTTATAGTCTTTTGAGATTTGTACTTGTAGGTACTATATATTGGAAAGAACAAAGAGGTTACTAATAACAAAGGCTAAGCACCAAGGAAGATGATGTAAGCATCTATGCTTATACATTAGTACTTGACAAGGAAAGGAGCAAAGGAGACACTAAGCTTGTAGATGTGGGGAAAGGAGGACGTGTAGCTGAAAGCAATGGAGTTAGTGCTTCAAAACGCCAGCGTTTCAGGCATCAAAAGGACCAGCTGGGTCGAGCCAACACTCATTCGGTTCAATACAACTCACCACTTAACCAAGAAAGACCCATTAAGACGTTTTTATATACAAATGGACCTACATGTGTATATTCTGAGCCATATAAGGAAACCACGAATGTATATCATCAAGGCAACTTATGCACGCCTTATCTGGAGTCTTCTGAAGTTAACCAACATCCCAAACCATCAGAAGAAGCCAATAACCGAACTCAATCTTGCCAAACCAAAGAAAAACCGCCACTTTCCATAAATGGAGCCATTGGAGCGTCAATGCATATATACCATAGAAACTCGAATATATGTCAAGCTGGGATATTATATTCGCCCCTCCTCAAGTCCACAGAAGTCTACACAAGCCATAATACACCAGATCAAGTCATCAGCCGTTCCCTTTTATCAGAAACCAATGGAGATTACCCCAAAAAGAAGCTTTCCATACTTGAAAATTATCATTCAAAGACTGAAGACCAAAGACCATCATTATCTCCTAATCTCAGCCATCCATTTAAACCACCAGAATCATCACGTCCATAACTCATAAAGGAGCCAAAGAAATCCCCTCATCATAGCCAAATCAAGAGATCATCACCTTTAAAGCCAAACAGCTGGAAGACTTTCATCCCATCATTTTGCTTAAACTATGCTTCTGTTTTTAATTATTGTGACCGTTGCTTTTCATCATTTCTGAGCATTATAAAAAGCTCACATCCTTGTACTTTTAATTCACCAAGTTATAATCAAGAAAAGTTTTATTTTGTTTCAAAGTGAGTTGTCTTTTGAATCAACATTGTTCCTGCTTATTACTAGTTCTTCAAGAGGGATTATTAGAACTTGTAAAGAGTGTAGAAACAAGTGTTCTTGTGAGGATTAGCCCTTAAACATTAAAATCTAAACCCTTTGTGTTTGGGATTCAAGCACAACTGGCAAACCAACCATCTAGTCATTCAACCATCAAAGGCTTCTAAGCAAAGCTTTCAAAGGGACAATACTTGAAGTATTTCAAGGATTGTATTAGAAGAAGGCGCCCAAAACATCACTTACAGCCAAAGACAAGGGCAGAGGGGTTGCTGAAGGACAATCCTCAAAGAATGCTAAGTCAAAGTCTAAGGGAAAGGCAAATGTTGTATAAGAAGCCCCAAGCAAACAACTAAGTCCAAGGGAGTTTGTAGAGCTCTTCAGCCAATGCAAATTCAAGGCTCCAAGGTTCCCTTGTGCCTCTACTATGAAGACGCTTGGCATCTATGAAGATTGCAAGAAAATCTTTGAAGCAATGGGGCTTGGCAGTTTCACGGAATTAGCGCTTCCCTCATACCAAAACCTGACCATTCATTTTCTCTACACTTTTCAAGTGACAAGCTATGAGGAGAGTGAGATAGACAATGGTGATGGCTGGATAGCCTTTAGGCTTGGGAAGCAGAAGTTTACAGCCACCTTTAGAGAGCTTTCATCCGCCCTTGGGATGGAGTTCTATGCTGATAAGAAGCCTCAGTTCAAGATCAGGATGAAAGAGCATGCCAGGCTGTGGGAGGTGATTGTGATTGATCATTTCACTCCCAGAGTCAGAAAAAATAAAGACATGAGGCATCCAGCTATGAGATATGCTCACAAGGCGCTTGCTAACACCCTTTTTGCAAGGAAGAAGACTAATAAAATCTTATCAAGGGAGATGGACATTATCTTTCATGGCATGAAGAAGCTGGTGCGCACTGCCAAGGGTGGAGAGACTATCCTCAGTCCGTAAGAGCTGCTTTGTTATGTGACTCTCCTCATGGAGCAGCCCTTCACTGTTAGGAGCTGGATCATAAACAAGAAGAAGAGAGAAAAGCACCCTCAGCTTCACATAGGGGGAGTTGTGACAGCAATCTTGATGGCTAGTGGAATAAACCTTGATGAACATGAAGCAGATGGATTGTCACCTCAATGGATGGACCTTGGCTACTTAAAGAGGAGTCATTTCTTAGAGAATTCTATCCAAGGGAAGCACATCTATCAGTTCCTGAAGCATCAAAGGAGCCAGCCAAATTTCTTCTTCCCAACCTACAGCACACATCCATGACCACGAGGAGCAACATAGACTTCTGCCCAACAGAGGGACAGCTCTACCATGGTGGCGCCATTACTGAAGAAAGAGAAGAGGATAGTGAAAACAAAAGGGAAGAGAGCTCTGAAGAAGAAGAAGGAGAAGCTGATGTTGGCGCTGAAAATGAAAAGGAATCCCAAGAGGAGGAACAAGAAGATTAGTTGCTGGAATACATTTCCAAGAGATTTCAATTCAAACCTCATGAGGTGCTAAGTCAAGGAAGCTCACTGAAGTATGCTCATGACCACATCAATAAGCTTTAAAGATGGCGAAATGGCAAGATAAAACCATAAAGAAGCTTGTGAATTTGGTGAAGGGGAAGTTCAAGAAGGACAAATCCAAATCACAAGGAACTTCTCAACAAAGCCAATGTTATGAGTTTACATCACATCATGTCCTCATGAAGAATAGGAGGTAAACTGTATGCCCCAAAGGAGACATTCCTTTCAAGTGCAATAAACTGAACAATGGCTACCTTGGGAACCAGCTAGGGCTTCATCCTATGTCCCTATGTCTCAACCGCCATCAGCCTGGGAAGCACCAGCCTACTCTCCTTCTGAAGCTTACATCACTAGACAGGAGTATGACTCTCAAGGAAAACCAATTCAAGTGCAAGCACATTGGCCTAGTTGGGTACCTCCACCTCAAACAGCATCTTCTTCACAAGAGAGGAGGAGAAATAAGAGGAGGACAAGTCAGTCTCCACAACAAGAAACATCAGGATCATTCATAGATCCAGGAGACACTGATGAACTCTCTTACTCATCCCATCACTCTTTCCACCACAACTAAGGTACCACATCCTTTCCATTGTATATACCACCATTGCATTTTTTTTAGTTCTTGTAATATATTTCTGTTGCTTCTCTCTTTCACTCTTTTATTACACAAGGGATTGTGTAATTTAAGTATGGGGTGAGGGATTTAGGGTTTGAAATTGTGTGTTCTTTTCTTAGCTTTTCTCTTCTTTCATCGTTGCGTCTCATGCATTCATGAATACATGTAAGTGCATAGAAAAATACAAAAAGTCGAAAAATTTGAAATTTTTTGCATGTTTTGCAAACAAAAAAAAAAGCATATAGTTGCATTTCATTTGTTTAAGATTAAGTCTAGTGTTTGCATAGAGGCTGCATTGCATTTGCATAGGGAACAATGATGAATTTTCCTTGTAAAATGCTAAGTGTTTAGGATTGATTTAAATGTCTAAGTGGTTAATTGTTTGATTCATCATAAAAAAGTTAGAAGTTAAGGCAGAACCATGTTTGATTTGCTAATATTTTTTTTCTCATCTCATACTGAAACCATTTGTTCATTGAAAATCAACTCTATCTACTTGAACCTTAATCTGATTTTTAATTATCATGTTTGTGCATTGAAAAGTGAATTCATGGCTACCATATACATATTTGGATCATCTTCTTCCTTTCTTGCCATTCTTGTTGATCCAAGCAGCTGATCCTCATACTTATGGGACAGTTAATCCACACCCTTAACTAAACCTCCTTTTTGAGCCTAAACACCATTTGTGAGAGTTGTGAGGCCTTGAATACATAATTTTCGAATTTTATCATGGAAAAAGGTGTTAGGATTAAGGCTGGCAAGGAGAAACCCTCTTGTAGATATCAGCGTGCATTTTGAGCTTGATTCTAGGTTCGGAATTTGGGTGAGAGGGTAGTGTTAAGTGGTTTGAACTTCATGGTTTGTATCTTTTAAGAAGAAGAAGAAGAAGAATGGGATGGTAGTGTGAGAAATAAGTTAAGTTTGTGGTTAAGTATAAAGGAAAGAAAAGCTCTAAGTGTTAAAAATAAGGAGGCGCCAACAACAAAGATTTGAAAGGTCATACAAAATAGGAAATCAGACCAAAGCATTCCACCAAAGGTGATGAAGAATGGCGTCTAATCAACAAAGGAAGAGCAAGTCCCAACAAAAAGGATCAACCACACAAGGAAAGAAGAAGGAGTTTCCCCACATATGAAGAAGAAGAAGATCAAGTTCTTTGGGAAAGGGTAGACTTAGGGGTTCACTTTGGGTTTAGAAGTCTTTAGGATTCATCTTTGGGGAACAGGGTAGAAGAGAGCTTTAACTTGCATGCATAAGTGTGCTTTTACCTTTAGCATTATGCCTAAGTTAGAATCATTTTTATTGAGTGATCCCTTGAGTTTACTAGCCCTTACTTGAATGAGATCATATTAATCTCATGACTATACCCTAAGACCAAATGTTTTCACTTGATTTGCACAAACTTGATTCATGTTTACAAGCTTAATGAATGTTAAAGATTTGGTTGATTTGAACACTTGTCTAGGTTAAGATTTGTGATCATTTTGAAACATGATGAGCATGGCTAAGTTCTCTAAAGTATAACTGATTGTGTGATTGTGTTTTGCATCCTACAGTTAGACACTTAGACATTGACTTCACTTCTTTACCTTAGCATTTTTGGATTTGAGTGCCCACCTTTAAACCTCATCCTCCATTTGTCTTAGTTTGTTTGCTTAAGGACAGGCAAAAGGCAAGTGTGGGGGTGCTGATATCTCTCACATTTACATCATTTAAGCTTACATTTAGTTCATGTTTTGGTTCCTTTTGCATATTTTCCTTCTCTTTAGTCCTATTTTCCTTTCCTTTTAGACTTAGGTTGCATTTGGATCGTAGTTTGCATTCTCTTTACATTAAGGATGTTTTTAGGTACCTAAGGAGCTATTTGGAGCAAGGAGGAAGCATGTGGATGATTCAAGGAGTTGTCCAAGCCGAGGAGGAGCAAAAGGAGCTAAGGAAAGTGATTTCTGGTGTAACATCGATCAAGGCCAAGCCAACATCGTATGATGTGAAGCAACATAGAAGACTGGTGTCCACATTGATCACTCACATCGCACGATGTAGATGGGCAGGAGCTTCAGAAGTTTGCATCGATCAGCCACATCGATCACTTGAGATCGATGACAAGACACAGGATAACCACATCGATCCTCAGCATCGTATGATGTAATGGACCCAAGAGGACTTGATCTTAGCATCGATCATCCACATCGATCATCAAGTAACCGATGTCAAGCACCAGAAGTTTACATCAATCATCCACATCGATCACTTATAATCGATGTTGGCCCAATCCGAGATGTTTTTATTTATAATTTGCATTGCTTTAGGGTTTTATGCATTTAGTATAATTAGGCTTAGACTAATAGTTTTTAACCAAGTTTTGTTCTGGCTTAGTTTCTTAAGAGTTTTTCAGTGTTTGCACGAACAAATCTCTCTTTTTAGCAAATTAAAATTGATGAACTTTCTGCAAATGTCGATGATGAGGTTGAAGGAAATAAAGGTTGTAGTGGAAGGATATGGTAAGAATAAAAGGGCGATTGTGATGGAGACGAAGGAGGATTCAGTGGATGAGATCGGGAGATCGAGAGTTGCAGAGATGATTTCATAAAGTAAGTGACGAGGATTTGAGATATTAGTTCAGTGTGGCTTGAAGGCTCGAGTTTGAGTGATGGAGAGTGAATCCGCCGCTGGAAATGGTGGAGAGATGGTGGAGTAGTAGTGGAGAGGAAAGGTGTGTGAGATTTGTCGCTTTATTATCTTCTTTTTCAAGTCAGATTCAGATCTTTTCATTGTTTCATGGATTATACTTTTAAATTTTTCATTTAAAATGGTTTTCATTTTTAAGTTCCGAGTTTTATTTTAATTTTAATTTTCCAAGTTAAAAAATTATAACAGAAATAAGTGATTTTTAAAGGAATGTTATTTCACCGTTATCAGTGTTTACTGATCTGTCAAAAAATTTGATGGTATGTATTTAAAATCCACTTTGAAGGTTTTTTGTATTAAAAAAAATTGTTTGAAGGTTTAAAGTGTTAGTAAAATACTTCCAAAGTTTAACGTGTTAGCGTATGTGATAACAAGCTTTTTAGGTCGTTAAGAGCAAGCAATGCAAGCAGGAGGTTATCGAAACTCAAGCAGCACACAGTCGTAGTATAGTGCAAGAGGAATCAATCCAACCTAAGAGCTAGAAAGTGCAATGAGAATGCAAGGATCATGCAAAGCTAAGCAAATGATGAACGGTTTTGTAAAAATCCTAAAAACTAGATGCAACGGTCAAATGCAAGGCAAAACTATTTTAAAAATACTAGAAACGAGTGAACTACCACGAAGAACAAGCAGAATATTTAAAATGCAAAACTACTAATTATTAAAAATTGACTAGTGGATCGACAACGGGATCGACCACTAGATTGAGCAACAACGATCTATCTCGTCTAAACAACCTAAAATGATGAAACGATGTAGAATGCGATTTACAAGAACACAACTTTATGGTGCTAGGATGATAATAAATGACTTTAGATAATAAGAAAGAGGGTCTAGGGTTGAGGGTTACGTTCGTGGGTTTCAAAGGTCAAAGCTTGTTTGAAAACATTAGATCTACTCTCTTTGAGAGGTTCCCTAGGCCTTGAAAACCAAAAGAGATCCATCCATGGCTTGTGGTATGGATCACTCATTCGCTCTCTTCTCCAAACCCATGGCGTTTGGTGGAAAAAGAGATCGAAGGGCAATAAACATGGATTTCAAACCAACGACCTAACTAGTCCCCTTGACAACCATGGTGTGTGGGAAAGGTAGACTAGCCTCTAGGATTCGATTTTCCAGGACATCTGGATCCTATCAAGGTAAGATATCCCTCGGATCATAGAGATCTTGGCGTGAGAGTCCCTAAGCCTTAAGCGTTCAAAATCCTAGAAGAGATGGTGATGAAGAACAAGAAAACACGAAACTTTAACCTTTTTGACCCTTTCGAATCGCCCCAACCCTGAAACCCAACAAGACTACTCGCGATTCATGAAGAAAACCGATGAAAGCATAAAGGATGATCTCTTAAACATGATTAACGATTGATTATAAGCAAATATTCAATATTCAAAACATAAAAAGCAAGAAAAACTCGAAAGTCTACAATGGCGATTCGCCTAAAAACGAGAGAGATAAAAAAGGTAGAAGACAGAATGGGGATAATGAAAGGGATCGTTGCCTTTTGCCAAAAATGGTCAAACCGCAAATGGTCCCCCCTTTCGCTACGGTCAAAAACCAGCTGGACGGATAAGGTTGGTCTGGGATCGATCACGAAGCTCAATCTAGCACTCGATCTTGTGTTGGATCGGATGGCTCTTAGTCGATCTCTGAGTCGATCTTCTGCTGATCGGGTTGGAAGCTCGATCCGGTCATTGATCTGCATGGCGTCATTTACATCCGTACTTCAGATCGATCTCCACCCTCGATCTTGGTCTCGATCCATCTGCTTGCATCGACTTGATTACTCGATCTTCTGGTCGATCTTGTCTGGATCGACCCGCCTTGCTCGATCTGCTACTCGATCTCGGGTCCCAAGCATGCAATCCTGATCTCTCCAAGTCTCCACGAAGTTCCTCACGAGCCTCAGCTCGTCCAAGAATCCTCCATAGCTCCAAAGTAGCCGAAAACAACCTGAATGCGATGCAAAATGCAAGAAACATGCAAATGCTGGTGCAAAAGTACTCTAGGATCTAAAGTGATGCAAACTAGCCTAAAGTGCAAGGTAAATGCATGCGAAACTATCTTATATGTATGCAAAAACACATGAAATATGCAGCAATATCAACTCCCCCAAACTTGCCTTTTGCTTGCCCTCAAGCAAACAAAATTCAAGAAGAGAGAGAGGTTTTAAAACAAACGGGGGTTTAAGCTTCTTGCAAAGCTATCTTTCAAATGAATCTATCTCAATGTCCTAGTTAATAATTTTAAGATGCAATGCACACACTCATACTCCAAAGAACTTAGCCATACTCATCACACAATGAATTTCAGATGATGACTCTCCTATTCTAAACAATCAAAGAATCTCATCCTTTAACATTCATTAATGATCGAACCGTGAATCAAACTTATGCACTTAAAGCAAAACAAATTTGGCTAAGGGCGAAGGCTATAAGCATAAAATGATCTCATTTTAAAAAGGGTTATACAATGCAAAGGGTTTCTCTCACGAATGGTATGAACTTTATGCATAATGCTAAAGGTAAAGGCAATTGATGCATACATGATTAGATTCTCATCTACCCTTATTTGCTAACAATGGTCCTAAACACCTCTCATTTTCTTTTCTTTTCAGCTCACTCACCCTCTTAGAGACTACCCTTATTAAGCTCAAACCCCAAATAGAAAACATTCTTACTCTTTTAGGCTAGTGAAAAAGGCTGAAAACATTTTAGCTCTTTATTTTTTCTCTTATTGATAGCTCTCTATTCTTTTTTTTCTTTTTCTTTTCTTTTTGTTTTGGCACTTAGGCTCTTTTTGTTTCTTTTTATTTTACTTGGGAGAGCTATCTTCTGAAATACTTAGAGCATTATACATTTTGAAAACAAAGCCTTTCACTTAAAGCCTTTTATTCACTTCAATTACCAAACCCTTTTGAAACCGTAAGCAAACAAACAAGAAAGCAATCCCATCAAACCCCCAAACTTATCCTAAGCCTACAACTAGCTTCAAAATGCAAAGCTAGCAATCATATGAGAACCTAATCATATCGCCTAAATGTAACACGTTATGCTAAGTTCAAACCAAAAAGAGGCCTCACAATGATGTCACACAAGAAAGTTTGGCTTGAAAGAAAGGTAAGGGTTAAGGTGGGGGTTCGACTTAGGCTCACAAAGAGTGGTAAAAGGAGGAAGAGAGCCTAAATATGTATAAGATCCATGTGTTCATTTTCAAATGCATAAGAATGATATTTAAAAATTCAGATTAGGGTTCTCACTTATTAGGACAAGTTTCAAATCATGAATGTTCAATTCAAGTCACGAAAATCAAAACAAGTGATCCAAGCATGGTAAGGACTTACTTTCAAAGTGTGAGCAAACCATCAAACAACTACTAACCAGGGCATTGAAACAATTCATGAGCTTAAAACACCTTTTTAAGAAATCTTTAACCCCTTATGCAAATGTAAACAACATAGATGCTTAAAAATTATAGACTCAATCCTAATATGTTTAACAATGTGAATGCAACTACATGAATCTTTTTTGAAAATTTTTAAAAATTTTATCAATTTTTTGTACTTTTCTATGCCTTAGATGCAATGAAGACTCAAGGGATGCAAACAGAAAATAAGAGCAAAATAAACATGTTAAATAACACACACACTCCCCCAAACTTGAATGACACCGCCTCGGTGGCAAACAAATTCGAGAGAGTTCAAAAACACAAAAGCAAAATCAGAGAAAATATGAGTGGTATTTACAAGGATCGGTTGTTGGTACCTTGGCGCTAAAATCGGCTAGAACTTGAGGATGTTCCAGCGGAGCTGCTCTTGCTAGAGGAGCGTCGGGCTATGTCCTTGTCTTTATCACCGGTCGGGAAGCCATGGACGGAATGACGAGCTTGTTGCGTGCTGCCTTGCGGTTCACGGATGACAACACCGCCAATTGATCTCCTCCTCTTCTTGGGCTGCTCGACCTCTACACTCATTGACTGCTTAGACTTTGCGGATGAGCTTCCTTGAAGCGCCTTGACTTTCTTGGATAGCTTCTTGATCATCTTCCCTTGCCACTTAGTAATCTTACGCTGCACCTCCACCACCGAAGCAAGAAACTTCTCCGCCTTGGTCTGTGGTTCAAAGTCCATCCTGGGAAGCTCAAAGTGGGCTGGCATTGCGCCATCTGAGGGTGGTGACTCTGACTGCTCACGCGGGGACTGAATAGGCATCATGGCTGTACCAAGTGGGGCGTAACACTCTTCTTGGGTTGGGCAAAACTCGATTGTACCGTTGCTATCCAAGTGTGTCTCATCAACGTTGGGCAAGATGCACACGCTCTTCTTCTTCTCGTCATTATAGAACTGATAAGCAAAGAATCATGGAGCTGGCGTAGGTCCCAAGCTATCTGTGTTGCGCATGTAGGTTTCGTCCATGAATGCTCTATCCGCGCAAGGCTCGAAGCGTTGGAGAGGTACACCGGCTTGGATGAAGAGCGGCGTGAGGAAGCCCCCGATGTAAGCCTTGTACTTCACCAAGGAGGATGCTAGAATACACCCGTAGTTTACATCATTCCCAAGGTCATCCATCAGCGGATCATGATTCTCTTCTTCACTGCTGCACAGTATCCTTTTGATCCCTTGGAAAAGGGAGCATAACTCGGTCTTTGTCACTGTAGGAGACACGGTCCGCCCGCTGAAAGTGTTGGCCAACAGCTTGAGAGTGTACCTCAGAACGGGATTCCTTACTTTCTTGATCTTAGCCATGTTGGCTTTGTATTCTTCATCATAAAGCACGTCCCATATGATGCTGGCATTCTTGAGAGGGGAAAACTCCACTTGCTTAGCCGCGGCGTTGAGTCCATATGCTTGGCAAAGCTCCTCAATGGAAAGGTGATAAGACCGCTTCTTGACTTTGAAGGTGAGATGACCTTGTGAAGGAGTGGGAAGGCTCGGATTCTCAAAGGAAAATGCCAAGGTAGAGAGGAAGTCCAAGGTGACTTGCGGATATGTTGGACAATCCATCCTTAAAGGACATGCAAGCCCCATATCTTGGAGAAGAGAGTCAAAATCTTCTAGAAGACCCATCCTTGCCAACAAGTCTCTACTTGCAAACTTGGTAGGCTCAAAGCGCAGCCTCTATAGCCTTTTTTTGCTGACTTTTCCTCCTTAGTCCAACGGACCCTCTCGTGAACTTGTTGAGGTTCTTCCTCTTGAACTTGTTGAGCTCCTACTTCCTGAACCGCTTGCTGCTCTTCTTCTCTTTGTGTATCCTCTTCTCTGGTTCTCTTAGGTGCCATTTGTGCCTGAAAGGTAGTTCTCGGAATAGAGAGTTAGAATAGGCGGCCAATACAAAGAAAACGCAAGGAAGAGAAAGAAATTCGCAACTAATACCCTAGATTTTTGGGAGATTTTTAAAAATTGTAACTAGATAAAAGAAAAGAAAATCTAGATATGAGCTTAAATCTAGAATATTTTCTGATTTCTAGCTACTTTTAAAAATTTGTTAAAATCTCTAGCAACTTAAATCAACCATGCGATTATTAAAGGAATTTTGAAAAGATTTTAATTAAAAATCTTAAAATACCTTTGCAGGATTGAAAACAGAAGCTAATGGCCTTTAGAAAAATAAAAATAGCACTCTCTCTCGATTTAGATTCTGCAAGAACAGAAATGAGAGAGTGTGAAGTTGTTGAAAACATAAAGGCCAAGGAAATCTAAAACCACGGGCAAGGAAAGCGATTTTCTGACAAAAGGTGTGGTCAAGGCGCATCTTTCGTGGTCAAAGATTCTGTCCTTGACCACCATTCAAAATCAAAAAGAGAGGGAAAAGAAAAATGGAGGGAAAAATTTTGTTACCTCGGCACGAGATCGAGTCCATTGGGTCGATCTAGGACTCGATCTCATGCCCATGTTGGCTGGATCGAGAGATTTGATTGATCAGTGACTCGATTTTTTTAGAATCGAGTCTTAGATCGATTATACTCTCTCGTTCCTTGACTTTTTGGCAACTAGGCTGTACTCCTTGGATCGATTTCCTTGATCGATTCGGGGGTCGATTTGGCTGAGATCGAGTGGCAGATCGTGTAGACTACTCGATCTAGCCGTGAGGATCGAGTGCCTCAGTCGATTTACCTCTCGTTTGTTTTTCAAGCTAAACGTATAGGGTATTCATCCTCTCGTGATCGACTGGGCAAACGATCTGTCTACTCGATCTCGTCTAAATCGACTAACTCCTCTCGATTCACTAGCTCGATCTAGCAAAGATCGAGCCAGGATGGGTCGATATAGCACTCGATCTCTAGCCTATATTCGCCCATTCTTACTCCTTTTTTGATCTAAGATCATGGCCTGCAATCCTTTACACCTTTTCCTACACACTCAGAAGGTAAAAACATAAAACTGAAAGAGAAATAAAGCAAAAATATGTACAAGATAGACATGGGAATGCCTCCCAAGTGCGCTTTCTTTAACGTCTTTAGCTAGACTTTACTTGGTTTAGGCAGATGGTGGGTCTTGGGGAAGCATTGATGTGCTCTCCTTGTCAAATGCACTCGCCATGTATGGCTTAACTCTATGTCTGTTCATTGTGAATGCATTCCCACTCTTGCCGACCAAGGTGACAGCTCCGTAGGGCAATACCTCCTTGATTTCATACGGACCGCTCCATCTAGATTTCAGCTTTCCTGGAAATAGCTTGAGCCTTGAATTGTACAGCAGCACCAAACTCCCTTCCTTTAGCTCCTTGGGTACCAACTTCTTGTCATGAGCAGCCTTAGTGCGCTCCTTGTAGATCCTAGCGCTTTCGTAAGCATCCAGCCTTAGCTCATCAAGTTCGTGTAGCTGGATCAAGCGCTTCTCCTGAGCTGTCTTTAGATCAAAATTCAGTCGCTTCACAGCCCACAATGCTCTATGTTCCAGCTCAACGGGGAGGTGACATCCTTTGCCGTAGAGAAGAGTGAAAGGAGTAGTACCGATGGGCGTTTTGAAAGCAGTCCGGTAAGCCCACAAAGCGTCATCTAACTTCACTCCCTAATCCTTCCGAGTTGTCCGACTGTCCTCTCGAGTATGGCCTTTATCTGTCGGTTAGAGACCTCCACTTGTCCACTCGTTTGAGGGTGATACGGAGTAGCCACCTTGTGCTTCACACCATACTTCCTTATAAGGCTTTCAAACAACTTGTTGATGAAATGGCTTCCTCCGTCGCTTATCACCACCTTGGGTACTCCAAACCTCGGGAATATGATGCTCTTAAAGAGCTTGATCACCACCTTAGAGTCGTTTGTAGGGGATGCAATGGCCTCAACCCATTTAGAAATGTAGTCTACAGCCACCAAAATGAACTTGTTGCCGTAGGAAGATGGGAAAGGCCCCATGAAGTCTATGCCCCATGCGTCAAAGACGTCAACCTCAAAGATAGGAATTTGAGGCATCTCGTTCCTCTCCGTGATGTTCCCTGCTCGTTGACAAGCTTCAAAACTTTTCACAAACTCATGGGCACCTTTGACGATTGACAGCCACCAGAAACCAGCTTGTAAGATTTTTGTAGCGGTTTTGAACGAAGCAAAGTGTCCTCCGTATGAAGAGCCATGGCAGTGAAAGAGAATGTCCTTGGCTTCTTCCTTTGAAACACGTCTCCTGTATAAACTGTCCACGTCCCTCTTGTACAAGTAAGGCTCGTCCCAAAAGTAGTTGCTTGCGTCTCTCATGAACTTCATCTTGTGATAGCTGTCGAGATGAGTTGGCTCCTCTCTGCATGCCAAGTAGTTCACAATGTCAGCGTACCAAGGAAGATCTTCTTCTTTGAAACTCAAAATTTCTTCAAATCGTCCCTCTAGCCTTCCACAAACCGTCGTGGTGATCATGATTAATTGCTTTTCTGGAAGCGAATCATCAAGAGGTAAGGCTTCATCGATCCTCAACCTAGAGAGGTGATCAGCAACACCGTTCTCTATCCCTTTCTTGTCCTTGATTTCCATGTCAAACTCCTGAAGAAGATTTATCCATCTCAAGAGTCTCGGCTTTGTATCCTTCTTGGAGTAGATGTATCTAAGCGCCGCGTGATCTGTGTAGACAACAACCTTGGCTCCCACTAGATAAGCTCTGAACTTCTCAAAGGCAAACACTACTGCTAATAGCTCCTTCTCCGTAGTAGTGTATCTTGTTTGCATGTCATCCAAGGTTCTTGAAGCATAGTAAATCACATGCAGCCGCTTGTCTTTTCTCTGCCCTAGAACGGCTCCCACGGCATAGTCACTAGCATCACACATGATCTCTAGTCACTAGCATCACACATGATCTCAGACGGTAGACTCCAGTCTGGTGTTTGAACTATTGGTGCCGTGACAAAAGATTCCTTAATGGTCTTGAAAGCTAGCAAGCACTCCTCATCAAAGATAAAACCGGCTTCCTTGCACAACAGCCGTGTGAGAGGGCGTGCAATCTTGGAAAAATCCTTGATGAAGCGCCTGTAGAAGCCAGCGTGCCTAAAGAAACTCCTGATCCCGTTGACATTAACCGGCGGCTCAAGACTCATCATGACCTCAACTTTAGCCTTATCAACCTCAATACCCTTCTCTGATATCTTATGACCAAGCACGATCCCTTCCTTCACCATGAATTGGTATTTCTCCCAATTAAGCACCAAGTTTGTCTCCTCACAACGCTTTAGTACCTTGCAAAGATTCAACAAACACGCAGAAAAGGACGCACCATAGGCAGACAAGTCATGCATAAACACCTCTACCAACTCTATTCATGTCAAAATACTCTTCAAACAGCCAATCTCTTGAGCTAAGGCCAGTAAATCCTCTATTAAACAAAATCACCATTTCATCAAACACTTGGTGGGCATAAGAGAAAGCCTAAATTACAGATTCATGAGATCAAGACAAATCTAGCTTAAGAACAGATTAATAGAGAAGAGCCCATGTTATTAAGCACTAAACAAATCTTAATTAATTTCTAAATTCCCCTAATTTACCACATCTAAGAACCTTAACCAAACTACTCACTAAGCAACATGTTTAACATCAAATCACAAGAGGAAAAGATGATAATCATGATTAAAAGAGAGATTAAAAAAAAGATTAAAGGCAAATACAAACTTATATTAAATAATGGAAGAAATTTATCTTACAAACTCAAAGAAATCACTCAAGAACAGTAAATTGACAAGACCTTGTCGAAAATCCATTAAAATAGAGTATTTATACTTAAAGAGAAAAGCCCTAAAAGTAATGCCAGAATGGTCTACATGTGACCGATAAGGTGATCGATAGGCTTGCTATCGGTCTAGAAGGTGACCGATAGGGTGACCGGAATACGTCCGATATATTTCTTTCGGTCACTTTTTTGACCGATAGCTTAGATTGATCAATAGCTCCTCTATCGGTTACTCCTTCACCGATAGCCTTCGTGCCTTGACCGATAGGGCTTGTAGAAATCGTCTGCCTTGGCTCCTCTTGCTCCATCTTAGCTCAGCTAGTCTCCTGGTTCATTCCCAAGGCTCCTCCTTGCTCCTCATAGCTCCATAAGCACCTGAAAACATCCTTGATGCAAAGAAAATGCAAACTACATCCTAAATGTAACCCTAAGTCTAAAAGGAGAAAAAGTGGAACTAAAGAGAAAGAAAACATGCAAAAGAAGACCAAAACATGAACTAAATGCAGAGCATAAATGATGGAAATGTATGAGATATCAACACCCCCACACTTGCCTTTTGCTTGTCCTCAAGCAAATAAGAACAAATGAGAGAGTAAGGTTTGAAGGTGGGCATTCAAATCAAAAAGTGCAAAGGTAAAGAGATGGAATCAATGCTAAGTGCCTAGTTGTGGGATACAAACATAATTAGCCATACTTTAAAGAACTTAGCTATGCTCATCATGTTTCAAAATGATCTCAAATCTCAACTTAAGGAAATGCTCAAATCAGCCAACTCTTTAACATTCAATTAAGCTCAAAAACATGAATCATGTTTATGCAAATCAAGTGAAGACATTTGGTTCAAAGGGTAAGGTTATGAGATTAAAATGATCTCATTCAAGCAAAGGGATCACAAGCATAAGGGATCACTCAATGAAATGATTCTATCGTAGGTAAAATGCTAAAGGTAAAATCACACTTATGCATGCAATTCAAAGCTCTCTTCTACCCTTTTACCCAAAGATGAATTCCAAACACTTCTAAACCCAAAGTGAACCCCTAAGTCTACCCTTTACCTAAACTCCACCCTTTTACCCTTCTTCATGGCTGGGGAAACTTCTTCTTTTTGCTTATGTGGTTGCTCCTTTTTTG
This sequence comes from Thlaspi arvense, assembly GCA_911865555.2. NCBI lineage: Eukaryota > Viridiplantae > Streptophyta > Magnoliopsida > Brassicales > Brassicaceae > Thlaspi > Thlaspi arvense. The sequence continues at coordinate 28,678,088 of OU466861.1, read as the reverse complement.
TTGGGACTTGTTCTTATTTGTTGCATTGGCGCCATTCTTTACCTTTGGTGGTTTGCTTTGGGTCTGGTTTCTTCTTTGGATGGACCCTTCAAAGCCTTAAAGTTGCTGGCACCATTCTTTCAAAACACTTGGAGCTTTTATCTCCCTTTACTTAACCACAAATTAGTCTTATTTCCCCATACTACCATTTCAAACTTTTTTCTCTTCTTTCAAAGCATACAAACATGAAGATCAGACCACTAAACTCTACCCCTTTCATCCCCAAAACTCTTAACCTAGAATCAAGCTCAAAATGCAAGATGCTATCTACAATAGAGCTTATCAGCGCCAGCCTTATTCCTAACACTATTTGCCAAGAAAAAACTCAAAAATGATATGCAAAGGCCTCACAGCTCTCAAGATAGTGTTTAAGCTCAAAAGGAGGTTTGGTTAAGGGAGTGGATAAGCTATTTGGATCAACAAGGGATGTAAGAAGGGAAAAGATGATCCAAATATGTGTATGGTAGCCATGAATTCACTTTTCAATGCACAAACATGATAATTAGAAGATTCAAATTAAGATTCAAGTTGATAGAGTTGATTTTCAGACAACAAATGCTTTCAGTATGAGATGAGAAGATCAAATTTATCAATCCAAGCATGGTTCAGTCTTAACTTCTAGCTTTCTTATGATGCATCAAACAACTAATCACTTAAACACTGAAATCATCTCTAAACACTAAGCACTTTACAAGGAAGATTTATGCCCTATGCAAATGCAATGCAACTTATATGTCAACACTAGTCTCAATCCCATAATAATGAAATGCAACTATATACTTTCTTTTTGGTTTGCAAAAACATGCAAAATTTTTTCAAATTTTTCAATTTTTTGTGATTTTCTATGCCTTAGATGAATGTGAATCAAGATGAAAGAAAATGAAAAACTAAGAAAACAAAACACAAAGTCAAACTTAAAAGCAACATAATATATTACAAAACTTAAACAAAATAAGAGAGAGAAGCAACATAATATCTACAAAACTTTAAAAAAAATGCAGTGGTATAGACAATGATAAGGATGTGGTACCTTTAAGTGGGAGGAGTGGTGGGATGATCCAGATGTCTGTGGAGACTTGCTAGCTCTCCTCTTGTTTTTTCTCTCATAGGTTTTTGAAGAGGTTGCTGCTTCTTGAGGTGGAGGAACCCAGCTTGGCCATAGCTTTGGAGCTTGAGATGAGTCACCTTGAGTACCCCATTGCCATGTTGAATGAACCTTAGAAGGGGTGTAGGCTGGCGCTTCCCATGCTGATGGTATATGGGTCCTTGGCTCATACGATAAAGCCCTTGGTCGTGTCCATGTTCCCCATTGATCACTTGGTTGCACATGAAATGAGTGTCTTCCTTGGGGATTCCAAACAGCTTCCTCTTCGTCAGTAGATTCAGCTTTTGGCATTGGCTCTTCATGGTGAGAAGTGTACTCCTGAGTGTGGCTTTGATGGGAAGCTCCTCATGATGTAGCTTTATCCTTTTTGAACTTCCCTTTGACCATCTTCACCAGCTTCATGATGGCTTTGTCTTGCCACTTACACCATTTCTGAAGTGTGTTGATATGCTCATGAGCAAACTTCAGCGAGCTCCCTTAGCTTGGGACTTCATAGGGTTTAAAGTGGAACTTCTTAGAGTTGTAGTTCAGCACCTCATCTTCATCAAGCTCTTCTTCTTGGGATTCTCCTTGGCCTTCGGTGCCAGCAGCAACATCTCCTTGTACCTCTTCTTCACTCTCTTCTCCAACTTCTTCTCCACCTTCTTCTCCACCTTCTTCTGGCTCTACTTCCTCACTATCTTCTTTACCTTCTTCAGGGACAGGACCTCCATGGTAAAGCTGATCTTCACTTGGGCAAAAACTGATGTTGCTCCTCATAGTGATGGATGTATCCTGTAGATTAGGAAAGAGGATTCTTGTTGGCTCTTCAAAGTCATTGAGGAACTTGTAGACATGCTTTCCTTTAATGCTCTTCTCAATGTAGTGGCTCCTCCTAAGATAATCCATATCTATCCACAATGGCACCAAAGCATCCTCTTCATATTCCTCAAGATCTATATCACTGGCCATCAGAATGGCGGTCACAACTCCTCCAATGTGGAGCTGTGGGTTCCTCTTCCTCTTTCCTTTGTTTAAAACCCAGTTCCAATAGGTTAGGAGCTGCTCCATCAGCATGGTCACAAAGCATGGGTATCTGCGTGGCGGCTCTAGAGGTTTTCTATCTTTGCTGGTGACCACAAGTTCAAGCATCCCATTGTTTATTCCTTGTGGTTCCAGCTATGAACTGGCCAGCCCCAATCACGCCCCATAGCATTTTGTGCTGCTTTTGGGTGATTAAGAACTTGTTCCTCTTGTGAGCATAAGACATCAGACCAAGCGCTTGAGAGAGCTCAAAGAAGGTTGTTGTGAACCTTTGTTTGCCAAGCTTGAAAGATATCCACCCATCTCCATTGGCAAGCTCACTCTCTTCATATCCAACCACCTTGAGAATGGAGAGTAACTGATACGTGAGCTGCTGGTAGGAGGGAAGTGGCATCTTAATAAAATCACCAAGCCCCATGTGCTCAAAGATTCTCTTGCAATCGCTATAGATCCCAAGTCCTTTCATGGTGTTAGCACAAGGGTATCTTGTAGCCTTGAAAGTGCATTGGTTGAAGGCTTCCATGAGTTCTCTAGCACTTGCCTCCTTGTATGGGACCTCTTCCTCTACAGCTTTGCCCTTTCCTTTGGGCTTGGTGGCTTTGTCTCCAACAAGCTTCTTCCAAGCAGCTTTTAATGACTGCCCAGCAGCAGTACTTTTGCCCTTATCTCTTCTAGCTCTTGGAGAAGTAGGCGCTTCCTCTTGTGGTGCTTTTCCTTTGCTTCCAGCAGCAGTTTTTGATTTCCCCATGCTACCTACAAGAACAAAGCTTGAAGATACTATCAGTAAAAGAACAATAGTTGAGAAACCAACAACTAAAAGCTTTAGATAGAATCTCTACAAGCTAAAAGAAGTTTAACTAGTCCTTAAACAAGATTAAACTTTCAAAGAGCTAAAGGAATTCACAAGCTAACAGTCATAGACATGCTAGAGTTCATAATAAAAATCAAATATTTATGCATGTGAACCTAGCATGGTGGCTCTAAGCAAAAGTGAAGATGATTATGCAAAGTGAGATTCAGACAAGCAAGAAATGAGATTTATAAACAGTAAACAATACTTAAACATCTTACTTGCTTAAATTAATCATATCCACCATGCAAAAATCAAAGCAAAACATCTTAAACTAAACAAATCCAGTTCTTAAAGCTATAGCTTTAATAACTTGAAACAAACTCAAAGTTTAAGAACAAGAAATGAATAGTGGAGAAAGCAAACCTTTGTGGAAATACTGAGCGCTTAGAAGATATAAATGAATGAAAAAGAGAGATAAAATTTCGAGCTTTAGGTGAGGGAAGTAATAAAATGAAGTGTGAAGAGAAGGGAGGAGGTTGTTGGTTTATAAAGAGGTTAATGGGGAACCAAGGAAATCAAGTGGGTGGGAGACAAAAACAAAAGTGCTCAGGAGCTCTGCTAAGTGTTAGGAAGGAGCCAAAATTCAGATTTAAACCTTCTTGGCTCCAAACCAAGAGAGGGAAATTGTTTTGAAAATTTGAAGACTTACCTCGCTTGACCGATATGATGCTTATCGATCACTTGTGATCGATAGCTTGACCGATGGCTCTCCTGATAAATCCTGTCGGTCACATTCTGATCGATAGACTCACCGAAATACATCCAATTATTTTCTATCGGTCACTATCTAGACCGATAGAGTGATCGAAATACAACCGATGCATTTACATCGGTCAGTATCTGATCGATAGGATGACCGATAGCATTCACACTTTGCACTTCCTTTTTCCTATCGATCATAACTGACCGATAGGTTGACTGGTGCATTTTGGCTCCACCACTATCGATCACCTCATGACCAATAGCATGACCGAAAGGGTCTGTATCGATCTGGTCTTGATCGATACGGTGATCGATAGTAACCAAAATGCACATGTTCTTGTTCCCTTAAACATTTTCTCAAGCCGAGCATGTTCTATAAACACTAACCGAGCATAAAAATAAACTAAAAAGCATAATATTATAAAGGATACCATGGGACTATCTCCCAAGTGTGCTTGTTTAAAATCACTTAGCTTGACTTTGATTACCTCACTAGTGGAGGTGAGGAGAAGGAGTGTTGGAACTCCTTGGTGTTGTCTTGCTTCCCTTGACTCTGGTGGTGACTCCATTCAGCTTGATCTTAGCAAAAGGCATGGTCTTCCCCTCTTGCTAAAACTTGAAGCAAACCTCACCCATGATTGAGCGATGTGGTTGCAAAAGCACCTCTCCTTTCTTAGTAACCAGCTTAATACCATTCAAATTATTGTAACCAACCACTTCAAGGACCTCCTTTTCAGTGATTTCTTCAAACAACTTTGCCAAGCAACAGCCATCAAAACTCTCTCCTTGGAAGCCCTCAAACTCTGGCTAGTTCTTGTCAATGCCCTTCACCTTGTTAAGGTCCATAGAGAAAGCATGATCATGCTTCAGCTTGTTGCCTTTGCTGTCAAACCTCAAGACCTTGTTCTTTGTAAGCCTCGGTTCTGTTGTGCACTCTCTAGCATCAAATACAGCGCCAGCTGAAGCAAGAAATGGCCTTCCAAGAATGATAGCATTCTCTAATCTGTCCTTCCACATCCAGCACCAAGAAGTCAGTAGGGATGGTTACTCCTTCAATATGCATAGTAATATCTTTGAGGGCTCCTAAAGGCATCTTTACAGTCCCATCAGCAATGGTAAGAGAGACGTTGCTTTACTGGAACTTAGTTTAGCCTAACTCCTTAGCAGTAGAAGCTGGTAACAGATTAATGCTGGCTCCTAGATCACACAAACTGCTCTTGAAGGTCTTGCCTTTGAGCTCACATGGGAGATTGAAACAACCTGGATCTCCAAGCTTCTTGATGCTCAGCTCCTTAACTTCAGATACTCCAGCTTTAGCTTTCAGTTTCTCAAGCTCCTCTTGACCATTCAGACCTCTCATTAACATTTGAGCAGCATAGAGAGTTTCATACTTCTTGACTAGCTATTCCTTGAATTTTCCAGGAAATGGAATATCAGGCTGGTAGATTGGGATAACAGCAGCTCGAGTTTCCTTCTTAGCATCAGAAACTTGAACAAGTTCCTCCCCCTAACTTTGCTCATCAATGTCCTCATTGATCATGGACAGAAATTCATCTATAATAGATTCTTCCTCGAAGTGAAGCATCAAGGGAGTCAACAGCTTGGCAGTATTCCTTTGGATTGTTCTCACATTTTACAGGAAGAGTACCTTGAGGGCGTGGTGCTGTTGTAACTCCTCTGTTGTTCTCTATGGTTTTCACCCTTGCAGCTAAGCCATCAAACTTGATGGTCAACTCCACATGCACATAATCAATCTTGTTATGAACTTTAGCAAACTTCTTGTTCATATCTAAGGTTGTGTTGACCTGATTCTGAAGCACTTGCTGCATTATACACTCAAGTTCAGGATCTTGGGAGCTTGAGGAAGCTTGAGCTGGTGCTAGTGCATTGAATCCTGGAGGGTTATAGGGCGTTCTTAGCTGTAAGTTGTTGTTCCTCTATTGAAAACCTTGATTATTGTTGTAGGGAACAAAAGGTCTTGGAGCAGCTTGCTGTTGTTGTTGAGGTGGGTACACTTGGTCTTGGGGATTTGCAACATTGTTGCTTCTGTATGATAAGTTGGGGTTTGGTCTATAGTTGCCATACCAATTGTAGTCTCCTTGGTTACCAAGATAGTTCATCTCCTCAACTTGGCAAGTCTCTTGATCATCAAGCTGAACCATATCTCCAACAAAGTGAACTTCTTTCCTTTCCCTTAGTAGTAGATCAATCTTTTCATGCAGAGCTTTGATCTCTTTCTTGCTAGACTCCAGTTCATCTTTAGCACTCCTAGGAGTTCTATCAAACTCCTCATTGTAATTCCCATCAGACTTTGCTAAATTCTCAACAAGCTCCAATCCCTCATAAACATCTTTAGATAAGAAGTTACCATTAGATGCAGTGTCCAGAAGCATTCTGATCTTTGGGAGGGCGCCCCTGTAGAGAGTTGAGAGCAGAGAAGCTTGTGAGAAGCCATGGTGAGGGCATTGCAGTGTGTAACCCTTGAATCTTTCCCAAGCTTCATCAAAGCTTTCATCGTTCCTCTGTGAGAAGCCATGGTGAGGGCATTGCAGTGTGTAACCCTTGAGTCTTTTTCGTCTTTTCAGATTCCTAGTAAAATCTTTGCAGGTGATAACATGATTGGAGCACAATTGGAAGATTTAGAGCTTTTTGGATCAAAGCAGGAATAATTCCCGAAGGAACCAACTCAGCAGAGTTGTTCTGCACTGGTGAGGATCGTCACCACTCAAGGGTGACGCTCGTAACGCTCATATGAGAAGAATCACGTGGTTTATTTAAAAGATGGAGAGGAATTTGCATTTTTGGCCCAAGAGTTCCATTATTTACAAGAAGACCCCAACTCGTGTTTTAGCCTGTATATTAAGTTTTTCAACCATCGTTGGCTTGTATCTTGTATCTGAATTTCTAGAGAGCTTTTGATAGAGATAGTTTTCAGAGCATTGAGGAAGACAAATCCTGTACACTTTGAGAGAAGATTTCGAACCCTTGTATCTCTACTCTGTTCTATTTTATGCAATATTATTCAGCTATACATTGTTTATTCATAATCATGTCTGAGTAATCTGTTAGTTAAGTTAGGATGATTTGAGGGTTGATGAAGAGTTTGTAGAATTGTCAAACTGTTAGGAAAATCCATTGGTTCTTCATTTTTGCTTGCATACATATCGATTCTTAGACTAATCATCTAGATTTCGAAACCCTGTGTTGTCTAATAGACGTGAGAACTTTGTTAATCACCTAAACTAGTATTAGATGAGCAAAACGCCTATTAGCAAAGAGATTTGACTTAGGAGTTTTGTGAACAATGGAAACCTGATCATTAATGCTTGCTTGACTTGTTAGAATTTGCCAAGAGATTTGAAATTTTGTGAATTAGGCATAGATTACTTCTGCAATTAGAATTGATTAGTTATATCATTGTGTTTCAAGTTCAAGACGGTTCCAATTCATTCATGATTGCATGCATTCTACATCCTCAGATTCAACCTACGAATTATCCTGACTTAGTGCTTTTAGCTTTATGAACTTTAGAACAATCAATCAAAATCGCCTGCTTACATTCATTTAGTTATTTCGCATTACATTCATTGTTTACTGCTTAGCCTAATCTGAATCTAAAATCTATAAGGTAGTAACTTATTCCTTTGGGATTCGATAACCCTTTGTGCTACAACTGCTTTGCTGTGCACTTGCAGTAGTAAAATAATTGGGTAAAACTTAGACCCTATCAAGTTTTTGGCGCCGTTGCCAGGGAGTAATAGCTGCCTATAGATTTTTAGTATTAGGATTTTGACTAAGTTTTATTTTGTTTACTAACTTTTGCTAATTTCATTGTGTTGGTTTCAGGTGTATGCCTAATTGCAGTACCAGAAGCAACAAGGAGAAGGAGCTTGTGACTTTGAGCATCGATGACCTAGCTAAGTTGGAAAGGATCATCTGGAAAGCTAAGAAACAGTCTACAATGGTCACTCCAATTGTCTTGATCGAAAATGCAGAAGGTCACTTGGTTGACAGAGATATAAAAATGAGGAATGAACAAGGGCAGAGACTGGATCAGAATGGCAATGTAATAGTTGAACAGGTGGTTCAACAAGCTGCGAATGAATCTGTAGACGATACTGGCCATTTTGTTCAGCGAACTCTAGGAGACTATAACAGACCTGACCAGTTTTATGCCAACAGAGCTGCAATCTGCCCTCCTGCATTTCCTAGAAATGATTTTGAGATCAAGCCTGCTTATTATTAGCTTGTGCATCAGCATCCTTTTTCATGGCTTGCCATATGATCATCCTATTGCTCACATAGCGAGGTTTGAGGATTTAGCTACAAGCATCAAGGCCAATGGAGTCAGCAATGACTTCCTGTTCTGCAAGCTGTTCCCCTATTCTCTTGGAGGAGATGCAGCTTACTAGCTGAAGCAACTTGGACCTTGATCGCTGACTACTTGGGAGGACACTAAGAACACTTTTCTGAACAATGTCTATGATGATGCAATGTCAGAAGAGTTGAGAACGAAAATTTATTCATTCTCCCAAGGACCCACTGAGGCTTTTAAGGCTTCCTGGTTGAGATTCAAGTCTTATCAGAGGGACTGTCCTCATCATGGTTTCAATCAGGTGCAGCTGCTTGGAATTTTCTTCAGAGGAGTGGAATGGAAATACCTGATGGCGTTGGAGCTGCTAGTAGTGGCAACTTCAACACAAACTTTCCAAAAGATGCAATCACTTTGATTGATAACTTGGCATCCAGTAACAACACCAAGAATGGTGACTGTCAGAGGATGCAAAAAGCTGGTTCGAATGATGGAAACAAAATCTCTAAGGTCAAGGCCAAGTTGGACAGCATGCATAACTTTCTAGTGGGAAAGATGTCAGTCCAGTTTGCTGCGGAGGTTAAGACTTTCGAAAACCCTGAAGAGTGTGAGCAAGAGGATGTTAATTTCATCAATGCAAGAGGATTTCAGAGTCAAAGGTTTGGGAATCGGCAATGGAAGAGAGGTTAAAAAGGCAATAATCAGAAGAGCACCTTCACAGGAAACCAGAATTCTTCTAGTTTTACTTCAAAGCCACAGTTCCAGTTCCAGAAGACTGAGTTTCATAAACCATACCAGAACAGCAGCAACTTCAACAGGAACTATGGTTCCTCTTCCTATCAAACTACACCTGTACAAGACAACAAGATGGAATCTATGTTGGAACACATCCTAGAGGGACAACAGAAGACAGATTCGCTTTACCATGACCTGAATAAAAAAATTGAGAGTCTGAACTCTCACATGAAGAAGCTGGATACTCAAATTGCTCAAACTGTAGGAGCTGTTCAAAGGCAAGAGGGATTCCTTCCTGGAAGGACAAATACTAATCCTAAGCACCATGTGAATGACATCACACTGAGGAGTGCAAGAAACATTGAACCGGTGTTGAAGAAGGAGTTGAGTGCAGAGGAAATTGTGGAAATTGAAGAAGTTGAAGATGATGAAATTCTTGCTGAGAATGACGGAGTGACGATCGTCACCCCTGAAGGGTGTCGCTCATAGCCAACTTTACAAAGGGAGAATTTACGGTTTGACGGAGTAGTGACCAAGGACTCGTCACCGACCAGTGGCGATCATCACCAGGAGGGTGACACCCGTCACCAACCCCGAACCAAAGCTGCTTCGCCTGTGACTGCAAACAATGCTAAGGAAATGGTGTATAAGACCAAGATACACTATCCTAAGCATCCTAAGAAGTCTAAACATGAGCTTGAAGATGCAAAATGCAAGGTTATTATGGGCAAACTGGTGATTGAAATCCCCTTGATTGATGCTGTGAGGATTACTCTTGTTATTAGGAAATATGTGAAGAGAATGTTCACCAACAACTTGAGTCTGGAATTGGGAGCCATGATGATCAATGAACAGGTCAGTGCAGTGATTCAGAACAGATTACCTGAGAAGCTTTCAAACCCTATAAGCTTTATTTTAGATTGCACCATCTTTTTAGATAGGTTTGAAAGATCATTGTGTGATCTTGATTCTATTGTGAATCTGATGCCTCATTCTGTTGGCAAGAGCTTAGGGATGACCAATTTTAAAGCTAATAGGATATCTCTTATCCTAGCTGATAGATCAGTTAGAGTCCCTGAACGTGTGATAGAGGATGTGCCTATTAAAGTGGGGGATTGTATAATTCCCATTGACTTTGTGGTTTTGGAGTATGGAGAAGAAACCCAAAGATCCTCTGATTCTAGGCAGACTTTTCCTGGCCACTTCTGGAGCCATCATAGATGTCAGGATGGAAAGAATTAAGCTGAATGAAGGTGACTTGGTGATGAATTTCGAAATGGACAAGCTGCTGAAGAGGCCAACCATAGATGGACATGCATTCTATGTGGATGTTCTCACCAACCTTGCTGAGCAGATCTTCTAAGTGATGAATCCAGAAGATCCCCTAGAGAGGGCATTGACCACTTCTACAGTAGAGGCTGAGCACCTGGATGCAGCTGTTACTCGGTATGCCAAGATGATGGATGCTACTGCACAAGTCATGCAACTGGTTGCACAAGAGGAGCTAGTCAGCACCTCTGTAAAAGCTGCTACAATGGGAGACTGGAGTACAGCAAAAGCTCTAAAAGTTGAGCTCACTCAGCTCCCTACAAGGATAAGGTACACCTTCCTTGGAGAGAACTCCACTTATCCTGTTATTGTTAATGCTTCATTGAACAATGCAGAGCTCACACTTTTGCTAAGTAAGCTGCGCAGATTTCGCAAAACTCTTGGCTATTCTCTTGATGATAATTCAGGTATCTCTCCGGACTGTGCATGCATAGGATACACTTGGAGGATGAATCGAAATCATCAGGGGAGCATCAGAGGAGGCTGAATCCGAACCTGCAGGATGTTGTCAAGAAGGAGATCATGAAGCTGCTGCAAGCTGGGATAATCTATCCCATATCTGATAGCGCCTGGGCAGTCCGGTTCATGTGGTTCCTATGAAATGAGGAGTCACAGCGGTGAAGAATGGCAAAGATGAGCTCATTCCTACTAGTATAGTGATTGGACACAAGATGTGTATAGACTACAAGAAGCTGAATGCATGCACCAGGAAAGATCACTTCCCTCTGCCCTTCATTGATCAGATGCTAGAGAGGCTAGCGAATCACCTGTATTACTGCTTCCTAGATGGATACTCAGGCTTCTTTCAGATACCTAACCATCCAGATGACCATGAGAAGATCACCTTTACCTGTCCTTATGGCACATTTACATATCGCAGAATGCCTTTTGGACTGTGTAATGCTCCTGCGACTTTCGAGAGATACATGATGTCGATCTTCACAGACATGATTGAGAGGTTTATGGAGGTCTTTATGGATGACTTCTCATTTTATTGGTCATCCTTCAAAGACTGTCTGGAAAACTTGTGTGCTGTTCTGCAGAGATGCGAAGAGAAACAGTTGGTTCTGAATTAGGAAAAGTACCATTTTATGGTGAAAGATGGCATTGTTCTTGGCCATATAGTCTCTGGAGATGGCATTGAAGTGGATAGGGCAAAATTTAGTGTCATGACAAGCTTGCAGGTGCCTGATTCTGTCAAACCAGTAAGGAGTTTACTGGGTCATGTGTAGAAGGTTCATCAAGGACTTCATCAAGATTGAAAGACCACTTACTGCACTTCTCTGCAAGGATGTGAAGTTTGAATTCTCTACAGAATGTCAGTCTGCTTTTGAACCGATCAAACAGGCCTTGGTGACAGCTCCTATTGTACAACCTCCAGACTCGGATTTGCCTTTTGAGGTGATGTGTGATGCTAGTGACTTTGCTGTTGGAGCTATCCTAGGAAAAAGGAAAGACAAGAAGCTATACACCATCCACTATGCCAGCATAATACTAGATGAAGCTCAGAAGAACTATGCTACTACTGAGAAGGAACTGTTGGCAGTGGTCTTTGTGTTTGAGAATATTTGCCAGTACCTTGTAGGCTCCTAGGTCATGGTCCATACAAATCATTCTGCACTGAAGTACTTGATGCATAAAAAGGACGCAAATTCAAGTCTGATGAGATGGATTCTTTTTCTCCAAGAGTTTGAAATTGAGGTTAGAGATAAGAAAGGAGTTAAGAATGGAGTAGCTGATTATCTCTCCAGGATTTGGATTGAAGATGATGTCCCAATCAATTATTTCCTACCTGAAGAGAATGTATACTTGATAGAAACTCGAATGCAGGAACGAAGTATTGAAAACCTGTAACTTTGTCGCAACTACAGAACAGTGACGAGCGACACCAGGAGGGTGACCCTCGGCACCAAAGCAGACAACTTCGTTGGTTACATCGATCATGAACATCGGACAAAGAAGCTCGATGTTGTGTGAACCAGGATGCATCGGGCAACTACGTCGATCACTTATGATTGAAGTGGGAGAAGAAGTGTCTGGGGTTGATCACATCGATCACTTACATCGTACGATGTAATCAACTCGAGAGTCAGACAAACAACATCGGTCAGGCACATCGTACGATGTGAGAAGAAGTTGAAAAAATTGGTGCACATCGGACACCAACATTGTACGATGTAAACTGACCGAGAGTTTGGCAATTTACATCGAGAACCAGCATTGATCAAAGGTTGCTCGATGTGCCAACATTGTACATCAACATCATACGCTGTTAATGGGCATGAGGTGTTGGAGCTTACATCGGTCAGCAACATCGAGCAAACATGGTCGATGTGGTTCACATCGGTCATCCACATTGATTAAAAATGATCGATGTGGCCAGCGAGGTAAGTGGTTCTAAGAGGTTACTAATAACAAAGGCCAAGCACCAAGGAAGATGATGTAAGCATCTATGCTTATACATTAGTACTTGACAAGGAAAGGAGCAAAGGAGACACTAAGCTTGTAGCTGTGGGGAAAGGAGGACGTGTAGCTGAAAGCAATGGAGTTAGTGCTTCAAAACGCCAGCGTTTCAGGCATCAAAAGGACCAGCTGGGTCGAGCCAACACTCCTTCGGTTCAATACAACTCGCCACTTAACCAAGAAAGACCCATCAAGACGTTTTTATATACATATGGACCTACATGTGTATATTTTGAGCCATATAAGGAAACCACGAATGTATATCATCAAGGCAACTTATGCACGCCTTATCTGGAGTCTACTGAAGTTAACCAACGTCCCAAACCACCAGAAGAAGCCAATAACCGAACTCAATCTTGCCAAACCAAAGAAAAACCGCCACTTTCCATAAATGGAGCCATTGGAGCGTCAATGCATATATACCATAGAAACTCGAATATATGTCAAGCTGGGACATTATATTCGCCCCTCCTCACGTCCACAGAAGTCTACACAAGCCATAATACACCAGATCAAGTCATCAGCCGTTCCCTTTTATCAGAAACCAAAGGAGATTACCTCAAAAGAAGCTTTCCATACTTGAAAATTATCATTCAAAGACTGAAGACCTAAGACCATCATTATCTCCTAATCTCAGCCATCCATTAAAACCACCAGAATCATCACGTCCATAACTCATAAAGGAGCCAAAGAAATCCCCTCATCATAGCCAAATCAAGAGATCATCACCTTTAAAGCCAAACAGCTGGAAGATTATCATCCCATCATTTTGCTTAAACTATGCTTCTGTTTTTAATTATTGTGACCGTTGCTTTTCATCATTTCTGAGCATTATAAAAAGCTCACATCCTTGTACTTTTAATTCACCAAGTTATAATCAAGAAAAGTTTTATTTTGTTTCAAAGATAGTTGTCTTTTGAATCAACATTGTTCCTGCTTATTACTAGTTCTTCAAGAGGGATTATTAGAACTTGTAAAGAGTGTAGAAACAAGTGTTCTTGTGAGGATTAGCCCTTAAACATTAGAATCTAAACCCTTTGTGTTTGGGGTTCAAGCACAACTGGCAAACCAACCATCTAGCCATTCAACCATCAAAGGCTTCTAAGCAAAGCTTTCAAAGGGACAATACTTGAAGTATTTCAAGGATTGTATCAGAAGAAGGCACCCAAAACATCACTTACAGCCAAAGACAAGGGCAGAGGGGTTGCTGAAGGACAATCCTCAAAGAATGCTATGTCAAAGTCTAAGGGAAAGGCAAATGTTGTATAAGAAGCCCCAAGCAAACAACTAAGTCCAAGGGAGTTTGTAGAGCTCTTCAGCCAATGCAAATTCAAGGCTACAAGGTTTCCTTGTGCCTCTACTATGAAGGTGATTGGCATCTATGAAGATTGCAAGAAAATCTTTGAAGCAATGAGGCTTGGGAGTTTCACGGAATTGGCGCTTCCCTCATACCCGAACCTGACCATTCATTTTCTCTACACTTTTCAAGTGACAAGTTATGAGGAGAGTGAGATAGACAATGGTGATGGCTGGATTGCCTTTAGGCTTGGGAAGCAGAAGTTTACAGCCACCTTTAGAGAGCTTTCATCCGCCCTTGGGATGGAGTTCTATGCTGATAAGAAGCCTCAGTTCAAGATCAGGATGAAAGAGCATGCCAGGCTGTGGGAGGTAATTGGGATTGATCATTTCACTCCCAGAGTCAGAAAAAATAAAGACCTGAGGCATCCAGCTATGAGATATGCTCACAAGGCGCTTGCTAACACCCTTTTTGCAAGGTAGAAGACTAATAAAATCTTATCAAGGGAGATGGACATTATCTTTCATGGCATGAAGAAGCTGGTGCGCACTGCCAAGGGTGGAGAGACTATCCTCAGTCCGTAAGAGCTGCTTTGTTATGTGACTCTCCTCATGGAGCAGCCCTTCACTGATAGGAGCTGGATCATAAAAAAGAAGAAGAGAGAAAAGCACCCTCAGCTTCACATAGGGGGAGTTGTGACAGCAATCTTGATGGCTAGTGGAATAAACCTTGATGAACATGAAGCAGATGGATTGTCACCTCAATGGATGGACCTTGGCTACTTAAAGAGGAGTCATTTCTTAGAGAATTCTATCCAAGGGAAGCACATCTATCAGTTCCTGAAGCATCAAAGGAGCCAGCCAAGTTTCTTCTTCCCAACCTACAAGCACACATCCATGACCACGAGGAGCAACATAGACTTCTGCCCAACAGAGGGACAGCTCTACCATGGTGGCGCCATTACTGAAGAAAGAGAAGAGGATAGTGAAAACAAAAGGGAAGAGAGCTCTGAAGAAGAAGAAGGAGAAGCTGATGTTGGCGCTGAAAATGAAGAGGAATCCCAAGAGGAGGAACAAGAAGATGAGTTCCTGGAATACATTTCCAAGAGGTTTCAATTCAAACCTCATGAGGTGCTAAGTCAAGGAAGCTCACTGAAGTATGCTCATGACCACATCAATAAGCTTTAAAGATGGTGAAATGGCAAGATAAAACCATAAAGAAGCTTGTGAATTTGGTGAAGGGGAAGTTCAAGAAGGACAAATCCAAATCACAAGGAACTTCTCAACAAAGCCATTGTTATAAGTTTACATCACATCATGAGGAGGCTATGCAACAAGAAGAGCCTAATGAAGAATAGGAGGCAAACTGTATGCCCTAAAGGAGACATTCCTTCCAAGTGCAATAAACTGATCAATGGCTACCTTGGGAACCAGCTAGGGCTTCATCCTATGTCCCTATGTCTCAACCGCCATCAGCCTGGGAAGCACCAGCCTACTCTCCTTCTGATTACATCACTTGACAGGAGTATGACTCTCAAGGAAAACCAATTCAAGTGCAAGCACATTGGCCTAGTTGGGTACCTCCACCTCAAACAGCATCTTCTTCACAAGAGAGGAGGAGAAATAAGAGGAGGACAAGTCAGTCTCCACAACAAGAAACATCAGGATCATTCATAGATCCAGGAGACACTGATGAACTCTCTTACTCATCCCATCACTCCTCCCACCACAACTAAGGTACCACATCCTTTCCATTGTATATACCATTGAATTTTTTTTAGTTCTTGTAATATATTTCTATTGCTTCTCTCTTTCACTCTTTTATTACACAAGGGATTGTGTAATTTAAGTGTGAGGCGAGGGATTTAGGGTTTGAAATTGTGTGTTCTTTTCTTAGCTTTTCTCTACTTTCATCTTTGCGTCTCATGCATTCATGCATACATGTAAGTGCATAGAAAAATACAAAAAGTCGAAAAATTTGAAATTTTTTGCATGTTTTGCAAACCAAAAAGAAAGCATATAGTTGCATTTCATTTGTTTAAGATTAAGTCTAGTGTTTGCATAGAGGCTCCATTGCATTTGCATAGGGAACAATGATGAATTTTCCTTGTAAAATGCTAAGTGTTTAGGATTGATTTAAATGTCTAAGTGGTTAATTGTTTGATTCATCATGAAAAAGTTAGAAGTTAAGGCATAACCATGTTTTATTTGCTAATTTTTTTTTCTCATCTCATACTGAAACCATTTGTTCATTGAAAATCATTTCTATCTACTTGAACCAGGGGGGTGACGCTCGTCACTCACTTGTGACAACCCCCGATATCCTTGTAAGTTGGTGACGAGCGTCATCCCTCCTTGGTGACGCTCGTCACTCACCTCTGAGACAGAAAAAATTTCATCTTCAGACTCCATGAGTTGCACGATTTGTTCTGCACTCAACCTCTTTTTCTGCACTGTTTTAAGTTCATTTTCATTCTTGACTGTGATGGCATTAACCTGATGCTTGGGATTGATGTCAGTCCTTCCAGGAAGGAATCCCTCTTGCCTTTGAACAGCTCCTGCAGTTTGAGCAACCTGCACATCAAGCTTCTTCATGTGATAGTTTAGACTCTCAATTTTTCCATTCAGGTCTTGATACAGCGAATCTAGCTTGCCATTGAAGTTCACTGTCATCTTCTGCTGTCCTTCAAGTACCTGCTCCAGCATAGCTTCCATTTTATTGTCTTGTGTAGGTGCAGTTTGGTAGGAAGAAGAACCAAAATTCCTGCTGTTTTGGTAAGGTTTCTCAACTTCAGTCTTCTGGAATGGGGGCTTAGGAGTGTAACCAGGCGTGCTCTGTCCTCCTGTAAAGGTACTCTGCTGATTATTGCTGTTGTAGCCTCTGTTCCATTGCTGATTTCCAAACCTTTGGCTCTGAAAACCCCCTCTATTGATGAAATTAACATCTTTCTGCTCAAATTCTTCAGGATTTTCGAAACTCTCCACTTCTGCAGCAAACTGAACTGACTTCTTTCCCACCAGAAGGCTGTGCATGTTGTCTAACTTAGCCTTAACTTCAGCTATTTGGTTTCCATCATTCAAACCAGCCTGCTGCTTTCTCTGAAAATCTGCATTTTTAGTGCTGTTACTGCAGGCCAAGTTTTCAATCAATCTTACAGCTTCTTATGGTCTGTTGGTGTTGAAGTTTCCACTACTTGAAGCATCCAGCGCCATCTGATATTTTCAGTCAATGCCTCTGAAGAAGATACCAAGCAGCTGCACCTGATTGAAACCATGATGAGGACAGTCCCTTTGATAAGACTTAAACCTGATCCAAGAAGCCTTAAAAGCTTCAGTAGGGCCTTGTGTAAAGGATGCAATTTTCGTCCTCATGTCTTCTGATCTTGCATCATCATAGAAGTTATTCAGAAAGGAATTCTTGGTGTCTTCCCAAGTGGTCAATGAAGCAGGTTCCAGTTGCTTCAGCCAATATGCAGCTTCTCCTTCAAGAGAGTAAGGAAAAAGCTTGCAGAACAGAAAGTCATTGCTAACCCCATTAGCTTTGACACTGGAAGCCAAGTCCTCAAATCTCTCTATGTGATCCAGAGGATGCTCATGAGGTAGACCATGGAATGGATGCTGGCCAACCAGCTGATAGTAGACTGGTTTAACCTCAAAATCGTTCCTCTGGAAGGCAGGAGGTCGGATTGCAGCTCTGTTGGCATAGAACTGATCAGGTCTGTTGTAGTCACCTAGAGTCCTCTGAACAAAACGCCCAGCAGCGTTATTGACAGCAGCAGGGACCCCCACGTTCTCAGCCACTTGCTGAACCTGCTGTTCAACAATGACATTCCCTTCTTAATCAATCCTCTGCCCCCCTCTTCGTCTCTCCTGTTTCCTTCCCTATCAACCAAGTGACCTTCTGCATCTTCAACCAGGATAAGTGGAGCCACTATTGTAGATTGCTTCTTAGCTTTCCTGTTAGTTCTCTCCAACCTAGCAAGCTCGTCGATGCTCAAAGTCACAAGCTCCTTCTCTTTGTTACTTCTGGTTCTGCGATTATGCATACACCTAAAACAGGAACAAAGAAAAGTAGCTGAAAGTCAGTAAACAAATAAAAACTTAGACAAAATCCTAATACTATAAATCGGTAGGCAGCTATTACTCCCCGGCAACGGTGCCAAAAACTTGATAGGGTCAGGTTTTACCCAAATAAAACTACTGCAAGTGCACAACAAAAGCAGTTGTACTACAAGGGGTTATCGAATCCCAAGGGAGTATGTAAACCACACTAGCGATTATAGATTCAGATTAAGCTAAGCGATAAATAATAAATGTAATGCAAAACAGTAAAATAAATGCAAGAGGGCGTTTTTATGCTTGTTCTTAAAGTTCAGAAGCCTAAAGGCGCTAAGTCAGGACAGTTCACAGATTGAATCCGAGAGTATAGAATGCATGCAATCAGGAATGAATTAAAACCGTCTTGAACATGAATCGCGAAGATATAACTAATAAATTCTCATTGCAGAAGTTATCTATGTCTAAATCACAGAGTTTCAAATCTCTTTGCAAACCCTAACAACCTAAACATGCAGTAATGATCAGGTTCAATTGTTCACAAAACTCCTAAGCCAAATCTCTTTGTACTAGGGCGTTTTGCTCGTCTAATACTAGTTCAGGTTATCAATAATGCTCTCACATCTATCAAACAACCTAGGGTTTCGAATTCCTAATTGATGTGTCTAAGAAATCGATATGAATGCAAGCACAGATGATGAACCACTGAATTTCCTAAACGTTTTTAGCAATTCTACAAACTCTTCTTCAACCTTTGAAAAGCCCTAACTTAACTAACAAACTACTCAGACATGGTGATTTGAGAAAACATCATGAAAAGAATAGATTGCATAAAAGAAATAAGAAGTAGAAATAAAGGAGTTCGAAATCTGCTCTGAAGGAGTCTGATTTGTCTCTCCAAAAGCTCTGCTACAAATCTCTCTCTAAAGCTCTCAAAAATAATAAGATACAAGATATCTGCCAAAAGAATGGCTGAAAAACCTAATATACAAGCTAAAACACGATCTGGGGCCTTTTTACAAATACTGGAACTTCTGGGCCAAAACTGCAATTTCTTCTCAATCTTTTAAAAACAGGCCACGACCCCTTCCTTTCTGGGTGACGAGCGTCACCAAAAGTGGTGACGAGCGTCACCCATATGCATACTTTCTTTCCCGAGTTGGATACTTCGTGGCTTAAACTTGCAATGCTCCAAAAAGCTCCAATATCTCCAGTTATGCTCCAGACATGCTATAACCTGCAAAGACTCTTCTGGGACTCTAAAAAGACCAAAAAGACTCAATAAAAAGAACTTATATCATGGTTAAAAACCATAAAAACCGTGATATATCAACATCTCGAGTTCAAGTAGTAGAAGCCTCTGATTTTCCTTTAGGAACATGATTAGCAACAAACGGTTTAGATTCTACCTTGGGAAAGGTCCTTGGTTTCTCTACTCTGTTGTAACTCGTCCGTGTGTTAGCTGCTCCAAAAGATGGTCTAGAAGGACCCTTTCTTTTGAGTTGATGCTCCAATAGAATTGCCTTGTGTAGCATTTCCTCAATCTCCACATAATGCTGCATCTCGAGCTTGTCCTGCACCTCACGATTCAAACCGCTCATGAATCTAGCCATTGTATCTTCTCTATCCTCTATAACATCAGCCCTGATCATAAGAGTCTCAAACTCTTGGTAATAGTCTTCTACACTGTGATTGCCTTGAGCAAGTCTCCTTAGTTTCTGATGAAGCTCACGGTGATAATGACTAGGAACAAATCTCTTCCTAATAATGGCTTTCATATCAACCCAAGTCTCTACTGGACGTTCTCCATTTCTTCTCCTTGAGGTAACTAACTGATCCCACCAGCTTAGTGCATAATCATAAAACTCAGTAGCAGCCACTCTAACCTTGTTTATCTCTGAATAGTTGTTGCAATAAAAAACGCCTTGTGTAAAGGATGCAATTTTCGTCCTCATGTCTTCTGATCTTGCATCATCATAGAAGTTATTCAGAAAGGAATTCTTGGTGTCTTCCCAAGTGGTCAATGAAGCAGGTTCCAGTTGCTTCAGCCAATATGCAGCTTCTCCTTCAAGAGAGTAAGGAAAAAGCTTGCAGAACAGAAAGTCATTGCTAACCCCATTAGCTTTGACACTGGAAGCCAAGTCCTCAAATCTCTCTATGTGATCCATAGGATGCTCATGAGGTAGACCATGGAATGGATGCTGGCCAACCAGCTGATAGTAGACTGGTTTAACCTCAAAATCGTTCCTCTGGAAGGCAGGAGGTCGGATTGCAGCTCTGTTGGCATAGAACTGATCAGGTCTGTTGTAGTCACCTAGAGTCCTCTGAACAAAACGCCCAGCAGCGTTATTGACAGCAGCAGGGACCCCCACGTTCTCAGCCACTTGCTGAACCTGCTGTTCAACAATGACATTCCCCTCTTAATCAATCCTCTGCCCCTCTTCGTTTCTCCTGTTTCCTTCCCTGTTAACCAAGTGACCTTCTGCATCTTCAACCAGGATAAGTGGAGCCACTATTGTAGATTGCTTCTTAGCTTTCCTGTTAGTTCTCTCCAACCTAGCAAGCTCGTCGATGCTCAAAGTCACAAGCTCTTTCTCTTTGTTACTTCTGGTTCTGCGATTAGGCATACACCTAAAACAGGAACAAAGAAAAGTAGCTGAAAGTCAATAAACAAATAAAAACTTAGACAAAATCCTAATACTATAAATCGATAGGCAGCTATTACTCCCCGGCAACGGCGCCAAGAACTTGATAGGGTCAGGTTTTACCCAAATAAAACTACTGCAAGTGCACAGCAAAAGCAGTTGTACTACAAGGGGTTATCGAATCCCAAGGGAGTATGTAAACCACACTAGCGATTATAGATTCAGATTAAGCTAAGCGATAAATAATAAATGTAATGCAAAACAGTAAAATAAATGCAAGAGGGCGTTTTTATGCTTGTTCTTAAAGTTCAGAAGCCTAAAGGCGCTAAGTCAGGACAGTTCGCAGGTTGAATCCGAGAGTGTAGAATGCATGCAATCAGGAATGAATTAAAACCGTCTTGAACATGAATCGCGAAGATATAACTAATAAATTCTCATTGCAGAAGTTATCTATGTCTAAATCACAGAGTTTCAAATCTCTTTGCAAACCCTAACAACCTAAACATGCAGTAATGATCAGGTTCAATTGTTCACAAAACTCCTAAGCCAAATCTCTTTGTACTAGGGCGTTTTGCTCATCTAATACTAGTTCAGGTTATCAATCATGCTCTCACATCTATCAAACAACCTAGGGTTTCGAATTCCTAGTTGATGTGTCTAAGAAATCGATATGAATGCAAGCACAGATGATGAACCAATGAATTTCCTAAAAGTTTTTAGCAATTCTACAAACTCTTCTTCAACCTTTGAAAAGCCCTAACTTAACTAACAAACTACTCAGACATGGTGATTTGAGAAAACATCATGAAAAGAATAGATTGCATAAAAGAAATAAGAAGTAGAAATAAAGGAGTTCGAAATCTGCTCTGAAGGAGTCTGATTTGTCTCTCCAAAATCTCTGCTACAAATCTCTCTCAAAAGCTCTCAAAAATAATAAGATACAAGATATCTGCCAAAAGAATGGCTGAAAAACCTAATATACAAGCTAAAACACGATCTGGGGCCTTTTTACAAATACTGGAACTTCTGGGCCAAAACTGCAATTTCTTCCCAATCTTTTAAAAACAGGCCACGACCCCTTCCTTTCTGGGTGACGAGCGTCACCAAAAGTGGTGACGAGCGTCACCCATATGCATACTTTCCTTCCCGAGTTGGATACTTCGTGGCTTTAACTTGCAATGCTCCAAAAAGCTCCAATATCTCCAGTTATGCTCCAGACATGCTATAACCTGCAAAGACTCTTCTGGGACTCTAAAAAGACCAAAAAGACTCAATAAAAAGAACTTATATCATGGTTAAAAACCATAAAAACCATGATATATCAACATCTCGAGTTCAAGTAGTAGAAGCCTCTGATTTTCCTTTAGGAACATGATTAGCAACAAACGGTTTAGATTCTACCTTGGGAAAGGTCCTTGGTTTCTCTTCTCTGTTGTAACTCGTCCGTGTGTTAGCTGCTCCAAAAGATGGTCTAGAAGGACCCTTTCTTTTGAGTTGATGCTCCAATAGAATTGCCTTGTGTAGCATTTCCTCAATCTCCACATAATGCTGCATCTCGAGCTTGTCCTGCACCTCACGATTCAAACCGCTCATGAATCTAGCCATTGTATCTTCTCTATCCTCTATAACATCAGCCCTGATCATAAGAGTCTTAAACTCTTGGTAATAGTTGATATATCATGGTTTTTATGGTTTTTAACCATGATATAAGTTCTTTTTATTGAGTCTTTTTGGTCTTTTTAGAGTCCTAGAAGAGTCTTTGCAGGTTATAGCATGTCTGGAGCATAATTGGAGATTTTGGAACCTTTTGGAGCATTCTGAGTGGAAGCCACGAAGCACCTAGCTCGAAGAAGAAAGTATGCCATATGGTGACGCTCGTCACCAAGCTGGTGACGCTCGTCACCCACCAAGGAAGGAGGTCGGGCCTGTTTTAAAAAGATTAGGAAGAAATTGCAGTTTTGGCCCAAAAGTTCCAGTATTTGCAAAAAGACCCCAGATTGTGTTTTAGCTTGTATATTAGGTTTTTCAGCCATTCTTTTTGGCATATATCTTGTATCTTATTATTTTTGAGAGCTTTAGAGAGAGATCTATAGAAGAGCTTTTGGAGAGACAAATCAGACTCCTTTAGAGCAGATTTTGAACTCCTTTATTTCTACTTCTTATTTCTTTTATGCAATCTATTCTTTTCATGATGTTTTCTCAAATCACCATGTCTGAGTAGTTTGTTAGTTAAGTTAGGGCTTTTCAAAGGTTGAAGAAGAGTTTGTAGAATTGCTAAAAACTTTTAGGAAATTCAATGGTTCTTCATTTGTGCTTGCATTCATATCGATTTCTTAGACACATCATCTGGATTTCGAAACCCTAGGTTTTTGATAGATGTGAGAGCATTATTAATCACCTGAACTAGTATTAGATGAGCAAAACGCCCTAGTACAAAGAGATTTGGCTTAGGAGTTTTGTGAACAATTGAACCTGATCATTACTGCATGTTTAGGTTGTTAGGATTTGCAAAGAGATTTGAAACTCTGTGATTTAGACATAGATAACTTCTGCAATGAGAATTGATTAGTTATATCTTTGCGATTCATCTTCAAGACGGTTTTAATTCATTCCTGATTGCATGCATTCTACACTCTCGGATTCAACCTGCGAACTGTCCTGACTTAGCGCCTTTAGCCTTCTGAACTTTAAGAACAAGCATAAAAACGCCCTTTTGCATTTATTTTACTATTTTGCATTACATTCATTATTTATCGCTTAGCTTAATCCGAACCTGAACTCTTTAGTGTAGTTTACTTACTCCCTTGGAATTCGATAACCCCTTGTACTACAACTGCTTTTGCTGTGCACTTGCAGTAGTTTTATTTGGGTAAAACCTGACCCTATCAAGTTTTTGGCGCCGTTGCCGGGGAGTAATAGCTGCCTATCGATTTTTAGTATTAGGATTTTGTCTAAGTTTTTATTTGTTTACTGACTTTCAGCTACTTTTCTTTGTTCCTGTTTCAGGTGTATGCCTAATCGCAGAACCAGAAGCAACAAAGAGAAGGAGCTTGTGACTTTGAGCATCGACGAGCTTGCTAGGTTGGAGAGAACTAACAGGGAAGCTAAGAAGCAATCTGCAATGGTCGCTCCACTGATCTTGGTTGAAGATGCAGAAGGTCACTTGGTTGACAGGGAAGGAAATAGGAGGAACGAAGAGGGGCAGAAAATTGATCAAGAGGGGAATGTCATTGTTGAACAGCAGGTTCAGCAAGTGGCTGAGAACGTGGGAGTCCCTGCTGCTTTCAATAACGCTGCTGGGCGTTTTGTTCAGAGGACTCTAGGCGACTACAACAGACCTGATCAGTTCTATGCCAACAGAGCTGCAATCCGACCTCCTGCCTTCCAGAGGAACGATTTTGAGGTTAAACCTGTCTACTATCAACTTGTTGGACAGCATCCCTTCCATGGTTTACCTCATGAGCATCCTATGGATCACATAGAGAGATTTGAGGACTTGGCTTCCAGTGTCAAAGCTAATGGGGTTAGCAATGATTTTCTGTTCTGCAAGCTTTTTCCTTACTCTCTTGAAGGAGAAGCTGCATATTGGCTGAAGCAACTGGAACCTGCTTCATTAACTACTTGGGAGGACACCAAGAATGCCTTTCTGAACATATTCTATGATGATGCCAGATCAGAAGACATGAGGACGAAAATTGCATCATTTACACAAGGCCCTACTGAAGCTTTCAAGGCTTCTTGGATCAGGTTCAAGTCTTATCAAAGGGACTGCCCTCATCATGGTTTCAATCAGGTGCAATTACTTGGGATCTTCTTCAGAGGCATTGACTGGAAGTACCAGATGGCGCTGGATGCAGCAAGTGCAGGAAACTTCAACACCAACAGACCAGAAGAAGCTGTATGATTGATTGAAAACTTGGCCTGCAGTAACAGCACTAAGAATGCAGATTTTCAGAGAAAGCAGCAGTCTGGTTTGAATGATGGAAACCAAATAGCTGAAGTTAAGGCTAAGTTAGACAGCATGCACAGCCTTTTGGTGGGAAAGAAGTCAGTCCAGTTTGCTGCAGAAGTGGAGAGTTTCGAAAATCCTGAAGAATTTGAGCAGAAAGATGTTAATTTCATCAATGGAGGGGGTTTTCAGAGCCAAAGGTTTGGAAATCAGCAATGGAACAGAGGCTACAACATCAATAATCAGCAGAGTACCTTTACAGGAGGACAGAGCAAGCCTGGTTACACTCCTAAGACCTTGTTCCAGAAGACTGAAGTTGAGAAACCTTACCAAAACAGCAGGAATTATGGTTCTTCTTCCTACCAAACTGCACCTCCACAAGACAATAAAATGGAAGCTATGCTGGAGCAGGTACTTGAAGGACAGCAGAAGATGACAATGAACTTCAATGGCAAGCTAGATTCGCTGTATCAAGACCTGAATGGAAAAATTGAGATTCTGAACTCTCACATGAAGAAGCTTGATGTGCAGGTTGCTCAAACTGCAGGAGCTGTTCAAAGGCAAGAGGGATTCCTTCCTGGAAGGACTGATATCAATCCCAAGCATCAGGTTAATGCCATCACAGTCAGGAATGAAAAGGAGCTTAAAACAGTGCAGAAAAAGAGGTTGAGTGCAGAACAGATCGTGCAACTTATGGAGTCTGAAGATGAAATTTTTTCTGTCTCAGAGGTGAGTGACGAGCGTCACCAAGGAGGAGTGACGCTCGTCACCAACATAGAAGAGAATCGGGGGTTGTCACAGGTGAGTGACGAGCGTCACCCACCTGGTGACGGTCGTCACCCATCCCAGAACGAAGCTGCTTCGCCTGTAACTGCAAATTATGACCAGGAACGTGTCTATAAACCCAAAACACCATTCCCTAAGCATCCTAGGAAGTCTAAACAAGAGATAGAAGAAGCCAGATGTAAAGCTATGATAGACAAGCTGATGCTTGAGATCCCTCTTGTTGATGCAGTCAAGCTTTCACCAGCTCTAAGAAGGTATGTTAAGAGAATGGTTGTGAATGGTGTAAGTCCTGAGGAAGGAGCATTGCTTACCAGAGACATCAGTGCAATTCTCTTAGGCACAGTTCCAAAGAAGAAGAAGAAGGTGACTGTTTCTGAACAAGTCAATACCATCACTCAAAGCAGAGTTCCAGAGAAGCTATCTGATCCAGGGACCTTTGTGCTTGATTGCTCAATATCTGCAGGACGTTTTCCACACTCTCTATGTGATCTAGGGTCAAGTATTAACTTGATGCCTTTCTCTGTTGCTGCTAGACTTGGAATGACTGATTTCAAGCCAGCTGGGATCTCTCTCATCCTAGCAGATCGATCCATAAGGACCCCAGAAGGCATGTTAGAGAATGTTCATGTTAACATTGAAGGTTGCATAATTCCTACAGATTTTGTGGTTCTGAAATATGCTGAAGAACCTAAAGATCCTCTTATTCTGGGAAGACCATTCTTGGCTACTGCTGGAGCCATCATTGATGTTAGAAAGGGGAACATTGAGCTTGATCTTGGTGATGTTGTCATGAACTTTGACATGGATAAGTTAAGAAAGAGTTCTAGCATTGATGGTCAGACCTATTCTGTAAGAACTTCCAGAGATGAAGAGACTGTCATGGAGCATTCAGAAGACACTATTGCTGAGTGTGTCAATGAATCAGATCTTAGTAGGCAAGTGAGCAAGATGGCTGTTGAAGAGCCAATATCTGAAACTTCTGCAGAAGCTGTTGGGTTTGAGGATTGCAGTGAGGATCATATCTTCATGACTAGGCTTGAAAAAGAGGTTCTAATGAATGCCAAGTTGCTGGAGGAAGACGTGTATGTGATGGAAGCAACACTTGCTGAGCTGAATTGCAGGAAAACTGCAGAAACTCGAACTGCAGAGTCAGTGACGAGCGTCACTGACCTGGTGACGCTCGTCACCAACCTGAACACAAAGCAGCAACGTGATTTTACAGCTACAAGTCCATCATATGTTGCCAATCCGAAAATTCAACAGTCCACAACCCAGAAACCTGCAACTAAGCAAAGAAAGCTTGGTGTTTCTTTTGATGATTCTGCAGGAAAACGAAATGTCCCACCCACAGTCACGACCCACTCTGCTGATGTTCCTCACTTCCTTGGAAGTGTTCATACATCTACTGCTTACAAACCACCATGGATGAGGAGACATTCTTCTCCAAGGCATTCAATGCCACCTTCTGCTCCACCAGCTGTCTGAGCAGCATTCAAAGTCGAGCTAATGACTTTAAACAAGCGCTTAGTGGGAGGCAACCCACTAGTAAGTTTTCTATTTCATATATTAGTTTAGTTTTCTATTACATAGCTAAAAAAAACCCAAAAACATGAAAAAAAAAAAAAAAAAGGAGAGTCAGTTTGTCAGTTTGCTTGGATGATGTCTTGTGAACTTGTTGGACCATGGATTATGCTTTGTTTGGATGTTTTGATGTGTGTTTTGAGTGCTCTTACAGTTTGACTTCGGAGTACACATGATGGCATAGCATTTAAACATCCAACATGTCGATTTCTGAAGTATCAGAGATGGTGACGCTCGTCACCTGACTGGTGACGCTCGTCACCCGACCCCACGCGAGGTAACACTTTTCTGACTTGGTTTTTCGACTTCTCATTCATTTTTCTGACCAACTCTTGGCTTAATAACACTGTGGACAGTGTTGTTCAAGTCTGGGGGAGGTGGTTACTGACGTTGTGTGCTTTGTGTCATGTTTCTAGAGTCTTAAAGTTGAGTCAAAAACCTGTTTTTTCTAGAGTCAAAATTTTTGAAACTGTTAGTTTTTCTTGGAACTAGCCATAGGACGTTTTTGCTGATAAGAAACATTGCCACAGTAGTTGATTACAAGTCTTACTAAGTTGAAAGTCATAGGTAGACCAGTCTAGCAATGAAGGTTTAGGTTCTTAGAGAATCTGGAAAATTTGCTGTTAGCTCCACCTTAATGAACTTTAAATTTCTTGTCTTGGTGATTGATTCTTATTGATCTTGATTCTCTCTTTAAGCACTGACAATAAGGTTAAGATACAGTCTTTCTTTGATCTTCCCTGATGTAGTTTTTAAAAGAAATTAAGTCCAAAGAATGGTGCATTCATGACCCTGTCTCCTCACAAGGAACACTAGTAGTGAACACACTCAAGAACCTGTCTCCTCACAAGGAACAACAGTAGTGAACACACTCAAGAACCTGTCTCCTCACAAGGAACAACAGTAGTGAACACACTCAAGAACCTGTCTCCTCACAAGGAACACAAGTATTGAGTAGCACCATATCTTAGACTGAAAAAGTTGAGAAAAAGAAGTGAAAAATCGAAAATATCCTAAGGAAAAAGATTAAGGGAAGAGAAAATAGGAGAGCTGTGTTGAGATTGATTTGTTCAGTTGTTAGGAAGAGGAAAGAATCTGTAAAGTGATTAAGATGATAGAGCTTTGATGAGACTTCACATTTAGATAAAAATAAGGAGTTAACAGTAGAAATTTCGGATTTCTTGAAGGGATTTGGACTGGACTTGAGAGATTTGCTAAGCTTGTGATAATTAGACTGAAATTTGATCTTGTGTTGACTATGTGGTATGTGGATTCGAAAGTTTTTACTAGTGTGGTGTTCCTGATGACTGACTGACTGTTTCTTGTTTTCAAACCTCGACCTTATTCTTTGTCTAATGTTTGCTTGAGGGCAAGCAAAAGCTAAGTCTGGGGGAGTTGATATATCATGGTTTTTATGGTTTTTAACCATGATATAAGTTCTTTTTATTGAGTCTTTTTGGTCTTTTTAGAGTCCTAGAAGAGTCTTTGCAGGTTATAGCATGTCTGGAGCATAATTGGAGATTTTGGAACCTTTTGGAGCATTCTGAGTGGAAGCCACGAAGCACCTAGCTCGAAGAAGAAAGTATGCCATATGGTGACGCTCGTCACCCACCAAGGAAGGAGGTCGTGGCCTGTTTTAAAAAGATTGGGAAGAAATTGCAGTTTTGGCCCAAAAGTTCCAGTATTTGCAAAAAGACCCCAGATCATGTTTTAGCTTGTATAGTAGGTTTTTCAGCCATTCTTTTTGGCATATATCTTGTATCTTATTATTTTTGAGAGCTTTAGAGAGAGATCTGTAGAAGAGCTTTTGGAGAGACAAATCAGACTCCTTCAGAGCAGATTTTGAACTCATTTATTTCTACTTCTTATTTCTTTTATGCAATCTATTCTTTTCATGATGTTTTCTCAAATCACCATGTCTGAGTAGTTTGTTAGTTAAGTTAGGGCTTTTCAAAGGTTGAAGAAGTGTTTGTAGAATTGCTAAAAACTTATAGGAAATTCATTGGTTCTTCATCTGTGCTTGCATTCATATCGATTTCTTAGACACATCATCTGGATTTCGAAACCCTAGGTTTTTGATAGATGTGAGAGAATTATTAATCACCTGAACTAGTATTAGATGAGCAAAACGCCCTAGTACAAAGAGATTTGGCTTAGGAGTTTTGTGAACAATTGAACCTGATCATTACTGCATGTTTAGGTTGTTAAGGTTTGCAAAGAGATTTGAAACTCTGTGATTTAGACATAGATAACTTCTGCAATGAGAATTAATTAGTTATATTTTTGCGATTCATGTTCAAGACGGTTTTAATTCATTCCAGATTGCATGCATTCTACACTCTCGGATTCAACCTGTGAACTGTCCTGACTTAGCGCCTTTAGCCTTCTGAACTTTAAGAACAAGCATAAAAACGCCCTTTTGCATTTATTTTACTATTTTGCATTACATTCATTATTTATCGCTTAGCTTAATCCGAACCTGAACTCTTTAGTGTAGTTTACTTACTCCCTTGGGATTCGATAACCCCTTGTACTACAACTGCTTTTGCTGTGCACTTGCAGTAGTTTTATTTGGGTAAAACCTGACCCTATCAATAGTCTTCTACACTGTGATTGCCTTGAGCAAGTCTCCTTAGTTTCTGATGAAGCTCACGGTGATAATGACTAGGAACAAATCTCTTCCTAATAATAGCTTTCATATCAACCCAAGTCTCTACTGGACGTTCTCCATTTCTTCTCCTTGAGGTAAGTAACTGATCCCACCAGCTTAGTGCATAATCATAAAACTCAGTAGCAGCCACTCTAACCTTGTTTATCTCTGAATAGTAGTTGCAATAAAAAACGAGCTCTACTTTCTTCTCCCACTCCAAGTAGACATATGGATCATTCTTTCCATGTGACATGCTCAAATTAACCCTCAGAGCTACTCTCTCAAATTAAGAGATCACTGTAGTATTTAGGGATCGAATCCACAAGGACTTAAGGCTATCACTCAACTGATTTTAGATTTAAATAAAGCTAAGCAGTCAATGATGAAATGAAATTAAAATAGCAACGAAACCAATGATATTAGGGGCAGATTGTAGGTTCTTAAAATCAATAAAGACAAGATGCTAGGCAATGGGAAATTCGCAGGTTGACATAAATCGCAGATTACAGACTGAAAGGAATATTTATTAAAACCGTTCTATAACTCGAAACACTAGTGTAAAACCAATCGACTTCCGTTGCAGAGATTAACTATGATCAGATTCTAGAATTCCAAATTCCTTGCAAATTCTAACAACATAAACATGCATTATAGATTAGGTTCGATATGTTCACAAAATCACTAATCCAAATTCCTTTGCAATTAGTTATTTTACTCATCTAAGATAGTTCTGGTGATTAACAATGTTTCCACATCTATTAAACAACCTAAGATCTGATTTCTAGGTGATCAATCTTAAAACCAGTGTTAAAGCAATCCAGATGAAGAACCAATTGATTTATCCTTCCAGTTTTATAGTTCTAACAATTCATTATCAACTTTTGAATAACTCAAAACCTAACTAGCAGATTACTCAGACCTAGCAATTGAAACACAAATCATGGCTGAATAAAATTGCATTAAGAAAATACAGTAAAAGATGAAGGGGTTCGAAATTCTTCTCTATAGAGTATGGATTTGTCTCCCCAAAAGCTCTCAATCTAATCTCTCTCTTAGTCTCAATGAATACCAGAATAATCGCCTAACAATGGCTTAGAAAACCTAAATACAAGTCTAAACACGAACTGGGGCAAAAATGCAAATAGAGGGAAACTTTTGGGCCAAGTTGCAATTCTTCAATAGAGTTTTAAAGACTCTTTTCACGACCACGACCAGTGTCGATCAACACCAAGTGGTGGGTATCGACCGACACCCTGCTCCATAATGCCTTTCGACTTGGTCCTTTCAGCATCAGCTTCAGTATAGCTCCAAAAGGTTCCAAAATCCACAGTTATGCTCCATTTGTACATAGACCTGCAAAGACTCTATAGGACTCAAAAAATACCAAAAAGACTCTATAAACAAGACTTATATCATGGTAAAAAACCAGCAAAAACCATGACATATCACCATGAAAAGATGGAATTTTAAGCTTAAGACCTCCAAGATTGTCATCACGTTGACCTCTCCCTTCTCTCTCACGTCTAGGTCTTCTTCTGCTCCCTTGAGAAGAGTCTCCATCACAGCTGTAGTAGTCATCGTCTAGATTAATCCTTGCTGGTCTCCGTTGCTCTTCATCTCTTTGGTTAGGCACGTATTTTGGATGCCTCTGTCTAGCCTCAACCCTAACTTCTTCAAGTCGATCATAGACTCCATTGATTTCATTCCTCAGCATCCGCTGCATCCCTCCTAATAATTCTTTCATCTGCAGATTTGGGACTGCTGGTACTCCTCCTCGGTTATCTCCGTCTTGTAACATTTTTCTTCCCTGCAAAACTCAACAAACAAGTTAGTAATAAAGCTCTCACAAATGTTTTTCTCAAAGGTGTTTCTCTCAAGTGTTTCACTCAAAGGTGTTTCACTCAAAGGTGTTTCACTCAAGTGTTTCACTCAAAATGATTTCCCTCAGTGACTTCTCAAGAGTTCCAATATAACAAATCCAATACAACTCAAAGTATAGTCTCCAAGAATCAAAAGTGATATGAATGAATGAAAAGAGAAAGATGAGATAAGAATTTTTTTTGTTTGAAGAACATAAAAGATCAAGAGAAAATGGATGAAGAAGATGAATGATTTTTTTTTCTTGGTTATTTTTTTCGTTTTCTTTTTTTGACTTTCAGTTTTTTTTTTAAATAATGAACCAAGAAATATAATAGAAGATGAACAGATAGAAAAGATAGAAAGAAAAGAAGATGAAATGTTTAGAAGGTGAAGAGATGAGAAGATGAAAAGATGATACCAACTTCAGAGTGTGCTCTGATACCAAATGATACGATCCTCTCAGGGAAGTCGTCACTATAGAGTTGATGAATGGATGGATAGATGGATAGGCCTTGGAACTAAGAAGAAATGGTCTTCAAAGTACAAGGAAATGATGGATCGTAAGGTTGCACAGAAGCTGCGGAAGGACTTCTGATTTACCCCAACTTGAGTTCCTTAGATATGACACACTAAGACAAACTCAAGGTCGATTGAATGGATATGATGCACCAAACAATCTATTAACTCCCTGGATATGACACACCAAGACAAGCTAAGTTTTGATCAATGGATTTACACACCAAGGATCCAAAATGTTCACAAGGAACAAAAGAGAATCACTCTCAAAGATTTTAATAAAAAGGTGGATATCTTATAAAATGATCTTACATGATTTTATATAGAAAATAGAATGAGTAGGCAAAGAGACAAACTCATGGTCAAAGCATTAACTTAAACAAAGACTGAATAAAACTAAGTTTGAATGACCCTTGAGCTTATATCGGCAAACTATATAGGTGAACTATATAGGCGAACTATATAGGTGATCGGGCATAGTAACTTTGTGATCGATTTGCCTCATTAAAACCTTTCCTGGACAACCCATTGGTACAAAACCAAGGATAAGAAAAAATAGTACAAATGATCACAAACCCGTTAGAGCTCTTCTTGGATTTGAATCATCCTTAGGACTTCTTGAGTTGAGTCTTCTTCAGTCCAATCTGAGTTCTCTTTGGACGTGAACATTATGTTAAGTAAACCTTTAATTCCTTGTATGAACTTCTTCGCTTTTTCACGAGTCATCGGTCCTGCTGGTACAACTAAGTCTTCCTCAACTTCAAGCTCAGGTTATAGCTCTGGTTCATGCTTAGTCTCTTTGGTGCTATCCATGATCGCATAAAAAATGATCCCATTTTTTTGAAATGGTTAGGTGTTTTAGGGGTTCTCTCTTTGAAAAGATGATTGAGCTATAGTAAAAGGCTAAGGGTAAAGAATAACTTGCACATATAAGAGAAGACTCCCATCTACCCAAGTCCCACAAGTAAATCCTAAAATCTTTCTTCTACCCATCACTGTCATTCCAACCTACCTTTTTTAAGCTTTTGAATCTCTTAAAACCCCTATGTAAAGCTATTTATTCTTCTTCTTTTTAAGCGCTTGGAGGCAATCTTCTTTTTAGACATCTTCTTGGCGGTTGGCTTCTTCTTTTTGTTGTTGGCTCTTATTTGGTAATGCTGGTGCTTCTCATCCTTTGTATGCTTTATATTTTTGCTGCACACTTCTTTGTTAATGCTTGAGCCACTTTTTCTTGATATTTGCCTAACCATTTCCATTACTTGTGTTGCACTCCATCCTTGTTTCCTTTTTTCTTTTCTTCTTTTGTAGAATCCCAAAGTAAAAACCAAAAAACAACCCTTCATTAACCAAAACAACATAGCCTATCTAGCTCAAGAGGGCGAGCTAGTTCTACAATGGAAGGGCTTCCCTTGTAGTTCTAAACCCAACACTTTTTACTTAGCTCAATCATGAAGAAAATGCCTCACAATCACTCACTAAAAATTTTATGCTTGAAAGAAGGTTTGGTTAATGGTAGGAAAATCTACTTGGACTCACAAGAGTGGATAAAAGGAGAAGAAAATCCCAGTATGTATAAATTTATCCATGAAAACAATTGCAATGCATAAGACATGATAATTCAAAATTCAATTTATGGTTCTTCTTAAGCAAAGACTGATCTCATTTCAAGCAAGTGTCAACTTCAAATAAGAGTTTTAAATCATAAATTCCAAGAGTGGTTCAGTCTTATTTCAAACTCTCATCAAATGCATCAAAGAATTAGAAACATGGGCATTGGTTTCATCTAGACATTATCATTTCACGTGGATGTAACTATCATTGTCACCATTCTAAAAAAGCGAACTACATTTATGATATGTAATTAGACTCAACCTATTAATGAATGCAAATGAACAGTCTTTTTATGATTTTTTCTCAAAGATTTTCAAATTTTTATGATTTTTTATGCCTTAGATGATAAATGAATGCGTGATTTTCTAAAATGCAACAAAGTATGCAATACTATGTAATAATCCTCACTCTGTGTGAGGTGAAATAATAATTATTTATGTAATATAGTATAAATTTAAAATCACATAACAAAATACAATTGATTTTATATGAATTGTTTATAACATTATGCTGTAATATTGACAAAATATTTTTTTTTTTTTTTTTATGAATCTTAGGGTAATTTAATTCTAATGTAAATTAGTTTAAAAATTAAATATATATGCGCAATCTGGATAGAAATACGAAGTCACTCTTTATACTTTCTACAACCCATGATTAATAACATGATCTTAAAATTCCAAAAAAATAGAGGGAGTATATTTTTATTAAATTATTAAGTATCTAATGCTTTATATTAATAATAATTTTTCTTAGTATTTCCTGTGTTTCATAATATTAGTTTTTTTTAAAAAAGATTTTGTTTTGTTTCACAATATAGTTGTTTTAATATTTTTCACTACTTTCTATGAATACTATGTGACCGATTATATTTTTCAGTATTTCATAATCAGTAGAATTACATTTAATTTATATACTAAATAATTATTTTTTTAAAAGAAAAATGGATTTTTAATCTTTGTGCTTTGATGCAAAACGACTTATATTTTAAAATAGAAAGTATTCAAATTGTAAAAATAAAATTTGATTATAATATTTTATAATCGATTTTAATATTTTTTATACAAATATAAATGCATATTTAGATTAACCCGCAAAAACAGTAGTCATAACAATATTAACTTATAAGAAAAGAAAATTACTGTGAAATTTATTTTAAATACTAAATATACATAAGAATTATATAAAAATATTATATTTTTTATTATTTTCAATAAATTATCTAAAATTCTATATATAACTGAGTCAATACTTATACATTCTTAACTTTTTGATTCAATAAAAATATTTTCAATATCAAAAATTTAAATAAAATTATTATATAATATCCTTACAATTTTTTTTTAATTTTTTTACCAAGTTATTTTGTTGTATAAATTAAAAATAATAATATTTATTAAATTAAGCTTTCTGTTTTTTTTTTATCATTTATGTATTTTTATATTGATCTATAAATCATCTATCTACACATCCTTATTTTCAATTTTAGTTTTTTAAAACATTTTATTTATTAATCATTTGAGTAATTTATATTTGTTTGATGAAATTCGAATTATAACAGAAAATAAATATATATATATATATTTTTACTATATGAATGATGTGATGATTTATTTTTCTTTAAAAATAAGAGATAAAATATAGTATTTAAAGAGATAATTAATATGATATATTTTTAGTAAAAAATGGAACAAGAGAATATTTTGATGAAGCATCATTAATATAATTGATATAAAGTTATAAACGAATGTATAACCGAATTAATATGTGTGGCATAACATGTAGTTAATCTAGTAACATAAGTCTATTTTTATAACTTTAGTGAAAATGATTCTGGTGATGACACATCAGCAAAATGGCACCACTGTAATATTTTAGAAAATTAACGTTATTTTTTAAAAATGCTTCTCTTTTAATATATAGGGGATGCATGAATTTAAATGCTTATGCAAAATTAAAAAATGTGCTAAATATATTGCCAAGCATCACATCCTCTCCCACACTTAAATTACACAATCCTTTGTGTAATAAAAATTGCAAGAGGAGGCAATATTAAACAAGGGAGTGAAAATAAGAGAAAGAAAATAATGCAATGGTATATACAATGTAAGAAAGAGTGTACTTTCATATGGCTCAGGGGGTGTGAGAGGGTGAACTCTTCGTGCTTTAAGAGGAACTTTGTGTTGGCGACTGTGAAGCTCTCCTCTTCCTTTGCATTCGCTTGTCATCAGCTTCGTGTGAGGATTCTCTAGAGGGCTCCATGGAGGTTGTTGTGGCGCTTGTTCCATGGAAGGAATTACGTCTGTCTATTTCATATCCTCCTTGTCAGTGGCGGAGGTAGCCATAAATTTCACTAGGGTTAATCAGATATACACAGAATATTACAGGGGTCAATTAGCAAATTTTATAAATTTTTATTTCAAAATACATGTAAAATTTTTCTTTTTACAGAAATTCACCTGGGTCAATTGATCCCCCTCCCAAAGTGCTGGCTCTGCCACTGCTCCTTGTGTCCCTTTTTGTCTCTCTACTTCTATGTTTTGCTCAGCTTTACCCCTCCTCCTTGAAGTAGAAGAACCCCCACCAATTTTTTTTTTGAGCTTTTTGATAGTCAAACTCTTCACAGATTTGACAAAGCTGGCTGTTGTGTTTGCTTTTGAGAAGTTCAGATCATACCTCGTAGGCTCTAAGGTTGTTGTCTACACAGATCACACAGCTTTGTGATACATCTATTCCAAGAAAGACACTAAACCGAGGCTTCTAAGGTGGATTCTCCTTCTACAAGAGTTTGATATGGAGATAAAAGACAAGAAAGGGATAGAGAATGGTGTTGCTGATCACCTCTCAAGGATGAGAGTCAATGAAGCTCTGCCACTTGATGATTCACTTCCTGAAGAGCAACTCATGATGATCACCACGGCGGTATGTGAGAAGCTTGAGGATAAGTTTGAAGAAGTTTTGAGTCTCAAGGAAGAAGACTTACCTTGGTATGCTGATATAGTAAACTACTTAGCTTGTGGAGAGGAGCCTACTCACCTTGATCATTATCACAAGAAGAAGTTCATGAGAGACATCTCCCACTACATTTGGGACGAGCCATACTTGTACAAGAGGGGCGTGGACAGCTTGTATATGAGGTGTGTAACAAGGGAAGAAGCTAAAGACATACTTCTACATTGTCATGGCACTTCATATGGTGGTCATTTCGCTTCTTTCAAGACCGCTACAAAGGTGTTACAAGCGGGTTTCTGGTGGCCATCTATCTTCATGGATGCTCACGAGTTTGTTAAGAGTTGTGAGGCGTGTCAAAGGGCAGGAAACATCACCAAGAGAAACGAGATGCCTCAGGTTCCTATCTTTGAAGTTGATGTCTTTGACGCATAGGGGATAGACTTTATGGGTCCATTCCCATCTTCTTACGACAACAAGTTCATCTTGGTGGCGGTTAATTATGTATCTAAGTGGGTTGAGGCCATAGCTTCCCCAACAAATGATGCAAAGGTGGTGATCAAGCTCTTCAAGACCATTATATTCTCACGGTTTGGAGTCCCCAAGGTAGTAATCAGTGACGGTGGAAGCCATTTCATCAAAAAGGTGTTTGAACGCCTCTTAAGGAAGTATGGTGTGAAGGACAAGGTAGCTACACCTTATCATCCTCAAACGAGTGGGCAAGTAGAGGTCTCTAACAGGCAGATCAAGGCTATACTTGAGAGGACAGTTGGGACTACTCGGAAGGATTGGGCGGTTGAGCTAGACGATGCTTTGTGGGCTTACCGGACCGCTTTCAAAACCCCCATTGGTACTACTCCATTCACTATTCTATACGACAACGCATGTCATCTTCCTGTTGAGTTGGAGCATAGGGAACTATGGGCAGTGAAGCAGCTGAACTACAACCTCAAGACAGCTCAAGAGAAGCGGTTGATTCAGCTACATGAGCTTGACGAGCTACGGTTAGATGCATACGACAGTGCTAAGATCTACAAGGAGCAGACTAAGGCTGTTCACGACAAGAAGCTTGTTCACAAGGAGTTAACAGAAGGCAGTCTGGTGCTACTCTATGACTCGAGGTTGAAGCTGTTCCCGGGCAAACTCAAATCAAGGTGGTGTAGACCGTTTGAGATCAAAGAAGTTCTACTCTACGGAGTGGTTACATTGGTGGGCAAGAGCGGTAATGCTTTCACGGTCAATGGGCACAGAGTTAAGCCCTACCTGGCGAGTGATTGCAGCAAGGAGAGCACATTAGTGCTTCTCCAAGACCCCCTCAGGCCTAAACCAAGTAAAATCTAGCTAAAGACGTTCAAGAAAGTGCACTTGGAAGGCATTCCCATGTCTATCTTGTACATATTTTTGCTTTATTTATACTTCAGTTTTATGCTTTTAAGGTTTTAGTGTGTAGGTGAATGGATAAGGGATTGTTAGGTGTGATCTTTGAGTCTAAAAGAGGCGAGAAGGGTTAATTATAGGCTAGAGATCGAGTGCTAGATCGACTAATGCTGACTCGATCTTTACTAGATCGAGTCAGTGAATCGTGAGGAGTCAGTCGATCTAGACGAGATCGAGTAGACAAATCGAGTGGAACGGTCGATCATGAGAGGATGAACACCCTATACGTTTAGTTTGAAAAGCAAACGAGGTGTAGATCGACCGAGTCACTCGATTCTCAAAGATAGATCGAATAGTCTACTCGATCTGCCACTTGATCTAAGCCAAATCGACGCTCAAATCGATCACGTAGCTCGATCCAAGGACTAATGCCTGGTTGACCAAAAGTCAAAGAACGAGAGGGTACAGTCGATCTAAGACTCGATGCAAATTGAATCGAGTCCCTGATCGATTAAACCTCTCGATCCTAGCTATTATGGGCATGAGATCGAGTCCTAGATCGACCAAATGGACTCGATCTCGTGCCGAGGCAACAATTTCTATTCCCTCTTTTCTTATTTCTCTCCTGTTTTTAAATTCAAATCTTGGTCAATGCAGGAATCTTTGACCATGAAAGATGTGCCTTGACCAAGCTTTTTGTCAGAAACCACTAGCTTGTCTACGATTTTAGATTTTTGTTGGCCTTTATATTTTCAAGCAAACACACACTCTCTCATTTTTTGTGTTTAGAGTTTTCTAAGCAAGAGAGAGAGATATTTGTTTTTCCTAAAGGCTAACAACATTTGTTTTCAATCTCTGCAAATGTATTTTCAAATCATTGTTCAAAATCTTTTGAGAAATTTCTTTTTTATTGCTTTACTTGAATAATAAATGTTAGGGGTTTAACGATTTTTTAAAACTAGCTAGATATTAGGAAAAATTCTAGATTTGATTCTATCTCTAGATTTCTTTTTCTATTATCTTGCTAGAATTTTTATAAATTCCCCAAAAATCTAGGGCATTAGTTATAACTTTTTCTTTCTTGCTCAGTCTTTCTCTCATTATTCGCCGCCTTTGCTCATTCTCTTGCTTGAGAATTGTGTTTCAGGCACCATGGCTCCAAAGAGAACGAGAGAGGAGACAGCACAAGAAGGAGAAGGTCAAGAAGTGGTGGTTCAGGAGAGGGTCAGATGGTCTAAGGAAGAAAAGCATGCCAAGAAGAGGCTAGAGAGGCTTCGGTTCAAACCAACAAAGTTCGCGGATAGGTGTTTGCTGTCTAAGATGGGGATCCTAGGAGATTTTGATCAACTCCTCAAGAACATAGGGCTCAGATGCTTGTCACAAATGGATTTCCCAACCTTTCCCGACGTGACAATCGACTTCCTAGCCACTTTGAAGTTTGCATATGAGAACCCGAGCATCCCTACTCCTTCTCAAGGCCACATCTCCTTCAAGATCAAGTGTCAGGCCTTTCGTCTCTCAATCCCGGAACTTTGTCAAGCCTACGGCCTCAATGCTGCTGCCACCAAGGTTGAGTTCCCCTCTTTCACTCAAGCCAACGATCTGTGGGATCTCATAAGCAACGATGACTACAAGGCGAATACGGCGAAGATCAAGAGAGTGAGGAGTCCGGTGCTGAGATACATGCTCAAGCTGATTGCCAACACCTTCAGTGGACGGTCCGTGGCCCCAACAGTCACCAAGACCGAGCTTTGCTTCCTATTCCAAGGAGTGAAGCACCTCGTGTGTGATCCTAAGGAGAATGACGAGCCAGTGGAGGATGAGCTCGGCGACGACGTGAACTATGGATGTATCCTAGCGGCCTCATTGGTGAAATACAAGGCATATGCCTTGTGATGCAAGGCAAGCTCGTCGCTTATTGGAGGTTTACTCATGCCGTTGTTTGTGCAAGCTGGCGTACCGCTTCATGACTTCACTCCTGTTCCGGAGAGAGCCTTCATGGATGAGATCTACCTGAGGAACACATATAGCTTGGGACGCACGCCAGCCGAGGGTTTCTACGCCTACTTGTACATTAACTCTGAGAACGAGAAGCGAGTGTGCATCTTGCCAAACAAGGTGGAAACAGAGCTTCTAGGAGTTGGCAATGTAGAGTTCTTGCCGAGTGTAGAGGAGTGTTTTGCGCCTCTAGGAGGAACAGCTGCTCCAGCACTAGCTGCTCGCCCACGATCAGAGTCTCCGGCCTCGGATGATGAGATGCCCGAGAGCTTTGTTCTCCCCACGGTCGATTTTGAGCCGCAGACTAAGACCGAGAAGTTCCTTGCTTCTGTTGTGGAGATGCAAAGGAAATTCAACAAATGGCAAAGCATAGTAATCAAGAAGCTTGCCAAGAAGGTCAAGGCGCTTCAAGGGATCTCACCTAAGAAGGCTACAAGCGAAGAGGTCGAGCAGCCCGAGAAGAGAAGGAGATCCACCAGAGACATTGTTTTACGTGAGCCACAAGCAACAGCTTAACCTGCGCGCCACTCGGTTCATAAGCAAGCTAGCTTGGATAAGGGCAAAGGAGTAGCCCACGAGACCCCCACAAAGAGCAAGAGGTCTGGAGCAACCTCAAGCTCCAGCACTTCTTAGCTCCAAGGTACCAACAACCATCCCTTGTACATACCACGCATGTTTTAAGTTTTTGCTTTGTGTTTTGAGCTTCTCTAGACTTTGTTTGCCACCTAGACGGTGTCATTCAAGGTTGAGGGAGTGTGTGGTTTGTTTGACATGTTTTCGTTCTTCTTATTTTCTGTTATCATCCTTTGAGTCTTGCAAACATCCTAAGGCATAGAAAAGAACAAAAAAATTGGTAACATTTTTAAAATTTTCAAAAAAAAAATTCATGTAGTTGCATTCAGATTGTTAAACATTTTAGGATTGAGTCTAGAGTTTTTGAGCATCTAGGTTGTTTACATTTGCATAAGGGGTAAAAGTTTTTCTTAAAAAGTGTTTTAAGCTAATGAATTGTTTCAAGGCCCTAGTTAGTAGTTCTTTGATGCATTGTACACTCTTTGAAAGTAAGCTCTAACCATACTTGGATCATGTGTTTTGATTTTCGTGGCTTAACTTGAACATTCATGAATTGAATCTTGTCCTAATAAGTGAGAACCTAAATCTGATCTTTAATTATCATACTTATGCATTTGAAAATGAACATATGGATCATATACATATCTAGGCTCTCTTCCTCTTTTTATCACTCTTTTGTGAGCCTAGGTAGAACTCCCACCATAACCCTTACCCTTCTTTCAAGCCAAAGTCTCTATATCTTTG
Organism: Thlaspi arvense; assembly: GCA_911865555.2. Classification (NCBI taxonomy): domain Eukaryota; kingdom Viridiplantae; phylum Streptophyta; class Magnoliopsida; order Brassicales; family Brassicaceae; genus Thlaspi; species Thlaspi arvense. The sequence continues at coordinate 28,636,936 of OU466861.1, read as the reverse complement.
TGAGGCCTTTTCCCGGTTTGAACTTGGCATAATGTGTTACGTCTAGGCGACATGATTAGGCTCTCATTTGATTGCTAGCTTTGCATTTTGAAGCTAGTTTAAGGCTTAGGTTAGGTTTGGGGTTCATGGGGGTTGCTTATTTTGTTTACTTATTTTCGGTTATAAAAGAGTTTGGTGTTTAAAGTGAATGAAAACGTTTTAAGTGGAAGGCTTGTTTTAAAAATGAAAGCTCTAAGTCTAACTAAGAAGATAGCCCTCAAAAAGAAAAGAGCCAAAGAGCCAAATGTTTTTTTTTTTTAAAAATAATAATAAGTAGAGAGCTATCAAAAAGAAAAAAAGGAGCTAAATATGTTTTCAGCATTTCCACTAGCCACAAGAGTTTTAAGATGATACTTTTATTTGGGTTTTTGCCAAGCGAATTGCTTTGATGATGAGGGTAGTCTCTAGGAGGGTGAGTGAGCTGAAAAGAAAAGAAATGAGAGGGGTTTTTAGTGTATATGGGTAGATGAGAGTCTAGTCATGTATGCATCAATTGCCTTTACCTTTAGCATTATGCATAAGTTCATACCTTTTTGAGAGAAACCGTTGCATTATAGAAACTATTTAAATGAGATCATTCTAGTCTCATAGCATTTATCCTTAACCAAATATGTTCGGCTTTAAAATGCATAAGTGTGATTCACGGTTTTGATCTTAATGAATGTTAAAGGATAGGATTCTTGGATTGTTTGGGATATGAGAGTCATGATTTGAAATTCATTATGTGATAAGTATGGCTAATTTCTTTGGAGTATGAGTGTGTGCATTGCATCTTAGGATTAAGAACTAGGACTATTGAACTGATTCATTTGAAAAACACTTTTGCAAGAAGCTTAAACCCCTGTTTTTAAAACCTCTTCTCTTTTCTTGAATTTTGTTTGCTTGAGGGCAAGCAAAATGCAAGTTTGGGGGAGTTGATATGACTATATATTCTGCATATTTTACATGCATTTAGGATAGTTTTTCATGCATTCATCTTGCATTATAGGCTAGTTTGCACCATTTTAGGTCCTAGAGCACTTTTGCATTGGTATTATGCATCATATTCAGGTTGTTTTTGGACGCTTTGGAGCTGTGGAGGATTCATGGACATGCTGAGGCTCATGAGGAAGCTCGTGGGCACTTGGAGAACTTAGCTCGGCATGCGAAGTACCCGAGATCAAGTAGCAGATCGAGCAAGGCAGGTCGATCTAGATGAGATCGACCAGAAGATTGAGTGCACCTAGTCGATTCAAGAGGAAGGATCGAGACCGAGATCGAGAGAGGAGATCGATCTGGAGTACGGACGTAAATGACGCCATGCAGAACGAGAGCCAGATCGAGACCAAGACTCGATCATTTATAGATCGAGAAGTAGATCGAGGAAGATACTCGATCCCTCCAACCAGATCGACCAGAAGATCGAGCGGAGCAAGGCGATTCCTGAAGATGATCGAGCTTATTGGTCGATCTCAAGGTCGATCCCAGACAAACCTTATCCGTCAAGCTTTCTTTGGCGGCTAGCAAAGGGGGGACCAGCTAACGGTTTAGCCATGTTTAGCAAAAGCAGCCTTTCGCTTTCACTATCTGAATTTTGTCTTTTCTGTTTTCTCTCTAAGTTAGGCGATTCGCCATTGTAGCTCCTTAAGCTTTTTTGTTTTTGAACCTTTGAATCTTTTAATATCAAGCAAGTTTTTCTTTAATCTTTCGTTAATCATGCTTAGCTTATCGTTTATTGCTTTTGCTTCGATCTTAAACATGTGTAGTGAGTAGTCGTTTCGGGTTTTGGGGTTAAGGTAATTCAAAAGGGTTTAAAGGGTTTAATGCTTTGTGTTTTCTTTGTTCTTCATACCTTCTCTTCTAGGATCTTAGGAACTTAAAGCCTAGAGAGCCTTGGAAAAGGTCTCTATGATCTTAAGGCTGTCTTACCTTGACATGATTCAGATGTCCTGGAAAACCAGATCCTAGAGGCTAATCCTTCCTTTCCCACATGCCATTGTTGTTTAGGGGATTAGTTAGGTCAATAATTGAAATCTGTCTTTCTTGCTCTTTAATCTCTTTTTCCACCAAATGCCATGAGTTTGGAGAAGAGATCGAGGAAGTGAACCATACCACACACCATGGATGGTTCTTGTTTGTTTTCAAGGCTTAGAGAAACCTCTTAAAAGAGTAGATCTAGAAGTTTTCAAACCAAAGCTTAAACCTTTGAGACCCTCGAATATGACCCTCGACCCTGGACCCTTCTTTTTAGTGTTTTAAACCTCTGTTAATCATTCGCTTGTCATTTAGTTTGCATCATGTTCGTTAGAAGTCATTTGCTTGAAGTTGCCTGTTAGATCGATCCATTCTGCTCGATCCTGTGGTCGATTCACTGGTCGATTTTTAGTTTTTAGTAGCTTTGCATTTTTAATCTTTTGCTTGTTCTTCGTGGTAGTTAACCCTCTTCCAGAGATTTTAAAATTGTTTTGCATAGCATTAGATCATTGCATTTAGTTTTCCTTGAATTTACCAATCATTTATCATATTTGCTTAGATTTACTAGATCCTTGCATTCTCATTGCTCTTCCTGCTCCCTAGGATTGGATTGATACCTCTTGCTATACTACGACTGTGTATTGCTTGAGTTTTGATAACCTCCTGCTTGCATCCATATAAAAATCCTGTTATCATACCTTCAAGTTATGCTTCAAGACAAGGTATTCTTCGACCCATGGAGACTCATCACTATGAGATCAAAAGCAGCATGATTAATATGGTTCAAGAGAGAAAGTTCTTTGGATTGCCCAACCAAGACCGCTTAGAGCACTTGGATCACTTTGAGAGGATATGTACTTTGACAAAGCTTAGTGGAGTTTCAGAAGATGGTTTGAAGCTCATATTATTTCCATTCTCTCTTGGTGATAGAGCTACATTATGGGAGAAATCTTTAGCACAAGGAAGCATCACTTCTTGGGAACAATGCAAAGGTGCTTTCTTAGCCAAGTTCTTCTCTCCCTCAAGAACTGCACATTTCAGTAATGAGATCACAAACTTTAAACAATGGTCTAATGAAAGCTTTGGAAACACTTGGGAAAGGCTTAGAGGCTTCACTCACCAATGTCCTCACCATGGCTTTCCCAAAGAGATGCTGCTATCCACACTATATAGAGGTGTTCTCCCAACCATAAGACTCCTTCTAGATACTGCAAGCAATGGTTACTTTTTGGTAAAGATATTGATGAAGGATGGCTTTTAGTGGAGAACATGGCACTCAGTAATTGGGATTATGTTGATAATAAAGAGCAACACTCAAAGACAACTGAAGAGAAGCTAGAGACATCATTGTATGAGATGAAAGCATTGCAGAAGAAAATTGACTTGCAGATCAATGAGACCACTAAACCTCTTCCTGGTGTTGCTTCACAAAACCACAACAAAGAGCATCAAATCAAAGCTGTTCAACTACAAGAGGCTCCAACAATGAACTAAGACCATGATGTTTGTGTACACCAGTCCTATGGAGACACCCATACTCAACAACATCAGAGTCCTTCTTCTCAAGCACTTGGCGCCAACACCTCCCAACCTTCACATGCATTGGACCTTAAGGAAATGTTCCTGCAACTCCACTAGCTTCAGAATGCAGAATTCAGAAAATCATGGCTGTTGAGATTCAAAAGAATATGATTGACATTCAGAGAAGCATGACTGATGAAATACACAAAGACATTGACTTCAGCTTGCAGTCCCAACTTGGTCCTGAAGATCAGCAAACTAGAAAGCATGGCTCAACTATCTACCTCTTCACAGCACAAGAGTATGTCAAAGCTGTCACTTTAAGAAGTGGGAAGCAACTTCCACCAAGAGTGGCACCTTCTACACCCTATGTGGACATTGAGGAACAAGAAGAGGGGGTGGAGGCTAAAGATAATGAAGAAGCTCAAGAGGATGAAGTAGTTGAAGCTGAAAAGGGTTCAGCAAACAGCAAAGCCAAAGAAGTAGTTAAGGAAAAACCAAAGGAAGCCTCTAAGGAGTTGATCAAGGAACCAAGATTCATCCCTCCTCCTTATCAGCCCACAATACCTTTTCCTAGAAGGTTTAAGAAGCAGCTGGTTTCTAAATACAAAGGGCTCTTTGATGAACAGATGAAGAAGATCCAGTTCACAATGCCACTATTAGATGCCTTTGTTCTGGTTCCTCCTTATCAGAAATTCTTGAAGGATGTTGTTGCTGAAAGAACCAAGGACCTACAAGGGATGATAGTCCTCACACATGAGTGTAGCGCCGTTATTCAACAGAAGAGAATGGCTCCCAACAAACTAGGAGATCCAGGGAGCTTTACCTTACCCTGCTCTATAGAACCACTTCTGTTTGATAAATGTTTGTGTGATCAAGGAGATAGTGTCAACTTGATGCCCTACTCTGTAGCACAGCGCCTAAGCTTCACCAAGTTCAAGGACTGTAGAATCTCTTTGATGTTGGCTGATAGATCAGTGAGACTCCCCAAAGGTTTGCTTGAAGATGTACCACTCAGGATTGGGAGTGTAGAGATACCTACTGATTTTGTGGTTTTGGATATGGATGAGGAACCTAGAGATCCTCTCATTCTTGGGAGACCCTTCCTAGCCACAACAGGAGCTGTCATTGATGTTAAGAAAGGGAAGATTGAGCTACAGTTGGGCAAAAATATGTCTCCGAAGTTTGACATCAAGCAGATTATGCAGCAACCTACTATTGAAGGTCAGGTGTTCCAAATTGAGATCTTAGAGAAGCTGCATGATGAAGTTCAAGAAGAGCTGTGCTGCTAGGATAAACTTCAAGTGGCTTTGACAAAGGAGCATGGAGAAGATGGTTACTTGGTTAAGGAAAGCTTGTGTTATAAGCTGAGGTTAGACTCTCACAAAGTCTTGGAGGAAGGAGAACCATTTGAGAAGCTGAACTACACAAAGAAAGAGGTGCTCTAAGTTCAAGAGACTGGTCCTCCAAGCAATGAAGCTGGCGCCAAGGAGCAGAGCAGCTTAGAAGAGGACTGGAGTGAGCTCAAAGCACCCAAGGTGGAGCTCAAACCTCTTCCTAAAGGGCTAAGGTATGTCTTCTTAGGCTCTAACTCTACTTATCCTGTAATTGCCAATGATAACCTCAATGATGATGAGATCCTTGCTCTTGTCAAAGTGTTAAAGAGGTTTAGGAGAGCCATTGGATATTCACTAGATGACATCCAAGGCATTTCTCTAAACCTTTGCACTCATAGGATCCATCTAGAGGATGAGACAAGAACTTCTGTTGAACCTCAAAGAAGATTGAATCCTAATCTAAAAGAAGTAGTAAAAAAGGAAATCTTGAAGTTGCTTGAAGCAGGAGTGATCTATCCCATCTCAGACAGCACATGGGTCTCACCAGTCCATGTGGTGTCTAAGAAAGGAGGAATCGCAGTTGTAAAAAACGAAAATGATTATCTAATACCAACTAGAACAATCATTGGTCATAGGATGTGCATAGATTACAGAAAACTTAATTCTGCTTCTAGGAAAGATCACTTCCCTTTGCCATTCATAGACCAAATGTTAGAAAGATTAGCAAATCATAAGTATTACTGCTTTTTAGATGGTTACAGAGGATTCTTTCAGATCCATATCCCTCCTAATGAGCAAAAGAAAACTACTTTTACTTGCCCATATGGAACATTTGCTTATAGAAGAATGCTTTTTGGTTTATGCAATGCTCCTGCTACCTTTCAAAGGTGTATGACTTCTATCTTTTCTGACTTGCTTGAAGAGATGGTGGAGGTATTCATGGATGACTTTAGTGTCTATGGATCCTCCATTGGTGTTTGCTTGTCCAATCTTTCTCAGGTTCTATAGAGGTGTGAAGACACTAAGCTGATTCTGTATTGGGAGAAATGCCATTTCATGGTTCAAGAAGGCATTGTGTTATGTCACAAGATTTCAGAGAAGGGGATTGAAGTAGACAAGGCAAAGATTGATGTGATGCTGTCCTTAGAGCCTGCACTTAGGGCATCAAAAGCTTCTTGGGACATGCTGGTTTCTACAGAAGATTCATCAAGGACTTCTCAAAGATTACAAGACCCTTGACAAGACTGTTATGTAAGGAGGCAGAGTTTGTGTTTGATGAAGACTGCTTACAAGCCTATCTCACTCTCAAACAAGCTTTAGTGTCAGCACCAATAGTCCAAGCTCCAAATTGGGATTTGCCATTCACAATCATGTGTGATGCTAGTGACTATGCTGTTGGAGCAGTCTTGGGGCAGAGAATAGACAAGAAACTTCATGTTATCTACTATGCTAGCAGAACAATGGATGAGGCCCAATCAAAGTATGCAACAGCTGAAAAGAAGCTCCTAGCAGTTGTCTTTGCATTTGAGAAGTTCAGAAGCTATTTAGTGGGTTCTAAGGTGATAGTCTAACTGATCATGCCGCACTAAGGCACATCTATGCCAAGAAAGACACCAAGCCAAGACTTCTTAGATGGATCCTTCTCTTGCAAGAGTTTTTACAAGAGTTTGACATGGAGATTGTGGATAAGAAAGGCATTGAGAATGGAGTTGCTGAGAACCTCTCAAGACTGAGGATAGAAGATTTTGTCCCAATCAATGATACTTTACCAGAGGAACATATTCATGCTTTAGGAGTGAAGGCAGCTGAAGTGCAAAGCTTAGAGGAGAACAAACTGCTTTGGTATGCTGACTTTGTGAACTACTTGGTGATTGGGCAGATACCACAAACCCTCAACTCACACCAGAAGAAGAAGTGATATAAGATCAAAGGTATGATCTTATATGACCGGTATGAGGGTGAATCAGTTAGCTGACCAAACGGCACTCTCTAACTTGATCCTGTACGGTGAAGATGATATGGTACGATGGTGGTGAAGTAACTGGCCAAACAGCGCTCTTTACTTAACCGGATGAATGGAAACGAGAGATGGATCGAATGACACACACACGACTGATGTTAGAACCGTGATAAAGTCAGTTTTGAACTCAAGAACTAAGGGGAAACCAAAAAATGCTCTAGAACTCGGCGGCGGCTTTCTTTAAGGAGAGTTCGTTCTTTTATTGATAATAGATAAAAAGGTGGGCTACAATGCTGCATGTGGGACTTTATTAATAGTCCTTCAGCCTTGACCTTCTAGGGTCGAAAATAAAAGAAAAATGCAAGAACGAAAATACAAAAGAAATAGCAAAAGATTACAAAGTTTATTCTAAAAGTTCTATAGAGAAACTAAGAATAAATCCCTGCAAAACAAAAGGAAAACATGAAATATAATTGAAATAAATGATAAATCTTACCGTTGCCTCTTGAATGATTAGTGTCCGAGTATGGTAAGCCTTTGTCATCACGCTTGCTCTTAAACTTGGCCGTTTTGAAGTGGAGCGATGATCAACATGTTTGGGCCGAGGCTGTCTTTGATAAGAGGCCATTCATCAATGTTAGGACCCAACTCAAGCTTGGCTAGGATTTGAACATCTTGAAGTTTGGCTAAGTGTTGGCCCATTTGGTCGTCTTGTCCTCCGTCATACGTACCGTAATACTCTCGTCCGCCATGGTACGTAATGTGGTCAACCATGATACGAGGGTGGTACGTAATGCTACCGTCCCGTCCCGTCATGTCTTCGTCCCATACTGTCATGCCATCATCCCGTACCGTCATGTCTTCGTCTTGTACCGTTATGCATTCTTCCTTGAGGACAAGCCGTTTGAGGAGAGTATTGATGTCTTGTGTTTGCTTGAGGTTGAGGAGATTCTCCACGGCCTTATTGAACTCTTCTCTCATTGTCCTCGTTCCCGACCGGGTCTTTGGTGGTTCGTACATGGTGGGTACCTTAACCGGCTGGAGGTCCTCATCATTCTCTCCCTCTTGAAGAGGTTCTGACCTCAGAACCGTATCTGCATCAAACGGGGCTAGATCAGTTACATTGAAACTATTAGAGATATTCATCTCACCTAGAAGTTCTAAACGGTAGGCGTTGTTGTTGATCCGCTCAATGACTTTGAAGAGCCCATCTCCTCTTGGTGACAACTTGCTCTTCCTTTGGTTTAGGAACCTCTCCGACATCATATGCAGCAAAACCCATTCGCCAGGTTCAAAGATGACTTCCTTGCGGCTCCTGTCAACGTTCAGCTTCGTTTGTAATGTCTTCTTCTCCAAGTTCTCCTTAGCTTTCTGGTGAAGCTTCTTGATCAGCTCGGCTTTGCTCAACGCGTCTTGGCTTGCTCGTTCTGCTGGCGGTAATGGTGCAAGATCTAATGGCATAGTTGGCTTAAACCCATAAACAATCTCAAAAGGTGAAAGTTTAGTAGCAGAATGGGTGGCTCAGTTATAAGCAAATTTAACATATGGGATGCAATCAAGCCAACTCCTTAAGTTCTTACCAACCGTGGCTCTTAAAAGAGCTGAAAGTGTACGGTTACCCACCTCAGTTTGGCCGTCAATTTGGGGGGTGGCACGTCGTAGAGAACAAAAGCTTTGTGCCCAACTTCCTCCAAAGTGTTCTCCAAAAGTGGCTCAAGAACTTTGTGTCCCTATCCGACACAATGCTCCTTGGGAAACCATGTAACCTCACTACTTCTCTAAAGAAGAGATCAGCGGTCTGAGTGGCATCATTCGTCTTGCTACACGGTATGAAGTGAGCCATTTTTGAGAAGCGGTCCACCACCACGAATATTGAATCTTTTCCTCTCATCTTGGGCAATCCTAACACAAAGTCCATAAGGATGGGACCTTGAGTTGGTTCGAAGGCATGTAATGCACTTAGAACAGAAGCGCTCAACGTCTCTCTTGAGGTGTGGCCAAAAGAAATACTCCACCACCACGCTTAGGGTCTTATCCACGCCGAAGTGTCCCATGAGCCCTCCTCCGTGTTACTCTCTAATCAGCAGCTCTGTCATGGATCCCTGCGATATACACAAACATTTATCCCGAAAAAGAAAGCCATTGTGTATATAGAATGGACCTAAGGGAGCTTTATTGCACTCTTGAAAGATTATCCCGAAGTCCGGGTCCCTTCATAGTGCTCCTTGATGTGTTCAGATCCCATAAGCCGAGCCTCCATGGTGGTAATGAGAGTGTAACGTCTAGAAAGGGCATCCGCTACAATGTTTTCTTTCCCCTTCTTGTATTTGATGATGTAGGGGAACATCTCTATGAACTCTAGCCACCTCGCGTGTCTCCTCTTCAATGTTTTTTGGCCTCTAAGGTGTTTGAGTGTCTCATGATCCGAGTGTATAACAAACTCCTTGGATAGCAAGTAATGCTGCCATGTCTCCAATGATCTCACCAAGGCATACAGCTCCTTGTCATATGTGGGGTAATTGAGCGTAGCTCCGCTTAGCTTCTCACTGAAGTATGCTACTGGCTTGCCTCCTTGTGTAAGAACAGCTCCAATGCCTAATCCTGAAGCATCACAGTCAACCTCAAATGTTTTGTCAAAATCAGGAAGCACTAGTAGCGGGGCATTGGTAAGGCTATATTTAAGCTTGGCAAAGGCTTCTTCTTGCAGTGGCCCCCACTTGAAGGCTACATCCTTCTTGATCACGGCAGTGAGAGGGGCGGCTATAGTGCTGAAGTCTTTCATGAACCGCCGGTAGAAGCTGGCTAACCCGTGGAAGCTCCGGACATGTCCAATAGAAGAAGGTGTAGGCCAGTCTTGAATAGCTCGTATCTTCTCCTGATCCACCCTTAGTCCCTGCGAGCTTACAACAAAACTAATGTATGTCCTTAAGACATGATTCATGAGTCTCATGAATGTACCCGGGGCGTTTGTAAGACCGAATGGCATTACTAGCCACTCGTATAGGCCTTGCTTAGTCTTGAAAGCAGTTTTCCACTCGTCGCCCTCCTTCATATGCACTTGATGATAGCCACTCTTTAAGTCTACCTTTGAGAAGATAGTAGCGCTGCTACATGTCGTCTAAACATGGAATGGGGTGGCGGTACTTGATGGTGATGTTGTTGATGACACGGCAGTCCATGCACATCCTCCAAGTTCCATCCTTCTTAGGCACCAACAAGACGGGAACCACATAAGGGCTCAAGCTCTCCCTAATGTATCCTTTAGACATTAAGTCTTGGATTTGCTTCTCGAGCTCCTTGGTTTCCGCGGGGTTCATCCGGTAAGCTGGCCTGTTGGGTAAGGCCGAGCCGGGCACCAAGTCTATATGATGCTCTATTCCCCTTATTGGTGGTAATCCCGAGGGTATCTCTTCAGGGAACACGTCTTGATAGTTGTCTAGCAAGCCTCTTATCTCTGCGGGTATCTCCTTCTCACTAACTCCTAAAAGTAACCCTTCTCGAAAGACCATAAGTAGCACCATGTCTTGACAGTTTAAAGCTCGTGTAACAACTTTAGTAGATGCAAATACGTTAGTCTTACTTACCTTGGCATCCTTAGCGAATTGGAGTTGCATTTCATGCACTTGATTAGGCGTAAGAGGAGCTAGTTTGTACTTGCGTTTGTCATGAGTGAAGGTGTAGTGATTGGTATGGCCGTGATGTATAGCATCTTTGTCAAACTGCCAAGGCCTCCCAAGCAAGAGATGCCCTGCTTGCATTGGCACCACATCACACGTCACTTTATCTAAGTATCGCCCCATGCTGAAAGTAACAACGACTTGATCCGCTATCTTAAGCTCCGTGTCATCGTTCAGCCACCTTAGTTTGTAGGGCCTCGGATGCTTTGTAGTCTCCAAACCTAGCTTATCTACCATATACTTGCTAGCCACGTTAGTGCAAGAACCACCATCGATTATTAAGCTATATACCTTGGTGTTCACGGTGCATTTGGTATGGAAGATGTTCTCCCTTTGAATAGTCTCTGGCTAAACAAGCACGCTAAGGGCTCTATGAATCACGAGCATCTCTCCTGAGTCGGGGTATTCTATCTCTTCAGCTCCGGGCTCCGCCGTGTCTTCTTCTATCTCATCATGAGATTCATAACCTCCATCGGCCGTGAGGATCATAACTCGGTTGTTGGGGCACTCTCTCGCCATATGCCCTCTTCCCTGACATTGATAACATGTAATGTCACGTGTTCTTTGAGTAAATGGAGGCTTACCTTGCTCTGGCCGAGTTGTTTTAGAGGATTCGGCTGCTGGCTTCTTGAACCGGGAATCAATCTCCACGGCTTTGCCTTTGTCAAATGCCTTTGGTGGTGTTGAAGTCCAGTTTGTGTTAGGCTTTAAGCGACTTGTAGCAGCTACCTTGCGCTTAACGTGTTGCTCCTCTTGTATGGCTAGGTATAGAAGCTTGGATATATCATGGTACGGTTGGCTTTCAACTTTCCTCGCTATACGGTCTTGTAAGCCGTCTATAAACTGGGCCATGAGGGTCTCCTCCGTGTCATTGAGCTCCAAGCAGTTGCGTAGCTGCTCAAATTCTTCAAAGCACTCCTCTACTGACCGGCTACCTTGCACCAACTTATGAAACTTGTTCCACCACGGCCTGTACCACTTCCTCATGAACCACATCTCGGCCCACGTACTGATCTGGTCATGGCGATACCTTCTCCTCTCGGACATGTCTCTATCCCACCATGATAAGGCGTGGTCAGTTAGCTGAGCTGCTTCTAGTGACACCTTCTTCTGGTCATTGTAACCGTAATACTCGAAGATATAGTCCATCCGCCGTTCACACTCTAAGTAAGCTTCGGGGTTAACCTTTCCAGCAAAGGTTGGGGCATTCAGCTTCACGTCATTCTTGCTAGGTCGGTAAGCTACATCTTCTCGTACACGTCCTCGGTGTATGGGATCCTTAGCTCGTCCCATGGGCGGGTTCTGAATATTTGGTGCTGGCGGCTGATGTTATTGCATATTGCATACATTTTGCATGCTCATTAGTTAGCTTTTCATACATTTGTATCATGTTTTTGGTTAGATTGCATCACTTAGGGTCCTAGAGCATTCTTGCATCAACATACGCATTTTCCTTGCATTTTGCATCACATTTAGGTTGTTTCTGGCTGCTTTGGAGTCGTGGAGGTTCGTGGACGTATTGAAGCTGATGTAGCAGTTCGTGGGAGCTCGGAAATATGCTAAGGACCAGAGATCGAGGAGCAGATCGAGCATGGCCGGTCTATCTAGGAGTTGATCGACCAGAAGATCGAGCCAACTAGGCGATCCAAGGAAAATGATCGAGACGGAAATCGAGTGAAGCAATCGATCAATCGGTACGGACGTAAATGACTCCATACAGAGCAAAAGACAGATTGAGTACACCACTCGATCCAGCCGAAGATCGATACCGAGATCGGATGCAACACTCGATTCGCTGATAAAGATCGAGACCCAGATCGAGCCGAAGACACGATGTCCGGATATGATCGAGAGAACCACTCGATCTTGGAGTCGATCTCTGTCCTTTCAACCATTTTTGGCTGCTAGCGAAGGGGGGACCATTGGCTTGTTTGGGCATTTTAGGCAAGGCGGCGACGCCCTTTTTCGATAACTTTTAGATCCTTATCTTTTTCCTTATGTTTTCTCTCTCGTTTTCGTGAAGAACACCATTGTTGAAACTCGTTTTTCTCTTAAGCTTTTGTATTCGAATCATTATCGTTTAATCCAGTTTTTCTTTCATGTTCATCGTCTCGTTTCGTATGCTTTGCTTGATTTACTCTATGTGTAGTGAGTAGTTTACTTTGGGTTCGGGGTTGAGAGGATTAAGGGGTTGAAAGGGTTTCGATCTTGGGATTTTTCTAAACGTTTTTAAAGGCTATCTCTTCTAAGGTGTTGAAAGCTTAAAGCTTGAAGACTCTCACGCCAAGAGCTTCATGATCCGAGAGGTTCCTTACCTTGACAGGATCCAGGAGCCTCGGAAGATCACACCTTAGAGACTAGTTACCCCTTCCCAAAAGCCATGGAAGTTTGGGGGACTAGTTAAGCCATTTACTTGAAATCTGTTTTCCTTGCCTTTCGACCTCTCTTTCCACCAAAAGCCATGGGTTTGGAGGAGAGGATGAAAGAGTGATCTATACCGAAAGCCACAGATAGATCTTGTTTTGTTTTCAAGGCTTAGAGATCCTCACCAAGTGAGTCGATCTAAAGTTTTAAAACCAAGGTCGAACCTTTGAAGCCCCTAACCATGAATCTCAACCCTAGGCCCTTTCTTTTAGCATCTTTACGTCTATTCTCATCTTTCGCTTGTTATCTGATAGCATCCTGGTCATTAACTTTACTGTTCTTACGATTTTAGACGAGATCGATTGTTACTGCTCGATCTAGTGGTCGATCTCGTGGTCGATCCACTAGTCGAATTTTAATAATTCGAAGCTCTTTCCTTTAATTAATCTGTTTGTTTCTCGTGGTAGTTGCTTCCGTTCTAGTTTTTTAAAATAGGTTTCATTCTGTTTAGGTTGCTGCATCTAGTTCTTAGATATTTTCTCATAAACTTTCTCATTTTGCTTAGATTTGCTTTAGTCCTTGCATTCTCTGTGCATTCTCTATCTCCTAGAAGTGGATTGACTCTCTCTTGCTTGCTATACTACGACATTGCTTGCATTAGAGTTTGATAACCTCTCTGCATCATAAACCCGAGCTAGAAACACGTTTATCAAATGGCGCCGTTGCCATTCTAGGACTGTTTAGAGAACATAGAGATTTGGGACTTAGCAAAGACTAAGTCTTTACCTTTTTCAAGTTACTAATACTTCTACTCTAAAACGTGTGTTTTTAGGTACATGAATCTTCGTTCAAGGGGAGACAACAATCTTCTACAACCCTTAGACAACATTCATCAACTTGGTCACTCACGGCAAAGGAGAGTCAGAGAGCAAACAAGAGCCTTTGAGGAGATTGTTCAGCACGGTTTGGTTGACTTTGAAGCTATGGCTGAACACGAGCATCCAGAAGGACCTCCTCCAGCAGGACAGGGCAATGGAAACCCCCAACACGCGGCTAGACCACCAAGGATCATAGGAGCAGCTAATAGAGAAGCATCGGATCCTGTTTGAGAAGCACCTGAGAGACGTGGAAATCAAGCTGCCTCTTGTAGATTGTCTAGCTATGATGCCGAAGTGCGCCAAGTTTTTCAAGGATACCCTTGTGAAGAAGAACAAAGAAAGCAAAGAGGTACTTGTTCTAAGTGAAGAGTGTAGTGCGGTTATACACAAGGAGATAGTCCCTAAGAAGCTGGGAGACCCTGGAAGCTTCACTATACCCTGCGCTTTGGGTCCTCTAGAGTTCAAGAGTTGCTTGTGTGATCTCGGAGCTAGCATAAACTTGATGCCTCACTCCGTGGCTAAGAAGCTTGGTTTTACTCGGTTTAAGGACTGTCGGATCTCATTGGTGCTGGCTGATAGAAGCGTGAGGTTGCCAGTGGGGCTGCTTGAAGATTTACCGGTACGAATCAGTGGTGTAAACGTACCTACAGACTTTGTCGTGTTGGATATGGATGAGGAGCCTAAGGATCCACTCATCTTAGGGAGACCATTCCTTGCAACCGCCGGGGCTATCATAGATGTGAAGAATGGGAAGATTGCCTTGCATTTGGGGAAGGACATCAGGATTGACTTCGACATCAACAAGGTTCTGAAGAAGCCAACCATTGAAGGACAAGCTTTCTATATAGAAACGATGGATGCTTTGGCGGATGAGTTGCTGGAAGAGCTAGCTCTAAAAGACCATCTGAAGCTAGCACTAACTAAGGAGCCAGGGGAGTTTGGCTATGTGGACCAAAGAACCCAAGAGTACGTGAACCTGCTGGATTCTAGGAGGATTATCAAGAATGAAGAAGGTTGCTGCCTAGAGATCGACCCCGAGATCGACGCTATCACTCGATCCAGGAGTCAGATCGACAAGTCAATCGAGAACACAATTAGATCCGGTGAAACAATCGATGTACAGATCGAGAAGAATGCTCGATCAGGAAAAACAATCGAATCGACGATCGAGGGAGACCTCCCGATCATTTTGGAGTCCAACCAAGAGATCGACTCAGCGTCTCGATCCCTTACTCGATCCATATCAAATCGAGTAAGTGAATCGAGTGAAATGGCTCGATCTAGACGACATCGAGAGGAGAATGGACCGGAGGACTCGATCTCAGAAGGGATAGCGATGGAGGAAAGCAGTCTTAAGGGCAATGCCTCGGGGTTCAAAGGAGAGTTCCAAGGAGGAAAGCAACAACAACAGCTACCAGGATGACTGGAGTGAGCTGTTAGCCCCAAAGGTGGACCTTAAGGAGCTCCCAAAAGGGCTAAGGTATGCTTTCTTAGGGCTTAATAACAGCTATCCCGTGATTGTGAACGAAAACCTCAGTGATGATGAGTTGCACTCGCTCTTTACTGAGCTGAGAAAGTATAGGAAGGCCATTGGGTACTCTTTAAGTGACATCAAAGGCCTTTCACCAATGCTATGCACTCATAGGATTTACTTGGATAATGAGAACGCTTCTTCTATAGAACATCAAAGGCGTTTGAATCCTAACTTGAAAGAGGTTGTTAAGAAGGAAATCCTTAAGCTTTTAGAGGCTGACGTGATCTATCCCATAAGTGACAGCACGTGGGTTTCCCCTGTACACGTGGTGCCTAAGAAGGGAGGGATCACGGTCATAAAGAATGAAAAGGATGAGCTTATCCCTACTAGGACCATCACTGGTCATAGAATGTGTATTGACTATAGGAAGCTTTACCTTGCGACTAGGAAAGACCATTTCCCCCTACCTTTTATTGATCAAATGCTTGAGAGACTTGCAAATCACCCTTACTACTGCTTTCTCGATGGGTATAGTGGTTTCTTTCAAATTCCTTTTTACCCAAACGATCAGGAGAAGACGACTTTCACATGTCCCTACGGTACCTTTGCATATCGAAGGATGCCGTTTGGATTGTGTAATGCACCGGCTACATTTCAGCGGTGTATGATGTCTATCTTCTCTGATCTTATAGAGGAGATGGCAGAGGTGTTCATGGATGACTTCTCTGTGTATGGTGCGTCCTTTCCTGCGTGTTTGTTGAATCTTTGCAGGGTACTTAAACGTTGTGAAGAGACAAACTTGGTGCTGAACTGGGAGAAATGCCACTTCATGGTTAAGGAAGGGATCGTGCTCGGTCACAAGATATCAGAGAAGGGTATTGAGGTTGATCAGGCTAAGGTGGAGGTCATGATGGGTCTTGAGCCGCCGGTTAATGTCAAGGGAGTCAGAAGCTTCTTGGGGCACGCAGGGTTCTACAAGCGTTTCATCAAGGATTTCTCCAAGATTGCTCGCCCTCTTACACGGCTGTTGTGAAAGGAAGCTGAGTTTGTATTCGATGAGGAGTGTTTGAAGGCTTTCGTGACCATCAAGGAAGCCCTTACATCAGCCCCTATAGTCCAAGCACCAGACTGGTCTCTCCCCTTTGAGATCATGTGTGATGCTAGTGACTACGCCGTAGGAGCCGTCCTTGGTCAGAAGAAAGACAAGAAGCTACACGTGATCTATTATGCTTCAAGGACCTTGGATAACACGCAATCACGATACACCACTACGGAGAAGGAGCTGCTTGCAGTAGTGTTTGCCTTTGAGAAGTTCAGATCATATCTCGTTGGTTCCAAGGCTATTGTATACACGGATCACGCTGCCTTACGATACATCTACTCGAAGAAAGACACTAAGCCTCGGCTCTTAAGATGGATTCTGTTACTCCAGGAGTTTGACATGGAGATTAAAGACAAGAAAGGGATAGAAAATGGAGTCGCTGATCACCTCTCACGGCTAAGGATCAACGAGTCTCTCCCCTTAGATGACTCTCTTCCAGAAGAGCAGCTTATGGCGATTACTACAGCTGTTTGTGGGAAGCTAGAAGGGAGGTTTGAGGAGGTGCTGAGTTTCAAAGAGGAGGATCTACCATGGTATGCTGATGTGGTGAACTATCTAGCGTGTGGTGAGGAGCCAACACATCTCAACAGCTATCACAAGAAGCAGTTTATGAGGGAGGCTAGTGACTATTTTTGGGACGAGCCTTACTTATACAAAAGAGGAGTAGACAGCTTGTACCGGAGATGTGTTACAAAGGAAGAAGCCAGGGACATCCTCTACCATTGCCATGGCTCTTCTTACGGAGGACACTTCGCCTCATTCAAGACAGCCACGAAGGTGTTGCAAGCCGGTTTCTGGTGGCCCTCCATTTTTAAAGATGCACACGAGTTTGTGAAGAGCTGTGAGGCATGTCAACGAGCAGGGAATATAACTAAGAGGAACGAAATGCCTCAAGTTCCCATCTTCGAGGTTGACGTATTCGACGCGTGGGGGATTGACTTCATGGGGCCTTTCCCTTCTTCATACGGCAACAAATACATCTTAGTAGCAGTGGATTATGTCTCTAAATAGGTCGAGGCTGTTGCTTCCCCTACAAATGACTCTAAGGTGGTAATCAAGTTGTTCAAGAGTATCATCTTCCCAAGGTTGTTATAAGTGATGGAGGAAGCCACTTCATAAACAAGGTCTTTGAAAACCTCTTGGGAAAGTATGGGGTTAAGCATAAGGTGGCTACACCGTATCATCCTCAAACAAGCGGTCAAGTGGAGGTCTCCAACAGGCAAATCAAGGCCATACTAGAGAAGACTGTCGGAGCAACAAGGAAAGACTGGTCAGTGAAGCTGGATGACGCTCTTTGGGCCTACTGTACCGCTTTCAAAACGCCGATTGGTACAACTCCTTTCACTCTACTCTATGGCAAGGGCAGTCACCTCCCGGTTGAGCTGGAACACCGTGCGTTGTGGGCTGTGAAGAGGCTGAACTTTGATCTCAAGACTGCTCAGGAGAGGCGCCTTATTCAGCTACACGAACTGGACGAGTTGAGGCTGAATGCTTACGAGAGCTCCCGGATATACAAGGAACAGACTAAGGAGGCTCATGACAAGAAGTTGGTTGCCAAGGAGCTCAAGGAAGGAGGACTAGTGTTGCTGTACAACTCGAGGCTCAAGCTCTTTCCGGGCAAGCTGAAATCAAGGTGGAGCGGACCGTTCGTGATTCAAGAAGTCTTGTCGTATGGAGCTGTTACTCTGATGGGAAAAAGTGGCAGTGCATTCACCGTCAACGGACACAGAGTCAAGCCCTATTTGGCGGATAGCTATGACAAGGAGAGTACCTCGGTGCTTCTCCAAGACCCACCATCCGCTTAGACCAAGTAAGGTCTAGCTAAAGACGTTAAAGAAAGCGCACTTGGGAGGCATTCCCATGTTTATCTTGTACATATTTCTGCTTTATTTTCCTTTCAGTTTTATGTTTTTATTTTGCAAGTGTGTAAGAACAGGTATAAAGAGTCTAAACCTTGACTTTGAGGTCTAAAAGAAGCAATAGGGGTTAAGATAAGGCTAGAGATCGAGTGCTAGATCGACTGATCCTGGCTCGATCTTTGCTAGATCTAGTTAGTGAATCGAGAGGATCCAGTCGATCTAGACGATATCGAGTGACAAGATCGACCTCGATGAAAAAGGATCGATCGATCCAAATCGGATCGACCGATCTAATTTCTCTCAGGAAAATCTGTTGAAAACTGATCGATCACTCTACTCGATCCATCACTCGATCTATGCCAAATCGACCCCTGAATCGAGGACATAGCTCGATCATGAGGACTTAGCCGAGGAGCCAACATCTCAATGATCAAGAGAGACAATCGATCCAGGACTCGATTCACTATGAATCGAGTCTCAAATCGAGTAACCCTCTCGATCTAAGCCATTTTGGGCATGAGATCGAGTCCTAGATCGACCAAATGGACTCGATCTCATGCCGAGGTAACATTTTTCTTTCCCTCCTTTACTCTTTTCCCTCCAACTTTTGAATTCAAAACTTGGGCAAGGCAAGCATCTTTGACCATGAAAGATGTCCCTTGACCAAGACTTTGTCAGAAAAACCATTTTGACTACCCATTGTTTTGGTTTGCTAAGTCTTTAAATATTTCAAACATCCTCTCACCCTCTCATCCCTGTTTTGCTCGAGAATTTTAAACAAAGAGAGTGAGAGTTTCAATTTTCAAAAGCTAGCAAAGATATTCTGAACTTCTTGCAAAAGTATTTTCAAGGATTTAATGGTTTAATTTTAGAAAATCTCCTTTAATATCGCAAGATCTTGTTTTAGAATATAGGATTGGTTTTGAATTTTTAAAACTATCTAAGTAAAAGGAAAAATTCTAGATTTTTCAGTATCTAAAGATTTGATTCCCTTTTATTTAGCTGTGATTTTTATTTATTCCCAAAAATTCTAGGGTAGCCTTTTTTAAATTCTCTCCTTCTCTTCTCTCATTCTCATCAAACCGCCGTGTACTTATCAATATCTTTAGAAATTTGTTTCAGGAACTATGGCCCCAAAGAGAACAAGAGAAGAGCAAGCACAAGAAGGAGAAGGGCAAGAAGTGGCAGTTCAAGAGAGGGTTAGATGGAGCAAGGATGAGAAGAGGGATAAGAAGAGGCTAGAGAGGCTCCGGTTTGAGCCTACCAAGTTTGCTGATCGAGAGCTGTTGTCTAAGCTCGTGATTCTTGGGGACTTCGACCAACTCCTCAAGAACATTGGCTTAAGATGTCTGTCACGGATGGATTGCCCAACCATTCCTGAAGTGACAATAGACTTCCTTACCACCTTGGAGTTCTGGTATGAGAATCCTAGTGCACCCGTCCCTTCTCAAGGCCGCCTCTACTTCAAAGTTGGACGTCAAGCCTATACACTCTCCATCCCTGAGCTATGCCAAGTGATATCATTGCATATTGCATACATTCTGCATACTCATTAGGTAGTTTTTCATGCATATTTATCATGTTTTAGGCTAGATTGCATTACTTAGGGTCCTAGAGCACTCTTGCATCAGCATATGCATTTTGCATCCATTCCAGGTTGTTTCTGGTTGCTTTGGAGACACGGAGGTTCGTGGAGGTGTGGAGGCCGATATAGCAGTTCATGGAAGCTCGGAAGTGTGCTAAGGACCAGTGATCGAGGAGCAGATCGAGCATGGCCGGTCGATCTAGGAGTTGATCGACCAGAAGATCGAGCCAACTAGGCGATCCAAGGCTAATTATCGAGATGGAGATCGAGTGAAGCAATCGATATATCGGTACGGACGTAAATGACGCCATGCAGAGCGAGAGCTGGATCGAGTACACCACTCAATCCTTCCAAAGATCGATACCAAGATCGGATGCAGCACTCGATTCACCGAAGAAGATCGAGACCCGGATCGAGCCGAAGACACGATGGCCGGATATGATCGATAGAACAACTCGATCCAATGGTCGATCTCTGTCCTTTCAACCGTTTTTGGCTGTTAGCGAAGGGGGGACCATTGGACTGTTTTGACATTTTAGGCAAGGCGGCGAATGCTTTTTCGATAACTTTTAGATTTTCTAACTTTTTCCTTCAAGTTTTCTCTCTCGTTTTCGGAAGAACACCATTGTTAAACCAGTTTTCTTTTCAAGCTTTTGTATTCTCGAACCTTATCGTTTAATCTAGTCGTTGTTTCATGTTTATCGTTTCATCTCTTTCACCTTGCTTGATTTACTTTATGTGTAGTGAGTAGTTTACTTTGGGTTAGGGGTCGAGAGGATTAAGGGGTAGAAAAGATTCGATCTTCGTTTGTTTTCTAAACGTTTTTAAGGCTATCTCTTCTAAGGTGTTGAAAGCTTAATGCTTGAAGACTCTCACGCCAAGAGCTTCATGATCCGAGAGGTCCCTTACCTTGACAGGATCCAGGGGCCTCGGAAGATCTCACCTTAGAGACTAGTTACCCCTTCCCAAAAGCCATGGAAGTTTGGGGGACTAGTTAAGCCATTGTTCGAAATCTGTTTTCCTTGCCTTTCGACCTCTCTTTGCACCAAAAGCCATGGGTTTGGAGGAGAGGATGAAAGAGTGATCTATACCGAAAGCCACGGATAGATCTTGTTTTGTTTTCGAGGCTTAGAGATCCTCACCAAGTGAGTCGATCCAAAGTTTCAAACCCAAGATCGTTCCTTGAAACCCCTTATATGAATCTCAACCCTCAAGCCCTCTCTTCTAGCATATTTACACCTCATATCATCTTTAGCTTGTTACCTGATAGCATCCTGGTCTTTAGATTCATTGTTCTTACGGTTTTAGACGAGATCGATCGTTTCTGCTCGATCTAGTGGTCGATCTTGTGGTCGATCCACTAGTCGAATTTTAACAATTCGAAGCTCTTCTCTTTAATTTATCTGTTTGTTCCTCGTGGTAACTGCTTCCTTTCTAGTATTTTTAAAATAGGTTTCACTCATTTAGGTTGTTGCATTTATTTTTTTAGATTATTTCTCATAAACTGTCTCATTTGCTTAGATTTGTCTTAGACCCTGCATTTTCTGTGGATTCTCTATCATCTAGAAGTGGATTGACACTCTCCTGCTTGCCTTACTACAACATTGCTTGCATTAGAGTTTTGATAACCTCTCTGCTGCATTAGACCATAAGAAAACAGTTTATCAAATGGCGCCGTTGCCATTCTAGGTTGCTTAGAGAACATAGAGATTTGGGTCTTAGCAAAGACTAAGTCTTTAACTTTTTCAAGTTACTAATCCTACTACTCTAAACCGTGTGTTTTCAGGTACATGAGTCTTCGTTCAATGGGAGACAACAATCTTCTACAACCCTTAGACAACATTCATCAGCTTGGTCACTCACGGCAAAGAAGAGTCAGAGATCAAACAAGAGCCTTTGAGGACATTGTTCAGCAAGGTCTGGTTAACTTTGAAGACATGGCTGCCCACGAGCATCCAGAAGGACCAGCTCCAGCAGGACAGGGCAATGGAAACCCCCAACACTCGGCTAGACCTCCGAGGATCATAGGAGCCGGAGATGCTCCCAATACCCACCACAATAGGTTTGGGATCACTCCTCCTCCGGTACAAAACAATAACTTTGAGATCAAGCCGGGGTTCATATCTATGGTGAGGAGCCAACACATCTCAACAGCTATCACAAGAAGAGGTTTTTGAGGGAGGCTAGTGACTACTTTTGGGATGAGCCTTACCTATACAAAAGAGGAGTAGACAGCTTGTACCGAAGATGTGTTACAAAGGAAGAAGCCAGGGATATCCTCTATCATTGCCATGGCTCTTCCTACGGAGGACACTTCGCTTCATTCAAAACTGCCACGAAAGTGTTGCAAGCGGGTTTCTGGTGGCCGTCTATCTTCAAAGATGCACACGAGTTTGTGAAGAGCTGTGAGGCATGTCAGCGAGCAGGGAACATTACCAAGAGGAATGAAATGCCTCAATTTCCTATCTTCGAGGTTGACGTGTTCGATGCGTGGGGTATTGACTTCATGGGGCCTTTTCCTTCTTCATACGGCAACAAGTACATCTTAGTAGCTGTGGATTATGTCTCCAAATGGGTCGAGGCTGTCGCTTCCCCTACAAACGACTCTAAGGTTGTGATCAAGTTGTTCAAGAGTATCATCTTTCCAAGGTTTGGGGTACCCAAGGTTGTTATAAGTGATGGAGGAAGCCATTTTGTAAACAAGGTTTTCGAGAGCCTCTTGAGAAAGTATGGGGTTAAGCATAAGGTGGCTACACCGTATCATCCTCAAACGAGCGGTCAGGTGGAAGTCTCTAACAGGCAGATCAAAGCTATTCTGGAGAAGACCGTTGGAGCAACAAGGAAGGACTGGTCAGTGAAGCTGGACGATGCTCTTTGGGCCTACCGTACTGCCTTCAAGACGCCGATTGGTACAACCCCTTTCACTCTACTCTATAGCAAGGGTTGTCACCTCCCGGTTGAGCTGGAACACCGTGCATTGTGGGCTGTGAAGAGGCTGAACTTTGATCTCAAGACGGCTCAGGAAAGGCGTCTTATTCAGCTACACGAACTGGACGAGTTGAGGTTGAATGCTTATGAGAGTTCCAAGATCTACAAGGAGCGGACTAAGGAGGCTCATGACAAGAAATTGGTTGCCAAGGAGCTTAAGGAAGGAGGACTGGTGTTGCTGTACAACTCGAGGCTAAAGCTCTTCCCGGGCAAGCTGAAATCAAGGTGGAGCGGACCGTTCGTGATTCAAGAGGTCTTGCCATATGGAGCTGTTACTCTGATGGGAAGAAGTGGTAGTGCATTCACCGTCAACGGACAAAGAGTCAAGCCCTACCTGGCGGACAGCTTTGACAAGGAGAGTACGTCGGTGCTTCTCCAAGACCCACCATCCGCCTAGACCAAGTAAGGTCTAGCTAAAGACGTTAAAGAAAGCGCACTTGGGAGGCATTCCCATGTTTATCTTGTACATATTTTTGCTTCCATTTCTCTTTCAGTTTTATGTTTTTATGTTTTTAGTGTGTAGGAACAGGTATAAGAAATCTAAACCTTATCTTTGGGTTCCAAAAGGGGCAATAGGGGTTAAGATAAAGCTAGAGATCGAGTGCTAGATCGACTGATCCTGGCTCGATCTTTGCTAGATCGAGCCAGTGAATCGAGAGGAGCCAGTCGATCTAGACGAGAACGAGTGACAAGATCGACCTTGACGAAAAAGGATCGATCGATCCAAATCGGATCGGCCGATCTAATTTCTCTCGGGAAAATTTGTTGAAAATTGATCGATCACTCGACTCGATCCATCACTCGATCTATGCTAAATCGACCCCTAAATCGAGGACATAGCTCGATCAGAGGGACTTAGCCGAGGAGCCAACATCTCAATGATCGAGAGAGCCAATCGATCCAGGGCTCGATTCACCTTGAATCGAGTCACAAATCGAGTAACCCTCTCGATCTAAGCCATTTTAGGTATGAGATCGAGTCCTAGATCGACCAAAAGGACTCGATCTCATGCCGAGGTAACAATTTTCTTTCCCTCCTTTACTCCTTTCCCTCCAATTTTTAAATTCAAAACTTGGTCAAGGCAAGCATCTTTGACCATGAAAGATGTGCCTTGACCAAGACTTTTGTCAGAAACCACTTTGACCACCCATTGTTTTGGTTTGTTAAACTCTTTAAATGTTTCAATTTACTCCTCACCCTCTCATTTCAGTTTGCTCGAGTTTTTCTTACAAAGAGAGTGAGAATTTAAAAGCTTTTAAAGTTTAGCAAAGATATCCTCTACTCTTGCAAAGGTATTTTCAAGGTTTAATGATTTTATTTCAAGAAAATCTCCTTAAAAATCACAAGTTCTTGTTTTAGGATATAGGATCGGATTTGAATTTTTAAAATTAGCTAAGTAATAGGAAAAATTCTTGATTTTCAGTATCTCAAAGATTTTATTCCCTTTTATCTAGCTATGATTTTTATTTGATCCCCAAAATTCTAGAGTAGTTTATATAAATCTTCTTCTCCTCTTCTCTTATTCTCATTCAATCGCCTCTTGCTAATCATTCTCTAGAAAAAATTGTTTTAGGAGCAATGGCACCAAAGAGAACAAGAGAGGAGCGAGTGCAAGAAGGAGAAACACAAGAAGTGGTGGTTCAAGAGAGGGTCCGGTGGAGCAAAGATGAGAAGAGGGATAAGAAGAGGTTGGAGAGGCTCCGGTTTGAACCTACAAAGTTTGCTGATCGAGAGCTTCTGTCCAGGCTCGGGATCCTTGGAGACTTCGACCAACTCCTCAAGAACATTGGTCTGAGGTGCTTATCGCGGATGGACTGCCCTACAATTCCCGAGGTGACGATAGATTTCCTAGCCACTTTGGAGTTCCGGTACGAGAATCCGAGTGCACCTGTTCCTTCTCAAGGGCGTCTCTATTTCAAGGTTGGCCGCCAAGCCTACACACTATCCATCCCCGAGCTATGCCAAGCCTACGGTCTCAAGGCTGATGCACACAAGGTAGAGTTCCCAGCCTTCAAGAAAGCCGACGAGTTTTGGAACCTAATCAGCAATGAAGACTACAAAGCCAACACCGCCAAGATCAAGAGAGTTAGGAGTCCGGTGCTGAGGTATACTTTGAAGCTAATAGCTAATACATTCAGTGGGAGGTCTGTTGCTCCTACTGTCACGAAGACGGAGCTGTGCTTCCTTTTCCAAGGCGTGAAGCATTTGGTGTCTGATCCGGATGCGAATGAAGAACCCATAGAAGATGAACTCGGCGATGAAGTGAATTACGGCTGTGTGCTCGCGGCTTCTCTGGTGAAGTACAAGGCTTATGCCTTACGGTGCAAGGCAACCTCTTCCTACATTGGCGGTTTCCTTACTCCTTTGTTCGTGCAAGCCGGTGTGCCCATCCATGACTTTGCTCACGTCCCAAACAGAGCTTTCATGGATGAAGCATACATGAGAAACACTGATAGCTTGGGACGCACGCCAGCAGAAGGGTTTTATGCTTACCTCTTCATAGATGAGGAAGACAAGAAGAGAGTGTGCATCCTCCCCAACAAAGACGAGACCGAGCTGCTTGGTGTTGGGAACATCGAGTTCTTACCCACAGAGGAAGAATGCTTTGCCTCTTTAGGAGGACCTCCAGCTTCAGCCATTGCCCCGCGCCAAAGGTCAGAGTCTCCAGGAACAGAGGATGAGATGCCCGAGGTTTACACATTTCCCAAGCTGGATTTTGAGCCTAAGACCAAAACCGAGAAGTTCTTAGCCTCGGTGGTGGAGATGCAGCGGAAGATAAACAAGTGGCAAGGGAAGATGCTTAAGAAGCTGGGGAAGAAGGTCAAACAACTCCAAGGAAGCCAGCCTAAGCCAGCTGTAAGACAGGAGATACAACAACCCGAGAAGAGGAGACTCTCAACCGGAGGAGTTGTGATCCGCGAGACCCAAGGAGACAACATTCAACCGGCTCGCCACTCCCTACAAGAACCAGGCAACAAAGGAAAGGCAACAATCTCTAGCTCCTCTGGAACATCCTCACGTTCCAGCCGAGCCTAGACAAGAGGTAACAACCTTCCTCCATTGTATATAACCGCACATCTTTGTTTCTTGCATTGTGTTTGTTTGCTTCTTCGGATGAGTTTGCCACCGGGACGGTGTCAAGCAAGTTTGGGGGAGTACTTGTGTGATTTAATCTTGTGTTCTTTGATCTTATTTTCCTTTTTGCATCCTTGAGTCTTAGTTCATGAAAAATTGGTAAAATTTTTAAAATTTTTTTTTTTTTCAAAATTTTAAAATTTTTTTTCAAAGATTCATGTAGTTGCATTCATCTCTTTAAAAACATGTTGGGATTGAGTCTAGAATTTCTCATATCACCTAGGTTGTTTGCATTTTGCATAAGGGGTTAGAATTTCTTAAAAAGGTGTTTTACTTATGAATCATTTCAATGCCCTAGTTAGTAGTTCTCTAATGCTTTGTTTATGCTTTGAAAGTAAGTTCTAACCTTGCTTGGATCACTAGTTAGTATTTTCGTGGCTTGAATTGAACTCTCATGATTTGAAACTCATCCTACTAAGTGAAAACCTTAATTTGAAAATCTAATTATCATTCTTATGCATTTGAAAATGAACACATGGTTTTAAAATATTTAGGCTCTCTTCTTCCTTTTTACCACTCTTTGTGAGCCTAGGTAGAACTCCCTCCTTGAACCTCACCCTCCTTTGAAGCCAAATGTTCTTGTGTGACATCTTTGTGAGGCCTTATTTTTCGGTTTGAACTTGGCATAAAGTGTTAGGTTTAGGCGACATGATTTGGTTTTCATAATTGATTGCTAGCTTTACTTTTTGAAGCTAGGTATAGGCTTAGGATAAGTTTGGGGGATCATTGGGGTTACCTTCTTGTGAATTTGTTTTCGGTTCAAAAGAGTTTGTGTTTTAAGGAAAGAAATGAGGTTTTAAGTGAAAGGTTTGTTTTTAAAACATAAGTATGCTCTAATTTTAGGAGGTAGCTCTCCTTAATAAAATAAAAAAAAAGAAAAAAAAATGAAGAGAAAAATAGTAATAATAAGAGAGCTACTAATAAAAAATTCCTAAGAGCAAAAATATTTTTTCAAAACCTTTTCACTAGCCTAAAAAGTTTAAAAATGTCTTTATTTTGAATTGGGGATTGCTAAGTTGAGAAGAAGGGGTAGACTCTTAAGTGGTGAGTGATGATTAAATTTCTTAAATGAAAGGGGTATAGGACTGTTTGATAGTTTACATGGGTAGATGAGAATCTAATCATGTATGCATAAATTGTCTTTACCTTTAGCATTATGCATTAGTTCAAACGATTTTTGAGAGAAACCCTT
Source organism: Thlaspi arvense (assembly GCA_911865555.2). Taxonomy (NCBI): domain Eukaryota; kingdom Viridiplantae; phylum Streptophyta; class Magnoliopsida; order Brassicales; family Brassicaceae; genus Thlaspi; species Thlaspi arvense. Next base: position 28,609,872 of record OU466861.1, on the reverse strand, counting down.
GTCTAATTGTAAACCCTTTTCAAATGAGATCATTCTATGCTCATAACCATAACCCTTAGCCAAATGTGTTTTGCTTTAAAGTGCAAAAGTTTGATTCATGGTTCGAATGTTAATGAATGTTAAAGGATGAATTTCTTTGATTGTTAGGAATAAGAGACTCATGATTTGAATTTCTTAGTGTGATGAGTATGGCTAAGTCCTTTGGAGTATGAGTGTAAGCTTAGCATTTTAGAACTGTTAACTAGGACATTGAGATGATCTATTCGAAAGGCACCTTTGCAAAAAGTTTAAAACCCCTTTGAATTTTATGAAAACCTCTCTTCCTTACTTGTTTTTCGTTGCTTGGGGGCAAGCAAGAAGTAAGTTTGGGGGAGTTGATATCATTGCATATTGCATACATTCTGCATACTCATTAGGTAGTTTTTCATGCATTTGTATCATGTTTTAGGCTAGATTGCATTACTTAGGGTCCTAGAGCACTCTTGCATCAGCATATGCATTTTCTCTGCATTTTGCATCCATTCCAGGTTGTTTCTGGTTGCTTTGGAGACACGGAGGTTCGTGGAGGTGTGGAGGCCGATATAACAGTTCATGGAAGCTCGGAAGTGTGCTAAGGACCAGTGATCGAGGAGCAGATCGAGCATGGCCGGTCGATCTAGGAGTTGATCGACCAGAAGATCGAGCCAACTAGGCGATCCAAGGATAATGATCGAGATGGAGATCGAGTGAAGCAATCGATGTATCGGTACAGACGTAAATGACGCCATGCAGAGCGAGAGGTGGATCGAGTACACCACTCGATCCTCCCAATGATCGATACCAAGATCGGATGCAGCACTCGATTCACCGAAGAAGATCGAGACCCGGATCGAGCCGAAGACACGATGGCCGGATATGATCGATAGAACAACTCGATCCAATGGTCGATCTCTGTCCTTTCAACCGTTTTTGGCTGTTAGCGAAGGGGGGACCATTGGACTGTTTTGACATTTTAGGAAAGGCGGCGAATGCTTTTTCGATAACTTTTAGATTTTCTAACTTTTTCCTTCAAGTTTTCTCTCTCGTTTTCGGAAGAACACCATTCTTAAACCAGTTTTCTTTTCAAGCTTTTGTATTCTCGAACCTTATCGTTTAATCTAGTCGTTGTTTCATGTTTATCGTTTCATCTCTTTCACCTTGCTTGATTTACTTTATGTGTAGTGAGTAGTTTACTTTGGGTTAGGGGTCGAGAGAATTAAGGGGTAGAAAAGATTCGATCTTGGTTTGTTTTCTAAACGTTTTAATGCTATCTCTTCTAAGGTGTTGAAAGCTTAATGCTTGAAGACTCTCACGCCAAGAGCTTCATGATCCGAGAGGTCCCTTACCTTGACAGGATCCAGGGGCCTCGGAAGATCTCACCTTAGAGACTAGTTACCCCTTCCCAAAAGCCATGGAAGTTTGGGGGACTAGTTAAGCCATTGTTCGAAATCTGTTTTCCTTGCCTTTCGACCTCTCTTTCCACCAAAAGCCATGGGTTTGGAGGAGAGGATGAAAGAGTGATCTATACCGAAAGCCACGGATAGATCTTGTTTTGTTTTCGAGGCTTAGAGATCCTCACCAAGTGAGTCGATCCAAATTTTCAAACCCAAGATCGTTCCTTGAAACCCCTTATATGAATCTCAACCCTCAAGCCCTCTCTTCTAGCATATTTACACCTCATATCATCTTTAGCTTGTTACCTGATAGCATCCTGGTCTTTAGATTCATTGTTCTTACGGTTTTAGATGAGATCGATCGTTTCTGCTCGATCTAGTGGTCGATCTTGTGGTCGATCCACTAGTCGAATTTTAACAATTCGAAGCTCTTCTCTTTAATTTATCTGTTTGTTCCTCGTGGTAACTGCTTCCTTTCTAGTATTTTTAAAATAGGTTTCATTCATTTAGGTTGTTGCATTTAATTTTTAGATTATTTCTCATAAACTGTCTCATTTGCTTAGATTTGTCTTAGACCTTGCATTCTCTGTGGATTCTCTATTATCTAGAAGTGGATTGACACTCTCCTGCTTGCCTTACTACAACATTGCTTGCATTAGAGTTTTGATAACCTCTCTGCTGCATTAGACCATAAGAAAACAGTTTATCACCAAGCCTACGGTCTCAACGCTGATGCATACAAGGTCGAGTTCCCAGCCTTCAAGAAAGCCGACGAGTTTTGGGACCTGATCAGCAATGAGGACTACAAAGCCAACACCGCCAAGATCAAGCGAGTAAGGAGCCCGGTTCTGAGGTATACTCTGAAGCTGATTGCCAACACGTTCATTGGAAGGTCTGTTGCCCCTACGGTCACGAAGACAGAGCTGTGCTTCCTGTTCCAAGGCGTGAAGCACTTGGTGTGTGATCCGGATGCAAACGACGAGCCTATGGAGGATGAACTCGGCGATGAAGTGAACTACGGCTGTGTGCTCGCGGCTTCTCTGGTAAAGTACAAGGCTTATGCCTTACGGTGCAAGGCAACCTCCTCTTACATTGGCGGTTTCCTTACTCCTCTGTTCGTGCAAGCCGGTGTGCCCATTCATGACTTTGCTCACGTCCCAAACAGAGCTTTCATGGATGAAGCATACATGAGGAATACTGATAGCTTGGGACGCACGCCAGCAGAAGGGTTCTATGCCTACCTCTTCATTGATGACGAAGATAAGAAGAGAGTGTGCATCCTTCCCAACAGAGATGAAACCGAGCTGCTTGGTGTTGGGAACATCGAGTTCTTGCCCACGGAGGAAGAATGCTTTGCCCCTTTAGGAGGACCGCCTGCTTCAGCCATTGCCCCGCGTCAAAGGTCAGAGTCTCCAGGCACGGAAGATGAGATGCCCGAGGCTTACACACTTCCCAAGCTAGACTTTGAGCCGAGGATAAAAACCGAGAAGTTCCTAGCATCGGTGGTAGAGATGCAACGGAAGATCAACAAGTGGCAAGGGAAAATGCTAAAGAAGCTGGGGAATAAAGTTAAAGCACTTCAGGGAGGCTCGCCTAAGAAAGCTGCAAGTCCAGAGGTGCAACAACCCGAGAAGAGAAGGCTCTCCACCGGCGGTATTTGATAGGGTCAGGTTTTACCCAAATAAAACTACTGCAAGTGCACAGCAAAAGCAGTTGTAGTACAAGGGGTTATCGAATCCCAAGGGAGTATGTAAACTACACTAAAGAGTTCAGGTTCGGATTAAGCTAAGCGATAAGTAATGAATGTAATGCGAAATAACTAAAGTAATAAAAGCAAGTCGGCGTTTTTGAGACTGTTCTTAAAGTTCAGAAGGCTAAAGGCGCTAAGTCAGGACAGTTCGCAGGTTGAATCCGAGAGTGTAGAATGCATGCAATCAGGAATGAATTAAAACCGTCTTGAACATGAATCGCAAAGATATAACTAATCAATTCTCATTGCAGAAGTCATCTATGTCTAAATCACAGAGTTTCAAATCTCTTTGCAAACCCTAACAACCTAAACATGCAGTAATGATCAGGTTCAATTGTTCACAAAACTCCTAAGCCAAATCTCTTTGTACTAGGGCGTTTTGCTCATCTAATACTAGTTCAGGTGATTAATAATGTTCTCACATCTATCAAAAACCTAGGGTTTCGAAATCCAGATGATGTGTCTAAGAAATCGATATGAATGCAAGCACAGATGAAGAACCAATGAATTTCCTAAACGTTTTTAGCAATTCTACAAACTCTTCTTCAACCTTTGAAAAGCCCTAACTTAACTAACAAACTACTCAGACATGGTGATTTGAGAAAACATCATGAAAAGAATAGATTGCATAAAAGAAATAAGAAGTAGAAATAAAGGAGTTCAAAATCTGCTCTGAAGGAGTCTGATTTGTCTCTCCAAAAGCTCTTCTACAAATCTCTCTCTAGCTCTCTCAATTCTCAAAAACTAAGATTCTTGCCAACAGTGGCTGAAAAACCTAATAAATAGGGGCTAAACACGATCTGGAGTCTTCATATAAATAAAGGAAACTTCTGGGTAAGTTCTGCAATTCTTCTTGATACTTTTAACAAATAGCCACGCTCCTTCCTATCTGGGTGACGAGCGTCACCAGTGGGGTGATGAGCATCACCATTTGGGATACTTTTCTGCTTCGAGCTTGGTACTTCGTGGCTTCAACTCAGAATGCTCCAAAAGGTTCCAATATCTCCAATTATGCTCCAGACATGCTTTAACCTGCAAAGACTCTTCTAGGACTCTAAAAAGACCAAAAAGACTCAATAAAAAGGACTTATATCATGGTTAAAAACCATAAAAACCATGATATATCAACTCCCCCAGACTTAGCTTTTGCTTGCCCTCAAGCAAACATCAGATAGAGTACAGGGTCGAGGTTTGAAAACAAGAAACAGTCAGTCAGTCATCAGGAACACCACAATAGTTAGAGCTTTCGAATCCACATACCACATAGTCAACACAAGATCAAATTTCAGTCTAATCATCACAAGCTTAGCAAATCTCTCAAGTCCAGTCCAAATCCCTTCAAGAAATCCGAAATTTCTACTGTTAACTCCTTATTCTTTTATCTAAGTGTGAAATCTCATCAAAGCTCTATCATCTTAATCACTTTACAGATTCTTTTCCCTTCCTAACAACTGAACAAATCAATCTCAACACTGCTCTCCTATTTTCTCTTCCCTTAATCTTTTTCCTTAGGATATTTTCGATTTTTCACTTCTTTTTTTTCTCAACTTTTACAGTCTAAGATATGGTGCTACTCAATACTTGTGTTCCTTGTGAGGAGACAGGTTCATGAGTGTGTTCACTACTGTTGTTCCTTGTGAGGAGACAGGGTCATGAATGCACCATTCTTTAGACTTAATCTTTTTTAAAAACTACATCAGGGAAAATCAAAGAGAGACTGTATTTTAACCTTATTGTCAGTGCTTAAAGAGAGAATCAAGATCAATAAGAATCAATCACCAAGACAAGAAATTTAAAGTTCATTAAGGTGGAGCTAACAGCAAATTTTCCAGATTCTCTAAGAACCTAAACCTTCATTGCTAGACTGATCTACCTATGACTTTCAACTTATTAAGACTTGTAGTCAACTACTGTGGTAATGGTTCTTATCAGCAAAAACGTCCTATGGCTAGTTCGAAGAAAAACTAACAGTTTCAAAAATTTTGACTCTAGAAAAACAGGTTTTTGACTCAACTTTAAGACTCTTTAAACATGACACAAAGCACACAACGTCAGTAACCACCTCCCCCAGACTTAAACAACACTGTCCCCAGTGTTATTAAGCCAAGAGTTGGTCAAAATGAAGCATGAGAACGTGTAAAACCAAGGTGGAAAAGTGGTACCTCGCAAAGGACCTGGTGACGAGCGTCACCAGATTGGTGACGAGCGTCACTACTCTGAAACTTCAGAAATCGTCATGTTGGATGTTTAAATGCTATGCCATCATGTGTAGTCCGAAGTCAAACTGTAAGAGCACTCAAAACACACATCAAAACATCCAAACAAAAACATAATCCATGGTCTAACAAGTTCACAAGACATCATCCAAGCAAACTGACAAACTGACTCTCCTTTTTTTTTTTTCTGTTTTTTTTTTTTTTTTTTTTCATGTTTTTGGGTTTTTTTAGCTATGTAATAGAAAACTAAACTAATATATGAAAAAGAAAACTTACTAGTGGGTTGCCTCCCACTAAGCGCTTGTTTAAAGTCATTAGCTCGACTTTGAATGCTGCTCAGACAGCTGGTGCCTGATCCAGAGACACAATGTGTCCTGCTGGAATCTCTGCTTGTGCCCAGTAATGCTTCACCCTTTGTCCATTGACAATAAACTCCTCTCCTTTGGAGTTAATCAGGACAATTGCACCATGTGGGCGAGCCTCTTTGACAGTGAAAGGACCTGACCATCTAGAACGCAGTTTACCAGGAAAAAGCTGTAAACGAGAGTTATAGAGTAATACCTGGTCATTGGGCTCGAAATGCCTGGAGATGATCTTCTTATCATGATATGCCTTTGTCCTCTCCTTGTATAACTTGGAGTTTTCATAGGCTAGATATCGAATCTCATCCAGTTCATTGAGCTGAATCAAGCGCCTTTCTGCAGCAGGTTTCAGATCGAAATTCAGCTTCTTGATTGCTCATTCTGCTCTGAACTCCAGCTCTACTGGTAGATGGCACGCCTTGCCATAGAGAAGGTGGAAAGGAGTAGTCCCAAGTGGCGTTTTGTAGGCAGTCCTGTAGGCCCATAATGCATCATCCAGCTTTGCAGACCAATCCTTCCTTGTTTTCCCAACTGTCTTTTCCAGAATTTGCTTGATCTGTCTGTTGGAAACCTCGACTTGTCCACTTGTTTGGGGGTGATAGGTCGTGGCCACTCTGTTCTGTACACCATACTTCTGCAACAGCTTGTCAAAAACCTTGTTGACAAAGTGAGAACCTCCATCACTTATGACAATCCGTGGGACACCAAATCTGGGAAAGATAATGGTCTTAAACAGCTTCATAACCACTGCAGCATCATTAGTAGGAGTAGCCAACGCCTCTACCCACTTAGATACATAATCAACAGCAACCAGAATGTATCTATTCCCATAAGATGAGGGAAAAAGGTCCCATGAAGTCAATACCCCAACAATCGAAAACTTCAACTTCTAGAATGAAGTTTTGTGGCATCTCATGTCTCCTGCTGATTTTTCCTCTTCTCTGACAAGTATCACAGCTTGTGATGAAAGCTTGGGCGTCCCTGAACATGGTAGGCCACCAAAATCCAGCCTGCAAAACCTTAGAGACAGTCTTGAATGTAGCAAAGTGTCCAGCATAGTCTGATCCATGACAGTGGAAGAGCACGTCCTGAACTTCTTCTTCTGCTAAACATCTTCTGTAAATACCATCAGCACAATGCTTGTAGAGGTATGGCTCATCCCAATAGAATCTCCTAAGTTCTCTCAAGAACTTCTTCTTAGCATATCCTTTAAAATCATGTGGTTCATCCTCTGCAGCAAGGTAGTTTGCAATATCAGCATACCAGGGTCTCTTTGGATCATGTAAAGCATAAACAGGCTCTGCAAAAGCTTTCCCTAAGCTTGCACAAATCGCAGATAAGTGTGGAGATCGGTGACGAGCGTCACCAATGTTGGTGACGAGCGTCACCTCACTCGTATACTTTTGTCGCGAATGGTCTTGGTTGGTGACGAGCGTCACCCCCCTGGTGTCGCTCGTCACTCCCCTGTAGTTTCGTGAAAACTGCAGGTTTTCGACACTTTCCTCCTGTTCTCTGGTTTCCACTAAGTAAACATTCTCTTCAGGCAAGAAATCTTTGATGGGAACACTGTCTTCGACCTGAATCCGGGATAAATGGTCAGCAACTCCATTCTCAACCCCTTTCTTATCCTTCACTTCAATATCAAATTCCTGAAGAAGCAGGATCCATCTCAACAGCCTTGGTTTTGCATCCTTCTTCTGCATTAAGTACTTCAGTGCTGAATGGTCAGTATGAACCACGACCTTGGAGCCAACAAGATACTGCCTGAACTTCTCAAAAAGCAAACACAACAGCTAACAATTCCTTCTCAGTTGTTGCATAATTCTTCTGAGCATCATCTAAAGTCCTACTTGCATAGTAGATGGCGTGGAGTTTCTTGTCTTTCCTCTGTCCCAGCACTGCTCCAACTGCAAAATCGCTGGCATCACACATTACCTCAAAAGGTAAGTCCCAATCTGGAGGCTGCACAACAGGGGCTGTAACCAACGCCTGTTTGATCTGTTCAAAAGCAGATTTGCACTCTTCTGTGAACTCAAACTTCACATCTTTGCAGAGGAGAGCAGTAAGTGGACGTGCTATCTTGCTAAAATCTTTGATGAACCTTCTGTAGAAGCCTGCATGTCCCAGAAAACTCCTCACTGCTTTGACTGAATCAGGTGCTTGCAGACTTGTCATCACCTCAATTTTCGCCCTATCCACCTCTATACCGTCTCCTGAGACTCTGTGACCAAGTACAATACCATCCTGTACCATAAAATGGCACTTCTCCCAATTTAAAACCAAGTGTTTCTCTTCGCATCTCTGCAAAACTGCACACAGGTTGTCCAAACAGCTCTTGAAAGAAGATCCATAAACAGAGAAGTCATCCATGAACACCTCCATAAACTTCTCTATCATGTCTGTGAAAATCGACATCATGCATCTCTGGAAGGTTGCAGGAGCATTACACAGACCAAAGGGCATTCTGCGATAGGCAAAAGTGCCATAAGGACAGGTAAACGTGGTCTTCTCCTGATCATCTGGATGGATGGGGATCTGAAAGAAGCCTGAATACCCATCAAGGAAGCAGTAATACTTGTGATTCGCCAGCCTTTCTAGCATCTGATCGATGATAGGTAGAGGAAAATGGTCCTTCCTTGTTGCTGCATTCAGTTTCCTGTAGTCTATACACATCATGTGTCCTGTCACAGTCCTGGTTGGAATCAGCTCATCCTTGTCATTCTTGACCACGGTGACACCTCCTTTCTTAGGCACCACGTGCACTGGACTAACCCAAGCACTGTCTGAAATAGGATAGATGATACCAGCCTGCAACAACTTCATGATCTCTTTCTTGACCACATCTTGCAAATTCGGATTTAGCCTCCTCTGATGCTCAACTGATGATTTCGACTCATCTTCTAGGTGTATTCTATGCATGCACAAGTCTGGAGAGATACCTGAAATATCATCAAGAGAATAGCCAAGAGCTTTGCGAAATTTTCGCAGCTTGCTTAGCAATAGGGTGAGCTCTGCATTGTTCAATGAAGCATTAACAATAACAGGATAGGTGGAGTTTTCTCCTAGGAATGCGTACCTTAGCCCTGCAGGGAGCTGTTTAAGCTCAACTTTTGGTGCTTTTGCTGCTGACCAGTCACCCATTGTGGCGGCTTTTGCAGATGTGGAGACAAGTTCATCCTGTGCAACCAGTTGCATAACTTGTGCAGTAGCATCCATCATCTTTGTGTAGCCTGTTGCAGCAGCATCTAAATGCTCATACTCAGCTGTAGAAGTGGTCAACGCCCTTTCCAAGGGGTTATCTGAACTCATCTCATGGAAGATCTGATCAGCAATGTTTGTGAGAACATCAACATAAAAAGTCTGTCCATCTATGGTTGGCCTATTCATCAGCTTGTCCATTTCGAATTTCATCACTAAATCGCCAACATTCAGCTCTATTCTACCTTTCCTGACGTCAATAATAGCTCCTGCAGTGGCCAGGAAGGGTCTGCCAAGAATCAAGGGGTCTTTGGGCTCTTCTCCATACTCTAAAACCACAAAATCAGTAGGGATCATACAATCTCCTACTTTGATAGGAACATCCTCTATCACCCCTTCAGGAAATCTAACTGATCTATCAGCTAGGACAAGAGATATCCTTGTAGTTTTAAAATCAGTCATCCCAAAACTCTTTGCAACAGAGTGGGGCATGAGGTTCACACTAGAACCAAGATCACACAATGACCTCTCAAACTTGTCATTGAAGATGGTGCAGTCTAAAACAAAGCTTCCTGGGTCTGAAAGCTTCTCTGGAACTCTGTTCTGAATCACTGCACTGACCTGCTCGTTGATCATCATAGCTCCAACCTCAAGGCTCAAGTTGTTGGTCACCATTCTCTTCACATACCTCCTAATAACAGGAGTGATCCTTACAGCATCAATCAAAGGGATCTCTATCACCAACTTGTCCATGATAGCCTTGCATCTGGCATCCTCAAGCTCCTGCTTAGACTTCTTAGGATGCTTAGGATAGGGTATCTTGGGTTTATACACGGTCTCCTTAGCATTATCTGAAGTCTTAGGCGAAACTGCAATATGTGGTGTCTGGTGACGAGCGTCACTGGCTTGGTGACGAACGTCACTCACTTTGGACGAGTCGGGGTCGAGTACTGGATTTGGGTGACGAGCGTCACCACCTTGGTGACGGTCGTCACCAATAAGTGAAGAATCAGGCTCGGGGTTGTCCTCATTGGGTGACGAGCGACACCCATTATTGGTGACGATCGTCACCAATGGTTCTGCAGCAAAATTTTCTTCATCTTCATACTCTTCTACACCCAAGAAATTTATTGAGGTTATATCCTTCTGCAACACTGGTTGCAGGTTCCTTCCACTCCTCAATGTGATGGCATTCACGTGGTGTTTGGGATTAGCATCAGTTCTTCCTGGAAGAAATCCTTCTTGCCTCTGAACAGCTCCTGCAGTTTGAGCAACTTGAACATCAAGCTTCTTCATATGAGAGTTCAGACTCTCAATTTTCCCATTCAGGTCCTGATAGAGCGAATCTATCTTGCCATTGAAGTTCACAGTAAGCTTCTGTTGTCCTTCCAGAATCTGTTCTAACATTGCTTCCATTTTGTTCTCTTGTGGAGGTGCTGGTTGATAGGAAGTAGAACCATAGTGTCTGTAGTTTCCACTGCTCTGGAATGGCTTCTGATACTCTGTCTTCTGAAAAGGGGGTCTAGGAGTGAAACCAGGCGTGTTCTGTCCTCATGTAGGGGCGTTTTTCTGATTGTTGTTGCTGTATCCTCTGTTCCACTGCTGATTCCCATACCTTTGTCCCTGAAATCCGCCAGAGTTGATGAAATTTACATCCTCCTGCTCAACTTCCTCTGGAGCTTCGAAAGTCTCTACTTCTGCAGCAAAGTGAACTGACTTCTTCCCTACCAAAAGGCTGTGCATATCATCCAACTTAGCCTTAACTTCAGCAATCTGATTTCCATCAGCTGCACCAGCTTGTTTCATTCTCTGAAAGTCTGCATTTTTAGTGCTGTTGCTGCAGACCAAGTTCTCAATCAGTCTCACCGCCTCCTCTGGTCTGTTGGTATTGAAGTTTCCACTGCTTGAAGCATCCAGCGCCATCTGATATTTCCAGTCAATGCCTCTGAAAAAGATCCCAAGCAATTGCACCTGACTGAAACCATGATGAGGACAGTCCCTTTGATAAGACTTGAATCTGATCCAAGAAGCCTTAAAAGCTTCAGTAGGGCCTTGTATAAATGATGCAATTTTCGTCCTCATGTCCTCTGATCTTGCATCATCATAGAAGTTATTCAGAAAGGCATTCTTGGTGTCTTCCCAAGTGGTCAATGAAGCAGGTTCCAGTTGCTTTAGCCAATATGCAGCTTCTCCTCCAAGAGAATAGGGAAAAAGCTTGCAGAACAGAAAGTCATTGCTAACCCCATTAGCTTTGACACTGGAAGCTAGGTCCTCAAACCTCTCTATGTGATCCATAGGATGCTCATGAGGTAAACCATGGAAGGGATGCTGTCCAACCAGCTGATAGTAGACAGGTTTGACCTCAAAATCGTTCCTCTGGAAGGCAGGAGGTCGGATTGCAGCTCTGTTGGCATAGAACTGATCAGGTATGTTGTAATCACCTAGAGTCCTCTGAACAAAACGCCCAGCAGCGTTATTGACAGCAGCAGGGAATCCCACGTTCTCAGCCACTTGCTGAACCTGCTGTTCAACAATGACATTCCCCTCTTGATCAATTCTCTGCCCCTCTTCGTTCCTCCTATTTCCTTCCCTGTCAACCAAGTGACCTTCTGCATCTTCAACCAAGATCAGTGGAGCGACCATTGCAGATTGCTTCTTAGCTTTCCTGTTAGTTCTCTCCAACCTAGCAAGCTCGTCGATGCTCAAAGTCACAAGCTCCTTCTCTTTGTTGCTTCTGGTTCTGCGATTAGGCATACACCTGAAACAGGAACAAAGAAAAGTAGCTGAAAATCAGTAAAGAAATAAAAACTTAGACAAAATCCTAATACTAAAAATCGATAGGCAGCTATTACTCCCCGGCAACGGCGCCAAAAACTTGATAGGGTCAGGTTTTACCCAAATAAAACTACTGCAAGTGCACAGCAAAAGCAGTTGTAGTACAAAGGGTTATCGAATCCCAAGGGAGTATGTAAACTACACTAAAGAGTTCAGGTTCGGATTAAGCTAAGCGATAAGTAATGAATGTAATGCGAAATAACTAAAGTAATAAAAGCAAGTGGGCGTTTTTGAGACTGTTCTTAAAGTTCAGAAGGCTAAAGGCGCTAAGTCAGGACAGTTCGCAGGTTAAATCCGAGAGTGTAGAATGCATGCAATCAGGAATGAATTAAAACCGTCTTGAACATGAATCGCAAAGATATAACTAATCAATTCTCATTGCAGAAGTCATCTATGTCTAAATCACAGAGTTTCAAATCTCTTTGCAAACCCTAACAACCTAAACATGCAGTAATGATCAGGTTCAATTGTTCACAAAACTCCTAAGCCAAATCTCTTTGTACTAGGGCGTTTTGCTCATCTAATACTAGTTCAGGTGATTAATAATGTTCTCACATCTATCAAAAACCTAGGGTTTCGAAATCCAGATGATGTGTCTAAGAAATCGATATGAATGCAAGCACAGATGAAGAACCAATGAATTTCCTAAAAGTTTTTAGCAATTCTACAAACTCTTCTTCAACCTTTGAAAAGCCCTAACTTAACTAACAAACTACTCAGACATGGTGATTTGAGAAAACATCATGAAAAGAATAGATTGCATAAAAGAAATAAGAAGTAGAAATAAAGGAGTTCAAAATCTGCTCTGAAGGAGTCTGATTTGTCTCTCCAAAAGCTCTTCTACAAATCTCTCTCTAGCTCTCTCAATTCTCAAAAACTAACATTCTTGCCAACAGTGGCTGAAAAACCTAATAAATAGGGGCTAAACACGATCTGGGGTCTTCATATAAATAAAGGAAACTTCTGGGTAAGTTCTGCAATTCTTCTTGATACTTTTAACAAATAGCCACGCTCCTTCCTATCTGGGTGACGAGCGTCACCAGTGGGGTGACGAGCGTTACCATATGGGATACTTTTCTGCTTCGAGCTTGGTACTTCGTGGCTTCAACTCAGAATGCTCCAAAAGGTTCCAATATCTCCAATTATGCTCCAGACATGCTTTAACCTGCAAAGACTCTTCTAGGACTCTAAAAAGACCAAAAAGACTCAATAAAAAGGACTTATATCATGGTTAAAAACCATAAAAACCATGATATATCAGTATTGTCATCCGCGAGACCCAAGGAAGCATTCAACCGGCGCGCCACTCTCTCCAAGAACCAGGCGACAAAGGAAAAGCAACAATCTCTAGCTCCTCGGGAACATCCTCAAGTTCCAGCCGAGCCTAGACCAGAGGTAAACAACCTTCTTCCATTGTATATAACCTCTCATGTTTGTTTCTTGCATTGTGTTTTGATGCTCCTTCGGATGAGTTTGCCACCGGGACGGTGTCAAGCAAGTTTGGGGGAGTACATGTGTGATTAAATCTTGTGTTCTTTGATCTTATTTTCCTTTTTGCACCCTTGAGTCTTTAGTCATGAAAAATTGGTAATATTTTTAAAATTTTTTCAAAGATTCATGTAGTTGCATTCATCTTTTTAAAACATGTTAGGATTGAGTCTAGAGTTTCTCATATCACCTAGGTTGTTTGCATTTTGCATAAGGGGTTAGAATTTCTTACAAAGGTGTTTTTACTTATGAATTGTTTCAATGCCCTAGTTAGTAGTTGTCTAATGCTTTGTCTATGCTTTGAAAGTAAGTTCTTACCATGCTTGGATCACTTGTTAGGATTTTCGTGGCTTGAATTGAACTCTCATGATTTGAAACTCATTCTAATAAGTGGAAACCTTAATTTGAAATTCCAATTATCATTCTTATGCATTTGAAAATGAACACATGGTTTTAAAATATTTATGCTCTCTTCTTCCTTTTTACCACTCTTTGTGAGCCTAAGTAGAACTCCCTCCTTGAACCTTACCCTCCTTTGAAGCCAAATGTTCTTGTGTGACATCTTTGTGAGGCCTTCCTTTCGGTTTGAACTTGGCATAAAGTGTTAGGTTTAGGCGACATGATTTGGTTTTCATATTGATTGCTAGCTTTGCATTTTGAAGCTAGGTGTAGGCTTAGGATGAGTTTGGGGGATCATTGGGGTTGCTTTCTTGTCTATTTGTTTTCGGTTTCAAAAAGTTTGTGTTTTAAGGAAAGAAATGAGGTTTTAAGTGAAAGGTTATTTTTAAAGCTAAGTATGCTCTAATAATTTCAGGAGGTAGCTCTCTCATAATAAACTAATAAAATAAAAAAAAAGAGAAAAGAAAAGAAAAAGAAGTAAAAAGAGCCTAAGTGCCAAATAAAGAAAAAAAAAAGAAAAAAAAAATAATAAGAGAGCTACCAATAAGAAATTTCTAAAGAGCAAAAGTATTTTTTAAAACCTTTTCACTAGCCTAAAAAGTTTAAAAATGTCTTTGTTTTGAATTGGGGATTGCTAAGTTGTTAAGAAAAAGGGTAGACTCTTAACTGGTGAATGAGGATAAAATTTCTTAAATGAGAGGGGTATAGGATCATTTGATAGTTTACATGGGTAGATGAGAATCTAATCATGTATGCATAAATTGTATTTACCTTTAGCATTATGCACAAGTTCAACCATTTTCGAGAGAAACCCTTAATCTATTTATAAACCCTTTTCAAATGAGATCATTCTATGCTCATAACCATAATCCTTAGCCAAATGTGTTTTGCTTTAAAGTGCATAAGTTTGATTCATGGTTCGAATGTTAATGAATGTTAAAGGATGAGTTTCTTTGATTGTTAGGAATATGAGAGTCATGATTTGAATTTCTTTGTGTGATGAGTATGACTAAGTTCTTTGGAGTATGAGTGTAAGCATAGCATTTTAGAACTGTTAACTAAGACATTGAGATTGATTCATTTGAAAGGCACCTTTGCAAAAAGTTTAAAACCTCATTCATTTTTCTGAAAACCTCTCTTCCTTACTTATTTTCTGTTGCTTGAGGGCAAGCAAGAAGTAAGTTTGGGGGAGTTGATGTTATTGCATATTGCATACATTTTGCATGCTCATTAGTTAGCTTTTCATGCATTTGTATCATGTTTTAGGTTAGATTGCATCACTTAGGGTCCTAGAGCATTCTTGCATCAGCATATGCATTTTCCTTGCGTTTTGCATCACATTTAGGTTGTTTCTGGCTACTTTGGAGTCGTGGAGGTTCGTGGACGTATTGAAGCTGATGTAGCAGTTCGTGGGAGCTCGAAAATATGCTAAGGACCAAAGATCGAGGAGCAGATCGAGCATGGCCGATCGATCTAGGAGTTGATCGACCAGAAGATCGAGCCAACTAGGCGATCCAAGGAAAATAATCGAGACGGAGATCGAGTGAAGCAATCGATCAATCGGTACAGACGTAAATGACGCCATGCAGAGCGAGAGACATATCGAGTACACCACTCGATCCAGCCGAAGATCGATACCGAGATCGGATGCAACACTCGATTCGCCGATAAAGATCGAGACCCAGATCGAGCCGAAGACACGATGTCCGGATATGATCGAGAGAACCACTCGATCTTGGAGTCGATCTCTGTCCTTTCAACCGTTTTTGGCTGCTAGGGAAGGGGGGACCATTGGCTTGTTTGGGCATTTTAGGTAAGGCGGCGACGCCCTTTTTCGATAACTTTTAGATCCTTATCTTTTTCCTTATGTTTTCTCTCTCGTTTTCGTGAAGAACACCATTGTTAAAACTCGTTTTTCTCTTAAGCTTTTGTATTCGAATCATTATCGTTTAATCCAGTTTTTCTTTCATGTTCATCGTCTCGTTTCGTATGTTTTGCTTGATTTACTCTATGTGTAGTGAGTAGTTTACTTTGGGTTCGGGGTTGAGAGGATTAAGGGGTTGAAAGGGTTTCGATCTTGGGATTTTTCTAAACGTTTTTAAAGGCTATCTCTTCTAAGATGTTGAAAGCTTAAAGCTTGAAGACTCTCACGCCAAGAGCTTCATGATCCGAGAGGTTCCTTACCTTGACAGGATCCAGGAGCCTCGGAAGATCACACCTTAGAGACTAGTTACCCCTTCCCAAAAGCCATGGAAGTTTGGGGGACTAGTTAAGCCATTTACTTGAAATCTGTTTTCCTTGCCTTTCGACCTCTCTTTCCACCAAAAGCCATGGGTTTGGAGGAGAGGTTGAAAGAGTGATTTATACCGAAAGCCAAGGATAGATCTTGTTTTGTTTTCAAGGCTTAGAGATCCTCACCAAATGAGTCGATCTAAAGTTTTAAAACCAAGGTCGAACCTTTGAAGCCCCTAACCATGAAATTCAACCCTTGGCCCTTTCTTTTAGCATCTTTACGTCTATTCTCATCTTTTGCTTGTTATCTGATAGCATCTTGGTCATTAGCTTTACTGTTCTTACGATTTTAGACGAGATCGATTGTTACTGCTCGATCTAGTGGTCGATCTCGTGGTCGATCCACTAGTCGAATTTTAATAATTCGAAGCTCTTTCCTTTAATTAATCCGTTTGTTTCTCGTGGTAGTTGCTTTCTTTCTAGTAATTTTAAAATAGGTTTCATTCTGTTTAGGTTGCTGCATCTAGTTCTTAGATATTTTCTCATAAACTTTCTCATTTTGCTTAGATTTGCTTTAGTCCTTGCATTCTCTGTGCATTCTCTATCTCCTAGAAGTGGATTGACTCTCTCTTGCTTGCTATACTACGACATTGCTTGCATTAGAGTTTGATAACCTCTCTGCATCATAAACCTGAGCTAGAAACACGTTTATCAGCGGCGGGTCATCATCTAAGCCGCGCATGTCATCATCAGTTTCTTCCTGGTCTACTTGCTGGCGGGGATGTCTCAACGGTCCTCTCCTTGGTAGAAGTGGTGCTGGCGGCAATCTCTCATTCCTAGTCATCCTCTCGCCTAGAGCTTGTATAGCGCCTAGGAGCTGTGCCATGTCAACCAGAGCTCCTTCTTCTCTCATTTGTATCACTGCGTAGATTAACAAGTGGATTACAAGCACAAGTGTAACAAGGTTCTAGCCGAGGCAAATAGCCAAACACAATTTTTTTTTTTGACCTTTGGGGTTTATGAAAACAAATCTAACAACTTAACAAGCAAATTCTTTTGGGGTTTTAGAAATTGAAATAACCGAAACAAAAAGTAAACAACGATTTTTATGGTTTTTTTTTTTTTTTGAGTTATGAAAAACAAAGAAAGCAAGCAATAAAAACAAAACAAAGATCTAAATGGGTAGATAAAACCTGGCGTAAGAGCGTTTAAGCTCTGATACCAAATGATATAAGATCAAATGTATGATCTTATATGACCAGTATGAGGGTGAATCAGTTAGCTGGCCACACGGCACTCTCTAACTTGATCCGGTACGGTGAAGATGATATGGTACGATGGTGGTCAAGTAACTGGCTGATATACTTACATACTTTGCCTATTTAGCATGCACTTAGAGTAGTTTTTCATGCATTCATCTCTCATTTTTGGCTAGTTTGCACCATTTGTCTCATTTTAGGTCCTAAGTGCATTTTGCATTAGCATTTGCATATTTCTTGCATTATTGCATCACATTCAGGTTGTTTTGGACACACTGGAGCTGTGGAGGTTGAGTGGACGTGCTAAGGATCAAAATGGAGCTTGTGGACACTTGGGAGAACTCGGTCATGTAGCAAAGGAGCTGAGATCGAGAGGTGGATCGAGCTAGGCAGGTAGATCTAGATGAGATCGACCAGAAGATCGACTAAGCCCAGATCATTTCAAGGAAGGGATCGAGTTCAAGATCGACCAAGGTGATCGATCGTGTGTACGGACGTGAAGCAAGCCATGCAGAACGAGAGCCAGATCGAGTGCACGACCCGATCATCCGAGGATCGAGTTGAAGATCGAGCAAAAGCAGACGCTCTACGAAGAAGATCAACCTAGAGATCGATCACCCAACTCGATCTCTACAACCTTATCCGGCCAAGTCATTTTTGGACTCTTGTGGAGGAGGGGAGTGGGAGGGGGGACCATTTTGATGTTTTGGCCATTTTAGGCAATCGTTTCTCATCTATTCGATTTGTCTTGGACTTTTTTTAGCTTTTCTTACTGTCGAAGGAGAAAAACCTCCATTGTCACGATTTCAATCTTTCTTTGTTTTAAAAACCTTAATCTTTCCTTAATCATTGAGTATTTTGCTTAATCTATCTTCTTTAATAATGCTTAGCTCTCTTTTCTCTACATTTCAATCGGTTTTAATCATTAGTAGTGAGTAGTTCGTTTTTGGGTTTAAGGTTGGGGCGATTTAGAGGGTTTAAGGATTTAAAGCTTGGGTCTTTTCTTGTTTACAACTCATTCTCTTCTTGGATTTGGGGGCTTAATGCCTAAAGAGTCTTGGGAAAGATCTTTATGATCTCAGAGATCTCCTTACCTTAGCAGGATTCAGGAGTCTCTTAACACCAGATCCAAGAGATTAGTTTCCTTTTCCCAAACGCCATGGTTGCTTAAGGGACTAATTAGGCCACTATTTGAGATCTAACCTTAATGTTTTTTGACCCATCTTTCCACCACAAACCATGGGTTTGGAGGAAGGGTTAAAGAAATGGTTTATACCAAAACCATGGATAAACCTCTTTTAGCTTCTCAAGGCTTAGAGAAAGCTCATCAAATGAGTAGATTTATGTTTTTTTCAAAACCCAAGCTTGAACCTTTAACCTTCTTAATATGACCCTCAACCTTAGATCCTCCTTTTAGCATTTCAAAACCTCAAGTTTCATTTCCAAGTCTTTAAAGTTCGCATCTTTGCTACTGTTTCATTGCATACTACCTTGAGTTGCTAGAAGTTCTCTATTTACTCGCTTTAGTTCTCGATTTTTAGTAATTAGTAGATTTGCATTTTTAATCCTCTGTTTTCTTCTAGTAGTTTTTAACCCTCTTCCAGGGATTTAAAAATAGTTTTCGTAGTAGTTTGGTCATTGCATTTAGTTTTTATCAATTTTACCATCCATTTACCCGATTCTGTTTAGATTTGCTTTGCTCTTGCATTCTTAGTGGTTTTCTTCACCCAGGCTGGATTGACGCCTCTTGCACCATACTACATCATTAACACGTGCATTTGGCCTTGATTTAAAACCTCCCAAACATTCTGCTTATCAAATGGCGCCGTTGCCAACTTGGATTTGTTAGGAAGCATTAGGATTTGGAGCTTAGTAAAGACTAAGCCTTTTACTTTTCTTTTGGTTACTCATTGCTCTACTTCACTGCTTGTAGAGCAAGAACAGAACTTTGAGGAGATAGAGCAAGAACAGAACTTTGAGGAGATAGAGCAACCTGGTCTTGCTGAATTTTGGGTTATGGCTGAGTAGGATCAAGAAGAGGCTCCACCTCATCGTGCTGCTGGTACTAGAGGCAATGGATACCCTAACCACGCACCAAGACCACCACGGATCATTGGTGCTGGAGATGCTCCAAATACACATCACAACCGCTTTGTGATATTACTGTATATTTTGTGTATTTTGCATGCATATAAGATAGTTTCTCGTGCATTTACCTTGCATATTAGGCTAGTTTGCACCATTTTAGGTCCTAGAGCACTTTTGCATTAGCATTCGCATATTTCTTGCATTATGCATCACATTCAGGTTGTTTTCGGATACTTTGGAGCTTTGGAGGATTCGTGGACTTGCTAAGGCTCGTGAGGAAACTTATGGATGCTTGGAGAACTCAACCACTCAGCTAAGGACCCAAGATCGAGTAGCGGATCGAGCAAGGCAGGTTGATCTAGATGAGATCGACCAGAAGATCGAATGCACCAAGTCGATTCAAGAGGAAGGATCGAGATCAAGATCGAGAGAGGAGATCGATCTGGAGTACGGACGTAAATGACGCCATGCAGATTGAGTGAACTTCCTACTCCTAGGTGTGGATTGATACCTCACTTGCATGCTATACTACATCTCATTGTTGCATTTGAGTTTGATAACCTCTCGTGCTTGCATTGCGTAGTAAGAAACCTGTTATCAAATGGCGCCGTTGCCGTCTTAGGTTGCTAGGAAGCATTAAGATTTGGGGTTTAGTAAAGACTAAGCCTTTCCTTTAAGTTTGTTTACTAATCTCTCTGCCTTCAAACTTGTGTCTTTCAGGTACATGAATTTGCGTTCTAGGGGTGAGAACAACTTACTTACACCCTTGGACAATATTCACCAGCTTGGCCACTCAAGAACAAGAAGAGCAAGAGAGCAAGCTAGAGATTTTGAGGAAATTTTTCAAGCCGGTTCAGTAGACTTTGCAACAATGGCTGAGCAAAAAAATCCAGAAGGACCTCCACCAGCTCACGGAGCTGTAGGAAGGGGCAATGGAAACCCCATCCACGCGGTTAGACCTCCATGGATCATTGGTGCTGGAGATGCTCCTAATACGCATCACAACCGCTTTAGGATCACTCCTCCACCGGTCCAAAACAATAACTTCAAGATCAAGCCAGGGTTTGTTCAGATGGTGCAGAATAACAAGTTTCATGGGTTAGCTTTGGAGGACCCATTGGCGCATCTAGACAACTTTGAGCAGCTTTGTGGAATACTTAAGCTAAATGGCATCTCGGAGGACAGCTTCAAGCTGCGTTTGTTTCCCTTTTCCACTCCATAACAAGGCAAGCCTTTTGTTCCTTATAACAACAAAGGGTTTAATCAAAACAGTGGGTATCAAGGGCAAAGACAAGGGAATTTTCAGGGTCAGCAACAGCAAGAGAACAAGAGCTACTCTCCTGTGTTTCCTCCTGGGTTTGTTCCACAGCAACAACAAGTGCAACCGCCACCTCAAGATCCAATTCAAGCAATGTTTCAACAATTGCTTCAAGGGCAAGCATCTACAAATCAGAAGTTTGTGGATATGAACAACAGGCTGGAAACTTCTCTCACTGAGGTCTCTACGCAGATTACTAGCCTCAACAACAAGATACGCCAGCTAGAGAAGGGAAAAGAAAGTTCAAGTGGACAAGGAACCTTACCGGGCAAGTGTGAGCAAAACCCCAAGGTGTATGCAAACGTTATTACCTTGAGAAGTGGGAAAGCGCTTCCACCACAGTCTGTACCAGAAGACAATAAGGACATTGTAGTTCAAGAAAGGGGGGGGGGGGGGGGAGTAAGCTTTCAAATGATCAGGAGACCACCTTTGATAACGTCTGGATTTAAGGGCCAAGGAGAGGTGAAAAAGCAGTTTAAGAGAAGAAAGTAGAGGAGGTTAGCAAGGAGAAGGAAACCTTTGTACCTCCAGCCTACAAGCCGAAGCTTCCTTTTCCTGGATGGTTCAAGAAGCACATTGAGAAGCACAAGGCACTGTTTGAGAAGCACATAAGAGATGTTGAGATCAAGCTGGCTTTGGTTGACTGTTTGGCCATGATGCCAAAGTATGCTAAGTTCCTAAAAGACACGCTGGCTAAAAAGGAAAAGGAAATTGATGAAGCCCTGGTTTTGAGTCAAGAGTGCAGTGCCATCATCCACAAGGAGATAGCAACAAAGAAGCTGGGAGACCCAGGATCATTCACCATACCATGTGCTCTTGGTCCACTGAAATTTCAGAGCTGTTTGTGTGATCTTGGTGCAAGCATAAACCTCATGCCCCATTCCGTTGCAAAGAAACTAGGTTTCACCAAGTTTAAGGAGTGCAGAATCTCACTCATACTGGCTGACAGAAGCATAAGGTTCCCTGCAGGCATGCTTGAGGACCTACCAGTGAGGATCAACAATGTGAATGTGCCAACTGATTTTGTAGTGCTAGAAATGGATGAAGAACCAAAGGATCCTCTAATCCTTGGTAGACCTTTTCTAGCAACTTCTGGAGCGATCATAGATGTGAAGAATGGCAAGATCTCTCTACAATTGGGCAAGGACGTCAAGCTAGACTTTGATATCAACGAAGTCATGAAGAAACCAACGATTGATGGGCAAGCCTTCTACATTGAGACTCTAGACGCTCTTGCTGATGAGTTGCTTGAGGAGTTGGCACAAGACTATCACCTACAGCTGGCCTTGACAAAGGAGTGTGGGGAGTTTGGTTTTCTGAGTGAGCAGACTCAAGAATATGTACACATCCTTGATTTTTCAAGGTTGTGAAGGAAGATGAAGGCGGATGCCTAGAGATCGATCAGGAAATCGACGAGATCACTCGATCCAGGGAAATGATCGACAAAAAGATCGAGGGGGCTGGTCGATCCTGTCTAGAAATCAATGAGAATATCGAGAGAGGCAACTCGATCAGTTCAGAGAACGACTCAGTGAATCGATCCACTGCTCGATCCATATCAAATCGATCGATCTCAGATCTCAGAGGAGACAACGGTTCAAGATGGCAGCCTGAAGGCTCATGACTCGGGTTCTAAGGAGGCTAATGAGGATTGTAACATCAACACAAGCCACGAGGAGGACTGGAGCGAGCTGCTAGCCCCAAAGGTGAACCTAAAGGAGCTCCCAAAAGGGCTAAGGTACGCTTTCTTAGGACCCAATGACACTTATCCTGTCATTGTGAATGAAAATCTGAGTGATGATGAGTTAAACTCACTCCTTAAGGAGTTGAGAAAGTATAGGAAGGCTATTGGGTACTCTCTCAGTGACATCAAGGGCCTTTCACCAATGCTTTGCACTCATAGGATTCACTTAGAGAATGAAAACTCTTCTTCTATAGAACACCAAAGACGTTTGAACCCAAACTTGAAAGAAGTTGTTAAGAAAGAGATCTTGAAACTGTTAGAGGCTGACGTGATATACCCTATTAGTGATAGCACATGGGTCTCTCCGGTCCATGTGGTACCAAAGAAAGGGGGTATCACAGTCATTAAAAATGAAAGAGATGAGTTGATTCCTACAAGAACAATAACTGGACATAGAATGTGTATTGATTATAGGAAACTCAACTCAGCTACTAGAAAAGATCATTTTCCTCTTCCTTTTATTGACCAAATGTTAGAGAGGCTTACTAATCATCCATATTATTGTTTCCTAGATGGATATAGCGGTTTCTTTCAAATTCCCATTCATCCTAATGACCAAGAGAAGACAACTTTCACATGCCCTTATGGTACCTTTGCCTATCGAAGGATGCCTTTTGGGTTATGTAATGCACCAGCAACCTTTCAAAGGTGCATGATGTCTATCTTCTCTGATCTCATAAAGGAAATGGTAGAGGTCTTTATGGATGACTTTTCTATGTATGGTGCTTCTTTTGGTGATTGTTGTCTAAACTGTGCAGGGTACTCAAGAGATGTGAGGAGACAAACTTGGTGCTGAACTGGGAGAGGTGTCACATCATGGTGAAGGAAGGGATTGTACTCGGTCATAATGAGCTTGGAGCCTCCGATTAATGTCAAGGGGATAAGGAGTTTCTTGGGGCACGCTGGCTTCTATAGACGGTTTATCAAGGATTTCTCCAAGATAGCTCGCCCTCTTACATGGCTGTTATGCAAAGAAGCTGACTTTTTCTTTGATGAGGAGTGTCTTCACGCCTTCAAGACCATCAATGAACTCTTGTCACCGCACCTATAGTTCAAGCACCAGATTGGGATATACCGTTTGAGATTATGTGCGATGCCAGTGACTACGCCGTGGGTGCTGTTTTGGGTCAGAGGAAGGACAAGAGGCTGCACGTGATCTACTATGCAAGTCGTACCTTGGATGATACGCAAGTGAAGTATGCTACCACCGAGAAGGAGCTACTAGCCGTTGTCTTTGCTTTTGAGAAGTTCAGGTCCTACTTGGTTGGTTCTAAGGTCATTGTATACACTGATCAGGCTGCTCTGAGGTACATCTACTCTAAGAAAGACACCAAGCCTAGACTCTTGAGGTGGATTCTTCTCTTACAAAAGTTTGATATGGAGATCAAGGATAAGAAAAGGATAGAGAATGGTGTTGCTGATCATCTTTCAAGAATGAGTGTGAATGAAGTCTTACCTTTGGATGACTCACCTCCTGAGGAGCAGCTCATGATGGTCAACACAGTAGTGTGTGCAAGGCTGGATCAGAACTTTGAAGAAGTCTTAAGCTGCAAGGAAGAAGACCTGCCTTGGTATGCGGATATAGTCATTCCCATCTTCTTACGGCAATAAATACATCTTGGTGGCTGTTGATTACGTGTCTAAGAGGGTTGAGGCTATAACCTACCCAACTAATGATGCAAGAGTGGTGATCAAGCTATTCAAGTCTATCATCTCTCCAAGATTTGGGGTTCCAAAAGTAGTGATCAGTGATGGGGGCAGGCACTTCATCAACAAATTCTTTGAAAGTCTTCTGAAAAAGTATGGGGTTAGGCACAAGGTGGACACACCTTACCACCCTCAAACCAGTGGCCAAGTGAAAGTTTCAAACAGGCAAATCAAGGCCATACTGGAGAGAACCGCTGGAGTTACTAGAAAGGATTGGGCAAGCAAGCTTGATGAAGCTATATGGGCTTATAGAACCGCTTTCAAGACTCCCATTGGTACCACTCCTTTCAACCTCCTTTATGGAAAGTCTTGCCACCTCCCTGTTGAGTTAGAGCACAAGGCTCTGTGGGCAGTGAAGCAACTGAATTTCAACGTCAAGACGGCTGAGGGGAGACTGCTGGTGCAACTCCATGAACTTGATGAGCTAAAGGTAGATGCTTATGAGAGTGCTAAGATTTACAAGGAGAGGACCAAGGCGGTTCATGCAAGGAGCTGGTTCATAAGAAGCTAAAGAAAGGCAGTTTGGTGCTACTCTACAACTCAAGGCTGAAGTTATTCCCTGGAAAGCTGAAGTTTAGGTGGAGTGGACCATTTGAGATCAAAGAAGTACTACCTTATGGAGCGGTTACATTGGTTGGAAAGAACAAGGAGAGCTTCACGGTTAATGGGCACATAGTCAAGCCCTACCTAGCGAGTGAATGCAGCAAGGAGAGCATTACACTGCTTCTCCAAGACCCACCTCTGGCCTGAACCAAGTTAAGTCTAGCTAAAGACGTTAAAGAAAGCGCACTTGGGAGGCATTCCCATGTCTATCTTGTACATATTTTTGCTTGCTTTCTATTTCAGTTTTATGCTTTTTATGTTTAAGTGTGCAAGTGAAAGGATAAGGGATTGAAGATCATGGTCATGGAGTCAAAAAGGGCAAGGAATGAGGAAGTAGAGGCAAGAGATCAAGTGATAGATCGACCTACCCTGGCTCGATCTTTACTAGATCGAGCTAGTGAATCAAGTGAAGTCACTCGATCTAGATGAGATCGAGTAGAAAATCGAGTGAGTCAGTCGATTGTGAAAGAATGACCCACCCATGTGTTTAGCTTGAAATGCAAACGGGGTGTGGATCGACTGACCTCACTCGATCCTCAAGTTGGATCGATCAGTTTACTTGATCATGTCACTCGATCCTCGCCAAAACAGCCCCCAAATCGATCATGTGGCTCGATCCAAGGAGCATGGCCATAAGGATGTAGAATCATGGAACGAGGGGACACACTCGATCTAGGACTCGATTGAAATCAAACCGAGCCCCCAATCGATCAACCCTCTCGATCCTAGCCACCATGGGCATGAGATCGAGTCCAAGATTGTCCAAATGGACTCGATCTCATGCCGAGGTAAGTCAAAGTTTTTCCCTCCTTTCTCTTTTCCCTCCGGTTTTAAATTTGAATTGTGGTCATGGCAAGCATCTTTGACCATGAAAGATGTGTCTTGACCACACTTTTTCAGAAACCACTTATTTTACCCATGGTTTTCTTAGTCTTTATATTCACATGCATCCACACTCTCTCAATTTTGTGTTCGAACTGTTTTGAAAAGTAAAGAGAGAGTGTGAATCTTGTTTTAAAGATGAGAACATTTAGCATTCATCACTTGCAAAGGTATTTTCGGTTATTTGAGTTTCTTGTTTAAAATGTTTTGGAAAATTTCCTTTTGTTAGTCTAGGGTGAATGTTAGTTGTTAGGGGATTAGGATAATTTTTAGAATTAGCTAAATATTAGAAAAATTGCTAGATTTGATCCTATCTCTAGATATTTCCTTCTAGTATTTAGCTATAATTTTTATAAATTCCTCAAAAATCTTGGCGTATTGATATAAGTTTTCTTTCTTGCTCTCTCATTATCTCTATTTAGCCGCCTATACTCTTCTTCTCTTTGAGAATCTGAATTTCAGGCACCATGGCACCTAAGAAAAGCAGATAAGTGGAGGGATAAGCTCAACAAGTGGTGCAAGAGAGGGTTAGATGGACCAAGGAAGAGAAAAAGGCTAAGAAGAGACTTGAGAGGCTGCACTTTGAACCAACCAAATTTGCAAGCCGAGACCTTTTGGAAAGGATGGGGCTATTAGAAGACTTTGATGAGCTTTTCAATGACATGGGGCTAGCTTGCCTCTCAAGGATGGATTGCCCCACATATCCAGAGGCCACGCTTGACTTCCTCTCAACCTTGGAGTTTTCCTATGAAAATCCGAGCCTCCCTACTCCATCCTAAGGCCACCTCACCTTCAAGATCAGGAGACAGGCTTATCATCTCTCCATCCAAGAGCTTTGCCAAGCCTACGGTCTAAAAGCTACTGCCAAGCTTGTGGAGTTCCCTCCTTTCGCACAAGCCAATGATCTATGGGACTTGCTATGCGACGAAGGCTACAAAAGTAACACGGCGAAGATCAAGAAGGTCCGCAACCCCGTGCTGAGATACGCCCTCAAGCTCCTTGCTAACACCTTCAATGGGCGATCCGTGGCTCCAACAGTCACCAAGAATGAGCTTTGCTTTCTCTTCCAAGGCATTAAGAAGATATTATGCAGCCAAGAAGAGAATGTTGTGCCGATGAAGGATGAGCTTGGCAATGATGTCAACTATGGTTGCATCTTGGCCTCTTCTTTGGTCAAGTATAAGGCATGGGCTTTGAGATGCAAGGCGAGCTCAGCACTCATTGGAGGCTTCCTTGCACCGCTCTTCATACAAGCCGGAGTCCCCATCCAAGAGTTTGAGCCTTGCGCGGAGAGAGCATACATGGATGAGGCTTACTTGTGCAACACTGACTCTTTGGGACGCACGCCAGCTTCAGGGTTCTATGCCTACTTGTTCTACGGCGAAAACAACACGAAGAGAGTGTGCATCCTGCCTAACGTGGATGAGACACACCTAGAATGCTGTGGCACCATCGAGTTCGTCCCGAATGAAGAGGAATGTTTTGCACCTCTTTGAGCCACAGCCGCACCGCCTCAAGTTGCTCGTGAGTCTTCAGTGTCACCTACATCAGACGCCTAGATGCCAGCCAGCTTTGACCTCCCTAAGCTCGACTTTGAGCCAAAGACCAAAACCGAGAAGTTCCTTGCATCCGTGGTGGAGATTCAGCGGAAGGTGAATAAGTGGCAGAGCAAGATGATTAAAAAGCTTGCCAAGAAGATCAAGGGGCTCCAAAGAAACTCATCTGGTGCATCTTCAAGTGAAGAGGTCGAGCAGCCCGAGAAGAGAAGAAGATCAACTGGTGGGATTGTGATCCGTGAGCCTCAAGGAAGCAACACCCAAGCTGCACGCCACTCTGTACACGAAGGGACAAGCAAGCAGAAAGGCAAGGCGGTCACTCACGAGACTCCTAGAAAGAGCAGGAAGTCTGGAGCATCCTCAAGCTCCAATCATGCCTAGCTCTGAGGTACCAACAACCAAACCCTTATATATACCATGCATTTTTCTTATTTTTGCTTTGTGTTTTGAGCTCCTCTTGAATTTGTTTGCCACTGAGACAGTGTCATTCAAGTTTCGGGAGTATGTGTGTGCTTTGACATGTTTTCTTTGATCTTATTTTGAGTTATCATACTTGAGTCATCATGCATCACTTAAGGCATAGAAAATACAAAAAAATGATAAAAAGTTTAAAAATTTTAAAAATTTTTATGTAGCTTGCATTTGCATTGTTAAATATTGTAGGATTGAGTCTAGAATTTTTAAAATCATTTAGGGCATTTGCATTTGCATAGGGAGCAATGATACAAAATTTTCCTGGTAAAGTGTTTTAAACTCATGAATTAGTTCAAGGCCCTAGTTAGTAGTTCTTTGATGCATTGTTCAAACTTTGAAAGTAAGCTCTAACCATATTTGGATCATTTGTTTTGATTTTCGTGGCTTAAGTTGAACATTCATGAATTGAATCCTTTCTTATCAAGTGAGAACCTTAATTTGAACTTTTAAATTATTATACTTATGCATTTGAAAAAGGATACATGGATCATATACATATTTAGGCTTTCTTCTCCCTTTCACCACTCTCTTGTAAGCCTGAATAGAACTTCCTACCTTGACCCTTACCTTCCTTTCAAGCCAAAATTCTTGTGTGATATCATTGTGAGGCCTCTTTTCGGTTTGAACTTGGCATAAAGTGTTAGGTTTAGGCGACATGATTAGGCTTTCATACTGTTGCTAGCTTTGCATTTTGAAGCTAGTTTTAGACTTAAGTTTAGGAAGGGGATTCATGGGTGTTGATGTTTTGCTTACTTGTTTTCGGTTTAATTAGAGTTTTGTGTTAAAAAAGGTTTAATAGTTTTAGTGGGTGGTCTTTGGTTGTATTGTTTAAAAACTCTAAGTTTAAAATAAAAAGAGATAGCCCTCAAAAAAGAAAAAAATAAGAAAAGAGCTAAAAGATCAATTGTCTAAAGAAAAGAAAGAAAAATTTTGAGAAGAGGGCTATCAAAAATAAAAGAGAAGAGCTAAGTTTATGTATAAGATCATCCCACTAGCTATAAAAAGGTTGAGAATGATTTGAGTTTATTTGGGTCTTGCTTGGCGTCTTGCCTTGTTGTTTATGGGTAATCTCTAGGAGGGTGAGTGAGCTTAAAAAGAAAACAAAAATGAGAGGGGTTTAGGATCATTGTTAGTGTATATGGGTAGATGAGAGTCTAGTCATGTATGCATCAATTGTCTTTACCTTTAGCATTATGCATAAGTTCAGCCTTCTTTGAGAGAACCCATTTGCTTGAATTACATTACCCACTTGAATGAGATCATCTTTGTCTCATAACCTTTGTCCCTAGGCCAAATGTATCTGGTTTTAAAGTGCATAAGTGTGATTCACGGTTTGAGCTTAATGAATGTTAAAGGATAAGATTCTTGGATTGTTTAGGATATGAGAGTCATGATTTGAGATTCAACATGTGATGACTATGGCTAAGTTCTTTGGAGTATGAGTTTGTGTGATGCATCTTAGAATTGAGAACTAGGACCATTGAGTTGATTCATTTGTTTGCTTGAGGGCAAGCAAAAGGTAAGTTTGGGAGAGTTGATATACTTACATATTTTGCATATTTAGCATGAATTTAGAATAGTTTTTCATGCATTCATCTCTCATTTTTGGCTAGTTTGCATCATTTGTCTCATTTTAGGTCCTAAGTGCATTTTGCATTAGCGTTTGCACATTTCTTGCATTATTGCACCACATTCGGTTGTTTTGGACACACTGGAGCTGTGGAGGTTGAGTGGACGAGCTAAGGATCAAAATGGAGCTTGTGGACACTTGGGTGAACTCGGTCATGTAGCAAAGGAGCTGAGATCGAGAGGTGGATCGAGCTAGGCAGGTCGATCTAGATGAGATCGACTAAGCTCGGATCATTTCAAGGAAGGGATCGAGTTCAAGATCGACCAAGGTGATCGATCGTGTGTACAGACGTGAATCAAGCCATGCAGAATAAGAGCCAGATCGAGTGCATGACCCGATCATCCGAGGATCAAGTTGAAGATCGAGCAAAAGCAGACGATCCACGAAGAAGATCGATCACCCAACTCGATCTCTACAACCTTATCCGGCCAAGTCATTTTTGGACTCTTGTAAGGGGGACCATTTTGATGTTTTGGCCATTTTAGGCAATCGTTTCTCATCCATTCGATTTGTCTTGGACTTTTTAGCTTTTCTTACTGTCGATAGAGAAAAACCTACATTGTCACAATTTCAAGCTTTCCTTGTTTTAAAAACCTTAATCTTTCCTTAATCATTGAGTATTTTTCTTAATCTATCTTCTTTAATAATGCTTAGCTCTCTTTTCTCTACATTTCAATCGCTTTTAATCATGAATAGTTCGTTTTTGGGTTTAAGGTTGGGGCGATTTAGAGGGTTTAAGGATTTAAATCTTGGGTCTTTTCTTGTTTTCAACTCATTCTCTTCTTGTATTTGGGGACTTAATGCCTAAAGAGTGTTGGGAAAGATCTTTATGATCTCAGTGATCTCCTTACCTTAGCAGGATTCAGGAGTCTCTTAACACCAGATCCAAGAGATTAGTTTTCCTTTCCCAAACACCATGGTTGCTTAGAGGACTAATTAGGCCACTATTTGAGATCTAACCTTAATGTTCTTTGACCCATCTTTCCACCACAAACCATGGGTTTGGAGGAAGGGTTAAGGAAAGGATTTATACCACAAACCATGGATAAACCTCTTTTAGCTTCTCAAGGCTTAGAGAAAGCTCATCAAATGAGTAGATTTATGTTTTTTTCAAAACCCAAGCTTGAACCTTTATTCCTTATATAACCATCAACCTTAGATCCTCCTTTTAGCATTTCAAAACCTCAAGTTTCATTTCCAAGTCTTTAAAGTTCGCATCTTTGCTTCTGTTTCATTGCATATTACCTTGAGTTGCTAGAAGTTCTCTATTTACTCGCTTTAGTTCTCAATTTTTAGTAATTAGTAGATTTGCATTTTTAATCCTCTGTTTTCTTATAGTAGTTTTTAACCCTCTTCCAGGGATTTAAAAATAGTTTTCATAGTAGTTTGGTCACTGCATTTAGTTTTTATCGATTTTACCATACATTTACCCGATTCTGCTTAGATTTGCTTTGCTCTTGCATTCTTAGTGGCTTTCTTCACCCAGGCTGGATTGACACCTCTTGCACTATACTACATCATAAACATGTGCATTTGGCATTGATTTACAACCTTATAAACATTCTGTTTATCACTGGCCAAATGGTGCTCTTTACTTAACTGAATGAATGGAAACGAGAGATGGATCGAATAGCACACACACGACTGATGTTAGAACCGTGATAATGTCTGTTTTGAACTCAAGAACAAAGGGGGAACCACACAATGCTTTAGAACTCGGCGGCGGCTTTCTTTGAAGAAAGATCGTTCTTTTATTGATAATAGGTAAAAAGGTGGGCTACAATGCTGCATGTAGGACTTTATTAATAGTCCTTCAGCCTTGACCTTCTAGGGTCAAAAATAAAAAAAAAATGCAAGACCGAAAATACAAATGAAATAACAAAAGATTACAACGTTTATTCTAAAAGTTCTATAAGAAACAAGAATATATCCCTGCAAAACAAAAAGAAAACACGAAATATAATTGAAATAAATGATAAATCTTACCATTGCCTTTTGAATGATTAGTGTCCGAGTATGGTAAGCCTTTGTCATCACGCTTGCTCTTAAACTTGGCCGTTTTAATGTGGAGCGATAATCAACATGTTTGGGCCAAGGCTATCTTAGAGAAGAGGCCATTCATCGATGTTAGGACCCAACTCAAGCTTGGCTAGGCTTTGAACGTCTTGAAGTTTGGCTAAGTGTTGGCCCATTTGGTCGTCTTGTCCTCCGGTCAAACGTACCGTAATACTCTCGTCTGCGGTACGTGGCTGGTACGTAATGTGGTCGACCGTGGTACGAGGGTGGTATGTAATGCTACCATCCCGTCATGTCTTCATCCCGTACTGTCACGCCATTGTCCTATACCATCATGTCTTTGTCTTGTACCGTCATGCATTCTTCCTTGAGGACAAGCCGTTTGAGGAGAGTGTTGATGTCTTGTGTTTGCTTGAGGTTGAGGAGAGTCTCCACAGCCTTATTGAACTCTTCTCTCATTGTCCTTGTTCCCGACCGGGTCTTTGGTGGTTCGTACATGGTGGGTACCTTAACCGGCTGGAGGTCTTCATCAAGAAGTTCTTAAGAGATGTCTCCCATTACTTCTGGGATGAGCCCTATCTGTACAAGAGATGGAATGATGGGTTGTTCAGAAAGTGTATAGCTGAAGAAGAAGTTTCAGGAATTTTGCATCATTGCCATGGCTCAGCCTATGGAGGACATTTTGCAACATTCAAGACAGCCTCCAAGGTCCAAGCTGGTTTTTGGTGGCCTAGTCTGTTCAAAGACGCCCAAGCTCACATCTCCTCATGTGATGCATGCAAAAGATAGGGAAACATCTCCAAGAGAGATGAGATGCCTCTGAACTCTATTCTTGAAGTGGATCTGTTTGATGTGTGGGGAATTGACTTTATGGGACCTTTCCCTTCATCTTATGGGAACAAGTACATCCTGGTGGCTGTTGATTATGTGTCCAAGTGGGTTAAAGTCATTGCCAGTCCAACAAATGATGCTAGAGTTGTGCTGAAGCTCTTCAAGACAATTAACTTCCCATGGTTTGGTGTTCCAAGGTGTGTGATCAGTGATGGTGGAAGTCATTTCATCAACAAGGTCTTTGAGAGTTTGCTCAAGAAGAATGGTGTCAAGCACAAGGTTGCCACTCCTTACCACCCTCAAACAAGTGGCCAAGTGGGAGTGTATAACAGAGAGATCAAAGCCATCTAAGAGAAAACAGTTGGTGTTATAAGAAAGGACTGGTCTAATAAGCTTGATGATGCTTTGTGGGCTTACAGAACAGCCTTCAAGACATCAATTGGCAGGACTCCTTTCTCACTCCTTTATGGGAAGTCCTGTCATCTACCTGTTGAGCTGGAATATAAGGCTTTGTGGGCAAGAAAGTTGCTGAACTTTGACATCAAGACAGCTCAAGAAAAGAGACTCATCAACTTGCATGAGCTATAGGAAAACCGCCTTGAAACTTTTGAGAGTTCTAGGATCTACAAGGAGAGGACAAAAACTTTCCATGACAAGAGGATCAAACACAAGGACTTCAAGGCAGGGGATCAAGTGCTGTTATTCAACTCAAGGTTGAGGTTATTTCCTGGAAAGCTGATGTCAAGATGGTCAGGTCCATTCAAGATCAAGGAAGTGTTGCCAAAGGAGCTGTGACTTAGTTTAGCAAAGATGGAGAAGACTTCATAGGGAATGGGCACAGGCTGAAACCATACATGGCAAGTGAGTCTCTTGGAGATGAGGTAGACATCAGCCTTGAGGAACCTCCACAAGATTAATCAACCAACGAAAGTCAAGCTAAGGACGTTAAACAAGCACACTTGGGAGGTATTGCCCTGTTATCCTTGTACATATTATTACATTTTATGCTTTCTTTTGCGTTTTTCTTTCAATAACAGGAGCAAGTGTGGTTAAGGCAAATTGTTATAAGTCTGGGAAACAAGAACAGATAAATTTTGGCTACTATCGATCACCATATCAGTCAAGACAAGACCGATATAGACCCTATTGGTCATGCTATCAGTCAGCTTGTGATCGATAGTGGTAGAGCCAGAATGTACCAGTCAACCTATCTGTCAGTAGTGATCGATAGGGAAAGGAGCTGCAACGTATGAATAGTATCAGTCTAGCTATCGATCAGATACTGACCGATGGAAATACATCAGTTGTATTTTGATCACTCTATCGGTCTAGAGAGTGACCGATACAAAATGATCGGATGTATTTCGGTCAGTGTATCGATCAGATTGAGACCGATAAGATTCATCAAGAGGGCCATCGGTCACTGTATCGGTCACGAATGTGACCGATAGGAATTGGAAGCATATCGGTCAGCCTATCGGTCTGGGAGAGACAGATACAACCTCCCAGTCTAACCAAACTCCCTCTAAGGTACACAACCCTGCTCCTTTGCTTTTGAATACTTCTGAGTACCTTCCATTACCCTTCTTCAAGCTTCTATTACACAAGGGGATGTGTAATTCAAGTGTGGGGGAGAGCATTGCATTTCACATGGTGTTTTGTTTTCTTATCTTCTCTTTTACATACTTGAGTCTTATGCATTCATGTATTCATCTATATGCACTGAAAATCCATAGAATTTTCAATTTTTTTGGAACCAAAAAGATCATTTAATTGCATTTGCATAACTAAGATTGAGTCTAGATGCATTTCATATAAGTTTGCATACATTTGCATAGGGAGTAGATGATAAACACTTGTCAAGATGTTGATGTTTGAACTGTTTTCAATGCTTTGGTTATCTGTTGTCTGAGTGCATTGTAGTGAGTTTGAAGTTAAGGCTGCACCATATCTTGAATTCTTGCATTGATATTCTTGTCTTATGCTCAAGCTTGCTTTGATTTGATTCCAACTCTATCTTATTAGAACAATAATCCTGACTTAGAATTATCTTGTTTGTGCATTGAGAGTGATTACATGGCTACCTATATACATACTTGGATTATCTTTTTACCTTCTTACCACTCTTGTTAATCCAAGTAGCTGATCCTTATCATTATGGGACAGTTAACCACACCCTAAACCAATTCTTCTTTCTGAACCTAAACACTATTGTGAGAGTTGTAAGGCCTTACATTGCATCATTTTCGATTTTATCTTGGCAAAAAAATGTTAGGAATAAGGTTGGCAAGGAGAAGCTCTCTTGTAGAAACCAACTTGCATTTTGAGCTTGGTATTATGTTAGGAGTTTGGTAAATGGTAATCTAAGTGGTTTGAGCTTTAATGTTTACATCTTTGAGAAGAAGAAGAAGTATGAGATTGGTAGTATGGTGGAATAATTTATTTTCTGGTTAAGTTAATTAGGAAGAAAGCTCAAAGTGTTAAAGAAGAAAGGTGCCAGCAACAACAAAGCTTGCAAAAGGTCATCCAAAAAGAGAAATCAGACCAAGCAATGCACCAAAGGTGATGAAAATGGCGCCAATCATACAACAAAAAGAGCAAGATCCAAAAAGAAGTCAACCACACAAGCAAAGCAAAAGAAGAAGGAGTTCTCCAAATATGAAGAAGGAAGAGATCAAGTGCTTTGGGAAAGGGTAGATTTAGGAGTTTCACTTGGGATTTTAGAAGTTATTAGGTTCATCTTGGGTTAAAAAGGGTAGAAGAGAGCTTTGACTTGCATGCATAGGTGTGCTTTTACCTTTAGCATTTTGCCTAAAATAGAATCATTTCATTGAGTGATCCCCAAAATCTTTGAACCCTTATTTGAATGAGATAACTTTCATCGCATAACCATGTCCCTTGACCAAATGTCTTTTCTTGATTTGCACAAACATGGTCCATTGGTTACTGATTAATGAATGTTAAAGAGTTGGTTGATTCGAATGCTTGTGTAGGCTAAGCTAGAGATCACTGTCTGCTATGATAGGTATGTCTAAAGTTTTTAAAGTAGAACAATCTCTATGCATCTTAGAACCTATAACTTGAGCATTGATTCAATTTTTCCATTGACATCTTTAGTTTTGAGCTCCCACTTTCAAACCTCACTCTCCCATTTGTTCTTATTTGCTTGAGGACAAACAAAAGGCAAGTGTGGGGATGTTGATATCTCTTGTATTTACATCATTTAGGCTTGCATTTAATGCATGTTTTGATTCTTTTTTGCATGTTTTCCTTATCCTTTGTCCCATTTTCTTCTCCCATTAGACTTAGGTTGCATTTAGGATGTTGTTTGCATTTTTTTTGCATAAAAGATGTTTTTAAGGTACTCATGGAGCTATGAGGAGCATGGAGGAGCTTTGGGAGTTAAGCAGGAAGCTGGCTGAGATGAAATGAGCAAGAGGAACCAAGGCAGACGATCTCTGCAAAGCCTATCGGTCAGAGTACGAAGGCTATAAGTCAAGGAGTGACCGATAAAAATCCTATCGATCAGCCTATCGGTCAGAGAAGTGACCGATAGAAGTACACCGTATGGATTTCGGTCACCCTATCGGTCACCTTCTAGACCGATAGGAATCCTATCGGTCACCTTATCGGTTACATTCAGACCGATAAGATTCCAGACTGAAGATCACTTATTTAGAATTTTGCCATTTTCGCTTAGACTACTTTAAATACGAAAAATTCCTAATTTCTGGGAACATACTTTTATCCAGCAGTTCTTTGTTCTCTGTTTTAGCTTTTTGATTTTGTAACTTGAATCTTTGCTTAATTTTAATTAAAGTTTGCATTTATCTTCTTGTTTAATCTCTCTAATCATGATTAGTCACCTTTCTCTCTTTGAATTGATGGCTTTAATGGTGTTTAGTGAGTAGTCTTTTTAGTGATTTGAGATGGGTTAGGTTTAGGAAATTTGAGACTCAATCTATGATGTCTTAGTGTTAATTCTTCTATTTCCTTTCTCGATTGCTGTGTTTAATGCTTAATTAGCCCTAGCTAAGTTGATTAAGATCTTAGGCTCGTTTTATGCCCACCAAGTGTTTGATGAAATGCCTGACTGCTTTGTACGAGAATTGCTTATCCTAGCTCAAGAGATTGACTGTCTAGGGAGTGATTTGGCAATATAGGGTTGATAGAATTGTCTTAATGCTTGCCTTTTGTCATTTCACTAATGAGACTTAGTTCTTGACTTGGTAATTAGCAAAGAGATTAGTACCAAGAGATTGGATTAGTCATATAAATGAATCCTATGCATAAGGAATAGCATTGTGTGAGTTTGTAAGTATCATAGGTTGAGTCAAGAGTTCCATAATACCAATTATCTCATCTCAAGTCCCATTTTTTCTATTTTTTTTGTTTGAATTCGGATTTGCCTTTGTTTTAGTTGTTTTGCTTACTCTTCACTCTTTGTTTGATGTTCTCTTCATTTCTGTTTGAT
This sequence comes from Thlaspi arvense, assembly GCA_911865555.2. Taxonomy (NCBI): domain Eukaryota; kingdom Viridiplantae; phylum Streptophyta; class Magnoliopsida; order Brassicales; family Brassicaceae; genus Thlaspi; species Thlaspi arvense. Next base: position 28,573,398 of record OU466861.1, on the reverse strand, counting down.
CTTTTGGTTGTTAGACTTCAAAATCATCTTTGTTTTCTTGAATTAAGAGCTCTATTTCACTCTTACTGCTTCATTCTCCCCTTTTGGATTGATAAAACCAGATGCTATACTACAACTGATTAGTACAAGCTTGAGTGATTGAACCAAGTCCTAAAAACTCTTGTATTAAAATCCCTTCTTTAAAGTAATAGAACTCATTCAACTGATTGAAGCCCATTCTGTAGTTATGCTTTCCCACTTTGAAATGAATGTACCCATCACCATAGCGTTCCTCTTCTTCTTTAACCTCATCATCAAAATCATCAAAGTAGTGCATCTTGACGAAAGAGGGGAATTGTCAAGCTTGGAGCTTGCGTGTAGGGTAGGCTGTGTTCAAGAACTTCTCCATGCCAAGATTATTAAAGAGAAGTTGAATATCTTCTTCAATGCCCATCTCACAAAACAAAGATAATGAGACATAGCGAGTGGGCAAGAACTCCACATTTGAGATAGCCTTGAAGAGTTCCTTTGTTATAGGGGTGCATAAGGATCTTTTTCTTCTTCAACAATAACCCTCTTCTCCTGGGATTTGTCTTGAGACTCTTGAGTGAGCATCAGAACTTTATTTTCTTGTGACATTGTACCTGAAACATGAACACTCAAGAGAATGTAAGCATTTTTGCACAAATAAGACAAATTCAAGCAATATTATCAATTATCAGAAAAGTCCAAAAAATTTCAAAAAAATTCAGAGTGAACAAAGATAAGCAAAAAAAAATTTATAGCTCAAAAGAAAAATTACAAGCTCTAATTCAATTAAAATGATCAAATTCAGAAAATTTGACAAAATTGCTCAAGAACACATAAAAATCTTTCTCTCCACCAACAAGCTCAAACATTTAAAACTTTGAGACAACAAGCATTCCTAGTTCATTAAAGCCAAGGGTTTTTCTCAAATCAAGCAAACATATGAGGTTTAACAAATATATCTACAAGTAAACACTAAGAATAAACCATTGAAATATTTTGCAAGAAAATGGAGAATGTAAGCTTGAAGTATGAACCTAAACGCCAAGTTTATTTTCGAGTTTTTGGTGGAGAGTGACAAATGAACATGAATGCTCTAGTGCAAAAGAGAATGGAGGATATACATAGAGATAAATGTGAGATCTGAGAGAGTTTGGGAGAATCTTTTAAAAATTTAAATTTTGAAAACCATAATTTCATGCAAGGGAAACGAGGGGACAATACTTGCACCAAGCATGTATATTTGGGCCCAACTCGATTTGCTGTTTTGTGAAAAAATTAAAAATTTGAAAAATTTCACCCATATCGAGCAGGCAAGCAGGCCCTCAGTATGTCTGCTCGGTGTGTATCGAGCTCAGGACATCGGGTCCTAGAATGCGATTCATAATTATGAGTAATCCAATTCTTTGGCACTAATTATTTTGTTAATCATCTATTCAAGAACTAATTCCCATTAGTGAATGGATATTCAACAATCATTAAAACAAGCAGTCCAATTTTACATTGCCAATGTACTCCCTAAATATCTAATCCCTTAGGTTAGAATAATCAAATATCTTACTTGACTAGTTCAAGTATTTCAATAAACACTTGGCACACATAAGTAAAGCCTATGTTCTAAATCAACTTCCCAAAGGATAATTGATATACTCTTATATTTCGCATATTTAGCATGCATTTAGAGTAGTTTTCATGCATACATCTTCCATTATAGGCTAGTTTGCACCATTTATCACATTTTAGGTCGTAGAATACTTTGCATTAGCATTTTGCATGTTTCTTGCATTCTTGCATTATATTCAGGTTGTTTTGGCTACACTGGAGCTGTGGAGGTTGCATGGACATGCTAAGGATCGAAAGAGAGCCTATGGATACCTGGAGGAACTCATGCATGCAGCAAAGGAACCGAAATCAAGGCGCAGATCAAGCTAGGCAGGTCGATCTAAACGAGATCGACCACAAGATCGAGAGACTCGGGTCGTTTCAAGAAAGAGAATCGAGACCAAGATCGACCGAGGTGATCGAACAAGAGTACGGACACGGGACTAAGCCCGGGAAGAACGAGAGCCAGATCGAGGTCACGACTCGATCATCCAAGGATCGACTAGAAGATCGATGGAAGCACTCGATCCACCCAACCGAATCGACCCGAAGATCGAACAAAGGAAGACGATCCACAAAGACGATCGTGTTAAAGATCGATCACCCAAGTCGATCTCTAGAACCTTATCTGGACAGCTCACTTTTGGAGTTTAGTGAGGGGATCATTTTTTGGTTTTTACCCATTTTTGGGCAACAAAACATTATCACTTTCATTACCCACGCTTTGTCGAGAACTTTTCAATCTTTCTTTTAGGCAAATTGCCATTGTTGAAGTTTTAAGCTTTTCTTAGTTTTTGTAAACTCTTAATCTTGCTTTAATCCAAGGATTTCTCTTAATCTCTCTCCTTGCTTAGTAGTTTAATCATGTTAAGCTTTTTTTCCTTTGCATTTACATCTGCTTTAAGCATGTGTATTGAGTAGTCTTTCATGGGTTTAAGGTTAGGGTGAATAAGGGGGTTTAAGGGTTTAAGCTTGGGACTTTTCTTGTTCTTAACTCATTCTCTTCTTGGATTTTGGGGTTTTAATGCCTAGAGAGTCTTGAGAATGTTCTCTTTGATCTCAGGGATTTCCTTACCTTGACAGGATTCAGGAATCCCCTAAAACCAAATCCAAAAGACTAGCTCATCCTTTCCCAAACGACATGGTTGCTTAGGGAGCTAGCTAGGCCATTATTTGAGATCTATGCTTAATGTTCTTCGACCCATCTTTCCACCGCACGCCATGAGTTAGGAGGAAAGGTTGAGGAATGGGTTTATACCACACACCATGGATAAACCTCTTTTAGCTTCTCAAGGCTTAGAGATAGCACAAAATGTGTAGATCTATGTTTTCAAAACCCAAGCTTGAATCTTTAACCTTCTTAAACATGATCCTCAACCTTGAATCCTCTTTTAGCATTAAAAACTCAAAGTAATCATTTCTTAGTTATAAAGTTTGCATCTTTCGTCTTAAAAATCATTGTTCTAAGTTGTTAGAAATTTCTCTGTTCATCTGCCTTGAGAGTTCGATTTTTATAAACTAGTAGTTTTGCATTTTAAATTCTTAGAAGTCATCTAGTAGTTGTTTGACCCTTAAAAGGAGATTTTAAAATAGTTTTCATAGTCATTTGGTAGTTGCATTTAGTTTTCATAGATTTTCTCCTCAAATAATCCGATTTCACTTAGATTTACAAAGTTCTTGCATTCCTAGTAACTTTCATCAACCTGAGCTGGATTGACACCTCTAGCACTATACTTACCACTATACTAGGCTTTAGGAATTGATAAAATTGACCGAATAACCTTGTTTATCAAATGGCGCCGTTGCCAACTTGGGTTTGAGTTGAAAGTATTAGGATTTGGAGCTTAGTAGAGACTAAGTCTTTATTTTTATTTTGGTTACTAATCTAGCTACCTTCATACTTTTCTTCTCAGGTACATGAATCTGAGGTCTATAGGTGACAACAATCTACTACAACCTCTAGACAGCATTCATCAACTCGGAAGTGCAAGGGAAAGAAGGACTAGAGAACAAGCACAAGACTTTGAGGAGATATTGCAACCAGATATTCTTGATTTTGAGGGTATGGCTGAGCAAGACCAAGCTGAGGCTCTACCTCACCGTGCTGCTGCTGCTAGGGGTAATGGCAACCCCAACCACGCCCCAATGCAACCAAGGATCATTGAAGCTGGTGATGCACCAAACACTCATCACAAATGTTTTGGCATCACTCCTCCACTGGTGCAAAACAACAACTTTGAGATCAAGCCAGGCTTTGTATCAATGGTGCAGAACAACAAGTTTCATGGACTTGCTATGGAAGATCCTTTGGAGCACTTAGACAACTTTGAGAAAGTATGTGGCATGATCAAGATCAATGGGATCTGGGAGGACAGCTTCACGCTTAGGATTTTCCCATTTTCACTTAGGGATAAAGCAATGCATTGGGAGAAGACCTTACCTCAGGGAACTATAACCTCATGGGCTGATTGCAAGAAGGCATTTCTGTCTAAGTTCTTCTCAAGTAAAAGGAAAGCCTGCCTAAGGAGTGAGATTAAAGGTTTTACACAAAGGCAGAATGAGACCTTTAGTGAAGCAATGGAGCGGTTCAAGGACTACACCATTGCATGTCCTCATCGTGGCATCAGTGAGGAGACAATCTTGAGCACCATCTTTAGAGGAGCTCTTCCCAAGATCCGCATGCTTCTGGACATGGCAAGTAAAGGCAACTTTCTTGGCCAAAATGTAGAAGAGGGAATGGAGCTCATTGAGAATCTTGCTTTGAGTGATGGGAACTATGCTGAAGATTATGATTGAGCACCAAGAGGATCTGACCTTGAGGCAAACAAGAAGGAGCTGAAATCTCTACATGAAAAGATTGACAAGTTGGTACTTGCAAATCAAAAGCATGTACACTTTGTGGGAGAAGCTATGGATGTTATTGATGGGCTAGAGGAGAGCCAAGAGGAAGCAAATTGGGTCGGAGGTCAAGCCTATATTAAGACTCAGGGCTATGTTCAAGGGTATCAAGGCAACAACAATCTCACTTACCAAAGTACCAATGTGGAGAACCCTAAAGATCAAGTGTACCCTCCTCAACAAGGAAAACCATTTGTTCCTTACAACAAAGGAGGATTTACACAAAATAGTGGGTACCAAGGGCAAAGACAAGGCAACTTCCAAGGCCAGCAACAACAAGTGAACAAAGGTTACCCTCCTGGTTTCGTGCCTCAGCAGCAACAAGTCCAAGCTCCACCATTCACACCACCTTAAGATCCGGTTCAAGCAATGTTTCAACAGTTACTTCAAGGAAAAGCTTCTACAAATCAGAAGTTTGTTGATATGAACAATCGACTGGACTCTTCTCTTACTGAGGTATCTACACAGATCACCAACCTGAACAACAAGATACGCCAGCTAGAGAAAGGAAAGGCCAGTCCAAGCGGTCAAGGAAGCTTACCCGGGAAATGTGAAGCAAACCCTAAGGAGTATCTAAATGCAATTACTTTGAGAAGTGGGAAAGAGCTGCCACCACGGTCTACACCTGAAGACAATGAGGACATTGTAGTTCAAGAGGGAGAGAGTAATCTCTTTAATGATCAAGAGATCACCTTTGACAATGTCTACATTGCAAGACCTAAGAAAGGCAAGGAAGCGGTTTTACAGAAAAAAGTGGAGGAAGTCAGCAAAGAGAAAGAAGATTTCATACCTCCACCTTACAAACCGAAGCTCCCTTTCCCTGGACGTTTCAAGAATCAGCTGATTGAGAAGCATAAAGCCTTGTTTGAGAAGCACATATGAAACGTTGAGATCAAGCTGCCGTTGGTTGATTGCTTAGCTATGATGCCAAAATATGCCAAGTTCTTGAAGGATACGCTTGCTAAAAAGGATAAAAAGAGTGATGAGGTCTTGGTATTGAGTCAAGAATGCAGTGCAATCATCCACAAGGAGATAGCACCGACGAAGCTAGGAGATCCAGGGTCATTCACTATCCCTTGTGCACTAGGCCCTTTGAAGTTTGAAAGCTGCTTATGTGATCTTGGTGCCATTAATCTTATGCCTCACTCCTTCAGATGCTGAGATGCCCCAAGGCTTTGATCTTCCCAAGCTAGACTATGAGCCGCGTACTAAGGCTAAGAAGTTCCTTGCTTTGGTGGTTGAGATTCAGCGCAAAGTCAACAAGTGGCAAGGCAAGATGATCAAGAAGCTGGCTAAGAAGATCAAATACCTAAAAAGAAGCTCATCTGAGGCGTCTTCAAGTGAAGAGGTTGAGCAACCGGAGAAGAGAAGATGATCAACCGGAGGTATAGAGATCCGTGAGCCTCAAGGAAGCAATCAAGCTGGATGTCTTTCTCTCTATGAAGGCACGAGCAGGAGCAAGGACAAAGGCATCCTTCACGAGACTCCTAGAAAGAGCAGGAAGACTGGAGCATCCTCAAGCTCTAGCAATGCCTAGCTCCAAGGTACCAAAACTCAACCATTGTAAATATCATGCATTTCTTCTTAATTTTTGCTTTGTGTTTTGATCTCCTCTTGAATTTCTTTGCCACCGAGACGGTGTCATTCAAGTTTGGGGGAGAGTGTGTGCTTTGACATGTTTTATTTGGATCTTATTTTATGTTATCATCCTTGAGTCATTATGCATTATCTAAGTGCATAGAAAAATACAAAAAATATCATAAATTTTTTTAAAATTTTCAAAAAAAAAAAAATCATGTAGCTTGCATTTGCATTGTTAAATATTTTAGGATTGAGTGTAGAATTTTAATCATTTAGGTTGTTTTCATTTGCATAGGGAGCAATGATATTTATTTTTCTTGAAAGTGTTTTAAGCTCATCAATTGGTTCAAGATCCTAGTTAGTAGTTCTTTGATGCTTTGTACATTCTTTGAAAGTAAGCTCTAACCATATTTGGATTATTTGTCTTGATTTTCGTGGCTTAAGTTGAACAAACATGAATTGAATCATTTCCTATCAAGTGAAACCTTGATTTGAATTTTTGAATTATCCTACTTGTGCATTTGAGAAAGGATACATGGATTACATATACATATTTAGGCTTTCTTATTTCTTTCACCACTCTCTTGTAAGCCTAAGTAGAACTCCTCACCTTTACCTTTACCTTCCTTTCAAGCCAATTTTCGTGTGTGACATTATTTTGTGAGGCCTTTTATTTTCGGTTGAACTTGGCATAAAGTGTTAGGTTTAGGCGACATGAATAGGCTCTCATATTGATGCTAGCTTTGCATATTGAAGCTAGTTTTAGGCTAGAGGATGGGATTGGGATTCACGGGTGTTGTTGCTTTTGCTTATTTGTTTTCGGTTTTGAAAAGTGTTGGTGTTTGGGATTTGAATAAAGGGACACATAGTTTTATGTGGGTGGTCTTGTTCTAATTAATAAAAGCTCAAGTTGAAAAGAAAAGAAGGTAACTCTCAAAAAGAAAAAAATAAATATGAGAAAAGAGCCAAATGGCCAAATGTTAAAAAGAAAAGGAAAAAAATGAGAAGAGAGCTATCAAAAGAAAAGAAAACAGCTAAAGTTATGTATAATGCCATCCCACTAGCTATAAGAAGGTTTGAATGATGTGTTTATTTGGGTTTTGCTTGGCGCCTTGCCTTGTTGTTGTGGGTAGTCTCTAGAGGGTGAGTGAGCTTGAAAAAGAAAAGAAAAATGAGAGAGGCATTAGGATCATTGTTAGTGTATATGAGCATAAGTGTGATTCACGGTTTGAACTTAATGAATGTTAAAGGAACGGATTCTTAGATTGTTTGGATAATGAGAGTCATGATTTGAGATTCAATAGGTGATGAATATGACTAAGTTCTTTGGAGTATGAGTTTGTGCATTGCATCTTAGAATTGAGAACTAGGATCATTGAGTTGATTCATTTGAAAAACACTTGTCAAGGAATTTGAGCTCCCATTTTTAAACCTCTCTTCCTTTCTTGAATTTTGTTTGCTTGAGGGCAAGCAAAAGGCAAGTTCGGGGGAATAATCTAGCATTAAGAGCATCAATAAAAAGAGAAATGAAAGATTTAATACTAACCAGTCACTAATTAAGCATCAAAGTCCCCCAATCTATCCCATCTTAACCCCAAGAAATGCACTACTGATATATCATGGTTTTTATGGATTTTAACCATGGTATAAGTCCTGTTTATTGAGTCTTTTTGGTCTTTTCAGAGTCCTAGTAAAGTCTTTGCAGGTGATAGCATGATTGGAGCACAATTGGAAGTTTTAGAGCTTTTTGGATTAAAGCAGGAATAATTCCCGAAGGAACCAACTCAGAAGAGTTGTTCTGCACTGGTGAGGATCGTCACCACTCAAGGGTGACGCTCGTAACGCTCATATGAGAAGAATCACGTGGTTTATTTAAAAGATGGAGAGGAATTTGTATTTTTGGCCCAAGTGTTCCATTATTTACAAGAAGACCCCAACTCCTGTTTTAGCCTGTATATTAAGTTTTTCAACCATCGTTGGCTTGTATCTTGTATCTGAATTTCTAGAGAGCTTTTGATAGAGATAGTTTTCAGAGCATTGAGGAAGACAAATCCTGTACACTTTGAGAGAAGATTTCGAACCCTTGTATCTCTACTCTGTTCTATTTTATGCAATATTATTCAGCTATACATTGTTTATTCATAATCATGTCTGAGTAATCTGTTAGTTAAGTTAGGATGATTTGAGGGTTGATGAAGAGTTTGTAGAATTGTCAAACTGTTAGGAAAATCCATTGGTTCTTCATTTGTGCTTGCATACATATCGATTCTTCGACTAATCATCTAGATTTTGAAACCCTAGGTTGTCTAATAGACGTGAGAACTTTGTTAATCACCTAAACGAGTATTAGATGAGCAAAACGCCTATTAGCAAAGAGATTTGACTTAGGAGTTTTGTAAACAATGGAAACATGATCATTAATGCTTGCTTTACTTGTTAGAATTTGCCAAGAGATTTGAAATTTTATGAATTAGGCATAGATTACTTCTGCAATTAGAATTGATTAGTTATATCATTTTGTTTCAAGTTCAAGACGGTTCCAATTCATTCATGATTGCATGCATTCTACATCCTCGGATTCAACCTACGAATTATCCTGACTTAGCGCTTTTAGCTTTATGAACTTTAGAACAATCAATCAAAATCGCCTGCTTACATTCATTTAGTTATTTCGCATTACATTCATTGTTTACTGCTTAGCCTAATTTGAATCTAAAATCTATAGGGTAGTAACTTATTCCTTTGGGATTCGATAACCCTTTGTGCTACAACTGCTTTGCTGTGCACTTGCCGTAGTAAAATAATTGGGTAAAACTTAGACCCTATCAAGTTTTTGGTACCGTTGCTAGGGAGTAATAGCTGCCTATAGATTTTTAGTATTAGGATTTTGACTAAGTTTTATTTTGTTTACTAACTTTTGCTAATTTCATTGTGTTGGTTTCAGGTGTATGCCTAATTGCAGTACCAGAAGCAACAAGGAGAAGGAGCTTGTGACTTTGAGCATCGATGACCTAGCTAAGTTGGAAAGGATCATCTGGAAAGCTAAGAAACAGTCTACAATGGTCACTCCGATTGTCTTGATCGAAAATGCAGAAGGTCACTTGGTTGACAGAGATATAAAAATGAGGAATGAAGAAGGGCAGAGACTGGATCAGAATGACAATGTAATAGTTGAACAGGTGGTTCAACAAGCTGCGAATGAATCTGTAGACGATACTGGCCGTTTTGTTCAGCGAACTCTAGGAGACTATAACAGACCTGACCAGTTTTATGCCAACAGAGCTGCAATCCGCCCTCCTGCATTTCTGAGAAACGATTTTGAGATCAAGCCTGCTTATTATTAGCTTGTGCATCAGCATCCTTTTTCATGGCTTGCCATATGATCATCCTATTGCTCACATAGCGAGGTTTGAGGATTTAGCTACAAGCATTAAGGCCAATGGAGTCAGCAATGACTTCCTGTTCTGCAAGCTGTTCCCCTATTCTCTTGGAGGAGATGCAGCTTACTGGCTGAAGCAACTTGGGCCTTGATCGCTGACTACTTGGGAGGACACTAAGAACACTTTTCTGAACAACGTCTATGATGATGCAATGTCAGAAGAGTTGAGAACAAAAATTTATTCATTCTCCCAAGGACCCACTGAGGCTTTTAAGGCTTCCTGGTTGAGATTCAAGTCTTATCAAAGGGACTGTCCTCATCATGGTTTCAATCAGGTGCAGCTGCTTGGAATTTTCTTCAAAGGAGTGGAATGAAAATACCTGATGGCGTTGGAGCTGCTAGTAGTGGCAACTTCAACACAAACTTTCCAAAAGATGCAATCACTTTGATTGAAAACTTGGCATCCAGTAACAACACCAAGAATGGTGACTGTCAGAGGATGCAAAAAGCTGGTTCGAATGATGGAAACAAAATCGCTAAGGTCAAGGCCAAGTTGGACAGCATGCATAACTTTCTGGTGGGAAAGATGTCAGTCCAGTTTACTGCGGAGGTTGAGACTTTCGAAAACCCTGAAGAGTGTGAGCAAGAGGATGTTAATTTCATCAATGCAAGAGGATTTCAGAGTCAAAGGTTTGGGAATCGGCAATGGAAGAGAGGTTATAAAGGCAATAATCAGAAGAGCACCTTCACAGGAAACCATAATTCTTCTAGTTATACTCCAAAGCCACAGTTCCAGTTCCAGAAGACTGAGTTTCATAAACCATACCAGAACAGCAGCAACTTCAACAGGAACTATGGTTCCTCTTCCTATCAAACTACACCTGTACAAGATAACAAGATGGAATCTATGTTGGAACACATCCTAGAGGGACAACAGAAGACAGATTCGCTTTACCATGACCTGAATAAAAAAATTGAGAGTCTGAACACTCACATGAAGAAGCTGGATACTCAAATTGCTCAAACTGTAGGAGCTGTTCAAAGGCAAGAGGGATTCCTTCCTGGAAGGACAAATACTAATCCTAAGAACCATGTGAATGACATCACACTGAGGAGTGCAAGAAACATTGAACCAGTGTTGAAGAAGGAGTTGAGTGCAGAGGAAATTGTGGAAATTGAAGAAGTTGAAGATGATGAAATTCTTGCTGAGAATGACGGAGTGACGATCGTCACCCCTGAAGGGTGTCGCTCATAGCCAACTTTACAAAGGGAGAATTTACGGTTTGACGGAGTAGTGACCAAGGACTCGTCACCGACCAGTGGCGATCATCACCAGGAGGGTGACACCCGTCACCAACCCCGAACCAAAGCTGCTTCGCCTGTGACTGCAAACAATGCTAAGGAAATATGTGAAGAGAATGTTCACCAACAACTTGAGTCTGGAATTGGGAGCCATGATGATCAATGAACAGGTCAGTGCAGTGATTCATAACAGATTACCTGAGAAGCTTTCAAACCCTATAAGCTTTATTTTAGACTGCACCATCTTTTTAGATAGGTTTGAAAGATCATTGTGTGATCTTGGTTCTATTGTGAATCTGATGCCTCATTCTGTTGGCAAGAGCTTAGGGATGACCAATTTTAAAGCTAATAGGATATCTCTTATCCTAGCTGATAGATCAGTTAGAGTCCCTGAACGTGTGATAGAGGATGTGCCTATTAAAGTGGGGGATTGTATAATTCCCATTGACTTTGTGGTTTTGGAGTATGGAGAAGAAACCCAAAGATCCTCTGATTCTAGGCAGACCTTTCCTGGCCACTTCTGGAGCCATCATAGATGTCAGGAAGGAAAGAATTAAGCTGAATAAAGGTGACTTGGTGATGAATTTCAAAATGGACAAGCTGCTGAAGAGGCCAACCATAGATGGACATGCATTCTATGTGGATGTTCTCACCAACCTTGCTGAGCAGATCTGCTAAGTGATGAATCCAGAAGATCCCCTAGAGAGGGCGTTGACCACTTATACAGTAGAGGCTGAGCACCTGGATGCAGCTGCTACTCGGTATGCAAAGATGATGGATGCTACTGCACAAGTCATGCAACTGGTTGCACAAGAGGAGCGAGTCAGCACCTCTGTAAAAGCTGCTACAATGGGAGACTGGAGTGCAGCAAAAGCTCCAAAAGTTGAGCTCACTCAGCTCCCTACAAGGATAAGGTACACCTTCCTTGGAGAGAACTCCACTTATCCTGTTATTGTTAATGCTTCATTGAACAATGCAGAGCTCACACTTTTGCTAAGTAAGCTGCGCAGATTTCGCAAAGCTCTTGGCTATTCTCTTGATGATAATTCAGGTATCTCTCCGGACTGTGCATGCATAGGATACACTTGGAGGATGAATCGAAATCATCAGTGGAGCATCAGAGGAGGCTGAATCCGAACCTGCAGGATGTTGTCAAAAAGGAGATCATGAAGCTGCTGCAAGCTGGGATAATCTATCCCATATCTGATAGCGCCTGGGGCAGTCCGGTTCATGTGGTTCCTATGAAATGAGGAGTCAAAGTGGTGAAGAATGACAAGGATGAGCTCATTCCTACTAGTATAGTGACTGGACACAAGATGTTTATAGACTACAAGAAGCTGAATGCATGCACCAGGAAAGATCACGTCCCTCTGCCCTTCATTGATCAGATGCTAGAGAGGCTAGCGAATCACCTGTATTACTGCTTCCTAGATGGATACTCAGGCTTCTTTCAGATACCTATCCATCCAGATGACCATGAGAAGACCACCTTTACCTGTCCTTATGGCACATTTACATATCGCAAAATGCCATGTGGTTCACATCGGTCATCCACATTGATTAAAAATGATCGATGTGGCCAGCGAGGTAAGTGGTTCTAACTTCAAAATTTTTTCCTCCCTTGGTTTGGAGCAAAAAGAGTTTGTATTTAATTTTTTTGGCTCCTCCCTGCCATTCAGACCCAATTCTGAGCACTTTTGGTTTTGTCTCCCACTCCTTAGATTCCTTGTCTCCCCTCCTTAACTTTATATAATCCAACAAACTCCTCTTCTCTCTTCACACTTCACATTTTCTCTTCTCTCACTTATAGCCACGAAATTTCTCAGCTCTCTCTCTCTTTTATTTGTCTTTGAAATTGCTTAGAAGTCCCAAAAGGTTTGCTCTCTTCCACTATTCATTTACTTGTTCTTATGGTTTGAACTTTAGATCTTATGAACCGTATGCTTTAAGAACTAGTCTTGTTCTATTTAAGTGCTTGTTTTGATTTTGCATCGTGGAATTTGTTAGTTTAAGCAAGTTGAATGTTAGAGCTGTTTACTGTTGCTTATTCCATTAGCTTGCTTTGCTTTAAATTCATTATGCATAATCATGATTCATCTTGTTTAAAAGCTACCATGCTAGGTTCATGTGCATAATTAGTTAAAATGTGTTTAGAACTCTAGCATGCTTATGATTTTTGCTCCTGAATTCTCTTAGTTCCTTAGAGGTTTGCGTTGTTTAATAACTAGTTAAGCCTCCCTTAAATTTGAGAAATTTTTTTTTTAAGAGTTTTACAATCATGATTCTTCATCCCTTTGTTTCCAAACTTATAGTCTTTTGAGATTTGTACTTGTAGGTACTATATATTGGAAAGAACAAAGAGGTTACTAATAACAAAGGCTAAGCACCAAGGAAGATGATGTAAGCATCTATGCTTATACATTAGTACTTGACAAGGAAAGGAGCAAAGGAGACACTAAGCTTGTAGATGTGGGGAAAGGAGGACGTGTAGCTGAAAGCAATGGAGTTAGTGCTTCAAAACGCCAGCGTTTCAGGCATCAAAAGGACCAGCTGGGTCGAGCCAACACTCATTCGGTTCAATACAACTCGCCACTTAACCAAGAAAGACCCATCAAGACGTTTTTATATACAAATGGACCTACATGTGTATATTCTGAGCCATATAAGGAAACCACGAATGTATATCATCAAGGCAACTTATGCACGCCTTATCTGGAGTCTTCTGAAGTTAACCAACGTCCCAAACCATCAGAAGAAGCCAATAACCGAACTCAATCTTGCCAAACCAAAGAAAAACCGCCACTTTCCATAAATGGAGCCATTGGAGCGTCAATGCATATATACCATAGAAACTCGAATATATGTCAAGCTGGGACATTATATTCGCCCTTCCTCACGTCCACAGAAGTCTACACAAGCCATAATACACCAGATCAAGTCATCAGCCGTTCCCTTTTATCAGAAACCAATGGAGATTACCCCAAAAAGAAGCTTTCCATACTTGAAAATTATCATTCAAAGACTGAAGACCAAAGACCATCATTATCTCCTAATCTCAGCCATCCATTAAAACCACCAGAATCATCACGTCCATAACTCATAAAGGAGCCAAAGAAATCCCCTCATCATAGCCAAATCAAGAGATCATCACCTTTAAAGCCAAACAGCTGGAAGATTATCATCCCATCATTTTGCTTAAACTATGCTTCTGTTTTTAATTATTGTGACCGTTGCTTTTCATCATTTCTGAGCATTATAAAAAGCTCACATCCTTGTACTTTTAATTCACCAAGTTATAATCAAGAAAAGTTTTATTTTGTTTCAAAGAAAGTTGTCTTTCGAATCAACATTGTTCCTGCTTATTACTAGTTCTTCAAGAGGGATTATTAGAACTTGTAAAGAGTGTAGAAACAAGTATTCTTGTGAGGATTAGCCCTTAAATATTAAAATCTAAACCCTTTGTGTTTGGGATTCAAGCACAACTGGCAAACCAACCATCTAGTCATTCAACCATCAAAGGCTTCTAAGCAAAGCTTTCAAAGGGACAATACTTGAAGTATTTCAAGGATTGTATTAGAAGAAGGCGCCCAAAACATCACTTACAGCCAAAGACAAGGGCAGAGGGGTTGCTGAAGGACAATCCTCAAAGAATGCTAAGTCAAAGTCTAAGGGAAAGGCAAATGTTGTATAAGAAGCCCCAAGCAAACAACTAAGTCCAAGGGAGTTTGTAGAGCTCTTCAGCCAATGCAAATTCAAGGCTACAAGGTTCCCTTGTGCCTCTACTATGAAGGCGCTTGGCATCTATGAAGATTGCAAGAAAATCTTTGAAGCAATGGGGCTTGGCAGTTTCACGGAATTAGCGCTTCCCTCATACCAAATCCTGACCATTCATTTTCTCTACACTTTTCAAGTGACAAGTTATGAGGAGAGTGAGATAGACAATGGTGATGGCTGGATAGCCTTTAGGCTTGGGAAACAGAAGTTTACAGCCACCTTTAGAGAGCTTTCATCCGCCCTTGGGATGGAGTTCTATGCTGATAAGAAGCCTCAGTTCAAGATCAGGATGAAAGAGCATGCCAGGCTGTGGGAGGTGATTGGGATTGATCATTTCACTCCCAGAGTCAGAAAAAATAAAGACCTGAGGCATCCAGCTATGAGATATGCTCACAAGGCGCTTGCTAACACCCTTTTTGCAAGGAAGAAGACTAATAAAATCTTATCAAGGGAGATGGACATTATCTTTCATGGCATGAAGAAGCTGGTGCGCACTGCCAAGGGTGAAGAGACTATCCTCAGTCCGTAAGAGCTGCTTTGTTATGTGACTCTCCTCATGGAGCAGCCCTTCACTGATAGGAGCTGGATCATAAACAAGAAGAAGAGAGAAAAGCACCCTCAGCTTCACATAGGGGGAGTTGTGACAGCAATCTTGATGGCTAGTGGAATAAACCTTGATGAACATGAAGCAGATGGATTGTCACCTCAATGGATGGACCTTGGTTACTTAAAGAGGAGTCATTTCTTAGAGAATTCTATCCAAGGGAAGCACATCTATCAGTTCCTGAAGCATCAAAGGAGCTAGCCAAATTTCTTCTTCCCAACCTACAGCACACATCCATGACCACGAGACATTCCTTCCAAGTGCAATAAACTGATCAATGGCTACCTTGGGAACCAGCTAGGGCTTCATCCTATGTCCCTATGTCTCAACCGCCATCAGCCTGGGAAGCACCAGCCTACTCTCCTTCTGAAGCTTACATCACTAGACAGGAGTATGACTCTCAAGGAAAACCAATTCAAGTGCAAGCACATTGGCCTAGTTTGGTACCTCCACCTCAAACAGCATCTTCTTCACAAGAGAGGAGGAGAAATAAGAGGAGGACAAGTCAGTCTCCACAACAAGAAACATCAGGATCATTCATAGATCCAGGAGACACTGATGAACTCTCTTACTCATCCCATCACTCCTCCCACCATAACTAAGGTACCACATCCTTTCCATTGTATATACCATTGCATTTTTTTTAGTTCTTGTAATATATTTCTGTTGCTTCTCTCTTTCACTCTTTTATTACACAAGGGATTGTGTAATTTAAGTATGGGGCGAGGGATTTAGGGTTTGAAATTGTGTGTTCTTTTCTTAGCTTTTCTCTTCTTTCATCTTTGCGTCTCATGCATTCATGAATACATGTAAGTGCATAGAAAAATACAAAAAGTCGAAAAATTTGAAATTTTTTGCATGTTTTGCAAACCAAAAAGAAAGCATATAGTTGCATTTCATTTGTTTAAGATTAAGTCTAGTGTTTGCATAGAGGCTACATTGCATTTGCATAGGGAACATTGATAAATTTTCCTTGTAAAATGCTAAGTGTTTAGGATTGATTTAAATGTCTAAGTGGTTAATTGTTTGATTCATCATAAAAAAGTTAGAAGTTAAGGCAGAACCATGTTTGATTTGCTAATATTTTTTTTCTCATCTCATACTGAAACCATTTGTTCATTGAAAATCAACTCTATCTACTTAAACCTTAATCTGATTTTTAATTATCATGTTTGTGCATTGAAAAGTGAATTCATGGCTATCATATACATATTTGGATCATCTTCTTCCTTTCTTGCCATTCTTGTTGATCCAAGCAGCTGATCCTCATACTTATGGGACAGTTAATCCACACCCTTAACTAAACCTCATTTTTGAGCCTAAACACCATTTGTGAGAGTTGTGAGGCCTTGAATACATAATTTTCGAATTTTATCTTGGAAAAAGGTGTTAGGATTAAGGCTGGCAAGGAGAAACTCTCTTGTAGATATCAGCGTGCATTTTGAGCTTGATTCTAGGTTAGGAATTTGGGTGAGAGGGTAGTGTTAAGTGGTTTGAACTTCATGGTTTGTATCTTTTAAGAAGAAGAAGAAGAAGAATGGGATGGTAGTGTGAGAAATAAGTTAAGTTTGTGGTTAAGTATAAAGGAAAGAAAAGCTCTAAGTGTTAAAAATAAGGAGGCGCCAACAACAAAGATTTGAAAGGTCATACAAAATAGGAAATCAGACCAAAGCATTCCACCAAAGGTGATGAAGAATGGCGTCTAATCAACAAAGAAAGAGCAAGTCCCAACAAAAAGGATCAACCACACAAGGAAAGAAGAAGGAGTTTCCCCACATATGAAGAAGAAGAAGATCAAGTTCTTTGGGAAAGGGTAGACTTAGGGGTTCACTTTGGGTTTAGAAGTCTTTAGGATTCATCTTTGGGGAAAAGGGTAGAAGAGAGCTTTAACTTGCATGCATAAGTGTGCTTTTACCTTTAGCATTATGCCTAAGTTAGAATCATTTTTATTGAGTGATCCCTTGAGTTTACTAGCCCTTACTTGAATAAGATCATATTCATCTCATGACTATACCCTAAGACCAAATGTTTTCACTTGATTTGCACAAACTTGATTCATGTTTACAAGCTTAATGAATGGTAAAGATTTGGTTGATTTGAACACTTGTCTAGGTTAAGATTTGAGATCATTTTGAAACATGATGAGCATGGCTAAGTTCTCTAAAGTATAACTGATTGTGGGATTGTGTTTTGCATCCTACAGTTAGACACTTAGACATTGACTTCACTTTTTTACCTTAGCATTTTTGGATTTGAGTGCCCACCTTTAAACCTCATCCTCCATTTGTCTTAGTTTGTTTGCTTAAGGACAAGCAAAAGGCAAGTGTGGAGGTGTTGATATCTCTCACATTTACATCATTTAAGCTTGCATTTAGTTCATGTTTTGGTTCCTTTTGCATATTTTCCTTCTCTTTAGTCCTATTTTCCTTTCCTTTTAGACTTAGGTTGCATTTGGATCGTAGTTTGCATTCTCTTTACATTAAGGATGTTTTTAGGTACCTAAGGAGCTATTTGGAGCAAGGAGGAAGCATGTGGATGATTCAAGGAGTTGTCCAAGCCGAGGAGGAGCAAAAGGAGCTAAGGAAGGTGATTTCTGGTGTAACATCGATCAAGGCCAAGCCAACATCGTACGATGTGAAGCAACATAGAAGACTGGTGTCCACATTGATCACTCACATCGCACGATGTAGATGGGCAGGAGCTTCAGAAGTTTGCATCGATCAGCCACATCGATCACTTGAGATCGATGACAAGACACAGGACAACCACATCGATCCTCAGCATCGTATGATGTAATGGACCCAAGAGGACTTGATCTTAGCATCGATCATCCACATCGATCATCAAGTAACCGATGTCAAGCACCAGAAGTTTACATCAATCATCCACATCGATCACTTATAATCGATGTTGGCCCAATCCGAGATGTTTTTATTTATAATTTGCATTGCTTTAGGGTTTTATGCATTTAGTATAATTAGGCTTAGACTAATGGTTTTTAACCAAGTTTTGTTCTGGCTTAGTTTCTTAAGAGTTTTTCAGTGTTTGCACGAACAAATCTCTCTTTTTGGCAAATTAAAATTGATGAACTTTCTGCAAATGTCGATGATGAGGTTGAAGGAAATAAAGGTTGTAGTGGAAGGATATGGTAAGAATAAAAGGGCGATTGTTATGGAGACGAAGGAGGATTCAGTGGATGAGATCGGGAGATCGAGAGTTGCAGAGATGATTTCATAAAGTAAGTGACGAGGATTTGAGATATTAGTTCAGTGTGGCTTGAAGGCTCGAGTTTGAGTGATGGAGAGTGAATCCGCCGCTGGAAATGGTGGAGAGATGGTGGAGTAGTAGTGGAGAGGAAAGGTGTGTGAGATTTGTCGCTTCATTATCTTCTTTTTCAAGTTAGATTCAGATCTTTTCATTGTTTCATGGATTATATTTTTAAATTTTTTATTTAAAATGGTTTTCATTTTTAAGTTTCGAGTTTTATTTTAATTTTAATTTTCCAAGTTAAAAAATTATAACAGAAATAAGTAATTTTTAAACGAATGTTATTTCACCGTTATCGGTGTTTACTGATCTGTCAAAAAATTTGATGGTATGTATTTAAAATCCACTTTGAAGGTTTTTTGTATTAAAAAAAATTGTTTGAAGGTTTAAAGTGTTAGTAAAATACTTCCAAAGTTTAACGTGTTAGCGTATGTGATAACAAGCTTTTTAGGTCGTTAAGAGCAAGCAATGCAAGCAGGAGGTTATCGAAACTCAAGCAGCACACAGTCGTTGTATAGTGCAAGAGGAATCAATCCAACCTAGGAGCTAGAAAGTGCAATGAGAATGCAAGGATCATGCAAAGCTAAGCAAATGATGAACAGTTTTGTAAAAATCCTAAAAACTAGATGCAACGGTCAATTGCAAGACAAAACTATTTTAAAAATACTAGAAACGAGTGAACTACCACGAGGAACAAGCGGAATAATTAAAATGCAAAACTACTAATTATTAAAAATCGACTAGTGGATCGACAACGGGATCGACCACTAGATTGAGCAACAACGATCTATCTCGTCTAAACAACCTAAAATGATGAAACGATGTAGAATGCGATTTACAAGAACACAACTTTATGGTGCTAGGATGATAATAGATGACTTTAGATAATAAGAAAGAGGGTCTAGGGTTGAGGGTTACGTTCGTGGGTTTCAAAGGTCAAAGCTTGTTTGAAAACATTAGATCTACTCTCTTTGAGAGGTTCCCTAGGCCTTGAAAACCAAACGAGATCCATCCATGGCTTGTGGTATGGATCACTCATTCGCTCTCTTCTCCAAACCCATGTCGATTGGTGGAAAAAGAGATCGAAGGGCAATAAACATAGATTTCAAACCAAAGACCAATAAACATAGATTGCCTGCCCTCCAGCAAACAAAATTCAAGAAGGGGGAGAGGTTTTAAAAAAAACGGGGGTTTAAGCTTCTTGCAAAGGTATCTTTCAAATGAATCTATCTCAATGTCCTAGTTAATAATTTTAAGATGCAATGCACACACTCATACTCCAAAGAACTTAGCCATACTCATCACACAATGAATTTCAGATCATGACTCTTCTATTCCAAACAATCAAAGAATCTCATCCTTTAACATTCATTAATGATCGAACCGTGAATCAAACTTATGCACTTAGAGCAAAACACATTTGGCTAAGGGCGAAGGCTATGAGCATAAAATGATCTCATTTTAAAAAGGGTTATACAATGCAAAGGGTTTCTCTCACGAATGGTATGAACTTTATGCATAATGCTAAAGGTAAAGGCAATTGATGCATACATGATTAGATTCTCATCTACCCTTATTTGCTAACAATGGTCCTAAACCCCTCTCATTTTTTTTTCTTTTCAGCTCACTCAGCCTCCTAGAGACTACCCTTATTAAGCTCAAACCCCAAACAGAAAACATTCTTACTCTTTTAGGCTAGTGAAAAAGGCTGAAAACATTTTAGCTCTTTATTTTTTTCTTATTGATAGCTCTCTATTCTTTTTTTTCTTTTTCTTTTCTTTTTGTTTTGGCACTTAGGCTCTTTTTGTTTCTTTTTATTTTACTTGAGATAGCTATCTTCTGAAATACTTAGAGCATTATACATTTTGAAAACAAAGCCTTTCACTTAAAGCCTTTTATTCACTTCAATTACCAAACCCTTTTGAAACCGTAAGCATATAAACAAGAAAGCAATCCCATCAAACCCCCAAACTTATCCTAAGCCTACAACTAGCTTCAAAATGCAAAGCTATCAATCATATGAGAACCTAATCATATCGCCTAAATGTAACACGTTATGCTAAGTTCAAACCGAAAAGAGGCCTCACAATGATGTCACACAAGAAAGCTTGGCTTGAAAGAAAGGTAAGGGTTAAGGTTGGGGTTCTACTTAGGCTCACAAAGAGTGGTAAAAGGAGGAAGAGAGCCTAAATATGTATAAGATCCATGTGTTCATTTCAAATGCATAAGAATGATATTTAAAAATTCAGATTAGGGTTCTCACTTATTAGGACAAGTTTCAAATCATGAATGTTCAATTCAAGTCACGAAAATCAAAACAAGTGATCCAAGCATGGTAAGGACTTACTTTCAAAGTGTGAGCAAAGCATCAAACAACTACTAACTAGGGCATTGAAACAATTCATGAGCTTAAAACACCTTGTTAAGAAATCTTTAACCCCTTATGCAAATGTAAACAACCTAGATGCTTAAAAATTATAGACTCAATCCTAATATGTTTAACAATGTGAATGCAACTACATGAATGTTTTTTGAAAATGTTTAAAAACTTTATCAATTTTTTTGTTCTTTTCTATGCCTTAGATGCAATGAAGACTCAAGGGATGCAAACAGAAAATAAGAGCAAAATAAACATGTCAAATAACACACACACTCCCCCAAACTTGAATGACACCGCCTCGGTGGCAAATAAATTCGAGAGAGTTCAAAAACACAAAAGCAAAATCAGAGAAAATATGAGTGGTATTTACAAGGATCGGTTGTTGGTACCTTGGCTCTAAAATCGGCTAGAACTTGAGGATGTTCCAGCGGAGCTGCTCTTGCTAGAGGAGCGTCGGGCTATGTCCTTGCCTTTATCACCGGTCGGGAAGCCATGGACGGAATGACGAGCTTGTTGCGTGCTGCCTTGCGGTTCACAGATGACAACACCGCCAATTGATCTCCTCCTCTTCTTGGGCTGCTCGACCTCTACACTCATTGACTGCTTAGACTTTGCGGATGAGCTTCCTTGAAGCGCCTTGACTTTCTTGGCAAGCTTCTTGATCATCTTCCCTTGCCACTTAGTAATCTTACGCTGCACCTCCACCACCGAAGCAAGAAACTTCTCCGCCTTGGTCTGTGGTTCAAAGTCCATCCTGGGAGGCTCAAAGTGGGCTGGCATTGCGCCATCTGAGGGTGGTGACTCTGACTGCTCACGCGGGGACTGAATAGGCATCATGGCTGTACCAAGTGGGGCGTAACACTCTTCTTGGGTTGGGCAAAACTCGATTGTACCGTTGCTATCCAAGTGCGTCTCATCAACGCTGGGCAAGATGCACACGCTCTTCTTCTTCTCGTCATTATAGAACTGATAAGCAAAGAATCATGGAGCTGGCGTAGGTCCCAAGCTATCTGTGTTGCGCATGTAGGTTTCGTCCATGAATGCTCTATCCGCGCAAGGCTCGAAGCGTTGGAGAGGTACACCGGCTTGGATGAAGAGCGGCGTGAGGAAGCCCCCGATGTAAGCCGAACTCGCTTTGCATCTCAGAGCGTATGCCTTGTACTTCACCAAGGAGGATGCTAGAATACACCCGTAGTTTACATCATTCCCAAGGTCATCTATCAGCGGATCATGATTCTCTTCTTCACTGCTGCACAGTATCCTTTTGATCCCTTGTAAAAGGAAGCATAACTCGATCTTTGTCACTGTAGGAGACACGGCCCGCCCGCTGAAAGTGTTGGCCAACAGCTTGAGAGTGTACCTCAGAACGGGATTCCTTACTTTCTTGATCTTAGCCGTGTTCACTTTGTATTCTTCATCACAAAGCACGTCCCATATGATGCTGGCATTCTTGAGAGGGGAAAACTCCACTTGCTTAGCCGCGGCGTTGAGTCCATATGCTTGGCAAAGCTCCTCAATGGAAAGGTGATAAGACTGCTTCTTGACTTTGAAGGTGAGATGACCTTGTGAAGGAGTGGGAAGGCTCGGATTCTCAAAGGAAAACGCCAAGGTGGAGAGGAAGTCCAAGGTGACTTGCGGATATGTTGGGCAATCCATCCTTGAAGGACATGCAAGCCCCATGTCTTGGAGAAGAGAGTCAAAATCTTCTAGAAGACCCATCCTTGCCAACAAGTCTCTACTTGCAAAATTGGTAGGCTCAAAGCGCAACCTCTATAGCCTTTGTTTTGCTGACTTTTCCTCCTTAGTCCAACGGACCCTCTTGTGAACTTGTTGAGGTTCTTCCTCTTGAACTTGTTGAGCTCCTACGTCCTGAACCGCTTGCTGCTCTTCTTCTCTTTGTGTATCCTCTTCTCTGGTTCTCTTAGGTGCCATTTGTGCCTGAAAGGTAGTTCTCGGAATAGAGAGTTAGAATAGGCGGCCAATACAAAGAAAACGCAAGGAAGAGAAAGAAATTCGCAACTAATACCCTAGATTTTTGGGAGATTTTTAAAAATTATAACTAGATAAAAGAAAAGAAAATCTAGATATGAGCTTAAATCTAGAATATTTCCTGATTTCTAGCTACTTTTAAAAATTTGTTAAAATCTCTAGCAACTTAAATCAACCATGCGATTATTAAAGGAATTTTGAAAAGATTTTAATTAAAAATCTTAAAATACCTTTGCAGGATTGAAAACAGAAGCTAATGGCCTTTAGAAAAATAAAAATAGCACTCTCTCTCGATTTAGATTCTGCAAGAACAGAAATGAGAGAGTGTGAAGTTGTTGAAAACATAAAGGCCAAGGAAATCTAAAACCACGGGCAAGGAAAGCGATTTTCTGACAAAAGGTGTGGTCAAGGCGCATCTTTCGTGATCAAAGATTCTTGCCTTGACCACCATTCAAAATCAAAAAGAGAGGGAACAGAAAAATGGAGGGAAAAATTTTGTTACCTCGGCACGAGATCGAGTCTATTGGGTCGATCTAGGACTCGATCTCATGCCCATGTTGGCTGGATCGAGAGATTTGATTGATCAGTGACTCGATTTTTTTAGAATCGAGTCTTAGATCCATTATACTCTCTCGTTCCTTGACTTTTTGGCAACTAGGCTGTACTCCTTGGATCGATTTCCTTGATCGATTCGGGGGTCGATTTGGCTGAGATCGAGTGGCAGATCGTGTAGACTACTCGATCTAGCCGTGAGGATCGAGTGCCTCAGTCGATTTACCTCTCGTTTGTTTTTCAAGCTAAACGTATAGGGTATTCATCCTCTCGTGATCGACTGTGGCACACGATCTGTCTACTCGATCTCGTCTAAATCGACTAACTCCTCTCGATTCACTAGCTCGATCTAGCAAAGATCAAGCCAGGATGAGTCGATCTAGCACTCGATCTCTAGCCTATATTCGCCCATTCTTACTCCTTTTAGATCTAAGATCATGGCCTGCAATCCTTTACACCTTTTCCTACACACTCAGAAGGTAAAAACATAAAACTGAAAGAGAAATAAAGCAAAAATATATACAAGATAGACATGGGAATGCCTCCCAAGTACGCTTTCTTTAACGTCTTTAGCTAGACTTTACTTGGTTTAGGCAGATGGTGGGTCTTGGGGAAGCATTGATGTGCTCTCCTTGTCAAATGCACTCGCCATGTATGGCTTAACTCTATGTCTGTTCATTGTGAATGCATTCCCACTCTTGCCGACCAAGGTGACAGCTCCGTAGGGCAATACCTCCTTGATTTCATACGTACCGCTCCATCTAGATTTCAGCTTTCCTGGAAATAGCTTGAGCCTTGAATTGTACAGCAGCACCAAACTCCCTTCCTTTAGCTCCTTGGGTACCAACTTCTTGTCATGAGCAGCCTTAGTGCGCTCCTTGTAGATCCTAGCGCTTTCGTAAGCATCCAGCCTTAGCTCATCAAGTTCGTGTAGCGGGATCAAGCGCTTCTCCTGAGCTGTCTTTAGATCAAAATTCAGTCGCTTCACAGCCCACAATGCTCTATGTTCCAGCTCAACGGGGAGGTGACATCCTTTGCCGTAGAGAAGAGTGAAAGGAGTAATACCGATGGGCATTTTGAAAGCAGTCCGGTAAGCCCACAAAGCGTCATCTAACTTCACTCCCCAATCCTTCCGAGTTGTCCCGACTGTCCTCTCGAGTATTGCCTTTATCTGTCGGTTAGAAACCTCCACTTGTCCACTCATTTGAGGGTGATACGGAGTAGCCACCTTGTGCTTCACACCATACTTCCTTAGAAGGCTTTCAAACAACTTGTTGATGAAATGGCTTCCTCCGTCGCTTATCACCACCTTGGGTACTCCAAACCTCGGGAATATAATGCTCTTAAAGAGCTTGATCACCACCTTAGAGTCGTTTGTAGGGGATGCAATGGCCTCAACCCATTAAGAAATGTAGTCTACAGCCACCAAAATGAACTTGTTGCCGTAGGAAGATGGGAAAGGCCCTATGAAGTCTATGCCCCATGCGTCAAAGACGTCAACCTTAAAGATAGGAACTTGAGGCATCTCGTTCCTCTTCGTGATGTTCCCTGCTCGTTGACAAGCTTCAAAACTTTTCACAAACTCATGGGCATCTTTGACGATTGATGGCCACCAGAAACCGGCTTGTAAGATTTTTGTAGCGGTTTTGAACGAAGCAAAGTGTCCTCCGTATGAAGAGCCATGGCAGTGAAAGAGAATGTCCTTGGCTTCTTCCTTTGAAACACATCTCCTGTATAAACTGTCCACGTCCCTCTTGTACAAGTAAGGCTCGTCCCAAAAGTAGTTGCTTGCGTCTCTCATGAACTTCTTCTTGTGATAGCTGTCGAGATGAGTTGGCTCCTCTCTGCATGCCAAGTAGTTCACAATGTCAGCGTACCAAGGAAGATCCTCTTCTTTGAAACTCAAAACCTCTTCAAATCGTCCCTCTAGCCTTCCACAAACCGCCGTGGTGATCATGATTAATTGCTTTTCCGGAAGCGAATCATCAAGAGGTAAGGCTTCATCGATCCTCAACCTAGAGAGGTGATCAGCAACACCGTTCTCTATCCCTTTCTTATCCTTGATTTCCATGTCAAACTCCTGAAGAAGATTTATCCTTCTCAAGAGTCTCGGCTTTGTATCCTTCTTGGAGTAGATGTATCTAAGCGCTGCGTGATCTGTGTAGACAACAACCTTGTCTCCCACTAGATAAGCTCTGAACTTCTCAAAGGCAAACACTACTGCTAATAGCTCCTTCTCCGTAGTAGTGTATCTTGTTTGCATGTCATCCAAGGTTCTTGAAGCATAGTAAATCACATGCAGCCGCTTGTCTTTTCTCTGCCCTAGAACGGCTCCCACGGCATAGTCACTAGCATCACACATGATCTCAGACGGTAGACTCCAGTCTGGTGCTTGAACTATTGGTGCCGTGACAAGAGATTCCTTAATGGTCTTGAAAGCTAGCAAGCACTCCTCATCAAAGACAAAACCGGCTTCCTTGCACAACAGCCGTGTGAGAGGGCGTGCAATCTTGGAAAAATCCTTGATGAAGCGCCTGTAGAAGCCAGCGTGCCTCAAGAAACTCCTGATCCCGTTGACATTAACCGGCGGCTCAAGACTAATCATGACCTCAACCTTAGCCTTATCAACCTCAATGCCCTTCTCTGATATCTTATGACCAAGCACGATCCCTTCCTTCACCATGAAGTGGTATTTCTCCCAATTAAGCACCAAGTTTGTCTCCTCACAACGCTTTAGTACCTTGCAAAGATTCAACAAACACGCAGAAAAGAACGCACCATAGGCAGACAAGTCATGCATAAACACCTCTACCAACTCTATTCATGTCAAAATACTCTTCAAACAGCCAATCTCTTTAGCTAAGGCCAGTAAATCCTCTATTAAACAAAATCGCCATTTCATCAAACACTTGGTGGGCATAAGAGAAAGCCTAAATTACAGATTCATGAGATCAAGACAAATCTAGCTTAAGAACAGATTAATAGAGAAGAGCCCATGTTATTAATCACTAAACAAATCTTAATTAATCCCTAAATTCCCCTAATCTACTACATCTAAGAACCTTAACCAAACTACTCACTAAGCAACATGTTTAACATCAAATCACAAGAGGAAAAGATGATAATCATAATTAAAAGAGAGATTAAAAAAAAGATTAAAGGCAAATACAAACTTATATTAAATAATGGAAGAAATTTATCTTACAAACTCAACGAAATCACTCAAGAACAGTAAATTGACAAGACCTTTTCGAAAATCCATTAAAATAGAGTATTTATACTTAAAGAGAAAAGCCCTAAAAGTAATGGCAGAATGGTCTACATGTGACCGATAAGGTGATCGATAGGCTTGCTATCGGTCTAGAAGGTGACCGATAGGGTGACCGGAATACGTCCGATATATTTCTATCGGTCACTTTTTTGACCGATAGCTTAGATTGATCAATAGCTCCTCTATCGGTTACTCCTTCACTGATAGCCTTCGTGCCTTGACTGATAGGGCTTGTAGAAATCGTCTGCCTTGGCTCCTCTTGCTCCATCTTAGGTCAGCTAGTCTCCTGGTTCATTCCCAAGGCTCCTCCTTGCTCCTCATAGCTCCATAAGCACCTGAAAACATCGTTGATGCAAAGAAAATGCAAACTACATCCTAAATGTAACCCTAAGTCTAAAAGGAGAAAAAGTGGAACTAAAGAGCAAGAAAACATGCAAAAGAAGACCAAAACATGAACTAAATGCAGAGCATAAATGATGGAAATGTATGAGATATCAACACCCCCACACTTACCTTTTGCTTGTCCTCAAGCAAATAAGAACAAATGAGAGAGTAAGGTTTGAAGGTGGGCATTCAAATCAAAAAGTGCAAAGGTAAAGAGATGGAATCAATGCTAAGTGCCTAGTTGTGGGATACAAACATAATTAGCCATACTTTAAAGAACTTAGCTATGCTCATCATGTTTCAAAATGATCTCAAATCTCAACTTAAGGAAATGCTCAAATCAGCCAACTCTTTAACATTCAATTAAGCTCAAAAACATGAATCATGTTTATGCAAATCAAGTGAAGACATTTGGTTCAAAGGGTAAGGTTATGAGATTAAAATGATCTCATTCAAGCAAAGGGATCACAAGCATAAGGGATCACTCAATGAAATGATTCTATCGTAGGTAAAATGCTAAAGGTAAAATCACACTTATGCATGCAATTCAAAGCTCTCTTCTACCCTTTTACCCAAAGATGAATTCCAAACACTTCTAAACCCAAAGTGAACCCCTAAGTCTACCCTTTACCTAAACTCCACCCTTTTACCCTTCTTCATGGCTGGGGAAACTTCTTCTTTTTGCTTATGTGGTTGCTCCTTTTTTGTTGGGACTTGTTCTTATTTGTTGCATTGGCGCCATTCTTTACCTTTGGTGGTTTGCTTTGGGTCTGGTTTCTTCTTTGGATGGACCCTTCAAAGCCTTAAAGTTGCTGGCACCATTCTTTCAAAACACTTGGAGCTTTTATCTCCCTTTACTTAACCACAAATTAGTCTTATTTCCCCATACTACCATTTCAAACTTTTTTCTCTTCTTTCAAAGCATACAAACATGAAGATCAGACCACTAAACTCTACCCCTTTCATCCCCAAAACTCTTAACCTAGAATCAAGCTCAAAATGCAAGATGCTATCTACAATAGAGCTTATCAGCGCCAGCCTTATTCCTAACACTATTTGCCAAGAAAAAACTCAAAAATGATATGCAAAGGCCTCACAGCTCTCAAGATAGTGTTTAAGCTCAAAAGGAGGTTTGGTTAAGGGAGTGGATAAGCTATTTGGATCAACAAGGGATGTAAGAAGGGAAAAGATGATCCAAATATGTGTATGGTAGCCATGAATTCACTTTTCAATGCACAAACATGATAATTAGAAGATTCAAATTAAGATTCAAGTTGATAGAGTTGATTTTCAGACAACAAATGCTTTCAGTATGAGATGAGAAGATCAAATTTATCAATCCAAGCATGGTTCAGTCTTAACTTCTAGCTTTCTTATGATGCATCAAACAACTAATCACTTAAACACTGAAATCATCTCTAAACACTAAGCACTTTACAAGGAAGATTTATGCCCTATGCAAATGCAATGCAACTTATATGTCAACACTAGTCTCAATCCCATAATAATGAAATGCAACTATATACTTTCTTTTTGGTTTGCAAAAACATGCAAAATTTTTTCAAATTTTTCAATTTTTTGTGATTTTCTATGCCTTAGATGAATGTGAATCAAGATGAAAGAAAATGAAAAACTAAGAAAACAAAACACAAAGTCAAACTTAAAAGAGCAACATAATATATTACAAAACTTAAACAAAATAAGAGAGAGAAGCAACATAATATCTACAAAACTTTAAAAAAAAAAATGCAGTGGTATAGACAATGATAAGGATGTGGTACCTTTAAGTGGGAGGAGTGGTGGGATGATCCAGATGTCTGTGGAGACTTGCTAGCTCTCCTCTTGTTTTTTCTCTCATAGGTTTTTGAAGAGGTTGCTGCTTCTTGAGGTGGAGGAACCCAGCTTGGCCATAGCTTTGGAGCTTGAGATGAGTCACCTTGAGTACCCCATTGCCATGTTGAATGAACCTTAGAAGGGGTGTAGGCTGGCGCTTCCCATGCTGATGGTATATGGGTCCTTGGCTCATACGATAAAGCCCTTGGTCGTGTCCATGTTCCCCATTGATCACTTGGTTGCACATGAAATGAGTGTCTTCCTTGGGGATTCCAAACAGCTTCCTCTTCGTCAGTAGATTCAGCTTTTGGCATTGGCTCTTCATGGTGAGAAGTGTACTCCTGAGTGTGGCTTTGATGGGAAGCTCCTCATGATGTAGCTTTATCCTTTTTGAACTTCCCTTTGACCATCTTCACCAGCTTCATGATGGCTTTGTCTTGCCACTTACACCATTTCTGAAGTGTGTTGATATGCTCATGAGCAAACTTCAGCGAGCTCCCTTAGCTTGGGACTTCATAGGGTTTAAAGTGGAACTTCTTAGAGTTGTAGTTCAGCACCTCATCTTCATCAAGCTCTTCTTCTTGGGATTCTCCTTGGCCTTCGGTGCCAGCAGCAACATCTCCTTGTACCTCTTCTTCACTCTCTTCTCCAACTTCTTCTCCACCTTCTTCTCCACCTTCTTCTGGCTCTACTTCCTCACTATCTTCTTTACCTTCTTCAGGGACAGGACCTCCATGGTAAAGCTGATCTTCACTTGGGGAAAAACTGATGTTGCTCCTCATAGTGATGGATGTATGCTGTGGATTAGGAAGGAGGATTCTTGTTGGCTCTTCAAAGTCATTGAGGAATTTGTAGACATGCTTTCCTTTAATGCTCTTCTCAATGTAGTGGCTCCTCCTAAGATAATCCATATCTATCCACAATGGCACCAAAGCATCCTCTTCATATTCCTCAAGATCTATATCACTGGCCATCAGAATGGCGGTCACAACTCCTCCAATGTGGAGCTGTGGGTTCCTCTCCCTCTTTCCTTTGTTTAAAACCCAGTTCCAATAGGTTAGGAGCTGCTCCATCAGCATGGTCACAAAACATGGGTATCTGCGTGGCGGATTTAGAGGTTTTCTATCTTTGCTGGTGACCACAAGTTCAAGCATCCTATTGTTTATTCCTTGTGGTTCCAGCTATGAACTGGCCAGCCCCAATCACGCCCCATAGCATTTTGTGCTGCTTTTGGGTGATTAAGAACTTGTTCCTCTTGTGAGCATAAGACATCAGACCAAGCGCTTGAGAGAGCTCAAAGAAGGTTGTTGTGAACCTTTGTTTGCCAAGCTTGAAAGATATCCATCCATCTCCATTGGCAAGCTCACTCTCTTCATATCCAACCACCTTGAGAGTGGAGAGTAACTGATAAGTGAGCTGCTGGTAGGAGGGAAGTGGCATCTTCATAAAATCACCAAGCCCCATGTGCTCAAAGATTCTCTTGCAATCGCTATAGATCCCAAGTCCTTTCATGGTGTTAGCACAAGGGTATCTTGTAGCCTTGAAAGTGCATTGGTTGAAGGCTTCCATGAGTTCTCTAGCACTTGCCTCCTTGTATGGGACTTCTTCCTCTACAGCTTTGCCCTTTCCTTTGGGCTTGGCGACTTTGTCTCCAACAAGCTTCTTCCAAGCAGCTTTTAATGACTGCCCAGCAGCAGTACTTTTGCCCTTATCTCTTCTAGCTCTTGGAGAAGTAGGCGCTTCCTCTTGTGGTGCTTTCCCTTTGCTTCCAGCAGCAGTTTTTGATTTCCCCATGCTACCTACAAGAACAAAGCTTGAAGATACTATCAGTAAAAGAACAATAGTTGAGAAACCAACAACTAAAAGCTTTAGATAGAATCTCTACAAGCTAAAAAAAGTTTAACTAGTCCTTAAACAAGATTAAACTTTCAAAGAGCTAAAGGAATTCACAAGCTAACAGTCATAGACATGCTAGAGTTCATAATAAAAATCAAATATTTATGCATGTGAACCTAGCATGGTGGCCCTAAGCAAAAGTGACGATGATTATGCAAAGTGAGATTCAGACAAGCAAGAAATGAGATTTATAAACAGTAAACAATACTTAAACATCTTACTTGCTTAAATTAATCATATCCACCATGCAAAAATCAAAGCAAAACATCTTAAACTAAACAAATCCAGTTCTTAAAGCTATAGCTTTAATAACTTGAAACAAGCTCAAAGTTTAAGAACAAGAAATGAATAGTGGAGAAAGCAAACCTTTGTGGAAATACTGAGCGCTTAGAAGATATAAATGAGAGAAAAAGAGAGATAAAATTTCGAGCTTTAGGTGAGGGAAGTAAGAAACTGAAGTGTGAAGAGAAGGGAGGAGGTTGTTGGTTTATAAAGAGGTTAATGGGGAACCAAGGGAATCAAGTGGGTGGGAGACAAAAACAAAAGTGCTCAAGAGCTCTGCTAAGTGTTAGGAAGGAGCCAAAATTCAGATTTAAACCTCCTTGGCTCCAAACCAAGAGAGGGAAATTGTTTTGAAAATTTGAAGACTTACCTCGCTTGACCGATATGATGCTTATCGATCACTTGTGATCGATAGCTTGACCGATGGCTCTCCTGATAAATCCTGTCGGTCACATTCTGATCGATAGACTCACCGAAATACATCCAATTATTTTCTATCGGTCACTATCTAGACCGATAGAGTGATCGAAATACAACCGATGCATTTACATCGGTCAGTATCTGATCGATAGGATGACCGATAGCATTCACACTTTGCACTTCCTTTTTCCTATCGATCATAACTGACCGATAGGTTGACTGGTGCATTTTGGCTCAACCACTAGCGATCACCTCATGACCAATAGCATGACCGAAAGGGTCTGTATCGATCTGGTCTTGATCGATACGGTGATCGATAGTAACCAAAATGAACATGTTCTTGTTCCCTTAAACACTTTCTCAAGCCCCAAACCAAATCCCTTTTTCTATAAACACTAACCGAGCATAAAAATAAACTAAAAAGCATAATATTTATAAAGGATACCATGGGACTACCTCCCAAGTGTGCTTGTTTAAAGTCACTTAGCTTGACTTTGATTACCTCACTAGTGGAGGTGAGGAGAAGGAGTGTTGGAACTCCTTGGTGTTGTATTGCTTCCCTTGACTCTGGTGGTGACTACATTCAGCTTGATCTTAGCAAAAGGCATGGTCTTCCCCTCTTGCTAAAACTTGAAGCAAACCTCACCCATGATTGAGCGATGTGGTTGCAAAAGCACCTCTCCTTTCTTAGTAACCAGCTTAATACCATTCAAATTATTGTAACCAACCACTTCAAGGACCTCCTTTTCAGTGGTGTCTTCAAACAACTTTGCCAAGGAACAGCCATCAAAACTCTCTCCTTGGCAGCCCTCAAACTCTGGCTAGTTCTTGTCAATGCCCTTCACCTTGTTAAGGTCCATAGAGAAAGCATGATCATGCTTCAGCTTGTTGCCTTTGCTGTCAAACCTCAAGACCTTGTTCTTTGTAAGCCTCGGTTCTGTTGTGCACTCTCTAGCATCAAATACAGCGCCAGCTGAAGCATGAAATGGCCTTCCAAGAATGATAGCATTCTCTAATCTGTCCTTCCATATCCAGCACCAAGAAGTCAGTAGGGATGGTTACTCCTTCAATATGCATAGTAATATCTTTGAGGGCTCCTAAAGGCATCTTTACAGTCCCATCAGCAATGGTAAGAGAGACGTTGCTTTACTGGAACTTAGTTTAGCCTAACTCCTTAGCAGTAGAAGCTGGTAACAGATTGATGCTGGCTCCGAGATCACACAAACTGCTCTTGAAGGTCTTGCCTTTGAGCTCACATGGGAGATTGAAACAACCTGGATCTCCAAGCTTCTTGATGCTCAGCTCCTTAACTTCAGATACTCCAACTTTAGCTTTCAGTTTCTCAAGCTCCTCTTGACCATTCAGACCTCTCATTTCCATTTGAGCAGCATAGAGAGTTTCATACTTCTTGACTAGCTATTCCTTGAATTTTCCAGGAAATGGAATATCAGGCTGGTAGATTGGGATAACAGCAGCTCGAGTTTCCTTCTTAGCATCAGAAACTTGAACAAGTTCCTCCCCCTAACTTTGCTCATCAATGTCCTCATTGATCATGGACAGAAATTCATCTATAATTGATTCTTCCTCGAAGTGAAGCATCAAGGGAGTCAACAGCTTGGCAGTATTCCTTTGGATTGTTCTCACATTTTACAGGAAGAGTACCTTGAGGGCGTGGTGCTGTTGCAACTCCTCTGTTGTTCTCTATGGTTTTCACCCTTGCAGCTAAGCCATCAAACTTGATGGTCAACTCCACATGCACATAATCAATCTTGTTATGAACTTTAGCAAACTTCTTGTTCATATCTAAGGTTGTGTTGACCTGATTCTGAAGCACTTGCTGCATTATACACTCAAGTTCAGGATCTTGGGAGCTTGAGGAAGCTTGAGCTGGTGCTAGAGCATTGAATCCTGGAGGGTTATAGGGCGTTCTTAGCTGTAAGTTGTTGTTCCTCTATTGAAAACCTTGATTATTGTTGTAGGGAACAAAGGTCTTGGAACAGCTTGCTGTTGTTGTTGAGGTGGGTACACTTGGTCTTGGGGATTTGCAACATTGTTGCTTCTGTATGATAAGTTGGGGTTTGGTCTATAGTTGCCATACCAATTGTAGTCTCCTTGGTTACCAAGATAGTTCATCTTCTCAACTTGGCAAGTCTATTGATCATCAAGCTGAACCATATCTCCAACAAAGTGAACTTCTTTCCTTTCCCTTAGTAGTAGATCAATCTTTTCATGCAGAGCTTTGATCTCTTTCTTGCTAGATTCCAGTTCATCTTTAGCACTCCTAGGAGTTCTATCAAACTCCTCATTGTAATTCCCATCAGACTTTGCTAAATTCTCAACAAGCTCCAATCCCTCATAAACATCTTTAGATAAGAAGTTACCATTAGATGCAGTGTCCAGAAGCATTCTGATCTTTGGGAGGCCGCCCCTATAGAGAGTTGAGAGCAGAGAAGCTTGTGAGAAGCCATGGTGAGGGCATTGCAGTGTGTAACCCTTGAATCTTTCCCAAGCTTCATCAAAGCTTTCATCGTTCCTCTGTGAGAAGCCATGGTGAGGGCATTGCAGTGTGTAACCCTTGAGTCTTTTTGGTCTTTTCAGAGTCCTAGTAAAATCTTTGCAGGTGATAACATGATTGGAGCACAATTGGAAGTTTTAGAGCTTTTTGGATCAAAGCAGGAATAATTCTCGAAGGAACCAACTCAGAAGAGTTGTTCTGCACTGGTGAGGATCGTCACCACTCAAGGGTGACGCTCGTAACACTCATATGAGAAGAATCACGTGGTTTATTTAAAAGATGGAGAGGAATTTGCATTTTTGGCCCAAGAGTTCCATTATTTACAAGAAGACCCCAACTCGTGTTTTAGCCTGTATATTAAGTTTTTCAACCATCGTTGGCTTGTATCTTGTATCTGAATTTCTAGAGAGCTTTTGATAGAGATAGTTTCAGAGCATTGAGGAAGACAAATCCTGTACACTTTGAGAGAAGATTTTGAACCCTTGTATCTCTACTCTGTTCTATTTTATGCAATATTATTCAGCTATACATTTTTTATTCATAATCATGTCTGAGTAATCTGTTAGTTAAGTTAGGATGATTTGAGGGTTGATGAAGAGTTTGTAGAATTGTCAAACTGTTAGGAAAATCCATTGGTTCTTCATTTGTGCTTGCATACATATTGATTCTTAGACTAATCATCTAGATTTCGAAACCCTGGGTTGTCTAATAGACGTGAGAACTTTGTTAATCACCTAAACTAGTATTAGATGAGCAAAACGCCTATTAGCAAAGAGATTTGACTTAGGAGTTTTGTGAACAATGGAAACCTGATCATTAATGCTTGCTTGACTTGTTAGAATTTGCCAAGAGATTTAAAATTTTGTGAATTAGGCATAGATTACTTCTGCAATTAGATTTGATTAGTTATATAATTGTGT
Organism: Thlaspi arvense; assembly: GCA_911865555.2. Taxonomy (NCBI): domain Eukaryota; kingdom Viridiplantae; phylum Streptophyta; class Magnoliopsida; order Brassicales; family Brassicaceae; genus Thlaspi; species Thlaspi arvense. The sequence goes on along the minus strand of OU466861.1, from coordinate 28,538,543 downwards.
TTCAAGTTCAAGACGGTTCCAATTCATTCATGATTGCATGCATTCTACATCCTCGGATTCAACCTACGAATTATCCTGACTTAGCGCTTTTAGCTTATGAACTTTAGAACAATCAATCAAAATCGCCTGCTTACATTCATTTAGTTATTTCGCATTACATTCATTGTTTACTGCTTAGCCTAATCTGAATCTAAAATCTATAGGGTAGTAACTTATTCCTTTGGGATTCGATAACCCTTTGTGCTACAACTGCTTTGCTGTGCACTTGCAGTAGTAAAATAATTGGGTAAAACTTAGACCCTATCAAGTTTTTGGCGCCGTTGCCAGGAAGTAATAGCTGCCTATAGATTTTTAGTATTAGGATTTTGACTAAGTTTTATTTTGTTTACTAACTTTTGCTAATTTCATTGTGTTGGTTTCAGGTGTATGCCTAATTGCAGTACCAGAAGCAACAAGGAGAAGGAGCTTGTGACTTTGAGCATCGATGACCTAGCTAAGTTGGAAAGGATCATCTGGAAAGCTTAGAAACAGTTTACAATGGTCACTCCGATTGTCTTGATCGAAAATGCAGAAGGTCACTTGGTTGACAGAGATATAAAAATGAGGAATGAAGAAGGGCAGAGACTGGATCAGAATGGCAATGTAATAGTTGAACATGTGGTTCAACAAGCTGCGAATGAATCTGTAGACGATACTGGCCGTTTTGTTCAGCGAACTCTAGGAGACTATAACAGACCTGACCAGTTTTATGCCAACAGAGCTGCAATCCGCCCTCCTGCATTTCCGAGAAATGATTTTGAGATCAAGCCTGCTTATTATTAGCTTGTGCATCAGCATCCTTTTTCATGGCTTGCCATATGATCATCCTATTGCTCACATAGCGAGGTTTGAGGATTTAGCTTCAAGCATCAAGGCCAATGGAGTCAGCAATGACTTCCTGTTCTGCAAGCTGTTCCCCTATTCTCTTGGAGGAGATGCACCTTACTGGCTGAAGCAACTTTGGCCTTGATCGCTGACTACTTGGGAGGACACTAAGAACACTTTTCTGAACAACGTCTATGATGATGCAATGTAAGAAGAGTTGAGAAGGAAAATTTATTCATTCTCCCAAGGACCCACTGAGGCTTTTAAGGCTTCCTGGTTGAGATTCAAGTCTTATCAGAGGGACTGTCGTCATCATGGTTTCAATCAGGTGCAGCTGCTTGGAATTTTCTTCAGAGGAGTGGAATGGAAATACCTGATGGCGTTGGAGCTGCTAGTAGTGGCAACTTCAACACAAACTTTCCAAAAGATGCAATCACTTTGATTGAAAACTTGGCATCCAGTAACAACACCAAGAATGGTGACTGTCAGAGGATGCAAAAAGCTGGTTCGAATGATGGAAACAAAATCGCTAAGGTCAAGGCCAAGTTGGACAGCATGCATAACTTTTTGGTGGGAAAGATGTCAGTCCAGTTTGCTGCGGAGGTTGAAACTTTCGAAAACCCTGAAGAGTGTGAGCAAGAGGATGTTAATTTCATCAATGCAAGAGGATTTCAGAGTCAAAGGTTTGGGAATCGGCAATGGAAGAGAGGTTAAAAAGGCAATAATCAGAAGAGCACCTTCACAGGAAACCAGAATTCTTCTAGTTGTACTCCAAAGCCACAGTTCCAGTTCCAGAAGACTGAGTTTCATAAACCATACCAGAACAGCAGCAACTTCAACAGGAACTATGGTTCCTCTTCCTATCAAACTACACCTGTACAAGACAACAAGATGTAATCTATGTTGGAACACATCCTAGAGGGACAACAGAAGACAGATTCGCTTTACCATGACCTGAATAAAAAAATTGAGAGTTTGAACTCTCACATGAAGAAGCTGGATACTCAAATTGCTCAAACTGTAGGAGCTGTTCAAAGGCAAGAGGGATTCCTTCCTGGAAGGAAAAAATACTAATCCTAAGCACCATGTGAATGACATCACACTGAGGAGTGCAAGAAACATTGAACCAGTGTTGAAGAAGGAGTTGAGTGCAGAGGAAATTGTGGAAATTGAAGAAGTTGAAGATGATGAAATTCTTGCTGAGAATGACGGAGTGACGATCGTCACCCCTGAAGGGTGTCGCTCATAGCCAACTTTACAAAGGGAGAATTTACGGTTTGACGGAGTAGTGACCAAGGACTTGTCACCGACCAGTGGCGATCATCACCAGGAGGGTGACACCCGTCACCAACCCCGAACCAAAGCTGCTTCGCCTGTGACTGCAAACAATGCTAAGGAAATGGTGTATAGGACCAAGATACACTATCCTAAGAATCTTAAGAAGTCTAAACATGAGCATGAAGATGCAAAATGCAAGGTTATTATGGGCAAACTGGTGATTGAAATCCCCTTGATTGATGCTGTGAGGATTACTCCTGTTATTAGGAAATATGTGAAGAGAATGTTCACCAACAACTTGAGTCTGGAATTGGGAGCCATGATGATCAATGAACAGGTCAGTGCAGTGATTCAGAACAGATTACCTGAGAAGCTTTCAAACCCTATAAGCTTTATTTTAGATTGCACCATCTTTTTAGATAGGTTTGAAAGATCATTGTGTGATCTTGGTTCTATTGTGAATCTGATGCCTCATTCTGTTGGCAAGAGCTTAGGAATGACCAATTTTAAAGCTAATAGGATATCTCTTATCCTAGCTGATAGATCAGTTAGAGTCCCTGAACGTGTGATAGAGGATGTGCCTATTAAAGTGGGGGATTGTATAATTCCCATTGACTTTGTGGTTTTGGAGTATGGAGAAGAAACCCAAAGATCCTCTGATTCTAGGCAGACCTTTCCTGGCCACTTCTGGAGCCATCATAGATGTCAGGAAGGAAAGAATTAAGCTGAATGAAGGTGACTTGGTGATGAATTTCGAAATGGACAAGCTGCTGAAGAGGCCAACCATAGATGGACATGCATTCTATGTGGATGTTCTCACCAACCTTGCTGAGCAGATCTTCTAAGTGATGAATCCAGAAGATCCCCTAGAGAGGGCGTTGACCACTTCTACAGTAGAGGCTGAGCACCTGGATGCAGCTGCTACTCGGTATGCCAAGATGATGGATGCTACTGCACAAGTCATGCAACTGGTTGCACAAGAGGAGCTAGTCAGCACCTCTGTAAAAGCTGCTACAATGGGAGACTGGAGTACAGCAAAAGCTCCAAAAGTTGAGCTCACTCAGCTCCCTACAAGGATAAGGTACACCTTCCTTGGAGAGAACTTCACTTATCCTGTTATTGTTAATGCTTCATTGAACAATGCAGAGCTCACACTTTTGCTAAGTAAGCTGCGCAGATTTCGCAAAGCTCTTGGCTATTCTCTTGATGATAATTCAGGTATCTCTCCGGACTGTGCATGCATAGGATACACTTGGAGGATGAATCGAAATCATCAGTGGAGCATCAGAGGAGGCTGAATCCGAACCTGCAGGATGTTGTCAAAAAGGAGATCATGAAGCTGCTGCGAGCTGGGATAATCTATCCCATATCTGATAGCGCCTGGGGCAGTCCGGTTCATGTGGTTCCTATGAAATGAGGAGTCAAAGTGGTGAAGAATGACAAGGATGAGCTCATTCCTACTAGTATAGTGACTGGACACAAGATGTGTATAGACTACAAGAAGCTGAATGCATGCACCAGGAAAGATCACGTCCCTCTGCCCTTCATTGATCAGATGCTAGAGAGGCTAGCGAATCACCTGTATTACTGCTTCCTAGATGGATACTCAGGCTTCTTTCAGATACCTATCCATCCAGATGACCATGAGAAGACCACCTTTACCTGTCCTTATGGCACATTTACATATATCAGAATGCCTTTTGGACTGTGTAATGCTCCTGCGACTTTCCAGAGATACATGATGTCGATCTTCACAGACATGATTGAGAGGTTTATGGAGGTCTTTATGGATGACTTCTCATTTTATTGGTCATCCTTCAAAGACTGTCTGGAAAACTTGTGTGCTGTTCTGCAGAGATGCGAAGAGAAACAGTTGGTTCTGAATTAGGAAAAGTACCATTTTATGGTGAAAGATGGCATTATTCTTGGCCATATAGTCTCTGGAGATGGCATTGAAGTGGATAGGGCAAAAATTAGTGTCATGACAAGCTTGCAGGCGCCTGATTCTGTCAAACCAGTAAGGAGTTTACTGGGTCATGATGGGTTCTGCAGAAGGTTCATCAAGGACTTCATCAAGATTGAAAGACCACTTACTGCACTTCTCTGCAAGGATGTGAAGTTTGAATTCTCTACAGAATGTCAGTCTGCTTTTGAACCGATCAAACAGGCCTTGGTGACAGCTCCTATTGTACAACCTCCAGACTCGGATTTGCCTTTTGAGGTAATGTGTGATGCTAGTGACTTTGCTGTTGGAGCTATCCTAGGAAAAAGGAAAGACAAGAAGCTATACACCATCCACTATGCCAGCATAATACTAGATGAAGCTCAGAAGAACTATGCTACTACTTAGAAGGAACTGTTGGCAGTGGTCTTTGTGTTTGAGAAATTTTGCCAGTACCTTGTAGGCTCCTAGGTCGTGGTCCATACAAATCATTCTGCACTGAAGTACTTGATGCATAAGAAGGATGCAACTTCAAGTCTGATGAGATGGATTCTTTTTCTCCAAGAGTTTGAAATTGAGGTTAGAGAAGAAGTTGAAAAAATTGGTGCACATCGGACACCAACATTGTACGATGTAAACTGACCGAGAGTTTGGCAATTTACATCGAGAACCAGCATTGATCAAAGGTTGCTCGATGTGCCAACATTGTACATCAACATCATACGCTGTTAATGGGCATGAGGTGTTGGAGCTTACATCGGTCAGCAACATCGAGCAAACATGCTCGATGTGGTTCACATCGGTCATCCACATTGATTAAAAATGATCGATGTGGCCAGCGAGGTAAGTGGTTCTAACTTCAAAATTTTTTCCTCCCTTGGTTTGGAGCAAAAAGAGTTTGTATTTAATTTTTTTGGCTCCTCCCTGCCATTCAGACCCAATTCTGAGCACTTTAGATCTTATGAACCGTATGCTTTAAGAACTAGTCTTGTTCTATTTAAGTGCTTGTTTTGATTTTGCATCGTGGAATTTGTTAGTTTAAGCAAGTTGAATGTTAGAGCTGTTTACTGTTGCTTATTCCATTAGCTTGCTTTGCTTTAAATTCATTATGCATAATCATGGTTCATCTTGTTTAAAACCTACCATGCTAGGTTCATGTGCATAATTAGTTAAAATGTGTTTAGAACTCTAGCATGCTTATGATTTTTGCTCCTGAATTCTCTTAGTTTCTTAGAGGTTTGCGTTGTTTAATAACTAGTTAAGCCTCCCTTAAATTTGAGAAATTTTTTTTTAAGAGTTTTACAATCATGATTCTTCATCCCTTTGTTCCCAAACTTATAGTCTTTTGAGATTTGTACTTGTAAGTACTATATATTGGAAAGAACAAAGAGGTTACTAATAACAAAAGCCAAGCACCAAGGAAGATGATGTAAGCATCTACGCTTATACATTAGTACTTGACAAGGAAAGGAGCAAAGGAGACACTAAGCTTGTAGCTGTGGGGAAAGGAGGACGTGTAGCTGAAAGCAATGGAGTTAGTGCTTCAAAACGCCAGCGTTTCAGGCATCAAAAGGACCAGCTGGGTCGAGCCAACACTCCTTCGGTTCAATACAACTCGCCACTTAACCAAGAAAGACCCATCAAGACGTTTTTATATACATATAGACCTACATGTGTATATTCTGAGCCATATAAGGAAACCACAAATGTATATCATCAAGGCAACTTATGCACGCCTTATCTGGAGTCTACTGAAGTTAACCAACGTCCCAAACCACCAGAAGAAGCCAATAACCGAACTCAATCTTGCCAAACCAAAGAAAAACCGCCACTTTCCATAAATAGAGCCATTGGAGCGTTAATGCATATATACCATAGAAACTCGAATATATGTCAAGCTGGGACATTCTATTCGCCCCTCCTCACGTCCACAGAAGTCTACACAAGCCATAATACACCAGATCAAGTCATCAGCCGTTCCCTTTTATCAGAAACCAAAGGAGATTACCCTAAAAAGAAGCTTTCCATACTTGAAAATTATCATTCAAAGACTGAAGACCAAAGACCATCATTATCTCCTAATCTCAGCCATCCATTAAAACCACCAGAATCATCACGTCCATAACTCATAAAGGAGCCAAATAAATCCCCTCATCATAGCCAAATCAAGAGATCATCACCTTTAAAGCCAAACAGCTGGAAGACTTTCATCCCATCATTTTGCTTAAACTATGCTTCTGTTTTTAATTATTGTGACCGTTGCTTTTCATCATTTCTGAGCATTATAAAAAGCTCACATCCTTGTACTTTTAATTCACCAAGTTATAATCAAGAAAAGTTTTATTTTGTTTCAAAGATAGTTGTCTTTTGAATCAACATTGTTCCTGCTTATTACTAGTTCTTCAAGAGGGATTATTAGAACTTGTAAAGAGTGTAGAAACAAGTGTTCTTGTGAGGATTAGTCCTTAAACATTAGAATCTAAACCCTTTGTGTTTGGGATTCAAGCACAACTGGCAAACCAACCATCTAGCCATTCAACCATCAAAGGCTTCTAAGCGAAGCTTTCAAAGGGACAATACTTGAAGTATTTCAAGGATTGTATCAGAAGAAGGCGCCCAAAACATCACTTACAGCCAAAGACAAGGGCAGAGGGGTTGCTGAAGGACAATCCTCAAAGAATGTTAAGTCAAAGTCTAAGGGAAAGGCAAATGTTGTATAAGAAGCCCCAAGCAAACAACTAAGTCCAAGGGAGTTTGTAGAGCTCTTCAGCCAATGCAAATTCAAGGCTACAAGGTTCCCTTGTGCCTCTACTATGAAGGCGCTTGGCATCTATGAAGATTGCAAGAAAATCTTTGAAGCAATAAGGCTTGGCAGTTTCACGGGATTGGCGCTTCCCTCATACCAGAACCTGACCATTCATTTTCTCTACACTTTTCAAGTGACAAGTTATGAGGAGAGTGAGATAGACAATGGTGATTGCTGGATAGTCTTTAGGCTTGGGAAGCAGAAGTTTACAGCCACCTTTAGAGAGCTTTCATCCGCCCTTGGGATGGAGTTCTATGCTGATAAGAAGCCTCAGTTCAAGATCAGGATGAAAGAGCATGCCAGGCTGTGAGAGGTGATTGGGATTGATCATTTCACTCCCAGAGTCAGAAAAAATAAAGACCTGAGGCATCCAGCTATGAGATATGCTCACAAGGCGCTTGCTAACACCCTTTTTGCAAGGAAGAAGACTAATAAAATCTTATCACGGGAGATGGACATTATCTTTCATGGCATGAAGAAGCTGGTGCGCACTGCCAAGGGTGGAGAGACTATCCTCAGTTCGTAAGAGCTGCTTTGTTATGTGACTCTCCTCATGGAGCAGCCCTTCATTGATAGGAGCTGGATCATGAACAAGAAGAAGAGAGAAAAGCACCCTCAGCTTCACATAGGGGGAGTTGTGACAGCAATCTTGATGGCTAGTGGAATAAACCTTGATGAACATGAAGCAGATGGATTGTCACCTCAATGGATGGACCTTGGCTACTTAAAGAGGAGTCATTTCTTAGAGAATTCTATCCAAGGGAAGCACATCTATCAGTTCCTGAAGCATCAAAGGAGCCAGCCAAGTTTCTTCTTCCCAACCTACAGCACACATCCATGACCACGAGGAGCAACATAGACTTCTGCCCAACAGAGGGACAGCTCTACCATGGTGGCGCCATTACTGGAGAAAGAGAAGAGGATAGTGAAAACAAAAGGGAAGAGAGCTCTGAAGAAGAAGAAGGAGAAGCTGATGTTGGCGCTGAAAATGAAGAGGAATTCCAAGAGGAGGAACAAGAAGATTAGTTGCTGGAATACATTTCCAAGAGGTTTCAATTCAAACCTCATGAGGTGCTAAGTCAAGGAAGCTCATTGAAGTATGCTCATGACCACATCAATAAGCTTTAAAGATGGTGAAATGGAAAGATAAAACCATAAAGAAGCTTGTGAATTTGGTGAAGGGGAAGTTCAAGAAGGACAAATCCAAATCACAAGGAACTTCTCAACAAAGCCATTGTTATAAGTTTACATCACATCATGAGGAGCCTATGCAACAAAAAGAGCCTAATGAAGAATAGGAGGCAAACTGTATGCCCCAAAGGAGACATTCCTTCCAAGTGCAATAAACTGATCAATGGCTACCTTGGGAACCAGCTAGGGCTTCATCCTATGTCTCTATGTCTCAACCGCCATCAGCCTGGGAAGCACCAGCCTAATCTACTTCTGAATCTTACATCATTTGACAGGAGTATGACTCTCAAGGAAAACCAATTCAAGTGCAAGCACATTAGCCTAGTTGGGTACCTCCACCTCAAACAGCATCTTCTTCACAAGAGAGGAGGAGAAATAAGAGGAGGACAAGTCAGTCTCCACAACAAGAAACATCAGGATCATTCATAGATCCAGGAGACACTGATGAACTCTCTTACTCGTCCCATCACTCCTCCCACCACAACTAAGGTACCACATCCTTTCCATTGTATATACCATTGCATTTTTTTTAGTTCTTGTAATATATTTCTGTTGCTTCTCTCTTTCACTCTTTTAATTATCATGTTTGTGCATTGAAAAGTGAATTCATGGCTACCATATACATATTTGGATCATCTTTTTCCTTTCTTGCCATTCTTGTTGATCCAAGCAGCTGATCCTCATACTTATGGGACAGTTAATCCACACCCTTAACTAAACCTCCTTTTTGAGCCTAAACACCATTTGTGAGAGTTGTGAGGCCTTGAATACATAATTTTCGAATTTTATCTTGGCAAAAGGTGTTAGGATTAAGGCTGGCAAGGAAAAACCTTTCTTGTAGATATCAGCGTGCATTTTGAACTTGATTCTAGGTTAGGAATTTGGGTGAGAGGGTAGTGTTAAGTGGTTTGAACTTCATGGTTTGTATCTTTTAAGAAGAAGAAGAAGAAGAATGGGATGGTAGTGTGAGAAATAAGTTAAGTTTGTGGTTAAGTATAAAGGAAAGAAAAGCTCTAAGTGTTAAAAATAAGGAGGCGCCAACAACAAAGATTTGAAAGGTCATACAAAATAGGAAATCAGACCAAAGCATTCCACCAAAGGTGATGAAGAATGGCGTCTAATCAACAAAAGAAGAGCAAGTCCCAACAAAAAGGATCAACCACACAAGCAAAGAAGAAGGAGTTTCCCCACATATGAAGAAGAAGAAGATCAAGTTCTTTGGGAAAGGGTAGACTTAGGAGTTCACTTTGGGTTTAGAAGTCTTTAGGATTCATCTTTGGGGAAAAGGGTAAAAGAGAGCTTTAACTTGCATGCATAAATGTGCTTTTACCTTTAGCATTATGCCTAAGTTAGAATCATTTTTATTGAGTGATCCCTTGAGTTTACTAGCCCTCACTTGAATGAGATCATATTCATCTCATGACTATACCCTAAGACCAAATGTTTTCACTTGATTTGCACAAACTTGATTCATGTTTACAAGCTTAATGAATGTTAAAGATTTGGTTGATTTGAACACTTGTCTAGGTTAAGATTTGAGATCATTTTGAAACATGATGAGCATGGCTAAGTTCTCTAAAGTATAACTGATTGTGTGATTGTGTTTTGCATCCTATAGTTAGACACTTAGACATTGACTTCACTTCTTTACCTTAGCATTTTTGGATTTGAGTGCCCACCTTTAAACCTTATCCTCCATTTGTCTTAGTTTGTTTGCTTAAGGACAAGCAAAAGGCAAGTGTGGGGGTGTTGATATCTCTCACATTTACATCATTTAAGCTTGCATTTAGTTCATGTTTTGGTTCCTTTTGCATATTTTCCTTCTCTTTAGTCCTATTTTCCTTTCCTTTTAGACTTAGGTTGCATTTAGGTCGTAGTTTGCATTCTCTTTACAATAAGGATGTATTTAGGTACCTAAGGAGCTATTTGGAGCAAGGAGGAAGCATGTGGATGATTCAAGGAGTTGTCCAAGCCGAGGAGGAGCAAAAGGAGCTAAGGAAGGTGATTTCTGGTGTAACATCGATCAAGGCCAAGCCAACATCGTACGATGTGAAGCATCATAGAAGACTGGTGTCCACATTGATCACTCACATCGCACGATGTAGATGGGCAGGAGCTTCAGAAGTTTGCATCGATCAGCCACATCGATCACTTGAGATTGATGACAAGACACAGGACAACCACATCGATCCTCAGCATCGTACGATGTAATAGACCCAAGAGGACTTGATCTTAGCATCGATCATCCACATTAATCATCAAGTAACCGATGTCAAGCACCAGAAGTTTACATCGATCATCCACATCGATCACTTATAATCGATGTTGGCCGAATCCGAGATGTTTTTATTTATAAATTGCATTGCTTTAGGGTTTTTGGCATTTAGTAAAATTAGGCTTGGACTAATAGTTTTTAACCAAGTTTTGTTCTGGCTTAGTTTCTTAAGAGTTTTTCAGTGTTTGCACGAACAAATCTCTCTTTTTAGCAAATTAAAATTGATGAACTTTCTGCAAATGTCGATGATGAGGTTGAAGGAAATAAAGGTTGTAGTGGAAGGATATGGTAAGAATAAAAGGGCGATTGTGATGGAGACGAAGGAGGATTCAGTGGATGAGATCGGGAGACCGAGAGTTGCAGAGATGATTTCATAAAGTAAGTGACGAGGATTTGAGATATTAGTTCAGTGTGGCTTGAAGGCTCGAGTTTGAGTGATGGAGAGTGAATCCGCCGCTGGAAATGGTGGAGAGATGGTGGAGTAGTAGTGGAGAGGAAAGGTGTGTGAGATTTGTCGCTTCATTATCTTCTTTTTCAAGTCAGATTCAGATCTTTTCATTGTTTCATGGATTATATTTTTAAATTTTCATTTAAAATGGTTTTTATTTCTAAGTTTCGAGTTTTATTTTAATTTTAATTTTCCAAGTTAAAAAATTATAACAGAAATAAGTGATTTTTAAACGGATGTTATTTCACCATTATCGGTGTTTACTGATCTGTCAAAAAATTTGATGATATGTATTTAAAATCCACTTTGAAGGTTTTTTGTATTAAAAAAAATTGGTTGAAGGTTTAAAGTGTTAGTAAAATACTTCCAAAGTTTAACGTGTTAGCGTATGTGATAACAAGCTTTTTAGGTCGTTAAGAGCAAGCAATGCAAGCAGGAGGTTATCGAAACTCAAGCAGCACACAGTCGTAGTATAGTGCAAGAGGAATCAATCCAACCTAGCAGCTAGAAAGTGCAATGAAAATGCAAGGATCATGCAAAGCTAAGCAAATGATGAACGGTTTTGTAAAAATCCTAAAAACTAGATGCAACGGTCAAATGCAAGGTAAAACTATTTTAAAAATACTAGAAACGAGTGAACTACCACGAGGAACAAGCGGAATATTTAAAATGCAAAACTACTAATTATTAAAAATCGACTAGTGGATCGACAACGAGAACGACCACTAGATTGAGCAACAACGATCTATCTCGTCTAAACAACCTAAAATGATGAAACGATGTAGATGCGATTTACAAGAACACAACTTTATGGTGCTAGGATGATAATAAATGACTTTAGATAATAAGAAAGAGGGTCTAGGGTTGAGAGTTACGTTCGTGGGTTTCAAAGGTCAAAGCTTGTTTGAAAACATTAGATCTACTCTCTTTGAGAGGTTCCCTAGGCCTTGAAAACCAAACGAGATCCATCCATGGCTTGTGGTATGGATCACTCATTCGCTCTCTTCTCCAAACCCATGGCGTTTGGTGGAAAAAGAGATCGAAGGGCAATAAACATAGATTTCAAACCAACGACCTAACTAGTCCCCTTGACAACCATGGTGTGTGGAAAAGGTAGACTAGCCTCTAGGATTCGATTTTCCAGGACATCTGGATCCTATCAAGGTAAGATATCCCTCGGATCATAGAGATCTTGGCGTGAGAGTCCCTAAGCCTTAAGCGTTCAAAATCCTAGAAGAGATGGTGATGAAGAACAAGAAAACACGAAACTTTAACCTTTTTGACCCTTTCGAATCGCCCCAACCCCGAAACCCAACAAGACTACTCGCGATTCATGAAGAAAACCGATGAAAGTGTAAAGGATGATCTCTTAAACATGATTAACGATTGATTAGAAGCAAATATTCAATATTCAAAACATAAAAAGCAAGAAAAACTCGAAAGTCTACAATGGCGATTCGCCTAAAAACGAGAGAGATAAAAAAGGTAGAAGACGGAATGGGGATAATGAAAGGGATCGTTGCCTTTTGCCAAAAATGGCCAAACCGCAAATGGTCCCCCCCTTCGCTACGGTCAAAAACCATCTGGACGGATAAGGTTGGTCTGGGATCGATCACGAAGCTCGATCTGGCACTCGATCTTGTGTTGGATCGGATGGCTCTTAGTCGATCTCTGAGTCGATCTTCTGCTGATCGGGTTGGAAGCTCGATCCGGTCATTGATCTGCATGGCGTCATTTACGTCCGTACTTCAGATCGATCTCCACCCTCGATCTTGGTCTCGATCCATCTGCTTGCATCGACTTGATTACTCGATCTTCTGGTCGATCTCGTCTGGATCGACTCGCCTTGCTCGATCTGCTACTCGATCTCGGGTCCCAAGCATGCAATACTGATCTCTCCAAGTCTCCAAGAACTTCCTCACGAGCCTCAGCTCGTCCAAGAATCCTCCATAGCTATAAAGTAGCCGAAAACAACCTGAATGCGATGCAAAATGCAAGAAACATGCAAATGCTGGTGCAAAAGTACTCTAGGACCTAAAGTGATGCAAACTAGCCTAAAGTGCAAGGTAAATGCATGCGAAACTATCTTATATGTATGCAAAAACACATGAAATATGCAGCAATATCAACTCCCCCAAACTTGCCTTTTGCTTGCCCTCCAGCAAACAAAATTCAAGAAGGGAGAGAGGTTTTAAAACAAACGGGGGTTTAAGCTTCTTGCAAAGGTATCTTTCAAATGAATCTATCTCAATGTCCTAGTTAATAATTTTAAGATGCAATGCACACACTCATACTCCAAAGAACTTAGCCATACTCATCACACTATGAATTTCAGATCATGACTCTCTTATTCCAAACAATCAAAGAATCTCATCCTTTAACATTCATTAATGATCGAACCGTGAATCAAACTTATGCACTTTAAAGCAAAACACATTTGGCTAAGGGCGAAGGCTATGAGCATAGAATAATCTCATTTTAAAAAGGGTTATACAATGCAAAGGGTTTCTCTCACGAATGGTATGAACTTTATGCATAATGCTAAAGGTAAAGGCAATTGATGCATACATGATTAGATTCTCATCTACCCTTATATGCTAACAATGGTCCTAAACCCCTCTCATTTTTTTTTCTTTTCAGCTCACTCACCCTCCTAGAGACTACCCTTATTAAGCTCAAATCCCAAACAGAAAACATTCTTACTCTTTTAGGCTAGTGAAAAAGGCTGAAAACATTTTAGCTCTTTATTTTTTTCTTATTGATAGCTCTCTATTCTTTTTTTTCTTTTTCTTTTCTTTTTGTTTTGGCACTTAGGCTCTTTTTGTTTCTTTTTATTTTACTTGAGAGAGCTATCTTCTGAAATACTTAGAGCATTATACATTTTGAAAACAAAGCCTTTCACTTAAGGCCTTTTATTCACTTCAATTACCAAACCCTTTTGAAACCGTAAGCATATAAACAAGAAAGCAATCCCATCAAACCCCCAAACTTATCCTAAGCCTACAACTAGCTTCAAAATGCAAAGCTAGCAATCATATGAGAACCTAATCATATCGCCTAAACGTAACACGTTATGCTAAGTTCAAACCAAAAAGAGGCCTCACAATGATGTCACACAAGAAAGCTTGGCTTGAAAGAAAGGTAAGGGTTAAGGTGGGGGTTCTACTTAGGCTCACAAAGAGTGGTAAAAGGAGGAAGAGAGCCTAAATATGTATAAGATCCATGTGTTCATTTTCAAATTCATAAGAATGATATTTAAAAATTCAGATTAGGGTTCTCACTTATTAGGATAATTTTCAAATCATGAATGTTCAATTCAAGTCACGAAAATCAAAACAAGTGATCCAAGCATGGTAAGGACTTACTTTCAAAGTGTGAGCAAAGCATCAAACAACTACTAACTAGGGCATTGAAACAATTCATGAGCTTAAAACACCTTTTTAAGAAATCTTTAACCCCTTATGCAAATGTAAACAACCTAGATGCTTAAAAATTATCGACTCAATCCTAATATGTTTAACAATGTGAATGCAAATACGTGAATTTTTTTTGAAAATTTTTAAAATTTTTATCAATTTTTTTGTTCTTTTCTATGCCTTAGATGCAATGAAGACTCAAGGGATGCAAACAGAAAATAAGAGCAAAATAAACATGTCAAATAACACACACACTCCCCCAAACTTGAACGACACCGTCTCGGTGGCAAACAAATTCGAGAGAGTTCAAAAACACAAAGCAAAATCAGAGAAAATATGAGTGGTATTTACAAGGATCGGTTGTTGGTACCTTGGCGCTAAACTCGGCTAGAATTTGAGGATGTTCCAGTGGAGCTGCTCTTGCTAGAGGAGCGTCGGGCTATGTCCTTGCCTTTATCACCGGTCGGGAAGCCATGGACGGAATGACGAGCTTGTTGCGTGCTGCCTTGCGGTTCACGGATGACAACACCACCAATTGATCTCCTCCTCTTCTTGGGCTGCTCGACCTCTACACTCATTGACTGCTTAGACTTTGCGGATGAGCTTTCTTGAAGCGCCTTGACTTTCTTGGCAAGCTTCTTGATCATCTTCCCTTGCCTTGGTCTGTGGTTCAAAGTCCATCCTGGGAAGCTCAAAGTGGGCTGGCATTGCGCCATCTGAGGGTGGTGACTCTGACTGCTCACGCGGGGACTGAATAGGCATCATGGCTGTACCAAGTGGGGCGTAACACTCTTCTTGGGTTGGGCAAAACTCGATTGTACCGTTGCTATCCAAGTGCGTCTCATCAACGTTGGGCAAGATGCACACGCTCTTCTTCTTCTCGTCATTATAGAACTGATAAGCAAAGAATCATGGAGCTGGCGTAGGTCCCAAGCTATCTGTGTTGCGCATGTAGGTTTCGTCCATGAATTCACTATCCGCGCAAGGCTCGAAGCGTTGGAGAGGTACACCGGCTTGGATGAAGAGCGGCGTGAGGAAGCCTCCGATGTAAGCCGAACTCGCTTTGCATCTCAGAGCGTGTGCCTTGTACTTCACCAAGGAGGATGCTAGAATACACCTGTAGTTTACATCATTCCCAAGGTCATCCATCAGCGGATCATGATTCTCTTCTTTGCTGCTGCCCAGTATCCTTTTGATCCCTTGGAAAAGGAAGCATAACTCGGTCTTTGTCACTGTAGGAGACACGGCCCGTCCGCTGAAAGTGTTGGCCAACAGCTTGAGAGTGTACCTCAGAACGGGATTCCTTACTTTCTTGATCTTAGCTGTGTTGGCTTTGTATTCTTCATCACAAAGCACGTCCCATATGATGCTGGCAATCTTGAGAGGGGAAAACTCCACTTGCTTAGCCGTGTCGTTGAGTCCATATGCTTGGCAAAGCTCCTCAATGGAAAGGTGATAAGACCGCTTCTTGACTTTGAAGGTGAGATGACCTTGTGAAGGAGTGGGAAGGTTCGGATTCTCAAAGGAAAACGCCACGGTGGAGAGGAAGTCCAAGGTGACTTGCGGATATGTTGGGCAATCCATCCTTGAAAGGCATGCAAGCCCCATGTCTTAGAGAAGAGAGTCAAAATCTTCTAGAAGACCCATCCTTGCCAACAAGTCTCTACTTGCAAACTTGGTAGGCTCAAAGCGCAGCCTCTCTAGCCTTTGTTTTGCTGACTTTTCCTCTTTAGTCCAACGGACCCTCTCGTGAACTTGTTGAGGTTCTTCCTCTTGAACTTGTTGAGCTCCTACGTCCTGAACCGCTTGCTGCTCTTCTTCTCTTTGTGTATCCTCTTCTCTGGTTCTCTTAGGTGCCATTTGTGCCTGAAAGGTAGTTCTCGGAATAGAGAGTTAGAATAGGCGGCCAATACAAAGAAAACGCAAGGAAGAGAAAGAAATTCGCAACTAATACCCTAGATTTTTGGGAGATTTTTAAAAATTGTAACTAGATAAAAGAAAATAAAATCTAGATATGAATT
The DNA here is from genome assembly GCA_911865555.2 of Thlaspi arvense. Classification (NCBI taxonomy): domain Eukaryota; kingdom Viridiplantae; phylum Streptophyta; class Magnoliopsida; order Brassicales; family Brassicaceae; genus Thlaspi; species Thlaspi arvense. The sequence goes on along the minus strand of OU466861.1, from coordinate 28,522,302 downwards.
TAAATCTAGAATATTTCCTGATTTCTAGCTACTTTTAGCACTCTGTCTCGATTTAGATTCTGCAAGAACAGAAATGAGAGAGTGTGAAGTTGTTGAAAACATAAAGGCCAAGGAAATCTAAAACCAAGGGCAAGGAAAGCGATTTTCTGACAAAAGGTGTGGTCAAGACGCATCTTTCGTGGTCAAAGATTCTTGCCTTGACCACCATTCAAAATCAAAAAGAGAGGGAAAAGAAAAATGGAGGGAAAAATTTTGTTACCTCGGCACGAGATCGAGTCCATTGGGTCGATCTAGGACTCGATCTCATGCCCATGTTGGCTGGATCGAGAGATTTGATCGATCAGTGACTCGATTTTTTTAGAATCGAGTCTTAGATCGATTATACTCTCTCGTTTCTTGACTTTTTGGCAACTAGGCTGTACTCCTTGGATCGATTTCCTTGATCGATTCGGGGGTCGATTTGGCTGAGATCGAGTGGCAGATCGTGTAGACTACTCGATCTAGCCGAGAGGGTATTCATCCTCTCGTGATCGACTGTGGCATACGATCTGTCTACTCGATCTCGTCTAAATCGACTAACTCCTCTCGATTCACTAGCTCGATCTAGCAAAGATCGAGCCAGGATGAGTCGATCTAGCATTCGATCACTAGGCTATATTCGCCCATTCTTACTCCTTTTAGATCTAAGATCATGGCCTGCAATCCTTTACACCTTTTCCTACACACTCAGAAGGTAAAAACATAAAACTGAAAGAGAAATAAAGCAAAAATATGTACAAGATAGACATGGGAATGCCCCCCAAGTGCGCTTTCTTTAACGTCTTTAGCTAGACTTTACTTGGTTTAGGCAGATGGTGGGTCTTGGGGAAGCATTGATGTGCTCTCCTTGTCAAATGCACTCGCCATGTATGGCTTAACTCTATGTCTGTTCATTGTGAATGCATTCCCACTCTTGCCGACCAAGGTGACAGCTCCGTAGGGCAATACCTCCTTGATTTCTTATGGACCGCTCCATCTAGATTTCAGCTTTCCTGGAAATAGCTTGAGCCTTGAATTGTACAGCAGCCCCAAACTCCCTTCCTTTAGCTCCTTGGGTACCAACTTCTTGTCATGAGCAGCCTTAGTGCGCTCCTTGTAGATCCTAGCGCTTTCGTAAGCATCCAGCATTAGCTCATCAAGTTCGTGTAGCTGGATCAAGCGCTTCTCCTGAGCTGTCTTTAGATCAAAATTCAGTCGCTTCACAGCCCACAATGCTCTATGTTCCAGCTCAACGGGGAGGTGACATCCTTTGCCGTAGAGAAGAGTGAAAGGAGTAATACCGATGGGCGTTTTGAAAGCAGTCCGGCAAGCCCACAAAGCTTCATCTAACTTCACTCCCCAATCCTTCTGAGTTGTCCCGACTGTCCTCTCGAGTATGGCCTTTATCTGTCGGTTAGAGACCTCCACTTGTCCACTCGTTTGAGGGTGATACGGAGTAGCCACCTTGTGCTTCACACCATACTTCCTTATAAGGCTTTCAAACAACTCGTTGATGAAATGGCTTCCTCCGTCGCTTATCACCACCTTGGGTACTTCAAACCTCGGGAATATGATGCTCTTAAAGAGCTTGATCACCACCTTAGAGTCGTTTGTAGGGGATGAAATGGCCTCAACCCACTTAGAAATGTAGTCTACAGCCACCAAAATGAACTTGTTGGCATAGGAAGATGGGAAAGGCCCCATGAAGGCAATGCCCCATGCGTCAAAGACGTCAACCTCAAAGATAGGAACTTGAGGAATCTCGTTCCTCTTCGTGATGTTCCCTGCTCGTTGACAAGCTTCAAAACTTTTCACAAACTCATGGGCATCTTTGACGATTGACGGCCACCAGAAACCGGCTTGTAAGATTTTTGTAGCGGTTTTGAACGAAGCAAAGTGTCCTCCGTATGAAGAGCCATGGCAGTGAAAGAGAATGTCCTTGGCTTCTTCCTTTGAAACACATCTCCTGTATAAACTGTCCACGCCCCTCTTGTACAAGTAAGGCTCGTCCCAGAAGTAGTTGCTTGCGTCTCTCATGAACTTCTTCTTGTGATAGCTGTCGAGATGAGTTGGCTCCTCTCCGCATGCCAAGTAGTTCACAATGTCAGCGTACCCAGGAAGATCCTCTTCTTTGAAACTCAAAACCTCTTCAAATCGTCCCTCTAGCCTTCCACAAACCGCCGTGGTGATAATGATTAATTGCTTTTCCGGAAGCGAATCATCAAGAGGTAAGGCTTCATCGATCCTCAACCTAGAGAGGTGATCAGCAACACCGTTCTCTATCCCTTTCTTTTCCTTGATTTCCATGTCAAACTCCTGAAGAAGATGTATCCATCTCAAGAGTCTCGGCTTTGTATCCTTCTTGGAGTAGATGTATCTAAGCGCCGCGTGATCTGTGTAGACAACAACCTTGGCTCCCACTAGATAAGCTCTGAACTTCTCAAAGGCAAATACTACTGCTAATAGCTCCTTCTCCGTAGTAGTGTATCTTGTTTGCATGTCATCCAAGGTTCTTGAAGCATAGTAAATCACATGCAGCCGCTTGTCTTTTCTCTGCCCTAGAATGGCTCCCACGGCATAGTCACTAGCATCACACATGATCTCAGACGGTAGACTCCAGTCTGGTGCTTGAACTATTGGTGCCGTGACAAGAGATTCCTTAATGGTCTTGAAAGCTAGCAAGCACTCCTCATCAAAGAAAAAACCGGCTTCCTTGCACAACAGCCGTGTGAGAGGGCGTGCAATCTTGGAAAAATCCTTGATGAAGTGCCTGTAGAAGCCAGCGTGCCTCAAGAAACTCCTGATCCCGTTGACATTAACCGGCGGCTCAAGACTCATCATGACCTCAACATTAGCCTTATCAACCTCAATGCCCTTCTCTGATATCTTATGACCAAGCACGATCCCTTCCTTCACCATGAAGTGGTATTTCTCCCAATTAAGCACCAAGTTTGTCTCCTCACAACGCTTTAGTACCTTGCAAAGATTCAACAAACACGCAGAAAAGGACGCACCATAGGCAGACAAGTCATGCATAAACACCTCTACCATCTCTTCTATTAGATCGGAGAAGATCGACATCATACACCGCTGAAACGTAGCCGGTGCATTACACAACCCAAATGGCATCCTTCGATACGCAAAGGTACCATAAGGGCATGTAAAGGTCGTCTTCTCCTGATCATTTGGATGGATTGATATTTGGAAGAATCCACTATATCCATCAAGAAAGCAATAATAGGGATGATTAGCAAGTCTTTCAAGCATTTGATCAATAAAAGGCAAAGGAAAATGATCCTTTCTAGTAGCAAGATTAAGCTTCCTATAGTCAATACACATACGGTGTCCTGTAATAGTCCTAGTAGGTATAAACTCATCTTTATCATTCTTAATAACTGTGACCCTCCCTTCTTAGGCACCACGTGTACGGGAGAAACCCACGTGCTGTCACTTATGGGATAGATCACGTCAGCCTCTAACAGCTTAAGAATCTCTTTCTTAACAACCTCTTTCAAATTAGGATTCAAACGCCTTTGGTGTTCTATAGAAGAGGCATTCTCATTATCCAAATGAATCCTATGAGTGCAAAGCATTGATGAAAGGCCCTTGATGTCACTTAGAGAGTACCCCATGGCCTTCCTATACTTTCTCAGCTCAGTTAGGAGTGAATGCAACTCATCATCACTTAAGTTTTCATTCACAATCACAGGATAGGTTTCGTTAAGCCCTAAGAAAGCATAACTTAGCCCTTTTGGAAGCTCCTTAAGGTCCACCTTTGGGGCTAGCAGCTCGCTCCAATAGTCCTCGTGGCTGTTGTTTTTGTTTTCCTCCTTGGAACCCTCATTAGAACCCGAGACAAGACCTTTAAGGCTGCTTTCCTGAACCGTTGTCCCCTCTGAGATTAAGTCATCCAGTCGATCTTGCTCTCGATGTCGTCTAGATCGAGCAGTTTCATTCGATTCGCTCACTCGATTTAATGTGGATCGAGTGAGAGATCGAGATGCTGAGTCGTTCTCCGGAATGGACCCTGAACTGATCGGAAGGCGTCTCTCGATCTCAGACTCGATTAATATCCTGGATCGATCACCCTCTTCGATCTGACTATCGATTGTTGCACCGGATCGAATTGTGTTCTCGATTGTCTTGTCGATTTGACTCATGGATCGAGTGATAGCATCGATCTCGGAGTCGATTTCTAGGTAAGCGCCTTCATCTTCTAGCACAACTTTCCTTGAATCAAGTAGATTAACGTACTCCTGAGTCCTCTGATCCACGAAACCGAACTTCCCTGGCTTCTTAGTCAATGCCAGCTTCAAAGGATCCTCCTGAGCCAACTCTTCTAGCAACTCATCTGCCAAAGCGTCCAACGTCTCAATGTAGAAAGCTTGCCCTTCTATTGTAGGCTTCTTTAAAACCTCATTGATGTCAAAATCAAGCCTGATGTCTTTGCCTAGATGTAGAGCTATCTTCCCATTCTTGACGTCGATGATAGCTCCAGCAGTGGCTAAGAACGGTCTACCAAGGATGAGCGGGTCCTTAGGTTCTTCATCCATTTCCAACACAATGAAGTCCGTAGGCACGTTTACACCGCTGATTCTTACTGGCAGGTCCTCAAGTAGACCCACGGGTAACCTCACGGTTCTGTCAGCTAGTACCAAGAAGATTCTACAATCCTTTAACCGGGTAAAACCAAGTTTCTTTGCTATGGAATGAGGCATCAGATTTATACTAGCGCCAAGGTCGCACAAACAGCTCTGAAATGTCAAAGGACCGAGAGCACATGGTATAGTGAAGCTTCCTGGATCTCCCAACTTCTTGGGAACTATCTCCTTATGTATAATTGTGCTACATTCCTCACTAAGCACCAGCACCTCCTTGCTTTCCTTATTCTTCTTTGCAAGCGTGTCTTTGAAAATTTTTGCACATCTCGGCATCATGGCAAGGCAATCTACGAGAGGTAGCTTGATCTCCACGTCCCTTAGATGCTTCTTAAACAAGAGCCTATGCTTCTCTATAAGCTGTTTCTTGAAGCGACCAGGAAAAGGAAGCTTAGGAACATAAGGAGGAGGTATGTACTCATCTTTCTCCTCGGTAGCTTTCTCCACTTGCTTCTTTACAGCTGCTTCTTTTCCCTTTCTTGGTCTCTCAATCCAAACGTTGTGGAAGTTGATCTCATCATCAGCTGAAAGCTTACCCTCCCCCTTTTGAATTACAACGTCCTCGTTGTTCTTAGGAGTAACCGTAGGTGCAAGCTCTTTCCCACTCTGTAGTGTAATGGCGTTGGCGTATTCCTTGGGATTCTGCTCACACTTGCCCGGTAAGCTATTCTGACCACTTGTAGTTGCTTTACCCTTCTCTAACTGCTTAATCTTGTTGTGTAGAGTTGTGATTTGGGTAGAGACATCAGTGAGAGAAGAGTCTAAGCGGTTGTTCATCTCGGCGAACTTCTGATTTGTTGAAGCTTGCCCTTGAAGCAATTGCTGAAACATGGCTTGTACAGGATCAACTTGCTGCGGTTACATCTGTTGTTGAGGAACAAAACCTGGAGGATACATAGGAGTATAAGGTTTGTTCCCTTGCTGCTGTTGCTGTCCCGGAAAGGTACCTTGCTGCTGACCTTGAAAACCACTACTCGGCTGAAAGCCTTTGTTGTAGGGCACAAATGGCTTTGCTTGCTGCGCAAGGTACACTTGATCTTTAGGGTTCTCCATATTGGTGCTTCTATAGGAGAGATTGTTGTTCTGCTGGTAGCCTTGTGAATACCCTTGCGGTTTGTAGTTGTTCTGACCCGCCACCCAATTAGCTTCTTCCTGACTCAACTCAAACACCTCTAAGGTTTCATCCGCTTCACCAACGAAGTGAACATGCTTTTGGTTAGCCAACACTAGCTTGTCAATCTTCTCATGCAATGACTTAAGCTCTTTCTTGTGAGACTCTAGCTCAGAACCTCTCGGTGCACGGTCGTAGTCTTCAGCATAGTTGCAGTCACTTAATGCCAAGTTTTCAATCAGCTCCATGCCCTCTTCTACCTCTTGACCAAGGAAGTTTCCCTTACTAGCCGTGTCAAGTAACAAGGGTATCTTTGGTGAAGCGCCGCGGTATATTGTGCTTAGTAGAGTCTCTTCGCTGAAGCCGTGGTGAGGACACTGAATGGTGTAGTCTTTGAACCGCTCTATGGCTTCATTGAACATCTCATTGTTCCTTTGAGTGAAGCCGCTGATCTCACTTCTCAACCTTGCTGTTCTGGTGCTAGAGAAGAACTTGGAAAGGAACTCCTTCTTACACTCAGCCCAAGAGGTGATGGTGCCTTGTGGAAGGGTCTTCTCCCAATGTCTAGCCTTGTCTCCAAGAGAAAATGGAAAGAGACGCAGCTTGAAAGCATCTTCAGATATGGCATTAATCTTGATCATCTCACACACTTGCTCAAAGTTGTCAAGATGCTCCAAGGGATCTTCCATTGCTAACCCGTGGAACTTGTTGTTTTGCACCATTGAGAAGAATCCTGGCTTAATCTCGAAGTTGTTGTTTTGCACTGGAGGAGGAGTGATCCCAAACCTATTATGATGAGTGTTGGGAGCATCGCCCGCTCCAATGATCCGTGGGGGTCTAGCCACGTGGTGGGGGTTTCCATTACCCCTTCCCATTGCTCCGTGAGCTGGAGGAGGTCCCTCTGGATGTTCGTGCTCAGCTATCGCTTCAAAATCCACTGAACCTTGCTGAACAATCTCCGCAAAGGCTCTAGCTTTCTCTCTAACTCTTCTTGATCTTGTATGTCCGAGTTGATGAATGTTGTCCAAGGGTTGTAGCAAATTGTTGTCTCCCCTTGAAAGGAGATTCATGTACCTGAAAGACACAAGTGTGAAGGTAGAGAAATCAGTAACCAACTTAAAGTAAAGGCTTAGTCTTTACCAAATCCCAAATCTTAATGCTTTCTATCCACTCCTAAGATGGCAACGGCGCTATTTGATAACAAGCTTTTTAGGTCGTTAAGAGCAAGCAATGCAAGCAGGAGGTTATCAAAACTCAAGCAGCACACAGTCGTAGTATAGTGCAAGAGGAATCAATCCAACCTAGGAGCTAGAAAGTGCAATGAGAATGCAAGGATCATGCAAAGCTAAGCAAATGATGAACGGTTTTGTAAAAATCATAAAAACTAGATGCAACGGTCAAATGCAAGGCAAAACTATTTTAAAAATACTAGAAACGAGTGAACTACCACGAGGAACAAGCGGAATATTTAAAATGCAAAACTACTAATTATTAAAAATCGACTAGTGGATCGACCACGGATCGACCACTAGATCGAGCAACAACGATCGATCTCGTCTAAACAACCTAAAATGATGAAACGATGTAGAATGCGATTGACAATAACACAACTTTATGATGCTAGGATGATAATAAACGACTTTAAATACTAAGAAAGAGGGTCTAGGGTTGAGGGTCTCGTTTGTGGGTTTCAAAGGTCAAAGCTTGTTTGAAAACATTAGATCTACTCTCTTTGAGAGGTTCCCTAGGCCTTGAAAACAAAACGAGATCCATCCATGGCTTGTGGTATGGATCCCTCCTTCGTTCTCTTCTCCAAACCCATGGCGTTTAGTGGAAAAAGAGATCGAAGGGCAATAAACATAGATTTCAAACCAACGACCTAACTAGTCCCCTTTACAACCATGGCGTGTGGGAAAGGTAGACTAGCCTCTAGGATTCGATTTTCCAGGACATCTGGATCCTGTCAAGGTAAGATATCCCTCGGATCATAGAGATCTTGGCGTGAGAGTCCCTAGGCCTTAAAGCGTTCGAAATCCTAGAAGATATGGTGATGAAGAACAAGAAAACACAAAACTTTAACCTTTTTGACCCTTTCGAATCGCCCCAACCCCGAAACCCAACAAGACTACTCGCGATTCATAAAGAAAACCGATGAAAGCGTAAAGGATGATCTCTTAAACATGATTAACGATTGATTAAAAGCAAAATTAGTATGCCACTTTGAAGGTTTTTTATACGATTTTCCCCAAGAACAAATCTCTCTTTTTAATCAAAGTATTGTATTTGCCTTATTTAATCTTCTCTAATCTCTCTCTTAATAATGTTTAACATCTTTTCCTCTTGTGATTTAGTGTTTTTCATGATAATGAGTGAGTAGCCACCTTTAGGGTTTTAGATGTGGTAGATTAGGAGAATTTAGGGGCTTGATTAGGGTTTGTTAGCGCCTAATTAGGTTGATTTTTCTCTATTAATTTGTGCTTAGGCTAGATTTGTCTTGATCACATGAATCTAAAATTAGGCTTCATCTTATGCCCACCAAGTGTTTGATGAAATGCTGATCTTGTTTAATAGAGGATTTGCTTGTCTTAGCTCAAGAGATTGACTGTTTAAGAAGTATTTTGGCTTGAATAGAGTTGGTTTTGCATGCTTGTTGATTGTTGTAGCACTAATGAGAGTTAGTTCTTGTTAGGGTGATTAGCAAAGAGTTATTTATCAAGAGATTGGACTTAACTTGCTTGATTGTGAACTATATGCCTAGGATTTAGCATTGCTTGCTTGTTTGCATTGTCAATGATGTTTGAAATAGCCTTATCTTCCCTTTAAATTCCCCAAAGTCAATAACCATATCTAGGATCCTTGCATTTATTTGTATTTGGTTACTAATCATCTTTAACTCTCATTGATGTTTTCAGGTGTATGAACCTTAGATCAAGAGGCTCTAGCAACTTAGTGGACTTCATAAATAACATTAACTTGCTGGACAGAGGTCAGAGGGCAAGGAGACAAAGGGAAATACAGCAGCACTTTTAGAGATTGGGGATGTGATACAAGAGTTTTGACTCTCTTGGTCAATCATCCATTGTACTTAATCAGTTGTAGCATATGGGTTTTAATGTCAATCCAAGGGGTTTTAGTTGAATAACAGAAGAGTTGCAAGCAGAAGTCTTTAAGTCAAGTGAAACAAGAAGGGTTTTGTTGCTTAAGCAACTGAACTAACAACCTAAAGTGATCACACACCAAAGAGGACTCAAGAAGAGACAGTTTAGCAATAATCAAAGAAGCAAAACAGAGCAAATAAACAGAGTATGACAAATTCGAAATTCAGACAAAGAGAAGACAAGTTCCTAGATGTGGTTACTGATTTTGGGGAATTCAAAGACTAACTAAGGTTGTTTCAAGCATCATTGATCAAGCAAACAAGCTAGCAATGCTGGTTCCTAGACATAGAGTTCACAAATAAGAAAGCTAAGTTCAATCTCTTGACAAATAACCTTTTGCTAAATACTTTGACAAGAACTAACTCTCATTAGTGCTAAAACATTCAACAAGCATTATAAACCAACTCTATTCATGTCAAAATACTCTTCAAACAGCCAATCTCTTGAGCTAAGGCCAGTAAATCCTCTATTAAACAAAATCACCATTTCATCAAACACTTGGTGGGCATAAGAGAAAGCCTAAATTACAGATTCATGAGATCAAGACAAATCTAGCTTAAGAACAGATTAATAGAGAAGAGCCCATGTTATTAAGCACTAAACAAATCTTAATTAATCCCTAAATTCCCCTAATCTACCACATCTAAGAACCTTAACCAAACTACTCACTAAGCAACATGTTTAACATCAAATCACAAGGAGAAAAGATGATAATCATGATTAAAAGAGAGATTAAAAAAAGATTAAAGGCAAATACAAACTTATATTAAATAATGAAAGAAATTTGTCTTACAAACTCAAAGAAATCACTCAAGAACAGTAAATTGACAAGACCTTGTCGAAAATCCATTAAAATAGAGTATTTATACTTAAAGAGAAAAGCCCTAAAAGTAATGGCAGAATGGTCTACATGTGACCGATAAGGTGATCGATAGGCTTGCTATCGGTCTAGAAGGTGACCGATAGGATGACCGGAATACGTCCGATATATTTCTATCGGTCACTTTTTTTGACCGATAGCTTAGATTGATCAATAGCTCCTCTATCGGTTACTCTTTCACCGATAGCCTTCGTGCCTTGACCGATAGGGCTTGTAAAAATCGTCTGCCATGACTCCTCTTGCTCCATCTTAGCTCAGCTAGTCTCCTGGTTCACTCCCAAGGCTCCTCCTTGCTCCTCATAGCTCCATAAGCACCTGAAAACATCCTTGATGCAAAGAAAATGCAAACTACATCCTAAATGTAACCCTAAGTCTAAAAGTAGAAAAAGTGGAACTAAAGAGAAAGAAAACATGCAAAAGAAGACCAAAATATGAACTAAATGCAGAGCATAAATGATGGAAATGTATGAGATATCAACACCCGCACACTTGCCTTTTGCTTGTCCTCAAGCAAATAAGAACAAATGAGAGAGTAAGGTTTGAAGGTGGGCATTCAAATCAAAAAGTGCAAAGGTAAAGAGATGGAATCAATGCTAAGTGCCTAGTTGTGGGATACAAACATAATTAGCCATACTTTAAAGAACTTAGCTATGCTCGTCATGTTTCAAAATGATCTCAAATCTCAACTTAAGGAAATGCTCAAATCAGCCAACTCTTTAACATTCAATTAAGCTCAAAAACATGAATCATGTTTATGCAAATCAAGTGAAGACATTTGGTTCAAAGGGTAAGGTTATGAGATTAAAATGATCTCATTCAAGCAAAGGGTTCACAAGCATAAGGGATCACTCAATGAAATGATTCTATCGTAGGTAAAATGCTAAAGGTAAAATAACACTTATGCATGCAATTCAAAGCTCTCTTCTACCCTATTACCCAAAGATGAATTCCAAACACTTCTAAACCCCAAAGTGAACCCATAAGTCTACCCTTTACCTAAACTCCACCCTTTTACCCTTCTTCATGGCTGGGGAAACTTCTTCTTTTTGCTTATGTGGTTGCTCCTTTTTTGTTGGGACTTGTTCTTATTTGTTGCATTGGCGCCATTCTTTACCTTTGGTGGTTTGCTTTGGGTCTGGTTTCTTCTTTGGATGGACCCTTCAAAGCCTTAAAGTTGCTGGCACCATTCTTTCAAAACACTTGGAGCTTTTATCTCCCTTTACTTAACCACAAATTAGTCTTATTTCCCCATACTACCATTTCAAACTTTTTCCTCTTCTTTCAAAGCATACAAACATGAAGATCAGACCACTACACTCTACCCCTTTCATCCCCAAAACTCTTAACCTAGAATCAAGCTCAAAATGCAAGCTGCTATCTACAATAGAGCTTATCAGCGCCAGCCTTATTCCTAACACAATTTGCCAAAAAAAAACTCAAAAATGATATGCAAAGGCCTCACAGCTCTCAAGATAGTGTTTAAGCTCAAAAGGAGGTTTGGTTAAGGGAGTGGATAAGCTATTTGGATCAACAAGGGATGTAAGAAGGGAAAAGATGATCCAAATTTGTGTATGGTAGCCATGAATTCACTTTTCAATGCACAAACATGATAATTAGAAGATTCAAATTAAGATTCAAGTTGATAGAGTTGATTTTCAGAGAACAAATGCTTTCAGTATGAGATGAGAAGATCAAATTTATCAATCCAAGCATGGTTCAGTCTTAACTTCTAGCTTTCTTATGATGCATCAAACAACTAATCACTTAAACACTGAAATCATCTCTAAACACTAAGCACTTTACAAGGAAGATTTATTCCCTATGCAAATGCAATGCAACTTATATGTCAACACTAGTCTCAATCCCATAATAATAAAATGCAACTATATACTTTCTTTTTGGTTTGCAAAAACATGCAAAAGTTTTTCAAATTTTTTGATTTTTTGTGATTTTCTATGCCTTGGATGAATGTGAATCAAGATGAAAGAAAATGAAAAACTAAGAAAACAAAACACAAAGTCAAACATAAAAGAAACATAATATATTACAAAACTTAAACAAAATGAGAGAGAGAAGCAACATAATATCTACAAAACTTTAAAAAAAATGCAGTGGTATAGACAATGATAAGGATGTGGTACCTTTAAGTGGGAGGAGTGGTGGGATGATCCAGATGTCTGTGGAGACTTGCTAGCTCTCCTCTTGTTTTTTCTCTCATAGGTTTTTGAAGAGGTTGCTGCTTCTTGAGGTGGAGGAACCCAGCTTGGCCATAGCTTTTGAGCTTGAGATGAGTCACCTTGAGTACCCCATTGCCATGTTGAATGAACCTTAGAAGGGGTGTAGGCTGGAGCTTCCCATGCTGATGGTATATGGGTCCTTGGCTCATAAGATAAAGCACTTGGTCGTGTCCATGTTCCCCATTGATCACTTGGTTGCACATGAAATGAGTGTCTTCCTTGGGGATTCCAAACAGCTTCCTCTTCTTCAGTAGATTCAGCTTTTGGCATTGGCTCTTCATGGTGAGAAGTGTACTCCTGAGTGTGGCTTTGATGGGAAGCTCCTCATGATGTAGCTTTATCCTTTTTGAACTTCCCTTTGACCATCTTCACCAGCTTCTTGATGGCTTTGTCTTGCCACTTACACCATTTCTGAAGTGTGTTGATATGCTCATGAGCAAACTTCAGCGAGCTCCCTTGGCTTGGGACTTCATAGGGTTTAAATTGGAACTGCTTAGAGTTGTAGTTCAGCACCTCATCTTCATCAAGCTCTTCTTCTTGGGATTCTCCTTGGCCTTCGGTGCCAGCAGCAACATCTCCTTGTACCTCTTCTTCACTCTCTTCTCCAACTACTTCTCCACCTTCTTCTCCACCTTCTTCTGGCTCTACTTCCTCACTATCTTCTTTACCTTCTTCAGGGACAGGACCTCCATGGTAAAGCTGATCTTCACTTGGGCAGAAACTGATGTTGCTCCTCATAGTGATGGATGTATGCTGTGGATTAGGAAGGAGGATTCTTGTTGGCTCTTCAAAGTCATTGAGGAACTTGTAGACATGCTTTCCTTTAATGCTCTTCTCAATGTAGTGGCTCCTCCTAAGATAATCCATATCTATCCACAATGGCACCAAAGCATCCTCTTCATATTCCTCAAGATCTATATCACTGGCCTTCAGAATGGCGGTCACAACTCCTTCAATGTGGAGCTGTGGGTTCCTCTCCCTCTTTCCTTTGTTTAAAACCCAGTTCCAATAGGTTAGGAGCTGCTCCATCAGCATGGTCACAAAGCATGGGTATCTGCGTGGCGGCTCTAAAGGTTTTCTATCTTTGCTGGTGACCACAAGTTCAAGCATCCCATTGTTTATTCCTTGTGGTTCCAGCTATGAACTGGCCAGTCCCAATCACGCCCCATAGCATTTTGTGCTGCTTTTGGGTGATTAAGAACTTGTTCCTCTTGTGAGCATAAGACATCAGACCAAGCGCTTGAGAGAGCTCAAAGAAGGCTGTTGTGAACCTTTGTTTGCCAAGCTTGAAAGATATCCACCCATCTCCATTGGCAAGCTCACTCTCTTCATATCCAACCACCTTGAGAGTGGAGAGAAACTGATAAGTGAGCTGCTGGTAGGAGGGAAGTGGCATCTTCATAAAATCACCAAGCCCCATGTGCTCAAAGATGCTCTTGCAATCGCTATAGATCCCAAGTCCTTTCATGGTGTTAGAACAAGGATATCTTGTAGCCTTGAAAGTGCATTGGTTGAAGGCTTTCATGAGTTCTCTAGCACTTGCCTCCTTGTATGGGACCTCTTCCTCTACAGCTTTGCCCTTTCCTTTGGGCTTGGCGGCTTTGTCTCCAACAAGCTTCTTCCAAGCAGCTTTTAATGACTGCCCAGCACCAGTACTTTTGCCCTTATCTCTTCTAGCTCTTGGAGAAGTAGGCGCTTCCTCTTGTGGTGCTTTCCCTTTGCTTCCAGCAGCAGTTTTTGATTTCCCCATGCTACCTACAAGAATAAAGCTTGAAGATACTATCAGTAAAAGAACAATAGTTGAGAAACCAACAACTAAAAGCTTTAGATAGAATCTCTACAAGCTAAAAGAAGTTTAACTAGTCTTTAAACAAGATTAAACTTTCAAAGAGCTAAAGGAATTCACAAGCTAACAGTCATAGACATGCTAGAGTTCATAATAAAAATCAAATATTTATGAATGTGAACCTAGCATGGTGGCTCTAAGCAAAAGTGAAGATGATTATGCAAAGTGAGATTCAGACAAGCAAGAAATGAGATTTATAAACAGTAAACAATATTTAAACATCTTACTTGCTTAAATTAATCATATCCACCATGCAAAAATCAAAGCAAAACATCTTAACCTAAACAAATCCAGTTCTTAAAGCTATAGCTTTAATAACTTGAAACAAACTCAAAGTTTAAGAACAAGAAATGAATAGTGGAGAAAGCAAACCTTTGTGGAAATACTGAGCGCTTAGAAGAGATAAATGAGAGAAAAAGAGAGATAAAATTTTGAGCTTTAGGTGAGGGAAGTAAGAAACTGAAGTGTGAAGAGAAGGGAGGAGGTTGTTGGTTTATAAAGAGGTTAATGGGGAACCAAGGGAATCAAGTGGGTCAAAGACAAAAACAAAAGTGCTCAGGAGCTCTGCTAAGTGTTAGGAAGGAGCCAAAATTCAGATTTAAACCTCCTTGGCTCCAAACCAAGAGAGGGAAATTGTTTTAAAAATTTGAAGACTTACCTCGCTCGACCGATATGATGCTTATCGATCACTTGTGATCGATAGCTTGACCGATGGCTCTCCTGATAGATCCTGTCGGTCACATTCTGATCGATAGACTCACCGAAATACATCCAATTATTTTCTATCGGTCACTATCTAGACCGATAGAGTGATCGAAATACAACCGATGCATTTACATCGGTCAGTATCTGATCGATAGGATGACCGATAGCATTCACACTTTGCACTTCCTTTTTCCTATCGATCATAACTGACCGATAGGTTGACTGGTGCATTTTGGCTCCACCACTATCGATCACCTCATGACCAATAGCATGACCGAAAGGGTCTGTATCGATCTGGTCTTGATCGATACGGTGATCGATAGTAACCAAAATGCACATGTTCTTGTTCCCTTAAACTCTTTCTCAAGCCCCAAACCAAATCCCTTCTTCTATAAACACTAACCGAGCATAAAAATAAACTAAAAAGCATAATATTTATAAAGGATACCATGGGACTATCTCCCAAGTGTGCTTGTTTAAAGTCACTTAACTTGACTTTGATTACCTCACTAGTGGAGCTGAGGAGAAGGAGTGTTGGAACTCCTTGGTGTTGTCTTGCTTCCCTTGACTCTGGTGGTGACTCCATTCAGCTTGATCTTAGCAAAAGGCATGGTCTTCCCCTCTTGCTAAAACTTGAAGCAAACCTCACCCATGATTGAGCGATGTGGTTGCAAAAGCACCTCTCCTTTCTTAGTAACCAGCTTAATACCATTCAAATTATTGTAACCAACCACTTCAAGGACCTCCTTTTCAGTGGTGTCTTCAAACAACTTTGCCAAGCAACAGCCATCAAAACTCTCTCCTTGGCAGCCCTCAAACTCTGGCTAGTTCTTGTCAATGCCCTTCACCTTGTTAAGGTCCATAGAGAAAGCATGATCATG
The DNA here is from genome assembly GCA_911865555.2 of Thlaspi arvense. Classification (NCBI taxonomy): domain Eukaryota; kingdom Viridiplantae; phylum Streptophyta; class Magnoliopsida; order Brassicales; family Brassicaceae; genus Thlaspi; species Thlaspi arvense. The sequence continues at coordinate 28,506,808 of OU466861.1, read as the reverse complement.
CTTCAGCTTGTTGCCTTTGCTGTCAAACCTCAAGACCTTGTTCTTTGTAAGCCTCGGTTCTGTTGTGCACTCTCTAGCATCAAATACAGCGCCAGCTGAAGCAAGAAATGGCCTTCCAAGAATGATAGCATTCTCTAATCTGTCCTTCCACATCGAGCACCAAGAAGTCAGTAGGGATGGTTACTCCTTCAATATGCATAGTAATATCTTTGAGGGCTCCTAAAGGCATCTTTACAGTCCCATCAGCAATGGTAAGAGAGACGTTGCTTTACTGGAACTTAGTTTAGCCTAACTCCTTAGCAGTAGAAGCTGGTAACAGATTGATGCTGGCTCCTAGATCACACAAACTGCTCTTGAAGGTCTTGCCTTTGAGCTCACATGGGAGATTGAAACAACCTGGATCTCCAAGCTTCTTGATGCTCAGCTCCTGAACTTCAGATACTCCAGCTTTAGCTTTCAGTTTCTCAAGCTCCTCTTGACCATTCAGACCTCCCATTTCCATTTGAGCAGCATACAGAGTTTCATACTTCTTGACTCGCTATTCCTTGAATTTTCCAGGAAATGGAATATCAGGCTGGTAGATTGGGATAACAGCAGCTCGAGTTTCCTTCTTAGCATCAGAAACTTGAACAAGTTCCTCCCCCTAACTTTGCTCATCAATGTCCTCATTGATCATGGACAGAAATTCATCTATAATAGATTCATCCTCGAAGTTAAGCATCAAGGGAGTCAACAGCTTGGCAGTATTCCTTTGGATTGTTCTCACATTTTACAGGAAGAGTACCTTGAGGACGTGTTGCTGTTGCAACTCCTCTGTTGTTCTCTATGGTTTTCACCCTTGCAGCTAAGCCGTCAAACTTGATGGTCAACTCCACATGCACATAATCAATCTTGTTATGAACTTTAGCAAACTTCTTGTTCATATCTAAGGTTGTGTTGACCTGATTCTGAAGCACTTGCTGCATTATACACTCAAGTTCAGGATCTTGGGAGCTTGAGGAAGCTTGAGCTGGTGCTAGAGCATTGAATCCTGGAGGGTTATAGGGCGTTCTTAGCTGTAAGTTGTTGTTCCTCTATTGAAAACCTTGATTATTGTTGTAGGGAACAAAAGGTCTTGGAGCAGCTTGCTGTTGTTGTTGAGGTGGGTACACTTGGTCTTGGGGATTTGCAACATTGTTGATTCAGTATGATAACTTGGGGTTTGGTCTATAGTTGCCATACCCATTGTAGTCTCCTTGGTTACCAAGATAGTTCATCTCCTCAACTTGGCAAGTCTCTTGATCATCAAGCTGAACCATATCTCCAACAAAGTGAACTTCTTTCCTTTCCCTTAGTAGTAGATCAATCTTTTCATGCAGAGCTTTGATCTCTTTCTTGCTAGACTCCAGTTCATCTTTAGCACTCCTTGGAGTTCTATCAAACTCCTCATTGTAATTCCCATCAGACTTTGCTAAATTCTCAACAAGCTCCAATCCCTTATAAACATCTTTAGATAAGAAGTTACCATTAGATGCAGTGTCCAGAAGCATTCTGATCTTTGGGAGGGCGCCCCTGTAGAGAGTTGAGAAGCCATGGTGAGGGCATTGCAGTGTGTAACCCTTGAATCTTTCCCAAGCTTCATCAAAGCTTTCATCGTTCCTCTGTGCAAACCCTGAAATCTCATTTCTGATCCTAGCAGTCCTTGAAGTAGAGAAGAACTTTGCTAAAAAGGCTCTCTTGCAGTCATCCCAACTGCTAATGCTTCCTTGAGGTAAGTTTTTCTCCCACTGGTGTGCTTTATCTCCAAGAGATAATGGGAACAACCTTAGTTTAGAGCCATCCTCACTTACCCCATTTATCTTTGTAAGGGAGCAAAGTCTGTCAAAATTATCTAGGTGATCCAATGGGTCTTCAAGTGGCTACCGATGGAACTTACTGCCCTGAACCATTGAAATCAATCCAGACTTGATTTCAAAGTTGTTATTCTGCACTGCTGGTGGAATGATCACAGTTCTGTTATTATAGGCATTATGTGCATCACGAGCGCCTATAGGTCTTGCTGCTCTTGGAACCTGAGCTGCGCCTCTTGGTCCATGTTCACCTTGCAAGCCCTTAACACCTTGCTTACCTTGTAGACCCTGAGCACCAACACCTTGAGGGCCCTGGAATCTTATGTCATCCATAACAGGTGGCTCCTGATTGTTCATCCTTAGTCTCTGCAAGTGTTGCTGCCTTTCCTGCTGTCTTCTTGCTCTCTGACCTCTGTCCAACTGATTGACGTTGTCTATGAAGTCTACAAGATTGCTTGAACTTTTGGATCTTAAGTTTATAAACCTGAAAAAGAGCAATGAGAGTCAAGGGAGATTAGTAACCAAAAACAAAAGAAACCTGATGTTAAAGATTCTACAAACTCTAATGTTTCAAACAGAAAACTCCAATGGTAACGGCGCCAAATTGATACAAGAGTTTTGACTCTCTTGGTCAATCACCTGATATATCATGGTTTTTATGGTTTTTAACCATGATATAAGTTCTTTTTATTGAGTCTTTTTGGTCTTTTTAGAGTCCTAGAAGAGTCTTTGCAGGTTATAGCATGTCTGGAGCATAATTGGAGATTTTGGAACCTTTTGGAGCATTCTGAGTTGAAGCCACGAAGTACCTAGCTCGAAGAAGAAAGTATGCCATATGGTGACGCTCGTCACCAAGATGGTGACGCTCGTCACCCACCAAGGAAGGGGTCGTGGCCTGTTTTTAAAAGATTGGGAAGAAATTGCAGTTTTGGCCCAAAAGTTCCAGTATTTGCAAAAAGACCCAGATCGTGTTTTAGCTTGTATATTAGGTTTTTCAGCCATTCTTTTGGCATATATCTTGGATCTTATTATTGAGAGCTTTAGAGGGAGATTCGTAGCAGAGCTTTTGGAGAGACAAATCAAACTCCTTCAGAGCATATTTTGAACTCCTTTATTTCTACTTCTTATTTCTTTTATGCAATCTATTCTTTTCATGATGTTTTCTCAAATCACCATGTCTGAGTAGTTTGTTAGTTAAGTTAGGGCTTTTCAAAGGTTGAAGAAGAGTTTGTAGAATTGCTAAAAACTTATAGGAAATTCATTGGTTCTTCATCTGTGCTTGCATTCATATCGATTTCTTAGACACATCATCTGGATTTCGAAACCCTAGGTTGTTTGATAGATGTGAGAGCATTATTAATCACCTGAACTAGTATTTGATGAGCAAAACAACTTAGTACAAAGAGATTTGGCTTAGGAGTTTTGTAAACAATTGAATCTGATCATTCCTGCATACTTAGGTTGTTAGGGTTTGCAAAGAGATTTGAAACTTTGTGATCTAGGTATAGATAACTTCTGCAATGAGAATTGATTAGTTATGCATTAGAGATTCATGTTTAAAAACGGTTATTAATCATTCCTGATTCCCTGCATTCTACATTCTTGGATTCATACCTGCAAATTACCCTAGCTTAGCGCTTTTAGTCTTCCTGAACTTAGAACATATCATATCATCGTTTGCTTATTTCTAATTATTCATTCGCATTACATACATCATATTTTGCTTAGCCTAGTCCAAATCTATAATTGATAGTGTAGTTAGCATTACTCTCTTGGGATTCGATAACCCCTTGTACTACAACTGCTTTGCTGTGCACTTGCAGTAGTTTTTATTTGGGTAAAACCTGACCCTATCAAGTTTTTGGCGCCGTTGCCGGGGATCGAACCCGGGTCACCCGCGTGACAGGCGGGAATACTTACCACTATACTACAACGACCAGGAACATGTCTATAAACCCAAAACACCATTCCCCAAGCATCCTAGGAAGTCTAAACAGGAGATAGAAGAAGCCAGATGTAAAGCTATGATAGACAAGCTGATGCTTGAGATTCCACTGGTTGATGCAGTCAAGCTTTCACCAGCTCTGAGAAGGTATGTAAAGAGAATGGTTGTGAATGGTGTAAGTCCTGAGGAAGGAGCATTGCTTACCAGAGACATCAGTGCAATTCTCTTAGGCACAGTTCCAAAGAAGAAGAAGAAGGTGACTGTTTCTGAACAAGTCAATACCATCACTCAAAGCAGAGTTCCAGAGAAGCTATCTGATCCAGGGACCTTTGTGCTTGATTGCTCAATATCTGCAGAACGTTTTCCACACTCTCTATGTGATCTAGGGTCAAGTATTAACTTGATGCCTTTCTCTGTTGCTGCCAGACTTGGAATGACTGATTTCAAGCCAGCTGGGATCTCTCTCATCTTAGCAGATCGATCCATAAGGACCCCAGAAGGCATGTTAGAGAATGTTCATGTTAACATTAAAGGCTGCATAATTCCTACAGATTTTGTGGTTCTGAAATATGCTGAAGAACCTAAAGATCCTCTTATTCTGGGAAGACCATTCTTGGCTACTGCTGGAGCCATCATTGATGTTAGAAGGGGGAACATTGAGCTTGATCTTGGTGATGTTGTCATGAACTTTGACATGGATAAGTTAAGAGGGAGTTCTACCAATCATGGTCAGACCTTTTCTGTAAGAACTTCTAGAGATGAAGAGACTGTCATGGAGCATTCAGAAGACACTATTGCTGAGTGTGTCAATGAATCAGATATAAGTGGGCAAGTGAGCAAGATGGCTGTTGAAGAGCCAATATCTGAAACTTCTGCAGAAGCTGTTGGGTTTGAGGATTGCAGTGAGGATCATATCTTCATGACTGGGCTTGAAAAAGAGGTTCCAGTGAATGCCAAGTTGCTGGAGGAAGACGTGTATGTGATGGAAGCAACACTTGCAGAGCTGAATTGCAGGAAAACTGCAGAAACTCGAACTGCAGAGTCAGTGACGAGCGTCACTGACCTGGTGACGCTTGTCACCAACCTGGACACTAAAGAGAGACGTGATATTTGCTCTACAAGTCCATCTTATGTTGCCAAACCGAAAATTCACCATTCCACAACCCAGAAACCTGCAACTAAGAAAAGGTATGCACTTCCTTGAACCAGTTCCAAACCTCCTAATCTCATCAATAAAAATTTAAAAGGTGAAAAAGCTGCTTCACACTTATGCAAGCAACGAGATTCTCGTAGAATGCTTGGTGTTTCTTTTGATGATTCTGCAAGAAAAAGAAGTATCCCACCCACACTCACGACCCACCCTGCTGATGTTCCTCACTTCCTTGGAAGAATCCATGCATCTACTGCCTATAAACCACCATGGATGAGGAGACATTCTTCTCCAAGGCATTCAGTGCCACCTTCTGTTCCACCAGCTGTCTGAGCAGCATTCAAAGTCGAGCTAATGACTTTAAACAAGCGCTTAGTGGGAGGCAACCCACTAGTAAGTTTTCTTTTTTCATATATTAGTTTAGTTTTCTATTACATAGCTAAAAAAAAAAAAAAAAAAAAAAAACCCAAAAACACCAAAAAAAAAAAAAAATCGAAAAAAAAAAAAAGAGTCACTTTGTTCAGTTTGCTTGGATGATGTCTTGTGAACTTGTTGGACCATGGATTATGCTTTGTTTGGATGTTTTGATGTGTGTTTTGAGTGCTCTTACAGTTTGACTTCGGACTACACATGATGGCATAGCATTTAAACATCCAACATGACGATTTCTGAAGTTTCAGAGTAGTGACGCTCGTCACCAATTTGGTGACGCTCGTCACTAGCTCCTTCGCGAGGTACCACTTTTCCACCTTGGTTCTACAACTTCTCATGCTTCATTTTGACCAACTCTTGGCTTAATAACACTGGGGACAGTGTTGTTTAAGTCTGGGGGAGGTGGTTACTGACGTTGTGTGCTTTGTGATCATGTTTATAGAGTCTTAAAGTTGAGTCAAAAACCTGTTTTTCTAGAGTCAAAATTTTTGAAACTGTCAGTTTTTCTTGGAACTAGCCATAGGACGTTTTTGCTGATAAGAACCATTGCCACAGTAGTTGATTACAAGTCTCACTAAGTTGAAAGTCATAGGTAGATCAGTCTAGCAATGAAGGTTTAGGTTCTTAGAGAATCTGGAAAATTTGCTGTTAGCTCCACCTTAATGAACTTTAAACCTCTTGTCTTGGTGATTGATTCTTATTGATCTTGATTCTCTCTTTCAGCACTGAAAATAAGGTTAAAATACAGTCTCTCTTTGATCTTCCCTGATGTAGTTTTTAAAAGATTAAGTCCAAAGAATGGTGCATTCATGACCCTGTCTCCTCACAAGGAACAACAGTAGTGAACACATTCAAGAACCTGTCTCCTCACAAGGAACACAAGTATTGAGTAGCATCATATCTTAGACTGTAAAAGTTGAGAAAAAAAAGAAGTGAAAAAAATCGAAAATATCCTAAGGAAAAAGATTAAGGGAAGAGAAAATAGGAGAGTTGTGTTGAGATCTATTTGTTCAGTTGTTAGGAAGGGAAAAGAATCTGTAAAGTGATTAAGATGATAAAACTTTGATGAGATATCACACTTAGATAAAAATAAGGAGTTAGCAGTAGAAATTTTGGGTTTCTTGAAGGGATTTGGACTGGACTTGAGAGACTTGCTAAGCTTGTGACGATTAGGCTGAAATTTGATCTTGTGTTGACTATGTGGTATGTGGATTCGAAAGCTCTAACTAGTGTGGTGTTCCCGATGACTGACTGACTGTTTCTTGTTTTGAAACCTCGACCTTATTCTTTGTCTAATGTTTGCTTGAGGTCAAGCAAAAGCTAAGTCTGGGGGAGTTGATATATCATGGTTTTTATAGTTTTTAACTATGATATAAGTTCTTTTTATTGAGTCTTTTTGGTCTTTTTAGAGTCCTAGAAGAGTCTTTGCAGGTTATAGCATGTCTGGAGCATAATTGGAGATTTTGGAACCTTTTGGAGCATTCTGAGTTGAAGCCACGAAGTACCTAGCTCGAAGAAGAAAGTATGCCATATGGTAACGCTCGTCACCAAGCTGGTGACGCTCGTCACCCACCAAGGAAGGGGTCGTGGCCTGTTTTTAAAAGATTGGGAAGAAATTGCAGTTTTGGCCCAAAAGTTCCAGTATTTGCAAAAAGACTCCAGATCGTGTTTTAGCTTGTATATTAGGTTTTTCAGCCATTCTTTTGGCATATATCTTGGATCTTATTATTGAGAGCTTTAGAGGGAGATTTGTAGCAGAGCTTTTGGAGAGACAAATCAGACTCCTTCAGAGCAGATTTTGAATTCCTTTATTTCTACTTCTTATTTCTTTTATGCAATCTATTCTTTTCATGATGTTTTCTCAAATCACCATGTCTGAGTAGTTTGTTAGTTAAGTTAGGGCTTTTCAAAGGTTGAAGAAGAGTTTGTAGAATTGCTAAAAACTTATAGGAAATTCATTGGTTCTTCATCTGTGCTTGCATTCATATCGATTTCTTAGACACATCATCTGGATTTCGAAACCCTAGGTTGTTTGATAGATGTGAGAGCATTATTAATCACTTGAACTAGTATTTGATGAGCAAAACAACTTAGTACAAAGAGATTTGGCTTAGGAGTTTTGTAAACAATTGAATCTGATCATTCCTGCATACTTAGGTTATTAGGGTTTGCAAAGAGATTTGAAACTTTGTGATCTAGGTATAGATAACTTCTGCAATGAGAATTGATTAGTTATGCATTAGAGATTCATGTTTAAAAACGGTTCTTAATCATTCCTGATTCCCTGCATTCTACATTCTTGGATTCATACCTGCAAATTACCCTAGCTTAGCGCTTTTAGTCTTCCTGAACTTAGAACATATCATATCATCGTTTGCTTATTTCTAATTATTCATTCGCATTACATACATCATATTTTGCTTAGCCTAGTCCAAATCTATAATTGATAGTGTAGTTAGCATTACTCTCTTGGGATTCGATAACCCCTTGTACTACAACTGCTTTGCTGTGCACTTGCAGTAGTTTTTATTTGGGTAAAACCTGTCCCTATCATCACCCATTGTACTTAATCAGTTGTAGCATATGGGTTTTAATGTCAATCCAAGGGGTTTTAGTTGAATAACAGAAGAGTTGCAAGCAGAAGTCCTTAAGTCATGTGAAACAAGAAGGATTTTGTATCAGCTAGAGTGGCTCGATTCTCTTTGCTTGTCTTGTCCCCTTGTATCAACTCGAGACCTGGATATGATGATCAGTATATGTCCTCAGCTTGTATTGACGTATGATGTCGATATGTTGCTCTATACGCTCTGTATCGACTTGCTAAGCCGATACCCTGCTCGATATGGGGCCTTCTCGCCTTTGTCTCTTCACCCAATGAATTCCAGCACTTCCCTTAGTCCTCAAACTCCTCCAACGCACCAGCCACATGCTCGAAATGCACCAAATATGCCATGCAACACCTAACTATACTCTAAATGCTAAATGGATGCAAATTGGGATATGAACATGTAAAAATGCATGCTTAGGAACCAAAAACCAGTGCTGAATGTATGCTAAAATCGTATAAATATAGTGTATATCAACTCCCCCACACTTGTCTTTTGCTTGTCCTCAAGTAATCAAAAAAAAAAAGAGAGAGAGGCTTGAAGGTGGGAGCTAAAAACTAAAAATGCCAATGAAAAATTGACTCAATGCCCAAGTTATATGTTCTAAGATGTATGGAGATTGTTCTACTTCAAAAGCTTTAGCCATACTCATCCTAACAAACAAAGAACTCAAGCTTAGCCTACACAAGCATTTAAATAAACCAACTCTTTAACATTCATTAATTGTAACCAATGGATCAAGTTTGTGCAAATCAAGTGAGAACATTTGGTTTAAGGGACAAAATTATAAGATAAAAATGATCTCATTCAAATCAGGCTCAAAGACTCAAGGTACTCAAAGAAATGACTTTCTCTTAAGGTAAAAGCACACTTATGCATGCAAGTTAAAGCTCTCTTCTACCCCTATTTTTTCACCCAAATATGAATCTAATAACTTCTAAATCCCAAGTAAAACCCCTAGATCTACCCTTTCCCAAGGCACTTATGATCTTCTTCTTCTTTATATGTGGGGGAAACTCTTTCTTCTTTTGCTTGTGTGGTTGACTCCTTTTTGGAACTTGCTCTCCTTTGTTGTGTGGCGCCATTTTCATCACCTTTTGGTGGATTGCTTGGTCTGGATTCTCCTTTTGGATGACATTAGTAAGCTTTGTTGTTGTTGGCACCTTCTTTAACACTTAGAGTTTTCTTCCTTTTTTCACTTAACCACAAAATCTATTTATTTTCCCAACATTATCGATTCTACACTTCTTATTTTCTTAAAAGATGTAAACAATTAAAGATCAAACCACTTATACTACCACTTTCCCAATCTCCTAACCTAGTACCAAGCTCAAAATGCAAACTCACGTCTACAAGATAGCTTCTCTTTACCAGCCTTATTCCTATCACTTTTTTGCCAAGATAAAATAAAAAATGATGCAATGCAAGGCCTCACAACTCTCATTATAGTATTTAGGTTTAGAAGGAAGGATTGGTTTAATGTGTGGATAATTGTCCTATAATGATGAGGATCAGCTACTTGGATTACCAAGAGTGGTAAGAAGGGAAGAAGATAATCCAAGTATGTATATGGGTAGCCATGTAATCGCTTTCAATGCACAAACAAGATAAATCATAATCAGGATTATGGTTCTAATAAGATAGGGTTGGAATCAAATCAAAGCAAGCTTTAGCATAAGCCAAGAGTGTCAATGCAAGTATTCAAAGCATGGTGCAGCCTTAACTTCAAAGTCACTACTATGCATTCAAACAACAAGTAACCAAGGCATTGAAAACAATACAAACATGGGCATCCTAACAAGTGTTTATCATCTACTCCCTATTCAAATGTGTGCAAAGCTATATGAAATGCATTGATATCCTCATAATTTACCATGTTTTAGCTTGCATTTAGTTTCGTTTTTGGTCTCTTTCATGCATTCATTCATCATATTTTGTCACATTTGCATTCATATTAGACATAATAGGTTTTATGTTAGACATTTGCATGTTCTGCATTGTTTAGAGTCTTTTTCAGGTCTAAATGGAGCAAGGAAGACATTTGGAGACTGGTGAATGATGAGGACATGAAAAACCAAGTATAATAGCCAAGATGACGGGTTTTAGGCTGCACCAAAGTATTGAATCGACCAAAGCTGAGAGAAATCTGTCTGATATGCAGATCGATATGAAATGTATGGGTCAAAACGAAGGTCTTCCGGTGCGATTCAGCCACCACGTCCTTCCTAGAAGTTGTAGAGGATTGAATAAGCTTTCCAACGGAGGAAGCATTAGGTCAATCCGATAAGTAGTTCAAAAGATAAGGCGGCTCAAGCATCACTGTCTGTAACCAGAAGTTCCTATCGATCACCATATCGATCACCTACATTGAGAATCACCCCCCTTCCTTCTTATCCATAGGTTTTGGTCCGAGAAGCATCTTTGACCATCTTTGACTTTTTTTTATTTTTGCTTCCTAAGACTATTTTGGGGATGTTCCCTATAAATATCTAAATCTAGATTTATTTTCTTTTATCATTTCTCTTCCCTAAAGCTTTGCTTTGGTTTTTCATATAACAAGAACAAACCCTTTGTGGGTTGAGAATCACTTGTGTATACTTTTATTTATGTTTTCTTCTTATTTTAATCATAAGTCTTTAATTCTTAGTCTTGGTCTTGCTTTTATTAATTTCGAATTTTCTCTTTGGGGTTTGATTTATTTTAGAGATTCATGATATTTTGTGATGCAAAAGTGTTGCTTTTGGATGCTTGATGTGTTAGGTTGCTAGATCCCATTCCTCTTCTTGCTGAATTGATCTTTAATGCTTAGTACCTCTTTGGAATAGATAACAATCATAGGTGTTTTATCCTGCACTCCATGTGTTTGATGAATTATCTTAGTGGTTTAAGTTTTGAAATAGATGCTTAGAATGTCATTAGTCTTTGCATCACCCATTGCTGGAAAGTTGCCCTTAGATAACTACAATAAACCTAACCAGTGAATAGTTGTCTGATATATTCCAGCAAGTGATAAGTAATCATACAAGCCATCAAAAGTGGAGGTATGAGAACTTGTTAGATTTTATGGACCTTGTGCTTCTTGCTTGTTTTTTGGTAAATACACCACTAACCATGGGTTTGACATGCCAATGAACAAAGTATCTTGTATTGTTTTAGATGTCCTTATCTAGAGTTAAATTGTTCTCAATTTGATTTGATCCCATAACATAAGCATGATTCACTTTTTTATCACTTTAGTCTTGAACCTTGCCTTTTTGTATTTTGCTTAGGGTTTCTAGATGTGGTAGATTAGGAGACTTTATGGCTTGATTAAGGTTTGTTTAGTGCTTCATTATATGGGTTCCTCTCTATTGATCTGTTCTTACACTAGATTTGTCTTGATCACATTTATCTAGAATTTAGGCTTTCTCTTATGCCCACCAAGTGTTTGATGAAATGCTGATCTTGTTTGATAGAGGATTTGCTGGCCTTAGCTCAAGATATTGACTGTTTGAGGAGTATTTTGACTTGAATAGAGTTGTTTATTAATGCTTGCTGAATTTTTTAGCACTAATGAGAGTTAGTTCTTGTTAAGGTATTTAGCAAAGGGCTATTTTACAAGACATTGGATTTAGCTTGCTTGTTTGTGAACTCTACGTCTAGGAATCACCATTGCTAGCTTGTTTGCTTGATCAATGCTGTTTGAAACAACTTTAATTAGTTCTTGAATTCCCCAAAGTCAATAACCACATCTAGGAACTTGATTTTCTCTTTTGTTATATTTCGGATATGCTCTATTTTCCTCTGTTTTGCTTGCTTAATCTTGTTTAAACTGCCTTTAGTCTTGTTAGATTTCCTTCTTATTCATCTTAGGTTGTTAGAGTTCAATTCCCTCTCTTTATTTGGCCTAGCTTAGCAAGTTTTCTGCATCTCATCTGTTCCTTAGCCTTTGGATTGGATTGACACCTCAAGTACTACAATGACATGTGTGTTTGAGGATTGAGTTAAAGCTTAAAAACCTCAACATCAATTGGCGCCGTTGCAAGTTCATTGTGTCTAATGCATTTGAGTTTGATTACTTGCTTAAACTAGGCTATTTTATTTGTGTTATTTTGATGATTGGAGAAGGAACATTAGTTCCATTGCACTCTCATCTTTGAGTTTCACTTGCTAAGTGTCAAGCTTAGTGACTATAGACAAGAACACTTGGAAGGTAGTTCCATGTTTATCCCTTGTATATATATGCTCCTTTTGCTTTTGATTTCTTTTGTTTAGTGTTTCAGGGTTCTAAGATGGATCAAATGGTTCAAGACAAGGTGGACAATGCCAAGGAGCTACAACAGCTTATTCATTGAGCTAGTGCACTGATTATGGCCAAGAAAAATTGGTAGGCAACATACTGAGTACAAACCAGACATTTCTGCTCAGTCTTATTGCCTGTCTATGCACCAAGCTACTCTCTCAATGGCAATTACACCAAGAACCATGAAAAAGGTGCATCTTGTTGAAGCGGTCAGAAACTTTACCTGCCAAAACCGGCTCGGAATAAGCATCTACACTCCGATTCAGCTTCAACAGTCTTCATAAATGTTGTCGCCCCGTGAGTTAGCTTGCTTCGGGAGTTGGTTTCAGGTCATTCCCATCAGCGGTTGAAAAGTTACCAAAGTTTTCGTGAAACCGCTCAACCCATATCGGTCAAGGATTGACCGATACAAGCCGTATCGATCAAGGCTATCAGTCAGGAGTGACCAATACAAATGCACCGTGTATATTTCGGTCACCGTATCGGTCACCTTCTAGACCGATACTATGCATATCGATCAGCCCAGACCGATACAAATGACTAATAGGAATCACCTGAAGGACTATAACGACTAAAGATTAGCTCAGATGAGGTGTTTCCATTCCGATTTGGCCTCGGAGTTCTTCATCAACAATGTAGCCCAGGGAGTTATCTTTCGTTTGGTGTTAGTTTTGAGCCATTCGCATCGGTGGTTAAAGAGTTATGGCGAATACAGTGAGGAAATATCTATCTCACGTTTCGACTGATCATCTTGACCGACTTGAAGAGTAGCCTGGAATAGGGGTTTGCGCCTCGATTCAGCCTCGGATGTCTGCATGAGAGTGATAGAAAATTGAGTTAGGTTTCGTATGCAGCTTGGTTCGTATCATTTGGTGCAGTAGATCAAGAAATACTGCAATTTTGGCAAAGGCGCTGCAAGAACCCCCAGTGTTACATCAAGCTGGATATCAGATGACTTGGTCGATATGACTCCTTGACCTTGCTCAATATGGTGCACACTGCTGGTTTCAAGGGAGTGCAGGCTTTCTTCTTCACTATTAACCATCCCAATCCATTCCTTAAAACATTTCCACTCCTTCTCTATTACAAGACTTAGAGGTATACTCCAACACCTTTGCATTTTTCTTCTTCTCTTCTTCTCTTATTTTTTTTGAATTGTTTGTTGGATATTGGCTCCTCTTTCACTTTCATTACACATTGGATTACACAGGGACTGTGTAAATTAAGTGTGGGGGAGGGTGTGATACTAACAGTTCTCTTTCAAATTTTTGCATTCATCTCTTGCATATCTCTCATACTTGCAAAATTTTGAAATTTTTGAAAGATTTTCGAATTTAAAAAAAAAAATGTTTTGAGTGATCATCTAGTTGCATCTTGCATTTTAGGATTGCATTTAGTTGCATTTGCAATGAGGTTTCATCAATTCGAAATTTTGAGCATGATGTTTGCTTTTGAGAGATGTTAATTTTTCAAATCACTTCATTGCCTAAGTTGTTAGTTCTTTGATGTTATGGTCTAGTTTGAATTGAAGTTTGAACCACACTTGGAATTCTTTGCATGATACTCTTGTCTTGATGAAGCTTGCATGACCTGAATTCAGTCTTTATTTACTAGAACCATAATTTGAATATTGAATTATCATGTCTTATGCATTGAAAGTGTTTTCATGGATACCATACACATACTTGGGCTTTCTTTTTCCCTTCTTTGTCCCCTCTTGCTAGTCCAAGTAGATTTCCCTGCCATTAACCAAACCTTCATTCAAGCCAAAAATTGTTTGTGAGTGATTGTGAGGCTTTTTCTTTAAGGAATGAGCTTAGTAAAAAGTGTTGGGTTAGAACTACAAAGGGACCCTTCCATTGTAGAACTAGCTTACCCTCTTGAGCTAGATAGGCTAGGATGTTTTGGTTAACAAGGGATGGTTTTGGGATTTAAATTTTGGGTTATCAAGTGAAGAAGGAAAAGAGAAAGCAAATGAAAAGGAGTGCACATAAGTAACCTTGGGAAGTTTGGCTAATCACTAAAAGCTTTATGCAAATGAAGAAGGTGTCCAAAGCTAGCAAAGAGAACACCAGCAAAGTAAAGAAGAGCAAAAGCAAAGAAGAAATGGTCAAACCACCAAGAAGAATCAAAGAAGAAGATGCACTATCAAAGAAGCTCCAAAGGAGAATGAAGAATGGGATCAAAAGAAGCAAAAAGCTTCAAGAAAAAGGGTAGAATAGGATTATTTTTTGGGGAAGAAGCTAAGGAGTTTAGATCACTTATGGATTTTTGGGGTACATGGGAGTTTACCTTTGTATGCATAAGTTGTTCTTTACTCTTAGCATTTTACCAAAGCTCATTCCATTTTCTTGAGAGAACCCTTGCACTTAAATATAACCAGTTCGAAATTGTTTGAGGTCATCTTTGCCTCATAAGCCTTATCCTTAGCCAAATGAAAACACAAGATTTGCATGAGCATGATCCACTTGGTTGATGTGTTAATTGAATGTTAAAGAGATTGGATGATGTGATTGCTTGTGTAAGATAGGCTTGAGTTTTCTTGTATATGCTTGTGATGAATGTAGCTAGATTTTCAGTAAGAACAAACATCATTTTCATCTTAGAATTATTAACTTGGACAATGACTTGATTTTTATTATTGGCATCTTTCAAACCAAATAGCTCATACTTTCAAGCTTCTCTTCCACCATGTTCATACTTGCTTGAGGGCAAGCAAGATCTAAGTGTGAGGGTGTTGATATCCTCATAATTTACCATGTTTTAGCTTGCATTTAGTTTAGTTTTTGGTCACTTTCATGCATTCATTCATCATATTTTGTCACAATTGCATTCATATTAGACATAATAGGTTTTAGGTTAGACATTTGCATGTTCTGCATTGTTTGGAGTCTTTTTCAGGTCTAAATGGAGCAAGGAAGACATTTGGAGACTGGTGAATGATGAGGACATGAAGAACCAAGTATAATAGCCAAGATGACGGGTTTTAAGCTGCACCAAAGTCTTGTATCGACCAAAGCTGAGAGAAATCTGTCCGATATGGAGATCGATATGAAATGTATGGGTCAAAACGAAGGTCTTCCGGTGCGATTCAGCCTCCATGTCCTTCATAGGGGTTGTAGAAGATCGAATAAGCTTTTTAACGGAGGTTGAATCAGGTCAATCTGAGTAGTAGTTCAAACGATACAGCGGTTCAAACATCACTGTCCGCAACATGAAGTTCCTATCGATCACCATATCGATCACCTACATTGAGCATCACCCCCTTCTTTCTGATCGATAGGTTTTGGTCCGAGAAGCATCTTTGACCATCTTTGACTTTTTTATTTTTGCTTTCTAAAGCTATTTTGGGGATGTTCCCTATAAATAGCTAAACCTAGATCTATTTTCTCTTATCCTTTCTCTTCTCCAAAGCTTTGCTTTGGTTTTTCATAGAACAAGAACAAACCCTTTATGGATTGAGATTGGATCATTTGTGTATACTTTTATTTATGTTTTCTTCTTCTTTTAGTCATAAGTCTTTAATCTTAAGTCTTGGTCTTCCTTTTATTAATTTCGAATTTGCTCTTTAGGGTTTGATTTATTCTAGAGATTCACAATTTTTTGTGATGCAAAAGTGTTCCTTTCGGATGCTTGATGTGTTAGGTTGCTAGATCTCATTCCTCTTCTTGCTGAATTAATCTTTAATGCATAGTACCTCTTTGTAATAGATAATAATCATAGGCATTTTATCCTGCACTTCATGTGTTTGATGAAATGTCTTAGTGGTTTAAGTCTTAGAATAGTTGCTTAGAATGTCATGAGTCTTTGCATCACCCATTGGTGGAAAGTTGCCCTTAGATAACTACAATAAACCTAACCAGTGAGTAGTTTTCTGATATATTCCAGCAAGTGATAAGTAATCACACAAGCCATCAAAAGTGGAGGTATGAGAAATTGTTAGATTTTATGGACCTTGTGCTTCTTGCTTGTTTGTTGGTAAATACACCACTAACTATCGGATTGATATGCCAATGAACAAAGTAGCTTGTCTTGTTTTAGATGTCCTTATCTAGAGTTGAATTGTTCTTTATTTGATTTGATCCCTTAACCATAAGCATGATTCATTTTGTTATCACTTTAGTCTTGAACCTTGCCTTTTTTTGTATTTTGCTTAGGGTTTCTAGATGTGGTAGATTACGGGAATTTAGGGCTTGATTAAGGTTTGTTTAGTGCTTCATTATATGGGTTCCTCTCTATTGATCTGTTCTTAAACTAGATTTGTCGTGATCACACTTATCTAGAATTTAGGCTTTCTCTTATGCCCACCAAGTCTTTGATGAAATGTTGATCTTGCTGGCCTTGGCTCAAGATATTGACTGTTTGAGGAGTGTGTGTGCTGGATTTCACACAATAAAATTTGTCTAAATAAAAACAAAAGAGGACGTAAAGATTCTATGTTAAAACACGAGAGAGCAAAGATCCAAAGATGGTGATTTTATTAGTGCTGCTTTGATAAGCTTTTGGTACAAGTATTTTGCTAAGTCTTTCGCTAGGTCCTAAAGATGTTCGCGCTAATGAGTTAAACTCTCTATTTATACAACTCCTAGTCGTAATCTAAACGAAGATCTCGGAGTATATTTGCGCAGATAACCCTTCCTCATTCCCTTTGCGGCGCCTTCTTCCTCAAGGCTTCGTCTTCTAGGGTAAACGACGCTTCGGAATTCTTCAAGGAATTGGGCTCGACCCACTTGCACATCGCCTTGTCTTGGGTCTGACTAGGGGCTTCGACTTATTGCTTCGTGGGCCTTCACCTTTGGGCTTGATTTGAAGTTTTCCTCGCCCATGCACGGTTTGGGTGAGGTGATTGGCTTCGCCAGGCTTTCGCACGGTTCACCTCGCCCGTGCACGGTTTGGGCGAGGTGATTGGCTTCGTCCGGGTTTTGCACGGTTCACCTCGCCGTGCACGGTTAGGGCGAGGTGATTGGCTTCGCCCGGGTTTTGCACGGTTCACCTCGCCGTGCACGGTTTGGACGAGGTGATTGGCTTCGCCCGGGTTTTGCACAGTTCACCTCGCCGTACACGGTTTGGACAAGGTGACTGGCTTCGCCCGGGTTTTGAACAGTTCACCTCACCGTACACGGTTTGGGCGAGGTGACTGGCGTCGCCCGGGTTTTGCACGGTTCACCTCGCTGTGCACGGTTTGGGCGAGGTGACCGGCTTTGCCCCTGCAAAGTCTGGGCATCGCCAAGAATCACTTCCATACTTAGCCTTTTTCCCGTTGATCTCGTTAGGGTGAAAACTGACCCCAACAATTAGCCCCCCAGCTCGTTAGACTCAAAGGTTAGGGTGACGAGGTGTCAAGAGAGGCGAGATTGATGGTAAAGAGTTTTTGCTTCGCCATGATGGGATGCTTCGTTTTGGCAGGACGAGGTGAAAATACCTCCACTTCCCCTCGACGGGGCGAAGCAAAACTGCCTTACTTCACCTTGCCGGAGCATGGTAAAAATGCTCTGCTTCTCCTCGCTAGAGCGAGATGAAAAGGCTCCGCTTCTCCTCGCCAGGGCGAAGTGGCTATACCTTGCTTCTCCTTGCGATGGCAAGGTGGCTATGCCTTGCTTCTCCTCGCGATGTGAGTTGGATATTCAGCTAGCGAAGCGAGGCAAATCCCTGCGCGAGCGAGGAGTCTGCGTCATCATGGCGAGGTGTTTTGTTCAGCTGGCGCGAAGTGTCTTTCTTCGCCGAGTTACATCTTGCTTCGCCATTTCTCGGCCTGGGCATAACGTTTCGCTCTAAGTTGACGAGGTGATTCCCCACTTTGAGCGAGGTGGAGAAAACTTCCTTCTTGATGAAGCGATATGATTTTTTTTACGCTGGCGAGGTGAAATGACTCGTTAGTCCATAAGTTTGGCTTCGCCCTTGCCTTGCCGAAGCGTTGTGTTTCGCCTCGCTATTTTTTTTATACTTAGAATTTTTCAGAACATCTTCTTCTGAATTTGTTAATGGGTCTTGGCTTTTGATCTCTTTGGGCCTAAAAAGCCCGTTTAGAGATCAATCCTCCTTGGGGACTGTAACCGTTTCGCGTACTCCTGAGGCGAGGTGTTGAAGTGGCTAGAAATAGCGAGGTCTCTCCTACTTTTTTTCATTACCTTCAATCTTCAAATAATTTCAAAGGGTTGTTTTCTCTCTTCTCTTTATCTCCTCTTTTTTTATGTTAGAGTTCCGATTAGGGTTTTTCTTTTCTTGGCCGTTCTGCCGCTGTCCGCCTTAAATACTCCGGTCCGTCTTTGATCTTTCTCCAAAAACCTCCATGGCATCTTCTCCCTCTTCTGGGTCCGAGGTGAATCCTTTGACTGCTGGATCCAACCAAGGCGATGCGCGCTCCAGAGCTTCAATGTCTAGTCGGGGCGAGTCGAGTCGTCGGGACGAGGTTGGTGTGTCGTCTCGACGAGGCGAGGTAGGACCTCGCAACGAGGTGAGATCTCGCAGCGGTGGGAGTTTTCGGAGCGAAACCGTCGGGTCGCCCTGCCGAGGCGAGGCGGGATCTCGTGGTGAGGCAAATGTATCATCTCGCCGAGGTGAAGGATCCTGTGGCGAGGCGAGCGTATCATCTCGTCAAAGTGAGGAATCCCGTGGCGAGGTGAGCATTTCACCTCGCCGAGGTGAGGCCTCTCATGGCGAGGCGAGTGTATCATCTCGCCGAGGTGAGACGGGATCTCGGGGCGAGACGAGTATATTATCTCGCAGAGGCGAGGTGAGTCATTGCGGCGAGGTCGATTCAAGCCTTGATGGCTCAGTTAATTCTTTGAGTAGTGGACCGAATGAAGCGGGTTTCGGGGGAGACGCTCCGGTCATCGAGGGTGAGAATCCCCATACCACAGGCAAACATCTTTCTCAAGCAGTTGAGGCGATAGAGACAAAACCCAAGGAAGAGGACTGGAACTGGGACCCAGCCGTGGCGAGGAGAGAGCTTGCAGAGATGGTGAAACTTCAGAAGGAGCAACAGCCAAAATAGAAGAGGGCGAAGAAGAAAGTTGCTGATCCGCCATGGTCTACGCTCTCGACTATTGAGAGTTTAAGAGATCAGAGGGCTTGCTTCAATATCAGCGAAGAGGTTGAGTTCCTGCTACCCACTTTGGCAGAGCGAGTAGACCATCCGCCTTCCGGGTACTTTACAATTTATGAGAGTTTCTTCTACCTTTGCCTTCTTTGGTTTCCCATCCCGGTAGTTATCTCTCAGTATTTATGGAAATACAAGCTTGCCTTGGCCCAGATAACACCTCGAGGCGTTCGCCATCTTATTGGTCTTGTCGTCCTCAGCTACGAGTGCGAGGTCGAGCTTACTGTTGGTCATCTTCTTAACTTGTTGGATATTCGTAGGAATCCAAAATCCGAGACGTACTGCATTGGTAACAAAAAGGATTGGCGGATTATCCACGGATTTCCTAGTAATGACAGAGACTGGAAGAGCCGTTTCTTCTGTGTTTTGATAAACGATGCATCCGTGCCCGTGGCATGGCTTGAGGAGGTCAAGATGGACTGGGGGCGAGTCGGTAGCGGATCGTTGCCAAACTTAAGGATTTTGTACCCGAGTCGATGTGAGTATCGTTGCTAACGTTTATTAATTTTTTTTTGTTGCAGAGCGTCAGATCGTGCTAAGGATTCGCGAAGGTTTTCTCGACTCGGTCAAGCTTTTTTGCCAGAGGAGGACTTATTGGACGAGGAGTTTTACGTTGCAAAGGGTTGAATGTGCTCGAGCTTTTAACCTCGGGATCGATATAGATTACTCCGAATCTTCTCATTCATCCGACGTCGATCCGATTTACAAGCTGGTGGCCAAAATGACTCTTCGCGACAAAAAGATGATGGAAGCCAAGAGGCGAGCGGGAGAAAAGGGAGAAAGAACCAGTTAGGTCGAAGGAGGCGAGCCCTAGAGTTTCGGGCGAGGCAAACGCGAGCTCCACGATTCCGGGCAAGGTGAACACTGGTTCAAAATTTTCAAGTGAGGCGAGGCCAAAGGCAGCTAGAGTTTCTTCTGAGATCATCGCAGGTTTGAAGTCTTCTCTGCGACCTGAGGGATCCTCTTTGTCTCGTCATGTGGAGAAATCAAAGGTGACTCCTTGAGCCGATGGAGGCAAAGCGGACAAAAGGGGTTGGAAGCGCGTCGCGTTAAGGGAAGATAAGGTGGGCGATGCAGCTGTTTCGTCGAAGAAAGCAAAGAAAGATCCTCTCGTTCCTACGTCTGTTCCCGACGCGAATCTTGCCACAGCCGCTTCGGATGCGCCTGCCGATGAGGCCGCGGCGTCTGTGACGCTCTTCTCCAAGATCACTCGTCCAGGAGATCGTCTTCCCGTGCCGGATACTCTTGCTTTGAGCAAGAAATACGCCAAGATGGCACTCAGAGGAGTCAAGGTAATTGTCTTTTGTCTCCGCCGCTCTTGTGATACGTGTGTATATATATTTTTTTTAACAATGAGCTTGTGATCATGTTTCAGTTTATCGAGGCAGCGAAAGAGGTGGTCGCGGGCTATGAACGGGATGCCCGGGAGGATTTGCGTCGTATCCAGGAGGCTCGTAGCGATGCCGTTGCTCTCAAGGCTAGTCTCGACGAGGCCGAGCTAAAACATTCCGCCGAGCTGGAGAAGGCCGCAACTCGGATGAAGAAACTTGAGAACGAGAGGGACGACTTCAGGAAAAAATGCGACGAAGCCGAGGCCCTTGCCGTTCGTCTCAACGAGCAAAAGCTCAGACGTGTGTCGGGCATCGCTTCTCTCAAGCGAGAGCTCAAGGCCGAGAGAGAGCTGCGTGAGGTTGAGGCCAGGAAAGCGTGTAAGGAGGCGAGGAGAGAACTAGGCCAGAAGTTCCAGGATCGCATTCGCCAAGTGGAGGAGAAGATCGAGAAGCTAAAGGGGCCTGCCTGTACGAGGGTTGTTGAGCTTGCGCAGGCCTAGGGGAATCTCCAGCTCGTCGAGCTTCTTAAGGGCGAGGACCCTCCTTCTCTGGATGCAGAGTTGGCGACCCTGATCGGATTGAAAGAGGAGCTTGCCGATGCTGACGCAGATTTCGAGCGTCTTGCGACTGACCTGCGAGAGGATCTGAAGCTTTCTTCAGTTTCCAGCGATTATGTCCCACCCTTCTTTTCTAATGAATCGACGGAAGTTATGGCTTCGAAGGCTGGCGTGGAAGATCCCGCAGGGTCGAACGTTGATACTCCTAGGGTTGACGAGTTGATCGCCGAGAAGGGTTCTCAGCTGGACGTGTCGAAGGTGTCCAAGACCGCCGAGACTACCGAGGCTATAGTTTAAAAAATGCCTTCGAATGTTCATGCTTTGATTTGGTTTTTATTTGACTTTTTGTTGTTGCGTATCCATGCATCGAATGTGCTTTTTTGTTTCGAACTTGGTGCCTGGATGGCTTTATCCGCTTAGACTTTATGCTATGGGTTTTTTTATGATATTATACTATGTTATCGAGTCGAAGTGTTGCTGTTCTGTTAAACGAACAGAAGTGCTCAAGTTACTCACTTGAACATGTCTGATTTTTTTTATACTCAAAACAGTTTAAGAGTTTTTCCGACTCGTCTTTTTCTATAGGGCGAGCCATAGCCGAAAGAGGCATAGTGGTTAGGATCAGTGCCGTTCAGAGGCGAGGTGACTGGGGTAGATCAACATGACCCTTTTATGCTTAACGATTAAGAGTTGAGTTGTGTTCGGGCAAAGCGTTTTGCTTTACTCGGAATTACGGCGAAGCGATGGCTTCGTGTTCGTCCGATAAGGCCTACTCGTGAGGCGATTGTAAAGGTTAGACTTCGAGTTCGAAGGTATATAAACGAAGCATAATGTTGCCAAGTGGCGAAGTGTTTGCCTTGGTTTCAAGCTTGAATGTGTTTAGTATTTTTGTGATAAAACAGTGTTTCCGAAGTGTTTCGGGAAAAGACCTGAAAATGGGCGAGCTGTGGTATTTTGACCGCGATCACCCCACAGGTGCTTTGTAGCATCTAGGACCAGTGTTGCTTAGAAGCGAGGTGTTTGCCGGGTTTATGTTTGAACATATTCGGATATTATGTACTTGATTGTGCACATCATATACGAAATTCCAAAAATATTTTAAGTGACGAGCTGCGACTGGGCAAGCCGCAGTGTCTTGGTCGTGATGGACCTATAAATGCTATGTAGCGTAAATGTCCAGCGTTGCTAAGAAGCGAGGTGTTTTGCTGGGTTTATGTTTGAACATATACGGGTACCTCGTATTCTACGACCAACCGTGAATATTATGTTCGTGAGGTGTTGTAAGACCAACGTTGCTTAGGACGAACTGTTGTTGGGTTTAGGATGTTTTGCCACAGCTTTAGGACTTGCGAACCCAACTCGACTTAATTATCCGTTTTTCCGGCAAAACATAAAGAACATCGAATAGGAATTACCCAATGATGTTTGACCTGGGTGTACCCAGCCATGATTTATATAGCGCGCTTTAATCCATGGAGGATGTTTGAAAACCTCATTGTCCAGTGAGAACGCAGGAGTTAGAATCCGTAAAGGATGTAATATTCGTCCGTTGTAGCCAACAACGGGCGGGGTGAGTGATAAGAGTTTAGATGTGAGTTGAATAAACTTGCTCTTTAATTTAAGCGAAGTGATTACAAAGCGTGGGAGTATACGAGTATACGTACCCCACTCCCTCCCCCCCCCCCTTTTTTTGGGAGGGGGGCAGTTGAACTCGTTGTTAGACGAGCTGCATACGTACCCCTTTCGGGGATCAAACCGCCCCGTAGTTCATGGTTTTGGTAGAGTGACTTAGAAGTAGTACTTCTTTAAGTGCATCGCGTTCCAGGATCTTGGTACTGCGACGTCAGTTGCGTTGTCGGCGAGCTCCTAAACGCCAGGTCGGACTACCTTGGTAATACGGTAAAGCCCTTCCCAGTTAGCCCCCAGTTTTCCGGAGTTCCATTTGGCTGTGTTTTGGAAAACATTGCGGAGAACGAGGTCTCCTTTGTTGAATCGACGGCTTCTTACATTCGAGTTGTAATATTTAGCCGTGGCTTGTTGATAGTTCTGCATCCGAATAAGTGCTTGGTCGCGTCGCTCGTTGATCAAGTCGAGGTCGCCTAAGAGCATGAGGTGATTCAGGGCTTCTTGTCCGAGCAGAAGTCATCGGCGAACTCCTTGAAAATCTACCTTGGCTGGAATTACGCAATCCGTTCCGTAGACAAGTGCGAATGGCGTTTCGCCTGTTGCTCGTCTCGAGGTTGTTCGATGCGACCAGAGGACTCCTTCAAGCTCGTCTGCCCAGCGTCTTTTCTTTTTGTCGAGGCGTTTCTTCAGGCCATCGAGTATGGTTTTGTTCGCCGCCTCGGCTTGTCCGTTGCCTTGTGGATAGCGAGGCATGGATTTACTGAGCCTTATCTTCTACTTTTCACAAAAAGTTTCAAAGCGAGTGGAGATGAATTGGGAACCATTGTCGGTCACAATCTCGTAAGGGACTCCGTGCCAGCATATGATGTGCTTCCACACGAAATTCTTGACTTGGGCATCTTTGATGCTGATGTTACTGCATATTGCATATATTTTGCATACTCATTAGTTAGCTTTTCATGCATTTGTATCACGTTTTAGGTTAGATTGCATCACTTAGGGTCCTAGAGCATTCTTGCATCCGCATACGCATTTTCCTTACATTTTGCATCATATTCAGGTTGTTTCTGGCTGCTATGGAGCCGTGGAGGTTCGTGGACATGTTGAGGCTGATGTAGCAGTTCGAAGGAGCTCGGATATATGTTAAGGATCAGAGATCGAGGAGCAGATCGAGCATGGCCGGTCGATCTAGGAGTTGATCGACCAGAAGATCGAGCCAATCAAGCGATCCAAGGAGAATGATCGAGACAAGGATCGAGTGAAGCAATCGATCAAACGGTACGGACGTAAATGACGCCATGCAGAGCGAGAGTCAGATCGAGTACACCACTCGATCCAGCCGAAGATCGATACCGAGATCGGATGCAACACTCGATTCGCCGATGATGATTGAGACCCAGATCGAGCCAAAGACACGATGTCCGGATATGATCGAGAGAACCGCTCGATCTTGGAATTGATCTCTGTCCTTTCAACCGTTTTTGGCCGCTAGCGAGGGGGGGACCATCAGCTTGTTTCGGCATTTTGGGAAGGCGGCGACGTCCTTTTCCCACAATAACTTTAGATCCTTATCTTTTTCCTTATGTTTTCTCTCTCGTTTTCGTGAAGAACACCATTCTTGAACTCGCGTTTTTCTTAAGCTTTGTAATCAAATCTTTTCCGTCCAATCTAGTTTTCACTTCATGTTCATCGTTTTGTTTCACATACTTCTCTTGATTTACTCTATGTGTAGTGAGTAGTTTATTTGGGTTCAGGGTTGAGAGGATTAAGGGGTCTAAAGGGTTTCGATCTTGGGGTTTTTCTAAATGTTTTTCAATGGCTATCTCTTCTATGGTGTTGAGACCACAATACTTGAAGACTCTCACGCCAAGAGCTTCATGATCCGAGAGGTTCCTTACCTTGACAGGATTCAGGAGCCTCGGAAGATCACACCTTAGAGACTAGTTACCCCTTCCCAAAAGCCATGGAAGTTTGGGGGATTAGTTAAGCCATTCATTTGAAATCTGTTTTCCTTGCCCTTCGACCTCTCTTTCCACCAAAAGCCATGGGTTTGGAGGAGAGGATGAAGGAGTGATCTATATCGAAAGCCACAGATAGATCTTGCTTAGTTTTCAAGGCTTAGAAATCCTCACCAAGTTAGTCGATTTAAAGTTTTAAACCCAAGGTCGAACCTTTGAAACCCCTGACCATGAATCTCAACCCTAGGCCCTTTCTTTTAGCATCTTTACATCTTATCTCGTCATTCGCTTGATCTTTGATAGCATCCTGGTCGTTAGTCTTACTGTTCTTGTATTTTTAGACGAGATCGATTGTTATTGCTCGATCTAGTGGTCGATCTCATGGTCGATCCACTAGTCTAAATTTAGTAATTCGAAGCTTGGTCCTTTAATTAATCTGTTTGTTCCTCGTGGTAGTTTCTTCATTTCTAGTATTTTTAAAATAGGTTGCATTCTATTTAAGTTGCTGCATCTAATTTTTAGAGATTTTCTCATAAATCATCTCATTTCGCTTAGATTTGCATTAGTCCTTGTATTCTCTGTGCATCCTCTATCATCCTAGGCATGGATTGACTCTCTCTTGCTTGCTGTACTACAACATGTCTTGCATTTGAGTTTGATAACCTCACTGCAATTTAACCCTTGCTCAAAAAGTGTTTATCAAATGGCGCCATTGCCATCCTAGGACTGTTTAGAGAACATAGAGATTTGAGACTTAGCAATGACTAAGTCTTTACCTTTTTCAAGTTACTAATCATTTTATTCTCAACCGTGTGTTTTCAGGTACATGAATCTTCGTTCAAGGGGAGACAACAATCTACTACAACCCTTGGACAACATTCATCAGCTTGGTCACTCACGGCAAAGGAGAGTCAGAGAACAAACAAGAGCCTTTGAGGAGATTGTTCAGCACGGTTTGGATGACTTTGAAGCTATGGCTGAACACGAGCATCCAGAAGGACCTCCTCCAGCTCACGGGGCAGCAGGACGGGGCAAAGGAAACACCCAACATGCGGCTAGACCCTCAAGGATCATAGGAGCCAGAGATGCTCCTAATACTCACCACAATAGGTTTGGGATCACTCATCCTCCTGTACAAAACAATAACTTCGAGATCAAGCCAGGTTTCATTTCAATGGTGCAAAACAACAAGTTCCACGGCTTAGCAATGGAAGACCCCTTGGAGCACCTAGACAACTTCGAGCAAGTATGTGGGATGATAAAGATCAATGGCATATCCGAAGATGCTTTCAAGCTGCGTCTCTTCCCCTTTTCACTCGGAGACAAAGCTAGACATTGGGAGAAGACCCTCCCACAAGGCATCATCACATCATGGGCCGAGTGTAAGAAGGCCTTTCTCTCAAAGTTCTTCTCAAGCACCAGGACAGCACGGTTGAGAAGTGAAATCAGCGGTTTCACTCAAAGGAACAATGAGACATTCAACGAGGCAATGGAACGTTTCAAAGACTACACGATCCAATGTCCTCATCACGGGTTCAGCGAGGAGACACTACTCAGTACCATATACCGTGGAGCTTCACCAAAGATCAGGTTGCTGCTGGACGCAGCTAGCAAAGGGAACTTCCTCGGTCAGGAGGTAGAAGAGGGTATGGAGCTGATAGAAAATTTGGCATTGAGTGATGGCAATTACGCTGAGGATTATGACCGTGCACCGAGAGGATCAGAGTTAGAGTCTCACAAGAAAGAGCTGAAATCTTTGCATGAGAAGATAGATAAGCTGGTGTTAGCCAATCAGAAGCATGTTCACTTTGTTGGTGAAGCTGATGAGAACCAAGAGGAGTTAGAGTTGAGCCAAGAAGAAGCCAATTGGGTAGCGGGACAGAACAACTAGAAATCTCAAGGCTACAACCAAGGCTACCAGAACAACAACCTCTCTTACCGAAGCACCAACGTAGCAAACCCTAAAGATCAAGTGTACCCTGCTCAGCAAGCAAAACCTTTCATCCCTTACAACAAAGGTTTTCAACCGAGTGGTGGTTTCCAAGGTCAAGGGCAGAACAACTTCCAAGGGCAACATCAAAATAACAAGGGTTATACACCTTACTACCCTCCGGGCTTTGCACCTCAGCAGCAACAACCGATGCAACAACAAGTTGATCCGGTTCAAGCAATGTTTCAACAGCTAATACAAGGGCAAGCCTCTACAAACCAGAAGTTCGCCGAGACGAACACTCGTCTAGACTCGTCTCTCACTGACTTCTCCACTCAGATCACCAACTTAAACAACAAGATCAAGCAGCTAGAGAAAGGGAAAGCGAGTACGAGTGGTCAGAACAGTCTTCTGGGAAAGTGTGAGCAGAATCCCAAGGAGTATGCTAATGCCATAACGTTGAGAAGCGGTAAAGAGCTCGAACCTCCAGTCTCTACCAAGAACAACGAGGATGTTGTAATTCAAGAGGGGGAGGGTAAACCTTCGGCTGATGATGATGAGATTAACTTTGACAACGTTTGGATTCAAGGGCCAAGAAGAGGAGACAAAGCAGTTGCTGAGAAGAAAGCTGAGCAAACCACTAAGGAGAAGAATGCTTTTGTGCCTCCACCTTATGTACCTAAGCTGCCTTTTCCTGGCCGCTTCAAGAAGCAACTTATAGAGAAGCATAGAATCCTCTTCGAGAAGCATCTTAAGGACGTGGAGATCAAGCTACCTCTCGTTGACTGCCTTGCAATGATGCCTAAATGCGCCAAATTCTTCAAAGACACTCTCGTGAAGAAGAATAAAGAAAGCAAGGAAGTACTTGTTCTAAGTGAATAGTGTAGTGCTGTAATACATAAGGAGATAATCCCTAAGAAGTTGGGAGACCCTGGAAGCTTCACTATACCCGGCGCTTTAGGTCCTCTAGAGTTCAAGAGTTGCTTATGTGATCTCGGAGCTAGCATAAACCTGAGGCCTCACTCCGTGGCTAAGAAGCTTTGTTTTACTCGTTTCAAAGACTGTCGGATCTCGTTGGTACTGGCTGATAGGAGTGTGAGGCTACCAGTGGGGCTGCTTGAAGATTTACCGGTGCGAATCAGTGGTGTGAACGTGCCTACAGACTTTGTCGTGTTGGAGATGGATGAAGAGCCTAAGGATCCACTCATCTTAGGGAGACCATTCCTTGCAACCGCCAAGGCTATCATAGATGTGAAGAATGGGAAGATCGCCTTGCATTTGGGAAAGGAGATAAGGCTTGACTTCGACATCAATGAGGTTCTGAAGAAGCCGACCATTGAAGGGCAAGCTTTCTATATTGAAACGATGGATGCTTTAGCGGATGAGTTGCTGGAAAAGCTGGATCTAGAAGACCATCTGAAGCTAGCACTGACTAAGGAGCCAGGGAAGTTTGGCTATGTGGACCAGAGGACCCAGGAGTACGTCAACCTGCTGGATTCTAGGAAGATTGTCAAGAAGGATGAAAGTTGCTGCCTAGAGATCGACCCCGCGATCGATGCTATCACTCGATCCAGGAGTCAGATCGACAAGGAAATCGAGAACACAACTCGATACGGTGCAACAATCGACGGACAGATCGAGAAAAATGCTCGATCAGGAAAAACAATCGAGTCGGCGATCGAGGGAGACCTCCCGATCATTTTGGGGTCCAATCAAGAGATCGACTCAGCGTCTCGATCCCTTAATCGATCCACATCAAATCGAGTAAGTGAATCGAGCAAAATGGCTCGATCTAGACAACATCGAGAGGAGAATCGACCGGAGGACTCGATCTCAGAAGGGATAGCGATGGAGGAAGGCAGTCTGAAGGGCCATGCCTCGGGTTCAAAGGAGAGCTCCAAGGAGGAAAGCAACAACAACAGCCACGAGGATGACTGGAGTGAGCTGTTAGCCCCAAAAGTGGACCTTAAGGAGCTCCCAAAAGGGCTAAGGTATGCTTTCTTAGGGCCTAATAACACTTATCCCGTGATTGTGAATGATAACCTTAGTGATGATGAGATGCACTCGCTCCTGACTGAGCTGAGAAAGTATAGGAAGGCCATTGGGTACTCTTTAAGTGACATCAAGGGCCTTTCACCAATGCTTTGCACTCATAGGATTCACTTGGATAATGAGAATGCCTCTTCTATAGAACATCAAAGGCGTTTGAATCCTAATTTGAAAGAGGGTGTTAAGAAAGAAATCCTTAAGCTTTTAGAGGCTGACGTGATCTATCCCATAAGTGACAGCGCGTGGATTTCTCCTGTACACGTGGTGCCTACGAAGGGAGGGATCACGGTCATAAGGAATGAAAAGGATGAGCTTATTCCTACTAGAACCATCACTGGTCATAGGATGTGTATTGATTATAGGAAATTTAACCTTGCGACTAGGAAAGACCATTTCCATTTGCCTTTTATTGATCAAATGCTTGAGAGGCTTGCTAATCACCCTTACTACTGTTTTCTCGATGGGTATAGCGGTTTCTTTCAAATACCAATTCACCCAAATGATCAGGAGAAGACGACCTTCACATGTCCCTACGGTACCTTTGCATATCGAAGGATGCCGTTTGGATTGTGTAATGCACCGGCTACGTTTCAGCGGTGTATGATGTCAATCTTCTCCGATCTTATAGAGGAGATGGTAGAGGTGTTCATGGATGACTTCTCTGTCTATGGTGCGTCCTTTTCTGCGTGTTTGTTGAATCTTTGCAGGGTACTAAAACGTTGTGAAGAGACAAACTTGGTGCTGAACTGGGAGAAATGCCACTTTATGGTTAAGGAAGGGATCGTGCTTGGTCATAAGATATCAGAGAAGGGCATTGAGGTTGATCAGGCTAAAGTGGAGGTCATGATGGGTCTTGAGCCGCCGGTTAATGTTAAGGGAGTCAGAAGCTTCTTGGGACACGCAGGGTTTCATAGGCGCTTCATCAAGGATTTCTCCAAGATTGCATGCCCTTTTACACGGCTGTTGTGCAAGGAAGCTGAGTTTGTGTTTGATGAGGATTGTTTGAAAGCTTTCGTGACCATCAAGGAAGCCCTTACATCAGCTCATATAGTCCAAGCACCAGACTGGTCTCTTCCCTTTGAGATCATGTGTGATGCTAGTGACTACGCCGTAGGAGCCGTTCTTGGTCAGAAGAAAGACAAGAAGCTGCACGTGATCTACTATGCTTCAAGAACCTTGGATGACACGCAAACAAGGTACACCACTACGGAGAAGGAGTTGCTTGCAGTAGTGTTCGCCTTTGAGAAGTTCAGATCATATCTTGTTGGTTCCAAGGCTATTGTATACACGGATCACGCTGCCTTGCGATACATCTACTCGAAGAAAGACACTAAGCCTCGGCTCTTAAGATGGATTCTCTTACTCCAGGAGTTTGACATGGAGATTAAAGACAAGAAAGGAATAGAAAACGGAGTCGCTGACCATCTCTCACGGCTAAGGATCAACGAGTCTCTCCCCTTAGATGACTCTCTTCCAGAAGAGCAGCTTATGGCGATTACCACGGCTTTTTGTGGAAAGCTAG
This sequence comes from Thlaspi arvense, assembly GCA_911865555.2. Classification (NCBI taxonomy): domain Eukaryota; kingdom Viridiplantae; phylum Streptophyta; class Magnoliopsida; order Brassicales; family Brassicaceae; genus Thlaspi; species Thlaspi arvense. The sequence goes on along the minus strand of OU466861.1, from coordinate 28,476,492 downwards.
AAGGGAGGTTTGAGGAAGTGTTGAGTTTCAAAGAGGAGGATCTACCGTGGTATGCTGATGTAGTGAACTATCTAGCGTGTGGTAAGGAGCCAACACATCTCAACAGCTATCACAAGAAGCGGTTTATGAGAGAAGCTAGTGACTACTTTTGGGACGAGCCCTACTTATACAAGAGAGGAGTAGACAGTTTGTACCGGAGATGTGTTACTAAGGAAGAAGCCAGGGACATCCTCTATCATTGCCATGGCTCTTCCTACGGAGGACAATTCGCCTCTTTTAAGACTGCCACGAAAGTGTTGCAAGCCGGTTTCTGGTGGCCGTCCATTTTTAAAGATGCACACGAGTTTGTGAAGAGCTGTGAGGCATGTCAACGAGCAGGGAATATCACTAAGAGGAACGAAATGCCTCAAGTTCCCATCTTCGAGGTTGATGTGTTCGACGCGTGTGGGATAGACTTCATGGGGCCATTTCCTTCTTCATATGGCAAAAAATACATCTTAGTAGCAGTGGATTATGTCTCTAAATGGGTTGAGGCTGTTGCTTCCCCTACAAATGACTCTAAGGTGGTAATCAAGCTGTTCAAGAGTATCATCTTCCCGGGGTTTGGGGTACCTAAGGTTGTCATAAGCGATGGAGGAAGCCACTTCATAAACAAGGTCTTCGAGAACCTCTTGAGAAAGTATGGAGTTAAGCATAAGGTGGCTACACCGTATCATCCTCAAACAAGCGGTCAAGTGGAAGTCTCCAACAGGCAAATCAAGGCCATACTAGAGAAGACCGTCGGAGTAACAAGGAAGGACTGGGCAGTGAAGCTGGACGACGCTCTTTGGGCCTACCGTACCGCCTTCAAAACGCCGATTAGTACAACTCCTTTCACTCTACTCTATGGCAAGGGCTGTCACCTCCCGGTTGAGCTGGAACACCGTGCGTTGTGGGCTGTGAAGAGGCTGAACTTTGACCTCAAGACTGCTCAGGAGAGGCGCCTTATTCAGCTACATGAACTGGACGAGTTGAGGCTGAACGCTTACGAGAGCTCTCGGATATACAAGGAGCGGACTAAAGAGACTCATGACAAGAAGTTGGTTGCCAAGGAGCTTAAGGAAGGAGGGCTAGAGTTGCTATACAACTCGAGGCTCAAACTCTTCCCGGGCAAGCTGAAATCAAGGTGGAGCGGACCGTTCGTGATTCAAGAAGTGTTGCCTTATGGAGCTGTTACTCTGATGGGAAAATGTGGCAGTGCATTCACCGTCAACGGACACAGAGTCAAGCCTTACTTGGCAGACGGCTATGACAAGGAGAGTACTTCGGTGCTTCTCCAAGACCCACCATCCGCTTAAACCAAGTAAGGTCTAGCTAAAGACGTTAAAGAAAGCGCACTTGGGAGGCATTCCCATGTTTATCTTGTACATATTTCTGTTTTATTTCCCTTTCAGTTTTATGTTTTTATTCTGCAAGTGTGTAGGAACAGGTATAAGGAGTCTAAACATTGATCTTGAAGTCTAAAAGAGGCGATAAGGGTTAAGATAAGGCTAGAGATCGAGTGCTAGATCGACTGATCCTGGCTCGATCTTTACTAGATCGAGTCAGTGAATCGAGAGGAGTCAGTCGATCTAGACGAGAACGAGTGACAGGATCAACCTTGACGAAAAAGGATCGATCGATCCAAAACGGATCGACCGATCTAATTTCTCTCGGGAAAATCTGTTGGAAATAGATCGATCACTCGACTCGATCTGTTTAGTATATTGAAGATCTGTTGCTCCTACGGTCACGAAGACAGAGCTGTGCTTCCTATTTCAAGGTGTGAAGCACTTGGTGTGTGATCCGGATGCAAATGACGAGCCCATGGAGGATGAACTCGGCGATGAAGTGAACTACGGGTGTGTGCTCGCGGCTTCCTTGGTGAAATACAAGGCTTATGCCTTGCGGTGCAAGGCAACTTCCTCTTACATTGGCGGTTTCCTTACTCCTCTGTTCGTGCAAGCTGGTGTGCCCATTCACGACTTTGCTCACGTCCCAACCAGAGCTTTCATGGACGAGGCATACATGAGGAACACTGACAGCTTGGGACGCACGCCAGCGGAAGGGTTCTACGCCTACCTCTTCATAGACGACGAAGATAAGAAGAGAGTGTGCATCCTTCCCAACAAAGATGAAACCGAGCTGCTTGGTGTTGGGAACATCGAGTTCTTGCCCACGGAGGAAGAATGCTTTGCCCCTTTAGGAGGACCACCTGCTTCAGCGATTGTCCCTCGTCAAAGGTCAGAGTCTCCAGCCACGGAAGATGAGATGCCCGAGGCCTACACACTTCCCAAGCTAGACTTCGAGCCGAGGACAGAAACCGAGAAGTTCCTAGCATCGGTTATGGAGATGCAAAGGAAGATCAACAAGTGGCAAGGGAAGATGCTCAAGAAGCTTGGAAAGAAGGTCAAAGCACTTCAGGGAGGCTCACCTAAGAAATCAGAGGTAACAACCTTCTTCCATTGTACATAACTGCTCATATTTGCTTCTTTTTGCTTTGTGTTTTGATGCTCCTTCGAATGAGTTTGCCACCGGGACGGTGTCAAGCAAGTTTGGGGGAGTACATGTGTGATTTGACTTGTGTTTTGTGATCTTATTTTCCTTTAGCATCCTTGAGTCTTTAGTTCATGAAAAATTGGTAAAATTTTTAAATTATTTTCAAAGATTCATGTAGTTGCATTTATCTTTTTAAAACAGGTTAGGATTGAGTCTAGAGTTTCTCATAGCATCTAGGTTGTTTGCATTTTGCATAAAGGGTTAGAATTTCTTAAAAAGGTGTTTTTACTTATGAATTGTTTCAATGCCCTAGTTAGTAGTTCTCTAATGCATTATCTATGCTTTGAAAGTAAGTTCTTACCATGCTTGGATCACTTGTTAGGATTTTCGTGGCTTAAATTGAACTCTCATGATTTGAAACTTGTCCTAATAAGTGAGAACCTTAATTTGAAATTCTAATTATCATCCTTATGCATTTGAAAATGAACACATGGTTTTAAAATATTTAGGCTCTCTTTTTCCTTTTTACCACTCTTTGTGAGCCTAAGTAGAACTCCCTCCATGAACCCTACCCTTCTTTGAAGCCAAATGTTCTTGTGTGACATCTTTGTGAGGCCTTCCTTTCGGTTTGAACTTGGCATAAAGTGTTAGGTTTAGGCGACATGATTTGGTTTTCATATGATTGCTAGCTTTGCATTTTGAAGCTAGGTATAGGCTTAGGATAAGTTTGGGGGATCATTGGGGTTGCTTTCTTTCCTATTTGTTATCGGTTTCAAAGAACTTTGTGTTTTAAAGAAAGAAATGGGTTTTAAGTGAAAGGTTGTGTTTTAAAAACTAAGTATGCTCTAATAAATTTCAGAAGGTAGCTCTCCCAAATTAAAATAAAAAAAAAAGAGAAAAGAAAAGAAAAAAAAAAAAAGAAAAAGAGCCTAATTGCCAAATAAAGAAAAAAATAAAAAGAAAAGAAAATAATAATAAGAGAGCTACCAATAAGAAATATCTAAAGAGCAAAAATATTTTTCAAAACTTTTTCACTAGCCTAAAAAGTTTAAAAATGTTCTTGTTTCGGATTGGGGGTTGCTAAGTTTTGTGAAAAAAAAGGGTAGACTCTTAACTGGTGAGTGAGGATAAATTTGTTAAATGAGAGGGGTATAGGATCGTTTGATAGTTTACATGGGTAGATGAGAATCTAATCATGTATGCATAAATTGTCTTTACCTTTAACATTATGCACAAGTTCAGCCATTTTTGAGAGAAACCCTTGTTCTAATTATAAACCCTTTTCAAATGAGATCATTCAATGCTCATAACCTTCACCCTTAGCCAAATGTGTTTTGCTTTAAAGTGCATAAGTTTGATTCATGGTTCTAATGTTAATGAACGTTAAAGGATGAGTTTCTTTGATTGTTAGGAATAGGAGAGTCATGATTTGAATTTCTTTGTGTGCTGAGTATGGCTAAGTTCTTTGGAGTATGAGTGTAAGCATAGCATTTTAGAACTGTTAACTAGAACATTGAGATTGATTCATTTGAAAAGCACCTTTGCAAAAAGTTTAAACCCCCATTCATTTTTCGGAAACCTCTCTTCCTTACTTATTTTCTGTTGCTTGAGGGCAAGCAAGAAGTAAGTTTGGGGGAGTTGATGTTATTGCATATTGCATACATTTTGCATACTCATTAGTTAGCTTTTCATGCATTTGTATCACGTTTTAGGTTAGATTACATCACTTAGGGTCCTAGAGCATTCTTGCATCAGCATACGCATTTTCCTTGCATTTTGCATCATATTCAGGTTGTTTCTGGCTGCTTTGGAGCCGTGGAGGTTCGTGGACATGTTGAGACTGATGTAGCAGTTCGGAGGAGCTCGGATATATGCTAAGGATCAGAGATCGAGGAGCAGATCGAGCATGGCCGGTCGATCTAGGAGTTGATCGACCAGAAGATCGAGCCAACCAGGCGATCCAAGGAGAATGATCGAGACAAGGATCGAGTGAAGCAATCGATCAAACGGTACGGACGTAAATGACGCCATGCAGAGCGAGAGTCAGATCGAGTACACCACTCGATCCAGCCAAAGATCGATACCGAGATCGGATACAACACTCGATTCGCCGATGATGATCGAGACCTAGATCGAGCCAAAGACACGATGTCCGGATATGATCGAGAGAACTGCTCGATCTTGGAATCGATCTCTGTCCTTTCAACCGTTTTTGACCGCTAGCGAGGGGGGGGGACCATCAGCTTGTTTCAGCATTTTGGGAAGGCGGCGACGTCCTTTTCCCACAACAACTTTAGATCCTTATCTTTTTCCTTATGTTTTCTCTCTCGTTTTCGTGAAGAACACCATTGTTGAACTCGCGTTTGTCTTAAGCTTTGTAATCGAATCTTTTCCGTTCAATCTAGTTTTCTCTTCATGTTCATCGTTTCGTTTCACATACTTCTCTTGATTTACTCTATGTGTAGTGAGTAGTTTATTTGGGTTCGGAGTTGAGAGGATTAAGGGGTCTAAAGGGTTTCGATCTTGGGGTTTTTCTAAATGTTTTTCGATGGCTATCTCTTCTAAGGTGTTGAGACCTCAATGCTTGAAGACTCTCACGCCAAGAGCTTCATGATCCGAGAGGTTCCTTACCTTGACAGGATTCAGGAGCCTCGGAAGATCACACCTTAGAGACTAGTTACCCCTTCTCAAAAGCCATGGAAGTTTGGGGGATTAGTTAGGCCATTCGTTTGAAATCTGTTTTCCTTGCCCTTCGACCTCTCTCTCCACCAAAAGCCATGGGTTGGTGGAGAGGATGAAGGAGTGATCTATACCGAAAGCCACTGATAGATCTTGCTTAGTTTTCAAGGCTTAGAGATCCTGACCAAGTGAGTCAATTTAAAGTTTTAAACCCAAGGTCGAACCTTTGAAACCCCTGACCATGAATCTCAACCCTAGGCCCTTTCTCTTAGCATCTTTACATCTTATCTCGTCTTTCGCTTGATCTCTGATAGCATCCTGGTCCTTAGTTTTACTGTTCTTGCATTTTTAGACGAGATCGATTGTTACTGCTCGATCTTGTGGTCGATCTCATGGTCGATCCACTAGTCGAATTTTAATAATTCGAAGCTTTCTCCTTTAATTATTCTGTTTATTTCTCGTGGTAGTTTCTTCATTTCTAGTATTTTTAAAATAGGTTGCATTCTATTTAAGTTGCTGCATCTAATTTTTAGAGATTTTCTCATAAATCATCTCATTTCGCTTAGATTTGCATTAGTCCTTGTATTCTCTGTGCATCCTCTATCATCCTAGGCATGGATTGACTCTCTCTTGCTTGCTGTACTACAACATGTCTTGCATTTGAGTTTGATAACCTCACTGCAATTTAACCCTTGCTCAAAAAGTGTTTATCAGATGCTAGCGTACGATTCTTTTGCTTCGATCGATGTAACGGGCCAATGATGTCCATCGACCATCGCATGAATGGGTACGTCGAGGAGATGGAGGACAGCAATTTCGTGGGTTGGTGGATCGTTGGGGCGTGGCGCTGGCACTTCTCGCATTTCCACATATATTTCGAAATCTTTCACCATGGTTGGCCAATAATATCCGTGACGCTTGATCTTGATTGCCAACGACCTTCCCCCAGAGTGATTTCCGCACGAGCCCTCGTGAACTTCTTTCATGACCTTCCTCGCTTCGGGGCCTTCTACGCACGTTATTAATGGTCCCGAAAATCTCCATTTGAATACTTCGCCGTCAAGTAGAACATATCGAGCTGCTTGTGCTTTGAGTTTTCGAGCGGCCTATTTGTCTATTGGAACTTCTCCGTCCATTATGTAGGATCGGATTGGTCTCATCCATTCCTGGTCTCATCCGTACTCGCTCTCCTGTTGCGGTTCCGTTTCCATCTCCGCTTGTCCATCGTTGGCTGGCCCGACTTCCTGCGCCTGTTCGTCAGCTACCACTTCGTCCTCTTCCATCGGATTGATCAAGTTGACTGTTTCAGGATTTTTGATGCTAGGTCGCTCGATAAATTCCACTGGGATGACTCTCTTTAAACCAGGGTCTGAGGACGAGGCAAGTGCTGCCAGTGCATCGGCTTGAGCGTTTTCGCCTCGAGGTATTCTTGTTAGTTCGAACTCTGAAAACTCTTTAGCGAGTGTTTGGACGACGCTCAAGTATGCTTCCATTCCCTCGTCCCTCGCCGTGTATTCTCCATTAAACTGGTTCGCGACGAGTTGAGAGTCGCAAAAAGCACGAATTTTTTGGACTTTATGCCCGCGAGCCAATCTGATCCCGGCGATCAGGGCCTTGTATTCAACTCATTGTTTGATGCATGGAAGGCCAATCTGAAAGACTGCTCTAATATTTCGCCAGTTGGCGAAGTCATCCGGATCCCGACTCCTGACCCTTGCTTTGATGATGAGCCGTCGACGTGGAAGATCCAAGTAGAATCTTGGGTTGGTTCGTTGGTCCCTTCGGTTGGGAGTTCGATCAAGAAATCCACTAGGACTTAAGATTTCGCGCAGATTTTGCTCCTGTACTCAATGTCATATTCGCTAAGCTCCACTGCCCATTTGGCTAGTCTTCCAGATTGGCTTGGACTGTGCAATATAGCCCGTAATGGGAAGGAGGTTAGCAATATGATGGAGTGCGACTGGAAGTACGGCATGAGCTTTCGTGCGCACATCACCACTGCGAGTGCCAACTTCTCCATTTGTGGGTATCGCGTCTCCGCATCCGCCAGAGTTTGGCTTACGTAAAAGATGGGCTTCTGTTCGCCTCGCTCCTCTCGGACCAGGACTCCGCTTACCGCTGTAACTGAAACAGCGATGTATAGGTACAGTGGCTCTCCCTCGACTGGTTTTGCAAGCACGGGCGGGGTGGCGAGGTAACTTTTTAACTCCTGGAAGGCCTGCTCGCACTCCTCCGTCCACTCAAATTTCTTATTGTCCCGTAGCGTGTCGTAGAAAGGCAAGCATTTATCTGTCGATCTTGAGATGAATCGGTTTAGTGTGGCGACGCGTCCAGTAAGTCGCTGTACTTCTCGTTTGTTGTTAGGCGCTGTCATCTGGATCAAGGCGCCGATCTGCTTCGGATTTGCTTCGATTCCCCGGTTTGTCACCAAGTATCCGAGAAACTCTCCGGAGGTTACTGCGAACCGGCACTTCGTCGGATTTAACTTTATGTTATGTTGATTTAGCTGGGCGAAGCAGTCTCTGAGGTGGGTGACGTGATCCTTCTCTTCGAGTGACTTCACCAACATATCATCTATATATACCTCAATTTTTTTTCCGAGTTGCGCGGCGAACATCTTATTCACCAATCTTTGGTAGGTCGCTCCAGCATTCTTGAGCCCGAAGGGCATTACCTTGTAACAGTATATGCCCAGGTCCGTTATGAATGCTGTCTTTTCTCTATCGTCGGGATTCATCAGGATCTGATTATATCCAGAAAAAGCATCCATAAACAAGAGGAGCTTGTTGCCAGCAGTTGCCTCGACGAGGCGGTCTATGTGAGGTAGCGGAAAGCTGTCTTTTGGGCACGCCTTGATCAGATCCGTGAAGTCTACGCAGATCCGCCATTTCCCATTCTTTTTTTTACTACTACTGGGTTCGCGAGCCAGTCGGGATACTTCACCTCAGCAATAGATCCCACCTTCGAAAGTCTATTTACTTCGTCGTTAACCACTTTCGCTCGCTCCGGCCCGAGCTTCCTTTTCATCTGCTACACGGGTTTGAAGGTCGGATCGACATTCAGTTCGTGGCACGTAACATCGATGCTGATCACAGGCATGTCTTCTGCGGACCCTGCGAAAGTGTTAATGTTCTCCTTTAAGAAGGAGATCAGCTCAGTTTTTAATGTCTCGTCCAGCTCGGCTCCGATTTCTACGAATCTCTCCGGGTTCGCCTCGTCTATGCACACCGAGATTACAGAGGCACACCTCGGCTGTTCCCCCTCTCCTTCCTCCGACTTCTGTAATTTCTATAAAAGTCTCGACCGCCTTAGCTTCGCTTCGCGGTTAGTCTTGATCTTCTTATGCTCCGTATCTCCCTTCACCTCGGTCTTGGGATTTCTGAGTTTGTGTTCGGCCATGAAGCATATCCTGGACTCCTTTTGGCTTCCCCAGATCGTTTTTATCCCGTTCGGGTCAGGGAATTTCAAGCACAAGTGGTAAGTCGAGGCGACAGCTCGCATAAAATTAATCCACGGCGTTCCCATGATGATATTATAGATCGCCAGGCTATCAGTGACTGAAAAATCGACGATCCTAGTCATGTCTCTGGCTCGAACAGGCAACTTAATGGTTCCCAGCGTCATTATCGGATCCCCAGCGAAACCAGGCAGAGGACTCGGGGTCAGCTTGACTTCGGACATATCGACTCCCATTTTGACTAGGGTATCTCGAAAGATAATGTCTACAGAAATTCGGGTATCGATGAGGACTCTCGCCACGTCATGATCTTTCACGATCAGTTCGATGACAAGCGGGTCGTTATGCGGCCTGTCGATGCCCGTAGTTTTACGTTCTTCGAAGGTGATGATATCGTTTGGATTTTTCGTTGGTGCGGACCAGTTGATGCTCGCGTCGGCTCTCCTACGAAAGGACTTGATCACGGAGATAGTGTCTCGGCAATATTGTGATCCGCCCATGATCATATTTATCCTTTGTCGTGTCCCCGGTTCAGTTTCCTTGTCATTCTTCTGATTACGCTTTGGGTTGCACGTGGCCTCGCCTCGGGATCTCTCCTCGCCTCGGGATCTCTCCTCGCCTCGGTATCGCTCCTCGTCTCGAGGCCTTTTTCTTCTGGAGCTGGCTCGTCTCGTTGCTCCGCTTCCACTGCAATTTCTCCTTCGAGGTCCTTCAAGGTCACCGTGTCACCGAGCTCTCCTGCTATGAGTTTCTCCATGAGTTTCGCTCCGATTTTTTGGCACTTTGACGTCAGATGTCCGTAGGTCTTGTGCACTTTGCAGTATGCTTTTTCGTCATATGAGTTCGAGTTTCTTGTCCAGGTATTACTCCACGGGAGTTTGCCTCGGCCAATGCCTATTTGATAGTTATGGGCTCCGCGGAAGTTTGGTCCTTCATGGTGTACATACGAGTTGCTCTGGTAACTCTTCTTCTGGGATGGTTGGCTCGGCGTCGCGACTTAACTTTTGCCACTCGCCTTCCCTGAACCAAAGCGTTGGTCCAAAGTTTTGAATTCCTCTTCTTCCAGTATGAAGTCCGAAGCGCGGTGCATAGCATCCTGGATAGTTTGCGGCTTGTTTCAGCTTATTTCCTTCCTAAACTCCGACTTGTACCAAAGGGATTTTCTCAAAGCGACGAGTGCTCCCTTATCGCTTACATTTTCCACTTTAGACATCACTGCGTTAAAGCATCCCATGAACGCTCTTAGTGATTCGGTCGGTCCTTCGGATAAGGTCCATAGGTCGGCGTCGGAAACGCCTTGGTTCATGAACATGGAATATTGTTTCATGAATTCCCTGGTCAATTCTTTGAAGTTATCGATCGAGTTCTGTTCTAATCGCGAGAACCATTCAAGAGCTGCTCCTCGAAGGCTTTCTACGAAGAGAAGGCAGAAGCCAGCGTCTCGCTCATGCTCCTTGAATTTGGATCTTGCCATCACGGTGTTGAATGATCTGACATGCTCCTTTGGATCGGTTGTTCCTTCGTAAGTGGGTAGTCGAATTTTTCTAGGGTCGGATACTCTCGCCTCCGTGATCCGACTGGTGAATGGGGTTTTTTGGACTTCCTCTAGCAGCAAGTCTATCTCCGGTGCCGCGCTGGTTGTTATGCACCTCGGATCTGATGGCTCGCACTTCGGCATTCGCTCGTGCTAAGGCGGCTCGGATCTCACAAAGGGCATCTCCTCCTCGGCTCCCTCGACCGTGTTGGATAACGTGGCTTCGATATGCGGTTATATGCTCCTCAGGGTATCGTGCTTGATCGCCCCATGCGAGATCTTCGTCCTCCTCGTCCGAGTCGTGCTCGAGCTCCGCGTCGCCGACATCTCCTTCTGCTCGGGTCTGCATCGCCGTGATATTATTTGTATTAAGTTGGGTCGGATCCGTCTGTGTCTCCTCGACCGTAACTTGATTGGCTTCGCTCCCAACTGGTTCATCACTGGCTGCACCTGGCTATTGGCCCCCCTGCTCCTAGACAACTCCTCTCCGGTTCAAGCGTGGTGGGATTGTGATGTTTGGCCTTGTTGCGGCAGCTGTCTGTTCTTCGGGGGCAGTTTGTGATTGGAGAACTCCTGAACCTCCGAGTCTGCTGCTGCTCATCACTGGTGTAGAGAAATTGAGTGCCGTGGGGTTGAGTCCGTGTCTCCTGAACCTTCCTGGTGGGTTCGTCGATGGAAGGATGCTCCCGATGCGTTGGCTTTGGGTTTGACTCTCCGCTGCTAACGCCTCGAGGATTTTATCTTGCTCTCCTGCCTTCTTCGCCAGCGTCGCCAACATCTCTTTCACCTCGGCTAGGGCAATCGTGAGCGCCTCGGCTTGCGTCTATGGATGTTGAACTGTATTGTCTGTGCCTCCATCGCCTCGCCTAGCTCCGGTGTTATCTCCGTCTTGTACTCGAGTGGACATCTCTTCATATCTCGCGTCTCTCGGTTCGTGGGTGTAAGAATTCTTCTAATCCCCCCTCCTCCTAGCGCCAAATTGTGTGGGCTGGATTTCACACAATAGAATTTGTCTAAATAAAAATAAAAGAGGACGTAAAGATTCTAAGTTAAAACACGAGAGAGCAAAGATCCAAAGATGGTGATTTTATTAATGCTGCTTTGATAAGCTTTTGGTACAAGTATTTTGCTAAGTTTTTCGCTAGGTCCTAAAGATGTTCGCGCTAATGAGTTAAATTCTCTATTTATACAACTTTTAGTCCTAATCTAAACGAAGATCTCAGAGTATATTTGCGCAGATAACCCTTCCTCATTCCCATCGCGGCGTCCTCTTCCTCAAGGCTTCGTCTTCTAGGGTAAACGCCGCTTCAGAATTCTTCGTGGATTTGGGCTCGACCCACTTGCCATCGCCTTGTCTTGGGTCTGACTAGGGGCTTCGCCTTATTGCTTCGTGGGCCTTCACCTTTGGGTTTGATTTGAAGTTTTCCTCGCTCGTGCACGGTTTGGGCGAGGTGATTGGCTTCGCCCGGCTTTCGCACGGTTCACCTCGCCTGTGCACGGTTTGGGCGAGGTGATTGGCTTCGCCCGGCTTTTGTACGGTTCACCTCGCCCGTGCACGGTTTGGGCGAGGTGTCTGGCTTCGCCCGGGTTTTGCACGGTTCACCTCGCTGTGCACAGTTTGGGCGAGGTGATTGGCATCGTCCGGGTTTTGTACGGTTCACCTCGCCGTATAAGGTTTGGGCGAGGTGATTGGCTTCGTCCGGGTTTTGCACGGTTCACCTCGCCGTGCACGGTTTTGGCGAGGTGACTTGCTTCGCCCGGGTTTTACACGGTTCACCTCGTCGTGCACATAATCCACTTTATCTCGGATATAGTCCATTTCTCTCGGATATAGTCTATCCTGCTCGGCCAGCGCGGCCATTCGTCGAGTATTTCCCAGTCATCACTTGACTATAGTCAGAACCTCCCATTCATACGGATTTTTCCCTTGACTGAACTCACGTTCCTTCGGACAACCTCTTGTCCGGCTCGATCATTCCAAATTTTTTCGGATATATATGCTACAACTCTTCCCCACTTAGTTTGGATTCTCCCTCGAATCCGGTTCTTCTTCCTGAAGTTTCTCAAACCATTTCGGGAACCTTGTACTCATTTTAGACTCTACTTCCCAAGTAGTTTGCTCATCCCCAATACAGTCCCAGACAACTTGGATCATCTTGACCCTCTTACCACGCCTAAGCGTTTCGTTCCGGTCAGCCACTAAGATCGGTCTACCTTCCACGGTCAGATCCTCTTGCAATTCCAAAGGTGGTTCAGATATCACAGTTTCACGTTCGGTTATGTGCTTTCTCAGCTGCGACACGTGAAACACATTGTGGTAAGCACTCATTTCTGGTGGTAAGTCCAACTTATACGCCACAGCTCCAATCCTTTCCAGAATCTGGTGCGGTCCCATGTACCACTGACTCAACTTAGCATCAAACGTTGCTCGGCTTTTCCCTTTATAATTCATAGCCTTCAGATAAACCAGATCGCCCACACTGAACTCTAAGTTCTTACGGCGCTTATCAGCATAACTCTTTTGTCGGTCTTGAGCCTCTTTCAGATTAATCTTCAGAAACCTGATCTTTTCAATAGTCACTTCGACTATAGCAGGTCCTAACTCACTTCGTTCCCCCACTTGGCTCCAACATAGTGGTGTTCTACACGGTGACACACGCCTACAAACTAGTAACCGTGTATGATGATGGGATTGGGCCGCTGGTTGTTCAACTCATTCGGCTGGCAATCAATGGATGGGCTATGGAAGGAAGTGGATCGAGATGGGGATCAAACAAAGAGCCGCACAACTCTATTTGCAAGATCTAAGTTGTGAGATGGATAGAATGATGGATCGATAGTCGCCACAAGGCTTTATGGTGATAAACCTTGATAAGACAAAGAACTCTTCAAGCAATGAATCACACAAAGCTTTGGAGAACAAGGGATTGGTACTTAGCCAAGAAGTTTGTTTCTTTATTGATATGTTGAAAAGATACACGGCTGTGAGGGGACTTTATAAACAGTCCGAACAGCTTTGCCCTTCTAGAGGACTTTGAAACAGATTACAAAACCCTTAGGTTAAACTACTTGGCTAACAATGCCTTAAAACGAAAATGTAAATAAAAAGTGGCCAACATGCCTTATTTTAATGTTTTAAATGAAATAAAGCTGAACCAAAACAACCAAAGAAGAGTTTTATTAGTTGAATAAACCATATTGAAATAAGAACTCGGACTTACCTCGGTTTAGGTGGTTTAGAAGCATTTTCACTTAAGTAGCATAATGCTAAATAAGGAAACTCCTTTGCTAGCATGAATCATTGGCCATCTGTGTGTATAAGCTATGCTTTTGATGTGAGGACCGTTGATGGTGTTTAAACCGTCTTCTTGCTCGGTAGGAAGGTCTTCCTTGTTTTGGGAGTCTTCTTGCTCGTTGGGAATGCCTTCCATGTTTAGGGAGTCTTCTTGCTTTTTGGGAATGCCTTCCTCGTTTAGACGTGCCCTCACCATTGCTGCTTCTTTGGCGATGCTCAGTTGGCTAAGTTGAGTAGTGACATCTTCTAAGTGTTGGGAAGTGATCAGCGTCTCTACTGCTTGGTTGAAGCTATCAGCTAAGTCTTTAGTTCCTGATCTTGTTCTTGGAGCTTGCCTCATTGTAGGAACATCAGCCTCCGCCTCTAAGTTTGTATCATCCTCTCCCCCTTGGAAAGGTTCTGTCCTCAGAACTGATTCCCCTACATCAAACGGTAACAAGTCAGAAACATTGAAAGTGTTTGAAATGTTAAACTCACCTGGAAGGTCGATCTGATATGCATTGTCATTGATCCTTTTAAGTACTTTGAACGGGCCATCTCCACGCGGTAAGAGCTTAGTCTTCCTTTGAACTGGAAACCTCTTGGTTCTCATGTGCAGCCAAACCCAATCGCCAGGCTCAAAGGTAACTTCCCGGCGTCCTTTGTCAGCATTCTTCTTGTAATGCTCGTTCCTCTTCTCTATGTTCTCCTTGAACTTCTTGAACATAGTCTTCATCAGCTCGGCCTTGCTAACTCCATCTTGACTCACTTGTTGCACCGGCGGTAAAGGAGTAAGATCTAAAGGAGCAATGGGTCTAAAACCATAGACAATTTCAAAGGGTGAAAGCTTAGTTGCCGAGTGGGATACTCTATTGTAAGCAAACTCAATGAAAGGTAAACAGTCTAGCCAATTCTTTAAATTTTTACCAACCGTAGCCCTTAAGAGGGTGGAGAGTGTACGGTTGACTGCTTCAGTCTGTCCATCGGTTTGTAGGTGGCAAGTTGTTGAGAATAGAAGCTTAGTTCCAAGCTTTCTCCAAACGGTTCTCCAAAAATGGCTCAAGAACTTGGTTTCTCGGTCAGAAACAATGGTTCTTGGAAGGCCATGAATCCTCACCACCTCTTTAAAGAACAAATCAGCAATCTGAGTAGCGTCATTAGTCTTGGCACATGGAATGAAATGTGCCATTTTGGAGAAACGGTCCACCACTACAAAGATTGAATCCTTGTTTCTGATCTTGGGTAAGCCTAAAACAAAATCCATAGAAATGTCTACTCATGGTAGGTCAGGTATAGGTAAAGGAATGTATCAGCCGTGGGGATGCAACCCGGATTTTGCTTTCAAGCAAGTGATGCACTTGTAGCAGAATCTCTCAACGTCACGTCTAAGATGAGGCCAAAAGAAATGCTCCTTGACGATGCTAAGCGTTTTGTCCATCCCAAAATGTCCCATGAGGCCTCCACCGTGTGCCTCCCTTATGATGAGTTCTCTAACTGAGCTTTGAGGTAAGCATAGCCGGCGGTCCTTGAATAGAAAGTCATCATGCCTGTAAAAAGAACCAAAAACTCCTCAGCTACATTGGTTATAAAGCTCTTTGAAGTCAGGATCCTCTCCATAGAGTTGCTTAAGATGCTCAAATCCCATGATCTTAGCCTCCATTGTTGAGATGAGGGCATGTCTCCTTGATAAAGCATCCGCTACAACATTCTCCTTTCCCTTCTTGTATTTGATTACATAGGGAAATATCTCTATGAACTCAAGCCATCTAGCATGCCTCTTTTTCAAAGTAGTCTGTCCTCTCAAGTACTTGAGGGTCTCATGATCTGTATGAATAACAAACTCTTTAGATAAAAGGTAATGCTGCCAAGTTTCAAGTGACCTTACTAAAGCATATAGTTCTTTGTCATAGGTAGGATAGTTAAGGGCGGCTCTATTGAGTTTTTCACTGAAGAAAGCCACGGGTCTCCCTCCTTGAGTAAGAACAGCTCCAATTCCTGTACCTGAGGCATCACATTCAACTTCGAACATTTGGTTAAAGTTAGGTAATGCCAAAACAGGCGCATGTGTAAGGCTATCCTTAAGCCTTTGAAACGTTAGTTCCTGCGCTTCTCCCCATGAGAATGCTACATTCTTCTTGATCACCGAGGTTAAGGGGGCGGCAATGGTGCAGAAATCCTTTACGAATCTCCTATAGAAGCTGGCTAAACCGTGGAAGCTCCTGACATGACCGATGGTGGAGGGGGTTGGCCATTCCTGAATCGCCTTAATCTTCTCCTTATCCACTTTAAGCCCCTGTGAACTTACTACAAAGCCTAAAAACACTAACTGATCAGTGCAAAAAGTACATTTCTTTAAGTTTGCATATAAGCCCTCTAACCTTAACGTTTCTAGCACTTGCTCAATGTGTTTAAGATGATCATCTAAACTAGAGCTATAGATCAGAATGTCATCAAAATACACAACTACTGACTTACAGATGTATGCTCGTAGTACATGATTCATAAGCCTCATGAATGTACTCGGTGCATTGGTGAAACCGAAGGGCATTACTAACCACTCGTATAGCCCTCTCTTGGTCTTGAAGGCTGTTTTCCACTCGTCGCCCTCTTTCATTCTGACTTGGTGGTAGCCACTCTTGAGATCAACCTTTGAAAAGATTGTAGCTCCACTTAACTCAGCTAACATATTGTCTAGCCGGGGAATAGGGTGCCTTTACATGATGGTGATGTTGTTTATAGCTCGGCAGTCTACACACATTCTCCATGATCCGTCCTTCTTTGGCACTAACAAAACCGGTACAGCGCAAGGACTCAAGCTTTCTCGGATGTAACCTTTAGACATAAGGTCTTGAACTTGTGCTTCTAGCTCCTTTGCTTCCTCCGGGTTAACTCTATAAGCTGGTCGGTTGGGTAAAGGTGCTCCGGGTATAAGGTCTATCTGGTGCTCAATGCCTCGGATGGGTGGTAAACCGGCTGGTATCTCATCAGGGAAGACATATTTGAACTTCTCTAAAAGCTCATTCATCTCGGCGGGTAAAGCATTCTCCTCTTGACCTGAAAATAACCCTTCTCTAAAGATCATGAGTAGTACCTGCGTTTTAGAATCTAAAGCCTTTAAAACATTACTAGGAGTAACGTAGAGGCTAGCCTTACTTACCTTAACTCCTTTGTCCATAGCCTTTTGGAGGTTAAAGACTTCTTGGGGTGTAAGTGGAGAAAGGTTGTGCTTCTTCTTGTTGTGAGAGAAGCTGTAAAAGTTGGTACGGCCATTGTGTATCGTCTCCTTGTCAAACTGCCATGGTGTACCGAGTAAAATGTGGCCTGCTTGCATAGGAACGACATCACATAGAACTTGATCTTCATACTTGCCAATGCTAAATGGTACTAGTACTTGCTCTCCGATTTTTAGCTCAGTCTCGTCATTCAGCCATTTGAGTCGATAGGGCCTTGGGTGCTTTGTCTTCTTGAGACCTAGCTTATCTACAAGATACTTACTAGCCACGTTAGTACAAGAACCACCATCTATGATTAAGCTACATACCTTGGTGTTCACGGTACAGCGTGTATGGAAGATGTTCTCTCTTTGAATGGTTTCTGGATCAAACATGGCGCTGAGAACTCTCCGGGTCACTAGCAACTCTCCCTCGTCAGGAAAATCAGTCACTTCTTCCTCTGAATCATCAAACTTGGCCTTGGCTTTATCTTGTGATTCATACTCGCCATCTTCTTTGAGTAACATCACCCGTTGATTTGGACATTATCTAGCGTAATGGCCTCTTCCTTGGCACTTGAAGCATGTAACATCTCTAGCTCGCTGGTTTTGGGGTTTGCTTGATTCGCCAATAGTTGCCTTAGATGTCTCTACCACCGGTTTCTTGTACTTTGAAGCTGCTTCTGGTGCTTTGCCTTTATATTGGGCTCTCGGCTGTGAACTCCAAGTGCGCTTAGGTCTAGCTGTAGAGGCTGACTTCCTCTTCACGTGCTGCTCGGCTTGTACAGCCAAGTGTAGGAGCTCATCAAGGTCTCGATAAGTAGTCCTCTCCATCTTTCTTGCTATCCGATCGTGTAACCCATCAATGAATTGGGCCATGAGTGTTTCCTCTGTCTCGTTGGTCTCCAAGCGATTCTTGAGTAGCTCGAACTCCTCAAATACTCCTCGACTGATCTAGTGCCTTATGTAAGCTTTCTGAACTTCTTTTGTAGCTCACGGTGATAGTAGGAAGGAACATATCTCTTCCTCAAGTGATATCTCATTTCTGTCCAAGTGGTGATTTGGTCATGTCTATGCCTCCTCCTCTCCGAAACTTCTCTGTCCCACCAGGAAAGAGCATTCTCGGTGAGCTGTGCAGCAGCTAGGGAGACCTTCTTGGTGTCGTTGTACTGGTAGTAGTCGAAGATATACTCCATTCTTCTCTCCCAATCCACATATGCCTCGGGGTTGACTCTTCCGGCGAATGTGGGTGCTGTAAGCTTTATATCCTTTCCTGCAAGCCACGGTTGATCATATTCTCGGTCTCTCCCTCTTCTATGACGATCATGGTACCTTCTTTGCCTCGGGTTAGGATCATCTTCCTCTAAACTCGGCATGTCATCGTCAGTTCCACTTTCTCCTTGTGGTACAAGAGTCCTCTCTCGGTTTCTAGGGCCATTAGGAGCTCCGGCAGGAGGTGGTGGTGGTAGTCGCTGCTCCAGCTGATTCATCCTAGCACTGATGCCTTGAATGGACTCAAGCATCTGCCTCATAACATCAGCTTGATCTGCTTCTCCCATCGTAGTACCTACAAAGTTTCAAAGATCAAGTGTTTAATGGGTTCTATTATAAGCCAAGTATAACAATAGCTTATGAAGTATAGTCCTAATGCTCAATACTCACTCACCCTCTAGAGACTACCCATATAAACAAGGCAAGGTGCCAAGTAAAACCCACAATGACAGAAAACAACTTTTACTCTTCTTAAAGCTAGTGGTGGTCAAACTCAAACATTTTAAGCTCTTTTCTTTTGCATTTGATAGCTCTCTTCTCTTATATATTTTTTTATTTTTTTATTTTTTTATTTTTATGTCAACAGCCTCTTGCTTTCTAGTCTGGCTTAGAAAGCCATTCTGGAGGACAAGAGTTTACATAGTGTAAAGAATGATGATGAGGAGAGTAGGTACGAGCACCCCGTGCAAGTTTATCCGCTATTGTGTTCTGCATGCGTGGAATAAGATGCAGGGAGAAGGAAACAGATTCCTTCTTACTGGTCTCTAATTCTTCCAAGTGAAGTGAGAACGCCGACCACTCAGTTGGTTCAGAAGTCATCCTCACCATCTCCAAACAGTGTGTGAGGAAAGTCATCTCTAGTCGTCGTGCATCGAGCATGCAGTGCATTGCCCAGATAAGAGCTTCTAGTTCTGAATGTAAAGCCGACAAGCTGCCCCGGACACTTTTTGCACCCATTAAAGGGCCCTCCACTCCATTATGTTGACAAAACCACCCCAATCTTGCATTAGAACTAGATTGTTTCCATGACCCATCTGTTTTGCAGACTGTAGTGCTGGTGTAAACGGTTTCTTCTGCTGGTGCAGATAGGCCCATGACATGATCTTCTCATTGGGCCACTTCCCAAGACTCTGCTTCTGCTGTAGCAAACTTTATCACCTCTCGGGGATCGCGGTCAATATTCCTGAATAGTTTATCGTTCCTCATTTTCCAAATGTACCATAATAACCATCGAAAGACCTTCATATCATCATGGTCTGGCAAATGCCAGAAAAGATGGGCCATATTATGGAAAAGCGCATCCGACGAAAACTCATTCATTGGAGTGGGGATAACCGACAGTTCCCATACTTGGAATTCTGGTGGGCACTCAAAAAGAGTATGATTGATTGTCTCTCGCACTGCTCCACATCGTGTGCACTGGGGGTCGCAGTTAATACCTCTATTCCGTAACCGGTCGGCAACCGCCAAACACCCCGATATCACTTGCCAAAAGAAGTGTTTTATTTTTGGTGGACATTTGATCGACCATACTTGTGCTTGGAGTTTACTCACATTTGGTCCATATGGACCTATTGTTGGGACCTCCAAATTTTGTTCCGTTAGGTATCCTGATTTTACCGTATAGCGTCCATTTTTTTGTAAAACTCCATCCTAATTGATCCTGCCTGCTATTCCGAGTCGTTGGCAACCCAATGAGCGAGACGTCCTCTGGGATAATTAATTGATTTAATAGTGGTATGTTCCACGTTGAGGTTGAAGGGTCAATCAACTGATTGACCGTTAGTTCAGGGTAGAGGTTGTACCCTTTGTATGTCGCTGACCTCGGGCGTGAGTCAGGAATCCATGGATCATTCTATACAGATATAGAATGCCCAGAACCAACCCTTTTGATTAGCCCTTTGTGTACCAGAGGTCTAGCAGATGTGATACTCTTCCATCCATAAGATGCCGAATATGACCGTATTGGATCGAGGGGCGACCCATACCTAAAATATCGCCCTTTGAAGACCTTTGCAAAGAGTGAGTCAGGGAAATCAATAAGTCTCCATAGCTGTTTAGCTAGTAAAGCCGTATTAAAATCCTCAATTACTCTAAACCCAATACCTCCTTCGATCTTGGGTTTACATAGTTTGTTCCATGCCATCCAATGCATACCCTTTGTTTGTCCATTAGTACTCCACCAAAATTTTGCCATTGTGCTTGTCAGTTTAGCTGTTAGTGATTTAGTAGTCTAAAACATGACATAGTGTACGTAGGGACTGCAGTAGCCACTGACTTGATAAGAACCTCCTTGCCCCCTTTTGACAGTAGCCTGGCCGTCCAACTATTAACTCGTTTTAGTTGTCGCTCGAGGAGAAAATTAAAGATCTTTGTCTTTGCTCCGCCCATACTTTCCGGTATCCCCAGATATGATCCCATACCTCCAATATTTGTGATGCCCAGAGTGTCATGTATTGCGTTCCTGACGCATGGATCCACACGATGTCCGAAATGGACCGATGACTTATCATAATTAATTCGTTGTCCCGATACTGATCCATATTGATTTAATATGTGGAGCAGTTTAAGTGATTCTGCCGGGTTTGTCTTACAAAAGAAGAGACTATCATCCGCGAAGAGCATATGTGAAACCGGTGGGCTGGTCCGAGCTACCTTCAGACCCGTAATTGAACCATCGCTTTCTGCCTTTTTGAGGTTTGAGATCAGGGCCTCCGTACTTAAGATTAAATGGTATAGGGATAAAGGGTCTCCTTATCTCAGTCCCCTTTTGGGGGTCACCTGGCCCCGTGGATGGCCATTAATAATGATTTTATATTGGACATATTGGATACACCACATTAACCAACTAATCCATTTTTCCGCAAATCCCATTTTTCTAAGCAGGCGCTCAATGAATGACCATTCCAGACGATTGTAGGCTTTGCTCATGTCCGTCTTAACAGCCATAAAAGTTTTGCTACAGGATTTGTTTATCCGTAGAGCATGAAAGATTTCCTGTGCTACTAATATGTTATCTGAAATAAGTCGTCCCGACACAAAAGCTGACTGAGTCTCCGATATAATCCTAGGGAGCAGGTTTCTTAGCTGTTGGCATAAAACCTTAGAGACAATCTTATAGCCCACATTACATAGACTAATTGGTCGTAGCTCTGTCATTCTGGTAGGTCTTCCCAGTTTTGGTATTAAACAGATATTCGTGGCATTTAAACGTTTATCAAAGGAGCCTTTTCTCATAAAATCATTTACCATTGCAACCACATCATAATTTATAATCTCCCAGGATTTTTGAAAAAAAAGGGCAGTCATACCATCAGGCCCCAGTGCCTTTCCTGGATGCATCATGAATAACGCTTTCCTGACTTCCTCCTTCGTTGCCAGTTTAACAAGTTTCATATTGTCGTCGTCTCTTAATACCGGTGATATTTCCGCTAAGACCTTTTCAAAGTCAGTAGGGGAAGTCGTTGTGAAAATGTCATCAAAATATTCCACTGCTACCTTTTCTACTTTCCTTTCTCCTTCCACCCAGACACCTGCTTTATCATACAGGCCCACAAGTCTATTTATTGATTGCCGTTGTTTCGTAGTTGCATGATAGAATTTCGTGTTTAAATCCCCACATCTATTCCACATATTCCGACTCTTCTGTTCCCAATAGAGTTCTTCATCCCGATACGCTGATTTAAGTTTGAGAGTAATATTATTTAGATCCTCTTGTGAACTGTTATAATCATTCTGCATGTCCTCGAGAATCTTTTGTAAATCCGTAATTTTATCCCTTCCATACGGTTGGTTGACCATCCTCCATTTAGAAATTTCACGCCGACAGGAATTTATTTTGTCCACTATGGTTCTTCCTTCGTCCGCTTGATCTGAGTGCCACCCCTCAGTTATAGCCTCCATTAATCCGTCGTGACCAATCCATCGTTTGTCAAACCGGAACTGACTCCTGTGTTTAAATTTTTTCACATCCAAAGTCGCCACAATAGGCCGATGATCCGAACCCACCATCCTCAGATATTCGACATAAGAGAAAGGAAATAAATCCTGCCAGCTCTCTGTTGCTATAGACCCCTGTCTAGTCGACATCTGACATTTTGCCCATTTCGTCTTCCCTTCCATAATAATATATTTCCCCGGTTCGGGAAGTCCATCAATCCACAATTAGCTATCATAGTGTTAAAACTATTGAAAGACGCCGCATGTCTAAGAGTTCCACCTTGTTTTTCATGATTTCTCGTTAATTCATTAAAATCTCCAATTAAAAACCATGGTTCTGTCCGTATCAGACTAATCCTGGTTAACCGTTCCCAGACTTGGTTGCGTAATTTTATAACCGGGTCTCGGTATACAAATGTCATATAAATTATTTTCCCATCAAACTTAGCCTCAATATTAATAATTTTTTTATTAGAAAATTATAATTGAACATCAAATGTTTTATTACAAAATAAAGCAAGTCCACCACTTGCACCACAAGGATCAACCGTAAACAACAAATCAAACCCAAAATAAAATTTAAATTGTTCTACAAATTCAGAACATTGTTTTGTTTCAGAGAGAAAAAGAAAGTCTGGCCTAAACTTCCTTCAAATTTCCCTAAGATAACTTATTGTATACCTGCTACCCAAGCCCTGACAATTCCAACTTAAGACACGCATTAATTATAACTTTGAGAAACCACTTCCTCGACCATTTCCTCGATCTTACGTGAAGCATTCATACCTCTCTCTGCCCCCCTTTTTGGATCCCCCGATATCCCCTTCTTACGTGGTGTAACAATCTTCAGGAGCTTCTTTGATCCTCCTCCCACTGTGAAATTCCCTTTGCTCAGCTTCTTCTTCGTCCCAGCTTTAGGGGATGCCTTGACAGTCACGTGAGAAGTACATGACGACATCGCGGCTTCTGCTGTATCCCCCTGATCTATCTCCCCTGTTCCCGTATCCATCATAAAAGCCTCGATATTTATACCATCTAATTTCGTCATTGTGCCATTTGCTTCTGTATCCAGTTCCTCTTGATCCATTGATATCTTCTCCTCTGCCACCACATCATGATGAGGCTCCAGGAGATCTGAGAAAGACTCAAAAACCTCAAAACCTGTACTGCCATTTGCCTCGCCATCTCTCAAGTTTTGCTCTACCAAATCCTCCATAGTCACACGATCAATCAACTCTTCAAAATCATCCATCTCGGGAATCACTTTATCAAAATCCAGTCCCTTTCTAACCTTTTTAGCAGATTGTTGTGCTGGGCTTAGTGGGCTAGATTGTGATACCACCTTCCCCGTTTGATCCATCCCCATATTCACCGAGTTTGTCTGATTTGTCACCGTTTTATCTCCCTGGCCTCTAGTGACAGTCCTGGATGAACCACCATTTCGGTATCTCCCCTCTCTCGTTGGGACTGGCCTTTCTGCTGCCCTGGGGGCTCTCTTCTTATCATCCGGATAGGCATAGCTGTGAGAATCCCTCCCAGCCACTTTCCTTTTCCCCTTCTCTGTAGCCCCCACAACTTTCTGCGCCTCTTGGTGATGGTTCGATGAATCCCCTTGGCCTCTTAAAGCGCCTTTGTAGCTCGTGGCTCCCCCTTCATGTTTGTCATCCCTATAGCGAACTTCTGACGACCTTTCCCTCTTTGGATATAACACCGGGCATCTGTCCTTCGCATGGCAAAGGCTTTAACATTCCCTGCAGAAACCATGAAGCCTTTCGTACCGAAAAAGAACGAGCGTCTCCACACTGCCCTGAAACTCCACGACCGTATCAAAAATTAGAGGTTGAAATGCATCAACCGTCATCTGAACTCTGTCTCCGTCCAGATCAACCTCTCGTACCACTACAATGGCCTCTCCAATGTTCCTAAAGCTTGTCTCAGCCCAGAAGTGCAGAGGAACGCCCATTATTCTCACCCAAAACGTGAGTGAGGAAGGGTAGTTCAGCTTCATTACCGGTTCCCATCGTACCAGAACCACCATCCACCCGTCAAAGTGATACGGCGCCAGATTCAATACCCCCGTGATGTCCTCTTCATTGTCCAAGTCGAATTGAAATCTACCCATGCCCAAGTCCGCTCCAGCCACTCTATCTTCGACCTTCCAGATCTTGGGGAGCATGAACAATAGAGCATTCATCTCCTGAATAGCCGGATTCATACACCTCCCAATAAGGGTCTTGGAGTAACCCCTTATGAGTTTTGAATTATCAAACCGAGACACTGTGATCTTCATCCTTGACACCAAAGTGGCCTTTCCCTTGTTGCTCCCACCTCCCGAACCCACCAGACCTGATTGGGACATAGAAAAACCAGAGGAAATTGCTTAATTAGCCTGCTTAGTGAGAAGAACTTGAGAGAAGAAACCGATGATGTAGAGCTGGAATAGATAACCCTTATTTATACTGTTCACCCGGTCATTAAACCCTTGAAATCTACACATAATCCTTGTATATGATCCCGTAATGTTTGCCCATAAACAGCTCGATATTTTACCTGTCCCGATTTCCATTGATGGAGGATCTGAACCCATGTTAACCAATCAGAGATATGGTTACCCGAAGTACACCCCTTAGTCAACCGTGTGAATCCCACATCTGCTGAATTTATCACCAAACTAACACCTCCACTTAAACCCTGGATCCAAATTTGATCGCCTCCATTAAACACATCGAATCGCTGTTTGATTTGTACTTTTAACCAAAATCTGCAGGAGGAAATTGACAGTAGGAGCATTAACTGATGATTTAAGATCACAATCCCATGATATGTTAACCTCAATATTAACCAGTAATTTGACAATCCACCATAATTCCCTAAACCATAATTCCCTAAGCCATAATTCCCTGAACCCCTGTTAATCTCAATCTCTAGAAAACAAACCCAGTATGTGGTAGATAAAGGACCTTTCATATCCTTTGGTTGATCCTGGGTGAAGTCCGCATGGCCTGTAGCCTCATTCCTTTGATTCTCCATCCATCCAGAAAGAAAAACCCACCACCCGTCGTAGTCTCTCGCACTCAACCTCTCGTGTAGCAAAAACGTGTTTCCCATGGAAGTCTTGGTCGCTACGAGAGATTGAGGTTTCGAGCATCTCCCAATTTTGCCCCCATGGCCATGATATACCGCCTCCAGAAGCATCGCTGCATCGTTCGTGGAGCCCAATCCGATACCAGATCCGAAAGCCTCTGTATCCCAATCGAGAGGGAAGCGCATCTGGGACCTCCCCTTTAATCCCGTCGAAGTCCTCTAAGTCACCATCAAGACTCGCAACGACTCCGTCGATTCTCCCAATGTCACCAGTCTTCCATCCCCCTCCACATCTTGTAATCGAGAGCCTCTCAAATCCGACAGCCCCCAAAGATTGTCCCAGTAACTCGTTGATTTCATTAAACCCCTTACGATTGCCTTCCATTCGACCAAACGAAACCTAAATCGCCATTGCCCTCGCCCGAAGATGAGAAAGAAGCGTTACGGCTTTTGTGTGTTGATGTCTAATTTGTTTTATATTTTTTTCTTTTTAAACATGGCCATTTTGGCTCTTTTTTCTTTTCTGATATTTTTTTTTTTTGAGAGCTACCTTCTTTTCTTTTTAAAACTGAGCTTTTAATTTAAAAATAGACCAAGACCACTACTTAAAATCATTAATCTTTTTATTTTCAAACCCCAAACACCATTTCTTTTTAAAACCGAAAGCAAATAAGCAAGAACAAGCAACACCAATGAACCCCCGCCCCAAAACAAGCTTAAGACTAGCTTCAAAATGCAAAGCTAGCAAGAATATGAAAGCCTAATCATGTCGCCTAATCCTAACACTTTATGCCAAGTTCAAACCGAAAATAAGGCCTCACAATGATGTTACACAAGAATATTGTTTTGAAAGGAAGGTAAGGGTCAAGGTAGGAAGTTCTATTCAGGCTTACAAGAGAGTGGTGAAAGGGAAAAGAAAGCCTAAATATGTATGTGATCCATGTATCCATTTTCAAATGCACAAGTGTGATAATTCTAAGATTCAAATTAAGGTTCCACTTATTATGAAAGGATTCAATACATGAATGTTCAAGTTAAGCCATGAAAATCAAAACAAATGATCCAAGTACAGTTAGAGCTTACTTTCAAAGTTTGAACAATGCATCAAAGAGTTACTAACTAGGGCCTTGAACTAATTCATGAATTTAAAACACTTTACAAGGAAAAATTTGTATCGTTGCTCCCTATGCAAATGCAAATACCTTAGATGATTTTAAAAATTCTAGACTCAAGCTACATGAATTTTTTTGAAATATTTTTTTTTTAAAATAAAAATTTATGATTTTTTTTTGTATTTTTCTATGCCTTAGATGAATATAATGCAAGACTCAAGGATGATAACAGAAAATAAGAACCAAATAACACAAGTCAGAGCACACACTCCCCCAAACTTGAATGACACCGTCTCGGTGGCAAACAAATTCAAGAGGAGTTCAAAACACAAAGCAAAAAGATGAAAAATATGCATGGTATTTACAAGGTTGTGTGTGGTACCTTGGAGCTAGGCTTGGCTGGAGCTTGAGGATGCTCCAGACTTCCTGCTCTTCCTAGGAGTGTCGTGGGTGGTCTCCTTGCCTTTGCCCTTGCTCGTGACTTCCTGTAGAGAAAGGCGTGCAGCGTGGTTGTTGCCTTGGGGCTCACAGATCACCACACCTCTGGTTGAATTCCTTTTCTTCTCCGGCTGCTGAACCTCCTCACTTGAAGTCTTCTTAGGTGGGATTCATTGTAAGACCTTGATCTTCTTAGCAAGCTTCTTAATCATCTTGCTCTGCCACTTATTGACTTTGCGCTGAATCTCCACGACAGATGCAAGAAACTTCTCGGCTTTTGTCCTCGGCTCATAATCAAGTTTGGGAAGGTCGAAGCTCGTGGGCATCTCAACATCAGAAGGAGGTGACTCTGAACATGGGCTAGCAACTTGTGGTGGCGCGGCTGTGGCTCCTAGAGGTGCAGCACAATCCTCATCGCTTGGCAGAAACTCTATGTTGCCAACGCCTAGCAGTTCTGTTTCCTCTTGGTTTGGTAAGATACACTCCTTCTTCTCATTATCACCATTGACGAACAAGTAGGTGTAGAAACCTGGAGCTGGAGTGCGTCCCAAGGAGTCAGTGTTGCGCAAGTAAGTCTCGTCCATGTAAGCTCTCTCCGCGCAAGGTTGAAACTCCTAGATAGGTACCCCTCGCTTGTATGAACAGCGGTGTGAGGAAGCCTCCTAATGAGTGCTGAGCTCGCCTTGCATCGCATTGCCCACGCCTTGTACTTGACCAAAGAGGAAGCCAAAATGCATCCATAGTTGACATCATCTCCAAGCACATTTTCCATTGGCTCTTCATTCTCTTCAGGATCACATAGAATCTTCTTAACTCCTTGGAAGAGAAAGGACAACTCATTCTTGGTGACGGTTGGAGCCATGGATCTCCCACTAAAAGTGTTGGCTAAGAGCTTAAGGGCGTATCTCAGCAAGGGGTTGCAGACCTTCTTGATCTTGGCGGTGTTGGCTTTGTAGTCATCATTGCTGATCAAGTCCCATAGATCGTTTGCTTGTTCGAAAGGAGGGAACTCTACAAGCTTAACGTTGGCTTTTAAACCGTAGGCTTGGCATAGCTCGGGGATGGAGAGGTGGTAGGCTTGCCTCCTGATCTTGAATGTGAGGTGACCTTGAGATGGAGTGGGGAGGCTTGCATTCTCATAATAGAACTCCAAGGTGGAGAAGAAATCAAGTGCGGCCTCGGGATAAGTAGGGCAGTCCATCCTTGACAAGCACGCAAGCCCCATTCTTAGCCAAGTGTATCCGGTTTTAAAGTGCATAAGTGTGATTCACGGTTTTGAGCTTAATGAATGTTAAAGGATAGGATTCTTGGATTGTTTGGGATATGAGAGTCATGATTTGAAATTTATTATGTGATGAGTATGGCTAAGTTCTTTGGAGTATGAGTGTGTGCATTGCATCTTAGGATTAAGAACTAGGACCATTGAATTGATTCATTTGAAAAACACTTTTGCAAGAAGCTTAAACCCCTGTTTTCAAACCTCTCTTCCTTTCTTGATTTTTGTTTGCTTGAGGGCAAGCAAAAGGCAAGTTTGGGGGAGTAGATATTATCATATATTCTGCATATTTTGCATGCATTTAGAATAGTTTTTTATGCATTCATCTTGCATAATTGGCTAGTTTGTTCCATTTGATGCATTTTAGGTTCTAGGTCCCTTTGCATTCGCATTTTGCATATTTCTTGCATATATGCATCATTATCAGGTTGTTTGGAATACTGTGGAGTTGCGGTGGCTATGTGGACGTGAGGAGGATCAGAATGGAGCTCGTGGACACTTGGAGAACTTAGCCGTGCATGCGAAGTACCCGAGATCGAGTAGCGGATCGAGCAAGGCAGGTCGATCTAGATGAGATTGACCAGAAGATCGAGCGACCCAAGTCGATTCAAGAGGAAGGATCGAGACCAAGATCGAGAGAGGAGATCGATCTGGAGTACGGACATGAATGACGCCATGCAGATCGAGTTCCCAACCCGATCATCACAAGATTGACTCAAAGATCGACCGAAGCCATCCGATCCAAGACCAAGATCGAGTGGCCCGAGTCGATCCCAAACGAGCCTTATCCGTCCAGCTGTCTTTGGCGGCTTGCGAAAGGGGGACCAGTTAATGGTTTAGCCATTTTTGGCAAAAGCAGCCATCACTTTCTATGATCTTCATTCTGTCTTTTTGCTTTTCTCTCTGCCTTAGGCGATTTCGCCATTGTTGAACATCTTAAGTTTTTCGTTTTTTAAACCTTTGGATCTTTTAATATTAAGCAAGTTTTTCCTTTAAAAAAAAACAATGGTGGAGATGCGGTATAGTGGTAAGTATTCCCACATTATCAAATGGCGGTAAGTATAGTATAGTATAGTACTATACTTACGACGCGGGTGACACCTATGTATTCCCGCCTGTACGCACCTATGTTTCCTCCTGGTTTCATTCCACAACAACAACAAATGCAACCGCAGCAACAAGATTCGGTACAAGCAATGTTCCAGCAGTTGCTTCAAGGTCAAGCTTCAACTAATCAGAAGTTTGCCTACACAAGATCAAGGGTGGTTAATCTTGTTGGTGGACTGATGGAACCGTCTGATGGTCGTATGACTCGTTCAGGCCAGTTAGTGAATGGACGATGAATAGAAATGGGCGAGTATGGGATCAGGGGATGGTTATACAACTCGTTCCTTCTGATCAAGGGATGATATGAATGACTTAGTAACAAGATGGAGCGAAGCCGCCACAAAGCTTTATGGGTATAGAACTTGATGAGACAAACACAAACTCTTAAACAAAGAATCCCTCAAGTGTTTAAAGAATTTGCAAAATATTTTCTCAAAAAAAACTCGGTTTATTTTATTGATCAAAGGTGAAAAAAATACACTGCTGTGAGAGGGGACTTTATAAACAGTCCAAACAGCTGTTGCCCTTCTTGGGGTCTTTGAATCAAATTACACTTAAAGCAAACACAACTAATTGAATCCGAAATAGAGATATTGGCTAAACATATGCCTTGACCAACTAATGAAAGTTCAAACTAAATCAACACTTAAACACAAGACAATCACAAATTAATTAGTTATATACCTGAAGGAAATGAAATGATTAATTTGGTACATACCTTGATTTTTATTGGTTTGCTTGGTTTTATTGAAATGCTGCGTTTCTTTAGTTTGCTTAAGTGTTGCGTTTTAAGCTGATCACATAAGTGGTTGGATGCTGAATAAGGTAACTCCTTTCTTTTCTGGAATGATCGGCCATACCTTTGTATATTGCATACTTTTTATGTCTTGACCGTCGTATACCTCCTTTACATCAATTTGGCGCGTTTTTAAGGTTTGAATGAAACTGTGTTCTTCAAGTTCCATCCTTGCTTGGGAAGCTTCTTTAGATATGCTCAGCTGATCAAGTTGAGAAGTAATGTCTTAAAGCTCTTTGTTGGTGATGAGAGTTTCCACAGATTGATTAAATCCCTCATACAATTCTCTAGCTCCTGATCTAGTTCTGGGTGTATGTCTCATTGTGGGAATGGGGGTGTTTGTCTCATTGTTAGTTTCTGATGTTGTATTATCCTCTCCCCCTTGTAAAGGTTCTTCCCTCAGAACTCCTTCTTCATCAAACGGTAACAAATCAGAAACATTAAATGTGTTTGAAATGTTAAACTCACCTGGAAGTTCTATTTGGTTTGCATTGTCATTGATCTTCTTCAACACTTTGAATGGACCGTCTCCTCGTGGTAAGAGCTTGGATTTTCTTTGAGTTGGGAATCTTTCTGTTCTCATATGCAGCCGAACCCAATCTCCTTTTTGAAATGTTACTTCTTTACGGCCGTTATCAGCATTCTTCTTGTAGTGCAAGTTCCTTTGCTCAATGTTAGCTTTGACCTTTTGAAACATCCTCTTCATTAGCTAGGCTTTGGTTACACCATCTTGATTAATCTGTTCTTTCTGTGGTAAAGGTGTAAGATCTAAGGGAGCTATAGGCCTGAATCCATAAAAAATCTCAAACGGTGAGAGCTTAGTAGCCGAGTGGGGAACTCGCTTATATGCAAATTCAATGAATGGTAAACAATTAAGCCAGTTTCTCAAATTTTTACCAACTGTGGCCCTTATAAGGGTTGAGAGGGTGCGGTTAACAGCTTCTGTTTGGCCGTCAGTTTGAGCGTGGCCAGTGGTTGAGAATAGAAGCTTTGTTCCCAGCTTCCTCCATAATGTCCTCCAGAAATGGCTTAAGAACTTTGTATCTCTATCTGAAACAATGGTTCTTGGCAGCCCATGAATTCTCACCACTTCCATAAAGAAAAGATCAGCAACTTATGTAGCATCATTAGTTTAAGCACAAGGAATAAAATGTGCCATTTTAGAAAATCTATCCACTACTACAATGATTGAATCCTTGTTTCTGATCTTTGGTAAGCCTAAAACAAAATCCATAGAAATATCTACCCATGGTAGGTCAGGAATAGGTAAAGGAATGTATAAGCCATGAGGGTGTAACCTGGACTTTGTCTTAAGGCAAATGATGCACTTTGAGCAGAACCTCTCTACATCACGCTTGAGATGGGGCCAATAGAAGTGTTTTGTCAACTCCAAAATGGCCCATGAGCCCTCCTCCATGTGCTTCTCTTATGATTAGCTCACACATTGAGCTTTGGGGAATACATAGCCTTTTGTCTATGAATAAGAAGTCCTCGTGTTGATAGAATGAGCCGGCTGCTCCTTTGCTGCTTTGTTGGTATAATTCGCCAAAGTCAGGATCATCTTTGTACAGTTCCTTGAGATGTTCAAACCCCATGATTTTTGCCTCCATTGTAGCGATTAGAGCATGTCTTCTTGAGAGTGCATCAGCTACAACGTTTTCTTTCCCCTTCTTATATTTGATGATATATGGAAATGTTTCCACAAATTCGAGCCATCTAGCGTGTCTTTTCTTCAGTGTGGTTTGGCCTCTCAAATACTTTAGAGTTTCATGATCTGTATGGATAACAAACTCTTTAGCTAAAAGATAATGTTGCCAAGTTTCTAGTGACCTTACCATGGCATACAATTCTTTGTCATAAGTTAGATAGTTAAGAGAAGCTTCCTTAAGTTTCTCACTGAAATAAGCCACTAGTATTCCTCCTTGTGTAAGTACAGCACCAATCCCTGTTCCTGAAGCATCACACTCAACCTTAAAAGTTTTGTTAAAGTTAGGCAAAACTAAAATAGGGGAATGTGTTAAGCTGTCTTTAAGCTTCTGGAAAGCTTTATCTTGTTCTTCTCCCCATGAGAATGCAATATTCTTCTTAATCACGGATGTCATGGGGGCGGCTATGGTGCTAAAATCTTTGACAAATCTCCTAAAGAAGCTGGCTAAGCCGTGGAAGCTTCGGATATGTCCAATGGTGGTGGGAGTAGGCCAGTCTTGTATCGCCTTTATCTTCTCCTCATCTATTTTAAGTCCCTGTGAACTTACAACAATAAAAACACTACTTGATCAGTGCAAAAGGTACACTTCTTTAGGTTTGCATATAATCCTTCCAGCCTTAGAGTTACTAATACTTTCTCAAGATGCTCAATATGATCAGTTAAGTTTGAGCTATATATCAAAATATCATCGAAATATACCACTACAAATTTACAGATATACTCTCGTAGCACATGATTCATGAGGCGCATGAAGGTACTAGGGGCGTTGGTGAGTCCAAATGGCATTACTAGCCACTCATATGGACCCCTCTTGGTATTGAAAGCGGTTTTCCACTCATCGTCCTCCTTCATTCTAACTTGATGGTACCCACTTTTCAAATCAATCTTGGAAAATATGGTGGCACCACTTAACTCGTCGAGCATGTCATCTAGCCGTGGGATAGGGTGGCGGTGTTTGACCGTGATGTTGTTTATCGCCCTACAATCCACGCACATTCTCCATGTACCGTCTTCCTTAGGCACTAGTAGAACCGGTACAGCGCAAGGACTTAGACTTTCTCGGATATAGCCTTTTGACATGAGCTCTTGGACTTGTTTTTCCAACTCCTGTGCTTCCTTAGGGTTAACTCGGTAAGCTGGCCTGTTGGGTAGTGGTGCTCCAGGAATGAGGTCTATTTGGTGCTCTATCCCTCGGATGGGAGGTAAGCCAGCTGGCATATCGTCGGGAAAAATGTCTTTGAAGCCTTCAATTAGCTTAGATATCTCCACGAGTAGCTCTTTCTCCTCTTGTCCTGAAAATAAACTTTCTCTAAAGATCATTAGTAGCACCTGTGTTTTATTATCTAAAACCTTAAAAACATCTCTAGAGGATATATAGAGATTGGTTTTACTTAGCTTATCTCCTTTGTCCATGGCTTTTTGTAGGTTAAAGACTTCTTGTGGGGTGAGAGGAGCGAGTTTGTGCTTGCGTTTGTTATGAACAAAGCTGTAAATGTTGGTACGCCTGTGGTGTACTGCTTCTTTGTCAAACTGCCATGGTCTTCCGAGCAATAGATGGCCTGCTTGCATAGGTACTACATCGTATAACACTTGATCGGAGTATCTCCCAATACTGCATGGAACGATGACTTGCTCTCCAATCTTTAGCTCCGTCTCATCATTGAGCCATTTGAGTTTATATGGCCTCGGGTGCTTTGTTTTCTTGAGACCTAGCTTATTCACCAAGTATGTACTAGCAACATTAGTACAAGATCCTCCATCTATAATTAGACTGCATACCTTAGAGTCTATGGTGCAGCATGAATGAAAAATGTTCTCCCTTTGCATCATTTCGGGGGAAACGAAGGTACTAAGGACTCTTCTGGTGACAAGTATCTCCCCCTCGTCAGGATAATCAGTGATTTCTTCCTCAGATTCCAAAAGGCTAGCTTCTGCTTCGTCTTGAGACTCGTATTCACCATCCTCCTTGAGTAGCATAACTCGTTGATTAGGGCAATCACGAGCATAATGTCCACTCCCTTGACACTTGAAGCAAGTAACGTCTCTGGCATGTTGGTTTTGAGGCTTGCTTGTCTCGGCTGTAGCTCCTTTAGATGTTTCCATCAATGGTTTCTTGAATCTAGACGTTGACTCCGGTGCTTTGCCTTTGTCTACTCCTCTCAGCTGAGAGCTCCAAGCTGGTTTGGCACGAGTAGTAGAGGCTGACTTTCTCTTGACATGTTGCTCGGCTTGCACGGCTAAGTGTATCAATTCGTCAAGATCCCAATAGTTCATCCTCTCCACCTTTCTTGCTATACGGTCATGAAGACCATCAATGAATTGAGCCATCAATGTCTCCTCAGTCTCATTAGCCTCCAAACGGTTCTTGAGTAGCTCGAACTCTTCAAAGTACTCCTCCACTGATTTAATGCCTTGTGTGAGCTTCCTGAATTTCTTCTAGAGGTCGTGGTGATAATAAGGGGGAATATATCTTTTCCTCATTTGGTATCGCATGTCAGCCCAAGTGTTGATTTGAGCATCCCTATGTCTTCTTCTCTCGGATACTTCTCTATCCCACCATGAGAGGGCATTCTCCGTGAGTTGAGCAGCTGCTAAGGAGACCTTCTTGGCGTCATTGTAATGCTAATACTCGAATATGTATTCCATTCTTCTCTCCCAATCAATATAAGCTTCTGGATTGACTCTACCAGCAAACATGGGGGCTTTGAGCTTGAGGTCGTTGCTTCCTAGCCAAGGTTGCTCTTCTCCTCTCTCTCTTCCTCCTCCATTTCTGTATTGGTTCCCTCAGGGCCTAGGATCTTGATTATTTTCTTCAAGGCTTGGCATGTCACTATCACTTTCGCTTTCCTCTTGCGACTGAGGTGTTCTTTCCCGGTTTCCACGACCATTTGGTGCTGCTGGGGCTGGCGGTGGGGCTCGTTGCTCTAACCGAGTCATACGCTCACTAATACTTTGTATGAAAGCCAACATTTGGCGCATCATGGCTTCTTGATCCACTTCCTCTCCCATTTAGTACCTGTGTATCAAAGATAAATGTTTGAATATGTTTTGATCGAATATACGAATTAATCAAGGACTGACTAATGAATATTGCAAACAAATAACAATGTTAATGATGATATGATTGCATACGCTAATGATGATAACACGAAATTACACAAACCAAATAAGGAAAGCGTTTGTCTTAAAAGATTATACGGATTTAAAATGAGGAAACAAGGGTTTTAATAAAATTTCTTTTTGGTTTTATCAACTTTGAAATAGATATGCAATAAAATAAATCTTTGTTCTGGTTTTTTTTTTTGTTGTTGTTTTGGAATTAGAGAAATGATGATATCAAATAGACGCAAAAAATATAATGGAAAACTTGTTTTTATATGTTTTTGTTTTTTGAATGATGAAACAAACTAAGCAAGAACAATGCCATGAACAAATAAAGATGTAAACAAGGATACGATACACCTGATTAAAAGCCTTTCGGCTCTGATACAAGATGACACAAGATCAAGGGTGGTCAATCTTGTTGGTAGATTGATGGAACCGTCTGATGGTCGTATGACTCGTTCAGGCCGGTTAGTGAATGGACGATGAATAGAAATGGGCGAGTATAGGATCAGGGGATGGTTGTACAACTCGTTCCTTCTGATCAAGGGATGATATGAATGACTTAGTAACAAGATGGAGCGAAGCCGCCACAAAGCTTTATGGGTATAAGCCTTGATGAGACAAACACAAACTCTTAAAAAAAGAATCCCTCAAGTGTTTAAAGAATTTGCAAAGTATTTTCTCAAAGAAAACTCGGTTTATTTTATTGATCAAGGGTGAAAAATTACACTGCTGTGAGAGGGGACTTTATAAACAGTCCAAACAGCTGTTGCCCTTCTTGGGGTCTTTGAATCAAATTACACTTAAAGCAAACACAACTAATTGAATCCGAAATAAAGATAATTAGCTAAACATATGCCTTGACCAACTAATGAAAGTTCATACTAAATCAACACTTAAACACAGGACAATCACAAATTAATTAGTCATATACCCGAAGGAAATGAAATGATTAATTTGGTACATACCTTGATTTTTATTGGTTTGCTTGGTTTTATTGAAATGCAACGTTTCTTCAGTTTGCTTAAGTGTTGCGTTTTAAGCTGATCACATAAGTGGTTGGATGCTGAATTAGGTAACTCCTTTCTTTTCTGGAATGATCGGCCATACCTTTGTATATTGCATACTTTTTATGTCTTGACCGTCGTATACCTCCTTTACATCATTTTGGCGCGTTTCTAATGTTTGAATGAAACTGTGTTCTTCAAGTTCCATCCTTGCTTGGGAAGCTTTTTTAGATATTCTCAGCTAATCAAGTTGAGAAGTAATGTCTTCAAGCTCTTTGTTGGTGATGAGAGTTTCCACAGCTTGATTAAATCCCTCATACAATTCTCTAGCTCCTGATCTAGTTCTGGGTGTATGTCTCATTGTGGGAATGGGGGTGTTTGTCTCGTTGTTAGTTTCTGATGTTGTATCATTTGCCGAGATGAACAACCGCCTTGACTCCTCTCTTACTGATGTCTCAACTCAGATTACAAACCTGAACAATAAGATCAAGCAGTTAGAGAAGGGAAAAGCTACTACAAGCGGTCAAAGCAGCTTACCGTGCAAGTGTGAGCAGAATCCCAAGGAATACGCCAATGCCATTACACTAAGGAGTGGCAAAGAACTTCCACCGCGAGTTGCTCCTAAGAACAATGAGGACATTGTAGACCAAGAGGGGGAGAGTAAGCTTTCAGCTGATGAGGAGATTAACTTTGATAATGTGTGGATTGAGAGACCAAGAAAGGGTAAAGAGGTAGCCGTAGAGAAGAAAGTGGAGCAAGATACTAAAGAGAAAGATGTTTATGTGCCTCCACCGTATGTACCTAAGCTTCTTTTTCCTGGCCGTTTCAAGAAACAGCTGATAGAGATGCATAGACTCTTGTTTGAAAAGCATCTAAGAGACGTTGAGATCAAGTTACCTCTCGTGGATTGCCTAGCTATGATGCCGAAGTTTGCTAAGTTCTTCAAAGACACCCTTAGAAAGAAGAACAAGGAGAGTAAAGAAGTTTTGGTGCTTAGTGAAGAGTGTAGTGCCATTATTCACAGAGAAATAATGCCTTAGAAGCTAGGAGATCCAGGATCCTTCACCATTCCTTGTGCTTTGGGTCCATTGAAGTTTAAGAGCTGCTTATGCGATTTGGGAGCAAGTATCAATCTCATGCCCCACTCTATAGCAAAGAAGCTCGGTTTCACACGTTTCAAAGAGTGTAGGATCTCCCTTGTGTTAGCTGATAGAAGCGTGAGACTTACAGTGGGTATGCTAGAGGATCTTCCAGTGAGGATAAGCGATGTCAATGTACCAACTGACTTTGTTGTGCTAAAGATGGATGAAGAGCCTAAGGATCCGCTTATACTTGGAAGACCGTTCCTTGCAATCGCCAGAGCAATCATTGATGTAAAGAATGGGAAGATAGCTCTACACTTGGGCAATGACATCAAGCTGGATTTTGATATAAACGAGGTCCTGAAGAAGCCAACCATAGAAGGACAAGCATTCTACATTGAAACGTTGGATGCCCTGGCCGACGAGGTACTTGAAGAGCTGGCACAAGAGGACCACTTGAAGCTTGCTTTGACTAAAGAGCCAGGAGAGTTTGGTTTCCTGAGCGAGAAGACTCAAGAATACGTTCATCTTCTCGATTCTAGGAAAGTTGTGATGGAAGATGAAGGCAGATGCCTAGAGATCGACCAAGAAATCAATGAAGTCATTCGATCCAGGATCAAGAACGACAAGAAGATCGATGAGGGTAGTCGATCCAGCCAAACAATCGTTGGGAAGATCGAGAAAAGCCAATCGATCAGTTCAGAGAACGAGACGGGGACTCGATCTCCTGCTCGATCCACATCAAATCGAGTGGGTGAATCGAGTGAAATTGCTCGATCCAGACCAGAACAAGTGGAAGATCGACCGGATGACTCGATCTCGGAGGAGACAACGATTCAAGAAGGCAGTCTATAGGCTCATATCTCGGGTTTTAAGGAGGCTACTGATGATGGGAACGTCAACAAGAGCCACGAGGAGGACTGGAGCGAGATGCTAGCCCCAAAGGTGGCCCTAAAGGAGCTCCTAAAAGGGCTAAGGTATGCTTTCTTATGGATTAATGATACTTACCTCGTGATTGTGAATGAGAATCTGAATGATGAGGAGTTGCACTCGCTCCTAAATGAACTAAGAAAGTATAGGAAGACCATTGGGTACTCTCTAAGTGACATCAAGGGCCTTTCACCAATGCTTTGCACTCATAGGATTCACTTAGATAATGAGAACTCTTCTTCTGTTGAACATCAAAGGCATTTGAACCCGAATTTGAAAGAAGTAGTTAAGAAAGAAATCCTTAAGTTGTTAGAGTCTGACGTGATCTATCCCATAAGTGACAACACATGGGTTTCTCCTGTACATGTGGTGCCTAAGAAGGGAATGATCACAATCAGTAAGAATGATAAAGATGAATTGATTCCTACTACGACTATAACTGGTCACCGTATGTGTATAGACTATAGGAAGCTTAATTCTGCTACTAGAAAGGATCATTTTCCTCTTTCTTTTATTGATCAAATGCTTGAGAGACTAGCTAATCATCTTTATTATTGCTTTCTTGATGGTTATAGTTGTTTCTTTCAAGTACCAATCCATCCAAACGATCAAGAGAAGACGACCTTTACATGCCCTTATGGCACCTTCGCATATCGAAGGATGCCATTCGGGTTGTGTAACGCACCAGCTACATTTCCGCGGTGTATGATGTCGATCTTCTCTGATCTTATATAAGAGAAGGTATAAGTGTTTATGGATGACTTCTCGGTCTATGGTGCGTCCTTTTCTGCTTGTTTGTTGAATCTTTGCAAGTTACTTAAGCGTTGTGAGGAGACAAACTTGGTGCTTAACTGGGAGAAGTGTCACTTCACGGTGAAGGAAGGGATAATACTTGGCCACAAGATATCAGAGAAGGGCATAGAGGTTGATAAAGCCAAGGTTGAGGTCATGATGAGTCTTGATCCACCGGTTAATGTAAAGGGAGTAAGGAGTTTCTTAGGCCACGTAGGCTTCTACAGGAGATTCATAAAGGATTTCTCTAAGATAGCAAGGCCCCTCACACGGTTGTTATGCAAGGAAGCTG
Organism: Thlaspi arvense; assembly: GCA_911865555.2. Classification (NCBI taxonomy): domain Eukaryota; kingdom Viridiplantae; phylum Streptophyta; class Magnoliopsida; order Brassicales; family Brassicaceae; genus Thlaspi; species Thlaspi arvense. The sequence goes on along the minus strand of OU466861.1, from coordinate 28,437,880 downwards.
ACTTTGTGTTTGATGAGGATTGTCTTCATGCTTTCGAGACTATCAAAGAAGCTCTTGTATCCACGCCTATAGTACAAGCACCGGACTGGACTCTACCGTTCGAGATCATGTGTGACGCGAGTGACTACGCCGTGGGAGCTGTTCTAGGGCAGAGGAAAGACAAGCGGTTGCATGTAATCTACTATGCCAGCCGTACCTTGGATGACATGCAAGTCGGATATGCTACAACCGAGAAGGAGTTGTTGGCCGTTGTGTTCGCTTTTGAGAAGTTCATATCATACCTTGTGGGCTCTAAGGTTGTTGTCCATACAGATCACGCAGCTTTGAGGTACATCTATTCCAAGAAAAACACTAAACCGAGGCTCTTAAGGTGGATTCTCCTTCTACAAGAGTTTGACATGGAGATAAAGGATAAGAAGGGAGTAGAGAATGGTGTTGCTGATCACTTCTCAAGGATGAGAGTCAATGAAGCCTTGCTACTAGATGATTTGCTTCCTGAAGAGCAGCTCATGATGATCATCACGGCTGTATGTGGAAGGCTTGAAGACAAGTTTGAAGAGGTTTTGAGTTTCAAAGAAGAAGACTTGCCTTGGTACGCTGATATTGTAAACTACTTAGCTTGTGGAGAGGAGCCTTCTCATCTAGACCACTACTACAAGAAGAAGTTCATGAGAGACATCTCTCATTACTTTTGGGACGAGCCATACTTGTACAAAAGAGGAGTGGACGGCTTGTATAGAAGATATGTTTCAAGAGAAGAAGCAGACATGAATTTGGTGGTCATTTCGCTTCCTTCAAGACTGCTACAAAGGTGTTACAAGCCGGATTTTGGTGGCCATCTCTGTTCAAAGACGCACATGAATTTGTTAAGGCTTGTGAAGCATGTCAAAGATCTGGTAACATCACGAAGAGGAATGAGATGCCTCAGGTGCCAATCTTTGAAGTTGATGTCTTTGACGCATGAGGGATAGATTTTATGGGTCCATTCCCATCTTCCTACGGTAACAAATTCATCTTAGTAGTGGTTGATTATGTGTCTAAGTGGGTTGAGGCTATAGCTTCCCCAACAAATGATGCAAGGGTGGTGATCAAGCTCTTCAAGACCATCATCTTCCCACGGTTTGGAGTCCCAAAGGTAGTGATCAGTGACGGTGGCAGCCACTTCATCAACAAAGTCTTTGAAAATATTTTAAGGAAGTATGGTGTGAAGCACAAGGTAGCCACACCTTACCATCCTCTAAGTAGTGGGCAAGTAGAAGTCTCTAACAGGCAGATCAAGGTGATACTAGAGAGGACAGTTGGGGCTACTAGAAAAGTTTGGGCGGTTAAACTTGATGATGCTTTGTGGGCTTACCGGACCGTTTTCAAAATCCCCCATTGGTACTACTCCTTTCACTCTTCTTTACGGTAAGGCATGCCATCTTCCTGTTGAGTTGGAGCATAGGGCACTATGGGCAGAGAAGCAGCTTAACTACAACCTCAAGACAGCTCAAGAGAAGCGGTTGGTTCAGCTACATGAGCTTGATGAGCTACGGTTGGAAGCTTACGAAAGTGCAAAGATCTACAAGGAGAGGACCAAGGCGGCTCATAACAAGAAGCTGGTTCATAAGGAGTTAAGAGAAGGCAGTCTGGTGCTACTCTACGACTCGAGGTTGAAGCTGTTCCCTGGAAAGCTCAAGTCTAGATGGTGTGGACCGTTTGAGATCAAGGAGGTTCTTCCCTATGGAGCGGTAACGTTGGTTGGCAAGAGCGGGAATGCTTTCACGGTCAATGGGCACAGAGTCAAGCCCTACTTGGCGAGTGATTGCAGCAAGGAGAGCACAACAATGCTTCTCCAAGACCCACATCAGGCCTTAACCAAGTAAAGTCTAGCAAAATACGTTAAAGAAAGCGCACTTGGGAGGCATTTCCATGTCTATCTTGTACATATTTTTGCTTTCTTTCTATTTCAGTTTTATGCTTTTATTGTCTAAGTGTGTAGGTACAAGGATAAGGGATTATAAGCCATGATCTTGGAATCAAAAGAGGCGAAAAGGGTTAAGTATAGGCTAGAGATCGAGTGCTAGATCGACTCATCCTAGCTTGATCTGTACTAGATCGAGCTAGTGAATCGAGAGGAGTCAGTCGATCTAGACGAGATCGAGTAGAAAAATCGAGTGGAACGGTCGATCACGAGAGGATAAACCACCTATGAGTTTAGCTTGAAACGCAAACGAGGTGTAGATCGATCGATTCACTCGATTCTCAAAGATAGATTGAATAGTCTACTCGATCTGCCACTCGATCTAGGCCAAAACGACCTCCAAATCGATCATGTGGCTCGATCCAAGGAGTACAAACTAGTTGACCAAAAGTCAAGGAACGAGAGGGTACAATCGATCTAAGACTCGATGAAATTTGAATCGAGTCCCTGATCGATCAAACCTCTCGATCCGAGCCAACATGGGCATGAGATAGAGTCCTAGATCGACCAAATGGACTCGATCTCATGCCGAGGTAACAATTTCTTTTCCCTCTTTTCCTCTTTCCCTCCTATTTTTAAATTCAAATCTTGGTCAACGCAGGAATCTTTGACCATGAAAGATGTGCCTTGACCAAGCCTTTGTCAGAAATCACTCTTGCATGTGCCCAAAATTTTCTTGTCCTTAAAACCTCTCTTTCTCTCTTTTGTTTCTTCACTTTGAAAACCCGATTTTCACAAAACAAAGAGATAGAGAGAGAGAGAGAGAGAGAGAGAGAATTTGAGTTTTTAAGACTTGTGCATTTCATTTTCCTCTAAATTCAAAGGTATTTTCGTGTTATTTGATTTGCTTGCTTAATCTTTCAAGAAAATCCTTTTCTGTTGTGATTTAGGGAATGATTTGCTAGGGAATTAAGAAAAGTTTTTGATATAGCTCGATATTAGAAAAAATTCTAGATTTAATACTATCTCTAGATTTTCTTTTCTGTTATCTAGCTACAGTTTTTATAAAATCCCCTAAAATCTTGGCTAATTGTTACAAGTTTTTCTTTCCTACCCTGTCATTCTCTTACATTCGCCGCCTTTACTCATCTCCTTCCTTGAGAGTTGTGTTTCAGGTACCATGGCACCAAAGAGAACCAGAGAAGAGACAGCACAAGAGGTGGTTCAGGAGAGGGTCAGATGGACAAAAGAAGAGAAACAAGCCAAGAAGAGGCTAGAAAGGCTGAGGTTCGATCCCACTAAGTTCGCAGATAGAGGTCTGTTGGCTAAGATGGGGATCTTGGGAGACTTTGATCAGCTTTTGAAGAACATTGGACTCCGGTGCTTGTCAAGGATGGATTGCCCAACCTATCCCGAGGCAACAATCGATTTCTTTGCCACTTTGAAGTTTACTTACAAGAATCCAAGTCTTCCTACTCCTTCCCAAGTCCACATCACCTTCAAGATCAGGCGTCAAGCTTATCATCTCTCGATCCAGGAGCTTTGCCAAGCCTACGGTTTGAAGGCTGATGCTAAACAAGTGGAGTTCCCCTCTTTCACTCAAGCTAACGACCTGTGGGACCTCATAAGCAATGATGACTACAAGGCGAACACGGCGAAGATCAAGAGACTGAGGAGTCCGGTGTTAAGATACACGCTCAAGCTGATTGCAAACACCTTCAGTGGATGGTGCGTGGCTCCCACAGTCACCAAGACCGAGCTTTGCTTCCTGTTCCAAGGCGTAAAGGATCTGCTTTGTGATCCTAAAGAGAATGACGAGCCAATGGAGGATGAGCTCGGCGACAATGTGAACTACGGATGCATCTTAGCCACCTCCTTGGTGAAGTACAAGGCGTATGCCTTGTGATGCAAGGCAAGTTAAGCTTTGATTGGAGGCTTCCTCACGCCTATGTTCGTTCAAGCCGGAGTGCCACTAGCTGACTTTGTACCTGTCGCGGAGAGAGCCTACATGGATGAGATCTACATGAGAAACACGGACAGCTTGGGACGCACGCCAGCCGAGGGTTTCTACCCTTACTTGTTCATTGACTGTGAGAATGAGAAGCGGGTTTGCATATTGCCAAACAAGGAAAAAACCGAGCTGCAAGGAATTGGCAACATCGCGTTCTTGCCGAGTGTAGAGGAGTGCTTTGCACCTTTAGGAGGAACATCTGCTCCAGCACTAGCCCCTCGCCCACGGTCAGAGTCACCAACCTCAGATGCCGAGATGCCTGTGAGCTTTGTCCTTCTGAAACTTGACTTTGAGCCGAGAACAAAGGCGGAGAAGTTCCTTGCTTCTGTTTAGAGATGCAAAGGAAAGTGAACAAGTGGCAGAGCAAGATGATCAAGAAGCTTGCTCAGAAGATCAAGAAGCTTAAAGGCAACAATCCTGGTTCACCTTCAAGCGAAGAAGCCGAGCAGCTCGAGAAGAGAAGGAGATCCACCGGAGGCATTGAGATCTGTGAGCCCCAAGCTACGATCCAACCTGTGCGCCACTCGGTTCATGATCAAGCTAGCTTGGATAAGGGCAAGGCAGTAGCTCACGAGACCCCCACAAAGAGCAAGAAGTCTGGAGCAACCTCAAGCTCCATGACTTCTTAGCTCCGAGGTACCAACAACCATCCCTTGTATATACCATGCATGTTTTCTTTGTTTTTGCTTTGTGTTTTGAAATCTCTTGGATTTGTTTGCCACTGAAACAGTGTCATTCAAGTTTGGGGGAGTGTGTGGTGTGTTTGACATGTTTTCTTTCTTCTTATTTTTTGTTATCATCCTTTGAGTCTTGCATGCATCCTAAGGTATAGAAAAGAACAAAAAATTGGTAAAATTTTTGAAATATTTTTAAAAACATTCATGTAGCTGCATTCAAATTGTTAGGCATTTTAGGATTGAGTCTAGAATTTTTGAGCATTTAGGTTCTTTACATTTGCATAAGGGGTAAAAGATTTTCTTGAAAAGTGTTTTAAGCTCAGGAATTGTTTCAAGGCTCTAGTTAGTAGTTCTTTGATGCATTGTACACGCTTTGAAAGTAAGCTCTAACCATACTTGGATCATGTGTTTTGATTTTCATGGTTTAAGTTGAACATTCATGAATTGAATCCTATCCTAATAAGTGAGAACCTTAATTTGAATCTTTTTAATTATCACATTTATGCATTTGAAAAAGGATACATGGATCACTTATACATATTTAGGCTTTCTTCTTCCTTTTACCACTCTCTTGTAAGCCTAAATAGATTTCCCCACCCTTACCTTACCTTCCTTTAAAGCCAATGTTCTTGTGTGTTAAATCTTTGTGAGGCCTCTTTTTGGTTGAACTTAGCATAAAGTGTTAAGTTTAGACGACATGATTAGGCTTTCATATTGATACTAGCTTTGCATTTTGAAGCTAGTTTTAGGCTTAGGGTAGGGCGGGTGTTCTTGGGGATTGCTTTGTTTTGATTCGGTTTAAAGAGTTTGATATTTGGAAGTTGAATAAAACGGTTTTAATGGTTTTAAGTGGAAGGCTTGTTTTAAAATGAAAGCTCTAAGTTTAACCAAGAAGGTAGCTCTTAAAAATAAAAATAAAAAAGAGAAAAGAAAAGAGCCAAAATGCCAAGTGTTCAAAAAGAAAAGAAAAGAAAAAAAAATTGAGTAGAGAGCTACCAAAATAAAAAGAAAAGAGCTAAGTATGTTTTCCCTTTCCACTAGCCTAAAGAGTTTTAAAATGGTGCTTTTACTTGGGTTTTTGCTAGGCGAATTGCCTTGATGATAAGGGTAGTCTTTAGGAGGGTGAGTGAGCTTTAAAAGATAAGAAAAACCAGAGAGGGTTCTAGTATCTTTGATTAGTATGCATGGGTAGATGAAGGTTTAATCATGTATGCATCAATTGTCTTCACCTTTAGCATTATGTGAAAGTTCGACCATTCTAGGACCAGAAAATCTGTTGGTATGATCAGTTTTTCAATCATCATTGGCACATCTTTGAGAGCTGAAAGTGGTGCCTTTACTGACCTATCAGCTATAGAAAGAGACACATTACTCTCTTGATGTTGATTGTAGCCAACTGCCTTAGCTGTAAAGGATGGGAGAAGGTTGATACTTGCTCCAAGATCACCCCTTTGAGTTCACAAGGCTAGGTGAAGCATCCAGGATCTCCTAGCTTCTTGATGTTCAGTACCTCAGTCTTGGCAATGGCTTCCATCAGCTCTGTCCCAATATCAAGACCTCCACGCTTCATCTGGTTGGCATAGAGAGTGGTATACTTTTCCATAAGCTGCTTCTTAAACATTCCAGGAATGGGAATGGCTGGCTTGTAAGGAGAATGATCATAGATCCCAGTTTGTTTCTCAGCTTGATTCTCCTCAAGTAGCTCTTACTTTAGTTGATGTTTCTTGAAGAGACTCTTTCTTTGTAACTCCATATATGGCATTAACTTCCAAAAACTCTTCCCCCTACCTCATGGCTTGCCACTCTTACGACCAACATGTGATTGATTTCATACCTGGAGCAACTTGACACAATAGAAAGAGTTTTTGAGTGTCTCTGGTAACCAGGTACGAGCTGAGGTAGAAGGAACCAAGCTTGGGAGAGGGAAGAAGTTGAAGAAGGGTCAATATCGAGCAGCATATGTCAAGGTGTATCGATGAGCATATCGACATGTTAGGCCGATATGGAATTTTTCCAAATCATACCGAGCTACATATCGAGCTGCTAGCTCGATTTTGGACAGGTATGTATGATTATCGAGCCACATATCGACATAAAAGATGTCGATACAAGAGATGTCAATCAATTTCGACATGCATGCTGGTCGATATCAAGACTCAGACCACCGATATTGGCACGCATATCGACCGGACCAAGTCGATATGATCAACATCGACTTGGGTGGTCAATATTGCGCATGAGATAAGCATTCTCCAGTTCAAATTTTTCCCTCCCTGGTCAAACTAGATCAAGGGATTCAAATTTGAATCCTCCCCTTTTCCAAGCACAAGTAGGACCTCTCGCTAACACTGTTTGTCCCCGTGCTCCCCACAACAAGATTCCCACACAACCTTCTAAGGTACCACAAACTTGTCCATTGTATATACCATTGCATATTTTCCTTAGTTCTTGTAATATATTTTTGTTGCTTCTGTCTTCTACTTTTTTATTACACAAGGGATTGTGTAATTTAAGTATGGGGGAGAGATTTGGGGTTTGACTTTGTTTATCATTTTCTTAGTTTTTTATTTTCATCCATCTTTGAGTTTCATGCATTCATCTAAGTGCATTTAAAAACCCAAAAAAAAACATGTAGTTGCATTCATTTCTTTAGGATTGAGTCCGGTATTTTTCATATAGGTTGCATTGCATTTGCATAGGGTATGATGATGATAATTCCTTGTATAATGCTTAGTTTTTAGAGATGATTTCAGTTTTTAAGTGGTTAGTTGTTTGATGTATCATGAGAAAGCTAGAAGTTAAGATTAAACCATGTCTGAATTGCTAAATTTAATCTTCTCATCTCATACTGAAAGCATTTGCTCTTTAAAAATCATCTCTATCAACTTGAACCTTAATTTGAATCTTTAATTATCATGTTTGTGCATTGAAAAGTGAATCCATGGCTAGCATATACATATTTGGATCATCTTTTCCCTTCTCACCACTCTTGTTGATCCAAATAGCTTATCCACTCCCTTAACCAAATCTTTTTTGACCTTAAACACTATCTTGAGAGTTGTGAGGCCTTTGCATATCATTTTAGAATTTTGTCTAGGCAAAAAGTGTTTGGAATAAGGCTGGCAATGAAATAAGCTCTCTTGTAGATATCAGCTTGCATCTTGAGCTTGATTCTAGGTTAGGAGTTTTGGGATAAAAGGGTAGAGTTAAGTGGCTTGAACTTCATGTTTATATGCTTTGAAAGAAGAGGGATGTGTATGGTATGGTAGTGTTGGGAAATAAGGTTAAGATGTGGTTAAGTAAAGGGAAGAAAAAGCTCTAAGTGTTCAATGAAGGAAGGCGCCAACAACAAAAGCTTTGAAACGGTCAATCAAAAGAAAAAAAATGAGACCCAAGGCAATCCACCAAAGGTGAAGAATGGCGGAAATTCCACAAAAAAGAGCAAGTCCCAACCAAAAGAAGCAGCTACACAAGCAAAAAGAAGAAGTTTCCCCAGCCATGAAGAAAGAGAAAGGGTAGAGTTTAGGAGAAGGGTAGACTTAGGGAGTCACTTTGGGGTTTAGAAGTTTATAGGATTCATCTTTGGGTAAAAGGGTAGAAAGGAGCTTTGATTTGCATGCATACATGTGTTTTTACCTTTAGCATTTAGCCTAAGATAGAATCATTTTCAATGAATGATCCCTTATATTTGTGAACCCTATGCTGAACTGAGATCATTTTAATCTTATAACCTTACCCTTTGAACCAAATGTCTTCACTTAATTTGCATAAACATGATTCATGTTTTGAGCTTAATTGAATGTTAAAGAGTTGATTTATTTGAGCATTTGTCTAAGTTAAAATTTGAGATCATTTTGAAACATGATAAGCATGGCTAAGTTCTTTAAAGTACAGCTGATTATGTTTGCATCCCACAACTAGGCACTTAAGCATTGATTCCATCTCTTTACCTTTGCATTTTTGGATTTGAGTGCCCACCTCTAAACCTAACTTCCTCCTTGTCTTAGTTTGTTTGCTTGAGGACAAGCAAAAGGCAAGTGTGGGGGTGTTGATATCTCCATTATTTATACCATTTTGGCTTGCATTCTTCACCAGTTTTAGTCTCTAAACGTAACATGCATATTTTGCTTCTTCTTGTCCCATTTGCATACATTTAGGAGTTAGTGTAATTTTAGGAGCTGCATTGCATTTTGCATGCATTTAGAGTTTTATTCAGGTACTTGAAGGAATGCGGAGGTCATGTGGAGCAATGGGTGTGAGCTGGGAATTGAGCAAGGCAAGAGATAAAGACGGATTGACCAATATCGATGATGATATCGACATCATGTGACCGATACAGAGCATATTGATGGGAGTATCGACCACTACAATATCGATACTGAAGAGGCAGAGTATGAAGGAAGCATATAGACTTAGACACCTCGATGCAACATAATGGAGTCCATATCGAGCAGTGTATCGACGTGCCAGACCGATACACATGACAGGACCATACCGAGGTTCCATATTGACTTGCTTGATCGACAAGCCTTAACTAAGGGTGATTGTATCGACTTTACACCTTGGAGAGCCAAACCGATACAACTCAGAAGCCTTTCGTATCGACGTGCATATCGACCAAGAGGCATCGATACAACCGAGAGGAAGAGAAGATATCGATATGAGTATCGATGTTCAGTGTCGATATGGTCTATCCGAGTCAGCTTATTTATGGTTTAATCTTGGTTTACTAGGGGTTTTCTTGTTTCCCTATAAATACTAAAGTCCTAAAATGGTTAGGCAACTTGGATCTTGTTATTTTCTTTCTGTTCTTGCACTTAAAACCTTTCCTTTTTCAGCTTTGCTTTGCAAGAACTAGTTTGATTTAGTGAATTTCTGCATTTGCCTTTGATCTATTCTGTTTATTCTGCTTCCTAATCATGCTTAACCATCTTTTCTCTTTGGAACCTATGGTTTTGACTATGGCTAGTGAGTAGTCTTATCTAGGGTTTGAGATGGGATAGATTAGAGGGGTTTTAGGACTAGATTAGTGATGTCTTGTGCTTAATATGATTGTCTTCTCTCTATTAGATGTGCTTAACACTAGATTAGTCTTGCCCAGGCTTGTTTAGTATCTTTGCTTTCTCTAGTGCCTGGTAAGTGTTTGATGAAATGCTGCTTAGAGTCTCTTAGAGGATTTGTATGCTTAGCCTAAGGAATTAGATTTATAAGGTGCATTTTGGCTTTATAGGATTGGAGTTCTGTTCTGAATGCTTGCTGATCATGTGTTTGAGTAAAGAGATTTATCTTTGAATGTGTGCTTAGCAAAGTGATTAGTGTCAAGAAATTGAGCTAGTTATAGTTGTTAATCCTATGCCTAGAAGATAGCATTGTTTGAATGGTTTTGAAGCATCACTAGTTAGGTTCTAATCCCCTCTGAATCAATAACCCCCATCTTAGATCCTTACTTAATCTATTTGAATTTCCGGCTTTGCTTAGTTCAGTCTTTAGACTTGTTTGGTTTTGTTCACAACTGCCATTTTTATTTTTGTTTGACTTAGATGATTTTCTGTATGCTTGGTGCCTTAAGAACCCAGATGGATTGATACCTTACATGCTGCAATGACATGAGTGTGTTAGGATTTTCTTAGTAGTTTATCCTGATATCAGACTTCCTAACTCTCTGCTGCTTTACATCGCACGATCTAAACTCCAAGCTTGATCGATGTGGTTCTAATCGTACGATGTTGATCCAGCAATGATCGATGTTGCACCGAAAGTCATCTTCCCTAGTTCCTTTTGCTCCTCCTCAGCTTGGGCAACTCCTTTAATCATCCCCGTGCTTCCTCCTTGCTCCAAATAGCTCCTTTGGTACCTGAAAACATCCTAATACAAAGAGAATGCAAACTACAACCTAAATGCAACCTAAGTCTAAAAGAAAAGGAAAATGGGACTAAAAAGAAGGAAAACATGCAAAAGAAAACCAAAACATGAACTAAATGTAAGCTTAAATAATGTAAATATGAGAGATATCAACACCCCCACACTTGCTTTTTTCTTGCCCTCAAGCAATCAAACTAAGACAAATGGAGGATGAGGTTTAAAGGTGGGCACTCGAATAAAAAAAGTGAAGTCAATGTCTAAGTGCCTAAGTTTAGGATGCAAAACATAATCAGTGAAGTCAATTTCTAAGTGCCTAAGTTTAGGATGCAAAACATAATCAGTAAAGTCAATGTCTAAGTGCCTAAGTTTAGGATGCAAAACATAATCAGTCATACTTTAAAGAACTTAGGCATGCTCATCATGTTTCAAAATGGTCTCAAATCTCAACCTAGACAAGTGCTCAAATCAATCAACTCTTTAACAATCATTAAGATTGTGACCATGAATCAAGTTTGTGCAAATCAAGTGAAAAGATTTGGTCGTAGGGTATGGTCATGAGATGAAAATGATCTCATTCAAGTAAGGACAAATAAATTCAAGGGATAACTCAATGAAAACGATTATATCTTAGGCAAAATGCTAAAGGTAAAAGCACACTTATGCATGCAAGTTAAAGTTTCTTCAACCCTTAACCTAAAGATGAATCCTAAAGACTTCTAAACCCAAAGTGAATTCCTAAGTCTACCCTTTTCCAATGAACTTGATCCTCTTCTTTTTCATGTGTGGGGAAACTTCTTCTTCTTGCTTATGTGGTTGGTCCTTTTTGTTGGGACTTGCTCTTCTTTTGTTGATTAGGCGCCATTCTTCATCACCTTTTGTGGATTGCCTTGGTCTGATTTCTTCTTTTGTATGACCTTTCAAAGCTTTGTTGTTGGCGCCTCCTTATCTTCCCTTTATTCTTAACCACAAACTTAACTTATTTCCCACACTACCATCCCATACTTCTTCTTCTTTTTAAAAGATAAAAACCATGAACTTCAAACCACTTAACACTACCTTTTCACCCAAAACTCCTAACCTAGAATCAAGCTCAAAATGCAAGCTGGTATCTACAAGAGAGCTTCTCCTTGCTAGCCTTAATCCTAACACTTTTTACCAAGATTGAATTCGAAAATTATGTATGCAAGGCCTCACAACTCTCACAAATGGTGTTGAGTCTAAAAAAAGATGTTTTGTTAAGGGTGTGGATCAACTGTCCCATAAGTATGAGGATCACCTATCTAGATCAACAAGAGTGGTAAGAAGGAAAGAAGATGATCCAAATATGTATATGGTAGCCATGAATTCACTTTTTAATGCACAAACATGATAATTAAAAATCAGATTAAGTTCAAATAGATAGAGTTGATTTTCAATGAACATATGGTTTCAATATGAGATGAGAGAATCAAATTTAGCAATTCAAACATGGTTCAGCCTTAGCTACTAAATTTCTCACGATGCATCAAACAATTAACCACTTAGACATTTATGTCAATCCTAAACACTTAGCATTTTACAAGGAAAATTCATCATTGTGTCCTATGCAAATGCAACGCAACCTACATGCAAACACTAGACTCAATCTTAAACAGATGGAATGCAACTATATGCTCTGTTTTTGGTTTGCATAACATGCAAAAATTTTCAAAAGTTTTTCAATTTGTTTTTTTCGTATTTTTCTATGCACTTGCATGTATGCATGAAACTCAAAGATGAGAGAGATCAAAAACTAAGAAAAAAACACACAATATCAAAATTCAAATCCCTCCCCCACACTTAAATTACACAATCCTTTGTGTAATAAAAGAGTGAAAAAGAGAAGCAACAGAAATATATTACATAAACTAATAAAAAATGCAATGGTATTTGCAATGGAGAGGATGTGGTACCTTAGTTGTGGTGGGAGGAATGGTTGGATGAGTAAGAGAGTTCATCAATCTCTCTGGATCTATGAATGATCCTGATGTTGCTGGTTGTGGAGACTGACTTGCCCTCCTCTTGTTTCTAATCCTCTCTGGTGAAGAAGATGCTGTTTGAGGTGGAGGTACCCAACTAGGCCAATGTGCTTGCACTTGAGTTGGGTTTTCTTGAGCATCATACTCCGGCCAAGTGGTGTAAGCTTCAGAAGGAGAGTAGGCTAGTGCTTCCCATGCTGATGGCGGCTGAAACATAGGGACATATGATGAAGCCCTAGCTAGTTCCCAAGCTGGCCAATGATCAGTTTGTTGCACATGGAAGGAGTGTTTCCATTGGGGCATCCAGTTTGCCTCCTATTCTTCATTAGGCTCTTCCTGCTGCACTTTCTCCTCATAATATGATGTAAACTCATGACCGTGGATTTGTTGAGAAGCTCCTTGTGATTTGGACTTGTCCTTCTTAAACTTCCCCTTCACCAAATTCAAAAGCTTCTTTATGGCTTTATCTTGCCACTTGCACCATCTTTGAAGCTTGTTGATGTGGTCATTAGCATACTTCAGGGTGATTTCTTGACTTGGCACCTCATGAAGTTTGAAGTAAAACCTCTTCGAATTGTACTCTGGCAAATCATCTTAATTTGGTTCCTCCTCTTCAGAATCCTCCTCATTTTCAGCGCCAACATCACCTTCTCCTTCTTCTGATTTAGAGCTCTCTTCACTTTCTTCTTCACTGTCCTCCTCTCTTTCTTCAGTAATGGCGCTACCTAGAGCTGTCTCTCTGTTGGAAAGAAGTCTATGTTGCTTCTTATGGCTATGGAAGTATGCTGCACATTGGGAAGAAGAAACTTATCTGGCTCCTTGGAGGGTTTGAGGAACTGATAGATGTGCCTCCCTTGGATGGTCTTCTCTAGGTAGTGACTCCTCTTTAGATAACCAAGATCCATCCATTTTGATGGCAAAGCAACTTCAGCATGCTCATCAAAATCCACTCCACCTGCCATCATGATTGCGGTCATAACTCCCCCAATGTGTAGTTGAGGGTTCTTCACTCTCTTCCCTTTGTTCAAGATCCAGCTTCAATATGTGTAGAGCTGCTACAAGAGGAGAGTCACATAACAAGGGAGCTCTTCTGGCCTGTTGAGAGTCTCTCCACTCTTGCTGTAGTCAACTAGTGGCTGCATCCCATTGTAGGTGATGTCCATCTCCCTTGATGTTATATTAGTTATCCCCTTCCTTGCAGAAAGGGTGTTTGCAAGGGACTTGTGTGCATATCTCACAGCTGTATGCCTTAGATTCTTGTTCTTGGTAACTCCTGGAATAAAGTGATCAATTCCAATCACTTCTCAAAGCTTGGCATATTTCCTCATTCTGATCTTGAACTGAGGCTTCATATCAGCATAGGGGTACATACCAAAGCCATATGAAATCTCTCTAAAGGTGGGTGTAAATTTCTGCTTGCCAAGTCTGAAGGATATCCAGCCATCTCCATTGACAAGCTCACTCTCTTCATAACTCACCACTTGAAAAGTGGAGAGAAACCGAATGGTGAGATGCTGGTATGAGGGAAGCGCCAGCTCCATGACATTGCCAAGCCCCTTCTCTTTAAATATTGTTTTGCAATCTTCATAGATCCCAAGTGCCTTCATTGTGGGGATACAAGGGTACCTTGTAGCCTTGAAAGTACACTGGTTTAAGAGCTCTATAAGCTCACTTGCACTTGGTTACTTGTTTGGGGCACTTGGTTACATGTTTGGGGCTTCTTCTATAACTTTGCCCTTCCCTTTGTCCTTCGAATTTGTAGCCTTACTTTCCACTACCTTTTTTCCAGCAGCCTTTGAGGATTGTCCTTCAGCCCTTGTCCTTGATTGCAATTGTGGTAGAGGGCGCCTTCTTCCTTGGTTCTTGGCTTTTGTTTTTGGCAATCTCCATTGTTCTTCCCATAGTACATTTTTGGGACTTCTGAGCACTTTCAAAGACAAATAAAAGAGAGAGAGGGCTGAGAAATTTCGTGGCTATAAGTGAGAGAAGAGAAAATGTGAAGTGTGAAGGGTGAAGAGGAGTTTGTTTGTTTATATAAAGCTAAGGAGGGGAAACAAGGAATCTAAGGAGTGGGGGACAAAACCAAAAGTGCTCAGAAGTGGGTCAGAACGGCAGGGATGAGTTAAATTCAAACTCCCTTGGCTCCAAACTAAGTGAGGGAAAATTCTAAAAGTTAGAACCACTTACCTCGCTGGCCACATCAATCACTTCTGATCGACGTGCTCTACATCGATCATGCTTGATCGATGTTGGTGTCCGGTGTAAGTTCCAAAACTCGTACGATGTTGGTGTACGATGTAGGCACATCGAGCAAGCCTTGATCGATGCAGCTGCTCGATGTTAATTCCCAAACTCTCGGTCAGTTTACATCGGTCGATGTTTGTGATCGATGTGCTCAACATCACTCATGGGTGATCGATGTTGCTGGCCGATGTTGATTTTCTGACTTTCTGGTTGATAACATCATACAATGTACATGATCGATGTGATTAACCCATGACACTTCCTTTCCCACATCGATCACAGTTGTCCGATGCACTTCTGGTTCCACAACATCGAGCATTGTTGATCGATGTACATGATCGATGTAGCCAACATCGAGCTGGCATGCTTGATGTTGATGCTCGATGTTAACCAGAATGCACCTCCCAAGTTTGGTTGTTTAAAGTCACTAAGCTTGACGTTGATTACCTCGTTAGTGGAGGTAAGGAGAAAGAGTCTTGGAACTCCTTAGTGGTGTCTTGCTTCCTTTGACCCTTGTGGTGACTCCATTCTTCTTGAACACAGCAAAAGGCTTAGACTTCCCCTCTTGCTTCATCTTGTAGTAGATCTCACCATTCCCTGAGCCAAATGGTTGCAAA